>CM038675.1:410986196-412469530 GCA_021605145.1 Aegilops bicornis | reverse complement strand
TCAAATCCACCGAAGTGTTCGGTCTTGGCGGAGGAGGCGGTAAAGAGGTAATGCCTTTTCTCCTAAACGGGAGATAAAGCGGCTTAGAGCCGCTACGCATCCCGTCAGTTTTTGTATTTGTTTAAGGTCTTTTGGAATATCCAATTGTGATAGAGCTCGAATCTTGGCTGGGTTTGCTTAAATTCCTCTACCGGACACAATGAAGCCCAGGAGCTTTCCGATCGAACGCCAAGACGCATTTTCCGGATTGAGCTTGATGTCATATTTTCGAAAATTGTCGAATGTGAGCCTCAAGTCGTCTACTAGAGTTTCGACGTGCTTGGTTTTGACGACCACGTCATCTACATATGCTTCCACTGTTTTGCCGATCTGGTTTGCCAGACATGTCTGAATCATGCGCTGATATGTTGCGCCGACGTTTTTGAGCCCGAAGGGCATTGTGTTGAAGCTGAACGGGCCGTATGGAGTGATGAATACTGTTGCAGCTTGGTCTGGCTCCGCCATCTTGATTTGGTGGTAGCCGGAGTATGCGTCGAGGAAGCACAATGAGTCGTGTCCTGCTGTAGCGTCAATGATTTGATCAATTCGAGGGAGGGGGAAGGGATCCTTTGGGCAAGCCTTATTAAGGTCTTTGAAGTCAACACATAGGCTCCAGGATTTATCCTTCTTTGGTACCATCACCAGGTTTGCTAGCCAGTCCGGATGTTTTATATCTCTGATGAATCCAGCCTCCAAAAGTTTCGCTAGTTCCTCTCCCATGGCCTGTCTCTTGGGTTCAGAAAAGCGCCGAAGAGCCTGTTTGACCGGCTTGAATCCTTTTAGAATGTTTAGGCTGTGCTCAGCCAGCTGACGTGGGATTCCTGGCATGTCTGAAGGGTGCCAGGCAAAGATGTCCCAGTTTTGTTGTAGAAATTCTCGTAGTGCGGCGTCTACATCAGGGTTTAATTGTGCCCTGATGGTGGCCGTCTTTGCAGGGTCCGTTGGGTGGACTTGGAATTTGACTATTTCATCCACTGGTTTAAAAGAGGTGGACTTGGATCTTTTATCAAGTATCACGTCGTCCCTGTTCACCGTGGAGCGCATCGCGGTGAGTTCCTCGGCCGCTAGGGCTTCAGATAGTGCCTCGAGGGCTAGTGCGGCCGTCTTATTTTCGGTGCGGAGTGCTATGTTCGGATCACTACCGAGAGTGATGATTCCGTTGGGACCGGGCATTTTAAGCTTCATGTACCCATAATGGGGTATAGCTTGAAAAATTGTGAATGCCTCTCGTCCTAATAAAGCATGGTATCCGCTGTTGAACGGGGCCACTTGAAATGTAACCTCCTCGGATCTGTAATTGTCCGTGAGCGAACACTACGCCCAGCGTGATTTTTCCTGTCGGCATGCTTCCCGGTGGGGATTATTCCTCTAAAGGTTGTGCTGCTTCGCTCAATGCGGTTCCAGTCTATTTCCATTTTTCGTAGGGTTTCCTCATAGATGAGGTTTAGTCCGCTGCCGCCATCCATGAGTACCTTAGTAAGGCGAAAGCCGTCTACTATCGGGCTGAGGACCAATGCGACTGGTGCCCGGGCAGTTCGGAATTTAGGTTCGTCACTGGCATTCAAGGTAATAGCTGTGTCACTCCATGGATTCATTGTTGCTACTTGGTAGATTTCGGCAAGGTTGCGGAGTTGTCGTTTTCGCATGTTGTTTGATGCGAAAGTCTCGAAGACTGTTAACACCGTACTGGTGTTGCTGGGCTGGGATTCTGAAGCTAGAAGCTCTTCGCCACTTTTGGCCACCTGTCGTAGTATCCAACATGCTCAAGGCTCTGAGTTGGAGTGGCGCCCTCTGTGCTATGAATTTTGCGAGGTCCGCTTAGCCAACCCTCTAGTACGGTTCCGTACCCTTTAGGGGTTTTGGTTTTTGGTATTCAACCAGGTGCTTGATAATGATGCACCCTTTTGTTCCGGACTAGGGATGTATTCGGGGCCGGATTATCCCAAAATTTACTTTCGGTTTTCCAGGCGCTCTCCATCGCATAGTACTTTTGTACGATGGTCACCAAGTCAGAAAAGCGTGTGATTTCGCGACGACTTATGGCGTTTAGGATTCCCTTGTCCGTGCAATTATTGCAGAAGATTGGTATTGCGTCCTCCTCTCGGAAGTCCTTTATCCTGTTCATAACCAGGAGGAATCTGGCCCAGTAATGATGTACTGTTTCGGTGGGCTCTTGCCGAATTCGAGAGAGATCGCTAATGTTTGGGTGGGCGGGTGGCACTAAATCCAGAACCCGTCCAATTTAGTACTCAAGGGCCAGGAAGTTTCCGAACTCGGAAGCTTGGATTTTTGGGTGCTATCCAACGAGTCCGACCCGCCGCCTGACTTTAAGTTCAGGGCTTGATCGACATCCGTCCCTCCGCAGGAATCCGGCATGGAGGGATCGGGAATCCGGACGTAGCTAGTCCTTAAGATAGGAGAAGAGTCGCCGCGTTGCTCCTCCAGCACAGCAACATGATGGGTAGCCTGGGGACAGTTGATCTCTCTCAGGTCGGTTTTAGGCCCGATCCGGTCGTAATCTGTGGCTTCTCCTAGGGCGGCGATGCGATCCAAGAGCTCGTTTACTGAGGAGAGCTCGATCGGATCTAACTGTTCGGCAAGTTCCGAACTGACATGGAGATTGGTTTCGATGACTCGGGAGGTCATCGTCGGCGTGACGGCCGAACTAGCGGTCATGAGAAAACCGCCTAGCCAAAGAGTTCGACGGTGGCCAAGGCTTCTTTGGCGATGGTATCGTCTTTAAAGGCGAGATGAGGCATCCTACGATGGCGGCAACGCAGAGGAACTCTCGATCAAAGCACCAATGTCGGTGTCAAAACCGGCGGATCTCGGGTAGGGGGTCCCGAACTGTGCGTCTAGGCGGATGGTAACAGGAGACAAGGGACACGATGTTTTTACCCAGGTTCGGGCCCTCTCGATGGAGGTAATACCCTACTCCTGCTTGATTAATATTGATGATATGGGTAGTACAAGAGTAGATCTACCACGAGAACAAGGAGGCTAAACCCTAGAAGCTAGCCTATGGTATGATTGTTGTTCGTCCTGCGTACTAAAACCCTCCGGTTTATATAGACATCAGATAGGTTAGGGTTACACAGAGTCGGTTACAATGGTAGGAGATCTACATATCCGTACCGCCAAGCTTGCCTTCCACGCCAAGGAAAGTCCCATCCGGACACGGGACGAAGTTTTCAATCTTGTATCTTCATAGTCTTGGAGCCCGGCCGTGACGATAGTCCGGCTATCCGGACACCCCCTAGTCCGGGACTCCCTCACCCGTTGTTGGCATGGGAGAATCCGGCGTATGAGCATCACCTGGATTACGTTGACAAGCCTGAGATTCTTGTCCACCAGGTTTCAGACGCAGGTTTGGAGTCCGGATAGCTCGTCCGAATTCCCCCACGTCAGGCCTGTCTCTTTCCATGATGAGAGCCGTGTGGGGAAGGCAGATAGGAATTCGGGGGCCGCCGCCCATTGAGAGTCGCGCGGCTCGGTGATGTAGAACCACCCCGATTGCCACCCCTTTATGGTCTCCACAAAGGAGCCCTCGAGCCATAGGACTTTGGCCATCTTGCCAACCATGGCGCCTCCGCACTCCGCTTGGCGGCCGCCCACTACCTTCGGCCTAACATTAAAGATCTTCAGCCATAATCCAAAGTGGGGCTGGATGCAGAGGAAGGCCTCGCACACGACGATGAACGCCGAGATGTTGAGGATGAAGTTCGGGGCCAGATCGTGGAAGTCCAGGCCGTAGTAGAACATGAGCCCCCGGACAAATGGGTGAAGTGGAAAACCTAGCCCGCGGAGGAAGTGGGGGAGAAACACCACCCTCTCATGGGGCACAGGGGTTGGAATGAGCTGCCCCTCGTCGGGTAGCCGGTCGCGATGTTGCTGGACAAGTATCCGGCCTCCGCAGCTTTTCGATGTGCCCCTCCGTGACGGAGGAGGCCATCCACCGCCTCCCGCCGGGACATAGTTGGAGAAGGTTGAGGTGGGGTGTGTGCGGACTTGGTATTTGGAGCTCGAGTCCATGAGGAATGGATGAGCAAAGGAGGAAGAAGGCGAGGTGAAAAGGTGGATCCTTATCCCCTTATATGGACGGACGGCTATCGTCCCCGCCACTGGTAAAACTCGCTTATCTCCCAAGCGCCGTAATCAATGGCGCGGATGGGTTACCCACGTCTGTATTGATGGGAATCCCGGAATAAGGGGGCACGATCTCCGCTTTGATAAGACGTGCCTAGGAAACCGCCTCGCTAAACGTGCTAAGGTGGAACAGTAAAAAATGATTCATATAAAGGCTTGGCCATGGTGTGATGTCACGCTGCGGAATACGTCAGCAGATCTGTGCAAAAGTTATTCTCTCTACAGTGGTATGTGGAACTTGTTTTGCAGAGCCGGACACTATCCTTGTGTTCAAAACCTTCTATGAAGTATTCGGAGGACGAACCCTCCTTGCAATGCCGAAGACAATATGCGCACCGGACTCATCGTCATTGAAGCCTGGTTCAGGGGCTACTGAGGGAGTCCTGGACTAGGGGGTGTCCGGATAGCCGAACTATCATCTTTGGCCGGACTCCCAGACTATGAAGATACAAGATTGAAGACTTTGTCCCGTGTCCGTATGGGACTTTCCTTAGCGTGGAAGGCAAGCTTGGCGATACGGATATGTAGATCTCCTACCATTGTAACCGACTCTGTGTAACCCTAACCCTATCCGGTGTCTATATAAACCGGATGGTTTTAGTCCGTAGGGGCGAACAACAATCATACCATAGGCTAGCTTCTAGGGTTTAGCCTCTACGATCTCGTGGTAGATCTACTCTTGTACTACCCATATCATCAATATTAATCAAGCAGGAGTAGGGTATTACCTCCATGGAGAGGGCCCGAACCTGGGTAAAAACATCGTGTCCCTTGTCTCCTGTTACCATCCGCCTAGACGCATAGTTCGGGACCCCCTACCTGAGATCCGCCGGTTTTGACACCGACAGCACCCCTCAATATTTCATCATTCATCAACTTCCACCTTGGCTCCTTCCTTTCTTCTGCTATGGCGAGAGGGCGTGCTGGTACTCCAATGGCGGGACGAGGGTCTCTGCTCGACAGTGCGCCCCTCCTTCCCAAGAGCTCGTGGTGGCGGAGCCAGCCGTGATAGGAAGGGGGAGGGGCGAGGCCGAGGCCATCATGGCGCTCGGGGAAGAGGAGGATGGGGCGGCGCACCGGCCTCACCTCTGCGAGCGGCCCCTCCCCCAATTGAGGGTCTCTCTTGGAGACCAGCCCCGTGAGTTCGTCATCAGGCTGCACCGGCCAGTGCACCGTCGTCTTCGTCTCCCTACTCCGTTCACTCGAGAGATGGAGCTCGGCCCGCCACAGGCTCTGAGGTTGCATATGAGGGGCTGCGGGAATGGCAGCATGCGGGTCGACATCAACTTCCCCGCCCCTCACGTCATGTATCTTTGTCGCGGATGGAAGACCTTTGCTCATGCCCACAGCCTGTTGGAGGGGCTCATTCTGCACTTCAAATTAATGGAGAACGGCCTGCTCTCCGTCAAGGTCTTTGGGCACTTTGGGAACTCGCCTAAGGTGTTGCGTGGAGAGATCCTCCAATGATGACGACTCCTCCTCAAGCGGGAGTGACGAGGACGACAGCGACAGCGACGACGAGGGCGTCAAGCGGGAGGACGTTGACTCCGACTCCGACTGATCGCGTCGCCCTCCTCCCTCGGCCACGCGCCCTGCCGAGGGTCTTCCTCGTCAGGCTATCCATCGGCGCGTTCCCCGTCGCCTCCTTTTTGCCTTCACCTGCCGCACCTGGGAGGAAAAGGGCAAGAACGAAGATCACGAGGCACTTATCTTTTTTAGTTTTAAATATTGCGGGCTCCTGTTAGATTTAAACCTTGTAATCCCCTTGCTCATGTTTGCATTCCGTACGAACTGTACCTGTTTGGAACGTATTAATGAAAAAGGGTGCTTGCCGGGTTCTTTCTGCGTGAGCGAGGCCCAAGGGAAGGAATGAATCCTTATTATTTTTAAGATAAACATTGTCGCCCGGCAACAGGGCTTGCCATCCCCTCACTTAATTCACAACCATACTCACGCTCTCGGCGGAGGCAGGGGCGAAGTAGGGTTAGGCCCTTCGTTTGCTTCCTTTTCACCGCAACTACAACCAAGTTCCGGCCCAGGGAATAGTTCTTGGGCACAGGGAAGGGGGAGCACGGTGGCCCAGGAATAAATGAGGCTTCATACGTCCCAATTCCATACAGAAATGCATAACAGGGGATAAAGGACTTATCTGGATCTGCAGCCCCCGGAAACCTTGGCTTGCCGTGGTTGGGTGCTTGAATATGTAGCCCCCCGACAATGGCTTGCCGGGGTCGGGGATGTTGATCCGTCTCCCTGCCCTTAAATGGCTTAGCAGAAACACCTGTGCAGCCTGCGAACCAAAGAAAAGACTGGAAAGGACGGAAATACACACACCCGACCTCTATTCTAGGGGTTAGTTGCCACCGGGCACTATCAACCCTACCAAAGAGAGACTTAACCTAGCATGCATGCTAAAACTTAGGGCGCCAGCGCTTCATTTATTTATGCTCAGGGTCTGCGCCTGGCTTTGTACAAAGGGTTACATGCCTTGTCGGCAAGGCTTGTACAAAAGGTGGCTTGTCGGGAGGCCCGACAACCGCGCCTCATGGGTAAAACTTACAAACATGTTCGATGTTCTAGGAGTTGCTCACTGGGATACCATCTTTGGTATCCAGGCGGACTGCGCCAGGCCTGGTGACTCGTATTACCCAATAAGGGCCTTCCCACTTCGGCGCCAACTTGTTGGAATTCTTGGCTGACTGAACGTGCCGAAGAATAAGGTCGCCTTCCTCAAGACTTTGGGCATGAACCTGCAGCTATGGTAGCGGCGCAAGGCCTGCTAATAGCATGCAGCTCGCACAGCCGCCCGAAGATGATCTTACTCAAGGAGCATCGCGTCATCTTACCGCAAATGCTCTTTCTCAAGCTTGTCATAAGCGAGCACTCGAGGTGACCCGTATGTGAGTTCCGTAGGGAGAACTGCTTCTGCCCCGTATACCAGGGCAAAGGGTGTCTGGCCGGTGGCTTGATTTGGCGTCGTTCTGATCGACCAAAGAACCGCCAGCAACTCATCAATCCAGTGCCTTCCACACTTGTGCAGCCTGTCAAAAGTCTTTGTCCTCAGGCCTCGCAGTACTTCAGCATTTGCCCTCTCCGCCTGGCCGTTGCTCCGTGGGTGTGCCACTGAAGCGAAACAAACCTTGCTACCAAGGTTCTGGATGTATTGCATGAAGGTGCGGCTTGTGAACTGTGTGCCATTGTCGGTGATGACTCTGCTAGGCACACCAAAGCGGCAAACTAGCCCCTTGAAGAACTTGACGGCTGATTGTGCTATCACCTTCCTTACTTCTTCCACTTCGGGCCACTTTGTGAACTTGTCGATTGCGACGTGTAAGTACTCAAAGCCACCGGCAGCATGGGGGAAGGGGCCCAGTATGTCGATCCCCCAGACCGAAAATGGCCAGGAGAAAGGGATTGTTTGAAGTGCTTGAGATGGTTGATGAAGCTTCCTCGAATGGAACTAACACGCTTCACACTTGGTTACTAGCGCAGCTGCATCCTGGAGGGTTGTGTGCCAAAAGAAACCTTGCTGAAATGCCTTGCCGGCAAGGGCCCTTGACCCTATGTGGGAGCCACACATACCTCCATGTATCTCTACCAACAGCTCTAGTCCGTCCTCTCGAGGAATGCACTTCAGCCTGACTCCATTTGGCTTCCTTCTGTATAGGGTATCATCCTCAAACTGGTACATGTTGGACCGACGGGCTACTTTGTCTGCTTCTTCCTCCTCCTCGGGGAGCTCTCCTGTTTGGAGGAAACTGTCGGGGCAGGCTGATCTGGCCCACGAACACCTATGGGACCGGCGGACCGAGCCCCTTTCGGTTCGGCGGAGGTCGACGAAGAGAGCAGATCGAGGCGAAGCACACGAGCGGTTTTACCCAGCTTCGGATCTCTCCGGAGAGATAACACTCCTACTGGTGCATGTATGAATGTATTGAGTTCTTGCTCGGGAGCGCTTGAGTGCTACAGTACACACAAGCTGCTAACGAGACCGAGCGTGAGTGTTCTCTGGCACCCCCCCCCCTCTACATTGCGCATGGGCCTCCTTTTATATGCTCAAGGGATCTCCGACAGGTGGCAACGTAGACAAGGGTAAAAATAGAAAAGGAGTGGTTGGTACAGCTACTTGTACAGTGTACAGTGTACAGTGTATCATACCTAACCCTACGTCGCCCTAACAGTGCAAACAGGGACCGTCAGGGACGCCACCGCTCGCCAGATGGCAATCTGGTTAGCGTCGCTTGCCACCGCGCACCGCTGGCTGCACAGCCTCTCGCCACGCGCGCCTGGAAAGGTCGAGGCGACACTTTAGTGGAAGTCTTTGGAGGCCTTGAGTCTGAGGTGGTGGTCTGCATGACAAGCGCCTTGTCATGGTTGTTGTCTTGTCGCGTCCAAAGCTTGTCGCTCACGGGCCTTCCCGGCAAGCTCCTCTTGCCGGGCCTTGTCTCCTAGGTGCCTTGGGTGGCCTTCCCGACAAGCTCCTCTTGCCGGGCCTTGTCTCCTTGGCTTGAATACTTTGTTCTTGAATGGCTCTCTGAGGAACCACGGAGGACCTTGGCGGTCACTGGTAAGCCTTGCAGCGGAGGGCTGCAAGCGCCGATGCACAAGTTCGGGATACTAGGGTACCCCTACTCTAGTACACCGGCAGAGCCCCAGGCCTGGGCCACACTGCAGTCTTGCGCTGTTGGGCCAGGCCCAAAAGCAGGAACGCAGGCACACCACGCGGCCCTGGGTTACGCCATAATTCACTCCGGACCAACCACGCCTCCACGAACGGCACGCGTCGAATGCGGCGTCGTGGGAGAGATCGTGGGGGGTTTCTTTATTCGGAAAAGCGGAACGTCCGCCCCCTCCCTCTTTATAAGCAGGGGAAACAGGGGCAGGTCGCCCACCTTGCCAGTTGCTGTCCAATCTCGAAAAACCACCGCTGCTCCCCCCTTCTTCCCAAGGCTGAAGAGAGCAGCGCTCCGCCCCCCATCGCCACTAGCATCACCAACGTTGTCGATCTCCTCCACCGCCTCCGCCATGGCTCCGAAAGCCGACAAGGGGAAGGCCATGAAGTCAGCCGAGGCGCAGCGGCTCGCGGCGCTGCGAAAGGAGCGGGCAATCTTTCCCTCCCAGCTCACCGCGAGGGAGCTGAGGGAGAACTACTACCTCTTCTGGTCGACGGAGATGCGAGCGCATCCGCGCACGAAGGTACTTCCAGCTGCTGCTTCGGAACTAGCTCCGAACGGATATCCCTTCTTCGCTCTCTTCTTCTACTGCGGGCTCTGCCCGCCTTTCTCTGAATTTTTTTGTGACATCATGAACACCTACGGGTTCCACCTCCTTGACTTCACCCCCAATGCTGTTCTGACCATGGCAGTTTTCACACGTCTCTGCGAAAACTTTGTCGGAGTCCATCCAAACGTAGCCCTTTTTCGCCACTTCTTTATGCCCCGAGTTGAGAGGGAGCCTCTTCGGAGGAATCGCTTGGATCTCGAGGATCGGCAAGAAGGAAGCCTATCTGGAGGGAGAGCTCCGTAGCAAATGGGAGGAATGGAGGGCGGATTGGTGTTGGATTGTCGAGGAGAAACCGCAGCCGTTTACCGCCCAGCGCCAAACCCCAATAGTGCGCGGCAACGATAGGAGCAACGTGGCCCCGGAAGATGCTAGGCTGAATATTGCAGTCACCCGAATCCTTCGCCTTAGACTTGTCGGGCTCACCGTAGGTACCGTTGGCACAGACTTTCTTCGCCGCGCGCCGCCCCTTGCGTGAGAGGAGGAGACCTGCACAGGAGTTTCTTAACGCGGCAGATATCATGAGGCTGCGCCAGGCCTCAACTTCAACTTCACCGTCTTGGAACTTTCTGGCGATGCTCTTGGAGCTGTTCAAGCCCAATCTTGATCATCCAGAAATGTTTAGGTTGCCGAGGGCGTCGTTCAGTGCAACAATTCCTCGCTTGACCGCATCCGCATAATGATGCCGTTGTGCGACTTCGCATGGAATTGTCCCAACTTGGCAAGAGCCTGCAGAAGGCGTCGTCTGGCGGTTCTTTGATAGTCTGGTAGAAGTGCCGATCCGCCCGGCAAGCGTAAGAGCCTCACCCGCGACACCACCGATGATGAGATGCGCGCGCCACCAGCCTGGAAGAGGCGGCAGCTGCGTCAGCAGGCGAAGTTCGGATTCACCATGGAGGAGGCAGGGGGCAGCGGCAAGCCTTGTCGAGCGAAGGAGTTTGCCGGCGGAGGAGCTTGCCAAGCCTGAAGCTGAGTCGAGCGAGCCGCCGAGGGCGCCTCCTCCCCACCTTCAAACAGCTTGCATGGCGGAGCCCCAGCTCAACCAAGAAGGCGTCTTAAGGCGGAGGCGTGGCAGGCGGCAGACGGGTCAGCAACCGCCAAGCGCCGCGCAGCAGCTCCACCGCGGCAAGCACTGTTGCCGCGGGAGCACCTCACGCCACTACGGCAACTGGAGCGGGGCCCTCGTAGACCACCGCTTCTGCTCCCGCCAAGCGGCCAAGGGAACCTACTCCTCCGCCTCGTCGTACTGGAGGCGGGCTGGAATTTCATCTCTCCGCGCTTAGCTCCGACGAGGAAGAAGAAGAGTAAGATTCTTTGCAGCATTTGTAGTTCTTCGGCTTATTGCTTTGTCTTGTATCTGATTTGCTTCATTCTGAACCCATTCCTTTTCAGGACGCTGGATCGAGAGGCGTCGAAGAGCCAAGGCCCGGTGATTGTCATCGAGGGCGAACCCACCGCTGACGGCAGGAGGCGCGTCCGAGACCACCTTGCCGGATGCGGCAACTCTTCCTCAAAGCAGCCCCCAGCGCAGCCCCCAGCGTAAATATATGGTTTACTTCCTGTTGTTCGGCGTGCATGGGTGCCCTTTGTTTGCTGATATCTGACTGTTGATTTGTGTAGGAGCAGAGCAGCCTTACTAGGAGTGCCCTGAAGCCGCTCCTGTCATGCCTTCTGCTTCGACTCCATCGCCAAGGGAGGATTCCCCGGCGAGGGAGCGTTCTCCGGCAAGGGAGACTTCTCCGGCAAGGGGCAGTTCTCCGGCAAGGGACAGCTCTCCGGCAAGGGGCAGCACCAGCGATCCCCGGCGGAGACCATGACTGCAGAAGGTAATCCCCTTGCTTGAAAAATTTCCTTGTGTTCTTCTTCTTCTGATTTTCTTTTTGAATATTTGCTTGACTTCTCTTCATTTTCCGGTCGTCAGATCCATTCGCCACAGAGCCAATGGAAACCGAGGTCGCCGGCGAGGAGGACGCGCGCGGCAACATCGACGACGCCGTTGCCATCGAAGAAGAAGCCGGCGCTGACGAGCCCGCCGGCGAAGAGGCCGCCAGCTGCCGCCGAAGCCGGGCGAGGGTCCGGCGATCGCCTTGACGACCACGAGGCCGCAGGAGTGCCAGCGTTCGCCGACCCGATCCCTCCGCCGCTGCAGCTGTCGGGCTCGAAGAGCCCCAGACGGGCGCCTATTTGAAGGCAGCGATGGCGTCTTCATCAAGCTCCCATGGGCGTCGAGCTCGAGCGCCGGCGAAGGAGAAACTTTGATGAAGAGCTGCTCGCCTCCGGATCGACGCTGGTCGACGCACTCAAACAGCAGAAGGCGAAGTCTGAGGAGGGAGCAAGCTGCTGAAGTCAGTTGCCGCTCTACCGCTACCGGCTAAGCCAAGCTGAATCCCGAGAAGCGCTTGTCGCGGCGGGAACATCGAGAAGCGCCGGAGGAGCTCCGGGGCCTCAACCAGGAAGCTCTCGGGCCTTGGCGAGGCGGGAGCAACTTGCCGAGGAGCGCAAAGCCTTCCTCCTCGAGAAGGCTGAAGCCGAGGAGCAACAGCTGACTTGCCGTCGAGAAGCTATCTGCGCAGGAAGGCGAGTTGGCGTAGAGGAAGGTTTATCTTGACAGCCATGAGGAGGATCTAGCCACTCGCGAGCAAACATTTGGCGGGGCCCTCAAGGAAGCAAAGGATGCTGCCGCAGATGCCGAGGCCGCCAAGAAGGAGCTGGAGGCAGAAGGTGATGCAGCCTGGAGGCCAATCTCAAGGAGAGCGGCGAGAGCTTGCTGCACTCAAGCATGGCCGAGAAGGGCGCCTACACTCTTGGCGAGCTGCAGGGCCGTCTCGCCCGAGAGGAGCAAGGAGCTCGGTGCCGCCAAGGACTCCAACGCAGATCTCGAGTTGAAGCTGACCACCTTGACTCGGTATTTGGGCCAGGCGCCGAGGAGCAGGAGGTGGCCTTGAAGGAGAAGATCAAGGCCGACGAGGCGTTGCTGGCGAGTGCTGCTGCCGCCCAGAATACCCTTAGGGAGAACGTGGAGCACTGGACTGAGGGTCTTGTGGATGTTGCTACAGCCATCGACAGGGAGCTGGCGGAGCTGGGGATGGTGGATCTTGGATATTCCTCCGATGAGCACCTCCAACCCAGCGCCAAGCTCAGCTTGTTCTTCAAGGGCGTGGTGACGGCCCTCCAGCGACTCGGGAAGAAGTCCCAAAGCAGTTGGCCGAGGAGTCGCGCCCGGATCTGTGCTGGAGCTCTTCAAAAGGTGCTGATGAAGGTGGCCTTCCGCAATCCAGGCCTCAACCTCACTAATGTTCTCAAGTCCTTGCCGCCGGATGCTGATGTGGAGGCGCTCAAGACCCTTGTCGCACCCATCATGGACAGGGTGAGCGGGATCAAGAGGGTTGAGGGCGATCGCGTAGATTAGGTCGCCCGCTTTCTCTTTTTCTTGCCGTTCTTTGGTCATGTTATGAGAACCATCTATTAGAGCTGCGACAAGCTATCTTGTAATATAACTCTATTTCAGGTTGGCAATTGCTATGTTATTTCCTTTACTTGATTCCTTCCTTTGTATGTTTTTGCCCACGCTTTTAGGGAACTTCGTCGGTAGCGAGCACACAGGCGCAGTCTTGAAATCTTGAGACGTCAAGCAGCCTGGTGGCGGTGCCGCTCCGACAAGTAACCTTGTCGCAACTAGTCGCAGCTCACTTAAGTTGTTGAGCGGACTCGAACGGCAGTAAAGGCGCAACTAGCTACGAGTTGGTTCCTCCGCGCACAGGTTTTCCATACAAAAGTACGGTCGTTCGAGGAAGATAACTTAATAATTTTAAAACTGATTGCTCAAACTTTAGCAACTTAGCTTTTACGTCGTTTGCTTCCGGTAAGGCTAGACTTCCTTGAGCGGCGCTTTGGTCCACACCATTATCTTCTCCTTTCCCCGGCAAACTTGTGGGCGAGGGAACCTTCCTTTCTTTGAGAAAGAGAAAGAAGAGAAAATAAAGATATGGAGCCTTATGGCTCGTTATTGCTTACCGGGGTAGGTGCTGCACAAAGTGTCGAGATAACGCATGCAAAATAGAAGTAAAAGCATGAAATTGACGAGATGTGCGAAGCACGCTAAGCTTTACTTATGCACGGGTCTGCGCTCGCTTTTGTACAAAGGATTACATGCAACATCGGCAAGACTTGTACAAAAGGTGGTTGCGGAACAGGTTCCGGCAACCGCACCTTCTGAGTAAAACTTACGAAGATGCTCAATGTTCGAGGAGTTGCTCACCGAATGCCATCTTTGGTCTCCAAAGCGGACAGCGCCAGGCCTAGTGACTCGTTTCACCGGTAAGTGCCTTCCCACTTCAAGCGTCAACTTGTTGGAATTCTTGGCGGATTGAGCGTGCGAAGAACAAGGTCGCCTTCCTCGAGACTTCTGGCATTAACTTTGCGGCTATGGTAGCGGCGCAAAGCTTGCTGGTATCAAGCAGCTCGTACAGCAGCCTGAAGACGATCCTCCTCAAGGAGCAGCGCGTCATCTTGTCACAGCTGCTCTTGCTCAAGCTCATCATAAGCGAGCACTCGAGGCGATCCGTATACGAGTTCCGTGGGGAGAACTGCTGCTCCATAGACTAGGCGAAAGATGTCGGCGGTGGCTCGATTTGGCGTCCTGATTGACCAAAGAACCACCGGTAGCTCTTCAATCCAGTTCTTTCCGCACTTGTGCAGCCTGTCGAAAGTTCTGGTCTTGAGCCCGCGCAGCACTTCAGCATTTGTCCTCTCCACTTGACCGTTGCTTCTCGGATGAGCAACAGAAGCGAAGCAAACCTTGGCGCCAAGATCTTGGACGTACTGCATGAAGGTGCGGCTCGTGAATTGCATGTCGTTGTCGGTGATGATCCTGTTAGGGATTCCGAAACGGCAAACAATCGACCTAAAGAACTTATTTGCTTGTTGTCTTGTCACCTTCCTCATCGCTTCCACTTCCGGCCACTTTGTGAACTTGTCGATTACAACGTACAAGTACTCAAAGCCCCGACAACTCGGGGAAAGGGGCCGAGGATGTCGAGCCCCGGACCAAAAATGACCGGGATAAAGGGATCGTCAGAGCTTAAGCTTGCTGGTGTATCTGCTTGGAATGGGCCTTGCACGCTTCACACTTGGTTACTTGTGCGATTGCATCTGGAGGGCTGTCGGCCAAAAGAAACCTTGCGGGCAACTTTGCGGCAAGTGCTCTGCGCCAATGTGGTGAGCACATATGCCTCCATGTATCTTTGCCAACAGCTTTTGTCCTTCTTCGGTGAATACACTTCAATTTCACACCGTTGAGTCTTCTTACATGCAGTGTGTTGTCGACAAACTGGTACATACTTGACTGCCGGGCTACTCTTTCCGCTTCTTCTTGCTCTTGGGAAGTTCTCCTATCTGAAGGAAATGGACAATCTGTTGTGCCCATCTTTGGAGCTTGCGGCTCGACAACAAGGACTAAAGGCACATCTGCTGCTGCGGGAATATCCGCTTCTCTGGCGAGAACCTGCGGCTCGGTAGGAGTTTGACGTTCCCCGGCAAGCTTGCCGGAGCAAAACTTGTCGGGAGCGTCTGCTTCAACGAAACAAACCCTAGGGCTTGTCGGAGAAGACTGCTCCTCAGCACTATTGGTGTTGATCTTGGGGACCTTCTTGGCAACGGCTTCGGGGAGCTCTGCCGGAAAATAGTCACCAGAAATCAACTTCCTCTTCTTGCTCCGTCCGGTTGATGGTGTTACAGACGGTTGAGTCAGCTTGAGCACAAAGATCCCTGGTTCCACAGGTAACTTAAGTGCGACGCCCTTGACAGCCATCGGCAATGTCGTTACGAGCTCTTGGAATATATTCCATCTGTAGGCCGTCAAAGTGCTCTTCTAGCTTTCTCACTTCATCAACATAAGCTTCCATCAGCGGACTCGATAACTCTTGTTCACTTGGCGGATGACAAGCTGTGAGTCACACCTGAAAATGAGCTTCTTGATCCCAAGGTCAGCTGCGATCCTGAGACCGGCAAGCAAACCTTCATACTCTGCGGTATTGTTTGTTGCTTGCTCCTTGGGAAAGTGCATCTGGACTACGTACTTGAGGTGCTCTCCGGTGGGTGCAACAAGTAGCACGCCTGCACCGGCGCCTTGCAGCGAGAAGGCACCATCAAAGTACATTAGCCACTCTTTGCTTGCCTCCTTGACGGGGAAGCTCGTTTCTGGAATTTCTTCATCTTGTGTTGGCGTCCATTCTGCTATGAACTCCGCCAATGCTCTGCTTTGGATAGTTGAAGTGCTCTCAAACTTGAGGCCAAAGCTTGACAGTTCCAAAGTGCCCACTCGACAATCCTGCTGTTGCCTCTGGATTTTGCAGTATCCTCTTGATGGAAAAGCAGTGACGATTGTGATCTCATGTGCACAGAAGTAATGGCACAACTTTCTCGAGGCCATGAGGAGGCGAAAAGCAATTTCTGCACACGGAGTACCTTGACCTAGCCCCTGCAGAAGGGAACTAACAAAGTAAACTGGTAGCTGCACCATTATTTTCTGCATCTTCTCATGCGCTGCGCAGATCCATCCTTGTCGGGACCGAGCTTGCGGTGAAGCCCCACCTTTCGTCGCTGGATGCATCTGCCATGGTTGCTAGCTCATCATCGCCTCCCTCTCCGCTACTAACGCAGCACTAACCACTTGATTGGTTGCCGCTATATATAGCAGCAACTTCTCTTGTGGCTTAGGTGCGACAAGTGTTGGAGTGGAGGGCAGTACCTCTTCAAGTCCTGCAGCGCAGCCTCCGCTCGAGTCCATTTCATCGGACCTGCCTTTTTCAAAATTTTGAAAAATGGCGATGCGTGCTCAGCAGAACCTAGAGATAAACCTGCTGAGAGCAGCTACGCAACCGCAAGTCTTCGTACATCCTTGACGCCGCTTTGGTGCTTCAATCTGCTCAATGGCCTTGATCTTGTCGGGATTGGCTTCAATTCCCAGCTGAGACATGAAGAACCGAGAAGCTTGCGGAAAGGACTCCAAACACACACTTCTCGTGGTTGAGCTTGAGGTTGATCTTGCGCAGATTTGCAAAGGTTTCGTCTAAATCTTGAATCAGAGTCGCCTTGTCCTTGCTTTTGACCACTATGTCATCCATGTAGGCTTCCACATTTCTGTGCATTTGCGGCTCAAAAGCGTCATGGACTACTCTTGCAAATGTTGAACCAGCAATCCGAAAGGCATCCGTACGAAACAGTATGTGCCACATGGGTTGATGAATGTGGTCTTCTCCTCATCCTCTTCTGCCATGAAGATCTGATGATATCCTGAGTATGCATCCAGAAATGAAAGCAAATCACATCCGGCCATGGAGTCAACAATCTGGTCGATCTTGGCGGCAAGGAAATGGGTCTTTGGGACAAGCTTTATTGACATCGGTAAAGTCGATACAAAGCCTCCATTTCCCGTTAAGCCTTGCGATACAACTACAGGATTGGCCAACCACGTAGGATGGAGCACTCCTCGACAAGGCCTGCTGCTTCCAATTTCTTGATTTCTTCTGCGATGAATTCTTGGCGCTCCTTTGCACCTTCCTGACTTTTTGCTTGACGGGCGCGCATGAGGACAAGCGGCAAGATGGTGCTCAATTACTTTCACAGGAACACCGGGATGTCGACGGTTGCCACGCAAACACGCCGACGTTAAGCCCGCAGGAAAGCAACGAGCGCCGCCTTCCTATTTAGGGTCGAGAGTGGCACTGATGGTGAAGGTACCACCAGTGTCGTCTTCCTTGGCGGATACCTTCTTGGTCTCTGGTGGAGCTGACATCGTCTTCTTACACTTGCCGGTGGAGCTCGATGGTGCGTCCTCGGCGGTAGCGCAGCACTCGAAGAGGTGCGCTTGCGGAGTGGGCATCGAGCTCTTGCCGGACTTGATCTTCTTCTTCGCCCCAGGAGTTTCAGCGGTAAGTGGGTTGCAATCTGCTGCAGCTGCTGCTTCCCGGTAGATCTTGTCGGCGCAGATAAGAGCATCCTTCTTGTCGCTAGGGACAGAGATGACACTTATCGGGCCTGGCATCTTCTGGATGTTGTATGCATAGTGAGAGGCTGCCATGAATTTGGCGAGTCTTTGGACGGCCAAGTATCCCATTGTAAGGCAATGGAAAGTCAGCAACGTCAAAAGTGACCCTCTCAGTCCTGAAGTTCAACTCGCTGCCAAATGTCACCGGCAACGTCCTTCGGCTTGCTTCTTCCCGGATTAATTCCTTGGAATGTGCCGGTCTCTTCGAGCTCGTCATCAGGGATCTGGAGTTTCTGGAGCACCGCGGAGGAGATCAGGTTCAAGCCGGCCCCGCCGTCAACTAGCATCTTAGTGACCTTGAGGTTGCGGATAGTTGGTGAAACCAACATCGGCAAGCACCCGCCGCAGATTCTGTGATCAGGGTGGTCCTCAATATCAAAGATGTTAGGCGTCTTTGGACCATTTCAGAGGCCTCGCGTGACTCGGCGGATGGTTACGCCGCATTGACTTCCCGCATCCACCGCTTGAGCTGGCGGTGTGAAGTATGCACGAGAAGCACCGCCGTCAACGCCTGAGACCTCTGTGGCTTTCTGGAACTCCTGCTCATCGGTCTCGTCATCATCCATGTTTTCATCATCGTCGTCGTCTTCATCCTTGTCGCGGACGCGGGGAGGTTTGTCTCCTTGCCGCTGCTTGGCCTTGCCGCGGCGTCCTCCTCGGCCGGGACGTTTCTTGCTAGCTCCTCCAGCACCTTCCTGGGCCTTCTCCTTGTCGCGTCGTTCGTATTCAGCCTTCTGCTGCTCGACAAGCTGCTCGACCTTTTGCAGCTCTGGAGGTCATGGCCCTTGGTGCGGTGGATCTTGCAATCTTGTTGTTGGAGCCGTCACCTTGTCGGCCGACCGCCACAGCTGGCAGTTGGTGCCGCGGCAACCTCCTTGCGGAGCTACCAGCTTTGGCTTTCTTGGCACCACCTTTGTTGCGGACTGCTCAACAACTAGCACATCTCTGCCTTTCTTCTTCCTGTTGCTCCACTTGGGTTTTCTTTGCCGGGCGGTCTCCTCACTATCAGATCCTCCTGCTTCAGTATTCTCTCCGGGGAGTCTCCTCCCTTCCTCGGCACGTGCACACTTGTCGGCCAGAGCATAAAGCTCACTGACATCTTTGATCTTGCACATCGCCATCTCCTCCCGCATCCTACGGTTACGCACGTTCTGATGGAACGCGCTGATGACCGCGGCAGGTGGACATCTGGGATGTTGTGCTTTGTCTGTGGTGAACCTCTGAATGTACTTGCGCGGGGCTCTCCTTCCTTCTGGGGCGGCAGATGAAGGTCGCTTTCTTAGCCATGGGGCTTGTGGTCACCTGTAAAGGCGCCGACAAACTGATGGCATAGATCTGCCCAAGAGGATATGGAGTTGTCCGGCAAGTGCATGAGCCAGGACTCGACATTGGGCTTGAGCACCGGAAGTAGTTGGCGAGGATCTTGTCGTCTACGCCCCGGCAGCTTGCACGCGATGGTGTAGATGCCGAGGAACTCCGACGGATGTGTCTTGCCGTCGTACTTCTCCGATACGTCGGCTTGAAATTCTTCTTCTTTGGGCCTTTGGACTTGCCGCAGCTCACGAGTGAACGCAGGGCAACCTACACGCGTATGGAAAGTCGCTTGGTTCCCTGGCTCATGCATGTCGACAGAGAGCCCAGCGAGCTGGTCGGATTGAAGCCTCGCTTCTGTTCGGGGCTCGATGCGAGTCCGAGCGTCTTCTTGCTGTCGTTCTTGAAGAACTTGGCGCTGATCGCGACGAGCTCGTGGATCCGATGATGCGGTGGAGTCGCTGTCGAGGTGGATCCGGCGAGTCGGCGATCTTGGCCTTCGGGGCGGAGAGTGCATGGTGGTTGTACCCCCACCGGTTTCGTCGCCACCGGCTCGTGTTTGGGTGTCTTGCCGCGGCAGCGATGCACTCGGCTGGCGCGGAGCGTCGCCCTTGGCAAAGCCAATGAGACTCTGAATGGTGGCCCTCCATTCATCGACCTTGTCGGCTGTTGGAGGAAATCCGAGCGATTGAGCTCTCGCCAAAGCTTCTGCTGGAGTGGTGGGTGGTAGTGGCGAACAACGCGAGGAGCGGGATATGCTCGGACTTCTAACTGTGTTAGAAGGAGCAGTATCCCGTCCAGGCGACCGTGCCTCGCTCGTGCCAGCATGTTGGCGTGCATGCTGGTCTTGAGCATCCCGAGATCCACCAGCTCGATCTTGGTCCAACGAGCGTATGGCATTGTGGATACCATGACGCTGTCGGTCCCGCGCCTCCTGAGACGGGCGAGGTGCATGTACGGACGCCGAGGTCTACGCAGCCTTGTCCTTGGACTTGGCAGCACCGTGGGCTCCCCCGTCGTCGTCCATTCTTCCGCCGGCGTCTACCCCACCACCCGTTTGCTCCGGTGGTGGCGGGTTCGACGCGGACGGAACATCTGCCGCCGAAGCCTTCTTCTTCGGTGGCATGTCGATGAAGATGATGAAGATCTAGCTTCAGCGTGGGCGGCCGGATCAGGTTCACACAATCTTGATGCCCCCCCTACAGCACGCCAAAGATGTCGGGCAGGCTGATCGCCCACGAACACCTATGGGACGGCGGACCGAGCCCCTTCGGTTTGGCGGGCGGAGGTCGCCTAAGAGCAGATGGACGTGAAGCACACGAGCGGTTTTACCTAGCTTCGGAGCTCTCCGGAGAGATAACACTCCTACTGCTGCATGTCTGAATGTATTGAGTTCTTGCTCGGGAGCGCTTGAGTGCTACAGTACACACAAGCTGCTAACGAGACCGAGCGTGAGTGTTCTCTGGCACCCCCCCTCTACGTTGCGCATGGGCCTCCTTTTATATGCTCAAGGGGTCTCCGACAGGTGGCAACGTAGACAAGGGTAAAAATGGAAAAGGAGTGGTTGGTACAGCTACTTGTACAGTGTACAGTGTACAGTGTATCATACCTAACCCTGACGGCAGGGGACAAAGGCATTAAATGCCCGTCTACGTCGCCCTAACAGTGCAAACAGGGACCGTCAGGGGCGCCACCATTCGCCACGATGGCAAACTTGTCAGCGCCGCTTGCCACACCGGCCACCGGCTGCACAGCCTCTCGCCCAGCGCTTGGAGAGGTCCTGTGGCGACACGTTAGTGGAGGTGCTTTGGAAGCGCAAAGTCTGATGTGGTGGTCTGCATGACAAGCGCCTTGCATGATTGTTGTCTTGTCGCGTCCGGAAGCTTGTCGCTCACCGGGCCTTCCCGGCAAGCTCCTCTTGCCGGGGCCTTGTCTCCTAGGTGCCTTGGGTGGCCTCCCCGACAAGCTCCTCTTGTCGGGGCCTTGTCTCCTTGGCTTGAATACTTTGTTCTTGAATGGCTCCACAGGAACCACAGAGGACCTTGGCGGTCACCTGGTAAGCCTTGCCGCGGAGGGCTGCAACTGCCCGTGCACAAGTTCGGGATACTAGGGTACCCCTACTCTAGTACACCGACAGAAACGGACGGTGGGCTGCGCCCATGCCGGAGCCTGGGGCTCGACAGTAAGGACCAAAGGCACATCTTCAGCCGCGGGGGCAGCTGCCTCTATGGTCAGGGCCTAAGGCCCCGTCGGAGGTAGCTGCCCCTCGGCAAGCTTGGGGTACCCGGCAACCTCCTTGTCGGTGGCTCCTGGGACCTCAGCGGGGAGGTACTTGCCGGGGCTTGTCTTACTTCACTTGTTCTGCTCCATTAATGGATCCATGGATGGTTGTATTAACTGAAGTACAAAGGTACCTGGTTCCACATGCAACTTGAGGGAAGCGCGTTTCGACAAGTCGTCGGCAATGCTGTTCTCCGCTCGGGGAACATGTTCTGCCTGTAGGCTGTCGAAAGGTTCTTCCAACTTCTCACTTCATTCACGTAGGCCTCCATCAACGGGCTCTGGTAATCCTTGTTGACTTGCTTGACGACGAGCTGTGAATCACCTCTGATGATGAGCTTCTTGATTAGAGGTGCCGCACGTTCACGAGACGGCAAGCAACCCCTCGTACTCCATCGTATTGTTCGTTGATTTTTCCCGGGGGAAGTGCATCTGGATTACGTACTTGAGGTGCTCTCCGGTGGGTGCGACGCGTAGCACGCCAACACTAGCACCTTGGAGTGAGAAAGCTCCATCAAAGTACATAATCCACTCACTGCTCGTCTCCTTGCCGGGAAGGGTGGTCTCTTGGATCTCCTCGTCGGGCGTTGTGGTCCACTCTGCTATGAACTCTGCCAAAGCTCGGCTCTTGATTGTTGAAGTACTTTCAAACCTGAGGCCAAAGCTTGACAGCTCCAGCGCCCACTCCACAATCCTACCTGTCGCGTCTGGGTTGTGCAAAATCTGTTGCAAAGGGAGGCGAGTGACAACGGTGATCTCGTGTGCTTGGAAATAGTGGTGCAGCTTTCTCGAGGCCATGAGAAGGCCGAAAAGCAGCTTCTGCATTCCAGAATATCTTGACCTAGCCCCCTGCAAGAGGGAACTGACAAAATACACTGGGTGCTGCACCATCTTCTTCTTCTGTCCCACTTCGCCCATCCGCTCGGAGTTACGCCTCAGGTCCGAGCCTTCTTAGGAGTTACGATTTGCCGGCGCCAGGCTCTATCGGGGAAGACCCCGGCTCGCCATCCGATGGCTCTGCTGCAACTGCTGCTTCTCCCTCAAGTTCCCTCTGCGCCACCAGCTCAGCACTGACCACTTGATTCGTTGCTGCTAAGTACATCAGCAATGGCTCCCGTGGTTTAGGCGCGATTAGTATTGGCGTGGAGGAGAGGTACCTCTTCTAATCTTGCAGTGTTGCCTCTACCTCCGGAGTCCATTTTACTAGACCCGCCTTTTTCAAAACTTTGAAAAAGGGGAGGGCGCGCTCAGCAGATTTGGAGATGAACCTACTCAGGGCAGCAACGCAGCCGGCGAGCCTACGGACGTCTTTGACCCATTTCGGCTCCTCAATCTGCTCGATCGCTTTGATCTTGTCGGGATTTGCTTCGATTCCGTGTTGAGACACAAAGAACCTGAGAAGTTTGCTGAAGGGGACACCGAACACACACTTCTCTGGGTTGAACTTGACGTTGATCTTGCGCAGGTTTGCGAATGTTTCTTCTAAATCTTTCACGAGCGTGGCCCTGTCCTTGGTTTTGACCACTATTTAATTCATATAAGCATCCATATTTCTATGCAGCTGGGGCTCAAAACCAATCTGGACTGCTCGGGCAAAAGTAAAACCAGCGCTCTTCAACCCGAAAGGCATTCATACAAAACAGTACATACCACATGGGGTGATGAACGCGGTCTTATCTTCGTCTTCATTCATCATGAAGATCTTGTGGTACCCCGAATAGGCATCGAGGAATGATAGCAGGTCACAGCCGGCAGTGGAGTCTACAATTTGGTCGATGCGTGGCAAAGGGAAAGGATCCTTTGGACATGCTTTATTGATGTCTGTGTAGTCAATACACAGCCTCCACTTCCCATTTTCCTTACGCACCACCACCGGATTGTCTAACCACGTGGGGTGGAGTACTCCTCTTACCAGGCCTGCCGCCTCCAACTTCCTGATCTCTTCAATGATGAACTCTTGTTGCTCCAAAGCTTGCTTCCTGACCTTTTGCTTGACGGGCCGCGCATGAGGACAGATAGCAAGATGGTGCTCAATCACCTCCCTAGGAACGTCGGGGATGTCAGATGCTTGCCATGCAAATACATCGATATTCGCCCATAGGAAGGCGACGAGCGCGCTTTCCTATTTGCTGTCGAGGATGGAGCTTATAGTGAAAGCCACACCCGTGCCGTCCTCCTTGACGGACACCTTCTTGGTATCTGGTGGTGCAGCCTTGGAGTTCTTGCTCTTGGCGGTGGAGCTCTCTGGCACGTCCTCAACGGGAGCACAACACTATGAAGAGGTGCGCTTGCCGAAGTGGGTGCAAGAGGTCTTGCCAGAAGGAGTCTTGTCGGCCTTCTTCCTCCCTGGAACTTCAGCGGCAGGAGCAAGTGCCCTGGCGGTAGTTACTACAACTGCCTCTCGGTAGAGCTTGTCGGCGCAGATGAGCGCGTCTTTCTTGTTAGAGGGGACGGTGATGATGGTTAGCGGCCCCGGCATCTTCAACATGTTGTAGGCGTAGTGGGACGCCGCCATGAACTTGGCCAGCGCTGGGCGGCCAAGGATCCCACTGTATGGCAAGGGGATTTCGGCGACATTGAAGACAATCTTCTCCGTCCTATAGTTTAGCTCACCCCCAAACGTAAGCGGCAGCGTGATTTTAACTTTAAGCTGACTCCTTCCCTGGTTGACCCCTTGAAACATGCCTGTCTATTTGAGGTGTCCATCAGGAATCTGCAGCTTCTTGATCACAGCGGGCAAGATCAAATTCAGACCGGCCCCACCGTCAACCAGCACTTTGGTCACCTTGAGGTTGCGTATTGTTGGTGAAACCAACAATGACAAACACCCAACCGCAATTGTGTGGTCAGGGTGATCCTCGGTGTCAAAAATGATGGGCGTGCGGGACCACTTCAGTGGCTTCTGGGCATCGAACGACGGCTCCGCCACAGTGACCTCACGCGCCCACTGGTTCAGCTGGCGGTGTGAGGTGTGCAACGAGGCGCCACCGTCGACGCACATAGCCTCTGTAGCCTTCTGGAACTCGTGCTCGCCGGACTCGTCGTCCTCGTCGTGATCATCATCCTCCTCTTTCTTGTCGCGGCCTCGGGCGGGCCTCTCTTGTTGGTTATCTTTGCCACAACGTCCCCCTTGGCCACCACGCTTCTTGTCGGATCCCTCAGTACCATCCTAACCCTTCTCCTTGTCTTGCCTTTCATATTCAGCCTTCTGCTTTTTTGCAAGCAGCTCAACTTGTCGGTAGTTCTAGAGGTCATGGCCTTTGGTGTGGTAGATCTTGCAGTACTGCTTGTCGGAGCCTCCTGGCTTGCCGGCGGCCGCTAGGGCCAAGCAGGCGGCACCCGACAACATCCTTGCCAGGGTCGTCAGCCTTGGCCTTTTTGGCAGCGCCGAGCTCGCCGGATCCCTCAACGGCAAGCACAGTCTTGCCCTTGCGCATCCTGTTGTGGCGCCGGCCCTTCTTTGTCGGGGCGGCGGTGTCTTCGTCTATGGAGTCGGTTTCTGCACCGGGGTACTTCCTCCCCTCTTCAACTCGAGTGCATCTATCGGCCAGAACATAAAGTTCGGCCACATCTTTGACCTTGTTCATCACCAACTCTTCACGCATCTGGCGGTTGCACACATTCTGCTGAATGCACTAATAACGGCGGCGAGATGAACATTTGGGATGTTGTACTTCACCCGGCTGAACCTCTATATGTACTTGCGCAGGTTTTCACCTTCTTTCTGGGGGATGATATGCAAATCGCTTGCCTAGCCATGAGCTTGGTGGCCTCCAGTGAAGGCGCCAACAAACTCATGACACAAATCCGACCAAGAAGAAATGGAATCCACTGGCAAGTGCATCAACCATGACATGACGTTGGGTTTGATTGCAAACGGGAAGTAATTGGCAAGAACCTTGTCGTCGCGAGCTCCAGCAGCTTGCATCGCAATGGTGTAGATCCTGAGGAACTCCGACGGGTGGTTCTTGCCATTATACTTCTCGCCAACATCGGGCTTGAATGTGCGGTAGGAGGGCCACTGGAACTGCCGCAGCTCTCTGGTAAAGGCTGGACAACCCACCTCGTAAGGCAGGTCGCCGGGGCCCCCCGGTGCCGGGTGGTCCATAGTAGGCCCTGCACGCCGATCTGACTGATGGTGCGTCTCCCGTCGTCATTCGATGGTAGTTCGAGCGTCTTCCTGAGCCCGTTCCCGAAGGACTTGACGTTGTTCGTGCCGTGTTCGCGGGTCGGACGATGATGTAGAAACATTGTCAGCGACGTCAGGTCGACCGGCCGGTGGCTGTTGTCGCGGCCGCGGGGGGGGGGGGGGGGGTGCACCGTGGTCGCAACGTCTCTGGTCTCCCCACCACCGGCATGCACCGGCTCGTCAGGACGCCGGCGTGAGGGTCCCGTCCGGAGCAGCTCGTCTTTGTTGGCGAAGCTGACAAGGCTCTGGATGGTGGCTCTCCACTCGTCGAGTTTCTCCGCAGCAGGGGGAAGTCGAGGAGCAGCTGCACGCGCGCCAGCGCTTCCGCTGGTGTAGGCGGCGGCGAGATCTGCGTAGACCATGATGCGCTCCGACTTCTAACCGGGTTAGAAGGGGCTCTGTCGCGGTCTCGCGGTCGCACGCCGCCTGCATTAGCGTCTGAGCGCGCACGCTGGCCTGGTTTGTCCTGTGAGTGGTGCACAGGGCTCTTTCCGCGGCGGTGCCCAGGGGCTCCGGCATCGCGGTGTTGCTCATCGCGCGCGGCCTGGGAAGGGCGCGGCGCGGGCGCCAGCTGGGGTGCCGTAGAGGCTGCTGCGCCGCCCGTGGGCAGCACGGCCCCGCCCCCGGACCCAGCGGCGCGTGGCTCGTCGTCTCGGATTCGGACGATGCCGCTCGCCTGGCTTCGATCGCCAGAATGTCGTGGATGCTTCCGGCCCACGTCTCCGGCCCCATCCGTGGGCACCTGGTCGCCTGCTCGGACGGGCCGGCCCTGGACGAGCCGATCGCTGTGATCCCCTTTCTCTTGGGGGCCATGGAGATGATGAAGTCGGGGTGCTAACCTTCAAACCTGATTTTCACAGCCTGCGCCCCTACCTAGCGCGCCAAAGATGTCGGGGGAAACGACACCAACGGGATAACGAGGAATCCATTTTGCTATGGTTGGTGGGCGTGGGGCCATGGAAAGAGCGGGATTGAGAGATCAACACGGGGGGATTATCCAGGTTCGGGCCGCAAGTGATGCGTAATACCCTACTCCTGCTGGTTTCTGTTTATCTGGTGTTCTTGGACTAGCTACAAGACGTGCAGGGTCCAAAAAGTCTGGGTCCTCCTCCAGTATGCCGCGGGCCTCCTTTTATAGACAAAGGGGCTTCCACAGTGGCACACAGGAGGTGGAAAGCTATACAGTGGTCGAGTCTATCCTCTGGCACCGTAGGACAAATGCATTTAGTGCGCTACTGACGTGCCCTTCTTGCTTTATCGGGGACGACAAGGAAGCTCGTCCCAGCATTCGTCGCCTCGCCTGGCTTCGACGCGCGTCCGAACTAAAAAGGTGGGTAATGCCACGCCGACTGGCTGGATGCTGAGTTGGTGTTGTGGAAGAGCCTTCACGAAGATCCACATGCCACCACGCAGGTGCTGGCCGAGTTGGCCTAGAGGCCGCATGTCGCCATGCAGGTGCTCGCCTAGTTGGTGGGCTGGCAGCTGTATGGGAACGGCGGCGGAGTCTTGGCAGATGTGGGCCTGGCTGCAGCCCCGCGGATGTCTTTGGCAAGGGTCTTGCCATGGCGTCGTGGGCGTCCCCGGCAAGGGTCTTGTCAGCGGGGCTCGTGGGTATCCTCGACAAGGATTTCGCCGAGGATCTCCGTCTTCTGATTCTCATCTAATCTTGCACGTTCTTGGTCTTTACAAAGATCTGCATGCCACCATGGAGGCGCCTCCTGAGCTTTGGTTCCGATGTGGTTGAGGGCGTTAGAACTCTCAGGCTCAAGGGTGGCAGCCCTGCTGGCGTTGGGCAAGTTGCCCCGGCAAGGCTCTTGTCGGGGCTGTGGAGGCCACCCCGGCAAGGGCCTTGCCGGGGGAGTCCACCTCGCCCTCCTGCTCTTTGTGTTTCCGGCTTGGTGTTGGTGTAGTCGTCTTGTGCCTTTTCTTCCTCTGCCCCGCCAAGCGTGGCCAGGGGCGTGGGGCTGCGACTGCCCGCGCACAAGTAAAGGGGTGCATAAAGGGACCCCTACTTTTGTCCACCGACAGCAACAATACAATATGTGCCTTGTTGCCCTTACTGTCACCATGAAAGGACACTACAAGATTGAACCCAAAGCTAAGCACTTCTCCCATTGCAAGAAAAACCAATCTAGTTGGCCAAACCAAACCGATAGTTCTAAGAGAATGTCACATCCCTAGAATCTGCTTGCCATTAGTTGCCTTAAAGCATCCATGCATCATGTTAATTTTTCAATTAAAGTTGAAATGGGGATGACAAACCCTAGCACCAAAATTAAATCAAATAGGTTCAACTTAAAAACATTTTCAAGAACCCAGAATGCTCTTTAGAAAAGTTCATCATTTTTGAATTGGTCTAGAACCTCTGACAAAAATGGTGCACACCTTTCTAGGTCATTTTTGGAATTTCGAATTAAATCATATAGTATTTCCATTTGGGCATTTAAATCCTATAAAATATATTAAATGCCCAAGTAATGACAAACTGAAATGTTTACTGTTGGAAATATTCCAAACAGTGGCCACAGTTAGTTGCATGATTTTTGGAAATGCTATGGCATTTTTAATAAAGCCAAACACAATTACAGAAAATAGAAAAACAGAAAAGAGAGAGAGAGAGAGAGAGAGAGAGAGAGAGAGTTATCTGAGCTTACCTACAGCCTGCAGGCCCAAAGACGGCAGCCCAGGAGCTGGCCCAGCCCACCACCGCCGCCTACCATCCCCTCCTCTTGCGGAAAGGCGGAGGAGACAGCCACCAGGCGCCCATGGCGTGCCACGCCGGGAGCTGCCTGCCTGGCTACCCCCTCGTCGCCCTGGACTCCCTCCACGACGTCACACAACCCCCAGGCCCTCTCCCTCTCTCTTGAGCTCATTCCCCTCCTCTGCTCTCTCTCCCTCTCACCACCGAACGCCATCGCCGCCGCCGTTCGCACCACCGCGGCCATCGTCTCCCACTCACCTCGTTGACCTGTCCACGAGCCCCGACACCGTCTCCTACGCCTTCTGCACCGTCCCAAGCAACGTCGGAAGCCCCGAATCACTGTCCCCGCCGTCTTCTTCAACCTCGGTCGCCAGAGATCCCCCTTGCCGCCCCCGACTGCTCCGGACCATCTCCGAGCTCGCCGACCTCCTCGTCCGACTCGCCGTGAGCCTCTGACCCTGTCCATCCCTCTCTTCTTCCCCGTAGGCCGCCGTAGTCACCGGACCGCCTACGCCCGAACCTGCCGCCGCATGCCCTCGTCGTCGACGCGACTCCGGCGACCAAATGGTCCGCCCGACGCCTCCAACCCACTCACCGCGTCGCGTAGGCCCCGCTAGCGCCTCAGCTCGCTAGCTCGCGCACCGCAGCACTGCCCGCGCTCACGCCCGAGCTCCGGTCACCGCGGCCGACCTCCTCGCCGTCGCTACCGGCCACCCTAGCTGCAGACACAGCCACCATTGGACGCGCCGCGTCATGGCCGTTCCAACGGGACCAACCCCGCTTGCTCCCGTCGCCGAAATCGCCGGAACGATGAGCGCCGCCGCGTTTGCTTACCGCCGGCGGTTAGCCGCCCGATTAGATCACGTGGCGCAGGATTAATTAGCGCTAATCACCAATTAGCTTAAACCCAAGGGTCAATGACAGTCGGGCCCCACCGGTTCAATTAACCAGCTAACAAAATTAGTTAGGATTAGTCTAATTCGATCGACCCACGCCGCGACATTGAACTCTTGACTTGGCCGTTGACCGACCGGCCCCACATCATTGACACCGAAAGCAGATCGTGTCACTGACCAGTGGACCCCACTGGTCAGGTTTGACCTAGACCGCTGTTGTTGACCTCCTGACATCACAGTGACGTCATGCTGACGCAGTAAATCATTTTCTGGATTTATTCTTTTACAGGAAATTCCAGAAAATGTTGCAAACTTTAAAAATTCATATAAATTCAACCGTAACTCCAAATGAAATAATTTATATATGAAAAATGATCAGAAAAATCCAATCTATCCATCTGTACAATTTTCATGCATGTTAGAACAACTTATAGATACTCTTTAGGACAAATCAAGTGAATGGCATTTAAATAACCATATGTGGAGTTTGAATTTGAACCTTAGGTTCAAACCAACTACACTTAATTGTGTTGCTAGTTGCATTAGCTCAAACCACAGCATATTGCCATGTCATGATCATGCATCATATTGTGCATTGCATTGATGGTGTTTCCTTCTGTGTTGCCGGTGTTTGTCCCCTCTCAGTAGACGATGTACCGACGATGAGTTCGATGACACCGATGAAGAGCTATACTATCTTCAGAAGTGCCAGGCAAGCAAAACCCCCTTGTTCATTTTGATACAACCCTACACTCTCACTCCTGCTCTCTTTTACTGCATTAGGACAACAACGATTCAACTGTTACATGTTGCGGTAGATGAACCCCTTTCCTCTGCATGACCTGTCATTGCCATAGTAAATAGATGAAACCCACTAGCATGAGTAGGAGTTGTTTGAGCCCTGATGTGCCTTCTCATTCATGCTTGTTTGTCATGCCTGCTATTGCTTAGAGTTGTGTCAGGTCTGATTCATCGGGGATGTATTGGAGGTCTGTGAACATGTCCCTCTTGTGTGTGAGCTAAGTGTGTGAACACGATTTGGTAAAGGTAGTGGTGAGAGGCCATGTAGGAGTACATGGTGGGTTGTCTCATTGAAGCCGTCCTCGAGGAACTGAAGTTCTGTGTTTGTGATCCATGAACAGCTACTACCACACATTGGAATGCTTAAGTGCCCCTCTCGACTTATTAATCAACTCGATCTCTGTCCAGGAGTTGCAATTAGTTTCTGGTGTTTCTAGGTAGTGTTAGTAGTCTACCAAGTGGCACCCTGTACAGGTGGGCTTGGAACAGACTAGGCACCATGGCACGGTGTACCAAGCGTAGAACCACCCATCGAGGTGGGCTTGGGAACCCTGCTCACATCGTTTGGGGCCGTGGCGACACCCGGCCGGATCTCCTTGCGGATGGAACCCGAATAGGCGATAAACGTGGACTAGAGACTTGTGTGGTTAGTCGGTCGTGGCCGACTCCTCGCCAAAGCTTCCGCTTGAAGGTTGCCGAGATACATGTCGTGTACATGGTGGTAAGTGGCGAGAGCGTGTGTGAAGAAGTACACCCTGCGGGGTTAATATGATCTATTCAAATAGCCGTGTCCGTGGTAAAGGACTTCTGGGTTGCCTGTACAGTTCATAGACAAGTGAAAGTGGATAATCTAAAATACGCAAGATAAGCGTGAGTGTTATGGATGGCGTTCTCGTAGGGAGATGGGAGCGAATCCATAGTCGTGTATTGATATGGTGAATATGTGGACTCGTGTGCGCCACCTCAAAAGAGTTACTTGTAGTCGTAGTTCAGGATAGCCACCGAGTCAAAGCTGGCTTGCTGCAGTTAAACTCCACCACCCTTTTGTTGATACCGATGCATATGTAGCTAGATTACGATGTAAGTCTTGTTGGGTACATTTGTACTCACGTTTTCCTATTTTATGTTTTGCGAGAGACTTGGTCTCGCTAGTAGTACCGCATGGACTTGACATTTAGCTTGTTACCTCAGCTACGATCTTGTGCCCTCGGCAGAGATCGGTAGATAGTCGGGCTTCTCAGCCTTTTCATTTGTAGATGTACGTACTCGGACATGTTAATCTTCCGTGTGTGCTTTGTTTTGTATGTTTCAATGTTGGGTCATGAGACCCATGTTTGTAATATCTCGCTCCTCGAGCCTAATGAATAAATACTTGAGTCGTAGAGTTATGTTGTGATGCCATGTTGTATTTACACATATCGAGCATATTGTGTGTATGTTTGAAATGCTTGGTATGTGTGGGATCCGACAATCTAGTTGTTTATCCTTGGCAGCCTCTCTTATGGGGAAATGTAGTCTAGTGCTTCCTTGAGCCATAGTAGTCCGCTTCAGCCGGTTCACCGGAGTCCTGCTAGCCTAGCACTACTGCTCGTGACACTTGACTGGCGGCATGTGTTTCACTTCGTTCTCGTGGTTCATCCCTTCGGGGAAATGTCACGCGGTGACATCCGGAGTCCTGCTTAGCTCTGCTACAGCCCGGGTTCCCGAGTCCTGTTAGCCAGTGCTACAGCCGGATTCACACGCTCTGTGACCGACATGCTCGAAGTTTATTCATGTATGCCTGTCCCTATGGGTTAGTGCCGCTTTGGGTTCACGACTAGCCATGTCGGCCCGGGTTCTCTGTCATATGGATGCTAGCGACACTATCATATACGTGAGCCAAAAGGCGCAAACGGTCACGGGCCATGGTAAGGCGACACCCGTGGGAATACCGTGCGTGAGGCCGCAAAGTGATATGAGGTGTTACCGGCTAGATCGATGTGACTTGTAGTCGGGGTCCTGACAGCTTTGGTATCAGAGCTTTGTTGCTGTAGGATTACCAAGCCAAACTGGTCGAAGTTGAGTCTAGAAATGCTTTAGTTATGTAAGGGAATTGATTGTGGGAGGGAACATAAGGCTCTTTTTACTCCTTATACCTCATGGCCTTATGATCTGAGTCATCCTCTTCTTTTCTACGGGGATTAGGAACTAGGCTTTTTCTTCTGTCTATCAGGATCACGTGTTACTAATCCATAGACTTTTAAGATTGTTGGTTTTACGCCCCAGTTCAGTTTCTACTACTTCCGTGTGTTCATAGTTGGTCTCGGAACCTTGATTTTGTGCTTCTGAGTGGTTATGCCACCATTTTTGCAGGATGTCTCAAATCTTTTTGAGCATTCTGATCGTTATCTTTGTCCGAGTCATCCCAGGTCTCTAAATAGTCTGATGCATTGCAAATCCTTTCTTTCTGTTCTCGATGTCCTTTTGGTCAGAATAAGCACACTAACCAGTCAGTCGAGGTACTCTATTGCCTCGACATATATGTTGGAGCTATTATTATGACCCTAGTTGTTTTAGGGAGTCACCTAGTAATCTAGCCATGTTTTGTGTTCCCGGTGTAATGATTCTGACCGTCATTCTCGAAAGCATCCCGTGATGCCATTTAGTTAGTAGGTATTCTATTCCTAGGTTGTTGAACCTGAGATTCACCCTACTTCATGTTGTTAGTATTTGCTAGTTCCCTTAAGATATTAGTAACCTTGTGATAGTCCTCGAGGTCCGTGGTATTTCTTTCTTCCAAATACCATGAACCATTAAGGCAGAAGTTCTTTGAACCAAAAGCTCACAATCAGAGTACTCTTGAGGAGTACTCCATTCATATTGTGACTCTGCCAGTCCTTCCTTTTCCGCATGGGTTATCCGGAAGAAATGTTGAGCTTCGCTCGACATACTAATCTATGCATCCACAACTCAGAAAAGATATATGTCCCTTTGAGTTGTCTCTCTTTAGTTGTATTCTGACCACTGTCTCTCAATAGATAGCCACGACTAGTTGTGCATTCGTGTTATCGATGCCTATTATTCTTGTGGTCCGTCAAGCCATTCTATTCGGGAATGACTAGGAGAAACAAACTCCAGTAACTCATCCATATCTAGGATTGGGTCAAAGCAATTGTATTCCGGGGATCAAAATGCCAAACCAGCTTTTGCTTTGCTGTACCTTGGAGTGTTACCATCTTTACGTCAAGAGTGTCATGAGAATTGCACCACCTCTTATGAATTCTTGACGCAGTAATACTTCTTGCCATCATTGTTCATTCCTCGGTTTCCATGTTATTGTAACTGGAATGCCGACAAGTGAACCGTGATGTGCGAAATCAATACTCCTAGCAACTCCGTTGCTTGGTAGTTAATGGACAATAATCTCATTCTTAGTGTGTTAGTTACTGAATTATCATTCTAAGACTGATTGTGCTACCTAGTCCTTATTTCCGGTGCACTCCTCGATCAATGAGTTAGGATTGTGCCAATCCCTCACTCTTGTGATCATATCGTCTTGCCCTGAAAAGCAAGATTGTTCTCGAGCTTAGTAACATATCGGTGGTTCATGATTTTCCGAATATCTTCTCGGAGGTATCACCAGGTTGTCACCTGACCGCTGTGTTGAGCTCGTGATCAAGTTGGTTTCTCGTAAACCACCCCTTCTCCAGGAATCTGTGTTGGAAACCCTTGAGCTAGTTGGTTAAGCCAAACAACAACTTGGAGAGTTGGAAGATAAAAGCTTGTCCGCCTCAGTTCATTTCAAAGGATATCCTTGTGTGTGTGTGTGTTGAAGAGAGATGATATCTTCATCAATTGTTCCTCGCGATCGGTTGTTGAATCTATCGTCTTGTCCAAACCTTGATTTGAGTGTGGGCTATCGTCAAATCAAATCAGAACCAACGATGTTCGTAATGTTGTCTTACTCGCGGTTGTCCCTCGAGCATACACCATTACATCTTTTGGTCTGACCAATGCTATCACCGTGTTCACATGATGGTGGAAGTCCAGTGATATGGAAATTACGATGAGTTGTTGTTGGGCCTATCAGCAGCATTTTGTCTCCCCCATGATTCATGTTGAACATCAACCTAGTGTTGAAAATTTTGTAAGCAATGCCTTCGTGTTCCGTTCACGAAGCTTATGCTTGGATGGAAGAAGTGACTTCCTCGAATTCACGTGCATTTGATGCAAGTTGCCGTCGTGGATTCAGGAAAGCTTGTTTTTGCTTCCTTTGGAATCATCCCAAGTCAGTCATGCACGTGCGAAGTATTCTATGGTCTGATAGACTGATCATCTTCATTCCATATGTATCCTTAGCACACCAAGCCACTGATTGACTTGTTCTAGGTAAATAAGTGTAATTTAACTGCACAAGACTTTGATATCCTCGATGATGGTTCCCCACCTGAACTCGGTAGTGTTTTGTTGTAAGACTACCATGTGGTCATGCTTGTCTGGGACAGCGTGTTCACATGTGTTTAGCAGAACCAGCTCATGTTTTGGAGCTTGCTATCTTAGTTCATTCCTCGAGAATCTCACAACGCCATCTCGTCGAATCATGTTGCAAACTTTCTTTCAGACATGCTGAGTCTGAAGTATCCAATCACCAATCGGATCTTAATCTTAGGTAGATATGATGGTTGGAACATTCCCAACAGTTGAGTCTTGTTCCCAGCTTGCACCGCCATTGTGCCAATTTCCCATGGGCTGCCCTTCTCAGCAGTTGATGTCCAAGATCATCTTTAATAGAGGACTTGTCATTAGTCCCATCAGTTTACGGTGATAAGCAAAAGTCATCCATTGCGTTGTCTTCAACAAGGTAGACCACATCATCCATTCTAGTCGAGGCATGCCATCCCTTCTTACTCCGCCAACGATTGCTGTGAATTGCCTCAGGCTAGTGAGAAGAATTTCATTGATCTCTGTATCAAAAGTAATTCTTTCGGCCACTTAAGGGATGATTCTATGAGTCATTTTTCCTAAGGTGCCCCGTTATGGGATCATGGAAATTATTTCCTCGCCACCTTGACACCATCCACCATCTCTCTAGCGTGGAATTGTTGCCCACCAAATCAAACCTCGTCGTTTGTTCTTCCATCCGTCTCGATGTGTTTTGTGCCACGGCTTGAGAGATGTTCTTACATCTCACTCCATGAGTTGACCTTGAGTGCTCGATCTTCGAGGAGATCGTTTCCTGTAGAGTTTCTTTCCATCGTCAACGCATTGAATGAAGATCTCAAAAGCAAAGACGGCAAGATCATATGATGTAGTGGCTCAACTTCTGCAAGGAGGGCAGTTGGATCTTGAAGATTGTGATAGTTTTGTGACCCCTCTGTCTTCTTACCTCACGTCTTGAATCTCGGGACGAGATTCTTGTTTAGTAGGGGTGAGTTGTCACATCCCTAGAATTTTCTTGCCATTAGTTGCCTTAAAGCATCCATGCATCATGTTAATTTTTCAACTAAAGTTGAAATGGGGATGACAAACCCTAGCACCAAAATTAAATCAAATAGGTTCAACTTAAAAACATTTTCAAGAACCCAGAATGCTCTTTAGAAAAGTTCATCATTTTTGAATTGGTCTAGAACCTCTGACAAAAATGGTGCACACCTTATTAGGTCATTTTTGGAATTTTGAACTAAATCATATAGTATTTGCATTTGGGCATTTAAATCTTATAAAATATATTAAATGCCCAAGTAATCACAAACTGAAATGTTTACTGTTGGAAATATTCCAAACAATGACCACAATCGAGTTGCATGATTTTTTGGAAATGCTATGGCATTTTTAATAAAGCCAAACACAATTACAGAAAATAGAAAAACAGAAAAAAGAGAGAGAGAGAGTTATCTGGCGCTTACCTACAGCCCAGAGGCCCAACACGGTATAGCCCAGGAGCTGGCCCAGCCCACCACCGCTGCGGTCATCCCCTCCTCTTGCAGGCGGAGGAGAAGACAGCCACGCGCCATGGCGCGTGCCACGCCTTAGTAGCCTGCCTGCTACCCCTCGTCGCCCTGGACTCCCTCCGCGATGCCACGCAACCCCCCAGGCCCTCTCACTCTCTCTCGAGCTCATTCCCCTCCTCTGCTCTCTCTCCCTCTCACCACCGAACGCCACCGCCGCCGCCGTTCGCACCACCGTGGCCACCGTCTCCCACTCGCCTCGCTGACCTGTCCACGAGCCCCGACACCGTCTCCTACGCCTTCTGCACCGTCCCAAGCAACGCCGGAAGCCCCGAATCACCGTCCCCGCCGTCTTCTTCAACCTCGGTCGTTGGAGATCCCCCTTGCCGCCCCCGACTGCTCCGGACCATCTCCGAGCTCGCCGACCTCCTTGTCCGACTCGCCGTGAGCCTCTGACCCTATCCATCCCTCTCTTCTTCCCGTGAGGTCAGTAGTCACCGGACCGCCTACGCCCGAACCTGCCGCCGCCTGCGCTCGCCGCCGACGCGACTCCGCGACCAAATGGTCCGCCCGACGCCTCCAACCCACTCACCGCGTCGCGTAGGCCCCGCTAGCGCCTCAGCTCGCTAGCTCACGCACCACAGCACTGCCCGCGCTCATTCCCGAGCTCCGGTCACCACGGCCGACCTCCTCGCCGTCGCTACCGGCCACCCTAGCTGCAGACACAGCCACCATTGGACGCCCCCCTGTCATGGCCGTTCCAATGGGACTAGCCCCGCTTGCTCCCGTCGCCGGAATCGCCGAAACGACAAGCGTCGCCGCGTTTGCTTACCGCGAGCGGTTAGCCGCCCGATTAGCCGACGTGGCACAAGATTAATTAGCGCTAATCACCAATTAGCTTAAACCCAAGGGTCAATGACAGTCGGGCCCCACCGGTTCAATTAACCAGCTAACAAAATTAGTTAGGATTAGTCTAATTTGACAGACCACGCTGGGCCAAGATTTGACCACGCCGACGTGGCCGTTGACCAGGCCCCACCTGTTATCGACACCGAAAGCAGCATCAGGTCACCGACCTGGACCCCACTGGTCGGTTTGACCCTAGACCGCTGCTGTTGACCTGCTGACATCCACAGTGGCGTCATCTTGTCGACGCGATAAATCATTTTCTGGATTTATTCTTTTACAGGAAATTCCAGAAAATGTTGCAAACTTCAAAAATTCATATAAATTCAACCGTAACTCCAAATGAAATAATTTATATATGAAAAATGATCAGAAAAATCCAATCTATCCATATGTACAATTTTCATGCATGTTAGAACAACTTATAGATACTGTTTAGGACAAATCAAGTGAATGGCATTTAAATAACCATATGTGGAGTTTGAATTTGAACCTTAGGTTCAAACCAACTACACTTAATTGTGTTGCTAGTTGCATTAGCTCAAACCACAGCATATTGCCATGTCATGATCATGCATCATATTGTGCATTGCATTGATGGTGTTTCATACAGGTTGCGGTGTTTGTCCCCTCTCGATGAGACGATGTCACCGACGATGAGTTCGATGACACCGATGAAGAGCTATACTATCTTCGAAGTGCGTGCAAGCAAAACCCCTTGTTCATTTTGATACAACCCTACACTCTCACTCCTGCTCTCTTTTACTGCATTAGGACAACAACGATTCAACTGTTACATGTTGCGGTAGATGAACCCCTTTCCTCTGCATGACCTGTCATTGCCATAGTAAATAGATGAAACCCACTAGCATGAGTAGGAGTTGTTTAAGCCCTGATGTGCCTTCTCATTCATGCTTGTTTGTCATGCCTGCTATTGCTTAGAGTTGTGTCAGGTCTGATTCATCAGGGATGAATTGGAGGTGTGTGAACATGTCCTCACGTGTGTGAGCTAAGTGTGTGAACACGATTTGGTAAAGGTAGCGGTGAGAGGCCATGTAGGAGTACATGGTGGGTTGTCTCATTGAAGCCGTCCTCAGGAACTGAGTTCTGTGTTTGTGATCCATGAACAGCTACTACCACACATTGGAATGCTTAAGTGCCCCTCTCGACTTATTAATCAACTCGATCTCTGTCCAGGAGTTGCAACTAGTTTCTAGTGTTTGTAGGTAGTGTTAGTAGTCTACCAAGTGGCACCCAAGACAGGTGGGCTTGGGACAGGCTAGGCACCGTGGCACGGTGTACCAAGCGTGAGAACCACCCGTCGAGGTGGGCTTGGGAACCCTGCTCACATCGTTTGGGGCCGTGGCGACACCCGGCGGATCTCCTTGCGGATGGAACCTGAATAGGTGATAAACCTAGACTAGAGACTTGTGTGGTTAGTCGTCGTGGCGAATCCTCGCCAGGCTTCCGCTTGAAGGTTGCCGAGATACACGTCGTGTACATGGTGGTAAGTGGCGAGAGCGTGTGTGAAGAAGTACACCCCTGCAGGGTTAATATGATCTATTCGAATAGCCATGTCCACGGTAAAGGACTTCTAGGTTGCCTGTACAGTTCATAGACAAGTGAAAGTGGATACTCTAAAATACGCAAGATAAGCGTGAGTGCTATGGATGGTGTCCTCGTAGGGAGACGGGAGCGGACCCATAGTGGTGTATTGATATGGTGACTATGTGGACTCGTGTGCCACCTCAAAAGAGTTACTTGCGATTTAGTTCGGGATAGCCACCGAGTCAAAGCTAGCTTGCTGCAGCTTAAACTCCACCACCCTTTTGTTGATACCGATGCATATGTAGTTAGTTCTGATGTAAGTCTTGCTGGGTACATTTGTACTCACGTTTGCCTATTTTATGTTTTGCAGAGAGACTTCAGTCTAGCTAGTAGTACCGCATGGACTTCGACGTTTATCTTCTTACCTCAGCTACGTTCTTGTGCCCTCGGCAGGATCTGGTAGATAGTCAGGCTTCTCAGCCTTTTTTCATTTGTAGATGTCTCGTATTCGAGACATGTTAAGCTTCCAGTGTGCTTTGTTTTGTATGCTCACGAATGTTGGGTCATGAGACCCATGTTTGTAATATCTCGCTCCTCGGAGCCTAATGAATAAATACTTGAGTCGTAGAGTTATGTTGTGATGCCATGTTGTATTTACACATATCGAGCATATTGTGTGTATGTTTGAAATGCTTGGTATGTGTGGGATCCGACAATCTAGTTGTTTATCCTTGGCAGCCTCTCTTATGGGGAAATTTAGTCTAGTGCTTCCTTGAGCCATAGTAGTCCTCTACAGCCCGGTTCACCGGAGTCCTGCTAGCCCAGCACTACTGCTCAGGACACTTGACTGGCCGGCATGTGTTTCACTTCGTTCGTGTCATCCCTTCGGGGAAATGTCACGCGGTGACATCCGGAGTCCTGCCTAGTCTGCTACAGCCCGGGTTCCCGGAGTCCTGTTAGCCCAGTGCTACAGCCCGGATTCACACGCTGCTGACCGACATGCTCGAAGTTGATTCATGTATGCCTGTCCCCATGGGTTAGTGCCGCTTTGGGTTCACGACTAGCCATGTCGGCCTGGGTTCTCTGTCATATGGATGCTAGCGACACTATCATATACGTGAGCCAAAAGGCATAACGGTCACGGGCCATGGTAAGGCGACACCCGTGGGAATACCGTGCGTGAGGCCGCAAAGTGATATGAGGTGTTACCGGCTAGATCGACGTGACTTGGAATCGGGGTCCTGACAGAAAATTACAAAGATATCAAATCATGCATAAAATAATTCAAAGAAGATTCAAATAATATTCATAGATAAGCTGATCATAAATCCACAATTCATCAGATCTCGACAAACACACCGCAAAAGAAGATTCCATTGGATAGATCTGCAAGAACATCAACGAGAACATGGTATTGAGAATCAAAGAGAGAGAAGAAGCCATCTAAATACTAGCTATGGACTCGTAGGTCTGTGGTAAACTACTCACGCTTCATCGGAAGGGCAATAGAGTTGATGTAGAAGCCCTCTGTGACCGAATCCCCCTCTGGCGGGATGCCGGAAAAGGCCCCAAGATGGGATCTCACGGGAAGAGAAGGTTGAGGCGGTGGAAAAGTGTTTTCGTGGATACTTCTGGTGGTTTGGGAATATATGTGAATATATAGGACGATGAATTAGGTCAGGGGAGTCACGAGGGGCCCACAAGGCAGGGGGCGCGCCCTACTGATACGTCTCCAATGTATCTATAATTTTTGATTGTTCCATGCTGTTATATTATCATTCTTGGATGTTTTACAATCATTTCCTGGCAACTTTATATCATTTTTTGGGACTAACCTATTGACAGAGTGCCAAGTGTCAGTTGCTATTTGTTGCATGTTTTTTACATCGTAAGAAATCAATATGAAATGGAGTCCAAACACCGTGAAACTTTTTGTGGATTTTTTATGGACCAGAAGACCACCAATGGGCCAGAGCAGCACCTGGGGGTTCCCAGAGGGGGGCACAACCCACTGTGGCATGCACAGGGGCGAGCATGCCAGTGGGTTTTGCCCACCTCGGTGGCCTCCCGCACCCCCTCTTTACCCTATAAATTCACAAATGTTCTGAAAACCCTCGGGGGTTAACCTAGATCAGAAGTTCCACCGCCGCAAGGCTCTGTAGCAACCAAAAATCAGTCTAGACTCTGTTCCGGCACTCCCCCGGAGGGGAATTCATCACCGGTGGCCATCTTCATCATCTCGACGGCCACCACGATGAGGAGGGAGTAGTCCACCCTCGGGGATGAGGGTTTGTACCAGTAGCTATCTGTTTAATCTCTCTCTCTCTCTCTCTCTCGTGTTCTTGAGATGTCACGATCTTGATGTATCGCGGGCTTTTTTAATATAGTTGGATCATATGGTGTTTTCCCCTCTCTGTCTTGTTGTGATGAATTGAGTTTTCCCTTTGAGATTTCGTTTTATCAGATTGAATACTTTTAAGGATTTGAGAGCACTTGATATATGTCTTGCAAATGAATACTCGTGGTGACAATGGGGTATCATATTGATTCACTTGATGTATGTTTTGGCACTCAACTCGCGGATCCCCGAGAGAACATTGGGGTAATCTATGCATAGGGGTTGATGCACGTTCTTGTCTTTGTTTCTCCGGTAGAAATCTAGGGGCACTCTTTGAGGTTCTTTGTGTTGGATTGAGTATTATGAATCTGAAATTATTTGTTGTTATTTTAGTACGAACTCTTGGATAGATCGACCGCAAATAATAGCTTCGAGGTGGTTTCGTACCCTACAAACGATTTCTTCTTATGTTCCCCGCTAGATAGGAACTTTGGAGTGATTATTCATTGCACGTTGAGGGATGGTTATATGATCCAATTATATTAGCACTGTCGAGAGATTGCACTAGCGAAAGTACGGACCCTAGACCTCATTTTCAACCATTGCAGTACCGTTTTTGTGCCCGTTTACTATTTGCTACCTTGCTGTTTTTATTTATTCAGATTATAAAAATATATTTCTACCATCAATATTACACTTTTATCACCATCTCTTCGACGAACTAGTGCACCTATACAATTTGCCATTGTATTGGGTGTGTTGGGGACACAAGAGATTTCTTGTATTTGGTTGCAAGGTTATTTGAGAGAGACCATCTTCATCCTACATCTTCCATGGATTGATAAACTTTAGGTCATCCACTTGAGAGAAAATTGCTACTGTCCTACAAAACTCTACGCTTGGAGGCCCAACATGAGTCTACAAGAATAAATTTGCATAGTACACATCAAGCTCTTTTCTGGCGCCGTTGTCGGGGAGGTGAGTGCATGAAGTTATATCTTTAGATCTTGCAATCGAATCTTTTAGTTTTTTGTTTTATCACTAGTTTCGTTTAAAAAGGAAAACAAAAAATGGAATTTAGGTTGCATCATACTATTCATCTTTATAATGTCTTTCGTGAAAATGATGGAAAGGAAAATTGTGCTCAATTGATAGAGGAGGAATTCTATAAAATGTTTGACAAAAAATCATTGAATAATGAGATGATTGCAATGTTGTTGCTATGAACTCTATGAATATCCTTGATGCTAATGATATGCAAAGCCATAAGCTTGGGGATGCTATGTTTGATGAAGATGATATTTTTAGTCCCCCAAGACTTGATGTGCAAATTTGTTATAATGATTTCATGCCTCCTATTTATGATGATTATAATGATGAAAGTGGATTTGGAGAGGTCATGACTTTATTTAGTGATGAATCCACCATTTTGGATGAGGTTTCAATTGACTATGATAACAAAGTTTTTATCTATGATGATTATGGTGATGACATGTATGCTATAAAGAATAATGATAACCATGAAACTTGTCATCACGATTTTAATTTTCACTCTTATGATAGTTATTTTGTTGAGTTTGCTCCCACTAATATTGATCAGAATAAATTTGCTTATGTGGAGAGTAACAAAATTTCTATGATTGTGGATCATGAAAATAATGCTTTATGTGATAGTTATATTGTTGAATTCATTCATGATGCTACTAAAAATTATTATGAGGGAGGAAATTATGCTTTTACATATTGCAATAATATCAAGTTTCCTCACTTTATGTTGAAAGTTTTGAAGTTGCACTTGTTTTGTCCTCCTATGCTAGTTCATTCTTGTTCCCATAAGTTGTTTGCTGACAAAATCCCTATGCATAGGAATTATGTTAGGCTTAAATGTGCTTGCCATGTAATTCATGATGCTCTTTTTCATGTTTCAATTACTATTTTTTATGCGAGCGTCATTGAAATCATCATGCCTAGCTAAAAGGCATTAAAGAAAAGCGATTGTTGGGAGACAACCCAACACTTTTACCTACTGTTTTTGTGTGTTCACATGATTATGCTACTGTAGTAATCATGTTTTATTGCTTTTGTTTCAATAAAATTCCAAGTAAATCCATTGGGATAGTGTGGATGATAGTTGACTTGAATCTGTGCAAAAACAGAAACTTTTGCTTCAAGAAACAGAATTGTTTAAATTCACTGGAGGATCGAATAATTCTGAATTTTTTACAGATGATTGATATGAAAATTGTCTACGTGGTCCTATTTTTTCAGAATTTTTGTAATTGCAGAAGTATGACTAATATTCAGATCTTTACGTATTGTTGTGTTTTTTGACAGATTATGTTTTTCAATGCATAGTTTGCTTGGTTTCTAGTTTCTATAGCTTATATTGCTCAATATAAATTGTGGAAATGATGAGGTAAAGTAGGCATTGTGTGATAACAATTATGAATCTTGTCTTTGACAGTACCAAAGTGAATGGTTTGTCTTTATCATACTAACCCATCTCACAAAGTTTCGTTAAGTTTTGTGTGATTGAAGTTTTCAAGTTTTGGGTGAGATATCAATATGAGGAGAATAAGGAGTGAAAACACCCTAAGCTTTGGGATGCCGATGGCACCCCAAGGTGATATTCAAGGAAGATCCAAGCAACTAAGCTTGGGGAGGCCCCGGAGGGCATCCCCTCTTTCGTCTCCAACATTATGGGTAACCTCACTTGGAGCTATATTTTTATTCGTCACATGATATATGTTTTGCTTGGAGTGTCATTTTGTTTTGTTAGGATTTTCTTGCTGTTATTTAGAATAATGTTTTGCATCTTTTATTTCAATAAAAGTGGCATTGATAGCCTTTACTATGCTTATTTTACAAGTCTACATGTTGATGTTTGAAAACAGAAAGTTTACCGCTGTTGCAAAAATTCGCTAGAAAAGTCAGAATGTGATAAAATGTTGAAACTTTCTGGAAAATAAGCTGTGATAAATTTTCTACAGTGTGGTAAAATTTTCATAATTTTTGGAGTTTAAGAAGTATGATGAATATTGCATTCTTTACAGACTATATTGTTTTGGCAGATTGCTGTTATGTTTGCATATGTTTTCATTGTTTGCATATGTTTGATTTTTTAATGATTCTATTTGAGGATAGGAGTATTAAATATGAAGAGGCATTTAGTATGCAATGTTGAATAATATTTTTTGTGATTTGCTACAGTAGATAATGATAAGGTTTTTGCATTGGTTTATACTGACTTATCTCACGAGTTCTTGTTGAGTTTTGTGTGGATGAAGTTTTTAAGATTTACGGAAACCATGATATAAAAGGAATTAAGGAGACACAAAAGCTCAAGCTTGGGGATGCCCAAGGCATCCCAAGATAATATTTCAAGAAGTCTCGAGGATCTAAGCTTGGGGATGCCCTGGTAGGCATCCCACCTTTCTTCACCAACAATTATCGGTTAGTCTCGGTTGAGACTAAGTTTTTGCTTCTTCACATGATGTGTGCTATTCTTAGAATGTCATTTTATTTTGTTTTTTCTTGTTGTATTAATCAAATGCTTAGATCTGAAAGTTTTTCAATAAAATAGAGTCCTCAAATAGTTGCTAGGGAGGCTAGGTAAGCGGCACTCACATCCCGTCAACGAAGGTCTTTTCTATGGAAATGCTCTAGTGCTTCACTTATACATTTTTTAGCACGGTGTGCTTTAGTATGTTTGAATAAATTCTCTCTTGCTTCACTTAAATTAATTTGAGAGAAAGAAATATTATTCTCATGATCTTCACTTATATTTGTTTGAGCTTATCAAAAGCAACACATGAAAATTAGTCCCAAAGTGATAGATATCCAAGAAGGATATAATAAAAACTTTCATGAAGATCATTGGACAAAATAAACTTGATTCTTGTAACATTTTTGAGATATGATGATGTGATATGTGAGTCATGTTGATGAGTAATTATGCTTTAGCAAGAGTATTGGTGTTAAGGTTTGTGATTCCCTATGCAATCACGAAAGTCAATAGTTATGCAATGAAATTACATCCTACTTGTGGTGCATTATTCGGTGTTAATTATGCTCAATGCTCGCTTATGAGATTATTCGTTTCTTGGTTGGTCGCTTCTCAATCTTTTGCTAGCCTTCATTTTGCACTAAGTATGATCACTACTTGTGCATCAAAATCCTTTAAACCAGTTATGCCACATGAGTTCACCATACCTACCTATATGCGGTATTATTTTGCCGTTCTAAGCTAATTTGTATGAGCCATCTGTGGGGACCCCGACTCATAAGTCGTGATCACCGAATGCACGTGTACAGTGATCCCAGAGATCAATGCTCACTGAACACACAGAAGCTGAATAACAAGAGTCTTACATCCATACATACCGTCTTACACAAATTATGACCATTATGGTCAAGTCTTACATTGATAAAGCCTTAAGGGCTGAACATCAAATAAAACACAAGCAGCGGAAATCTTCGTCGATAAGTAGAACCCATGGCATCTGCCTTAACCCTACAGGCATTCTGACTGGGAAACATCCTAGTTCGCATGTTCGTCTCCATAGAACTCTTCTTCGAACTCTGGTTCTTCCATGCCTGGCCAATTAAATAACCAGTGGCAAGCCAATGAGTACTTTGAATGTACTCGCAAGCAACCCATGTTTTGGTTCAAGATTCAACAATGCATGATATAGGTAAATTTTTGCAGAAAGCTAGTTTTTAGTGCAATGACATGTTCAACAACTTGCATAGCATGCATCAAGAGGATTCATGTAATCCCTGTGGACAAGTTATAGATATCAACATAAATGGAGTGGGCACCAACCCAACTCAATCATGCCAAGTCCTTGGACTTGACCCATGTAGAACTTCCCACTTATCCAAACACACACCTTTGGTTTGTAAACATGTGGACGTAGCCCAAGAGTAGTTACCCAACTGTCCTTGACCGTGGACACGGCTATTCAATAGTTTTACACTCTGCAGAGGTTGCACACTTTACCCACATGATCCGGGAACTTCCGTGTCATCCACGACCAGCAGTACCTCAAGTACCGGGGTAAGCACCGATCACTATCTTTCCCTAGACGACACTAACATGGAGTCCACTCGATTGGTAGTAACCCCGTGCCCAACATTTCACAACTTAAAATTGTGGAAGCTTGCTCCCATATTCATCACATATCATCGCACGGGTACCAACGGTGTGTCCGTGCCCCATAAAAATGTTCTTGGTCAGCCCTACCGGCACGACCCGTCCAGAGAGAGCACCAACTCTCCCTCGTCACTAGTAATGCGGGCTCCAAGCTAGTATCGGCCTAGGTAATTAATAATGCCCTTTCCCATATAAGGGTAGAGTGGTTGCGCATGTAAGGTTGGAATAACGGTCGAACTTAAACCAATCCGTTTTGAAGACAACACACCCTTGCCTCGGTACACCACTTCGTCATCAAGTGGCTACCCAACTCATCATCTCCCCCGGGCATAAGTGGCACCCGATGGGGGTTTTCGTAAAATCTTTTGAAATGATTTTGTCTCCATCACCATGCATACACCGTCCCAGTTGCGTAGCATCTACTTTAGCATCCTTTCTACTCCCACCGGCATAACCCTCATAGGAAGGTAGGGTCATGCACAATGCAAGTATCAACGAGGAAGTAACAGAGGCAACCAACCAACGTGGTTTACCATCTCATCATGATTCCGATGCAACAATAATAAGTGCTATAAGACATGCATAAAAAGGGTTTCATGGGCATGGTCAAAGGGCTGCTTGCCTTGGTTGGCTTGGTCTTCAAAGTCTTCAAGCCCTTCCTCTCCTTCTTCTCCAACTACTTCACAAACACGGGATCTAATCGTCAAGAAAACAACGGATAAATGAGACAATAATAAAACAGAAAAGTCAAAGTGCTCAGAAAAATGTCAACTTATTTTTGTAAAATATAGGAGGAAAACTAGGAAGGGAAAATTCTTGGTTTTGGATTTGGAGCTAGGGAAAGCGAGTTGTGGATTTTCAAAGCGGAGGTTCTATTGTTCAAATTTGAATTTAAATTTGAACAGAGCAGAAAAGTGTAATGGATGTGCATGAAAGTTACATCAATAAATAGGTGGGATTATTCTGAGATTTTAGGAGTTGGAATTATTTCATTTGGATAAGTATTTTGTCCTGTGGAATTTTTGTAAAACAGACAGAAAAAGGAAAAGAAAAGCGGCACTGTGCTACTGGGCTAGAGAGGCCACGGGGCAACAGGCCCAGAGGGAAATCAGCCCGCGCGAGGCCGCCACGTTGAAGGCGTAAAGGCGAAGTACACCTTCAGCCGACGGCGAAACGGCGCGCGCGCGCGTGCCTTTAAACCTGACGGGTGGATCCCACCCGTCAGGGCGTGAGGCTGACGGGCAGGGCCAACGGCCGTCGTCGTCTACCTCCGTCCAGAGGCAACGGCGAGCTTGTCGGCGGCGATATAGCGCACGGGAGGGTGCGTGGGTGGTACCGTTGGACTCGGGAGGATGTCGCCGTTCGGGTGGTGGTGGAGATGGTCGCCGGAGCAGCCTGGTTCGCCGGCGACGAGGTCCGCAGCTGGCGGAGGTGCTTGAGCGTCGATGGTTCCGGCCGTTCCGGCTGCAAAAGAGTGGGAAAGAGAGGGAAAGGGTCGATGGCGCCTTGTGGTTCCAGATCGAGAGAGAACAAGGGCGGAGGAGGCACATGTACCTTGACGCCGACGAGCCGAGGCGGCGGGCTCGAGCTTCGATCTCGAGCTCGGCGGCTCTGGAGGCAACTGGGTGGTGCGGGAGGTGGATTAGGAGCGTGGGGAGCGGCAGGAGGTGAGAGAGAGGCTCGGGGTCGCCTTTTATAGGCTGGCCGAGGTCCACCGTGGGCGCGCCTCTGGGTTCCAGCAGGATCGGCTTGGGTGGCCGTTAGAGAGGAAATGGAGGGCTCGGGGTGTTCGTGGGAGTGGTGTAGGGTGCAGGGGAGAGAAAGGAGGGGCGGATTTAGCTGCACGCGGGCACAGGAGTGGCGCGAGTATTGGCCGAAGCGGGCGAGGCTCTGGCGCGAGCTGCAGGAAAGAGAGGAAGCGAGCCTTTGGCGTGGAAGCGGACGTCGCTGGGCATCGGCCGCGCATGGGAGGATCGAGGTGGCGGGAGGCCAGCGTCAGCAGTCGGGTGCCCTGCCAGGCGCTCGAGAGCGCGACTTTGGCCGGCATCCGCGGTTTTCCCGCGTCCGCGCGTGTCCACTAGTGTCTGGAGGCTGCAGGGGGTGTGGGCAAAAGCTGGAGAGGGCCTTGGATGCTCTGGAAAGCTGAGGGGAGAGAAGGAGGTTGAGAGAGAGGGAGGAATCTGCTGTCCAGAGAAGAAAAATGGGGTTCTCCCCTCCTCCATCATTGCTTCCTCGGGCAGAAAAGCATCCAAGTGCTAGAGGGGAACGAGGATGGGTTGTGATAAAAAGCAGGGCTCAAGGAGATTAGTGGAAGAGGCTGGAATTTGCATTTTAAAATTCTGCCAGAAGGTGTTTGATGATGGTTTGGAAAAGTAGACGACTTTCACTTGTCATGAGACTCCACAGGGTGAAATTTCACATATAATTAGGGCCTTCCACCAATTTGGAGCTTATTTGGGCAAAGTTGCCAATGCAACTTTTGTAAACCCTAGAAACTGGCAAGAATGGACTTGTGCAGATCTAGTTGAGTAAATCACTTCTCCTTGATGCACCACTTGGTGTGGTGGCCTCATTTGGTCACGTGATCATGCTCACAAAAGTTGGGATCAAGGAGAGAAAGTTGGTAGTACAAAGTAGTTCAAATTTGATTACGGCGGAGGGGGTTTTAGGGGATTTTCATGGGGTTATATTATTCTCCATGACATGATACTTGCCAAGATCATCCAAACATGTCATATGTGACATGCTAGAATTTTCTTGGAATTTTTGGAGGATATTTCTTTTGTAAATATTTCAAAAGCTTGAAATATCTGAGAAAAGGGTTTTTGAGGGGTTTGACCAATATTCTGAAGATGACCATGTGTTGAAACTCTCATATATGGGAAATATATGCCCACTGAGTTTCCCTGATTTTTGTCAAATGTTTTTAAAACAATGAAACAATTTTTCCCTATTAAAGACCATTTCTGGACTTAAGAAAAAGCTTTTAAATAAAATAGGAAAATAACTTTTAAAATTATATTTTTGTGGTTTATGGAAGTCCTATATCTATTAGGTCTCAAATATACTCTTTGAAATATTTTTCATACCCCAAATCGAGTACTTGTAGTGCAAACCTCAATTCAGGGGTTTTTGGAAAACTAATTTTTGAAAATACTATTTGGCCAAATTATTTTTCTAAGAAAATACTATATTGCTCTATACACATGGCATGATCATTGGGCAGAAGTTTAGGGCAAGGAGATGAATTATATAGGGTGAAGTTGTGTTGACTTTGAAGAGCACTTGGAAACACAGAGAGAAAAACCAACTCCAAATAAAAGCCAAATAATGCAAAAGTTTTTGTTGGTCCAAATTTATATGCTTTCTTGATGCAAATGAAATGTTCCAAAATGCAGGGTGTGACAGACCTACCCCCCTTACAAGAATCTCGTCCCCGAGATTCCTAAGCTAGGCTTTAAAGAGATACGGAAACTCGGATCTAAGGTAGTCTTCATGTTCCCAGGTTATACCTTGGTGTGGTTGCTCCTTTGGACCTTGAAGTACCTGATGGTGCGGCTTCAAGTATGTCGTTCTGCTTCGTCCAAAATTTGGATGGGCCTCTCACGGTAAGTCAAATCAGGTTGAAGGTCAATGGCTTGGTGACTAACGTCCTTGTAAAGATCAGGCTTGTCTGGAACTTGGAGACATTTCCGGAGTTGTGACACGTGGAATACGTTGTGCACATCGGATAGTTCGTGGCGATTCAAGCGATAAGCCACTTCCCCTCATCATCTGCTGCTGATCTTGAAGGGGCCGATGTATCTGGTGGCGAGCTTTCCTTGGACATGGAAGCGCTGGGTTCCCTTGAGAGGTGTGACCCGAAGGTAGACATGGTCTCCAACTCGTAAATTCATGTCTCTACGCCGTGAGTCAGCGTAGCTCTTCTGCCTTGATTTGGCAGTCTTCAAACGCTCTCTGACAAGCTGGACTTGCTCTTCTGCCTCACGGAGGATATCGGGCCCAAAGACTAGTCCTTCTCCGGTCTCTAACCAATTGAGGGGTGTGCGGCACTTCCGTCCGTACAACACCTCAAATGGTGCCATCTGAAGGCTTGACCGATAACTGTTGTTGTAGGAGAACTCGACGAAAGGGAGGCAATCTTCCCACCTAGCTCCATATGCTAAGACACAGGCTCGGAGCATGTCTTCGAGTATCTGATTCACTCGTTTTGTCTGACCTCCGATTACGTGGGTGGAAAGCAGTGCTGAAGGACAACTTGGTCCCCATGGCCTCTTGGAACTTCTTCCAGAACCTTGAGGTAAACTGGGTTCCTCGGTCTGACACAATCTCCTTGGGAACACCATGAAGGCTTACGATTCTGCTGATGTAGAGGCTGGCTAGCTGGTTTCCCTTGTAAGTCATTTTGACAGGGATGAAATGGGCTACTTTGGTCAAATGGTCGACTATGACCCAGATGGAGTCATATCCCTTATTTGACCTGGGTAACCCAGTGATGAAGTCCATTTCGACTTTATCCCATTTCCATTCAGGCACCTTGAGAGGCTGTAACAATCCAGCGGGTCGCTGATGTTCAGCTTTGACCCTTTGGCATGTGTCACACTTAGCGACGAAAGTGACTATCTCTCTCTTCATGCCATGCCACCAGAATCTCTCCTTTAGGTCTTGATACATCTTGGTTCCACCGGGGTGGATGGAATACGGGGTGTCATGAGCTTCTTGCAAGATCAAATTCTTGAGCTCAATCTGGTTGGGTACGCAAATGCGATTCCCAAACCACACAATTCCTTGCTCATCTTCTGAGAATCCTGGGGCTTTGCCTGCCTCGATCTTCCTCTTGATGCCTTCAATACTTTCGTGTCCCTTCTGGGCTTCCTTAACATCATCCATCAGGGTAGGCTTGACTTCAAGGTTGGCTAAGAATCCTGGTGCAACCAGTTCCACCCCGAAGCTTTCAAGTTACGCATACAAAGTGGTAGCCTTCCCTTAAGCATAGCATTCAAGGAACAAGCCTTTCTGCTTAAGGCATCTGCTACCACATTAGCCTTTCCAGGGTGGTATCGGACATCGAGGTCATAATCCTTGATCAACTCTAGCCACCTTCTCTACCTCATGTTCAATTCCTTCTGAGTGAAAATATACTTCAGACTTTTGTGATCCGTGTATATCTCACACCGCTTCCCTAGAAGGTAATGTCGCCAGTCTTTAAGGCGTGAACTACAGCTGCCAACTCAAGATCATGAGTAGCATAGTTCTCTTCATGAGGGCCTTGCTATGCAGATAGATATGCTACGACTCGCCTTCTTGCATCGAACACCTCCCATCCGGTTCTCGACGCATCACAATATATCACAAATTCCTCGTGTATATCTGGTGTGGCAGGCGAGGCGGTGGTCAGCCTCTTCTTCAGCTCTGGAAGCTCTCTTCGCACTTGGCGTCCATTCAAACTTCTTGTCCTTCTTCAAGAGCTGGGTCATAGTTCGTGCAATGATTGAGAAACCTTCAACGAACTTGCGGTAATATCCAGCGAGTACGAGTAAGCTTCTGACTTCCTTCACATAGCTCGGATTTTGACATTCAGCCACGGCTTGAATCTTGGTGGGGTCCACTAACAACCCTTGACATTCAATACATGACCCAAGAATCCAACTTCACGCAGCCAAAACTCGCACTTGCTGAACTTGGCATACAGTTGGTGCTCTCGAAGCTTGTCTAGGACCATCCTCAAGTGTTGCTCGTGCTCTTCTTCCGTCTTCGAGAAGACAAGAATGTCATCAATGAAGACAACAACAAACTTGTCCAAATATTCCATGAAGACCTTATTCATGAGATACATGAAGTAAGCTGGGGCATTGGTCAATCCAAAGGACATGACCGTGCACTCATACAGGCCATATCTGGTTACAAATGCCGTCTTCGCAATATCTTGGGCTCTTATTTTCAGCTGGTAGTACCCAGATCTGAGGTCGATCTTGGAGAACACCTTGGCCCCATTGAGTTGATCAAACAGATCTTCAATCTTGGGAAGTGGATACTTGTTCTTGATTGTAACTTCATTGAGGGAGCGGTAGTCAATGCACAAGCGGATGGTACCGTCCTTCTTTGCCACAAATGTAACAGGTGATCCCCAAGGGAGGCACTAGGCGCATAACTCCCTTCCTCAACTGCTCTTCCAGTTGCTTCTTCAATTCTGCTAACTCTTCCGATCCCATTCTATAAGGCTTCTTATAGATGGGTCCTGCTCCGGGCACGAGCTCGATGATGAACTCAATATCTCGGTCAGAGGCATCCCGGTAGCTCATCGGGAAAAACATCGTGGTATTCGCATACTACGGCACTTGCTCCAATCCAACTTCAGACAGTTGACTTGGTTGGCTCGAGCAGAGGAGGGGTTGGAGGAAAATTTAACTTCGACTCCTTGCTCATTGGTCACAGTGACAGTCCGGTTGGCGCAATCTATCAACCCTTGGTGCTTGATGAGCCAATTCATTCCTAAGATCACATCCAAGCCTTGTTACCTTAGGACGATAAGGTCTGCTAGGAAGCCTACCCCATCGATGACAATCCCGACTCCTTTACATCCTATCTTGGCTCTCATCTCTGCTCCGAGGGTTTGTACCACCATAGGGTTATTCAGGGGTGTAGGGGTCATGCCACTTTTTAATGCAAACTCTTGGGTGACAAATGAATGTGTGGCTCCAGAATCAAACAAAATAGTTGCGGGTGCTGAGTTGACAAGGAACCTACCCAGCACGACGTCCGGGTCTTCCTGGGCTTCTTCTGCAGTGACATGGTTCACACGACCCTTGCCGTTGTTGGGCGGGTTGCGGGGAGCTTGGTTCCTCGGTGGCATTCCACGGCCTTGTCCTGGGTTCTCCGCATTGGGGCGCGGGGCGTCGGGCTTCTTGTTGGGGCAATTCTTGGAGTAGTGCCCTGGCTGACCACGTCCAAAGCAAGTGACTTGGTTGGGGTTGATGCTCTTGTCGGCATTGTTATTGGGGTTGTTGTCGGTGGCACAGGGTTGGCATCTTCTTGAGGTGGATAGTTGGTGCGGGGTGCAGGAGCTCTTGGCTGCTGATAGGTTGGCTTGATCGGGGCTGGCTGCCATTGGCGAGGCTTCGTTCTTTGGAGCTACCCTTGCGATCATCTTGCGCCTGGTATCATCCAAAGCACGTCGCTTGTCTTCAAGCATGAGTGCCTTGTTCACCAGATCGGGAAAGGTTGGGCAGTCACACACAACAAGCGAGTACTGCAGAGTGTGGTTGAGGCCTTCCATGAAGCGCTCCCTTTTGGCAGCATCGGTCTTTGACATCCTCGAGATCATACCTTGACAGAACCTTTGAACTTCTGCATGTACTCCTTGACAGTGCTGCCTCCTTGCTTCGTGGCTCGGAATTCACGCTTCTTGATGGCCATGATTAGGAAGGAATGTGGGCCTTGCGGAATTCTGCCTTGAAGTCATTCCAAGTGATGTCTTGCCCAGCGTGCATGACCTTGAATCCATCCCACCAAGCTCTGGCGGTACCCCCGAGACAGTGGGCAGCATATGCTACCCTCTCACGTTCTTCAGTGTAGCCGACTAGTTCCAACAGGTCACCAATGGTGCGGACCCAGTCGTCTGCATCCAGGGGTTCAGCAGTCTCGATGAAGGTGGGTGGTGCATGCTTCTTGAACTCTGCCAACGCGGAACGTCCATTGCCGTTCCCTGCCGGTTGGCGGTTGACAGCCTGAGCAATCATCTGGAGGGCTGCTGTATTGGCTTGGCGTTCCTCTCGGAAGGCTTGGAGGAGCTGAGCCATGTCCATGTTTGGAGGTGGTGGCGGTGGTGGAGCTTGTCCTTGGGCTTGGTCCTGAGTGGCTGCTGCTCCGGCTTCTTCTTCTTTGGGTAGAGGTACCAGTACGTGTTACAACAGGCATCCTGTTGGAGCGGTCAAGGGCTCATGAGGGAAAGCAATATAGATGAGGTGCCTAGTAAGGGGGTGGGCGTGACACAATTTTTAAGTTAAACAAGGGCCAGAAGGGCCAAACTCATGCATTAAAACCAAATGGGGGATGTAGTCGTTTACAAGTTTCCGAAGGGAAAGTACGACTTCCTCAAAGCAAGTTGAGAGCAAGCACAACACAACATGGTTTCATTTGAACCATTACATGGACTCGACTTCGCATAAGGGGTACACGACCTATCCTACCTTAAGGGTTACTGAGAGCCTACCCTAGTCCTGAACGGTGTCTAAGTGGTGGAATGCTCGGTCGCGTATTCCGGCTCCTCCGGGTCTTCCTCCCCACCTTCATCTGTCTCAGTATCTTCGTCACTAGAGGGAGTGGGGGAGTGGAGGAGCTGAACACAGCGCTGCTTCGCCGGTGGCGCCGAGAAGAGGTTGCGATACTCCTTCGCCGTCATACGGCGCGGCTGAGGTGATCCCTTGGCATGCGTGTCCTCTGGGGGTCGCCCACCTCGATAGGCTACAACAGGCTGTCCAGGGGGTGCACCATCCTTCTTGATCCTGTCCGCCTTTGTCTGAGCTAGGCGGAGGAGTTCCTTGGTCTCGTGGAGTTCCTTCCAAGCTCCATCGACTCGAGGCCAGTCTTTGTGCCGTAGCTGTCGGCACACAGGTTGAACTAGGTCTGGAAGCGGAGAGAAAGTCCTTCGTCCATGGGTGGGGCTGGTGCGCTGCTCTCGTCATCTCCTTCCTTACGATAAGGCAGGTAGCGAGTGGCTGTCTCACTTGCCATCTCAGGCAGAAGATCCCGGCGAAGTCGGCGCCTTGAGGGCAACAGCCTCAACGGCGAGAAGCGGGGTCGCCATCAGGGTCCCTCAAAGAACCAGCTCGTCGGGCGTCGTTAGCCCTAACGACTACCTCCACGTGATACTCCTTCTTAGTACCGTTGATCCGATTGCTCGTGGTAGGAGAAGGTGGGGGCTCGAGTAAACTGACACTTCTTGAGGCTGTCCTCGAGAAGTACGGGAAACCCGGTGGTCAGGAGGTCCTCGGGTACAACGGCCATCTACAAAAGTGGAAGGGAAAGGGTCAATAGAGGAAATGTGACCTATGTTTAGGATATTTCTAGAAAACGTAGGTATATAGGTAATCTTTGTAGATAGTCTCACTCTAGCTAACGTCCATGATAACTAAGGCTTCCTACAGTCAGGATGGCTCTGATACCAGCTCTGTGGTGACCCCAACTCATAAGTCGTGATCACCGAATGCACGTGTACAGTGATCCCAGAGATCAATGCTCACTGAACACACAGAAGCTGAATAACAAGAGTCTTACATCCATACATACCGTCTTACACAAATTATGACCATTATGGTCAAGTCTTACATTGATAAAGCCTTAAGGGCTGAACATCAAATAAAACACAAGCAGCGGAAATCTTCGTCGATAAGTAGAACCCATGCCATATGCCTTAACCCTACAGCATTACATTTGGGAAACGTCCTAGTTCACATGTTCGTCTCCATAGAACTCTTCTTCAAACTCCGGTTCTTCCATGCACAGCCAATTAAATAACCAATGGCAAGCCAATGAGTACTTTGAATGTACTTAAGCAACCCATGCTTTGGTTCAAGATTCAACAATGCATGATATAGGTAAATTTTTGCAGAAAGCTAGTTTTGAGTGCAATGACATGTTCAACAACTTGCTTAGCATGCATCAAGAGGATTCATGTAATCCCTGAGGACAAGTTATAGATATCAACATAAATGGAGTGGGCACCAACCCAACTCAATCATGTCAAGTCCTTGGACTTGACCCATGTAGAACTTCCCACTTATCCAAACACACACACTGGTTTGTAAACATGTGGACGTAGCCCAAGAGCGGTTACCCAACTGTCCTTGACCGTGGACACGGCTATTCGAATAGTTTTACACTCTGCAGAGGTTGCACACTTTACCCACAAGATCCGGGGAACTTCCGTGTCATCCACGACCCACGGTACCTCAAGTACCCGGGGTAAGCACCCGATCACTATCTTTCCCTAGACGACACTAACATGGAGTCCACTCGATTGGTAGTAACCCCCGTGCCCAACATTTCACAACTTAAAATTGTGGAAGCTTGCTCCCATATTCATCACATACCACTGGCACGGGGTACCAACGGTGTGTCCGGTGCCCCATAAAAATGTTCTTGGTCACTCCCACACGACCCGTCCCGAGAGAGAGCACCAACTCTCCCCCGTCACTAGTAATGCGGGCTCCAAGCTAATATCGGCCTAGGTAATTAATAATGCCCTTTCCCATATAAGGGTAGAGTGGTTGCGCATGTAAGGTTGGAATAACGGTCGCAACTTAAACCAATCCATTTCGAAGACAACACACCCTTGCCTCGGTACACCACTTCGTCATCAAGTGGCTACCAAACTCATCATCTCCCCCGGGCATAAGTGGCACCCGATGGGGGTTTTCAAAAAGTCTTTTGAAATGATTTTGTCTCCATCACCATGCATACACCATCCCAGTTGCGTAGCATCTACTTTTGCATCCTTTCTACTCCCACCGGCATAACCCTCATAGGAAGGTAGGGTCATGCACAATGCAAGTATCAACGAGGAAGTAGCAGAGGCAACCAACCAACATGGTTTACCATCTCATCATGATTCCGATGCAACAATAATAAGTGCTATAAGACATGCATAAAAAGGGTTTCATGGGCATGGTGAAAGGGCTGCTTGCCTTGGTTGGCTTGGTCTTCAAAGTCTTCAGGCCCTTCCTCTCCTTCTTCTCCAACTACTTCATCAAACACGGGATCTAATCGTCGCAAGAAAACAACGGATAAATGAGACAATAATAAAAACAGAAAAGTCAAAGTGCTCAGAAAAATGTCAACTTATTTTTGTAAAATACTAGGAGGAAAACTTGGAAGGGGAAAATTCTTGGTTTTGTAGTTGGGGCTCGGGAAAGCGAGTTGTGGATTTTCAAGCAGAGGTTCTATTGTTCAAATTTGAATTTAAATTTGAACAGAGCAGAAAAGTGTAATGGATGTGCATGAAAGTTACATCAATAAATAGGTGGGATTATTCTGAGATTTTAGGAGTTGGAATTATTTCATTTGGACAAGTATTTTGTCCTGTGGAATTTTTGTAAAACAGGCGTAAAAGAAAAGAAAAGCGGCCTTTGTGCCACTTGGCCGAGAGGCCACGGGCAACAGGCCGGAGGGAAATCAGCTGCGCGAGGCCGCCACGTCAAGGCGTAAAAGGCACGCCTTCACCGACGGCGAACCGGCATACAAGGCTGGCGTTTAAACTTGATGGGTGGATCCCACCCATCAGGGCGTGAGGCTGACGGGCAGGGCCCACGACCGTCGTCGTCTACCTCCGTCCAGAGGCAACGGCGAGCTCTCCGGCAGCGATATAGGGCACGGGAGGGTGTGTGGGTGGTACCGTTGGACTCGGGAGGATGTCGCCATTCGGGTGGTGGTGGAGATGGTCGCCGGAGCAGCCTGGTTCGCCGGCGACGAGGTCACGCGATGGAGGTGCTTCGGGCATCGATGGTTCCGGCCGTTCCCGGCTGCAAAAAGAGTGGGAAAGAGAGGGGAAAGGGTCAGTGACGCCTTGCGGTTCCAGATCGAGAGAGAACAAGGGCGGAGGAGGCCTGTACCGCGCGAACGCCGATGAGCCGAGGCGGCGGGGCTCGAGCTTGATATCGAGCTCGGGCGGCTCTCGAGGCAACTGGGTGGTGCGGGAGGTGGATTAGGAGCGTGGGGGAGCGACAGGAGGTGAGAGAGAGGCTCGGGGTCGCCTTTTATAGGCTGGCCGAGGTCCACCGTGGGCGCGGCCTACGGGTTCCCGCGGGATCGGCTCGGGTGGCCGTTAGAGAGGAAATGGAGGGCTCGGGGGTGTTCGTGGGAGTGGTGTAGGGTGCCAGGGAGAGAAAGGAGGGGCGGGACGAGCTGCACGCGGGCCACAGGAGTGGCGCGAGTATTGGCCGAGCGGGCGAGGCCCACGCGAGCTGCAGGAGAGAGAGGAGGCGCGGAGCAAGTGGGCGGCTCTTTGGCGTGGAGCCAGACGTCGAGGGGCATCGACTGGCGCACGGGGGAGGATCGAGGTGGTCGGGAGACGTGGCGTCAACGGTCGGGTGCCCTGCCAGGCGCTCCAGAGCGCGACTTTGGCCGGCATCCGCGGTTTTCCCGCGTCCGCGCGTGTCCACTAGTGTCTGGAGGCTGCAGGGGGTGTGGGCAAAAGCTGGAGAGGGCCTTGGATGCTCTGGAAAGCTAAGGGGAGAGAAGGAGGCTGAGAGAGAGGGAGTAATCTGTTGTCCAGAGAAGAAAAATGGGGTTATCCCCTCCTCCATCATTGCTTCCTCGGGCAGAAAAGCATCCAGGTGCTAGAGGGGAACAAGGATGGGTTGTGGTAAAAAGCAGGGCTCAAGGAGATTAGTGGAAGAGGTTGGAATTTGCATTTTAAAATTCTGCCAGAAGGTGTTTGATGATGGTTTGGGCAAGTAGATGACTTTCACTTGTCATGAGACTCCACAGGGTGAAATGTCACATATAATTAGGGCCTTCCACCAATTTGGAGCTTATTTGGGCAAAGTTGTCAATGCAACTTTTGTAAACCCTAGAAACTGGCAGGAATGGACTTGTGCAGATCTAGTTGAGTAAATCACTTCTCCTTGATGCACCACTTGGTGTGGTGGCCTCATTTGGTCATGTGATCATGCTCACAAAAGTTGGGATCAAGGAGAGAAAGTTGGTAGTACAAAGTAGTTCAAATTTGATTCTTGCCAGGAGGGGTTTTGGGGATTTTCATGGGGTTATATTATTCTCCATGACATGATACTTGCCAAGATCATCCAAACATGTCATATGTGACATGCTAGAATTTTCTTGGAATTTTTGGAGGATATTTCCTTTGTAAATATTTCAAAAGCTTGAAATATACAGAAAGGGTTTTTGAGGGGTTTGACCAATATTCTGAACATGACCATGTGTTGAAACTCTCATATATGGGAACTATATGCCCACTGAGTTTCCCTGATTTTTGTCAAATGTTTTTTAAACAATAAAACAATTTTTCCCTATTAAAGACCATTTCTGGCCTTAAGAAAAAGCTTTTAAATAAAATAGGAAAATAACTTTTAAAATTATATTTTTTTGGTTTATGGAAGTCCTATATCTATTAGGTCTCAAATATACTCTTTGAAATATTTTTCATACCCCAAATCAAGCCAAATAATGCAAAAGTTTTTGTTGGTCCAAATTTTCATGCTTTCTTGATGCAAATGAAATGTTACAAAATGCAGGGTGTGACACCATCTCTAATTTTCAAAATAAATTTCTCTTTTGTGTGCTCGTACCGTTTGCGAGACGATGAGGGGTGGCCAATATTTTCCATGCTAGATGTGTTATTCTCAAGATGAGTGTTTATTCTCTTGTCATCGCACGAGAGTAAGGTAAAGATATTAGGGATGCCCAGTCCCGAAATGAAAAATGAATTTACTTTATGTTATCAAATAATAAATTCCTTGGGAAGTGTTGGTATGGAGGGCACCCGTGGATACAGTTAGCCATGGAAAGTGAAAGTATGGTGGAAAAAGGAATAAACTGTATTTTCTGTTTGGGAACCGCCTATGATATATCTAGCATGGAAAGTGTTGGGAGCTCTAAGTCTCATTTTCGTTGGTGGGAAAAGTATGCCTCTCAAAATGTTTTTATCTCTCAATTTTCTCTTTGACCTTTGTCACCTCTACAAATCCCTACTTCCCTCTGCGAAGGGCCTTTCTTTTACTTTATGCAATTTTTATTTTTAATTTGAGTCTCCATCTTCTCTTATGAAGCACCAACTAGGAGGCACTATGATCGTACTTGAGCATTGGGTGTAGCTAATATGCAAGTGTATTTCATGAATGGATCAATGATTGAGCATGATGGGCTAGGGATAACTTATTTGAGCATTGATATTTTGAAAGACATGGTTGCTTGTTGATTTGCTTGAGTATTTAAGTCCTCATGTCAAAACTAGACTATTGCTTTGAACCATATAAAAGTCCAAATGTCCATGCTATAAAGAAAAGAACATGAGATGACATGCTAGGCAGCATTCCAGATCAAAAATTATGTTTTTATCATTTATCTACTCGAGGACAAGAAGGAATTAAGCTTGGGGATGCTGATACGTCTCCAACGATTCTATATTATCATTCTTGGATGTTTTACAATCATTTTATGGAAACTTTATATTATTTTTGGGGACTAACCTATTGACATAGTGCCAAGTGCCAGTTGTTGTTGTTTGCATGTTTTTTACATCGCAGGAAATCAATATTAAATGGAGTCCAAACACCGCGAAACTTTTTGTGGATTTTTATGGACCAGAAGACCACCAATGGGCCAGCGATGCACAGGGGGTACCACGAGGGGGCACAACCCACTGAGCACGCACTGGGGCGAAGCGCCCAAGTGGGTTGTGCCCACCTCGGTGGCCTCCCGCACCCCCTCTTTACCCTATAAATTCATAAATATTCCGAAAACCCTCGGGGGGTAACCTACATCAGAAGTTCCACCGCCGCAAGGCTCTGTAGCCATCGAAAACCAATCTAGACCCTGTTCCGGCACTCCACCGGAGGGGGAAGTCATCACCGGTGGCCGTCTTCATCATCCCGGCGGCCACCATCATAAGGAGGGAGTAGTCCACCCTCGGGGCTGAGGGTTTTTACTAGTAGCTATGTGTTTAATCTCTCCCTCTCTCTCTCTCGTGTTCTTGAGATGTCACGATCTTGATGTATCGCGGGCTTTGTTAATATAGTTGGATCATATGGTGGTTTCCCCTCTCTATCTTGTTGTGATGAATTGAGTTTTCCCTTTGAGATTTCATCAGATTGAATACTTTTATGGATTTGAGAGCACTTGATATATGTCTTGCAAATGAATACTCGTGGTGACAATGGGGTATCATATTGATTCACTTGATGTATGTTTTGGCACTCAACTCGCGGATCCCCGAGAGAACATTGGGGTAATCTATGCGTAGGGGTTGATGCACGTTCTTGTCTTTGTTTCTCCTGTAGAAATCTAGGGGCACTCCTTGAGGTTCTTTGTGTTGGATTGAGTATTATGAATCTGAAATTATTTGTTGTTATTTTAGTACGAACTCTTGGATAGATCGATCGCAAATAATAGCTCCGAGGTGGTTTATGTACCCTACAAACGATTTCTTCTTATGTTCTCCGCTAGATAGGAACTTTGGAGTGATTCTTCATTGCACGTTGAGGGATGGTTATATGATCCAATTATATTAGCACTGTTGAGAGATTGCACTAGCGAAAGTACGGACCCTAGACCTCATTTTCAACCATTGCAGTACCGTTTTTGTGCCCGTTTACTATTTGCTACCTTGCTGTTTTTATTTATTCTGATTATAAAAATATATTTCTACCATCAATATTACACTTTTATCACCATCTCTTCGACGAACTAGTGCACCTATACAATTTGCCATTGTATTGGGTGTGTTGGGGACACAAGAGATTTCTTGTATTTGGTTGCAAGGTTATTTGAGAGAGACCATCTTCATCCTACACCTTCCAGTAGCTATCTGTTTAATCTCTCTCTCTCTCTCTCTCTCTCTCTCTCTCTCTCTCTCTCTCTCTCGTGTTCTTGAGATGTCACGATCTTGATGTATCGCGGGCTTTGTTAATATAGTTGGATCATATGGTGTTTTCCCCTCTCTATCTTGTTGTGATGAATTGAGTTTTCCCTTTGAGATTTCGTTTTATCAGATTGAATACTTTTATGGATTTGAGAGCACTTGATATATGTCTTGCAAATGAATACTTGTGCTGACAATGGGGTATCATATTGATTCACTTGATGTATGTTTTGGCACTCAACTCAAGGATTCCCGAGATGACATTGGGTTAATCTATGCATAGGGGTCGATGCATGTTCTTGTCTTTGTTTCTCCTTTAGAAATCTTGAGGCACTCTTTGAGGTTCTTTGTGTTGGATTGAGTATTATGACTCTGAAATTATTTGGTGTTATTTTAGTACGAACTATTGGATAATTCGATCGGAAAGAATAGCTTCGAGGTGGTTTTGTACCCTACAAACAATTTCTTCTTATGTTCCCCGCTAGATAGGAAGTTTGGAGTGATTCTTCATTGCACGTTGAGGGATGGTTATATGATCCAATTATATTAGCACTGTTGAGAGATTGCACTAGCGAAAGTATGGACCGTAGGCCTCATTTTCAAGCATTGCAATACCGTTTTTGTGCCCGTCTACTGTTTGCTACCTTACTATTTTTTATTTATTCAGATTATAAAAATATATTTCTACCATCAATATTACACTTTTATCACCGTCTCTTCATTAACTAGTGCACCTATACAATTTGCCATTGTATTGGCTGTGTTGGGGACACAAGATATTTCTTGTATTTGGTTGCAGGGTTGTTTGAGAGAGACCATCTTCATCCTACACCTCCCACTGATTGATAAACCTTAGGTCATCCACTTGAGGGAAAATTGCTACTGTTCTACAAAACTCTGCGCTTGGAGGCCCAACACGAGTCTTTAAGAATAAAGTTGCCTAGTAGACATCACCTACCCCCTGGGCGCGCCCTCCCCCTTGTGTCCACCTCGTGGCTCTTCCGACTTGATCTCCAACTCTCTTGGTCCAAGAAAAATCATCGCGAAGGTTTTATTCCGTTTGGACTCCGTTTGGTATTCCTTTTTTGTGAAACTCTAAAACAAGGAGAAAACAGAAACTGACACTGGGCTCTAGGTTAATAGGTTAGTCCCAAAAATAATATAAAATAGCATATTAATCCATATAAAACATCCAAAACTAGTACTATAATAGCATGGAACAATCAAAACTTATAGATACGTTGGAGACGTATCAGGCACGCTTGGGCCCCCAGGCGCGCCCTGGTGGGTTGTGCTCCCCTCGGAGCCCCCCTCTAGTACTTCTTGGGACCAACAGGTGTCTTCTGGTCTAGAAAAAATCACCAAAAAGTTTCGCTGCATTTGGACTCTGTTTGGTATTTATTTTCCGCGAAGTAAAAAAAAGCAAAAAACAACAACTGGCACTGGGCACTATGTTAGTAGGTTAGTCCCAAAAAAGGATATAAAGTTGCTATAAAATGATTGTAAAACATCCAAGAACTATAATATAACAGCATGGAACAATCAAAAATTATAGATACGTTGGAGACGTATCAACCTCCACCCAGCAGACAGAGAAGCGCGATGCGGCGGCACGCCGAGACAGCAGGGTTGAGGAGAAACGCTTAGTGCGGCTACCACCTAAAGTTCGACCTCCACTATCCCGCCATTGACCGTGATGGGTGTGCTCCAATCACGCCACCGCCGAACTCGATGGTTGAGCTCCACCTAATTCTGGTCGTAGACCGAGGATTGACCTCCTATGAGGCCGCCACCGCCCACGAACGGGGGATTGACCTCTTATCTGGTAACCGCTGCCTCGGCCGCCGCCGCCATCTCTATCTACAGAGAGGCTGCTTTATTTTTTGACGGATATCCGCAGAGCGGCTGTTTACATGGTATTATTGTAACTCAATTATATGTACAGGGTAGTACATCAAATACAGTTATGTCACGTCAACCGTGTCTCACCTACGTTGTCTTCTCACATGGTTTGGTGCGGGAATCGTGTGTGAAGTTGTAATACCTAAAACGAATGACGTGTATAAGCGATTAATGCGATGTACAACATATAGTGTGAGAGTTCTCGATCATTTATCCCCATAGTTTCCCCATTTCCCCCCAAATCCCTAGATAGCCTCCAAATTCCCTCGCGTGGTGCTGACATTGGGGGAATGCGGACGAGTGGTGTTGATGGTTTCGGTGCGTCTGCTCCTTCTCGTATCGCTGCTCTTGGCAGCGCCGCCATGACGACGGTTGCCGCCGAGCACTTGCCTAAGGTCATCAGAAGGCATGTGTACTACAGATCCAAATCATCTTGTCAGGTTCCAATCTATCCCAATCTTTTTTAGCATGTCCGAAGTAGCTCCGTACTGAATCCGTCCTGAATGACCCCCCCTCCCCAGAAAAACGATCTGCCGCCGGATCCGCATGACTCCAGACTCCCGCAACATGAGTTCGACTCCGAGTTTTGCGCCACCGAGAAGTACCAAAAGCTGAGTTATGTCCACGAGCACACTCTCGCTCGACTTGTATGCATAGAGGGACTCGACATTGGTAGGCGGTTTCTCAGTTGCCCCTTAGAGTTTAGTGCTAAGTTCATCATTTTACTTGAGTTAATGCCACCATTCATCTGGAATACAATTTAACATTGGCAGGGATATGAGGCTTGTGCCTTTGTTAACTGGTTGGATGAAGAATGGCACGGCAGGGCTCAGAGTGTTATCACCAAGCTCACAGAAGATAGTGTAAAGCTGAAGAAGAAACTGGCTAATCTCGAATGTACAATCAGTATGATGAAGCAAGAAAGAATCAATTACAGGCAACAGATGAAAGCAAGAGACAAGAAGGAACTAGCATGTGTAGTTGTGGTTGTCCCATTAGCCATGTTCTATGCGTTGTTTGCAATGATGATTAGGGGTTTTGTTTGACAGTATTGCTAAAGCACATCTAGATGTGCTCTAAGTAACGCACATCTAGGTCCTATGCCATTGATGTTACGTGAAGATTCGTGCAAATATTTTCCTTTGTCTTTTTTTCTTTTCCTTTGTACTTTGATTATTATTGGCTTCATCAATAAGAAGAGCTCAATGTATTGCTTGCAACTGTCCTACTCCGTTCGTACCGGTGCATAAGTCACATTACGAAAACCAAATAATCTCAAAACTCATAACTTGTTTTTGTCCTGAAAAAAGAAATCAGCCAATAGGAGTCATGCGGCTAGTATGCATTCAATGACTTCAGACTACTTAGCATAGCATGCATGCAATGGTCAATTCTCTGCACACAATGGTATTGATTACCAAATAATCATCAAGTTCTCTCGTTTTTCCCCCACCTGGGTCGTTGGTACGGAGGGAATAGAAGTACTACAAAAATGATTGTTTCATATTTGGACGCTCCAATGCATGTGCGTAATTATATATCACATTGAGAACTGCGCAACACCGGGAATTTGGAGTGACTGGTACAAATAATTGCAGTTGATTATATTAGCGGTTAGATAATACGTCAACCCCTGCTTCAGTTGGCATTCATCTTCTCTGCATACCCCGCTTAAGTGTCCACCATCTTCATCGTCCCCGGTCGACTGTGCTACGCACTTGCATGCACTCTGCAATCTCGCTTTCTCGCGGTTTTTATACGACCGCAGCCATGTCAAGCGACAGCGAGGACGACAGTTCCACCAGCAGTCTGTCGCCCGATGATAGGTTAACATTAGAATCATCCCGCTCGTCTTCCATGAATCCGGCGTCAATCCCAGACCTCGATTATATCTGGATCATGGAAGGGCCGCTGCGTCCGGAGTCATCAGAAGACAACTAGATGGACGAGGCGCCGTCGGAGGACGAAGAAGATGAGGACGATGATGATGAGGAGGAATGGTCAAACAAGGAGGAGGACGACGACAACATCAACGACAATGAGGACGGCGGCAGCGATGAAAAGCCAATGGTCAGCGGCAAGAAGCGTCCTCGCCAAGACGATGTCGCGGGGCCATCCAACAACAAAAACAAGGACTAAATTAAGCAGACTGTATATATATCTCTATTACTGTTCGCTCATATTAATTCGTTATCTCTGTTTCCCCTGTCAATCACATCGCAGACGGTTAGTAATACATATTCGACAGAGATCTTTTACATTATCGCCCACAGGTTGGTTTCTTGAATTGTGTGCCCTGAAGCACACAATTCACAATAAAAGACCATATGGGCTGTCTATAATGATCACACACAATTCTGATTACCGACCTATTTGTCGGGTATCACACACAACTTGTTAGGCCGAATCGTTTGTGCTCAACTCGATCATCGCAAACAGTTCATCAGAGCAATCTGTATGCCGTATATCGTACATACCTTGATATGGCTGCCCGTTTTTGTTGTTCTGTCTCATCGCAAACAGTTCGTATGGATCAACCGTATGCCCCACATTGGACATGTAACTAAAATCTGAACCGTGTTTGATGTATCCTTCATCGCAAACATTTTGCATCTTCCTTGATGGTTTTTTTACATTACCGTTTGCGATTAATGCATCACACACAGTTTCGTCAAAGGGTCTCTGATCATAGTGTCGTGTTAGCAGCGTCCTGCAGTAGAGGTGGTCTTCGCCTGCAAAGCTTCTGGTCGTGACTCAACGGTGGCCCCGGTGATGACCTCCTTCCTACCGAGCTCGTGGTCTTGGTCTTGTTGCACTGGAATGGAAACCTTTGGGGGATTCCTTGGGGACCCTCGTATGTCCTTGCGTCCTTAGCACCAAAGAGGAAACTGTCCTGGACTGCGCCCACTGGCGCCCTATTGGCCTTGGTCGTCATGGCTCATGTCACTGCGCGCCTCATGAGGTGGGGCGCCTGCCTAGAGGTGTCCGCTCCTCTGGAGGCAGCCTCGGGGGGCTGCTACTCGGGGGGCCTTGACGTCGTTCGCCTCGTGAGGGTCTTTCTCATGAAGCCTTGGAGTTGGACCGCACCCGGCCGTTGATGGAGCCATGCGTTGGGCCGCAGGCAGGCGGGCCTGGGTACTCTTAGTCCTAGAACGCCGACAGTAGCCCCCGGGCCCGCGGCGCGCTCCACTACAAAAAAATACACTTCCGTGATGATACGTGTTTGTCACAGTAGGTCACGTTTTCTGTCATGCATGTACATCCATGATGATTTTATGTCAGAATCAAGATAGTCATACCTGTGCTGTCGTAGAAGTGTTCCATGACATTACCAAAATTATCATCACGGAAGTGTCCACTTCCATGACGATAAATCTCGCATCATAGAAGTGCTTTCGTCAAGGGTAACCGACAGGTGGCATCAATCCTATAGGGTCGCCGTTAAGCTATCGGGTCCCGGTTTGGATCCGATAACCCGTTAACAGCCTGGACCAATGGGGATTTTCCACGTGTAAAATTCCGAATGGCCGGAGGAACCACGTGCCGGCTGACCGTTGGGATAGATGTCATCCACTCATTGGACCAAAGGCGCCTATGATACGTCGACACGTGGCATGGCCCAACAGAGGCCCATTCCTATGAAAAGGCTGGCCCGGTTGACTTGGTCAAAACAAAGTGGGTCGGCCCACAGGAAGCCTGTTAAGGCTTGTTCGCATATAGCCCATTTACAGCCCGCTAAGTCACGGCCCGTTACGGCTTATCCGAATTAGGCACAGTAGCGTCATCTGGGCCATCAAATATGAGTCCAGCCCGTTGTCACTTCCAGACCATGTATGGCCCATGATGTCTTTCGGACCATGTGAGCTGATAATTGTAGCCTCTTTCGATAAGTAAGAGTGTCGAACCCAGCGAGGAGCTAAAGGTAGAACACATATTCCCTCAAGTTCTATCGACCACCGATACAACTTTACGCATGCTTGACGTTCGCTTTACCTAGAACGAGTATGAAACTAGAAGTACTTTGTAGGCGTTTTTGGATAGGTTGCAAGGTAATAAAGAGCGACTAAATAAAAATAGGGGCTGTTTAGATAAAGACACAACTAAATTAGTTTTAGTAGAGAGCTTTTTGTTACGAGAAAGTTATTTGTCCTTAGGCAATCGATAACTAGACTGGTAATCATTATTGCAATTTTATTTGAGGGAGAGGCATAACCTAACATACTTTCTCTACTTGGATCATCTGCACTTATGATTGGAACTATAGCAAGCATCCGCAACTACTAAAGATCATTAAGGTAAAACCCAACCATAGCATTAAAGTATCAAGTCCTCTTTATTCCCATACGCAAATAACCTACTTACTCGGGTCTATAATTCTGTCACTCACGCCACCCAACATAAGCAAATCATGAACATATTGAAAACCCTACAACGGGGATCCCTCACGCTTGCGCGACACAGAGAGCACCATAGGACAGCACCTATAATAAAACATGCAACTCAAACCAATCACGATCATAAATTAACCCATAGGACAAAACGGATCTACTCAAACATCATAGGATAGCCATACATCATTGGGAAATAATATATAGCGTTGAGCACCATGTTTAAGTAGAGATTACAGCGGGTAAGAGAGAGGTTACACCGCTGCATAGAGGAGGGAAGAGTTGGTGATGATGGTGGTGAAGTTGTTGTTGAAGATTGTGGTGATGATGATGGCCACGGCAGCATTCCGGTGCCACTGGAAGAGAAGGGGAGAGGGGGGCCCTTCGTCTTCTTCTGCCTTGACCTCCTCCCTAGATGGGAGAAGGGTTTCCCCTCTGGTCCTTGGCCTCCATGGCGTGGGAGGGGCGAAAGCCCCTCCGAGATTGGATCTGTCTCTCTGTCTCTCTCTGTTTCTGCGTTCTCTCTGCTGCCCTTCCACCGTTTCTTTTATATCCGGAGATCCGTAACTCCGATTGGGTTGAATCTTTCGCCCAGATTTATCTCATAAAATTAGCTTTCTTGCGGCAAAAGAAGAGCGTCAACCGCCTTACGGGGTGCCCACGAGGGTCCAGGGCGCGCCTGCCCCCTACCCCCCCCCCCCGCCTCGTGGCCCCCTCGGGCACCGTCTCGCGTTGATTTTACTTCGCATAAATATTCCAAAATAATTATCCGTCCGTTTTTATCCCGTTTGGACTCCGTTTGATATTGGGTTTCTGTGAAACATAAACATGCAACAAACAGGAACTGGCACTGGGCACTGGATCAATGTGTTAGTCCCAAAAATAGTATAAAAAGTTGCCAAAAGTATATGAAAGTTGAATAATATTGGCATGGAACGATAAAAAATTAAAGATACGACGGAGACGTGTCAGCATCCTCAAGATTAATTCCTACTCGTCCTTGAGTAGGTAAATGATAAAAAAGATAATTTTTGATGTGGAATGCTACCTAGCATAATCTTGATCATATGTCTAATCATGGCATGAATATTAAGATACGAGTGATTCAAAGCAATAGTCTATCATTTGACATAAAAACAATAATACTTCAAGCCTACTAATAAAGCAATCATGTTTTTCAAAATAACAAGGCCAAAGAAAGTTATCCCTACAAAATCATATAGTCCGCTATGCTCCATCTTCACCACGCAAAATATTCACATCATGCACAACCCTGATGACAAGCCGAGCAATTGGTTCATACTTTTTAACGCGCTTCAGCTTTTTCAACCCTCACGCAATACATGAGCGCAAGCCATGGATATAACACTATACGTGGAATAGAATATGATGATGGGGGTTATGTGGAGAGGACAAAAAAGGAGAAAGTCTCACATCAACGCGGCTAATCAACGGGCTATGGAGATGCCCATCGATTGATGTCAATGTGAGGAGTAGGGATTGCCATGCAACGGATGCACTAAGAGCTATAAGTATATGAAACTCAAACTGAAACTAAGTGGGTGTGCATCCAACTTGCTTGCTCGTGAAGACCTAGGGCATTTGAGGAAGCCCATCGTCGGAATATACAAGCCAAGTTCTATAATGAAAATTCCCACTAGTATACAAAAGTGATAACTCAAGAGACTCTCTATATGAAGAACATCGTGCTACTTTGAAGCACAAGTGTGGTAAAAGGATAGTAACATTGCCCCTTCTCTCTTTTTCTCTCATTTTTTGTTTTTTTATCTTTTTTTTTGGTTCTCTTTTTTTTGGCCTTTCTCTTTTTTTCGTCCGGAGTCTCATCCCGACTTGTGGGGGAATCATAGTCTCCATCATCCTTTCCTCACTGGGGCAATGCTCTAATAATGATGATCATCACACTTTTATTTACTTACAACTCAATATTACAACTCGATATCTAGAACAAAGGTGTGACTCTATATGAATGCCTCCGGCGGTGTACCGGAATGTGCAATGATCTAGCATAGCAATGACATCAAAAAACGGACAAGCCATGAAAACATCATGCTAGCTATCTTACGATCATGCAAAGCAATATGACAATAAATGCTCAAGTCATGTATATGATGATGATGGAAGTTGCATGGCAATATATCTCGGAATGGCTATAGAAATGCCGTGATAGGTAGGTATGGTGGCTGTTTTGAGGAAGATATAATGAGGCTTATGTGTGATAGAGCGTATCGTATCACGGGGTTTGGATGAACCGGCGAAGTTTGCACCAACTCTCGAGGTGAGAAAGGGCAATGCACGGTACCGAAGAGGCTAGCAATGATGGAAGGGTGAGAGTGTGTATAATACATGGACTCGTCATTAGTCTTAAAGAACTCACATACTTATTGCAAAAGTTTATTAGCCCTCGAAGCAAAGTACTACTACGCATGCCCCTAGGGGGATAGATTGGTAGGAAAAGGCCATCGCTCGTCCCTGACCGCCACTCATAAGGAAGATAATCAATAAATACCTCATGCTCCGACTTCGTTACATAACGGTTCACCATACGTGCATGCTACGGGAATCACATACCTCAACAAAAGTATTTCTACTAATCCACAACTACCCACTAGCATGACTCTAATATCACTATCTTTATATCGCAAAACTATTGCAAGGAATCAAACATATCATATTCAGTGATCTACAAGTTTTATGTAGGATTTTATGACTAACCATGTGAATGACCAGTTCCTATCATCTCTCTAAATAGATATAAGTGATGCAAGAGAGTTTAATTCTTTCTAAAAAAGATATGCCCACGCTCTAACAAATATAAGTGAAGCAAAAGAGCATTCTACAAATGGCGGTTTTCTATGTGAAGAGAAACAGGCTATCCAAACTTCAAATGATATAAGTGAAGCACATGAAGCATTCTATAAAGCCATACTCAAAAGATATAAGTGAAGTGCAATGAGCATTCTATAAATCAACCAAGGACTATCTCATACCAGCATGGTGCATAAAAGAAAAAGAAAACTAAATGCAAAAGACGCTCCAAGATTGCACATATCACATGAACGAAACGAATCCGAAAACATACCGATATTTGTTGAAGAAAGAGGGGATGCCTTCCGGGGCATCCCCAAGCTTAGACGCTTGAGTCTCCTTGAATATTTAATTGGGGTGCCTTGGTCATCACCAAGCTTGATCTCTTGCCTCTCTTCCTTCTTCTCACATCGAGACCTCCTCGATCATCGAACACTTCATCCACACAAAACTTCAACAGAAAACTCAGTAAGATCCGTTAGTATAATAAAGCAAATCACTAATCTAAGTACTGTTTCAAACCAATTCATATTTTGTTTTTGCATTGTGTCTACTGTAATATAGCTTTTTCATGGCTTAATCCACTGATATAAATTGATAGTTTCATCAAAACAACCAAACTATGCATCAAAAACAGAATCTGTCAAAAACAGAACAGTCTGTAATAATCTGAACAGTAACCATACTTATGATACTTGAAAATTTCTGCCAAAATTAGTAAAAATAAAAACAATTTATATAAAGACAGTGCAAAAAGAATCAGAACCATTTGACTTTCCAGTAAAAAATGAAAAATCGTGCACTATAGCCAAAGTTTCTGTCCTGCACCGTACAAACCAACAAGCATTGTAAACATCCTAAAGGCAAACCTTGGCACATTATTTTTATAATACAATGGAATTGTACAAGGGGAAAATTATTTTTATTGAAAAGTTTCTGTAATCAAGATTCACAAAGTTTCCGTGAGCATGAACAAAGTTCAAGGCTAGCTCCCACTTCAATAATGCTCGTCTTTCTCACTTTCGCTTTTCTTTTTGAGAAGTTTCGGGTTCCCCTTTTTTATTTTTAAACTATATGAAAGCACTCAACAGAAATAAATGACTCTCTAAAACTTCCGGGTTGTCTCCCTGGCAGCGCTTTCTTTAAAGCCATTAAGCTAGGGATATAGTGCTCAAGTAGTGAATCCACCCGGATCCCAAGGTATACCAAAGCCAATTTTAATTAACAATGATTTGTAATTTAGTAGTGAGCACAAAGTAACATATATCATGTAATGACGAAGTCTAACTCTCTTCCTATGCATCGGCATGTCATAAAAGAACAATTCATGCACACATAGTAAAGGCCAATGCATAGTATAAACAGTTTCTTGCAATTTTTTCGTGTTGGAAACATGGAGAGGCGGAGATGTAGTTCTTCTCTCATAATAATTGCAAGTAGGAGCAGAAAGCACATGCATATTATATTCATCAAAATCATCATGTGAAACGGTAAAAGGCAACCCATCAATATAATCCTTAATAAGGGTAAACTTCTCCGATATAGTGTAGTTTGGAGAATTCAAATAGGACTATCATGTGTGGGTGCAATAGCAACAATTTCATGTTTAACATAAGGAACTATAGCAAGTTCATCTCCATAAGCATAATTCATATTGGCATCTTGGCCACAAGCATAGCAAGCATCATCAAAAAGGGATATTTCAAGGGAATCAATGGGATCATAACAATCATCATAGCATTCATCCTTCGGTAAGCACGAAGGGGAATTAAACAATGTATGTGTTGAAGAGTTACTCTCATTAGAAGGTGGGCACGGGAAGCTAATCCACTCTTCCTCCTTTTGTTCTTCGCTCTCCTCATCATCTTTTTCATCGAATGAGCTCACAGTTTCATCAATTTCTTCTTCCATAGACTCCTGCAAAATATTAGTCTCTTCATGGACAGCGGGGTAGTCCTCAATATATGGTTCAACATAGGCATTAGAAGCATACTTATCATAGCAATATTTAAGTATGGCAAAATTTTCAGATTTTTAAAGAGTAGCATCATACATTTCAATCAAAGAAGCAATTTCATAAGCACCCTTAAAAGCAATAAATTCTTCAATTTGTTGAACATTATAGTAATTATAAACACCTTTAGCATAAGAAGTTAAGATTCCATTATCAATAAACTCAAATTGGTAGGGAAGGTGTTTCTAAGGGTTTTCAGAACAACAAGTAACATCATATATCTCACATAAATTCCAAGCATAGCATTGCAAACGATGAATTTGACCAAGTAAAAGTTTCCCTTTTTTCAGATATACGGTTTCACACATAAAAAGCATGCTCATCTAAAGATTTGCCCTCAACTAAGCTAGTTGGGGTTTCAGCACGAGCACAAAGGGATCAAAGATGATCCAAGTGATAAGCTTAAGGAGTGTGATAGATTTTGAGTGGTTCTTCAACCATAGGTTCAGTAGGTACAACTAATTTTTTTGGTATTTTGGGTTTCCTACCCATAACTAAAGATAGAAAACAACTAAGAACAGCAAATAAAAATTACTTAGTGATAAAGCAAACAAGCACACACGAGAATATTCACCCCACGCTATTGCTCCCCGGCAACGGCGCCAGAAAAAGGTCTTGATAATTGTAGCCTCTTTCGATAAGTAAGAGTGTCGAACCCAACGAGGAGCTACAAGTAGAACAAATATTCCCTCAAGTTCTATCGACCACCGATACAATTTTACGCACGCTTGACGTTCGCTTTACCTAGAACAAGTATGAAACTAGAAGTACTTTGTAGGCGTTTTTTGGATAGGTTTGCAAGATAATAAAGAGCGACTAAATAAAAAGTAGGGGCTGTTTACATAAAGACATGACTAAATTAGTTTTAGTAGAGAGCTTTTTGTTACGAGAAAGTTATTTGTCCCTAGGCAATCGATAACTAGACCGGTAATTATTATTGCAATTTTATTTGAGGGAGAGACATAAGCTAACATACTTTCTATACTTGGATCATATGCACTTATGGTTGGAACTCTAGCAAGCATTCGAAAACTACTAGAGATCATTAAGGTAAAAACCCACCATAGCATTAAAGTATCAAGTCCTCTTTATTCCCATAGGCAAACAACCTACTTACTCGGGTATGTGCTTCTGTCACTCATGCCACCCACCATAAGCAAATCATGAACATATTGCAAACCCTACAGTGGGGACCCCTCACGCTTGCGCGACACGGAGAGCACCATAGGACGGCACCAATAATAAAACATGCAACTCAAACAAAGGACAAAACGGATCTACTCAAACATCATAGGATAGCCATACATCATTGCTAAATAATATATAGCGTTGAGCACCATGTTTAAGTAGAGATTACAGTGGGTAAGAGAGAGGTTACACCGCTGCATAGAGGAGGGAAGAGTTGGCGATGATGGCGGTGAAGTTGTTGCTGAAGATTGCGGTGATGATGATGGCCATGGCAGCGTTCCGGTGCCACCGGAAGAGAAGGGGAGAGGGGGGCCCTTCGTCTTCTTCTTCCTTGACCTCCTCCCTAGATGGGAGAAGGGTTTCCCCTCTGGTCCTTGGCCTCCATGGCGTGGGAGGGGCGAAAGCCCCTCCGAGATTGGATTTGTCTCTCTCTATTTCTGCGTTCTCTCTGCTGCCCTTTCACCGTTTCTTTTATATCCGGAGATCCATAACTCCGATTGGGTTGAATCTTTCGCCCAGATTTTTCTCATAAAATTAGCTTTCTTGCGGCAAAAGAAGAGCGTCAACCGCCTTACGGGGTGCCAACGAGGGTCCAGGGCGCGCCTGCCCCCCTGGGATGCGCCCCCTGCCTCGTGGCCCCCTCAGGAACCGTCTCGTGTTGATTTTACTTCCCAAAAATCATAAATTTTCCAAAATAATTCTCCGTCCGTTTTTATCCCGTTTGGACTCCGTTTGATATTGGGTTTCTGCGAAACATAAACTTGCAACAAACAGAGGCGGCACTGAGCAATCGGATCAATATGTTAGTCCAAAAAATAGTATAAAAGTTGCCAAAAGTATATGAAAGTTGAATAATATTGGCATGGAACAATCAAAAATTATAGATACGACGGAGACGTATCATGAGCCCCTTTATAACTCTTGGCCCATTAACGGCCCGTGGTGAAACTGGCCCGTAATGAACAGTGTATCGCTTTATACCCATTAATGGCCCATTAGTCCGTCGGCCGTTTCCTGCTTGTGTTAACTTTAGGCCTTCTAAGGGCCCATTTATTCTTGGGCTCATTTCCAGAATTCGATTACTTATGGTCCGTTACTGGCCTATTCCGCTTGTGGGCCAAATTCAGCCCGTGGTTACAGTCGGCCTGTTTGTGGCCTGTTAACCCGTTGGGCTGTTTTCATAGCATCATCAAATATGGCCTATTAACGGCCCATTATGGTCAGGCCATAAAACAGACGATTTCCACTCTAGCCCGTTTCCGGCCCATTTTGCGGTCCGTTATTGGACCACGAATAGTATGGCCCATGTTTGGCGAAACAATTATACGGCCCGTAGAAGGCCCATAGATGAGACGGCCCGTAGAAGGCCCATGGATCCTACAGCCCGTAGAGGGCCCATGGATTGTACAACCCGTGGAGGGCCATGGTCACTACAGCAGGTAGCAGGACCATGGTCACAATAGTCTGTGTGTTGCCATGGTTATTCTGGCCTAGTTATAAAAATAGTTTATTGTGGCCACTAGAAAAATGCGGAAAAAGAACTACAGTGACTACAAGCAAACAACTAAACAAGACAATAAGGAAATAAATAAGCAAGCAACTAACGCTAGTGTATTATGGCTGTTACACATGTTACATCCATTGGGCATCAAAGTTCACCACCAGTGCAAATATAGGGAACAAAGCAGCATATTACATACTCTAACTGTCTAAATTGGCCCCCAGTGCAAATAAACGCGGCAGCAAAACAAGTCCATAACTGAAATAACTTCAAAAGAGCTCAAGAAACGATATCCTGGGTATCCACCATGCTGGCAATAAGCTTAGCAATCTTATTAGCTTTTTTCTGTTTGGCGCTAAAATCCTCCAACGCTTGTTGTTGCACCAGAAAGTATGCATCTGAATGCTTCAGGGACTTCCGTAGTCCTTCCGCTTCTTTTCGTAGCACAACTGATCAATGTCTTTCCGCTTGTACGTAGTCGAGATTCAAGAAACCAAACTATTTCAAACAGTGAGTTTGAATAGCTTGTGCAAGCGGTAGTGGCCAATAACTCGAACACTAAACCAAGACAGGACTTTGGGGTTGTCTCACTGTCTGCAAGATAGTTTTGCTTAGCTGTTTTATCAGCTTTGTTGGAGACCAACAGGGATATCTCAATATCCTGAACATTATCTGCATTACTTCCTTTACCATTGCTTAATAAGGCACTCTTCCCCAATATTACACAAGATTCTAAAAGAAGAAACAAGCAGACACATAACAAGTTTAGCATGTACTAGTATATGAAACTCATTTCGGTGAACCAGTTCATTAGTAAGGTGGAGATGATTAAACTACCAAGTATTCTATTGCCATGTAGTACATAATAAAAGCATCAAACAAACATATATCTATGTCCTATGGTCACTTCATTGTCTTGCCAAATCAAAATAGAGACACGGTTCAAATCATATCACTTCAAGACAAAAGCAGCACTGAAAGAATACAAAGCGTGGGAAACTACACGGTGCAATAAGATTTCAGATGGGTACCACGGGTCTACATGTACAACAACACTATTGGATCTGTTGTGATGCTAGTAATGTGCATGATATGAGAAGTTAGTTGTATACACAATTGAAATTGAAATCAACAGAGCTATTTATAAGAGCAAACCTATTAAAGAAACATGCATAAACATACTTGTTGTGCCATTGGAGTTTCGATTGGATCCTTCAATTTAAAAATAAGTTTGTATGAGTAAATAAAGTGACACGAGAGGAAAGCAGTATGCACGATAGGAATGGAATCTTAAATGAGAACAATTGTTCTTCATGTTTAAGCATTTGTTCTACATGAACAGAGTACAGTAAGACGCAAGAATGTAGTGCTTAAAAATAGAAGATGAGCTCATAGACCTTACCACATTCTTGGTTCGGGACCAGTACAGAACAAGGTGTTCCCAGTCATCGTCTAGTAAATGTGTCTCAGGAGAACGTAAGGGAATTTGATGAGTTTCTTTGCCAGTGAAGTACGTTTTCTTCAGGTAATTCTGATACTACCACCAAGCATTCTTGAAGATAGCGGAGGTATTAGCACAGGTTACCTCATCCTGAGTCTCCAAATCGGTCCTTCTCTACAGAGAAAAATGGGAAATTTTGTTGTATTATAACCATCATGGAGGTAGAATGTATGGGATAAAGCAAAGTAATTGCCATGAATAACATTACTTACACATAACTCCTGGACAAACACCTGCAACTGGCATTTTCCTTCATCTTCAGTATAATATTTCCATGATGGGAAGATACGCACATAGGATTTAACAACATCGAATGCGATAGACGCTAAACTACGACTGGCTGGTTGTGCTTCCTCCACAGGAATAGGTGTACTAACTGGTGGAGTTGGGGTTCGCCGTGGTAGTACTGGCGCTTTGGGCACTGGAGCTGCCTTACTGATTGCTCTTGTTTGGGAGCTCGGGTGAAGCTAGTTCTCTATCCATCACAGCAGGGGTACAATCTATGAGAGTCTGGGGTATGTGTGGTTTGGCTGGTTCCCGTGCATGTACAACCTGGGTGCTATCTCCACCAAGAGGTAGCAATGTTTTATTTGAAGACCGTGTTTTTACTCCGCTAGATACTGCCATCACCTGCTCCAATTCAAAAGGCTGATAAACACGAAGCATAGTTGAATGACATTGTATGAGAGACAGATGCAATAGATAGTGTGGAAAAAAGAGGGCATGAAATAGTTGACATGTATATTGTTTAACTAAAAAGGATAGGATGACATAATTTCACATATATGATGTCTATCTAAACTGGATAGCATAGCATGACATAATTCAAAGATATGATGACTAACTAAATAGGATAGCATGAGATAATTATATGATGTCTTTAGTAAACAGGTTCGCATGACACAATTCACATACATGTTATCTAAGTAATTAGGATCGCATGATTTAATTCACATATGTGATTTATATGCTAAGCAGAGGGCATTCGCATATATGATGTCTGAACTAAGAACATGGTGTTGAATATTGTGTATATGATGTCTAAACTATACAATGCAAGACACCATACGCATGATATGAGCAGTATAATCGTGCCAAGTTAGAGCATACACCTTGGTGGGGGAATAGAACTGGTCATCTGTCCCTGAATCCATCTCTGAGGAGCTATCGGGACCCAGCAAGAGATCTGCTTCGACAGGTAGCACCGCTCGCTCAAGACCTTGTTTTCACTCCAGATTTTTTCCATTACCCACTCAAATGGCAGATTCACAGGAAGAGTATTTTAATTACAAACATTGTCGACAAATGGAAATGTAATGAAGAAAAGGATGAGCAAGATATCATTCAAATATATGATGCCTGGTTAAACATGATGGCATTGCATATTTCACATATATTATGGCTGGCTAAAAGAGATGAGACTGCATAATTCCCATATATGATATAGAAACTAAACAGGTGGCATTACAGAACATGTATAAACTAAGCATATGACATATATGATGTCGAAAGTAGGCACTTCAAGACAACATATGCATGATATGACCAACATCATCATGCCAAGTTAGAGAAAACACCTTGGGGGTAAATAGGAGTGGTCAGTTGCGTTTGAATCCGCCTCAACAGATTTTGGAGAGGGGGGGAGGGTTTACCATCGAACCCACCATGGAGTGATGTCTGCATGACATTGTATTGCCGCGCAAAACTCTTCTCTGCTTCTCTACATGTTCAGCATGACTATGTACAATATCTGACATGCATATGAAAAAAATATAGTGAGATTATGTAAGGAGAGCATGCAGAAATCTAGAGTGATGGTAACAACCAGTGGATGGATCCAAAAATAATGATAGCAGGCTGATGATAGCTTTAATTTAATAAGAAGACAGATGATAATTGCTTTACTATTTGTTTCCCACCCAAGATGAACAACATAGGCATACCATAGGTGAACTAGATAATAGACAGAGATATTATTCATAGCTACCTCGATATGTGCCTCACAAGTAATTTTAAAACTCAGGTTTGAACATTAATTTGGACCTGACTTGGAGGCTAAGAGGTGAACAGGACGATAAAGTAGTAGGTAATATTAAGAAATGCATAACACAAGCAGAAACAAAAGAGTGCGACCTCTCTTGTGGACCCGTGTACTCCTCAGGTTCATCTGCTAAGTCGATGATGGTTATGCAGTTGCGGTGGGTGCCGGCGGCAGGGAAGGAGATCTGAGGCAGCGAAAGACGGCAAGGAGTCGTGATGTCTGGTTTGGTGGATGCTTTTGTCGATGGAGAAGCTCAGGTGAGGTGGACGACGTCGCGGTAGGAGCAGGACAAACCACACAAAGTATTCTTAGATACCTACCTGTAAGTGAAGTAATTCTGTAAGGGCTCCATTGGCTTCCAGGAATCTAAAAACACAGGGACAGGAAAAAAACCGGAATAGGATAGGAATTCACGTGGGAAACAAAGCATTTGTAAACACAGGATTTCTATCAACTTGGGTGTTTGGTTCACGGGAATTGGAAGAGCAGAGGAATGGAAAGAAACATGGCCAAATTCAAGTGAACCCATATGAAAGCGTGTACAGTTAGAATGTTATTCTACCACTAATGCACTTGGTCTTGTTTTCATGCATCGGATTTTGAAAAGTAGGTCCAGGTGGATGTTTCGCTCCATTCCTTTCAACAAAATGCATGAATAATTGAATAGTAGAGTGCCATAGGAAAATTTCATATTGCTATATTTTTCCTTTGAACCAAAATAGCCCTAATGGATCGACATGAATGTAGAGTAATGAGTGATGCGACAAGTGTACAACCTCTTTGCCGTAGCCGTGTCAACCTCATCGTCATTGGGCTGGTCGCTAAAGAAGTTGAGGCAGAGGTGGTTGTCGGAGGTGTGGAGGAAGATCTGAGGAATCTGTAGACGACGTCCAGGGCACTGCTCTATTGTGATGGATGGTTCCGTCGTTGGAGCAGCTCTGGCGAGCCGTAAGACGTCGAGGCTAAAGAAGTACAAGACAGACATCATTAATCTCAAGTGGGATTCTAATAGCATCTCCAATAAATGATGTAAAATACATTACCAAAATGTGATAGCTGTTAAATTTACATCACCAAAAAACACCTGACTACAACAGATGAGGTAAAAACGGTTGACTCTGAACTTAAGTGTTGAAACTGAAATTTACTGTGGAATCTGAATGTTACTGTCGAAACTGAACGCACTAGTAGCAGAGAGGCACTTCACATGTAGTTTAGGCCGCTCGAGCACTAGTAGTAGAGAAATAGTGATCTAAATCAGCAGGCGATCGGTGGGGAACACAGTAGCAGATAGCAGCCGGAGCAGCAGCGCCTGATGCGGAGCATCCTTCCATCATACCCATGGACTCTACACCAACACATCAAGCCCCACGCAGACCCATGACAAGAGCTAGAGCACGTGCAATGGAAACCGAGGTGAACTCTTTCCTCCTTGACTTGCATATGGACATAAACGGAACTTGGTTGCTACCTCACCAAAATACTCTATGCCTCATTAGGTATGAAGAGGAACATCTTCAAGCAGCTCAGGAGCATCACCAAGGAGTAGGAGGACCACCCCAAGGCCACGCGGAACAAGACGGAGTGCAACAGCAGCCACACTGGAAGTCCCAAGCGACCCCGTGCACACGGGCCCCTGAGACCTCGTGCCCATGGGCTACTCAGAGAGGTGGAGTTGTAGCACCCCGTGTGCACGGGCTTGTACCATGCACACGGGACCCCCGTGCGCATGGGCCCAACTAACCCCGTGCACACGGGCTCTCTAGGATGGACGGTTGTGATCACCTGTTCGAGCCCCTCTCCAACCACTTCGACCCCAAGCCTATATATTCCGTACCTAGGGTTATGTTTTGGGATAGCAAAGTATTAGATGAGATATTTGTGAACTTTGCTCCTTCTACCTTCCCTCTTGTGGATCAAGACCACTTAGGGAAGAATCCTATCGGATGTGGGGCTCCGGCAAACCCTTGAGGTTCGAACACTGGGGTGCGCGCGAAGTCTTTCCCTCCTACCGATCTATGCCCGAGCTTGCTAAGATCTCGCGGACGAACTCGACGAACTCACAACGCAAAGAGACACGAGATTTATACTGGTTCGGGCCACCATTGTGGTGTAATGCCCTACTCCAGTGTGTGTGGTGGATTGCCTCTTGGGCTGATGAAGAACAATACAGAGGGAACAACAGCCTCCTGAGGTTGAGGTGTTCTTGTGCTTGGTGACCTAGCAGGTGAGAGCTGGATGAACTGCTCGATGCCGCTACTACGGTGGCTAGCTCTACTTATATAGGCCCTGGTCCTCTCCCCAAATATTGAGCGGGAAGGGAGCCAACAACGGCGGGCAAATTTGAAGGGGGACAGCTAGTACAAGCTACCCTGACAAAAGTGGTCTTCGCCTGCAAAAGGCTCTGGTGGTGACGCCGTCTTGGGCTCCATGATGACCTCCGTCTTGCCATCCTCCTGGTCTTGGTCTTGTTGCACCAATATAGCAACGTTTTCCTGATGCCTCAATACTCCTCTCCTGCGCTGGCCTCCTTAGCACCAAAGAGGAAACAAGGATGCTGCGCGCGCTGGCGCCCGCCTGGTGCCCGCCTGGTGTCGATCGTCATGGCTCACGTCAAGAGGGCCTCGTGAGGTTTGCCCCACCTTGATATCTCCGCTCCTCGTGAGCCTACCTGGCTAGGCCACTCCTGAGGAGGTCTTGCACCGCCCGTCTCGCGAGGCTTGGCCCCTCGCGAGGGTCTTGGATTCCTTGTTGATGAAGATGGGTCGTACGGCCTGCTGGCTTAGCCACGCCATGGGCCACAGGCAGGCAAGTCTGGGGACCCCCGTTCCCAGGACGCCGGCATTAGCCCCCGGGCCCAAGGTGCGCTCGGGCTTGGCTTCGTGGCGAAGCCAAGGGTCAAGTTCGGAGCACCGCGGGCCCCAAAAGCCTGCGACCTCGGTTGACGCATGGCGATTGATTGGACGTGGGTGTCTCCACTTCCCCACGCTGCCTCGGCAACTGCACGAATTGACAAGTCCCTGCGACATGCAAGGAAAACCATCATTACCTGCGATCGTGGGAAGCGCCGGTTTGGCCTTCTCTTGCTATAAATGGGGAGGGGGCGGAGCCCCCGTCGCCCATCTCTTCCCTGCTTGCTTGCTCTCTTCCTCGCTCCATTGCTTGCAGTGCCACCAATGGCACCACGAAGGAAGTTCTCCGCCGCCGAGAAGGGAAGGCCCTTCGCGAGGGATCCGGATCCCCGGCGCCCAAGCGCAGGCACGGCCGCCCGCGCAAGCACGCCGAGTCCCCTGCCGTGGCCCACTGTCGAGGCGGCGCCACGGCACGTGGAGGGGGTCGTCCTAGCCATGGCGATCTAGTTGACGAGGGGAGGCGTGCTATGGTGGCGCGGCCTCCCCGTCCGCGCTTCCATTCAGCGGAGGTGTCGCCGGAGTTCGTCGTCTGGTCGGAGAACCCGGCCGGCAACTGGCTCCAGCTTCCGCGCTTCTTCGTCGACGAACTGCCGGCCCCTGGTCCAGGCGGACTCTGGTTGCAGGCGGATGGTTGCTGCAGCAAGGCCTCTTGGGTCGCGGTCGAGACTTCCGCCGCGGGCAACATAGCCCTGGCCCGCGGCTGGCAGATGTTCGCCCGCGCGCGTGGCCTGGGCAGGCAGTGCACCCTCCACTTCAAGTACGATGGTGGGTCGACCCTCTATGTGAGGGTGTTTGGGGAAGATGGTCGCGGCGCTGGGTGCTGCCCCGAGACGAACGACAGTGAGGAGGTGATCGGCCTTGGTGACGGTCGCGGCGAGGACAAAGGCGAGCCTGCACTCGGCGGCGACCGTGTCTCCTCTAGCTACGGCAGCTCTTCCTCCGGTGACAGCTCCAGCAGTGGTGGCTATGACCAGCTGCCGTGACGCCGCGCCCGCTTCGAAGGCGGCAGCGGGTCATCTCGTCGCCGCGCCTCCGTGAAGCGCGAGGAAGGGTCTGGCTAGGCTCGGGGCATCGATAGGGGCCTGCCTCCGCGGATCGCCGCAATGCCGCTTTGTTTTGCTCTTTTTCCTGCATCAAAAAATGAAGGCAGTATGGGCCCAGGGGGGCGTGTATAGAACTGTGGTTCCTTGGTTATTGCACTGTGCGCGTTATTCCCATGCCGTGTTGCTATTTTGCGCAAAGATAACTTAACCTGGTACGTTCAGGATGCCCTCTTCCTTACGAGGCGCTTATTTCCTCGCGTCCATCTTGCCTTGGTGGCCTGCATTCGCTCAGGAACCGCACAAACTCGTTAGGAAATGTGTTAAAAGACTTGCCGTCCACCCTGGCCCTGACCTGGCGCTTTGTATCGTGGTACCCGAGGGGCACGGACTAGGAGAGGTGCGCTAGCTTTTGGGCTCGAACGAGGGTGGCTCCCGAGAAGGCAGAGGGCAGAAAAATGCTCGCGAGGGCACCTGCCTAGCCCCCTCGTGAGGTATGCGAGAGAGAGAACACGAGCAAACCAGATCCGGAAAATGCGGTAAGAGGCGAGGGAATCAAATCAGCAAGGAATACCAAAAGCAAACTTCGATTAAGGAAAAGCGAGCCAACTACGGAAAGCAAATGAAAAGCCGCGTCCGGCACCTAATCTAGTCTTCAAGTCTTCTCACCAGCGCGGAGCTAAGTGCTGCCACTAGGCGTGGGCGGGAGCCCTAGGGCCTGAGGCTGGCGCTCTTGAGACTCCGGGGCGTGTACAACCCCAACTCATTATTACGTGAGAGTGTCACGGGCAGCGATTCTTCACAGGCACCGGGCCTTCTTCACAGGCTCTAGGCCTTGCTTCACAGGCTCTGGGCCTTGCTTCATGGGTAGAACTTCCGGAGGTGCTGGATGTTCCAGGCGTTTTGGATAGGTACCCCGTCTTGTGTCTCCAGGCGCACGGTGCCAGGCCTGGAGATGTGGACGACCTTGAACGGGCCCTCCCACATTGGTGAAAGCTTATGCAGCCCTTCCCTGGAGAGGACCCGCCTCAGGACGAGGTCGCCCACCTCGAGCGTCCTGGAGCGGACGTTGCGGTGGTATCGCCGCAGCGCTTGTTGGTACCTTGCCGCCCTTAGTGCGGCTTCGCGATGGTGTTCCTCCCCCAGCACGAGATCCATTCCCCGCGTGGCGTCCTGCTGCGCTTCGTCGAACGCCAGGACCCATGCGGAGCGATGCTTGACCTCGTGAGGTAGGACTGCTTCAGCTCCGTAGACGAGGAAGAATGGAGCCTCGCCCGTTGGCTTGGTGGCGGTGTTGCGGATGGACCACAGCACGGACTGGAGCTCATCGTGGCAGCCCTTGCTGCAGGCCTCCAGCTTCTTCTTGAAGGTCCTGGTCTTGAGGCCCCTCAGGACCTCCGCGTTGGCGTGTTCGGCCTAGCCATTGCTCCTGGGGTGCGCTACCGAAGCGTAGCAGATCTGCGTTCCAAGGTTAGCACAATAGGTTTTGAAAAGGTTACTAGTAAACTGCGAGCCGTTATCTGTGATGATGCGGTTGGGGACCCCGAAGCGGCTCACGAGGCCCTTGATGAACTTGACAGCAGAGCCGGCTGGGATGGTACGGACGGCTTCCACTTCCGCCCACTTGGTGAACTTGTCGATGGTGACGTAGAGATAGCGGTAGCCCCCTGGCGCCTGAGGGAACGGGCCTAGGATGTCAAGCCCCCAGACCGTGAACGGCCATGTGAGCGGGATGGTTTGGAGGCCCTGAGTAGGCTGATGGATTTGCTTGGCGTGGAATTGGCAAGCTTCGCAGGACTTCACCAGCTCGGCTGCGTCGTTGAGTGTTGTAGGACAGTAGAATCCATTGCGGAACACCTTGCCGACGAGGGTCCGTGACGGCGAGTGGTGTCCGCAGTCCCCGCCATGTATGTTAATCAGCAACTCCCTTCCTTGATTGCTGGAGATGCAGCGCAGCGTGACGTCGTTCAGTCGTTTCCTGTATAACTCGTCGTCTTGGATACAGTATGCCTGGCTTGCCGGGCCACGCGCTCTGCGTCCTCTTCCTTCCCCGGTAGCGTCCCGTGCGTCAGGTACTCCTTGAATTCCTTGGTCCAACATTCCTCCTGGGGTCGAGCGCCAAGAGCAACCGAGCTCCTGAGGTCGGGCCATAGGCTGGGTGTAACGCCCCCGATGCGGCTATATCTCCCACGTGTCGAGGCACGACTTAGAGGCATAACCGCATTGAAAGCAATGTCGCAAGTGAGGTAATCTTCACACAACCCATGTAATAAATAAGGGAAAGAGATACATAGTTGGCTTACGATTAGCCACTTCACACAAGACATAAATAAACATCCATCATTCAGAGTACACTCAAGGTCCGACTACGGAACCAAAATAAAAGAAGATACCCCAAATGCTAACACAGATCCCGAATCGTCCCAACTGGGCACCACTACTCGATCATCTGGAAAAGACACATAGTAACGACCACGTTCCTCGTCGAACTCCCACTTGAGCTCGGTTGAGTCATCTCAGACCGCATCGCCGGCACCTGCAACTGTTTTGGAAGTATCTCGTGAGTCACGGGACTCAGAATCTCACACCCGCGAGATCAAGACTATTTAAGCTTATAGGAAGGACAGAGTCGTAAGGTGGAGCTGCAGCAAGCGACTAGCATATATGGTGGCTACTTCGCAAAAGAGAGCGAGAAGAGAAGCAAAGCGCGGACGTGAAGCTAGTAGCGATCAAGAAGTGATCCCGGACTACTTACGTCGGACATAACTCCAACATCCGTGTTCACTTCTCGGACTCCGCCGAGAAGAGACCATCACGGTTACACACGCCGTTGATGTGTATTTTACTTGAGGTCAACTTCGGTTTTCTACAACCGGACATTAACAAATTCCCATCTGCCTCATAACCGCGGGCACGGCTTTCGAAAAGATATTACCCTGCAGGGTGTCCCAACTTAGCCCATTATAAGCTCTCACGGTCAACGAAGGATATTCCTTCTACCGAAGACCCGATCAATCTCGGAATCCCGGACTACAAGACATTTCGACAAAGAATAAAACAAGACCAGCAAAGCCGCCCGATTGTGCCGACAAATCCCGATAGGAGCTGCACATATCTCGTTCTCGTGGCACATCCGGATAAGTCAAGCTACGAGTAAAACCAAGCCTCGAGTTTCCCGTGGTGGCCCCAGCAGTTGCTCGGTTCGGGCCAACACTCGAAGAGTACTGGTCCGGGGTTAAAATAAAGATGACCCTCGGGCTCGCGAAAACCCGGGGAAAAAGGCTTAGGTGGCAAATGTTAAAACCAATGTTGGGCCTTCTTTGGACGAAGTCTTATTCAAAGCGAACTGTCAAGGGGTCCCATAAATCACCCAACCGTGTAAGGAACGCGAAAATCAAGGAACATAACACCGGTATGACGGAAACTAGGGTGGCAAGAGTGGAACAAAACACCGGGCATAAGGCCGAGCCTTCCGCCTTTACCAAGTATATAGATGTGTTAAACATAGCGAGATATATATATTGTGATATCCCCAACTAGTAAACATGTTCCAAAACGGAACAACATCTCCATGTCCCAACAAGGAACAACATCTCCAGCTTCACCTGCAACTAGCAACGCTATAAGAGGGCTGAGCAAAGCGGTAACATAGCCAATCAACGGTTTGCTAGGAAAGGATGGTTAGGGGCTGACATGGCAATATGGGTGGCATGATATAGCAAGTGGTAGGCATCGCAGATAGGCATGGCAAAAGAGCGAGCATCTAGCATAGCAAAGATAGAAGTGATTTCGAGGGTATGGTCATCTTGCTCGCAATGTTCTCGTGAGTTGTCGAAAGCTTGATCCTCGTAAGCGTTCTCAACAGGTTCCTCGTTCACGTGCATCGCCTCCCGGCTCTACCCAAAGCAACAACACAAAAAAAGGAACCACAATAAATCACGGTGCAATGCACATTCAACATGATGCAAAACATGACATGATATGCATGATGGGATATGCAATGCTTATGTGCGCTCCGGAAGGAAAATGATGAACCAGGCATCAACTTGGCAAACCAAGTATGCCACTGGAAAGATGAGATGATTTCGGTTGAAATCGATATAGAGATCACCGGAATCGGATGTACGGGTTGGATATGGCGAGCAAAACAAGAATGGTGAGAAACCTACAATAACAGCATGATGAACAAAGCCATGCACGTGTGCAAACTACCTCATAGCATAAATCAAATAAATATGCCCATGAAAGACAACACATAAACATGATGCAGAAAGACATGATCATCAACTTGCTCAAATGCAGAAACTAATGCCACCACTGAGTTGGTGGGATTTTTCTACCCAAAAACATATATAATATGTTAGGGTTGCAAGATAGAAATCATCACAAATGCACTAAGTCAAAACCTGCCTAAAATGGAAGTTAACAGAAATGGCAAATTCCAGATTTGGAAATGTCCAAATGGACTTGCCTAAAACAGAAAAGGAAACAATCCAGAAATGGAATCATGGGTAAAGGAAAAAAATATGCATATGGAGGAGGGCGCTGAGAGGCTGACATGGTGGCCCTACTGTCATAGAGACAATGGCAGAGTAGGTTTAAAAAAAAGGGGGAAAGAAAAGCAGCCTCGGGGGGAATCGAACCCGGGCCTCCCCGTTGGAACTCTGCCTCTGCTACCACTGAGCTAGGCGGCGGCGACTGACAGAGAAGGGGCCTCGGCCCTCAACTACTGCTACTGCAGAGGAGACGAACCGAAGAAAGAGCAAAAACAGAAACTAAAAGGGGGCGTGCAGGATTCGAACCCGTGTCGCCGCAGTGAGAGCGCCAGGTCAAACCAGCTCGGCTAGGCTAGGGGGTTCGGTAAGATCGTAGATGCTGCCTACTTGACCAAACTACCAGGCCTGACCTAAGAACAGAGACGGACGACGACGCCCGAGGCAACGACGCAGCGTTCTGGCTCATGCGGCCTCGAACAAGATGGGTGCGCAGGAGAACACCACGGAATCATGAAGGGACGAACCCGAGAGGGGAAACGCGGCAACTACACACGCCAAACTACGCTGAACCCAAGAACTACAGACATGCCGGAGCACTACGGGCGCGGCAAGGACACGGACCAGAACGAGACCTGCGGGTGCCAAAATGCCAAGGGGAAGGATGGGAGAGGGAGGAGCGTTACCCAGCTCACCCTAGGACGCGACGGGTTCGACGGAGACGGGCCGACGGCGAGGCCACGGAGCTCAACTCGCCGTGAACCGACCGAGAAGAAGATGTAAGGGCGCCGAGGAACTTGACGATCCGGGCATCAGAGTCGACGTCGTGGGACGAAGTCGACGACGAGGAAGAAGAAGGACACGGGCCGCAGGGTTGGGGTGGCCGGAGAGCACGCCGGGCGACGAGGCGCGCTCTCGATGCGCCGGACGGAGCGGGCGGCGAATCTGGTGGTTACTCACCGGCGGCGGCGAGAGGGAGAGGGAAACCCTAGGGGTCGGTTGGACACGGAGAGGGGATAAAGGAGGCTAGGGCGACGGGTCGAGCTCACGCTCCCTCGTGCTCGGGGTCCCCATGGCGACAGCGGAGGAGAGGGAAAAGGTGGGTGAAGTGAACAGCCATTTGTCGCTGCCAGTGGACCGGCGATCACGTGGAGAGTGGCACAAGCGGGGGGTATCTTGTGACTGTCTTGTGAAAGGCAGGAGGGAAAGAGCGAGCGGCCGGGCGCGCCTCTCCCGGGCTGCGGGGTTTGAAGGGGGGCCGCCGGCTTGGAAGGCCGGAGCCAGTGGGGAGGTCTCATTTGGGCTGCCACTGCTGCTGCTGCCTTCTTTCTTTTCCCTTTTTAAAATCAAAAAGAAGAGAAAAGAAAGCACAGAGAGAAAAGAGAAGAGTTGGAGTGAAAGGAAAATATCCCCAAACTCCTGGAATTCTCCACAATTTTAATAAATTGTAATGGGCATTTTTAGAGGTAGAAAAATAAGACAAGTTTGGAAATATTTCAAACTTGTGTCATTTTTGAACCTGACCATAACAACTTCAAATGAGGAGATATTTGGCAGAGAGGTTTAGTGCAAAGAGCAAGATTTGCAGGGAGAAGATGAACATTAATTAAGAAAGGAAAAATATAGCACTTGATAAGGAAAGAAGTAGAGGGAAGGAGGAGATGGTAATGCAAAATGAGAATGGCACATGCAACAACCTAACATGTGAGAGATCACAACAAGCACATGATAAGAAAGGAATGCAAGATGACAAGAGAACACAAATGCAATATGGTAAAAGAGCAAAACAAAGAAAAGAAAACCCACATAACCAAACAACATGAGGCCAAGCACGCCAAAAACCCACAAGAATTGGATGAGGTCAAGTTGATATATTGCCCAAAAGGGAAGTTTACATCCGTGGTGTTACAACACTCCACCACTACAAGAGGATCTCGTCCGAGATCTAGGACTGAAAGAACTCCGGATATTCGAACGGAGGTGATCCTCCCGCTCCCGTAGCTTCTCGTCGGAATGGTGTGACCACTTCACTTTCGTGAATTTGATTGACTTGTTGCGAGTCTTGCTCGGTTTCTTCAAGAATAGCAACGGGTGCTCATGATAAGAGAGATCTTCTTGAAGGTCAATCTCTTGAAGTTGATAGTGCGTTCAGGAGTCTTGAAGCACTTGCGAAGCTGTGACACGTGAAACACATCGTGCACGCGTTTGCAAAGTTGGATGGAAGCTCAAGTTGATAGGCAAGATCGCCTCTTTTCCCAATGATCTTGAAAGGACCCACGTATCTAGGGGCAAGCTTCCCTTTGATACCGGGTTGACGAGTGCCTTTCATTGGAGAGACGCGGAGGTAGACATGGTCTCCGATTTCAAAAGTCACATCACGGTGCTTATCATCATAATAGCTCTTCCGCGCGATTACGCTGCTTTGAGATTCTCACGAATGACCTTGCACATTTCTTACATACGTGATCAAGTCATTGCCAAGAAGTTGGCGTTCACCGCCCTGCACCAATTGAGAGGAGTACGGCACTTTCTGCCATAGAGAATTTCGAATGGGGCCTTGCCCGAACTCGCTTGGAAGCTGTTGTTGTAAAAGAACTCGGCATATGGAAGACAATCTTCCCACTTCATACCGAAAGAAATGACACAAGCCCTGAGCATATCTTCAAGAATTTGATTTACTCGCTCGACTTGGCCACTTGTTTGAGGGTGGAAAGTCAGGTCAAAACGAATGTTGGTGCCCATGGCCTTCCTCAAAAGAATCCCAAAACTTGGAGGTAAAGATGCTGCCACGGTCCGAAGAGATCAATTGTGGAATGCCGTGCAAGGAGACAATCCTCGAGGTGTATAGCTCGCCAACCGAGCTGCTGTGATGGATTCTTTGATAGGAAGAAAATGAGCCACTTTAGTAAGCTTGTCAATGACAACGAAGATAGCATCATTTCCACGCTTGGACTTTGGAAATCCAGTCACGAAGTCCTTTTCAATATGATCAAACTTCCACTCTGGAATAGCAAGAGGTTGAAGGAGACCAGCTGGTCTTTGGTGTTCTTCTTTCACTCTTCTGCAGACATCACACTCATTCACGAATTGAGCAATTTCTCGCTTCATTCGAGTCCACCAATATGACTGCTTGAGATCATGGTACATCTTCGTACTTCCGTGATGAATGGATAGAAGCGAATTGTGAGCCTCGTTCATAATGACTTTTCGTAGATCACCCTTAGGAACCACAATCCGGTCCTCAAAGAAAAGAGTGTCTCTGTCATCAACGTGGAAGCACTTGTACTTGGAAATGCCCTTATCGATACCACGTTTCACCTTCTTCACCATGGTATCCAGAAGTTGAGCCTCACGAATCTGATCTTCCAAAGTAGGAGATACTATGAGGTTGGCAAGAAAACCTTGAGGAACAACTTGAAGATTCAGCTTGCGGAACGCTTCACAAAGATCCGGCTGAAAGGGCTTGAGGATTAGACATTGCGATAAGCCTTCCTGCTCAAAGCATCTGCAATGACATTGGCCTTGCCGGAGTATATTCAATACTTGGGTTGTACTCTTGAATCATTTCGACCCATCGAGTCTGCCCGAGGTTGAGGTTGGGTTGAGTGAAAATGTACTTGAGACTCTTGTGATCGGTGAAAATGTCCACTTTCCTTCCCAACAAGAGATGTCTCCATGTAATCAATGCATGGACAATCGCCGCCAACTCAAGATCGTGAGTGGGGTAGTTCTTTTCGTTGGGCTTCAACTGGCGAGAGGTATAAGCCACAACTCTCTTCTCTTGCATTAACACAGCACCGAGACCTTGAAGAGAAGCATCACAGAAAACCTCAAATGGCTTGGATTCATCAGGAGGAGTCAAGACATGAGCTGTGACGAGTTTCTCCTTGAGAGTATTGAAAGCAACATCACATTCAGGAGACCAGACATACTTCACATGCTTCTGGAGGAGGTTGGAAAGAGGCTTTGCAATCTTGGAGAAGTTCTCAACGAATCTTGACAATAGCTTGCAAGACCAAGAAAATCATGGAGTCGCTTGACATTCTGAGGAGGTTCCCAATTCACAATTGCGGACACCTTCTCGGGATTAACAGCGATGCCCTTGGCGGAGATGATATGACCAAGATAAAGCACTTCATCAAGCCAAAATTCACATTTGGAGAACTTCACATAGAATTGATACTCTCTGAGCTTGTCTAGCACCAATCGCAAATGTTTGGCATGATCCTTCTTATTCTTGGAGAAGACCAAAATATCATCAAGATAGACCAAGACGAATTCATTGGTGTAGGGATTGAAAATGAAGTTCATCATCCGAGAAAAAGTTGGAGGAGCATTGACAAGGCCGAAAGACATGACAGTATATTCATAAGAACCAAAACTTGTTCTGAATGCTGTCTTGGGAATATCTTGTTCACGAATGCGAATCTGATGATAACCCATACGAAGGTCAAGCTTAGAGAACACTGTAGCACCTTTGAGTTGCTCGAAAAGCTCATTGATGTTGGGAAGTGGATACTTGTTCTTGATAGTCTTCTTATTCAATGGACAATGTCGACGCAAAAGTCGGTCCGTGCCATCCTTCTTACGGACAAAAGAACACCACAACCCCAAGGAGATGAACTCGGTCCGATCAAACCCAGACGCTCTTGTTCATCGAGCTGCTTCTTCAATTCCTTCAGCTCGTTAGGTCCAAGCTTGTATGGACGCTTGCAAACGGGTTGATGCGGGCTCAAGATCAATAACGAACTCAATCGGGCCGATGAGGAGGCATACCCTAAGCTCTTCTCGAAAGACATCTTGGTACTCGAAACGACCGAATCGAGAGATGGCATTCAGTTCGCCCTTCTCATTGAGAGAAAACAACCGAATGGTTTCATCACGAGCGGCATAGATGATCACATCATTAGAAGAGTGAGTCAAATGAATTTCCCTGGCAGCACAATCAAGCTGAGCTTTGTGCTGAGAAAGCCAATCCATCCCGAGAATAAGATCAATATCCGAGTCACCAAGAACAATTGGTTTAGAAAGAAATCTATAATCTCCCATCTTGATAGAAACATCCGGAACCACCAAACTGGAGCTCAACCGTTTACCCGGAGAAATGACATCCATGGGTTTACCCAAATGAGAAGAAGTGAATTCATGCTTGGCAAAAAACGGTCTTGACATGAAACAATGCGATGCACCAAAGATCAAATAAGACTTTTGCAGGAATATCATTAACTGAGAGATTACCCATTATCACATCAGAAGATTCCTCTGCTTGAGCTGCATTCATCATATTGACCTTGGCATGCTTTGGATTGTGCTTGACCACTGCATTGCTGGAAGATTTCACAGGAGGAGGAGGCGGAAGGCGCCTCTGGTTGAAGCATTTGTTCGCATAGTGACCTTTCTGCTGACATTTGTTGCAAGTCACCTCGTAGAGCGGACGGTGGTAAGGAGCACTTGACCTTGGAGCTTGAGAATTAGACTTGTTCGATAGCTTGGGTTGGGTGGGTGGGAAGATCCACGGCCACCTGAGTTCTTCTCACGGGTAAGGCCGACGGAACGGAGGGGGCAGATAAAACTTCTGCTGCTTAGCTGCCACTTGAGAGGACGAAGAGGACTGAACTGCATCCCTGATTCTCTTCTTAGAAGCCTCACACTTGAGTTGGGCCGCTTCTTGCTTCAGAGCCATGTTGTAGAAATCATCATACTTATCCGCTCAAACAAAGACAAGAGATAATTGCAGATCTTCTCTCGCACCACCTCTGAATTGATAGATCATACTCTTCTCATCGTGCACGCCTTGCTTAGCAAAACGAGCGAAGCTTACGAACTGGATATTGTATTGATAGACGGACATGGTGCCTTGCTTGAGATTGCGGAACTCCTCACGCTTGCTCTCAACAACACTTTTCTAATGTGATGAGCTCTGAAATCACGGCGGAACTCATCCTGTAATGACACGACCTCCTCTCGAATCTTTGTATTGCTTTGGTACCACTCAAAGAGCCTTGATCCTTGAGTTGAAACAATGCAAACTTGACAAAGTCCTCGTGTCCGACATTGCTACAATCAAAATGCTTGCAGATGTCCACAAGCAAATCGTCGGCGTCGTGGCCTCGACACGTAAACCGAAAGACTTCGGCTGATTAGCGAGGAACCGACCGAGAGTAGCAAAGTGCGGCTGATTGTTGCCTTGACCTTGATTTCCTTGATTGCCTTGCCCTCGAAAGTAATGCTTCTTGCAAGAGCTGCAAAATCATCTCGAGCATTGGCATTGGTGGCTGCCATGATAGCTTGCCGTGCCTCAAGGCGGAGGTGGAGGTGGAGGTGGAGGGTTCGATCGATCCCCATCATTGCGATCCGGATTCAGACGCGTTGGCGGAGCCATCCTGAAGAGGGTGACATCCGTTAGTCCTTTGATAGACAAATGGTAAGTAGAATCAACGGATAGAAATTGCAACATATAGTCTTCACCATAAACATTCGAACAAGAATGAACGAATGAATTCCAAAGATAATCATCACACGTCCATTAAGGTGAGAAGCCACTTAGATAAAGATATGGAAACAACATCTGCCTTAGAAACAATTCAATATCACAACTGAAAACAAAAGGTTGGCTTCTAGAATGAGCGGAACAAACACATGATAGAGATTTCGCCCAAAGTGTTCGTGGTGGGGCCCACACGGACACGACGATAGCGGCCGTCACGAATGACTAACAAGACGCCCCGAATCAGCATAGCCAAGGATTCTTTAAGACGTCTCGCGACCCATCGTAAATCGGACCGTGAATGGGCGGACCACTAAACTTTGAACCCCAATCTCAAATCATACATCCGCCGGAAAGAATATCCTGTAAGCTACTAGAATTCCCACCTATAAACTCCCGAAACTTTCTGGTTATGCAATCTAGTGTTGGGGATACAGGGACACAAAATATATCACCCAAACTAACAATACCTAGATCCAATTGTATCCATCCACAACACATAACCAAGAAATCCTCGGAAATCGTGGTACCTCGACCTTGAAAAACATCCGTTATGCAAGTCATGGCAATACTCCCTCGCCAAGATCGGGCTATCGTGGTTATCTCACCAACAACTGCACAAAAGAGATTTTGATGTCGGCAAAACTCGTATTCCAGAATCGCAACGATAAAATTGTGACGACAACACCTCGGAGCTCAACTCCCGGACACCGCCACAACCCCTAAATGTCGAGGCACCAAGAACAATGTTCTCGCCACAAAACCATCGGAACGATTCCAAGATACCCACGTGATCCTAAAAAAATTTTAGTGAAATTTGAGGAGAGAAGAGTCAAAACTCTCGTCAGGAGACCTCACAGAGCGATGAAGGGACCGAGGAGTAAAAAGAATCCTACTCTCCGATATATATAATCCTAAGACTCAAAACATTTTCCATTCTAGACTCAACAACGCCAAGAAACAATCAAGTAGGGGGCTCCTAAGTCGGGAAGGCTCGATTACCAACTTGTATCGCCCCGATGCGGCTATATCTCCCACGTGTCGAGGCACGACTTAGAGGCATAACCGCATTGAAAGCAATGTCGCAAGTGAGGTAATCTTCACACAACCCATGTAATAAATAAGGAAAGAGATACATAGTTGGCTTACAATGCCACTTCACACAATACATAAATAAACATCCATCATTCAGAGTACACTCAAGGTCCGACTACGGAACCAAAATAAAAGAAGATACCCCAAATGCTAACACAGATCCCCGAATCGTCCCAACTGGGCACCACTACTGATCATCTGGAAAAGACACATAGTAACGACCACGTTCCTCGTCGAACTCCCACTTGAGCTCGGTTGAGTCACCTGCACCGCATCGCTGCACCGCAACTGTTTTTGAAGTATCCGTGAGTCACGGACTCGGCAATCTCACACCCGCGAGATCAAGACTATTTAAGCTTATAGGAAGGACAGAGTCGTAAGGTGGAGCTGCAGCAAGCGACTAGCATATATGGTGGCTACTTCGCAAAAGAGAGCGAGAAGAGAAGCAAAGCGCGGACGTGAAGCTAGTAGCGATCAAGAAGTGATCCCGGACTACTTACGCCGACATAACTCCAACACGTGTTCACTTCCGGACTCCGCCGAGAAGAGACCATCACGGTTACACACGCGTTGATGTGTATTTTACTTGAGGTCAACTTCGGGTTTTCTACAACCGACATTAACAAATTCCCATCTCGCCTCATAACCGCGGGCACGGCTTTCGAAAGATAATACCCTGCAGGGTGTCCCAACTTAGCCCATTATAAGCTCTCACGGTCAACGAAGGATATTCCTTCTACCGGGAAGACCCGATCAATCTCGGAATCCTGGACTACAAGACATTTCGACAAAGAATAAAACAAGACCAGCAAACACGCCCGATTGTGCCGACAAATCAAGATAGTAGCTGCACATATCTAGTTCTCGTGGCACATCCGGATAAGTCAAGCTACGAGTAAAACCAAGCCTCGAGTTTCCCGTGGTGGCCCAAGAGGTTGCTCGGTTCGGGCCAACACCGAAGGAGTACTGGTCCGGGGGTTAAAATAAAGATGACCCTCGGCTCGCGAAAACCCGGGGAAAAGGCTTAGGTGGCAAATGTTAAAACCAATGTTGGGCCTTGCCGGACGAAGTCTTATTCAAAGCGAATCATCAAGGGGTCCCATAAATCACCCAACCGTAAGGAACGCGAAAATCAAGGAACATAACACCGGTATGACGGAAACTAGGGTGGCAAGAGGAACAAAACACTGTGCATAAGGCCGAGCCTTCCGCCTTTACCAAGTATATAGATGTGTTAAACATAGCGTATATATATATTGTGATATCCCCAACTAGTAAACATGTTCCAAACGGAACAACATCTCCATGTCCCAACAAGGAACAACATCTCCAAATTTTCACCGCAACTAGCAACGCTTATAAGAGGGCTGAGCAAAGCGGTAACATAGCCAATCAACGGTTTGCTAGGAAAGGATGGTTAGGGGCTGACATGGCAATATGGGTGGCATGATATAGCAAGTGGTAGGCATCGCAAGCATAGGCATGGCAAAAGAGCGAGCATCTAGCATAGCAAAGATAGAAGTGATTTCGAGGGTATGGTCATCTTGCTCGCAATGTTCTCAGAGTTGTCGAAAGCTTGATCCTCGTAAGCGTTCTCAACAGGTTCCTCGTTCACGTACTCGTCTCCCGGCTCTACCCAAAGCAACAACACAAAAAAAGGAACCACAATAAATCACGGTGCAATGCACATTCAACATGATGCAAAACATGACATGATATGCATGATGGGATATGCAATGCTTATATGCGCCTCGAAGGAAAATGATGAACCAGGCATCAACTTGGCAAACCAAGTATGCCACTGGAAAGATGAGATGATTTCGGTTGAAATCGATATAGAGATCACCGGAATCGGATGTACGGGTTGGATATGGCGAGCAAAACAAGAATGGTGAGAAACCTACAATAAAAGCATGATGAACAAAGCCATGCACGTGTGCAAACTACCTCATAGCATAAATCAAATAAATATGCCCATGAAAGACAACACATAAACATGATGCAGAAAGACATGATCATCAACTTGCTCAAATGCAGAAACTAATGCCACCACTGAGTTGGTGGGATTTTTCTACCCCAAAAACATATATAATATGTTAGGGTTGCAGCATAGAAATCATCACAAATGCACTAAGTCAAAACCTGCCTAAAATGGAAGTTAACGTAAATGGCAAATTCCAGATTTGGAAACGTCCAGAAATGGACTTGCCTAAAACAGAAAAGGAAACAATCCAGAAATGGAATCGCGGGGTAAAGGAAAAAAAAATATGCATATGGAGGAGGGCGCTGAGAGGCTGACATGGTGGCCCTACTGTCATAGAGACAATGGCAGAGTAGGTTTAAAAAAAAGGGGGAAAGAAAAGCAGCCTCGGGGAATCGAACCCGGCCTCCCCTTGCTGAACTCGCCTCAGCTACCACCGAGCTAGGCGGCGACGATCGACAGAGAAGGGCCTCGGCCCTCAACTACTGCTACTGCAGAGGAGACGAACCAAGAAAGAGCGAAACAGAAACTAAAAGGGGGCGTGCAGGATTCGAACCTGTGTCGCCGCAGAAGGAGAGCGCGGTCAAACCAGCTCGGCTAGGCTAGGGGGTTCGTAAGATCGTAGATGCTTCCTACTTGACCAAACTACCAGGCCTGACCTAAGAACAGAGACGGGACGACGACGCCGGCGAGGCAACGACGTTTACAGCGGCTCTGCGGCCTCGAACAAGATGGGTGCGCGCGGGAGAACACCACGGAATCATGAAGGGACGAACCCGAGAGGGGAAACGCGGCAACTACACACGCCAAACTACGCTGAACCCAAGAACTACAGACATGCCGGAGCACTACGGGCGCGGCAAGGACACGGACCAGAACGAGACCTGTGGGTGCCAAAATGCCAAGGGGACGGATGGGAGAGGGAGGCGTTACCCAGCTCACCCTAGGACGCGACGGGTTCGACAGAGACGGGCCGACGGCGAGGCCACGGAGCTCGAACTTCGCCGTGAACCTGACCGAGAAGAAGATGTAGGGGCGCCGAGGAACTTGACGATCCGGGCATCAGAGTCGACGTCAGGACGAAGTCGACGACGAGGAAGAAGAAGGACACGGGCCGCAAGGTTGGGGTGGCCGGAGAGCACGCCGGCGACGAGGCGCGCTCTCAGATGCGCTCGGGACGGAGCGGGGGCGGCGAATCTGGTGGTTACTCACCTGGCGGCGGCGGCGAGAGGGAGAGGGAAACCCTAGGGGTCGGTTGGACACGAAGAGGGATAAAAGGAGGCTAGGGCGACGGGGTCGAGCTCACGCTCCCTCGTGCTCGGGGTCCCCATGGCGACGGCGGGAGGAGAGGGAAAAGGTGGGTGAAGTGAACAGCGTTGTCGCTGCCAGGCGGGACCGGCGCGTCCACGTGGCACAAGCGGGGGTATGCGCGGCTGCGTGTGCGCGAAGGCAGGGAGGGAAAGAGCGAGCGGGCTGGCGCGCTCTCCCTGGGCTGCGGGGTTTGAAGGGGGCTGGGCCGGCTTGGAAGGCCGGAGCCTGTGGGGAGGTCTCATTGGCTGCCATCTGCTGCTGCCTTCTTTCTTTTCCCTTTTTAAAATCAAAAAGAAGAGAAAAGAAAGCACAGAGAGAAAAGAGAAGAGTTGGAGTGAAAGGAAAATATCCCCAAACTCCTGGAATTCTCCACAATTTTAATAAATTGTAATGGGCATTTTAGAGGTAGAAAATAAGACAAGTTTGGAAATATTTCAAACTTGTGTCATTTTTGAACCTGACCATAACAACTTCAAATGAGGAGATATTTGGCAGAGAGGTTTAGTGCAAAGAGCAAGATTTGCAGTGAGAAGATGAACATTAATTAAGAAAGTAAAAATATAGAACTAGATAAGGAAAGAAGTAGAGGGAAGGAGGAGATGGTAATGCAAAATGAGAATGGCACATGCAACAACCTAACATGTGAGAGATCACAACAAGCACATGATAAGAAAGGAATGCAAGATGACAAGAGAACACAAATGCAATATGGTAAAAGAGCAAAACAAAGAAAAGAGAAAACCCACATAACCAAACAACATGAGGCCAAGCACGCCAAAAACCCACAAGAATTGGATGAGGTCAAGTTGATATATTGCCCAAAAAGGGAAGTTTACATCCAGGGTGTTACACTGGGGCTCCGGTGACTGGAGGCTGTGGGAGCTCCTCCCGAGGCTGAGTCATGCTTGAAAGAGGTGGCGTGGCTGATGGCTTGAAGAGCCGCTCCTCAAAGACACCGGGCTCCTGCGGCTGCCGCTTGGATGCTCTCCTGGCGATGTCATCGGCTTCCTTGTTGGTGCCCCGGGGCACGTGCTGCAGCTCCAGGCCCAAGAACTGCTTCTCCATCTTGCGCACCTCCACGAGGTAGGCCTCCATATGCTCGTCCTTCGGCTCATACACCTTGTTGGAGAAGTTGAACAGGAGTTGCGAGTCGCCTCTGACGGTGAGGCGCTTCACCCTAGAGCCGCCGCAGCCTTCAGGACGGCTATGAGGCCTTCGTATTCTGCGATCTTGTTGGAGACCTTCTCGCCGTGCTGAAAGCAGAGCTATAGGCATAGTAGAGCTTGTCCTGAGCAGGCGAGATGAGCACTGCTCTAGCCCCCGCGCCCTGGTGCACGAAGGCGCCATCGAAATACATGACCCAGCCGTCTGAAACCTCGCTTCCTGGGGAGGTGGACCGGTCTTCTCCTTCCTCAAGTGTCGGGGCATACATCCATTCTGCCACAAAGTCAGCGAGCGCGGCCCCCTTGATGACCCTGGTAGTTCTGAACTCCAACTGGAATGCTTGCAACTCGATGTTCCACTCAGCGACCCTGCCGGCTGAGTTAGGGCTCCTGAGTACCCTCTCCAATGGGTAGGCTGAGACGCCCTTGATGGGGTGGCCCTGGAAGTAGTGTCGCAGCTTGCATGAGGCCACCAAGAGTGTGAGCAGGAGTTTCTGGGGCATGGGGTAGCGTGCCCTCGCGTCCCGTAGTACGGTGCTGACGAAGTACACCGGGTGCTCGACAAGGGCTGGCACACCGTCGAGGCTTGGGTCCTACGGATATTGGGTCACATCCTGAGGTGGAGGGGTTCCTGAGCCCTGACTGTCCTCAGGAGCTTCTACGATGTTGCCCTGCTGAGCTTGGTCTTCCACCGCCGATGCCTTTGATGCGCCTTCCTGACCCTGCGCTATTTCAGCCCCGGCTCAGCGCAGCGCGCCCTTGGCTTGCCGCTCCTCCTGAACCGCCACCAGCGCCGCACTGGCAGAGTACGGGGTAGCGGCAAGGTAGAGTACCAGAGGCTCGAGAGGCCGTGGTGCCACCATCACCGGGGGACTGGTGAGGTATCTCTTGAGGTCTTGGAAGGCCTGGTCAGCCTCCGGGGTCCACTCGAACAGTCCCTTCTTCTTCATGAGCTTGAAGAAGGGCAGGGCGTGCTCTCCCAGCTTGGAGATGAAACGCCCTAACGCGGTCACCCGCCCTGCTAGCTTCTGCATCGCTTTGAGGGTCTGTGGCGGGCTCATATCCTCGATGGCCTTGATCTTCTCTGGGTTCACCTCGATCCCTCTGTGGGACACGAGGAAACCCAGCAGCTTGCCGGAGGGGACGCCAAACACGCACTTCTCCGGGTTAAGCCTCAAGTTCACTTGTCGCATGCTCTCGAAGGTCTCTTCCAAGTCTTGAATCAACGTCCTTGCCTCGCGGGACTTTATGTCGGTGTACAAAAAGAGGGGTACACTTTTTGTAACCCTATAACTGTGCACGGGCAGTCTGAGCCATGGGCACCACCGCACTGAGCAAGGCAAGGGAGGTGAGCCAAGGTAAGGCCAAAGCTCGAAAGGAGGCGAGCAGCGCCAAGACCAAGACCACAAAGAGCAAAGGGGACGAAGCAGACTCCCCCGGCAAGATCCTTGCCGGGACGCGCTTTTAGCAAACCCGGCAAGACCATTGCCATGGCAGCTCGCCCCACACCTACGGAGCGAATCTCCCTTGAGTCCACTGCCCCCATGGGGCAAGTATTCGGGAGACATCCCCGTGGTGGCATGCAGATCTTTGTGAAGACATTCAAGATCAGATACACACTATAGAAGATGACGACCCTTGTCGGGATCCCAGCCAAGGAGGACCACAAGGACTACGGCAAGAGCCTTGCCTTGGATGACAAGAAGCGCCATGGCAAGACCCTTGCCGGGCCCCGGCAAGACCTTTGTCGGGCTACAGTGAGCCCTTGCCAAGAACACCCGTAGGGCCACCATTAGGCCCACGCCAATCAAACCTCCACCACCGTTCACATGCAGCTGCCGACCCAACCAGTTGGGCAGGCACCTGCGTGGCGGCAAGCGGATCTTCATGGAGACCCACCACTGTGCCACCTCAGCTGCCTGCCTGCCTACATGGCACCGCGGGCACCGCTGGACAGGGCGCGTGTCGACACGAAAGGGAGCGGCGACGGACGAGACAGTGCTCTCCCTCGTCCCCAATAAAGCAAGGACATCTAAGCAAGACGCATTAAAGGCGCCTTGTCATGTAATGCGAGGGATAAACTCGCATCATCAGACTCCTTTCCACCTCCGTGTGCCACGGTGGCAACCCCTTTCCTATAAAAGGAGGCCCAAGGCGACCAGGAGGAGGATTCGCTTTTGGAGCTCCTCACGCCCCATTGCTAGTTCAAGAACACAGATAAACAAACCACCAAAGTAGGAGTAGGGTTTTACGCATCCTCGCGTCTTAACCTGGATAAAGAAACCGTGTGCTATCTGTTTGATCCGCTCTTCTCACGACCCCGCGCCCCGCGACCGTAGTAGGGATTCTTGTGATCCCATATGTGTCGTCCGCCACCGACATCTTTGGCGCGCCAGGTAGGGGGCGCAGTTGTGAGGATCGGCTTTAGCAGCTAGCCCGGCCCTCCTTCATCTTCGTGACCCTTGAAGAAGAAAGGAGGCCAGAAGATCGACACTCGAGTGATCGCAAACAGAAGCTAAGTTGCACTGAACCCTTATTTGTGCTACCCTTCTTATTTGAGGTTATTCCCCCCGGAGATGTCACGCCTTTGTATGAGAAACCTGCACGCCAGGGGGCTCTCCCACCATCAGCAACGCCCTTGCCCTGTTTCGAGTCCGCTCAACAGCTCAAGCGGCTGCGTCGAGAATGGCAGATTAACCTTCCGCGATCAACAACACCGTCGATTCTGACTCGAGTCAAGCTCGACAGTTTGAGCGGCCGCGTTCGGAACGGAAAGGTGGCTCGTCCGGCAGCACGCTGCATTCGGCAGGCCACGGGATCCGTCCCCAAAACGCCGCTAGGGGCTTCCGCGCCGGCAATCCTACCCGATCGACGTGGGGCACGCATACAAAGAGGAATTGAACGGGGAAATAACATGCATGAAAACTAAGAGTGCTTCAAAGTTATATTACATCACTTCATAGCTGCGGTTCTAACTAAAGATAAAATTTGTCTTGGTCGGGAACCCGCAGCTGCGAAGAAGAACGGTATGCCTAATCCCGGCGCTGGCCTTCCACCCTCTTGATTTCGTCGATGCAGTCGGTGATGGGATTGATGCGCTCCTTGAGCACCGTGAGGTCAACACCATCCGGCAAGCTCTTCATCGCGGCCGCGAAGTAAAGGTCGGGATTCCAGTGCGCCATCTTGGTGAGGACCTTGGTCATGACCCTCCGCAAAGTCGCTGGCCTCCTCGGCCCAGCGTGGCCGTCCTGTTGGAGTGAAGATAGGCCAAGGCTCCGAGGACGCCCTCGAAGAACTGGATCAGCTTGGCGTTGACGGTCCCGCTGCGCTCGGGGGCGTACCTCATGTTTGGCATCCCCATGGTGGCCAATTGCAAGGTGACCCTGCCGGCAACGACCTCTAGATGGCTGATCCACCTGTTCTCACCCACCACATATTCCTGGTCGGAGGCGGCCTCGTTTGCCCGCAGCTGCTTCTCCTCCTCGAGGCTCCTGGTCAAGGTCTCTTCCCGAGCCCTGCTCTCCGACAACATCTTCTCGAGATCCTCCAGCTTCAGCTTGAGGTCTCTGATGGAGTTCTGCGCGTCGGAGAGCTCCCCAGTCCTGCTGATGACTGCTCCTTGCGCCTCTACCAAGGCGCGGTTGAGCATGCTCTTCTCGCCGGACAGCTTGAGGGCCTGCTCCTTCAGCTCGTCCCGCTCTGCTTCCAGCTCCTTCACCTTGCCGGCATGGGCCAGAGCTTGGGCATCGAGTGCCTCTTTGTGCCTCTGCTCCAGCTCATGAGTCCGTCATGACAAGGGCCTCGAGCTCCTCATCCTTGCCGCGGAGCGTTGCGATAAGCTTTGCTTCATGCGCGGAGAGGTCCTCTTCCTGGGAATCCAAGGCGGCTTGATGCTGGTTCTGGGCAGCTTCGGCCGCGGCAGCCAAGTTCGCCGCCTTTTCCTGGTCCTTCTCGATGTCGGCCATTTTCATGGTGAGCTCCACATCGCGCTTGGCCAATTCCTCCTGAAAGGCCCTCTGCCTCGCGAAGTCCGGTGGAACCAGGTCTGCGCCTCAGCGACGCCGCCTTGAAGTCCACCTGTGTTGTCCACCGTTGCTATCCTCGACTTGACCTTGCCCAGCGGCACGGTAGAGCACTTGAGCTTCCGGAATCGGCCCCATGGCGCTGAAAAGCTGCTCTTCCGAGAATCGTCGCCGCCAACGCCTGCTCATCAACCACCTCAAGCCCGGTGGCAGCAAGCACCTCGCCGTCAAAGGCTTCCCCTTTAGCGGGCGCCGCTTGACGCCTCGAAGATGGACGAAAAGATCGTCCCCACCTTCGTGATATCTGCCGGGGCCCGAGGTTGAGGAGGAGGGAGGCTGGTCACCCGCCACCTCTTCCTCGGCGGAGGCCTTGCCGGCCTCACCGGCAGGTCCACCGCCGGCGCCCACGGCAGAAGCCTCGCCGGTCGCCTTGGCGGCCCCCGCAGCGGCGCCCCGGCACCCTTGGCGGCTTTCGTGGCGGCCTCATCGGCATCTTTGGCGGCCTCCTCGGCGGCAATCCTGCTGCCTCCGCCGCTGCCTCCTCAAAGAATGTCTCCAACGACAAGTGTCCACGTCCTCCATGTCTGTTGAAGGAGGGCCTGGGCAGCAATGGGAGCAAGAAGCCAAGAAAAGAATAAGGAAAAACAGAGACGAAGGACAGGCGACTCACCAAAGTGCTAGGTCAGAAGCGTAAGTCCCTCTCCGCCAAAGATTTGGCACCGTGGCGTAGTCACCAGCCCAAGTTCCCTCTTCCTCCATGGGTGTGGGCCCTGCGCTCGATGCCCTTGCCGAGGACGCCCAAGTGGCGTAGTCGATGGGGGTGGTGTGTTAGGAGTAGCCCTCAGGATCCTCCTGCTGCCACTCCCCTCCTGCAAACCCGCAAGGTCAAGATCATAGCATCGAGCGCCTACCACATGTCGAGTAAGAAGAGGGTGACAAACATACAATGGGGGCTGCGCTGGGCTGCTGTCCGCTGCTTAGCACCACCGGGCCAGGTGTCTTTGAAGCCCCACTGGGATCGACCGTCAGCCGAGGTCCTGGCCCTCTTCAACCTCCGGGCCAACGATCTGTCTCCTGCAAAAGCAAAAATGGAACAAGACAAGCGACCCGATTCGGGAAAATGGAAATGACAGAAATGAACGGAGTACTTACTCGTCATCCGTCTCCTCCTCTTCCACCAGTTTCCTTTTCCTCTCCGGGCTGAGAGGCCCGAGATCGAAAGGGAGCTCCACATCATCATCCGAGTCGACGCCTACCGGAGGAGGCGAAGAAGGCGACGGGGTTTGTGCGTGCCCGGATGAGGAAGGGGCTGTCGCCTTCTTCTTCTCAGCGGCCTTTGTCAGCCCCTTCGCTGTCATGGCCCTCGTGTGGCGCCCGGACCCCTCCAGGGTCAATTGAGGCCACGTAGCCCTGCCGGGCCGGACCGGCTCGCCGGAGCCAAACCGCCGCAGGACTCGCCCTCTTCCCCTGGCTGGCGTCGAGCCCGTCGCCACGTCCTCCTCCGACGACGACTCGTCAGACGCGTCCTCGACAAGCAGAGCTCCAGCGTCGATGCTGCTAACCTCCTTGGTGGCCGTTGCCCACAGGGTGAACTGCTCCTCCTCCGCAGCCGTCGCGGCCTTGTCCTCCACGCCCCCGGCGCTGCCGGCCTCCATGGCAAGCTGTGCCTCCCTCGCCCTGGTGGCGATGTAGTCCAGCTCCGCCTGGGTGGTGTCCATGACAAGCCACCGCTCGACGTCAGCATTGGCGTATACTTCGACCAAGGAGTCGAAGAATTGCTGCACATCTGCGTCTGTCGGCTCCTTCCAGCTCGGGACAGGGCCGTGAGTTATTGCACAACGGGACCACCCCTGCTGGCAACTTAAAGAACGGCCCCTTGACGGCCTTGCCGACCTTTGCGGCAACCCTCGTGGCCTTGCCGGTTAGTTCGACCTCGCCGTCGCGACCCACATCAAGCTGGAAAAGCCGGCCGCGAAGTGGGCATGCTCCATCACCGTGAAGTTGTGGTCGAGGCCAGGTGAGCCGCATAATGTCAGCCGGGTTCGTAAAAAGCCAGGCTGGCCTCCCCTTATTATGCAACGGGGCGATCCGGCGGCGAATGAAGTCCTCCCCGATCATCTCCAGGGTGAGCCCAGCCCGGGTCAGCCGGAAGATCCTGGTGGTGGCGACAGGAAGCCTCCCGTCGGCAGCATCGACATCGCTCCAATCGCTTCCGTGGACCGGTGGCGCTCGGCGGACCTTGCAGAATTGCTGCGGGTCTTCATCTTCAATCTAGCACCACCGGCCATGCCATCCCTCCCACCTATCCTTCATGGCACCGTCCGGGTACGCCCCCTTGGATCTTGGGATCCAGGCGACGCATCCGGAGACGGCGCCTCCGGGCTGGATTCGAGGGGAGAAATAATGGCGAAAGAGTGTCGTGTTGGGCTGCACTCCGCAAAGCCTTCACAAAGATGCGCCAAGAGAGCTGTGCACGCCACCGCATTCGGAGTGAAATCCAAGAGGCGGAAGCCAAAGGTGTGCATGATGTCGCAGAAGAAATCAGAAAAAGGGGGGCATAACCCGCAAGAAAGGTAATCGACAAAAAAGGGATACCAATTTGGAGCAGGATCAGCGCAAGCGGCAGGAATGACACGCGTCGCCGGGTGCCCCGAGTTCTCTCCCCCCGTCTTCACTCCCCATAAGGGCTTGAAGGAGGCCCGGAGTTCATGAACATCAACCGACGAGGGGAAGAAGAAGGCGGACTTCGTCCGGTCCCCCGACAGAGCGCCTCCGCGGCTCCACGGTCCCAGAGCCCTTAGCCACCCCCTTGCCCTTGGCGGATTTGGGCGCCATGGCGGCCGAGAGGTCTAGAGGATTGAGGAAGAGGGGTGGCGAAGCAGTGACGGCGGGCGACGGCGAAAGCTTAGGAAGGAAGGAAGAGAGGAAACGGCGGCTCTGAGATTGGAAAAGGTACGAGAGAAGAGGAGAAAGTGAGCAGCGCGCCCACGGTTATTCCTTCTTATGGGGGAAAACGCGGGCCGCCTCCTTTCACATTAACTGCGACGTGACGCATGCGCGCGGAGCTCAGCCCCACGCATGCCGCCCATCGCCACGCACGCCTCCCCATGCCGAGCCACGCTGGAGGCATGGGAAGCGCAACGCCAAGAGACTTCATCATGTAAAAACCACCCCGCCTGCCACAAGACCGCTTTTTGGGCCTAGCCCAACGACGCTATTGTGCTTACGTGTGGCCCAGGCCCGGGACTCCTGTCGGTGTACAAAAAGAGGGGTACACTTTTTGTACCCCTATAACTGTGCACGGGCAGTCTGAGCCATGGGCACCACCGCACTGAGCAAGGCAAGGGAGGTGAGCCAAGGTAAGGCCGAAGCTCGAAAGGAGCAGAACGACGCCAAGACCAAGACCACAAAGAGCAAAAGGGACGGCAGACTCCCCGGCAAGATCCTTGCCGGAGGCGGTTTAGCAAACCGGCAAGACCCTTGCCGTGGCAGCTCGCCCCACACCTACGGAGCGAATCGCCCTTGAGTCCACTGCCCCCATGGGGCAAGGATTCGGGAGACATCCCCGTGGTGGCATGCAGATCTTCGTGAAGACATTCAAGATCAGATACACACTATAGAAGATGATGACCCTTGGCGGGATCCCAGCATGGGAGGACCACAAGGCCCCCGGCAAGAGCCTTGTCGGGGATGACAACAGGCGCCACGGCAAGACCCTTGCCGGGGCCCCGGCAAGACCTTTGTCGGGGCTATGGCGAGGCCCTTGCCAAGAACACCCGTAGGGCCACCATCAGGCCCACGTCAATCAAACCTCCACCACCGTTCGCATGCAGCTGCCGACCCAACCAGTTGGGCAGGCACCTGCGTGGCGGCAAGCGGACCTTCGTGGAGACCCACCACTGCGCCACCTCAGCTGCCTACCTGCCTACATGGCACCGCGGGCACCGCTGACCAAGGCGTGTGTCGACACGAAGGGAAGCGGTGACGGACGAGACAGGGCTCTCCCCCGCCCCCGATAAAGCAAGGACACCTAAGCAAGACGCATTAAAGGCGCCTTGTCATGCAATGCGAGGGATAAACTTGCATCATCAGAGCTTTTCCACCTCCTGTGTGCCACTGTGGCGACCCCTTTCCCTATAAAAGGAGGCCCAAGGCGACCAGGAGGAGGATTCGGCTTTTTGGAGCTCCTCACACGCCATTGCTAGTTCAAGAACACATATAAACAAACCACCAAAGCAGGAGTAGGGTTTTACGCATCCTCGCGGCCCGAACCTGGATAAAGAAACCGTGTGCTATCTGTTTGATCCGCTCTTCTCACGACCCCGCGCCCCGCGATCGTAGTAGGGATTCTTGTGATCCCATAGCTGTCGTCCGCCACTGACACTTTACCACTATGTCATCAATGTAGGCCTCTGTGTTTCTCCCGAGCTGCCGCCCCAGGGCGATGTGCATCAACCGCTGAAAGGTCGCGCCCGCGTTGCGCAGCCCGAAGGGCATGCAGGTGTAGTAGTACGCCCCACATGGTGTCAGGAAAGCTGTCTTCTCCACGTCTTCCACCGCCATCTTGATCTGATGATACCCCGAGAATGCATCCAGGAAGCACAGCAAGTCGCACTCGGCGGTGGAGTCGACAATCTGGTCGATGCGCGGGAGTGGGAATGGATCTTGGGGGCAGGCTTTGTTGAGGTTGGTGAAGTCGACGCACATTCGTTCCTTCCCGCCCTTCTTCGGCACTACGACGGGGTTCGCCAGCCATTCGGGATATCGAACTTCTCGGATGGCACCCGCCGCCTCCAGCTTGCGAGTCTCTTGAACTATGAAGGCTTGCTTCTCAGTGGACTGCCGTCTTGCTCGCTGCTTCATGGGGCGTATATTGGGGCACACCCTTAGATGATGCTGGATTACCTCCCTCGGGACCCCTACCAGCTGATTAGGCTCCCACGCGAATATCTCCTTATTCCGCGCAAGAACCTCACCAAGGCTGCTTCTTGTCCCGGGTCGAGGCCGGCTCCTATGATAAAGGTGGCTCCTGAAGACCCGTCCTCGTTGACCGGCACCTGCTTGGTTTCCGCCTTGTCTTGGGTGAACAGTGTTTCTTCTTGGTAGGCGCGGCCTCCTTGGCCTTGGGGATACCGGTGCCGACGGGCTGTGCTGCTGCCGCGGTCTTGAAGGCGAGCCTGAGCGCCACCATGGCCTCCTTTGCTTCCCCCTTGATGGTGAGGACACCCTTTCTTCTAGGCATCTTCATGAGGTTGTAGGCCGGGTGAGTCACCGCCATGAACTGAGCGAGAGCCGGGTACCCGAGGATGGCGTTGTACGGGAGACCGATGCGGGCGATGTCGAAGTCCACCAACTCGGTGCGGTAGTTGTCGCGTGTGCCGAAGGTGACAGGGAGGCGGATCTGCCCTAGAGAGTGAGCAGCTCCACCACCCACTCCCGAGAAGGGCTTGCTGAGGCCGAGCCGCTCAAGCGGCACGTGAAGAAGGCTGAAGGCTTCTACGAAGAGCAAGTTGAGGCCAGCACCGCCGTCGATGAGGGTCTTGGTAACGGCCATGTTGAAGATGGTGGGCGTGCAGAGCATCGGGAGCATTCCTGAGCCGGCGGTTGAGTCGGGGTGGTCTTCTGACCCGAAGGTGAGGTCGGCCTCTAGCGCGGCCCAACCCGGCGGAGCCCCCGGGCGCTTGGATGTGGCCCCGATCTGACGGAGAAACGGCTTGACGTGGCGGTCCGAAGGTGGTGCTTGAGAGCCGCCCAGCAGGGTTGTGACTGCGTGGTGAGCCGGCACCGCGTAGCGAATGGCGAAGAGGTCGCGGAGTTGCCCCCAGGAGGCCATCATGGATCCAGGGAGGTTGAGCAGCCAGGCGCGTGGCTCGCCGGCGAGGGCCATGGGGAACCAGTTGGCCATGATCTTGTCGTCGCCTCCAGTTTCGAGGACAGCCTCCTCGTACGCCAGCAGAAACGGCATCGGGTCTGCCGCACCGTCGTAACGCGGCGGCATCTCTGGCTTGAACTTGGTCAGCCACCGCACTCGCCGTAGGGCGGGGGCCAGGGCTCGGTACCCAGACGCCTCGCTGTTGATGTCAGCCGCAGAGGTGGATGACGGGTCACCTGCCATGTGGGCGAAGTGCGGCGGCGCGGAGCGCAGATTGGCGAGAGGAGCTCCGACGCACCCCTACGTGACGCGCCAAATGTTAGATGTGGGGTTCCGGCAAACCCTTGAGGTTCGAACACTGGGGTGCGTGCGAAGTCTTTCCCTCCTACTGATCTACGCCCTAGCTCTCTAAGATCTCGCGTACGAACTCGACGAACTCACAACGCAAAGAGACACGAGATTTATACTGGTTTGGGCCACCATTGAGGTGTAATACCCTACTCCAGTGTGTGTGGTGGATTGCCTCTTGGGCTGATGAAGAACAGTACAGAGGGAAGAACAACCTCTTGAGGTTGAGGTGTTCTTGTGCTTGGTGACCTAGCAGGTGAGAGCTGGATGAACTGCTCGATGCCCCTACTGTGGTGGCTAGCTCTACTTATATAGGCCCTGGTCCTCTCCCCAAATATTGAGCGGGAAGGGAGCCAACAACGGCAGGCAAATTTGAAGGGGGGCAGCTAGTACAAGCTATCCTGACAAAAGTGGTCTTCGCCTGCAAAAGGCTCTGGTGGTGACGCCATCTTGGGCTCCACGATGACCTCCGTCTTGCCGTCCTCCTAGTCTTGGTCTCGTTGCACCGATATAGCAACCTTTGCCTGATGCCTCGGTACTCCTCGCCTGCGCTGGCCTCCTTAGCACCAAAGAGGAAACAAGGACGCTGCGGGCGCTGGCGCCCGCCTGGTGTCGATCGTCCTGGGAGTGCGTTCTCCTAGTGGATCTTGTGTTGCTATTCTTGCGTTGGAGTGATTATCTCTTTGTGATTTCCTTGTGTTCCTCCTGTTCTCCCTCCAAGTGCGAAAAGATCCATCTTAGGGTTCCACCCTACAACAGCGCCTGTAGGATCAGCAACTCGTGTAGCTGCAGTAGCCCGTGTACCAACATCAGCAGCGCGAGCGAGAGCAAGAGCAGGGCAGCAGCACGAGCGAGGGGGAGAGCAGAGCGGCAGCACGAGCGAGGGGGAGAGCAGAGTAGCAGCACAAGCAAGCAAGATCCATAGCAGCAGCAGCGCGAGCGAGCGAGCAAGAGATGGAGCAACAGCAGCAACGCAAGCGAGCGAGAGCCAGAGCAGTAGCAGCACGAGCAAGCTAGCGAGAGCTGGAATAGTAGCAGCAGATTCGGGTGGTATGGAGGGGCCTCGCACTAGGGGAGAGCCATCATGGAGATGTCGCCCGCGGCGCCGGCTTCGAGGTAGCCGCACCATGGGGGTGCAGGATGGAGCACCATCGGCACCGGGAGGTCAAGTTAAGGAGAAGGTGTGATGCGATGAGTGTACAACCTCTTTGGTGGCACCGAGTAGGCCTCGGCTTCGTCCGAGGAGTTGGTGAGGATGATGTGGTTCCATTGGAGCAGATTAAGGCGGCGTTGTGGGGATGGAGCAACCGCGGTAGATGAGGCAATCATCGGAGCAGCTCCTTGGAGGTTGAGGACGGGCCGGCTGAACCGACGGGACGACGAGATGGATGACGGATACTCATCCGGGGAGGTGGGTGAGGGACATAGAGTTGTTGAGGTGGACGACGTCATGGGGGGAAGAGGCTCTGGCTGGGCAGCGGTGAGATGGCGGATGGTGGAGGGTGGGGTTTCGCAGCTGGAGCAGAGAGGTTATGGCGGCCTGGGATTTCGAATGGCGAAAAGGAGGCGATGGGAGGGGGGAACCATGACTTAGGAACGCGCTTTTCCAAAATGTAGGGTGTGTTACAAAAGTACCCCCACCGATTTGAACTAGCGGCCCTTTCGGCTCAGGGTTAGAAGGGGATTTCGCTTGTCGGGATTTGGCAGCTGGAGGGAGTTTTTGCGCGCGTTGTAATTTTGGGATAGCGAGGCACGGGTTGTGAAGGCACGAGTTTTGGGAGCACGATATCTGAATTTTCGAGATATAACAAGGCACGGGTTGAATTTTAGGGACAAGCCTAACATGTAATATTGTGCGTACCAAATCAATTCGCACTACCCTCAGCGAAAAAAATGAAAAAAATAAAACTATTCACACCACACAAAGAAAGAGTCTTGTCCCGTTTTACTATACAAATGCTATTCAAAGCTATGAATCCATGTTACATCCAATTAAAAATTTTCGCTGGTTGTATAATGCATGTAACCTACTCATACCAACATTTTAGTGCATTGCAAATGTTTATACTACCGCTGCAATTTGAACTAAATTTCAATTCGTTTCTCTATTTGAATAAGAATCTACAATCATGATTGTTGCCAACTTAAACCATCATTCGTGTATTACCTTAACAACACACCACATGATTACTATAGAGATAGATATGAACTATGTGTACTATATGAACTCGAATTCAATTTTTTGAATACACTTGATGTTGATTCCAAATAATAGTACATTTGATGTACTAACTAGATATTCACAATCTAAACCATGTTCCATACGTACACTCTGTTTATGACACAAAGTATAGTGCCCCGCCCCCTACAATATGACAAGTATTTAGCCCTGAGCTGCAAAAGCCACACATTATCCCAAATTATAATCAATGTTCTACATTATGATATCTTCTTCAAATATCCGAATCCACTTTTTTATAATGAATTATGATCTTTGTTCGTCTTTTACACCTTCACAATCCTTTTCTCTTTGTAGCTAGCTAGAGCTAACTTTCTATCATGCATGCACATGCCCGCCCCCTCTCACCCTGCCTCAGCATCCCCTCCACCGCGCACATTCGTTGTTTCTCTTTAGTTCGTTCGCCCATGGTGTGTGTAGGCCCTCCGGCTCCTTCTTTTCGGCACACAGCGGTTGATATACCTCTCTAGCCAAGTGTGCCTACCACAAACACACAGTTCCCCTCTTCTCTTCTCACCGTCCATGCCTCCCTATGTCCAATACGGTTCCACATAGGTGTACACTCCCGCCCCTCTTTTCATTGATCGCATACTCGCACACTCCTCCACCCTCGACATAGTAGGCCTCTCGCACCACCTCCTAGCCACACCCATCTCCCCATGTCTGTCTCTCTGGACCTTATTTGCTTCTAACACATGCATGCATGTATGCATACCGATCTCCCTACATATAGGTAGGTCGACTATAATTCATTTTCCCCACGCACCGATAGACTTACCTCACTAGTTATGTCTCTCCCTTTCTCGGACACACGAGGTTGATCTTCCTATGTAGTTATGTCTACTTACCACCACCATATCGTCCCCCCTCATCATCCTTGCATACCTCCCGACCCATCTCTCACACGCACGTGCATAGACAGGCAAACATCCCCGGCCCTCTCTTATTGATATTGCACTCGTACCCTCCGTTTTTCTAGCAGGCCTCTCCCACCATTTGCGAGAAGCAACTCCACCACCAACCCTCCGACACTCTACCTTTGTCTTTCTCCCAACCTTATTCCTCTGCTACACATATGCATGGATGCCGATCAATCTCCCTCAATACATAGCTAGGTCTCTCTCCTTCTCCACACATATACTAGTCGGTCTACCACTCTATAGTTAGGTCTCGGCCCCCTCCCCCCCCCCCCCCCGCACACCGATAGTCAAACGCTGTAGGTAGGTATCCATGCCACAGAGAAAAACTGCACCTCTACCATCTCAAATTCAGTAGGCCAGCCGCCCTGTATCTTTGATGTGGGCAAACACAAATTCGATGGCACTCTTTATTGATCGCGCACCCACACATTTCATCCCTGTTTTCGATTCTATCGATATCTCACGCCGATGATCCCTCCACTCTCTTCTTGTGGATCTCTCCCTCTATATATGATATATCCATGACTCTGTTTCGCACACATTGCATATGTTATGCTTTTTTGTTTCAGATATCATCGACACATTGCCTCTGTTTTGCACAAACCATCTCTCTCACACCCACCCACGTACGTACCTGCACCTAAATAAGAGGTGCACGCACTACGCACATACTCACGTCTCGTTCCCGACCACACCCGCACGGGTACACGGTGGAGTTCATTTCTATACGAAAAGGCAGCCCACATGATAATTTGACGCGTGTAGCGGTTGTTTACTCGAAGGAGGGTCGTGTACCATGCATAGACGGAACAAAGTTCGACTTGACGCGTTAGTATTAAATTAAATTATATTCCTCAATGGCACGTACAGAATATAAAGATTGTCTTCGGGAAAAAGAAAAATCCACTCCACTATATACAATGGAGCCTGCCTAGCGGGGTTTATCTCTCATCACACCATCTCAAACAAGGCGACGGTGCCTCTCTCTGTTACCATTGGTCACTGATCCGGCCACATCCCGTCCGCCGACGGAAAGGGAGGATGTGCATTGTTTCTCCGTTCGACGGTGTTGAGGCAGCGCGTCCCGACCTGCGGTACCCACCATTCTCTCTAACCAAGCTCCGACGTGGTGGGCCTTCGCCACTTACTCGCCGCCGCGGTATGTGCAGATCCCGGCCGCCGGTGCCCTCCTAGTTACATCTCGACGACCCTCAGGTACAGCTTCCCCCGACCTTGCTCCATTCCCCATCTTCCCACGTTGCTGCATGTGGATCTTCTTTAGTTGTTTGCTTAAAACGTATCTCGGCCGCCATACTTTCTATTTTGCAATCTCGTCCTCAAACCGTTTTTGATAAACCACCATTCTACTATCTTTCCCTTATTACATGGAATATGCTTATTTTTTGTCGGCGTATGTGTCTTCAACTCGTGTTATTGGGCAGTAATTGTTTCCTTTCTACCTCCTTTTGCAAACATGGCTATCCATTTCACCTCGCTGCTATTGCGACCTTTTGGTGAACTGCACAAATCACTTTTTTCTTAAGAGTGTTTTGTGCAGTTCCGCCAAAATGTCACACGTGCAACATTTTAACATTTCTGTGGGGCTGTAGAAAGGGAGATTGGTTTTGCTATCCTCCTCATCCAACTCCGTGCCTAATCTTCTCCAACAAGTAGTTAGTCCTAAAGAGAGATCGCAGAGGTGATCGGCTTCTATTTGTGTGTGTTATGTTTCATCATCTAGTTCCACTATCATTGTAATCAAACTGACTGAATATCGTTGCAAATAGGGATGATCAGCTCGATTTTAGTGGAGCTGCACAAAATTATCGGATTGTGATGTCCTCCATACACCTATTTTTTGTCTACAGAGCTGGGTGAAACCAGCTGCCAACCAATGAACATTGTGCCCAGGAAATGGAGCCATGCCTACGAACATCATCGATCAATTATATACTTTTCTTTATTTGTACACCTTCTCACAACTTTGTCTTCAATTGTGATGTGAATATTGGCGCTGATCTGCGAACCATTGAGATGCATTAGCAGCCATGGTAGTTTCATTTGTATTTGAGGGAATGTTGTAACGAGACAATCTTGAGGAAAGAGGACACATGAATCCTAAGTTGAAACCTTTTTTTCCTGCGGAAACTAAAATTGAAACCTTCATAGAATCATAGTACAATTTCATTAAAATTATGTGTACATATGAACAAATCATGAAGGATTGATAGCAATGCCAGAAACAATTCAATTTTGTTTCGTCGACATGTGGGACATCCTTCATCCGGCTCCACCTGCCATGCAGCAATATTGAGTGCACAACTGTAGGGAAAGATTCACCCCGGTCATTGCGCCATAGTAATAATGACTAGTGAGCAGTCAAATCACATAGCCCCACCTTTCGCCACAGTAAGTTGAGCGGACAAAGCAACCGTCATATCTCTGTTCGTTGAATCCGCTGGTACTCCAATATTCCCAGAGAAATAAGTTGCTCGGGAGAAGCAACCATCACTTCACCTTTCCCACTGTAAGTACTACCTCCTTTTTTTATTCTAGAAACAACCACACGCGAATATTGGACGGTAGAAGCACAACAACTGAATCAAAAATCGAAACCAACCAATGAACTACTACTAATGGTGAGAGTTTGCTAGTATCATGGACTCCGTCTGTCCATGTATATAGGGCTTAATGCGTTTTGGGAGACTAACTTTGGCCCTGTTTGGATGCATGGGTTAGAGTTAGTTTGAGCTAGTTGGGGCTCAAACAGCCCTAAAGTATCCAAACATGAGGGTTAAATTGGAGCAAGTTGCACCAAACCCACCAAAAAAAACTATCCCACCCAAGAGGTGCTAATTGGAGATAGTTCTCATTGGGCCCACTGAAAAATCACTTTTCTCTCTCTATCCCACAAGCCAAGTGGTGCTAATTGGAGCTAGTTACCGTGGGGCCCACTGAAAAATCACTTTTCTCTCTCCATCAAGTGCATTTATTGTCAATCTAACCCTGTCATCCAAACACCTCTTTGGCTATAGTTAGTTCGGGGTTAGCCATGAGCTAGTCTAACCTCTAGCTAAGTTAGAAGTATCCAAACAGGAGTAGTATAGGACATGCAAGTTGCTCAAAGCATACCATCAAATTCGTACGTGAAAGGATTTTTTTTTGAAACAAAACGTGAAAGGATCTTCGAATGATATAATTTTCAAATTATATAAAATCTTATCAATAGTCAAAGGCAACCTCGGAGTACATTAGGCCCTATATAAAATCTTATCAATAGTCAAAACCAAGTGTTACTACTACACCAAACAAGTTCAAAACGAGAAACTGGACCCACTCACGGCATGGCATGCCTGTCTCGTTTGGTCCGTCGGTCAAAGCATTTCCTCTTCTTGGCATAGCAATAGAGTACAGTAATTTTTTAGAATGCTCCATGCTACTTTATCTACTATTTTAGGAAATATTGGGCTTTATTATCCACTTTTATATTATTTTTGGGACTAACCTATTAACCGGAGGCCCATCCCAGATTTGCTGTTTTATGCCTATTTCAGTGTTTCGAGGAAATGGAATATCGACGGAGTCAAAAGCAGGAACGAAATCAACCGGAGAAGTTATTTTCGAAGGAAACCCACCTGATGGACTTGGACCCCACGTTAGAAGATACGGAGGTGCTCACGAGGGTGGCGCGCCCTCCCCCGGGCGCCCCGCCTCGTGGGGCCCCCGTAGCTCCACCGACGTTCTCCTTTCACCCATATATACCTCACGCACCTAAAACTCCGTAACAGAAGATAGATCGGGAGTTACGCGCTGCAAGCCTCCGTAACCACCAAAACCAATCGGGGCCCTTTAGGTACTCACTGGGAGGGATCCATCTCTGAGTGGCCATCTTTATCATCCTGGCGCTCTCCATGACGAGGAGGGAGTAGTTCACCCTCGGGGCTGAGGGTATGTACTAGTAGCTATGTGTTTGATCTCTCTCTCTCGTGTTCTTGAGGTGATACGATCTTGATGTATCGCGAGCTTTGCTATTGTAGTTGGATCTTGTGATGTTTCTCCCCCTCTACTCTCTTGTGATGAATTGAGTTTCCCCTTTGAAGTTATCTTATCGGATTGAGTCTTTTATGAACACTTGATGTATGTCTTGCCATGATTATATGTGGTCACAATGGGATATCATGTGCCACTTGATGTATGTTTTGGTGACCGACTTGCGGGTTCCGCCCATGAACCTATGCATAGGGGTTGGCACACGTTCTTGACTCTCTGGTAGAAACTTTGGGGCACTCTTTGAAGTACTTTTATGTTGGTTGGATGAATCTGAGATTGTGTGATGCATATCATATAATCATGCCCACGGATACTTGAGGTGACAATGGAGTATCTAGGTGACATTAGGGTTTTGGTTGATTTGTATCTTAAGGTGTTATTCTAGTACGAACTCTTTTATAGATCGATCCGAAAGAATAGCTTTGTGGTGGTTTCGTACCCGACCATAATCTCTACGTTTGTTCTCCGCTATTAGTGTCTTTGGAGTGACTCTTTGTTGCATGTTGAGGGCTTGTCATATGTTCTATCTATGTTATTATTGTTGAGAGAACTTGCACTAGCGAAAGTATGAACCCTAGGCCTTGTTTCCTATCATTGCAATACCGTTTACGCTCACTTTTACCGCTTGTTACCTTGCTGTTTTTATATTTTCAGATTACAAAAACCTTTATCTACCATCCATATTGCACTTGTATCACCATCTCTTCGCCGAACTAGTGCACCTATACAATTTACCATTGTATTGGGTGTGTTGGGGACACAAGAGACTTTTGTCATTTGGTTGCAATGTTATTTGAGAGAGACCATCTTCCTCCTACGCCTCTCGCGGATTGATAAACCTTAGGTCATCCACTTGAGGGAAATTTGCTACTGTCCTACAAACCTGTGCACTTGCAGGCCCAACAACGTCTACAAGAAGAAGGTTGTGTAGTAGACATCAAGCTCTTTTCTGGCGCCGTTGCCGGGGAGGCTAGGTAAGTGAAGGTATATCTTTAGATCTTGCAATCGAATCTTTACATTTCTTGTTTTAGCACTAGTTTAGTTTATAAAAGAAAACTACAAAAAAATGGAATTGAGTTTGTCTCATACGCTTCACCTTTTTAATATCTTTCGTGAGTATGATGGAAAGGATAATTGTGCTCAAGTGCTAGAAGAAGAAATCTCCAAATTTTTTGGCACTAAATATTTGATTGATGAGCATGATTGCAATGTTGTTAGTACGAATTCCTTGAATATCCATGATGCTAATGATATGCAAAGCCACAAGCTTGGGGAAGCTATTTTTGATGAATATGATATTTTTAGTCCCCCAAGCTTTGATGAGAAAATTTACTATGATGAAAGCATGCCTCCTATCTATGATGATTATTGTGATAACACGTATGCTTTAAATAATAATGATAACCATGAAACTTGTCATCTTGATCTTGATTTTCAATCACATGATAGTTATTTTGTTGAGTTTGCTCCCACTATTATTCATGAGAAGAGTTTTGCTTATGTGGAGAGTAGTAAATTTTCTATGCTTGTAGATCATGAAAAGAATGCTTTAGGTGCTGGTTATATTGTTGAATTCATTCATGATGCTACTGAAATTATTATGAGGGAGGAACATATGCTTGTAGGAATTGCAATAATATCAAGTTTCCTCTCTATGTGCTTAAAGTTTTGAAGTTATGCTTGTTTTGCCTTCCTATGCTAGTTGATTGTTGTTCCCATAAGTTGTTTGCTCACAAAATCCCTATGCATAGGAAGTGGGTTAGACTTAAATGTGTTAGTCATATTCTTCATGATTCTCTCTCTATGTTTCAATTCTTATCTTTTATGTGAGCATCATTGAAATCATCATGCCTAGCTAGGGGCATTAAACGATAGCGCTTGCTGGGAGGCAACCCAATTTTATTTTAGTTTCTTGCTTTTTGGTTCTGTTTAGGAATAAATAATCCATCTAGATTCTGTTTAGATGTGGTTTTCATGTTTTAATTAGTGTTTGTGCCAAGTTGAACCTATTGGATCTTCTTGGATGATCTTGCTGTAATTTCCAGAATCTTTGTGCTCAGTGCCCGAATTGTTAAAAATCACCAGAACGTGATAAAATACTGATTCCAATTGCTTCTGATCAATAAACAAATTTTCCAGGTCGTCTAATTTTGGTAGAAATTTTGGAGTTCCAGAAGTTTGCGTTAGTTACAGATTACTACAGACTGTTCTGTTTTTGACAGATTCTGTTTTTCGTGTGTTGTTTTCTTATTTTGATGACTCTATGGCTAGTAAAATAGTTTATAAACCATAGAGAAGTTGGAATAAGTAGGTTTAACACCAATATAAATAAATAATGAGTTCATTACATTACCTTGAAGTGGTGTTTTGTTTTCTTTCGCTAACGGAGCTCACGAGTTTTCTGTTAAGTTTTGTGTTGTGAAGTTTTCAAGTTTTGGGTAAAGATTCGATGGACTACGGAATAAGGAATGGTAAGAGCCTAAGCTTGGGGATTCCCAAGTCACCCCAAGGTAATATTCAAGGACAAACAAGAGCCTAAGCTTGGGGATGCCCCGGAAGGCATCCCCTCTTTCGTCTTCGTTCATCGGTAACTTTACTTGGAGCTATATTTTTATTCACCACATGATATGTGTTTTGCTTGGAGCGTCATGTAATTTTGTTTTGTTTTGCTTGCTGTTAGTTAGAATAATTTTTTCATCTTTAATTTCAATAAAAAAGTCAAGGATAGCCTTTGCCATGCTTATTTTGCTAGTATACATGTTGCTGTTTGAAAACAGAAAGTTTACCGTTGTTGCAAAAATTCTCCAGATAAGTCAGAGAGTGGTATAATGTTGAATCGTTTTGCATAATGAGCTCTGATAAATTTATTACAGTGGGAATTTTAGTTCATAATTTTTGGAGTTCGGGAAGTATTTATACTCTTGCATTCTTTACAGACTGTACTGTTTTGGCAGATTGCTGTCATGTTTGCATTGTTTGCATATGTTTGCTTGTTTAATTATTCTATTTAAGGATAGGAGTATTAAATATGCAGAGGCATTTAGTATGAAATGTTGAATAATAATCTTAGTGATTTGTTACAGTAGAAAATGATAGGGTTTTGCATTGGTTTATACTAACCTATCTCACGAGTTCTTGTTGAGTTTGTTGTGAATGAAGCTTTTGATAAAAAGAGAAACCATGATATGAGAGGAATTAAGGAGACACGAAAGTTCAAGCTTGGGGATGCCCAAGGCACCCCAAGATAATATTCCAAGAAGTCTCAAGCATGTAAGCTTGGGGATGCCCCGGTAGGCATCCCACCTTTTTTCTTCAACAACTATCGGTTAGTATCTGTTGAGCCTAAGTTTTTGCTTCTTCATATGAGTTGTGCTATCCTTGCATTGTAGTTTTCTTTTTCTTTGCTTGCTGTTTGAATGAAGTATCAAGATCTGAAATCCTTTAATAAGAGAGAGCCATACATGATTTGGAATTTGTTAGAATACTCTAAGTGCTTCACTTATATCTTTTGAGCGTGATAATTTTTGCTCTAGTGCTTCACTTATATCTTTTAGAGCACGGTGGTGGGTTTGTTTTAAAGAAACTTGATCTCTCATGCTTCACTTAGATTATTTTGAGAGTCGTTAATAGCATGGTAATTTGCTTAATGTTAAAATACTTGGTATTCAAGATATGTGAACCTTTCTTTTGAGTGAATTGAATACTAAGATAAGTTTGATGCTTGATAATTGTTTTGAGATATGGAGGTGATAATATCAAAGTCGTGCTAGTTGGGTGATTATGAATTTGAGAAATACTTGTGTTGAAGTTTTCAAGTCCGGTAGCATGCACGTATGGTTAAAGTTATGTAACAAATTTGAAACATGAAGTGTACCTGGCTTGTGCATCCTTATGAGTGGCGGTCGGGGACAAGCGATGGTCTTTTCCTACCAATCTATCCCCCTAGGAGCATGCGCCGTAGTACTTGATTTTTGATGACTTCTAAATTTTTGCAATAAGTATATGAGTTATTTTGACTAATGTTGAGTCCATGGATTATACGCACTTTTACCTTTCCGCCTTTGCTAGCCTCTTGATGCACCGCATTGCCCTTTCTCACATTGAGAGTTGGTGCAAACTTCGCCGGTGCATCCAAACCCCGTGATACGATACGCTCATCACACATAAACCTCCCTATATCTTCCTCAAAACAGCCACCATACCTACCTATTATGGCATTTCCATAGCCATTCCGAGATATATTGCCATGCAACTTTCCACCGTTTCGTTCATCATCATCATGACATACTTTACTTTTGTCATATTGCCATTGCATGATCATGTAGTTGACATCGTATTTGTGGCAAAGCCACCATGCATTGTTTTTCATACATGTCACTCTTGATTCATTGCACCATCCCGGTACACCGCCGGAGGCATTCATATAGAGTCATACCTTGTTCTAGTTTCGAGTTGTAATCCTTATGTTGTAATCAATAGAAGTGTGATGATCATCATTATTAGAGCATTGCCCAAAAAAAAGAGAAAGGCCAAATAAAAGAAAGGCCCAAAAAAAAGAGAAAGGCAAAAAAAAGGAAAGGCCCAAAAAAAAGAAAATAAACAAAAAGGGCAATGCTATTCTCTTTTTCCACACTTGTGCTTCAAAGTAGCACCTTGTTCTTCATGTAGTGAGTCTCATATATTGTGCTTCAAAGTAGCACCTTGTTCTTCATGTAGTGAGTCTCATATATTGTGCTTCAAAGTAGCACCTTGTTCTTCATCTAGTGAGTCTCATGTATTGTGCTTCAAAGTAGCACCATGTTTTTCATATAGTGAGTCTCATAAGTTGTCTTTTTATATAGTGGGAATTTTTCATTATAGAACTTGGCTTGTATATTCCTACGATGGGCTTCCTCAAATGCCCTAGGTCTTCATGAGCAAGCAAGTTGGATGCACACCCACTAGTTTTCTTTTTTTGAGCATTCATAGCTCTAGTGCATCCGTTGCATGGCAATCCCTACTCCTTGCATTAACATCAATCGATGGGCATCTCCATAGCTCATTGATTAGCCTCGTTGATGTGAGACTTTCTCTTCTTTTTTTGTCTTCTCCACACAATCCCCATCATCATATTCTATTCCACCCATAGTGCTATATACATGGCTCACGCTCATGTATTGCGTGAAGGTTGAAAAAGGTTGAGATTATTTAAGTAAGAAACAATTGCTTGGCTTGTCATCGGTGGTATAGAAGTTGGGAACATCTTTTTGTGACGAAAATGAAGCATAGCCTAACTATATGATTTTGTAGGGATGAACTTTCTTTGGCCATGTTATTTTGAGAAGACATGATTACTTTAGTTAGTATGCTTGAAGTATTATTATTTTTATGTCAATATGAACTTTTGTCTTGAATCTTTCGGATCTGAATATCCAGATCACAAGTAAGAAGAATTACATTGAAATTATGCCAAGTAGCACTCCGCATCAAAAATTCTTTTTTATAATTTACCTACTCGAGGACGAGCATGAATTAAGCTTGGGGATGCTTGATACGTCTCCAACGTATCTATAATTTTTGATTGCTCCATGCTACTTTATCTACTATTTTAGGAAATATTGGGCTTTATTATCCACTTTTATATTATTTTTGGGACTAACCTATTAACCGGAGGCCCATCCCAGATTTGCTGTTTTATGCCTATTTCAGTGTTTCGAGGAAAAGGAATATCAGACAGAGTCAAAACGGAACGAAATCAAGCTGGAGAAGTTATTTTTGGAAGGAAACCCACGATGGACTTGGACCCCACGTTAGAAGATACGGGAGGTGCTCACGAGGGTGGGGGCGCGCCTCCCCAGGCGCGCCCTGCCTCGTGGGGCCCCCGTAGCTCCACCGACGTTCTCCTTTCACCCATATATACCTACGTACCCTAAAACTCCAGAACAGAAGATAGATCGGGAGTTCTGCCGCTGCAAGCCTCCAGAACCACCAAAAACCAATCGGGGCCCCTTTCCGGTACCCTGCCGGAGGGGGGATCCATCTCTGGTGGCCATCTTTATCATCCCGGCGCTCTCCATGACGAGGAGGGAGTAGTTCACCCTCGGGGCTGAGGGTATGTACTAGTAGCTATGTGTTTGATCTCTCTCTCTCGTGTTCTTGAGGTGATACGATCTTGATGTATCGCGAGCTTTGCTATTGTAGTTGGATCTTGTGATGTTTCTCCCCCTCTACTCTCTTGTGATGAATTGAGTTTCCCCTTTGAAGTTATCTTATCGGATTGAGTCTTTTATGAACACTTGATGTATGTCTTGCCATGATTATATGTGGTCACAATGGGATATCATGTGCCACTTGATGTATGTTTTGGTGACCGACTTGCGGGTTCCGCCCATGAACCTATGCATAGGGGTTGGCACACGTTCTTGACTCTCTGGTAGAAACTTTGGGGCACTCTTTGAAGTACTTTTATGTTGGTTGGATGAATCTGAGATTGTGTGATGCATATCATATAATCATGGCCACGGATACTTGAGGTGACAATGGAGTATCTAGGTGACATTAGGGTTTTGGTTGATTTGTATCTTAAGGTGTTATTCTAGTACGAACTCTTTTATAGATCGATCCGAAAGAATAGCTTTGTGGTGGTTTCGCATCCGACCATAATCTCTACGTGTGTTCTCCGCTATTAGTGTCTTTGGAGTGACTCTTTGTTGCATGTTGAGGGCTTGTCATATGTTCTATCTATGTTATTATTGTTGAGAGAACTTGCACTAGCGAAAGTATGAACCCTAGGCCTTGTTTCTTATCATTGCAATACCGTTTACGCTCACTTTTACCGCTTGTTACCTTGCTGTTTTTATATTTTCAGATTACGAAAACCTTTATCTACCATCCATATTGCACTTGTATCACCATCTCTTCGCCGAACTAGTGCACCTATACAATTTACCATTGTATTGGGTGTGTTGGGGACACAAGAGACTTTTTGTTATTTGGTTGCAGGGTTGTTTGAGAGAAACCATCTTCCTCCTACGCCTCTCGCGGATTGATAAACGTTAGGTCATACACTTGAGGGAAATCTGCTACTGTCCTACAAACCTGTGCACTTGCAGGCCCAACAACGTCTACAAGAAGAAGGTTGTGTAGTAGACATCAGTGCGTAAGTGAGTCGTGCACTACGATGGCACCTAGTACTACGCAATATTTTTTCTCCTCGATGGCACGTGAATAGTGCATGAACTCAATGACGGAGCACGGGATGGTAGCCATGGACATGGTCGGCCCTTTTTGGAGAGAGTACTAAATATTTACTTTGGTGTGTCCCGTCAACTCGCAGAACGAGAAGCTTGCTTACTACGCCTTCTCCCTCTCCAACGCGTGTGTGGTGGCTCGCAGCACGAGGAGAAACTTTTGCTTACAAGCGGTGGACGTGCAACAGTTCATTTGGTGTCAGATTGCCAGAAGTAGTACTACTGTAGTACCATCATTATTGTTCGATTTCCGGGAGAGGTGAAGAGCCAAGTGCAAGATCACCTACTAACCTAGTACAGTATACTACTATAGCCAAAGCTGGTCCACCTTTTTAGAGCATGGTGAATTAATATAGGCGGCTCTTGCAGCGGCACATCATTTAGAGCAAGTACTACTCTCTTCGTAGGAACTTCGAACGCGGGAATAGGAAAATTATGAGGGGGGGTGTCTCAAACAGTGTTCCTCGGCTCGCACCTAGCATCACGGTGGTCGAACTTGGAGTCATTCATCTAGTACACGTGGCATCCCAGATCTGGACACAAGGTGACATACACCGTCAAGGTCCACGGTCAAGGGGGTCAGGGTGGACACAAGGTGACGTACTCTCTGCGTCCACCATTTGAAGCGGCGCGCCGGCCCAGGGCGCCGCCCGCTGCACTCCCAGCTGTACCCGCCTCCTCGCCGCAGAAAACTTACATTTAAACCCACGTGGAATGCGAGAAACCCACTCCAGCCACACACGTCCGTTCAGGAGCAGGACACCGGCCAAGCTCCTCCTTCCACCATTTTGTCCACACTTTCGGCGGCATCCGACGAGCAGGAAGAGCAGTTCTCTAGCATAAAAGCCGTCTGGGTAGCCCACCGAGCCCGACAGTTACGAGCGAGGAAGCTTGCTGCTCCACCTACCTCTCCTAGCCCGTCGGAGGCAGTTGCCGCACTAAGCCAGCACGTGGTTCCGCAGCTGGCTGCTCCAATACAGCTCGAAGAAGAGTGTCGACTTGCTCCACGCCGGATTGTCGGGAAGCACGGCGGCACGGGCATCATCGCTGCCCTCGACGCCGCCGTGTTGTACAACGCCTCCAGTGTCTATGATTGCGCCATCCGCTGTCGACGGGCGCGTAGTCGTGACATGCAGGCAGAGAAAGAAGCCACCGAGGATGTCGACGAGGTGACGCGGCTATGCGGATGGTGATGAGGTGACAGCCAGCACATCCCCGCCCGCCACCATCATCGAGGAGAACTAGAACACGGGAGGCCGCCGCCGATTGTATCCCATGAAGGCCACCGCCGAGGCGACGCCGGCAAATACAGTCGGTGTCTTGCACAATTCTTCTTCTGCCGGATGCTGGAGGAGGACAAAGAGATCGGGCGGTGACCATTTAGATTAGGTATATTAATTCTACCAGGCTGGTTGTAATGGGAGTATCATAAGTAGTATCATGCATGCCAACTAGTAGGCAAATGTGATGAGGTGGCGTAGAATTAAATGAAGAAAGAGAGGGTTGAGTATCATATTATGATACCGTATGGAATTAAGTTACTCCCAATGTGGTTAATCTTAGGCCTTGTTTGGTTCAACCTCCTCCCAAGGGGTTTGGAGAGGAATGGAGGGGAATTTGGCTTGTACATGATTTAATCCCCCACAATCCCTGTTAATCTATGTATATTGTGGGCATGTTATTTGACCCCTCATTTTGCCGCGCTACGACCAGTGTGAGTGTCTGCATGCAATACACCATCCTCTAATTTGGTGGATGCCAAGCCGGCCCAAAAAGGAGCTATAACTTTTTTTCAAGTTGAAAAATGTTACCGATGAGGAGCCATAATTAAGACGGAGGCGTCTCTTATTTTCTTTCGAATGGGCAATAAGATGGAGAGCTGGAGAGTGTATCTAATGAGCTGCCTCTAGTGTTAAGGCCCTCCAGTATGAAACACGGGCAGCCGACTGGGCCGATACAAAAGCCTATCCATCTTAAAGCCCATGTTTTTGTTTTTCGCGAGGAGAAACCCAAATTTCTTGAAGAGGGGGTGATCCCATAAAAGCCCTCCTTCCTCCTCACTTCCACTTATACTGCAGCTCGCTGGACTCTCCCACTTCTGTCGCCCCCAAGTCCACCCGTTCCCCATCTTCCTCACCCATATAGAAAACCCCCGCTCGCCTTCTTCCGCACTCGTACAGAAAACGCCTGCTCCTCTTCTTCCACTCCTATATAAAACCTCAGCCCTCCTTCTTCCCCACTCGCACTACCACTAGGCCCGTCTCTGGCTACTCTGCTCAAACCCATGAGCTCGGCGCGACGCCCGCAAGGAAAATGGAGTCGGCTGGCCCCAGCACCAAGAAGATGAGGCTCCTTCCAGCGGCGATGCCGGTTGTAGATCCCACACCCGGTAGCGAGGCGAGAAGCGGCGAGCCCCCCCCCCCCCCACCCGGATCTGAGGAACCCATAGAATCTCTGGTGCACCGCATCAGCGATCTCCCAGACGACATCCTTGGGGATATCATCTCGCTTCTCCCCACCAAGGATTGCTGCCGCACACAAGTCCTCTCAACTCGGTGGCGCCCTCTATGGCGCACCGCACCCCTCAATCTCGACTGTCGTCAGATATCAGTCCTTCCTGAATTTGATCTCCTCAGAGCCATCGTTTCCTCTCACTAGCAGGGCCCCATTCAATGCCTTTGCATCCCGACACGCTTCCTGCTATCCATACCCGGCATGGTGGACGCTTGGCTGACATCCCCTGAATTCGAAAAACTGCATCAGTTTGAGTTCTACCATTACCACGGAAGTTTCATACCACGAACCAAACACCAAGAATTTGTGCCCACACCATTGTTGTCCATCTTGTGGTTTTCCTCCTCTCTCCACACCGCCACCTTCGCCAGGTGCCATCTACCAGACAATCTGGTACAAATGCTTCAACTCCCACTGCTAAATAAACTTTCGCTTGTGGTGGTTTATCTGTCGGAGGCCTCACTACACAGCATCATCCACTCGAGTTGCCCTGCCCTGGAGTGCTTGCTTATTGTTTTGGGAATAGAAATCCCTACCAGTTGTCTCCAAATAAAGTCGCCTCACATTAAAAGCATTGGAATTTGTTTTGAAGGATAGCAGGTCATCATCGAAGATGCCCCTTCACTTCAAAGGTTGCTCCTTAATGATTGTTATAAACCTTCTCAAATAACTATCATCTCTGCGCCCAAACTGGAGACCTTGGGTGTAATTCGTGATCCATTTAATGATCACAGAAAGTTGGTGTTTGGCTACTCACTTTTTCAGGTATTGTATATTATCATCTACACATTTGTAATCATAAGCTGCATTTTTCATTTATGTGCATAGGTTTTATATCATCTTGGAGTACACTTTGGGTACTAATATTATGTTATATGCTCAATGAAGAGTTCGTCCATGGATAGCCTATCAATGCTGCTAGATTCTATCAAGATCTTATATATCGGAATGTTTAGTTTTGATCTAAACATAATTATTGGCTTGCTGCGATGCTTTCGATCTCTGGAGAATTTATATATAAAGGTGATGATTTCATGCACATTGAAAGCCCGTATATATTGTACTAGAATTAACCGTTCAGCTGTCGCTCTTTCACATACTCTTTTTTCAGACGTTAATAGTTTTCAAATCTTCATGTCTACTTAGGCACTGCTACCTGTAGGACCTTGAAGTATGTCTAGAGGGGGTGATTAGACTACTTGACCAATAAAAACCTAACCTTTTCCCAATTTTAGATTTTGGCAGATTTTACCTATCTTTGAGCAAGTCAAGCAATCTTCACACAATTCAAGCAAGCATGCAAAGAGTATATTGGCAGCGGAAAATAAAGCATGCAACTTGCAAGAATGTAAAGGGAAGGGTTTGGAGGATTCGAACGCAAATGGAGACACAGATGTTTTTGTCGTGGTTCCGATAGGTGGTTCTATCGTACATCCACGTTGATGGAGACTTCAACCCACGTAGGGTAACGGTTGCGCGAGTCCACAGAGGGCTCCACCCACGAAGGGTCCACGAAGAAGCAACCTTGTCTATCCCACCATGGCCGTCGCCCACGAAGGACTCGCCTCACTAGCGGTAGATCTTCACGAAGTAGGCGATCTCCTTGCCCTTACAAACTCCTTGGTTCAACTCCACAATCTTGTCGGAGGCTCCCAAGTGACACCTAGCCAATCTAGGAGACACCACTCTCCAAGAAGTAACAAATGGTGTGTTGATGATGAACTCCTTGCTCTTGTGCTTCAAATGATAGTCTCCCCAACACTCAACTCTCTCTCACCGGATTTTGATTTGGTGGAAAGAAGATTTGAGTGGAAAGCAACTTGGGTAAGGCTAGAGATCAAGATTCATATGGTTGGAATGGAATATCTTGGCCTCAACACATGAGTAGGTGGTTCTCTCTCGAGGCTGGTAAGTTGGAAGTGTAGGTTTGTTCTGATGGCTCTCTCCACGAATGAAGAGAAGGTGGAGGGGTATATATATCCTCCACACAAAATCTAACCGTTACACACAATTTACCAAACTCGGTGGGACCGAATCATCAAACTCGGTCGGACCGATTTAGTAAACGTAGTGACCGTTAGGATTTTCGATGGGACTGACATGCATCTCGGTAGGACCGATTTGGTTAGGGTTAGGGCATAACGTAATCTCGGTGAGACCGATTACACAAACTCGGTGAAACCGATTTTGGCAATTAGCTAACCAGAGAGTTGGTCAGGTAAACTCGGTGGGACCAATTCGCTCTTTCGGTGAGACCGAACAGTTACGAAAGGGAAACATAGAGTTTACATTGCAATCTCGGTGGGACCGATCGCTCACTTCGGTTAGACCGAAACGTTACGAAGGGAAACAGAGAGATTACAATCCCATCTCGGTGAGTCCGAGATCCCTATCGGTGAAACCGATTTGCCTAGGGTTTGTGGCAGTGGCTATGACATTTGAACTCGGTGGCGCCGGATTGAAAGAATCGGTAGGGCCGAGTTTGACTTTGGGTTTAGGTCATAAGTGGATGTGAGAAAGTAGTGGAGGGTTTTGGAGCATATCACTAAGCACATGGAGCAAGAGGCTTATTAAGCAACACCTCATCCCTTCTTGATAGTATTGGCTTTTCCTATAGACTCAATGTGATCTTGGATCACTAAAATGTAAAATGTAGAGTCTTGAGCTTTTGAGCTTGAGCCAATCCTTTGTCCTTAATATTTTGAGAGATCCACTTTCATCATCCATGCCATGCCATTCATTTAGCTTTCCTGAAATATTCATCTTGGAATAGTATTAGCTCAATGAGCTATATGTTGTTATGAATTACCAAAACCACATAGGGATAGTTGCACTTTCACTACCACATGGAGAAAAACATATAACCAAACGGTGGCGTAATAAGCACCAGGATTTTCTCAGTTCTCATGACATTCGTTTTAGTAAAATAACGATGGAAGGATATGAATCCAACCAGGCAAACAGAAGCTTTGTCACATTCTTCCTGTTGAATGCGAGGTTACTATTGTCCATGAGGCTTAAGTTTTACAACAAGAGATTTCTCAAAGACGGACACGTTGAACAGCAAAAAAGAAGTTTCAGGTGGACAAATGGGCTTCTAGACGTGCTCGGCTTCTATTTAGAACAAATTGTAGTCATCCTCTAACAATATTTTTTGCACAGGATGTTGATTTTATGGATCAGACCGATCCATTTGTTTGTGGCTGCAAAAAAGAGTGGTTGGGTTAGATGTTATTGCCATGTTCAATCTGGGTTTTGTCTAAATTTGATGAACAATTAATCCTTGGGCTTTTTGTACCGTTTGTAAGCTTGAGTTGCATGTTGCTGCCCTCGTACTCCCCTCTGCCTGCCACTACGCTGCTGCATCTTCCATGGCTCATGTCCATTCCCGTCCGAGGCCTCGCCGTCGTTCTCCACCTTGGTTTGCTCGCTGTGCCCGCCGCCGTCTGGCGTTGTCAACATGGTCAACAACCAAGAGGAATCAGGAGATGAATGTACGTGGAGAGGCTGATAGTAGGGACCCACCAGGGTCATTGCATTACGCAAGCAGGTGCCTCGTTATTACAAGCCAAAAAATACTTCTAATTGTTTGACAACTAGGTACTATGCCATTGTCAATGTAGTCAATAAACGAGAAAATTACACAACGAGCGGATAACACCAGGGGCCCAGCAACTCGCCCAGTTGTTTTTTAGTTTTAGAGATGGAGCCCTGTTGATCTCCTTTTTCTTTCTGAAAATGGCTACCCTAGTTCTTTATTTGGAGAATACCCAACCGAGGCCTACTTGCTTTTCTCAGCCCTGTTGGGCTGCAAATCTTTCAAGATGAGGAGGGATGTAAGTAGTAAGAAATGGGCTTCCCCAGAAAATGGGCTATAAGTTGTAAGAAATGGGCTGTAAATTTTTAAACCAAAGCCAATCGACAATTACATTCAAATATCTTTTTTCTGGATTTCTCTACTCTTATAGAAAGCAGAGTTAGTGATGATGGTGTGCCTGCCATCCTGCAACATACGCCGTCCGATCTATATCTGACAGATAGGAAGGAAACTATGACAATTTACTTGCACTCCTCTCCACATTTGCAGATACAGCCTTCCCTCGTTCATCCTTTTCTCCCACAAGATAAACTACTCATACAAATGCATCTTGATGTTCCGTGCAACGCACGAGCATCTTGCTAGTCAAGATTTTAAATTTCATTCATTTTTTTGCGGAGAATTTAATGAATTTTATTTTGATATAATTTAAAAAAAATATTTTTAACGTGACTCGAAATTTTGTGATTAAAAGAGTTCGGACCCCACCGAAATATGCAGAATTTTGTTGTACTTTTTAGCAGTGCCCAGAATATGGTCTGTAATGCTAATGAAAAGAATATGGGCTTCAAAATATCCTTACGAATTAGCAAATGGGTTGTAAATTATTGAAAATAATGGCTAATGGGTTGTATGCTGTTTTCCATAGATTTGGAGGCTGACTTCTGGGCCTACTAGGTTGACATGACGCTGTCCGGAAAAAAAATGATGCGTGCTCAAGGCTTTGTCAACTTACTCAACACATAGCAGTGACTGTTGGATGTCCATCCAACGGTTGTCGTGATTCTTCAATCTATGATCTTGCTACTCCATCCGCCCAAACCAGCGCCGACGGGACTGCCTGCTCCCTCCTGCCGTGGCCGGTTGTGCTGCCGCCAGGCCATCCCTCTACCCACCCGCACATCATGTTATTTTCCGGCGTCGTCAGCCTCATCCCGCAGCCGACCAGTCAGCGCTCATACTCCCCTCAGCGTGGGCATCCACTGCTGTGGCTTCGTCGGCTCTGGGTCGTTCCCTTCCTGGGCCTCGCCCTCGCCACCACGTTTGTGCTCTCGGCGCAGCGTGGTCAACATGGTCAACAAACAACAGCCATCGGAACAACGATGTAAGTGGAGAGGCTGACAGTAGGGACCCACACAAGCAAGTGCCTCCTTATTACGTGGAAAATAATGATTCCCCCACCTGACAGCTAGGACCCACCACAAGGGCCTCTTTATTTCGCGAAACAAACGTTCCTCCCACTGACAGCTCGGACCCACCAGCTATATCTTTGCACGCAAGGAAGTGGCTCCTTATTTACGCACACAAAAATGAATACTCCCCCTACTAGCTGGGACCCACCATAGTGGGAGGCTGACTTGCGGGCCTATTGACGCGGACGGAGGGCTTTGTCAACTTAGTCAATATGAATGATTCTAGCTCCAGTGACCATACGATGTCCATCCAACGGTCGTAGTGCTTCTTCAACCTCTGGTCTTCTTGCTCCAGCCGCCCAAACTAGTGTCGGTCATGCCGCCTGCTTTTGCCTCCCGTGGCCGGTTGTGCTGCCGCATAGGCCTGACTGCCCCACCTACTCCAACCTCTGGCCAGGCCATCCCTCTACTCACCCACAACCCCTCTTATTCTGCGGCGAAGGCAGCCTCACACCACAGCCGAACCAGTCAACCCTCGTACTCCTCTCCGCGTGGGCATCCACTATCGCATCTTCCCCGGCTCCGCGTCGTCCCATTCCTAGGCCTCGCCGTCGTCCACCGGCTTGGTACTCTCGGCACGGCGTGGTCAATGTGGTCAAGCAATGATTTCCATCGGAAGAGTATTGTATGGGGAGAGGCTGACAGCTAGGTCAACAGCCGCAGCAAGGAAGTGCAACCTTATTATGCGTAAGATAATGATTCCTCCACCTAACAACAGGGACCTACGGATGGGCCATCGTATTTCATGAAAAAAACATTTCCCCCTGACTGCTGGGACTCACTAGCTACATCTTCACACGCAAGGAAGTACGTCCATATTACGGGCAAAATAAATGATTCTCCCCTGACAGCTGGGACCCACCAGCTATATCTTCGCATGCAAGGAAGTGCCTCCTTATCCTCCCTGATAGTCGGGACCCACCTGGTCGAAGCGTACATAGCATTGTAATTCTAGTCACGAACGTGTACGTACATACTAGTCGATTGGTCTGTCTACGGGTTGCAGCGATGAACGGTGGCCGAGTAAGGAAGGGCACGTGTCGTAGTAGAGGCACGAATGTAGGATGTACACGTACGTACAACCAGGATGCGGGAAAGTAAATATGGCCACGTACGTACATACGGGTGGGGTCTCGAACGCCTACTCGTGCATATGTACGGCTAGGGCGCGTGTGCATGGAGAGGCAACGATGATGTCCTGTTCATCGGCAGCCAACCGGCTGGGTCGGAATGGAGAAATTGCATCATCGTGTTCATCGGGAGGCAACAAAATGCGTCGTGTTCATCGGGAGCCAACCAGCTTGGACGGAAGAGCCAAAACGAGGCCTGGCGTACCGCAGAACAGAGGAAACGGCCTTGTGTTCGACAGCCTACGGTCAAAACGGGATCCTGTTCACCGGGAGGGGTGTGGCATACCGCAAAATAGAGAAAACGGACTTCTCTTCGACCTCCTACGGTCGAAACCGGGTCTTGTTGATTAGGAGGGGTGTGGCATACAGCAAAACGGAGGAAACCGACTTCTCTTCGATCTCCTACTGTCGAAACGGGGGTCCTGTTCATCGGGAGGGGTGTGGCGTACCGCAAAACGGGACTCCATGGGCTACGCTTCATCCATCATCTACTGCCTCACTCCAGCCTCCACGGGCTACTGTTCATCCACCATCGACCTCCTCCAGCCTCCACCTGCTATTGTTCATCCACGGCGTCTCCCTCCTGTCTCCACCAGCTACTGTTCATCCAGCCTCCACCGCTCCTCCATCGGCTACTGTTCAACCAGCCCTCTCGATGGGGTCCTGTTCAACCACCCTCCACGGGATACTATTCATCCAGCCCTCCACCTGGTACTGTTCAACCAGCCCTCCACCGGTTGTTGTTCATCCAGCCCTCCACGGGGTCCTTTTAATCCACCCCAACGAGCTCAATCAGGGTCCTGTTCATCCAGCAGCAACGGCCTCTACTACCACGGGGTCCTGTTCATCCAACCCCCACTAGGAACTTTCATCCAACCCCCAACAACGCTCATTGTTCATCAAGAGGCAGCAGGTTCGATCGACTTCAGTTAGCAGCAGTAGTGAAGGAATCGCTCGATCGAGTTGAGTTAACAGCCAGATCGGTCGATTGCTCGGGTTCAGTAACACGTAGCCTGCAGTACAATCGCTCGGGTTTAGTAGGTGAACGCCTCGCTCAGGTTCAGTTAGAGCCCAACGCCTCGCACCCACGCGCGTACGTGTACAAGAGAAACGCGCATCGCTCGTCCCTGACCAACAACCGTAACCGGGAACTCCCCGATATTTTCCTCGCCCTTACTTCTACAACGGTTTTTTCCATCATGGACGGCCCAAAGAATGTCATGCAGCTGCGTCTCCGGACCGCCTAGGACGAAAAGCCCATTTTCTGTCATGATTTTTTGTCATAGAAGTAGGAGCCCACCACATCTATGATGATACCGGGTTTTGTCACAATTATCATCATAGAAGTGTCATAAGCATGATAGAAAAAATTCGTTCGGCCCAAAATGTCACGGATGTGTCTTTTTTTTGTAGTGCTCGTCCTGGCTTTCAGGCGAAGGCATCGATGGGAGGGCGAAGCGACGCGGGCCTTGATTTCCTGCGGGCCTGACACATGGCGCATGATGGGACGCGGACGCCCCCACTTCCACACATCGCCTCGGCAACTGCCCAGGCTGACAAAAAGCCTGGCGCGCACGCTGCAAAGTCATCATTGTTCCGCCGCGCGCTCGTATTTTGCTCCTGCTTTCCAAAGAAAGCCTGCGCCTAACCTGCTGGATCTTGCATCGCCATGACCTATCGAAGGGGGAGGAGCAGGGCCTCGATGGCGGCCGGCCGCCAGGCGGGGCCGGACCCCGCGTTGGGCCGGTCCACCGCGCTCAACCGCGAGGGGCTGGACAAGGTCCTCTTAGTGATCACGGCTGACTCCAATGAGTGGAAGGTGACGAAGATCTAGCCTGCCTCTCGGTCCTCCACCGAGTTGTAGGTCGCCACCATTGCTCTTTACCTCCATGCCCTCTTCTCAGGCTTGCTGCCTCCGTTCTCGAACTTCTTCAACGCTGTGTTGTCGCACTATCAGGTCCACGCGCTGCATTTTGACCCGGAATCCATCATCCTCCTCTCCGCCTTCACGTTCCTGTGCGAGGTATTCATGGGCATCACCCCCTTGATGGAGCTGCTCCGCCACTTCTGCTCCCTGTGGCTGACTACCGGTGCGCAATGCTCCGGGTGTGTGTTCCTCCGCGCAGTGAGCACGATGGTGGGCCAGGGTATCGACGCAGAGATCTGCCCAGATGCAGAGGGTTTTCGAAAGCAATGGGTATACATTGTCGCAGCCCAGTATAGCCCCTACTCCAAACTCCATCATCCACGGCAAGGGCAAGCTCCGGGTGGAGGCACGAAAGGCTCGCCGACCCGAGCCTCTCGCGGGTCATGGCGAGGATGGCTTACCTGAGAGCGGCAGGCATGACAATGGCGATGGTGGTGAGGGAGTTTGTCCAACAGTGGGTCTCCCCCCTCCGGCGCCATTCCCGCCCGATGTGGGCCTTCACAGGTCACGAGGACCCCATGAGGCTCCAGGCGGCCTCCCTGCCCTCCAACATGTTGAATGGGATAGTCCGCCTCCTGACCTGTGGGGAAGTCAGTGCGCTTCCTCAGGGAGGTTTCCCTCTGTGAAACTTCACGAGTGGGAGAGGCTTCGTCAGAGGAATGCCATGCTTCGATGAGTGGGGGTTGCTCCCCGAGGGACATAAGGGGCCTCGAGACAACCCCTTCCTAGAGACCCAAGCCCCGAGGGCTCTGAGGCCAAGGCACCCCTAGTGATCGCGGAGGGGCGCGCCAATCTGCCCACCGCATGGCGGCCCATCTCCATGCCTCCGAGCGCCGGCGGCGTCGCCCCGCCCTCCGCGCGGCGGCCCATCTCCATGCCTCCGAGCACCGGCGGCGTCGCCCCGCCCGGGGGTGCGGCCCCTGCTCCAAGGGTGGGGAGCCATACAGTGAGCTTCGGTGCGTCGACACCCGATCCTCGTGCCCCCCGGAGGATGGGGCGGCTTGAGGATGGCGTCAGCTCGCCTCCGCAGCACCTGAAGAGGAGAAAGTGGGTCGTCTTGGACGAGTAAGTGCCCTGCTCGCCTTGATTTTTGCGCAGCAAGCCACTCCTAAGCTCTTGTTCCTCAGGTCTCCTCTAGACGAAGAGACGAGAGAGCTCCCAGCGCTAGCTCCTGCGGGCACAGGGCTTCTAGCAACGGTGCATCCCATGAGCCACGGGGTCGAGCACACGAACGCCGGGGAAATCATGCCCCAGGTGAGGTGTATCCTAGCGGGCCTCGGCTCTACATCCCCAGCGCCTTCCATCGGATGCATCATCAGCCTCGTGAGGACAGTGCCGACGCTCCCCCCACCAATTCTCGCTGGTGGCCGGGCCTTCCATGATTCGACGGTCCCTACAGACAGAGCATCGATCTCGCACAGGGCCGCGCCCTGGGTGGGAGAGTCGGACAGGGAGGCGGCCGGCCCTGGATCATCCCACGCCTCCGCCATGGACCGGAGCGCAGAGCGAAGCCCTGGCCGGGCGTTGGAGCTTGCGGCAGCCATGGCGTGTGGCCAGCATGGCCTTCTTTAAGACGAGAGGGGTGTGCTGAATCGGCTCGGAGCGGAGCTTCACAACGTCGACCTGCATCTTGAGGTCGAGAATCTGCGCCTGGCGCGCTTGTGGCGCCGGCTCGAGGTCGCCATCAATCTTAGCCGCATGCAGCGCGAGGCTGCTCGCTCGCAGGACGAGGAGCCCTCTGCCGCGGCAAAAGAAACCCCGCGACCGCGCCTTCGAGGAAGCCGAGGCCGCAGACTGATGATGTATGTTAGAACTACGTCGGTATTTCCCCAAAGAGGAAGGGATGATGCAACACAGTAATGGTAGGTATTTCCCTCAGTTACGAGACCAAGGTTATTGAACCAGTAGGACAACCAAGCAACAGTACGTAAACATCACCTGCACACAAATAAAAAATACTCGCAACTCGACGTATTAAAGGGGTTTTCAATCCCTTTCGGGTAACGGCGCCAGAAATTGGCAAAAGGACATGAGAAAATTGTAATAAATTGATAGATCGAACGCCAAATAAAATAAAGTGCAGAAAGGTATTTTTGTATTTTTATTTTAATAGATCCGAAAATAAAAGCAAAAGAAAATAGATCGCGAAGGCAAATATAATAAAGAAGAGACCCGGGTGTCGTAGTTTTCACTAGTGGCTTCTCTCGAGAAAAATAGCAAACAGCGGGGTAAACGAATTACTGTTGGGTAATTGATAGAAATTCAAATAATCATGACGATATCCAGGCAATGATCATTAAATAGGCATCACGTCCAAGATTAGTAGACCGAGTCCTACCTGCATCTACTACTATTCCTCCACACATCGACCACTATCCAGCATGCATCTAGTGTATTAAGTTCATGGAGAAACGGAGTAATGCAATAAGAACGATGGCATGATGTAGACAAGATCTATTTATGTAGAAATTGACCCCATCTTGTTATCCTTAATAGCAACGATACATACGTGTCGGTTCCCCTTCTGTCACTGGGATCAAGCACCGTAAGATCGAACCCATTAAAAAGCACCTCTTCTCATTGCAAGATAAATAGATCAAGTTGGCCAAACAAAACCCAAATATCATAGAGGAAATACGAGGCTATAAGCAATCATGCATATAAGAGATCAAAGAAGACTGAAATAACTTTCATGGATAAAAAGATAGATCTGATCATAAACTCAAAGTTCATTGGATCCCAACAAACACACCGCAAAAAGAGTTACATCATATGGATCTCCAAGAGACCATTGTATTGAGAATCAAACGAGAGAGAGGAAGCCATCTAGCTACTAACTACGGACCCGTAGATCTACAAAAGACTACTCACGCATCATCGTAGAGGCACCAATCGACATGATGAACCCCTCCATGATGGTGTCTATATTGGATCTGGTGGTTCTAGAACTTGAGGCGGCTGGAATTGATTTTCGTCGACTCCCCTAGGGTTTTTGGAATATTGGAGAATTTATAGAGTAAAGAGGCGGTTCGGGAGGCACCCGAGGTGGGCACAACCCACCAGGGCGCGTCTGGGCCTCCAGGCGCGCCCTGGTGGGTTGTGCTCCCTCGAGCACCCCCCCTGTGTGCTTCTCCGCCCACTGGATGTCTTCGTCCAAAAAACCACGAAAAGTTTCGCTGCGTTTGGACTCCGTTTGGTATTGATTTCCTGTGATGTAAAAAACATGCAAAAAACAGCAACTGACACTTGGCACTATGGCAATAGGTTAGTACCAAAAAATGATATAAAATGACTATAAAATGATTATAAAACATCCAAGAATGATAATATTACAGCATGGAATAATCAAAAGTTATAGATACGTTGGAGACGTATCAATATCCCCAAGCTTAATTCCTTCTTGTCCTCGAGTAGGTAAATGATAAAAACAGAATTTTTGATGTGGAATGCTCCCTAACATGTTAATCTCATATTCTTTTCTTTATAGCATGGACATTTGGACTTGTATATTGTTCAAAGCAAAAGTCTAGTTTTGACATGAGACTTAAATACTCAAGCATATCAACAAGAAACCATGTCTTTCCAAATATCAACGCTAAAATAAGTTATCCCTAGCCCATCATGCTCAACCATTGATCCATTCATGAAACACACTCGCATATTAGCTACACCCAATTCTCAACTATGATCATAGTGCCCCTTAGTTGGTGATTTATAAGACAACATGGAGACTCAAATTAATTTGTTTTGCATAAAGTAAAAGAGAGGCCCTTCGCAGAGGGAAGTAGGGATTTGTAGAGGTGCCAGAGCTCAAAGCGAAAAACATAGAGATAAAAACATTTTGGGAGGCATGCTTTTTCTGTCAACGAGAACGATCGAGTAGTTCCCAATACTTTCCATGCTAGATATATCATAGGCAGTTCCCAAACAAAAATTAAAGTTTATTCCTTTATCAACCATACTTTCACTTTCCATGGCTAGCCGTATCCACGGGTGCCTTCCATACCAACACTTTCCAGGGAATTCATTATTGGACAACATAAAGTAAATTCACTTTTCATTTCGGGACTGGGCATCCCTAATACCTTTTCCTTACTCTCGTGCAATGACAAGTGAATAAACATTCATCATGAGAATGACATATCTAGCATGGAAATATATTATCCACCCCCTACCGTTTCATGAGCGGTACGAGCAAACAAAAGAGAAGTTTATTTTCAAAAATTAGAGATGGCACATACAAATTTGCTTAGAACGGCAAAAGAATACCGCATATAGGTAGGTATGGTGGACTCATGTGGCAAAACTGGTTTAAAGGATTTTGGATGCACAAGTAGTGATCATACTTAGTGAAAAATGAAGGCTACCAAAAGATTGAGAAAAAACCAACCAAGAAACGAAAAATCTCATAAGCAAGCATTAGGCATAGTTAACACCGGATAATGCACCACAAGTAGGATATAATTTTATTGCATAACTATTGATTTTCGTGCTTGCAAAGGGAATCACAAACCTTAACACCAATATTTTTACTTAAGCGCAATTACTCATCAACATGACTCACATATCACATCATCATATCTCAAAACTATTCCAAGGAATCAAGTTTATTTTGTCCAATGATCTTCATGAAAGTTTTTATTAAATCCTCCTTGGATATCTACCACTTTGGAGCATAATATTTCTTTCTCCCAAATTACTTTAAGTGAAGCAAGAGAGAACTTATTAATAAAATTACTAACTCTCAAATGAATCTAAGTGAAGTATGAGAGCATTTCTTCAAAAATATTAAAGCACACCATGCTCAAAAAGATGTAAGTGAAGCACTAGAGCAATTCCATAGCTCATGAAGATTTAAGTGAAGCATAGAGAGCAATTCTAACAAGTCATGGCATAATTTTGGCTCTCTCAAATAGGTGTGTCCAGCAAGGATTCAAGACTTCAAATAAAAAGCAAAAGAAAAAAAATCATATCATACAAGACGCTCCAAGCAAAACTCCTAGTATGTGACGAATAAAAATATAGTTCCGAGTAAAATACCGATGGTCGTTAGAAGAAAGAGGGGATGCCACTCGGGCATCCCCAAGCTTGGTTGATTGCTTCTCTTTGGATAATTGCTTGGGATGCCATGGGCATCCCAAAGCTTAGGCTCTTCTTACTCCTTATTCCTGCATCCATCGTAACATGACCCAAAACTTGAAAACTTCAATTACACAAAACTCAACAAAACCTTTGTGAGATCCGTTAGTATAAGAAAATAAATCACTACTATAACTAATATAGCAAACCAATTCATATTTTATTCTTGCATGATATCTACTGTATTCCAACTTTTATGGCAAAAACTCTTCAAAGAAAACCATAGAATCATCAAGACAAGCACATAACGCAAAGAAAATAGAATCTGTCAAAAACATAATAGTCTGTAGAAATCTGGATATTTTGAATACTTGTGTAACTCCAAAAATTATGAAAAATTAGGACCACGTGAACAATTTGTATATTAAGCTTGTGCAAAAATAATTGGTATTATATTACGCTCTTGTTAAAAATAAGAATTATTTTCGTGAGCGCAAAAGTTTCTGTTTTTTAGCAAGATCAAATCAACAATCACCCAACATGATCCTAAAGGCTTTGCTTGGCACAAAAACTAATTAAAACACAAAAAACACAATCATAACAGTAGCATAATTGTGCAAACACTCAAGAACAGAAAGAAAAAGACAAGATAAAATTTTATTCATTGGGTTGTTGTCATGGGAAACAGACAGGGGTTGTCAGGACCCCGATTCCAAGTCACATCGATCTAGCCGGTAACACCTCATATCACTTTGCGGCCTCACGCACGGTATTCCCGCGGGTGTCGCCTTACCATGGCCCAGGACCGTTTGCGCCTTTTGGCTCACGTATATGATAGTGTCGCTAGCATCCATATGACAGAAAACCCGGGCCGACATGGCTAGTCGTGAACCCAAAGCGGCACTAACCCATGGGGACAGGCATACATGAATCACATCGAGCATGTCGGTCAGCGGCGTGTGAATCCGGGCTGTAGCACTGGGCTAACAGGACTCCGGGAACCCGGGCTGTAGCAGGCTAGGCAGGACTCCGGATGTCATCAAGGTGACATTTCCCGAAGGGATGTACACGAGAACGAAGTGAAACACATGCCGGCCAGTCAAGTGTCCAGAGCGGTAGTCTTTGGGCTAGCGGGACTCCGGTGAACCGGCTGTAGCGGACTACTATCGCTCAAGAAGCACTAGACTACATTTCCCCATATGAGAGGCTGCCAAGGATAAACAACTAGATTGTCGGATCCCACACATACCAAGCATTTCAAACATACACACAATATGCTCGATATGTGTAAATACAACATGGCATCACAACATAACTCTACGACTCAAGTATTTATTCATTAGGCTCCGAGGAGCGAGATATTACAAACATGGGTCTCATGACCCAACATACAGAGCATACAAGCAACAAGCACAAGCGGAAGCTTAACATGTCTGAGTACATACATCTACAAATGAAAAAGGCTGAGAAGCCTGACTATCTACCAGATCCTGCCGGGGGCACAAGATCGTAGCTGAGGTAACAAGCTAAACGTCGAAGTCCACGCGGAACTACTAGCGAGACCGAGGTCTCTCTGCAAAACATAAAATAAGCAAACGTGAGTACAAATGTACTCAACAAGACTTACATCAGAACTAACTACATATGCATCATTATCAACAAAGGGGGTGGTGGAGTTTGACTGCAGCAAGCCAGCTTTGACTCGGTGGCTATCCTAAACTACGATCGCAAGTAACTCTTTTGAGGTGGCACACACGATTCCAAATATTCACCATATCAATACACCACTATGGATCCACTCCCGTCTCCCTACGAGAATGCCATCCATAGCACTCACGCTTATCTTGCGTATTTTAGAGTATCCACTTTCACTTGTCTATGAACTGTACATGCAACCCAAAGTCCTTTACCGCGGATACGGCTATTCGAATAGATGATGTTAACCCTGCAGGGGTGTACTTCTTCACACACGCTCTCGCCACTTACCGCCATGTACACGTCATGTATCTCGGCAACCTTCAAGCGGAAGCCTGGCGAGGGAGTCGGCCACGACCTGACTAACCACACAAGTCTCTAGTCCAGGTTTATCTCCTATTCACGTTCCATCCTCAAGGAGATCTGGCCGGGGTGTCGCTCACGGCCCCAAACGATGTGTGCAGGGTTCCCAAGCCCACCTCGACGGGTGGTTCTACGCTTGGTACACCGTGCCATGGTGCCTAGTCTGTCCCAAGCCCACATGCGGGTGCCACTTGGTAGACTACTAACACTACCTACAAACACCGGAAACTAGTTGCAACTCTGAGCAGAGATCAAGTTGATTAATAAGCCGAGAGGGGTCGAGTTACGGAACCCAATGTGTGGTAGTAACTGTTCATGGATCACAAACACGTAACTCAGTTCACGAGGGCGATTTCAATGAGACAACCCACCATGTACTCCTACATGGCCTCTCACCGCTACCTTTACCAAATCGTGTTCACACACTTAGCTCTCAACAGTAGGACATGTTCACACACCTCCGATTCATCCCCGATGAATCAGACCTGACTCAACTCTAAGCAGTAGCAGGCGTGATAAACAAGCATGAATGAGTTGGCACAACAGGGCTCAAACAACTCCTACTCATGCTAGTGGGTTTCATCTATTTACTGTGGCAATGACAGGTCATGCAGAGGATAAAGGGGTTCAACTACCGCAGCAAGTAACAGATGAATCATTGTTGTCCTAATGCAGTAAAAGAGAGCAGGAGCGAGAGAGTGGGATTGTATCAGAATGAACAAGGGGGTTTTGCTTCCCTGGCACTTCTGAAGATAATATAGTTCTTCATCGGTGTCATCGAACTCATCGTCGGAGGCACGTCTATCGAGAGGGGACAAACACCGGCAACACAGAAGGAAACACATCAATGCAATGCACAATATGATGCATGATCATGACATGGCAATATGATGTGGTTTGAGCTAATGCAACTAGCAGCAGGTTAAATGAAGTTGGTTTGAACCCTAGGTTCAAATTCAAACTCCATATGTGAAGATTTAAATGCCATTGTTTGTTTTGCCCAATTCAGCAACTATAAGTTGTTCTAACATGCTTGAAAACAGTACAGATGGATAGATTGGATTTTTCTGATCATTTTTCATATATAATTTATCTCATTTGGAGTTACGGTTGAATTACTATGATTTTTAGAAGTTTAAACTGTTTTCTGGAATTTCCTGAATAATTTTAAATCCAGAGAATGAATAATCACACAAGACCTGCATCACTATGATGTCGCAAGTCAATCATGACTGACCAGGTCAAACCTGACTCATGAGGTCCACACGTCAGATCGAGTTAACTAACAGAGGTTAATTAGTCACCCTAACTAAAAATTAGTCAAGGCGGGCCCCACTCATCATTGACCCATACGGGTCAAATCTGGGTCAACTGGGGGTCAAACCCAGTCAATCCCACCGGCGTCTAGCCGCCGGCGAGGACGAACGCGGTGGAGGGGCACAGGATCGTCGCTCCGGCGACCAAATGGGCCGCGGAGACCATCCCCGAGGTGTTGGTGCTCATACAAGATCCAGGTGCGGAAGGTCATGGGCGGCGAGCTCACGGAGCGGAGCTAGCGGCGGCGGCCGGTGTTCCGATGCGAGCGGGGATGCGGCTGCAGTGTGCAAGGGTGAGAACGGAAAGGGGGAGGAGGAGCAGCAGCTCACAACGATCTCGATGGGCTTGACGGCGAGCTCAGGGACGCGCTGTGGTCGACGGGGCGGCGATGGGGATCCACGGCGGCCGGCGGTGAAGGAGACGACGATGGCGACGATGGAGGCCGTCCGGAGGTGCGTGGCTCGACGAGGAGGTAGAGGGTGTGTCGGGGAGGTGCGGCAGTGGCCGAGGCCACGGTGGCTGTGAACGGCGGCGACGACGATTTCGGTCGCGAGAGAGGGAGCGAGGGGGAGGAGAGAATGGCACGGGAGAGAGCGAGAGAGGCTTGGGGGGGCGCGTGGTGACGTCTGGCGTGAGGAGAGGGAGCCAGGCAGGCAGCTGCGTGCCGGCGTGCACGGCGTCGGGCACCGCTTCCCCTTTGCCTACTGGCAAGAGGAGGAAGACGGCTATGCCTCTGGTGGGCTGGGCCAGAACAGAAATGGGCCGGCCAGAGGCGCCAGGCGGCTGTAGGTAAGCGCCAGGTAAGCTTTCTGTTTTTGTTTCTGTTTTCTATTTTTCTGACATTTGTTCTGATTTAGTAAAATACTAAATCAACTTATTTTATTCTGTAAATTTTAGTAGGGACTAGTTGGACCACTCCAAAAGCCCCTCACCAAAATTCAGAAATATTGGACAATATTTTGTATATAAAAATATTTATCCAACGCAAAAAAATACTGGATTAATTCCAAATGGCCAAAATAAATATTTGTGAGCTCCTGAAAATATTGGTTTGATTTTTACCTCTGACCAATATTTTCAGAGAGCAACATGAACATTTTCTTGGACCTTTTGGAGCAATTTTTATTTGGGTCATTTCTAAAAATGATTACGAGGGTTTCACAGATCCTCATTTCAAATTTAAATGAAATTTTAACATGATGCACACATGACTAGCTAGTCTAGGTCATACCAGAATTAGGGATGTGACAGGGGTGTATGTTTTCCCCTGACTCATGCACGGACAAGCCAAGACCGAACCAAGATGTACAAGGAACCAAGAGATTCGGAGGACCAATATGCAGATCAGAGGGACCAAGATCAAGCTAGAGAAGCAGGATATCGTCAAGAAAAAGGCCTCCTTTGTCGGGCAGGCGAGCCCGGCAAGGAGCGAGGCCACCCCCAGAAGAAGGTGGCCAAAGCGCCCCCGTAGGGCCTGCTGGCGCTCGCGGAGGCAAAAACACCTCACTAACCATTCCACCATGACCCACATCACCGATCAGTGTGTTGTCAAGCCGTAGAGTGATTAAGTGGCAGCCATTCACCACATGGCTGTCTCTCCTCTGTGAAAACCCATTGCATTTACACCCGTCCTGCGACGTGTCAAGCAAGAAAGCGCGGAGCTGGCAAAATAGCCTGGCAAGCCTTGTCGGGCAACCAACGATGTGACATTGAGCGGTGCATTTAATGTACCCTGTCAGCCTGCAGAGTTAGGTATGATAGCACTGTTGCTATCTTAACAGTGCGTAATAACTACTTTGCCATTGTGGCCCATGGCAACCGTAGAAAGGGTTAGAAGGTTGGATAACTCACACCCCCATACGCGCGTAGCTACTATCGCCCTGAGGCAACCCTTGCCGGGCAAGTGTACTATGCTCCTCCACCACCTTTCCACCATCAATCCACCAAAGCAGGAGTAGGGTTTTACGCCTCGCGGTGGCCCGAATCTGGGTAAAACTGCCCGCATGATCTCTGCCATGCTGTCCCAGGCTTGTCTGCTCTTTGTGCAATGCGGCGTCCCCCTGTCGAACCAGCAAGGGACCTCCTGAACCCATAGGTGGTTGCGGTTTCCCACGACATCTTTGGCGCACCAGGTAGGGTGCTCGCTTGTGCGAACCTGAAGGCGTTTGCAGCGCGCTTCGCCCATGGTCGCCCGCTTGAAGCCTCTGACATTCACGGCGCCCATGAAGACACAGAAGCTAGGCGGGACCACCCCTGTGCCTTTTTACTGGTCTCCACGCGTCACTGTAACCACGATTGCGGCGGAGATCGCCGTTGATGGCGATAAGCCCGTCCCGGCGGCCCGTACGATGTACCCATCATTCGGGCGTCGTTCGGAGAAAGGGCACGAGTTGTACGGGCACGAGCTCTCTTATTCCCGTTGCTTCCCGGCGTCAGCAGTCGAATTGCTTTAGCCTTTGGTGTCATCGACGTCGACGATTACCGCGGAATGCTCGGTCCAGTATTTCTCCTATTTCCGGTAATCCTGAGCGGAGCGCTGGTATGAGTCCGTCAATTGATGCCCCGGCAAGTGTACTTCGGCAAGGCTACCTGCATCGGCACGACCCATGCAATGGCAGCCGCCGGACTGACTCGAAAGGGAAGGGGAAAAGGAAGGGGTACCAGAAGAGCCCGACACTATGCCCCGATACCCACTAGCTGCAAGAAATGCTTATCGGTCCCTGCCAGGAACGAAGAAACCATCCGATTGTCTTTCGCTCCTCCAGGTGCCGCAGGCGCGCCTGACTCGCGCGGGTCGGCAGAGGAGGAAGAATCTCAAAACGAAAGCTAAGTTTACGTTATCACCTCTTGTTGATACATTTTAGGATTTTGCGGTCGTTTATTCCTTAACTCTAGTGAACGTTCGTATCGTGAAAACCCTCGTGTGATGGAACCTTGGCTAGTTTCTTTGGTCGCACCATCAACCTGTCCAGAGCCATGCTCGCAGGTCAAGAGGCTACATCGAGAACTACCTTGGAAAAACCTTCCGGGATGCATCCACGCCAAGATGACTGATAAGGGCCGGACCCTTACGACAATTGCGGCAATATGATATCGGCAGGCATCCTGAGGATACATAGGGATCGATCATACGAACGCAAGCGTAAAGAGCTCAAAGGGATAGACACACATTCTAAATCCAACTAGGAATATCAGTTTTGCGCAAACACTAGAGATAGAACGACTAAACACAAAATGTATGTCATGATTCGTTAAAGGGCAACGCAAAAGCAACAGCGGCCCGATACTTGTCCCGATGGCCAGATGGAACGGTTCAAACGTGGAGAAGCCTGTCGGCCAGTGGCGTAGCTTTCTCCTTTGCGGCTGCGACATCGGCACCCTCTGGCGGCTTCTTCAATCTGTCGTCAAGATTGAGGTCTGGATGACAGCATGCGATATTGCTCAGACCATGAAGAGGGCGTAACGGGCAAGCTTCCGGGACTCGGTTGCAAAGCGCTCAGCCCTCCTCTCTTCATGCGCTTTCAGCTTCCTGATCAGCTCGTTGAAGAAGAGTCCCAGCTTGACGCTTGGGACCTCTTGAATGGTAACCGAGAAGACTGGGCCGTCCATGCCCATCACCGCAGCCTGAGCACCAAGACGCTCTGCCATGTCGATCAGGCTCTTGATCCAGAGGTTGCTCAGGTCAACCTGATTCTTCAGTTTGTCCTCTATGTCCTGTCAGAGATGCTTGGCGGTTTCCAAATCCTTGGACAGCAACTGCTGGCGGGACTCAAGGGACTCCGCCGAACGCTCCAACTTGTCAATCCTTGCCTTCATATCCAAGATGTCGTCGTTAGCTGTCTCAAGGCTCTAGGTCTTGGAGGAGAGCTGCGACTGCACATCACCTAAGCGGATCTCCATCTGCCGTGCCTCCTCTTTGAGTGCCACTACCTCCTTTGTGCCCCTGGCAAGATCCTCATTCAGCTTAGTCACCTGCCGGTCGAGGTAAGTCTTGGCGGCAGACGCGACGTCCAGATCTTTAGTAAGCTTCTTCAACTAGGCAGCATGGTCAGCGACAAGAGCGTCTAGGGCAGCACCGTGCTTGTCCTCCAGTTCCTTGGTGCGCTGCCACACAAGTGCCTCCAAATCCTCATCCTTGGCGCGGAGAGTGGCTTCGAGTATCTCCTCCCGGAGGGAGATCTCTTGCTCCCTGGCATCCAGAGATGCCTTGTGGTCCGCCAGGCGCGCCTCCCGAGCCATGACATCCTCCCTTGTCATCAGGAGGGTCTCTTGCTACCTCATGAGCACCTTGAACTGCTTCTCATTCCATTCACGCAACTCCAGGCACTTGTCCTTCAGCTTCTGGTCCACCTTGTTGGCGGACTGACGCCGCTCCTTGAGCACCTGCCACTTCTGGTTGTGCCGGGCCTGCATCCCTTTCACACGAGCCGCCATGGATTCCATGAAAGACAAATCCGTGGTGATGGCGACCGAGTCATCGGCCTCTCCAGCTCTTTGGTAGAGCGGAGCCAGGAGACGTTCAAGTTCTTCGTCAAGCTCATCATCCATCGTCAAAGACAGGCCCGGGGCTCCAGCTTCGGGTGGCGAGAGCACCATGGCCAGCACGCTCGAGGACGACGGCAGAGTCTCAGCGATGTCCCGGTGGAGGGGAATGGGCCCATGGTCTGGAGTGGGATTTTCACCTCAACGACCACTCCCTCTGCTGGGACGACCTCCGAAGAATGCTCCATCACTGCCAAGGAGCCTCGTGCACCCATGGCGGCGAGGTCCTGCCCCTCAGCAGCAGCAATCTCGACCGCCTCATTCGCGGTAGCCCTTCCTATATCAGCCACCACCTCCAGCAGCTCTGGTTCATCGGCTTGAGGGGCTGCACGTGAAAAGGGTGAGTGAATAACAGAGAAATGGAAGTCTTAATCAAATGAAGAAATTAGGAGAAGCCACCTGAGCAAGAGAGAAAAAGAAGAAGTAAATGAAGTACCTGGGGAAGTCTGCCGGGCAGGAGTCTCTATCTCCCCGACAACAGCTGCTGCCGGGTCATGAACTTCGCCCTCTGCCATGGTGGACTCGGCGGCCTTCTGTGCAGCCTCATCCGGGGAAGGTTCCATGGCGACTTCTTTAGCTCGAGCGACAGGGGAAGGATGCCCCTCAGGGAGGGGCTCGTCCTGCATCGTCTCACCTCCTCCTCCGCTTGGGGGGACAGGGAGGCTGTCCCCATCATCTCCAGTGGATGGAACCAAGTCTCCGCTCCCGGGCCGAGGGCTGGACTAGGTGCTTCGCATGGGGTCCTCTGCATCACCCCTGCCAAGGCCAAGCCCTCTGCGCCCTTCAACGACCCAAGACACCGGAGCCTCTTCCGGGAATGGTGGATGAGGATTTTCGTGTCCTCTTCCACTTCCTTGCCGACAACAACAAGAGCAAAAGGTCAGTCGACAAAAATAATAAAATATGCACAAGATACCCATGAAAGGAAAATTCCTCCTTACTCTTGTGCAATGAGCATGGAGTTCAGGTTGAACTCCATGGGAGGTGGAGACTCCCGTCCTCTCTTCAGGGATGGAGGGGTAGAACTCCCCGACAGCTTTGGCGCTTGTCGTGGCACTAGGAGCTCCGGGGAAGACGAGCTCTACGAGGAGCTCGAGCAGGAGCGAGGGCTGGACTCGGCCTCCACTATCGACGGCTGCTTGGCGGAAGAAGACTTGGTTTGGGCGAGGCTGGGAGATTGGCGGCACGCCACCTCGCCTTTGGTAGACTTGGTGGTGGTCTTCTTCACCCTATTAGCGTCTGGCGCTGGGTTGGAGGTCGCCGCCCCTCGGGCTGCGGCGCGCCTGCGGGTGCGTTGATCTAGGTCCGGTTCAGGGGCTTGCGTCCCAGCCACGAGCCACTCTTTGTCCAGGCCTGCCACCGTGCCGACCTCCTCCTCCTCCTGAAGCTCCGTCGCTACCGTGGCTAAGGCCTCTAGCCCGGCAAAGTTATCCCCGGCAAGCCCTTCCCCGACAGCTCCTTCCGTGGTTTGCGCCTTGCTGCCACCGTGGGAAGAACTCCCGTCTCCAGCCTTCCCTTTGCCCTTCCCGGCCTTTGCGGCCTTCTCCATCTCCGTGAGGCGGGAAGCCTTGTCCCCCTCGACCCTCTTCAGGATATACGACACCTCTGCAGCGGAGGTGCGCTTATACATTCCCACAAGTATAGGGGATCGCAACAGTTTTCGAGGGTGCTCGACCACTGGAGCTCTTCATCCAGGGTGGGTTGATGACCCACAAGTATAGGGGATCGCAACAGTTTTCGATGGTAGAGTATTCAACCCAAACTTATTGATTCGACACAAGGGGAGCCAAAGAATATTCTCAAGTAGTAGATGCTGAGTTGTCAATTCAACCACACCTGGATAACTTATTATCTGCAACAACGTATTTAGTAGCAAAGTAGTATGGAAGTAACGACAACGGTAGCAAAAGTAATATTTTTGGGTTTTGTAGTGATTGTAACAGTAGCAACGGAAAGGTAAATAAGCGGAGAACAATACGTGAAAAGCTCATAGGCATTGGAAAGGTGATGGAGAATTATGCCGGATGCGGTTCATCATGTAACAATCATAACATAGGGTGACACAGAACTAGCTCCAATTCATCAATGTAATGTAGGCATGTATTCCGAATATAGTCATACGTGCTTATGGAAAAGAACTTGCATGACAACTTTTGTCATACCCTCCCGTGGCAGCGGGGTCCTAATGGAAACTAAGGGATATTAAGGCCTCCTTTTAATAGAGTACCGAACCAAAGCATTAACACATAGTGAATATATGAACTCCTCAAACTACGGTCATCACCGGGAGTGGTCCCGATTATTGTCACTTCGGGTTGCGGATCATAACACATAGTAGGTGATCAGACTTGCAAGATAGGATCAAGAACTCACATATATTCATGAAAACATAATAGGTTCAGATCTGTAATCATGGCCCTCGGGCCCTAGTGACAAGCATTAAGCATAGCAAAGTCATAGCAACATCAATCTCGTAACATAGTGGATACTAGGGATCAAACCCTAACAAAACTAACTCGATTACATGATAAATCTCATCCAACCCATCACCGTCCAGCAAGCCTACGATGGAATTACTCACGCACTGCGGTGAGCATCATGAAATTGGTGATGGAGGATGGTTGATGATGACGATGGCGATGTATTCCCCTCTCCGGAGCCCCGAACGGACTCCATATCAGCCCTCGCGAGAGAGTTTAGGGCTTGGTGGCGACTCCGTATCGTAAAACGCGATGAATCTTTCTCTCTGGTTTTTTCTCCCCGGTCACGAATATATGGAGTTGGAGTTGAGGTCGGTGGAGCTCCAGGGGGCCCACGAGGTAGGGGGCGCGCCCAGGGGGGCAGGCGCGCCCCCACCCTCGTGGAAAGGGTGTGGGCCCCCTGGCCTCGATTCTTTCGCCAGTATTTTTTATTATTTCCAAAAATAATCTTCGTGAAGTTTCAGGTCATTCCGAGAACTTTTGTTTCTGCACATAAATAACACCATGGCAATTCTCAATGAAAACAAATTGTCACCTGTGTTAGTTCCATTCAAATCATGCAAGTTAGAGTCCAAAACAAGGGCAAAAGTGTTTGGAGAAGTAGATACGACGGAGACGTATCAACTCCCCCAAGCTTAAACCTTTTCTTGTCCTCAAGCAATTCAGTTGATAAACTGAAAGTGATAAAGAAAAACTTTTACAAAATCTGTTTGCTCTTGTTGTTGTAAATATGTAAAGCCAGCATTCAAGTTTTCAGCAAAGATTATGAACTAACCATATTCACAATAACATTTAGATCTCATGTTTACTCATGTCAATAGCATAATCAACTAGTGAGCAATAATAATAAATCTCGAATGACAACACTTTCTCAAAACAATCATAATATGATATAACAAGATGGTATCTCGCTAGCCCTTTCTGAGACCGAAAAACATAAATGCAGAGCACCTTTAAAGATCAAGGACTGACTAAACATTGTAATTCATGGTAAAAGAGATCCAGTCATAGTCATACCCAATATAAATTAATAGTAATGGATCCAAATGACAGCAGTGCTCTCCAGCTGGTGCTTTTTAATGAGAGGGTGATGACTCAACATGAAAGTAAATATATAGGCACTTCGCAGAGGGAAGCAGGGATTTGTAGATGTGCCAGAGCTCGAAGCAGAGATAAATAATATTTTGAGTGGCATACTTTCATTGTCAACATAACAACCAAGAGATGTCGATATCTTCCATGCTACACACATTATAGGTGGTTCCCAAACAGAATGTTAAAGTTTATACTCCCCCTCCACCAACAAGCATCAATCCATGGCTTGCTCGAAACAACGAGTGCCTCCAACTAACAATAGTCCCGGGGGAGTTTTGTTTGCAATTATTTTGATTTGGTTTGCATAAAGCATGGAATTTGGGCATCCCGTGACCAGCCATTTTCTCGTGAGTGAGGAGCGGAGTCCACTCCTTTTGAGAATAACCCACCTAGCATGGAAGATACAGACATCCCTAGTTGATACATGAGCTATTCGAGCATACAAAACAGAATTTCATTTGAAAGTTTAGATTTTGGCACATACAAATTTACTTGGAACGGCAGTTAGATACCGCATATAGGAAGGTATAGTGGACTCATATGGAATAACTTTGGGGTTTAAGGAATTGGATGCACAAGCAGTATTCCCGCTTAGTACAAGTGAAGGCTAGCAAAAGACTGGGAAGCGACCAACTAGAGAGCGACAACAGTCCTGAACATGCATTAAAATTAATGAACGTTGAGTGCAAGCATGAGTAGGATATAATCCACCATGAACATAAATATCGTGAAGGCTATGTTGATTTGTTTCAACTACATGTGTGAACATGTGCCAAGTCAAGTCACTTGAATCATTCAAAGGAGGATACCACCCTATTATACCACATCACAACCATTTTAATAGCATGTTGGCACGCAAGGTAAACCATTGTAAACTCCTAGCTAATTAAGCATGGCATAATCAACTATAATCTCTAATTGTCATTGCAAACATGTTTATTCATAATAGGCTGAATCAGGAATGATGAACTAATCATATTTACAAAAACAAGAGAGGTCGAGTTCATACCAGCTTCTCTCATCTCAATCAGTCCATCATGTATCGTCATAATTGCCTTTCACTTCCATGACCGAACAATGTGAATAATAATAGTAGTGCATGTGCATTGAACTAAGCTGGAATCTGCGAACATTCAATAAACAGGAGAAGACAAGGCAATATGGACTCTTGGTTAAATCAACAATAATGCATATAAGAGCTAGCCATTTTAACAATTTCATCATGGTCTTCTCCTATCGACCCCCAAAGAAAAGAAAAGAAATAAAACTATTTACATGGGACAGCTCCCAACAAGCAAAAGAAGAGCAGGAAATATTTTTTTTTGGGTTTTCTTTTAATTACTACTACTACAGCAAGAAAGTAAACTAGCTAAAAGCTACTACTAATTTTTGTTAGTTTTTCTTAAGGTTTTTCAAACACACAAGAAGAAAACAGGAAAATGAAAATAAACTAGCATGGATAATACAGTGAAAAAGTATGAGCACCGACATCTAGCAATGAGTGTGTAAACATAAATGTAATGTCGGTGAGAAATACGTACTCCCCCAAGCTTAGGATTTTGGTCTAAGTTGGTCTATTGCCACGGCTGGCCCGGCGGATATCCAAAGTTATAGTTGGGGTCGTAATGCGAAGAAGAAGCCTCTGATTGCCACTGGTTGGCAATCATCTCCGGATCCCACTGGTAATTAGACTGTCGTGGAGGATCAAATTGTGGTTTCGGCTCTGGCTCTGTGGCTGATGTAGGGTTCCGGTATGCTTGGATGGTCGCTAGCGGAACGAGATACTGGCCTACAGATAAATCAAACAAGGAAGGAGCAGGCAAGGTAATAGTCTCAGGGTGACTTTTATCAAATAACAATTTGTATTTAAGCACCCTTTCCCTATTCTTAACAATAAAATCATGCGCTACCATACTCTTATAATCTAAATAAACAGTAGGCAGCAATTTTTCTTCTTTTTCATAGTGCCTAATAGGTATGTTATAGTATGCAGCGAGGCGTGAGGCGAAGATGCCTCCCAAGATAGGGCCCTTAGTACGGTTAAGATTTAACCGCTTTGCAACAATAGCTCCCATACTAAATGTGTCATCACGAAACAAGGCATGGCACAAATTAATAATATCAGGGACACTCTGGTTTCCACAGTTTCCTTGACCAATTAAGCATCTACTAGCAAATATAGCAAAGTAACGTAGAACAGGAAAATGTATGCAAGTGATTCGTGCGTCGGAAACCTTCCTCGTTTCCCCTACAGCAATTCTATCAATAAACCCCACCACATCGTTACGATGTGGTTCCTCTATGAAACCCGGAAAAGGTAAGTTGCAAACCTCACAGAATTCGCGAAGGGTCATCTCCTTATACTCATCATATAAATAAAAATCCACCGTAGGTGGTGACCTCCTAGAATGGAAACGAAAATTTTGCACAAAGGTATTAGTGAGTAAGAGATACTGTTTCGCGTTGGTCGCGGAGGAAGTCGGTGAGGCCTGCATTCTCAGCCCACTCGTAGAAATCATCATAAATCCCGGCTCTTCTCAAGAAATCATCACAAGGCCATTCACACGGGCGAACCTCCGTGGTGCGAGGCAGATTATATTTGGGCCTCTCTTCTTCTTCACTTTGCTTATCCTTCGAGCTTCGGCTCGAAGAGGCCCTCAAAAATCTCTTCATCATTTTCTGAAAATTTCTGAAATTTTTAGTAACTTCAAATAAAAGTGAACCAAGCTCAACAAATTTGATAGCAACTACTCCCACAAGTGCCTAGAGACTATATCATGCATTAAAACTACTTGGTACCATATAAATTTGACATGCAAGCTCAAGAACATGGTCACCTAGGCAACACAAATTTGCAATGAATAAAGCACTAGAACAAAAACTAATTGGACCAATGGAGGAGTCACATACCAAGGAACAATCCCCAAAGCAGTTTTGTGAGAGGTGCTTTGAGCAAGGAGATCGAAAATTGCAGCAAAATGAGCTAGAACTCGTGCTTGAGCTGGTTGGTGATTTTTTTTGGGAGGAAGAAGGAGTGTGTGGGTGCAGGAATAAGTGGAGGGAGCCACCACGGGCCCACGAGGCAGGGGGCGCGCCCTGGACCCTCGTGCCTAGGTGCTTGCTCCCCCTATTGTGTTCTCAGTGCCAAATATTCTCAAATATTCCAAAAAAATCATATTAAATTGGCAGGGCATTTGGAGAACTTTTATTTTCGGGGTATTTTTTATATTGCACGGATAATTCATGAAACAGACAGAAAATACAAATTTTACTTTATTTCAACTCAATAACAGAAAGTAAAGAGAGGGTACAGAAGGTTGTGCCTTCTAACTTCATCCATCTCATGCTCATCAAAAGGAATCCACTAACAAGGTTGATCAAGTCTTGTTAACAAACTCATTTCGAGTAACATGAAACCGGAGAAATTCCGAATAACACTATGTTACCTTAACGGGGATATGCACATCCCCAATTATAAGAATATCATATCTCTTTTTGACAGTAGGAAGAGGAAATTCAAAACCTCCAAAAATAATCGATGGAATTTTTCCAATAGAGTTGATACTATGAACTTGAGGTTGTTTCCTCGGAAAGTGTACCGTATGCTCATTACCATTAACATAAAAAGTGACATTGCCTTTGTTGCAATCAATAACAGCCCCTGCAGTATTCAAAAAAGGTCTTCCAAGAATAATAGACATAATATCATCCTCGGGAATATCAAGAATAACATAGTCCGTTAAAATGGTAACATTTGCAACCACAACAGGCACATCCTCACAAATACCGACAGGTATAGCAGTTGATTTATCAACCATTTGCAAAGATATTTCAGTAGGTGTCAACTTATTCAAATCAAGTCTACAATATAAAGAGAGAGGCATAACACTAACACCAGCTCCAAGATCACATAAAGCAGTTTTAACATAGTTTCTTTTAATGGAGCATGGTATTGTTGGTACTCCTAGATCTCCAAGTTTCTTTGGTATTCCACCCTTAAAAGTATAGTTAGCAAACATGGTGGAAATTTCAGCTTCTGGTATCTTTCTTTTATTAGTAACAATTTTTTTCATGTACTTAGCATAAGGATTCATTTTGAGCATATCTGTTAAACGCATACGCAAGAAGATAGGTCTAATCATTTCAGCAAAGCGCTCAAAATCCTAATCATCCTTTTTCTTGGATGGTTTGGGAGGAAAAGGCATGGGCTTCTGAACCCATGGTTCTCTTTCTTTACCGTGCTTCCTAGCAACAAAGTCTCTCTTATCATAACATGGATTCTTTGATTGTGGGTTATCAAGATCAACAAAGAGGTTCAATTTCTACATCATTATCATTGCTAGGTTGAGCATCAACATGAACATCTTCATTAACATCATCACTAGGTTCATGTTCATTACCAGATTGTGTTTCAAAGATCGTAAATAGAAATATCATTTGGATTCTCGTATTTCAAAGAATGTGTTCACTAGAAGCATGCAAAGTCCTATCATTTTTCTTTTTCTTCTTCTTAGAAGGACTAGGTGCATCAATATTATTTCTCTGAGAATCCTAATGTCGGCATTCTGGGAACGGGGGTCTCCAGACTTGCCTGCCTGCGGCCTGCGTCGTGGCTCAAGTGGTGGCCCAGCGCGGCCCATCTTCATCAGCACAAGACTCAAGACCCTCGCAAGGGGCCAAGCCTCGCGGGGCGGATGACGCAAGGCTTCCTCAGGGACGGCCTCGCCAGGCAGGCTCGCGAGGAGGCGGAGAGATCAAGGAAGGGTACCTCGCGAGGTGCTCGTGACGCAAGCCATGACGATCGAGACCAGGCGGGCGCCGGCCTGCGCAGCGTCCTTGTTTCCTCTTTGGTGCAAAGGGAGCAACCTCAGACGTGGAGTACCGAGGCATCAGGAAAAGGTTGCCATTTCAGTGCAATGAGACCAAGACCAGCGGAGTGGCAGGATGGAGGTCACCGTGGCGCCCAAGACGGCGTCATCGCCAGCGCTTTTGGCAGCCGAAGACCAACTTTAGTCAGGATAACTTGTACTAGATGTTCCCCTTCAAAATGGCCGTTGTTGGCGCCCTTCCCGCTCAATATTTGGGAAGAGGAACAGGGCCTCTATAAATAGAGCTAGCCACCACCGTAGAGGGCAATGAGATAGAACCCTAGCCAGAGAGAGAGAGAGAGAGAGAGAGAGAGAGAGAGAGAGAGAGAGAGAGAGAGAGAGGCGATCGAACTCACCCAAGCAGTTCATCGCACCAGCTCAAGAACACCTCTCGCGAGGCTGTTCTTCCCCTGTACTATTCATCATTAGCCCCTGAGGCAATCAACCACACCACACACTTGAGTAGGGTATTACACCACAACGGTGGCCCGAACTAATATAAATCTTGTGTCCCTTGTGTTGTTCATCATCTTTAGCTTATATCTCACGAGGCGATCGGACGTAGATCGGTAGGGGAGAGATCTTTGTGCGCACCCCAGAGTTTGAACCTTAAGGGTCTACCGGAACCCAACATCCGACATTTGGCGCGCCAGGTAGGGGTGCGCCGGAGCTCTCCCTTCCGTCGGCCCGTTCCCCAACAAAGACTGCCAAGATCGCCTCATGGCGGCTAACGCGCCCGCTCCGACCGCCGACGCCGAAACCAGGGGCTCCGAGCCTGGACCCCGCCTTTGCGACAGTGCGATGGCGAACAAGTTCAAGCTGTGACATGCCGCCGCTTCTGACGGCGTGGCCGATATCGCCCTCCTGGCCGGCGTATGAAGAAGCCGTCCTCAAGGCCGGAGGCGACGAGGTCATGGCGAACTGACCGCCCATGGCCTCATCGCCGGCGTCCGCATGTGGTTGCTCCACCGCCAGCCGGCTTCAGGCCTCCGGAGGAGTTATGCGCAACCTCTTCCTCGCCCATCATGTCGCGCCGCACCCCCTCGCGGTCATCATCCTGGTGGATCGCAGCGCCACCTTCGAGCCGCCACGCTGCCGCTCGTCTGGCCAGATCGGCGTCGCCCTCAAGCGCCGAGAAACCCCCCGGCTGGGTGGCACCCAAGGCTGATTTGACCTTCACCGGATGATCACCCTCCAACACCGCCTGTTCGGGCGCACTCGATGCTATGCACCCCACCATCCGCCAGTGGCCGTCACCAGGACCCTCATCGACGGTGGTGCCGGCCTCAACGTGCTCTCGGTGGAGGCCTTCGGCCTTCTCCACGTGCCGCCAGAGCGGCTTCAACCCAGCAGGCCCTTCACGGGCGTCAGAGGCGGGTCCACCGGCTCCCTGCGGCCGATCCGCCTCCCGGTGACCTTCAGCACCCATGACAACTTCCGCACGGAGGTGATCGACTTCGACATCGCCCCCATCGGCCTCCCGTACAATGCCATCCTCGGCTACCCAGCTTTGGCCCAGTTCATGGCAGCGACTCACCCGGCGTACAACCTCATGAAGATGCCCGGGAGCGGCGGAGTCCTTACCGTGTCTAGAGACACCAGGGATGCGCTGCAGGCGCTCAAGCTTGCTTTCAAGATAGCTGCGGTGGCGCAACCCGCCAGCGCAGATGTCCTCGAGCCCAAGGGGGCTGCGCCGGCTAAGAAGAAGCATCTATTCAACCAAGACAAGGCGGAGACCAAGCAGGTACCGGTCGACGAGGATGGATCCACCGGCGCCACCTTCACCATAGGCGCCAACCTCGAGCCTGAGCAAGAGGAGGCCTTGGTCAAGTTCCTGCGCGCAAACAAGAAGGTGTTTGCGTGGGAGCCTGATCACCGGCAGGAGTCCCAAGGGATGTGATTGAACATCATCTCAACGTGTGCCCCAAAGTGCGCCCCGTGAAGCAGAAGGCAAGGCGGCAGTCCATGGAAAAGCAGGCCTTCATCGTCCAAGAAACCCGCAAGTTAGAGGCAGCATGAGTCATTCGCGAGGTCCGCTACCCTGATTGGCTGGCCAACCCTGTTGTCGTGCCAAAAAAGGGAGGAAAGGAACGCATGTGTGTCGACTTCACCAACCTCAACAAGGCCTGCCCACAGGATCCATTCCCGCTCCCTCGCATCGACCAGATCGTTGACTCTACCGTTGAGTGTGACCTATTGTGCTTCCTGGATGCCTTCTCGGGCTATCACCAGATCAAGATGGCGATAGAAGACGTGGAGAAAACGGCCTTCCTGACCCCGTGCAGAGTGTACTGCTATACCTGCATACCATTTGGGCTGCGCAACGCGGGAGCGACCTTTCAGCGGCTGATGCACATCGCCCTGGGCCGGCAGCTCAGGAGAAACGCTGAAGCTTACGTCGATGACATTGTGGTGAAATCTCGGGAGGCAAAAACCCTGATACAGGACCTGGAAGAAACCTTCGCGAGCCTCTGTGAAGTAGATCTGCGGCTCAATCCGGAGAAGTGCGTATTTGGAGTCCCTTCGGGCAAGCTCTTGGGCTTCCTAGTATCCCACAGGGGCATCGAGGCTAACCCAGAGAAGGTCAAAGTAGTTCAAGACATGAGTCCGCCGAAGACCCTCAGAGAAATGCAGGAGCTCACCGGGCGTGTAACCGCATTGGGACGCTTCATCTCCAAGCTGGGGGAGCAGGCACTACCCTTCTTCAAGCTGATGAAGAAGAAGGGCCTGTTCGAGTGGACTGAAGAGCCTGACAAGGCATTCCAAGATCTGAAGAAGTACCTTACTAGCCCACCGGTGATGGTAGCTCCACGCCCTCGGGAGCCCTTGGTGCTTTACCTCGCAGCCACCCCCTACTCCGCCAGTGCAGCCCTGGTGGCGGTTAGAGAGGAGCGCCGGGCCAAGGCCGCAGCCGCCGTCCCGGCAGAGGCAGAGCAAAGCCCGGAAAGCCTCGCGAAGACCACAACCGCAGCAGAAAAGGATCAGCCTCAGCAGGGGAACGCACCCAGAGTGAAGGAGGCCTCTCCAGGCGGCCAAGCGCTGGGGGCTCCATCGTCTCAGGAGGTGCCTCAACCTCCGGAGGACGCGGACTGCGCCAGCACCCTCAACCTCGTCGAGCACCCTGCATACTTCGGCAGCACGGTGCTACGGGACGCGAGGGCATGGTACCTCATGCCCCAGAAACTCCTCCTCGCACTGTTAGTGGCCTCGCGCAAGCTGCGACACTACTTTCAAGGCCATCCTATCAAGGTCATCTCAGCATACCCCTTGGAAAGGGTACTCAGGAGCCCCAACTCAGCTGGAAGAGTTGCTGAATGGAACATCGAACTGCAAGCGTTTCAGCTGGAATTCAGCACGACCAGAGTCATCAAGGGAGCCGCGCTTTCTGATTTCATGGCTGAATGGACAGAGGCATCAGGGCTCAAAGCGGGCGAGGACCGGTCGCTTTCCCCGGGAAGTGAAGCGCCGGACGGCTGGGTCATGTACTTCGACGGAGCGTTCTCACGACAGGGCGCGGGGGCTGGTGCAGTGCTCATATCCCCCACTCAAGACAAGCTCTACTATGCTGTGCAACTCTGCTTCCAGCATGGGGAGAAGGTCTCCAACAACATAGCACAGTACGAGGGCCTGATAGCAGGCTTGAAAGCTGCAGCCGCCTTGGGGGTAAAGCGCCTCATCATCCAGGGCGATTCACAACTCCTCGTCAACTTCTCCAACAATGTATACGAGGCGAAGGACGAGCACATGGAAGCGTATCTCGCGGAGGTCCGCATGATGGAGAAACAGTTTTGGGGGCTGGAGTTGCAACACGTGCCTCGCGGCACCAATCAAGAGGCTGACGACATCGCCAAGAGGGCATCCAGGCGGCTGCCTCAGTAGCCTGGCGTCTTCGAGGAGCGACTCTTCAAACCCTCGATGGCACCATCACTATCAAGCACAACACAACCTAGGGAGGAGCTCCCTCAACCGCCTGCCTCGGGAGCCCCGGCCTGTGGCCCAACCTCAGGGGCACGCTTGCTCCTGGCGCTGGAGCCTCAGGAGGGATGTTAGACCGCGGAGTTTAAGGATTACTTGATGCAAGGGACCCTGCCGGAGAAGGAGGAGGACGCGGAGCGCGTGGCGCGCAGGCCACGGCCTACTGCATCCAAGACGGAGAGATCTACCGAAGCGGCGAATGACGCGTTACTCTATGTTGCATCTCCGTAAAGCAAGGAAAAGAGCTGTGGCGTACATTCACGGTGGAGACCGCGGCACCACTCATCTTCGCGCAAGACACTCGTCGGCAAGGCATTTCGCAGCGGTTTCTATTGGCCAACAAAGACTCAATGACGCATCGAGCCGGTGAAGGCTTGTGAAGCCCGCCGCCCACGCCAAGCAGATTCACCAGCCAGCTCAGGGCCTTTAGACCATTCCCCTCTTGTGGGTGTTCGCTGTTTGGGGACTGGACATCCTTGGCCCATTTCCTTGGGCGCCAGGGGGCTATCGCTACCTTTACGTCGCCATCGACAAATTCACTAGGTGGGCAGAAGTGGAAGCTGTCCGCACCATCCCGGCTGGCTCAGCAGTAAAGTTCATCAGGGGCCTCGTGAGCCGGTTTGGGGTACCCAATCGCATCATCACCGACAACAGTTCGCAGTTCACCAGCAATCTCTTCAAAACATATTGTGCTAACCTTGGAACGTAGATATGCTACGCTTCGATGGCACACCCTCGGAGAAATGGCCAAGCAGAGCGCGCCAACGCGGAGGTCCTGAAGAGCCTCTAAACCAGAACCTTCAAGAAGAAGCTGGAGGCCTGCGGCAGGGGCTAGCACGACGAGCTTCAGTCCGTGCTATGGTCCATCCGTACTACCGCTACCAAGTCGACCGGCGAAACCCCGTTTTTCCTCGTCTACGATGCTGAGGCGGTCCTTCCTCGCGAGGTCAGGCATGGCTCCGCCCAGGTCCTGGCTTCCAACGAAGCACAACAGGACACCATGCGGGGGGTGGACCTCATGCTTGGGGAGGAACGTCGATGGGAGGCTGCGCTTCGGGCTCCGAGATACCAACAAGCACTACGGCGGTACCACTGCCGCAGCATCCACCCCAGGACCCTCGAGGTAGGTGACCTCGTGCTCAGACGGGTGCTCTCCACGGAGGGGCTCCACAAGCTCTCGCCCATGTGGGAATGCCAGTTCAAGGCTGTTCATGTCTCTAGGCCCGGCGTTGCACACTTGGAGACTCAGGAGTGGGTGCCCATCCCGAACGCGTGGAACATCCAGCATCTCCGGAAGTTCTACCCTTGAAGAAAGGCCCAGAGCCTGTGAAGAAGGCCCGGCGCCTGTGAAGCTAGACGAACCAAGAAAGGCTCAGTGCCTGTGAAGAAGGCCAATGCCTGTGAGGCTAAACGAACCAAGAAAGGCCCGGTGCCTGTGAAAAAGGCCAACGCCTGTGAAGCTCATTTCCTAGAGAAAGGCCCGGAGCCTGTGAAGAAGGCCAATGCCTATGAAGCCCGGTGCCCGTGACACTCTCACGTAATAATGAGTTGGGGTTGTACACGCCCCGGAGTCTCCGGAGAGCCGCCCTCGGGCCTCGGGGGCTCCCGCCCACGCCCAGTGGCAGCACTTAGCTCCGCGCTGCTGAGAAAGCATCGAAGACTAGATTAGGTGCCGGACGCGGCTTTTTCATTTGCTTTCTGCAGTTGGCTTGTTCATCCCTATTTGAAGTTTTATTGGAGTTGCTGCCGTCCTTAACTTGTGACTCTCTGTCTTTTTTCGCCTACTTGCCTCATTTTCTCTCGCACAAGTCTCGCGAGGGGGCTACGCGGGCGCCCTCGCGAGTGTTTTCTGCCCCAGTCGTTTGAAGCTTTCCTATCCAAGTCCACTACGGGAGCACCCCTCCCAGTCCGAGCCCCACGGGAATCGCGACACGAACACAGGACCTGAGTCAGTCGCCTCCGAGACCGAGACCGGAAGTTACCACTCCTGACTAATCCTTGCAGGACATGAAGCACACGGCGGAGCCTCAGCCTCGGGAAGCGAAGACTGCAGCAAGTCCTCCCGAGCTAAGTAATTCCTACACGCGGGCATACGGCACGAAAACACAGCACAAAGATGGCGGAAACATCATGATAATTAACAACAACAGTTCAACACGCCCCCATGGGGCCCTACACTATTTTCCCTTTTGCGCAGGGAAGGCAGAAAAACAAAATAGACACAACTTGCTCGGCACCGACTCGCGGCGAGGGCTCGTACTGCCTCCGGAGCTCACTCGGACTCCTCCTTGCGCTTCACCGAGGCGCGATGGCGGACTGACCCGCTACCTCCCTCCAGGCGAGCGCGACGGCGCGGAGGCTGGTCGCGGCCACCGCTGGAGGAGCTGTTGTACGAAGGAGAGCCACCGAAGCTTGACGAGCACCTAGCGCCACCGACCACGCGCCTGCCGTCATCTTCATCCCGATCAACACCGGGGCTGGGAACATGGCCGCGGTCATCGCCTTTGGGGTGGCACCCGGCACGGCGGCCGTCTTTTCCAAACACCCTCATGTAGAGGGTGGCATCGCCATCGAACTTGAAGTGCAGGTTGCACCGCTGGCTCAGGCCACGCGCACGCGCAAACGTTTGCCAGCCGCGGGTCAGGGCCACATTCCCGGCAACGGAAACCTCCAGCAAAGCCCAGGAGGCCTTGCTGCAGCAACCGTCCGCCTGAAGCCAGAGGACGCCCAGAGCGCCGGCCGGAAGTTCACCTGCAAAGAAGCGGGGAAGCTGGAGCCAGGTGCTGGTTGGGTCTGCCGACCACACGACGAACTCCGGCAGCACCTCCGCCAAGTGGAAGCGAGTGCAGGAGGCCGCGATCACGGCGCGCCCTCCTCGACAACCAGCGCCTGCCGCCGCCTAGGGATCGCCTCCGCGACCGCGGGAAGCCACTGCGGGAGCCACATGATGCTTGCGTGGACGACCTCGGCCGCGCTTGGCTGGGGGAGAGTCAGGCCCTTCTCGACGAGCCTTTTCCCTTCTCTGCGGCCGAGAACCTCTTCGGCGGCGCCATGGGAGATGGCGAGTAGCTGGAATGGGGAGAAAGAAGGAGGCAAGGAGGGAGATGTACAGCGGAGGCTTGCGCCCTCCTGCATTTATAACAGGAAGGAAGCCAACCGTCGGCCTCCATGATCGCAGGTAATCATGACCCGTTTCTGCATGCAGGGACTTGTCAAGTCGAGCGGTTGCCAAGGCAGCATTGGGAAGCGGAGACGCCCACGTCCAATCAACCGCCACGCGGCGCCCATGGCCGCAGGCTGATGGGGGCCTGCGGTGCTCCGCACTTGCCCCTTCACTTCTCCGCGCAGCCAAGTCCGAGCGCGCCTTGGGCCCGGGGGCTACTGTCGGCGTTCTGGGAATGGGGGTCCCCAGACTTGCCTGCCTGCGGCCTGCTGCGTGGCTCAAGTGGTGGCCCAGCCGCCCATCTTCATCAAGACAAGACTCAAGACCTCGCGAGGGGCTGAGACTGCAGGGCGGATGACGCAAGGCTTCCTCAGGGACGGCCTCGCCAGGCAGGCTCGCGAGGAGGCGGAGAGATCAAGGCAGGGTACCTCGCGAGGTGCTCGTGACACAACCCATGACGATCGAGACCAAAGTGGCGCCGCTCAAGCAGCCAGCCCTTGTTTCCTCTTTGGTGCAAAGGGGGCAAGCTCAGACGTGGAGTGCCGAGGCATCAGGCAAAGGTTGCCATTTCAGTGCAACGAGACCAAGACCAGCGGAGCGAGGGGATGGAGGTCACCGTGGAGCCCAAGACGGCGTCATCGCCAGTGCTTTTGGCAGCTGAAGACCAACTTTAGTCAGGATAACTTGTACTAGATGTTCCCCTTCGAAATGGCCGTTGTTGGCGCCCTTCCCGCTCAATATTTGGGAAGAGGACCAGGGCCTCTATAAATAGAGCTAGCCACCACCGTAGAGGGCAATGAGATAGAACCCTAGCCACAGAGAGAGGCGATCGAACTCAACCAAGCAGTTCATCGCACCAGCTCAAGAACACCTCTCACGAGGCTGTTCTTCCCCTGTACTGTTCATCATCAGCCCCTGAGGCAATCCACCACACCACACACTGGAGTAGGGTATTACACCACAACGGTGGCCCGAACCAGTATAAATCTTGTGTCCCTTGTGTTGTTCATTGTCTTTAGCTTAGATCTCACGAGGCGATCGGACATAGATCGGTAAGGGAGAGATCTTCGTGCGCACCCCAGAGTTCGAACCTTAAGGGTCTGCCGAAACCCAACATCCGACACCTGCTCAATTCTCTTAGGATGGCCCTCAGGATACAAAGGTTCCTGAGTCATTTTACCAGTTCTAGTAGCCACTCTAACAGCAAAATCATTATTCTTACTATTCAATTCATTGACCAAATCATTCTGAGCTTTAAGTACTTGTTCTACTTGAGTGGTAATCATAGAAGCATGTTTACTAATGAGTTTAAGTTCACCTTTAACTCTATACATATAATCACTCCAGTGTTCAATCATATAAGCATTGTGTTTTAATTGTCTACCAACATAAGCATTGAAGTTTTCTTGTTTGACAATAAAATTTTCAAACTCATTTAAGCACTGTCTAGCAGACTTATAGTGAGCAATATCACCTTCATCAAATCTATAGAGATAATTTACCTTCACTAATGTGTCGGGTTATCAAGAACATGAGTTTCTTCAATAGGTGATGAATTAAGATCATATATTTCTTCAACAGGCGGTAAATTTAGACCATGTATTTCTTCAATAGGAGGTAAATTCTTAACATCTTCAGCTTTAATACCCTTTTCTTTCATAGATTTCTTTGCCTCTTGCATATCTTCAGGGCTGAGAAATAGAACACCCCTTTTCTTCGGAGTTGGCTTAGGAGTTGGTTCAGGAAGTGTACAATTATTTTCATTAGTCAACATATTATTCAATAAAATTTCAGCTTCATCTGGTGTTATTTCCACGAAAATGTAACCAAAGACAACTATCCGTGTGGTCTCTGGAAGCATCGATTAGTCCATTGTAAAAGATATCAAGTATTTCATTTTTGTTGAGAGGATGATCAGGCAAAGCATTAAGTAATTGGAGAAGCCTCCCCCAAGCTTGTGGGAGACTCTCTTCTTCAATTTGCACAAAATTATATATTCCCCTTAAAGCAGCTTGTTTCTTGTGGGCAGGGAAATATTTAGCCAAGAAGTAATAAATCATATCCTCGGAACTACGCACACAACCAGGATCAAGAGAATTAAACCATATCTTAGCATCACCCTTTAATGAGAATGGAAATATTTTAAGGATATAAAAGTAGCGTGTTCTCTCATCATTAGTGAACAGGGTGGCTATATCATTTAATTTAGTAAGATGTGCCACAACAGTTTCAGATTCATAGCCATAGAAAGGATCAGATTCAACCAAAGTAATTATATCAGGATCAATAGAGAATTCATAATCCTTATCAAGAATAAAGATAGGTTAAGTAGCATAAGGTGATCATATTTCATTCTAGCATTCGTAGTTTTTGTTTCAAATTAGCTAATAATTTCTTAAGATCACTTCTATCATTGCAAGCAAGAAAGTCTCTAGCAGTTTCTTCATCCATAACATAGCCCTCAGCTGTGAACAGTAATTCATATCTAGGGAGAGAATCTTCATCATCACTTTCATCAATATTATCAGTTTCAATAATTTCATTCTCTCTAGCCCTAGAAAGTTGTTCATCAAGAAATTCACCAAGTGGCATAGTAGTATCAATCATAGAAGTAGTTTCATCATAAGTATCATGCATAGCAGAAGTGGCATCATCAATAACATGCGACATATCAGAATTAATAGCAAAAGCAGGTTTAGGTGTCGCAAGCTTACTCAAAATGTATAGGCTTAATCAAGTGCAGAGCTAGATGGCAGTTCCTTACCTCCCCTCATAGTTGAGGGATAAATTTTTGTTTTTGCGTCTTTCAAGTTCTTCATAGTGACCAACATATATAAATCCCAAGTAACTCAAAGAATAGAGCTATGCTCCCCGGCAACGGCGCCAGAAAATAGTCTTGATGACCCACAAGAATAGGGGATCGCAACATTTTTCGAGGGTAGAGTATTCAACCCAAATTTATTGATTCGACACAAGGGGAGCCAAAGAATATTCTCAAGTATTAGCAGCTGAGTTGTCAATTCAACCACACCTGGATAACTTATTATCTGCAGCAAAGTATTTAGTAGCAAAGTAGTATGGAAGTAACGGTAACGGTAGCAAAAGTAATATTTTTATGTTTTGTAGTGATTGTAACAATAGCAACGGACAGGTAAATAAGTGGACAACGATACGTGAAAAGCTCGTAGGCATTGGATCGGTGATGGAGAATTATGCCGGATGCGGTTCATCATGTAACAATCATAACATAGGGTGACACAGAACTAGCTCCAATTCATCAATGTAATGTAGGCATGTATTCGAATATAGTCATACGTGCTTATGGAAAAGAACTTGCATGCCATCTTTTGTCCTACCCTCCCGTGGCAGCGGGTCCTAATGGAAACTAAGGGATATTAAAGCCTCCTTTTAATAGAGTACCGGACCAAAGCATTAACACATAGTGAATACATGAACTCCTCAAACTACGGTCATCACCAGGCGTGGTCCCGATTATTGTCACTTCGGGGTTGCCGGATCATAACACATAGTAGGTGACTATAGAATTGCAAGATAGGATCAAGAACTCACATATATTCATGAAAACATAATAGGTTAAGATCTGAAATCATGGCACTCGGGCCCTAGTGACAAGCATTAAGCATAGCAAAGTCATAGCAACATCAATCTCAGAACATAGTGGATACTAGGATCAAACCCTAACAAAACTAACTCGATTACATGATAAATCTCATCCAACCCATCACCATCCAGCAAGCCTATGATGGAATTACTCACGCACGACAAAGCAGCATCATGAAATTGGTGATGGAGGATGGTTGATGATGACGATGGCGATGGATTCCCCTCTCCGGAGCCCCGAACGGACTCCAGATCAGCCCTCCCGAGAGAGTTTAGGGCTTGGCGGCGGCTCCGTATCGTAAAAGTGATGAATCTTTCCCTCTAATTTTTTTCTCCCCGAACACGAATATATGGAGTTGGAGTTGAGGTCGATGGAGCTCCAGGGGGCCCACGAGGCAGGGGCGTGCCCAGGGGGGCAGGCCCCCCACCCTCATGGAAAGTGTGTGGGGCCCCTGGCCTCGATTCTTTCGCCAGTATTTTTTATTATTTCCAAAAATAATCTCCGAGAAGTTTCAGGTCATTCCGAGAACTCCTGTTTCTGCACATAAATAACACCATGGCAATTCTGCTGAAAACAACATCAGTACGGGTTAGTTCCATTCAAATCATTCAAGTTAGAGTCCAAAATCAGGGCAAAAGTGTTTGGAAAAGTAGATACGACGGAGATGTATCATGGGTAACTGCCAGGTGCTCGCTACCCCTTCGGCATTGCAGTCCGGCATCCATTTCAGTATCTGGTCCCAGGCAGAATCAATGTTCGGAGGGATGACAGTTGCTGGGAGCTTGAACAACTCAAAGCGACCAAACAGTTGGTCACACAACCAGCCATGGCACTAAAATGATAAGTTATTGGCCAACCATGGGAGCAACCTCATCCTATCCGCAGCATCACCATACAGCCACACGGGCCTATCCCTTTCTTGCAGCGGCGAGATGCGGCGGATAAGAAAGTCTGCCACCACATGTTCGATGGTTAACCCGGCAGTCCTCAAACGGGTAATCCTCTTAATTGCCGGGCATAGCCTATCCTTAGAGAGGCCTTTGGCTCTCCAATCCTTGCCACGCTCGACACATTCTTTCCTTGCCTCACCGAACTCGGGGGCTTCCTTATCTTGGATCCAACACCAATCCCCTCTCCATTCGTCCCACCTCTCGCGTTGGTACCCAGGAAGGAAATCCCAGAACTTCCTTTCCACGCGCGGCATCCAACTAATGGTTCCTGAGCGGCTAACTTTGCTCTCCACCCAAGGAACAAAGTCATGCCGGAACAGATCCACATTGGGCCTAACCCCGACGAAGTTCTCACACAAATGTGCGAAGATGGCCATGGTCGCCATTGCATTTGGCGTGAAATCAAGGAGGTGGAATCCATAAATATTCATGATTGCCTCAAAGAATTTGGAGAAAGGGGGACACAGATCGCGGATGAAGTAAGCACAGAAGAAATGATAAGAATCCAGCGGATCTTCCTTCCCCTCCGCATAAACTACGGGCGCTCCATGCCCTTTTTCGATGGGCCTCCCCCATAGAAATATGTACCACGCTTGAAGTACTGGGCCGCTCAAGTTCGACGGGGTGAAGACGACATCTTCACTCCGCTTCTTGTTCAGCTCCGCCCCCCTCTTGCTTCCCTCAGCGGCAGCCTCCTTCGCCGTGGCCGTCGGCTTTCTCTTCTCCGCGGGTTTCTTCCCCATTCCTGCGGTAGCAACGCAAAAAGGGAGAGGCATTCGATGGGAAGGGCGGCAGTGGAAGGGAGGGAAAGAGGAATTGTCTCTTCGCTTGTAGCGGAAGAAGATGGGAGGAGCGGAGCAAGATACAGGTGAATTGTGCCGCTCTGTTTTTCCCTACTCTTAAGGGGGGAAAGCGGAACGAGGGTGCGATGCTTTAGAAAGTTACCGTTTTACCTTAACTCCAACAGTCCCACCACCCCACGACGTGTAGTAATTGCACAAAGTGGACGTTGGATTGACTAGTCGCCATGGCAAACTGGCATGCGCAGCCCTCTCCTGCCAAGTATTCACGCACTGTTTGGGCCCTAACCCAATTTGCCACATGACACGTATGGCTCAGGCCTGGGTGCTTGAGGGAGTCTTGGATTAGGGGGTCTCCGGACAACCGGACTATATCCTTTGGCCGGGCTGTTGGACTATGAAGATACAAGATTGAAGACTTCGTCCCATGTCCGGATAGGACTTTCCTTGGCATGGAAGGCAAGCTTGGCAACGGATATGTAGATCTCCTCCCTTGTAACCGACTCTGTGTAACCCTAGCCCCCTCCGGTGTCTATATAAACCAGAGGGTTTAGTCCGTAGGACAACAACAATCATACCATAGGCTAGCTTCTAGGGTTTAGCCTCTACGATCTCGTGGTAGATCAACTCTTGTAATACTCATATCATCAAGATCAATCAAGCAGAAAGTAGGGTATTACCTCCATCGAGAGGGCCCGAACCTGGGTAAACATCGTGTCCCCCGCCTCCTGTTACCATCCGCCTTAGACACACAGTTTGGGACCCCCTACCCGAGATCCGCCGATTTTGACACCGACATGGCTTATGTCGGGGAAAAAAGACAGGGGTATATGTTTCCCCTGACTCGTGCATGGACAAGCCAAGACCGAGCCAAGATGTACAAGGAACCAAGAGATTCAAAGGACCAACATGCAGAACAGAGGGACCAAGATCAAGCCAGAGAAGTAGGATATCGTCAAGAAAAAAGCCTCCTTTGCGGGCAGGCGAGCCCAGCAAGGAGCGAGGCCACCCCAGAAGTAGGCGACCAAAGCGCCCCGGCAGGGCCTGCCGGGGCTCCGGAGGCAAAAGCACCTCACCAACCATTCCACCATGACCCACGTCGTCGGTCAGTGCAGTGTCAAGCCGCAGAGTGACTAAGTGGTAGCCATTCGCCACATGGCTGCCTCTCGCTACAGGAAAAACCCACAGACGAAACCAATCCTGCAACCTATCAAACAAGCAAGCGCGGAGCTGGCAAAATAGCCCGGCAAGCCTTGCCGGGCAACCAATGATGTGACGTTGAGCGGTGCATTTAATGCGCCCTGTCAGCCCGAAGAGTTAGGTATGATAGCATTGTTGCTATCTTATCAGTGTGTAATGACTACTTTGCCATTGTGGTGATCCCTTGATCTATAAAAGGAGGCCCATGGCAACCGAAGAAAGGGTTAGAAGGTTGGATAACTCACACCCCCATACGCGCATAGCTACTATTGCCCTGAGGAAATCCTTAACGGGCAAGTGTACTACGCATCGCCACCACCTTGCCACCATCATGCATCAAAGCATGAGTAGGGTTTTACAGCTCGCGGCGGCCCAAACCTAGGTAAAACTGCCCGCGTGATCTCTGCCATGCTGTCCCAAGCTCGTAGACTCTTTGTGCAACGCAACGTCCCCCCTACCGAACCAGCAATGGACCTCCTGGTCCCATAGGTGGCCGTGGTTTCCCGCGACAGTTGCCTCCCAACAAGCGCTATTGTTTTACGCCCTTAGCAAGGCATAAAGCAAGGACCTACGTTTTTTCATCCATAGTTTTGATAACTTTTTTAAGGGCTTTCTCAAACTCGGGAGGCTCTTTGCGCTTCCCTAAATTCTCGTGAAAAGAAACCATCTTTAGATCTAAATTATCCAATTGCTTATTACAGAGAGTAATCAAGGAATTCATGCAATTGATACTACCACTAAGATGTTTGAGGGGTTCGTTATATTTTTGCAATTCAACCATATGTTTGTGCAAATCACCAAGTTTGTCCAACATTTGAACTCCCTCTGGGGTGAACGAAAACCCCTTCTTTGGAGGTGGAACCCCCAAAATTCCTTCTAAGATTTCATAGGCAGCATTAGCATCAATCACAATAAAATTCCCTTTAGCGGCAAAATCTAAGAGTTATCTTTGATGAAAAGCCAATCCTATGTAAAAATTACGAAGAAAAATCTTTGCGTCCCCCTTTAAGTTGCAAACACGATAGGATTCCATTAGCCTATACCAATCATCTTTCAAATTTTCTCCTTGTCGTTGCTTGAAGTATAAAACTTCAAAATATGGTGACAAAGGAGGAGTAGACATGCTAGCCATTATGACTAGAAAGCAAGAACACAGATAGATCCGGCAAGAAAACGACAAACAATAAAGAGGGCGAATAAAATGGCAAATTTTTGTGAAGTCGGGGAGAGGAAAACAAGAGGCAAATGGCAAATAATGTAATTGCAAGGAGATGGTATTTGTGATTAGGAACCTGGTAGTTGATGATGATGTCTCCCCGACAAGTGCACCAGAAAATCCTTTTGATGTCTGCTAGAACTACATCGGTATTTCCGCAAAGAGGAAGGGATGATGCTGCACAGCGGCTGTCAGGACCCCGATTCCAAGTCACATCGATCTAGCCGGTAACACCTCATATCACTTTGCGGCCTCACGCATGGTATTCCCATGGGTGTCGCCTTACCATGGCCCGGGACCGTTTGCGCCTTTTGGCTCACGTATATGATAGTGTTGCTAACATCCATATGACAGAGAACCCGGGCCAACATGGCTAGTCGTGAACCCAAAGCGGCACTAACCCATGGGGACAGGCATACATGAATCACATCGAGCATGTCGGTTGCCAGCTGCAGAATCCGGGTCAGAAAGACCGGGCTAACATGACTCGGGAACCCGGCCGTAGCAGGTGTGCAGACTCGGATGTCATCGCGTGACATTTCCCAAGGGATGTATACAGGAACAAAGTGAAACACATGTCGGCCACCAAGTGTCCCGAGCAAGAGTCTTTGGGCTAGTAGGACTCCGGTGAACTGGCTGTAGCGGACTACTATGGCTCAAGGAAGCACTAGACTACATTTCCCCATAAGAGACGCTGCCAAGGATAAACAACTAGATTGTCGGATCCCACACATACCAAGCATTTCAAACATACACACAATATGCTCGATATGTGTAAATACAACATGGCATCACAACATAACTCTACGACCCAAGTATTTATTCATTAGGCTCCGAGGAGCGAGATATTACAAACATGGGTCTCATGACCCAACATTCAGAGCATACAAGTCAAAGCACAAGCAGAAGCTTAACATGTCTGAGTACAGACAATTATAAATGAAAAAGGCTGAGAAGCCTGGCTATCTACTAGATCCTGCCGAGGGCACAAGATCGTAGCTGAGGTAACAAGCTAAACATCAAAGTCCACGCGGAACTACTAGTGAAACTGAAGTCTCTCTGCAAAAACATAAAATAGGCAAACGTGAGTACAATTGTACTCGGCAAGACTTACATCAGAACTAACTACATATGCATCATTATCAACAAAGGGGTGGTGGGGTTTAATCAGCAAGCCAGCTTTGACTCGGTGGCTATCCTGAACTACGACTGCAAGTAACTCTTTTGAGGTGGCGCACACGAGTCCACATAATCGCCATATCAATACACCACTATGGATCCGTTCCCGTCTCCCTACAAGGACGCCATCCATAGCACTCATGCTTATCTTGCGCATTTTAGAGTATCCACTTTCACTTGTCTATGAACTGTTATAGGCAACCCAGAAGTCCTTTACCGCGGACACGGCTATTCAATAGATCATATTAATCCTGCAGGGTGTACTTCTTCACACACGCCTCGCCACTTACCACCATGTACACGCCGTGTATCTCGGCAACCTTCAAGCGGAAGCTTCGGCGAGGAGTCGGCCACGACCGACTAACCACACAAGTCTCTCATCCAGGTTTATCGCCTATTCGGGTTCCATCCGCAAGGAGATCCGCCGGGTGTCGCCACGGCCCCAAACGATGTGAGCAGGGTTCCCGAGACACCAAATGGGCGCCCGCAGACACCGTGCCATGGTGTATCTACCGCAACATAGCCCACCCCTAGGGTCAGCGCCACGCACGGCCCCCAACACATATCCTACAAACACCGTAAACTAGTTGCAACTCCCCGGACAGAGATCGAGGCGATTAATAAGCCGAGAGGGCCGAAGTTACCGGAATCCAATGTGTGGTAGTAACTGTTCATGGATCACAAACACGTAACTCAGTTCCTGAGGACGGCTTCAATGAGAGAACCCACCATGTACTCCTACATGGCCTCTCACCGCTACCTTTACCAAATCGTGTTCACACACTTAGCTCTCAACAGTAGGACATGTTCACCATGTTCCAATTCATTCCTGATGAATCAGACCTGACTCAACTCTAAGAAGTAGCAGGCATGACAACAAGCATGAACGAGTAGGCACATCAGGGCTCAAACAACTCCTACTCATGCTAGTGGGTTTCATCTATTTACTGTGGAATGACAGGTCATGCAGAGGATAAAGGGGTTCAGCTACCGCAGCAAGTAACACATGAATCGTTGTTGTCCTAATGCAGTAAAAAAGAGCAGGAGCAAGAGAGTGGGATTGTATCGGAATGAACAAGGGGGTTTTGCTTGCCTGGAACTTCTGAAGATAATATAGCTCTTCATCGGTGTCATCAAACTCATCGTCGGAAGCACGTCTATCGAGAGGGGACAAATACCGGCAACAGAGAAATAAACACAATCAATGCAATGCACAATATGATGCATGATCTTGACATAGCAATATGCTGTGATTTAGTCTAATGCATCTAGCAACAAGTTAAATGGGGTTGGTTTGAACACTAGGTTCAAATTCAAACTCCATATGTGAGAGTTTAAATGCCATTTAATTGATTTGACCTGATCAGCAGGTATAAGTTGTTCTAACATGCATGAAACTGGTACAGATGGATAGATTGGATTTTTCTGATCATTTTTCATATATAAATTATTTCATTCTGAGCTACGGTTGATTTTCTATGATTTTTAGAAGTTTTGGTTATTTTCTGGAATTTCCTGTATAAGAATAATTCCAAGAATCGAATTAATGCGCCAAAGATTGCATCATGCTGACCTCAGCAGGTCAACAGCGCCGTCAGTGTCAAACCTGACCAGTGGGGACCATTGGTCAAGGACACGCGATCTTTATGCAGGTCACGTACATGTGGGGTCGGTCAACATCCACGCCAAGACGGCCAAAGTCGACGCAGGCCCACCAATTAAATAACTAATCTAATTATTTTGTTAAGCAAAGAACTAACAAGTGGGTCCCACTATCAGCGTCTATTGTTAGACTAACAGGGTTAGTTAGCTCCTAATCTAATGATCGCCACGTGGGCTAACCGCGATTAGTCACGGCATAAGCAGACGCGGTGGCGCCTCGTCCGCCATCTCCGGCGACGAGCTCATGGCTGGGTTTCTACGGATGCAGCGCGTCGAGGCGCATCGGTTGGTGGCCGTGGGTGGTGCCGGGGTGCACTAGAGCGGCGACGGCAAGGATGACAGCGGTGACAAGCGCGGCGGCCGGAGCTCGGACGTTGACGAAACCGACGACGCAGCGCACGGGGAAAACATCGGTTAGTACCTGCAGGTTCTACACGTGCTCGCGAGGCCAACAGGCATAAGCACGGGACCAGTTGGTCACCTGAGCCTCGTCGGCGACGAGCTCGGGCGGCGGCGCATTCGGGCGCAGGTGACGCGGTGGCTACGACGTGCAAGTGAAGCAAGGGAGAGGGGTGTCCGAGACAGGAGCTCACGGTGATCACGCCGGGCGGGTCGACGAGCTCGGGGAAGCACCGGAGCGAGCGGAGTGGCGAGGGGGATCTTCAGCGGCCGGCGATGAAAACGTTGAGGATGGCGATGCTGTGGGGCGTCCGGCGGTGCGTGTGTCCTCGAGGAGGCGTAGACGACGGAGGCGGATCTCCTGGACATGCTGGGGAGGCTAGGCGGTGGATGTGGCCGCGGCGAACGGCGTCGGTGGCGACGGCAGCGCTCGGCTGTGGGGAGGAGAGCGAGACAGAGGAGGGGAAGGGGTCCAGGGAGAGTGAGAGGGGTCAGGGGGGTTGCGTGGTGCTCGGGGACGCGTCCGGATCCTCGGCGGCAAGCAGGAGGTGGCGTGACGGCGGTGCGCTGCTGTGCACGCGCCTGCCCTCCCCGGGCAGGGAAGAAGATGACAGGGGAGGCTAGGTGGGCTGGGCTGGCCAGTGGGCTGGCTACCAGTGCAGGGTCTTCAACGCCTGCAGGTGGGCCACCTGTGTGATGCTAGGTAAGCTCTGCCTCTTCTGCTTTTCTAATTTGTTTTTGTTTTCTAATTATTTGCCTCTGCTTTTGAGCTTAGGAAAATACCAAGGCATTTCCTAAAATCCTGAAAATATTCATGGACACTTGCTGAATTATTTCAGTGGCCCAAAAAATAGTTCCAACATTATTTAAACATTTAAATTATTTATAGTATTTAAATGCCCAAAGTCAGATACAATAAGATTTATTTCTAAAATCTAGAATGGCCTAGAAATATGTGCATCATTGTTGGCAGAGGTTTTCACCTTTAACTAAAATCATGAACTTTTCTTAGGAACATTTTGGGTTTATTGGAAAGATTTTATAGTTGACCCTATTTGATTTAATTTTGGTGCTAGGGTTTGTCAATCCCCATTTCAACTTAAATAAAAATTTAAGCATGATGCAACAAGATGCAAACACCAGGCAGTACCAGCAGCTAGGGATGTGACAACGGCGGTAGGTATTTCCCTTAGTGATGAGACCAAGATTATCGAACCAGTAAGAGAACCAAGCAACACTATTAAACAGCACCTGCACACAAATAACAAATACTCGCAACCCGACGTATTAAAGGGGTTGTCAATCCCTTTCGGGTAACGGTGCCAGAAATTGGCAAAAGGACGTGAGAGAGTTGTAATAAATTGCTAGATCAAACACCGAATAAAATAAAGTGCAGCAAGGTATTTTTGTATTTTTGGTTTAATAGATTTGAAAATAAAAGTGAAGGAAATTAGATTGCAAAGGCAAATATAATAAAGAAGAGACCCGGGGGCCGTAGTTTTCACTAGTGGCTTCTCTCGAGAAAAATAGCAAACGACGGGTAAACGAATTACTGTTGGGCAATTGATAGAACTTCAAATAATCATGACGATATCCAGGCAATGATCATTAAATAGGCATCACGTCCAAGATTAGTAGACCGACTCCTACCTGCATCTACTACTATTACTCCACACATCGACCGCTATCCAGCATGCATCTAGTGTATTAAGTTCATGGAGAAACGGAGTAATGCAATAAGAATGATGACATGATGTAGACAAGATCTATTTATGTAGAAATAGACCCCATATTATTATCCTTAATAGCAACGATACATACGTGTCGGTTCCCCTTCTGTCACTGGCATCAAACACCATAATATTGAACCCATTACAAAGCACCTCTTCTCATTGCAAGATAAATACATCAAGTTGGCAAAAAAACAAATACTGGAGAGGAAATACGAGGCTATAAGCAATCATGCATATAAGAGATCAAAGAAGACTCAAATAACTTTCATGGATAAAAAGATATAACTGATCATTTACTCAAAGTTCATCGGATCCCAACAAACACACCGCAAAATGAGTTACATCATATGGATCTCCAAGATACCATTGTATTGAGAATCAAACAAGAGAGAGGAAGCCATCTAGATACTAACTACAGACCCATATGTCTACAAAAGACTACTCACGCATCATCGGAGAGGCACCAATGGGCATGATGAACTGTTCCGTGATGGTGTCTAGATTGGATCCGTGGTTCGGAACTTATGCGGCCGGAATTGATTTTCGTCGACTCCCCTAGGGTTTCTGGAATATTGGGGTATTTATAGAGTAAAGAGGCGGTTCGGGAGGCACCCGAGGTGTGCACAACCCACCAGTGCGCTCCTGGGCCTCCAAGCACGCCCTGGTGGGTTGTGCTCCCCTCGGAGCACCCCCGGGTGCTTCTCCGGCCCACTGGATGTCTTCTGGTCCATAAAATCCACAATAAGTTTCACTGCATTTGGACTCCGTTTGGTATTGATTTCCTGCGATGTAAAAAACATGCAGAAAACAGCAACTGACACTTGGCACTATGTCAGTAGGTTAGTACCAAAAAATCATATAAAATGACTATAAGATGATAGTAAAACAACCAAGAATGATAATATAACAGCATGGAATAATAATAAATTGTAGATACGTTGGAGATGTATCAACTGATGACGCGAGGCCGCAGAAAACCGCGAGCGGGAGCTTCTGGCTTCAAATGCCTCCCTCGAGCGGCAAGCTCAAGCGCGTGAAGCCGTCCTAAGCGCCTCAACGGAAGGGCCATAGGCGCGCGAAGTGGGGCTCCAGACTCTCGAGGACGCGCTCGCGCTAGAGGCGTCTGAGCACTAGTACAGCGAGGTGCTATAGAAACGGTTTTTAACCCCTTCCCGCGACGGCATTTGGAACCATCGCCTAGTGAGTGTGGGCGATAGGGGGTCCTTCCCACACGACCCAGAAACCATTGGGGATATGCCCTCCTAGCACACACGCTCGGCAAAATGAGGTCGTGTACAACCGGCGAGCGACCAAATACGGTTATACGTACAGTAGTGCTAAAAAATACAATTATACATGCGAAATCATTTCCGGTCGTAAGTACATCCCACACAAATACCCCCGCTAAACGCTTTCCGTCAGATATACATCCCACACAGTCGCTCCAAGGAAAATGTTTCTGTTCGCAAGTACATCACACACAATTTTCCCCGTTAAATCGTTTGTGATAGCGTTTCCATTGCACATTGTATTAACAATTTTATCGTTTACGGTATTGAATGCATCACACACGGTGCGTAGAAGAAACTGTGTGTCAAAGGCTGTCCATCACACACAGTTTTTATGTGGTAAAAGTTTGTGCCAGGTGGACTAACGCAAACAATTTTCAAGAGGATGTCGTCTGTGATTGTTCATTAATCTAACACGGTTTATTCCTAGAAATTGTGTGCGTTATTTAATGCATCACACACGGTGTTTTCTCAATAACCGTTTGCAATAGGAAAACCCAATTAGCAGGCTAATTATACGATTATTAATAATCCATTTATTAATCTAATTTACATTTCATATTAAGCACACTATATATTTCATTTTCATAATTGAAATACATCAGAGTACAACATCATATAGCTTCACCACTCAGCTACCCCATTGCACAACTACACCAGCACCAAGTTTCACATGCAACATCTATAACCTTTCGAAATTAGCATCATTGATCGTACATAGACAAATGTATCTCATCTGGAAAACTGCTGAAGCAGAATGCGAATATTGAGCCTTCATTGATGTTGAAGGTCTTTGTAACTTTAGGCCAAAGGTCGTGGATGATTGACCGTCCATCCTTCGTCCACTTCAGGAACACTTCAATATTGAACCATGGGTGTTGTATGAATACCTTCCTCGCCTCCTGACCATACAGGTGGTTTGAGAGGTAATCATTAGTGAACTGCTTTGAAAGGCCTGAAAACAAGGATGTGCATAAATATCTTCTCTATATTGGAAATGGGACAAAGGAATAAAAAGGCAAGGTATAATAGTTAGTACCATCCTGTAGTGAACTGATGTCTTCTTCATTGTGTAGACAAAGATCTTCTTTTTTGTCGCTAATTTCTTTATCCTAACAATCTTTCTGAGTTTCTTGACTTGACTGATATTCATGGACAACTCATTTCCCCATATGCAAAAAGGGTCAAACAGTGGGTCAAAACCTCTGACAGCAGGGCCTACATGTGCAAGACCAAATTGTTAAAACCTAAATATTAGAATGGTTCCTGCAATTTGATACGTCTCCAACGTATCTATAATTTTTGATTGTTTCATGCTATTATATTATCCATCTTGGATGTTTATGGGCTTTATTTTACACTTTTATATTATTTTTGGGACTAACCTATTGACCCAGAGCCCAAAGGCCTCGCTGTTTTTTCCCTTGTTTCAGTGTTTCGAAGAAAAGGAATATCAAACAGAGTCGAAACGGAATGGAACCTTCTGGAGAAGTTATTTTTGGAAGGAAAGCAACCTGATAGACTTGGAGTGCACGACATGAAAGAAATGAGGGAGCCACGATGTAGGGGGCGCGCCCTCCACCCTCGTGGGCCCCTCGTGGCTCCCCTGACGTATTTCTTCCGCCTATATATATCCATATACCCTAAAAACTTCGAGGAACATAATAGATCAGGAGTTCCGCCGCCGCAAGCCTCTGTAGCCACCAAAAGTCAATCGGGACCTGTTTCCAAAGACTTCCTCCCGAGGGGAGGGAACCCTAACCGTGGCCATCTTCATCATCCCAGCGCTCTCCATGACGAGGAGGGAGTAGTTCACCCTCGGGGCTGAGGGTATGTACCAAGAGGCTATGTGTTTGATCTCTCTCCTCTCTCGTGTTCTTGATTTGGCACGATCTTGATGTATCGCGAGCTTTGTTATTATAGTTGGATCTTATGTTGCTTCTCCCCTCTACTCTCTTGTAATGGATTGAGTTTTCCTTTGAAGTAATCTTATCGGATTGAGTCTTTAAAGATTTGAGAACACTTGATGTATGTCTTGCCGTATGATCTGTGGTGACAATGGGATATCACATGATTCACTTGATGTATGTTTTGGTGATCAACTTATGGTTCCGCCCATGAACCTATGCATAGGGGTTGGCACATGTTTTCGCCTTGATTCTCCCAGAGAAACTTTAGGGCACTCTTTGAGGTTCTATGTGTTGGTTGAATAGATGAATCTGAGATTGTGTGATGCATATCGTATAATCATACCCACGGATACTTGAGGTGACATTGGAGTATCTAGGTGACATTAGGGTTTTGGTTGATTTGTGTCTTAAGGTGTTATTCTAGTACGAACTCTAGGGATGTTTGTGACACTTATAGGAATAGCCCAATGGATTGATTGGAAAGAATAACTTTGAGGTGGTTTCATACCCTACCATAATCTCTTCGTTTGTTCTCCGCTATTAGTGACTTTGGAGTGACTCTTTCTTGCATGTTGAGGGATAGTTATATGATCGAATTATGTTATTATTGTTGAGAGAACTTGCACTAGTGAAAGTATGAACCCTAGGCCTTGTTTCAACGCATTGCAATACCGTTTACGCTCACTTTTATCATTAGTTACCTTGCTGTTTTTATATTTTCAGATTACAAAAACCTATATGTACTATCCATATTGCACTTGTATCACCATCTCTTCATTAACTAGTGCACCTATACAATTTACCATTGTATTGGGTGTGTTGGGGACACAAGAGACTCTTTGTTATTTGGTTGCAGGGTTGTTTGGGAGAGACCATCTTCATCCTACGCCTCCACGGATTGATAAACCTTAGGTCATCCACTTGAGGTAAATTTGCTACCGTCCTACAAACCTCTGCACTTGGAGGCCCAACAACGTCTTCTAGAAGAAGGTTGTGTAGTAGACATCAAGCAGTTTCTGCCGCTGTTGCCGGGCAGGTATATCTTTAGATCTTGCAATCGAATCTTTTAGTTTCTTGTTTTAGCACTAGTTTAGTTTGTAAAATAAAACTACAAAAAAATGGAATTGAGTTTATCTCATACGCTTCATCTTTTTAATATCTTTCGTGAGTATGATGGAAAGGAAAATTGTGCCAAAGTGTTAGAAGCAGAATGCATTAAAATGTTTGGCACTAAATTTGAATGATGAGCATGATTGCAATGTTGTTAGTATGAACTCCTTGAATATCCATATTACTAATGATGATTGCACTAGTTATGATGAAAATGTCTCCTATAAACATGTCAATTTTTGTTGAGTGCATTGGGTTTGAAACTACACACGAAATAGGTATTGTAAGAGGCATAAGCACTTAGTAACTAAATTGTCGCACGAAAGGCTAGATGTTTGTGCTGAAGATTTAAAGTTTCTCGGCCGTACTTGTGGACTTTGCAATGAAGGTGGTCATTTAGCTATCCGATGCAAATTGTTTCATGATCTAATCGTGTCCAAAAATTGTGATGAGTTGATTTCACTTGCACATTATAATGAACTTAACTTGCTTATGGGTTGAGAAGAAATGAAACATATAACTAGGCATCTACCAGAATTTGCCTGTTATAAACTTCTTGGTTCTGATCTAGAAAAAATTTATATGTATTGTGCGGTGAATTGCATTGAAAATCCTTATATTATCAATTACATAAAGAAATGAAAACAAATAGAAGATGAAGAGAATACTAATGAAAGGGAAGAGACTTCCCAATATCCTTCTATTATTTCTTATGATGAATCAGGTAACAAGGAGGAGCCCTCTATTCAACCAATCCCATTAATAAGGAGCTCCAAAAAGAGGATTGAACCCACACATGATGTGGTGAAGAAGAAGAAAAGAAAAAGGAAGAGAGGTAAAAAGATACCTCTCCCAAATAATGTTGCTCCTATTATTGTTGTGCCTCATGAGAATGAATCAAAAATAGTTGTGGAAGATGATGCACTTGATAATAATCTCGTTATGCCTATTGCTTGTTGTGATGATTATGATTGGGAAGATAATGATACTTCTTATGATCTTGAAAATCTTTTTGGCACTTGCTTGGAAGAATATGATAATTGCTATACTATTGGTGTTATCCATACTATTAATGATGGGAGTGATTATGCTTATGATATGAAAAGGCCCAAGCTTGGGGAAGCTATGTTTGATGAGAATGACATATTTGAGAATATATTTTCTACAATTAATGTTTGTCCCAAGCTTGGGGATGCTACGCTTAATGAAGATGATATTTTTAGTCTCCCAATTTTTGATATGCAAATTTATAATGATGATAGCATGCCTTCTACCTATGATGATTATATTGATAAAAGTGGGTTTGGAAGAGTGTCGGTGTCAAAACCGGCAAATCTCGGGTAGGGGGTCCCAAACTGTGCGTCTAAGGCGGATGGTAACAGGAGACAGGGGACACGATGTTTACCCAGGTTTGGGCCCTCTCTATGGAGGTAATACCCTACTTCCTGCTTGATTGATCTTGATGATATGAGTATTACAAGAGTTGATCTACCACGAGATCGTAGAGGCTAAACCCTAGAAGCTAGCCTATGGTATGATTGTTGTATATCTCTATCGACTAGCCTGGCCTCGGTTTATATAATGCACCAGAGGCCTAGGATAACAAGAGTCCTAGCCGAATACACCGGTGGGGGACAAGTCCTTGTCTTGATCGCCAAGTCTTGCGGAATCTTCCTTGTATGCGGCAGCTGTCCGGACTGGCCCATGAGTATACGGCCATGGGGGTCCTCAGCCCAATCTAACAGATCGGGAGATGACGTGGTGAGTACCCCCTAGTCCAGGACACCGTCAAAGAGTGTCAACTTTAGGAAGTAATGATCACACTATTCTGGAGGATGTTGAATCTTATAATATTTATGAAAGTGGATTTGGAGAGGTCTTGACTTTATTTAGTGATGTATCCACTATCTTGGAAGAGGTTTCAATCGATTATGATGAGAACAAAGTTGCTACTTATGATGATTATTGTGATGAAACTTATGCTATAAAAAGTAGTGATGATTATATTTATAAAACTTGTCATGATTATGAGTACCCTTTTTCTGAACATTACCCTTTTAATGTGGAAACAATTTATAGTATTCAAGTCTCTTATGATACTCCCACTATTCTGAATGAGAATAATTTTGCTTATGTGGAGAGTAGTAAAAATTTTATGCAAGTAGATCATGAAAAGAATGCTTTAGGTTCTGGTTATGTTTCTGAATTCATTCATTATGCTACTGAAAATTATTATGAGGAAGGAACATATGCTTGTAGGAATTGCAATAATATCAAGTTTCCTCTCTATGTGCTTAAAGTTTTGAAATTATGCTTGTTTTACCTTCCTATGCAAGTTGATTTTTGTTCCCATAAGTTGTTTGATCACAAAATCCCTATGCATAGGAAGTGGGTTAGACTTAAATGTGCTAGTCATATTCTTCATGATGCTCTCTTTATGTTTCAATTCTTATCTTTTATGTGAGCATCATTGAAATCATTATGCTTAGCTAGGGGCATTAAACGATAGCGCTTGTTGGGAGGCAACAAAATTTTATTTTAGTTTCTTGCTTTTTGGTTATGTTTAGGAATAAATAATCCATCTAGCTTCTGTTTAGATGTGGTTTTTGTGTTTCAATTAGTGTTTGTGCCAAGTAGAACGTTTGGGAAGACTTGGGTGAAGTCTTTATGATCATGCTGTAAAAAACAGAAACTTTAGCGCTCACGAGATTAGCTTCAACTTTTTACTGGAGAGTGCTATTTAGTTGATTATTTTTTCAGATGATTACTAGACAGATTCCTCAGGTCCACCAATTTATTTTAGAATTTTTCGAGCTCCAGAAGTTTGCGTTAGTTACAGATTACTACAGACAATTCTGTTTTTGACAGATTCTGTTTTTCGTGTGTTGTTTGCTTATTTTGATGACTCTATGGCTAGTAAAATAGTTTATAAACCATAGATAAGTTGGAATACAGTAGGTTTAACACCAATATAAATAAATAATGAGTTCATTACAGTACCTTGAAGTGGTGTTTTGTTTTCTTTCGCTAATGGAGCTCACGAGATTTTCTGTTAAGTTTTGTGTTGTGAAGTTTTCAAGTTTTGGGTAAAGATTCGATGGACTATGGAACAAGGAGTGGCAAGAGCCTAAGCTTGGGGATGCCCAAGGAACCCCAAGGTAATATTCAAGTACAACCAAGAGCCTAAGCTTGGGGATGCCCGGAAGGCATCCCCTCTTCGCCTTCGCTCATCGGTAACTTTACTTGGAGCTATATTTTTATTCACCACATGATATGTGTTTTGCTTGGAGCGTCATTTTATTTTCTTTAGCTTTGCTTGCTGTTTGAATAAAATACCAAGATCTGAAATTCTTAAATGAGAGAGAGAGAGTCTTTACATAGCTACATAATTATTTAACTACTCATTGATCTTCACTTATATCTTTCGGAGTAGTTTGTCATCTGCTCTAGTGCTTCACTTATATCCTTTTAGAGCACAATGTTGGTTTTATTTTCAAGAAATAGATGAAATCTCATGCTTCACTTATATTATTTTGAGAGTCTTAAACAGCATGGTAATTTTCTTAATCCTAATATGCTAGGTATTCAAGACTATTAAAAACTTTCCTATGAGTGTGTTGAATACTAAGAGAAGTTTGATGCTTGATGATTGTTTTGAGATATGGAGGTAGTGATATTAAAGTCGTGCTAGTTGAGTAGTTGTGAATTTGAGAAATACTTGTGTTGAAGTTTGCAAGTCCTGTAGCATGCACGTATGGTAAACATTATGTAACAAATTTGAAACATGAGGTGTTCTTTGATTGTCCTCCTTATGAGTGGCGGTCGGGGATGAGCGATGGTCTTTTCCTACCAATCTATCCCCCTAGGAGCATGCGCGTAGTGCTTGGTTTTTGATGACTTGTAGATTTTTGCAATACGTATGTGAGTTCTTTATGACTAATGTTGAGTCCATGGATTATACGCACTCTCACCCTTCAATCATTGCTAGCCTCTTCGGTACCGTGCATTGCCCTTTCTCACATTGAGACTTGGTGCAAACTTTGCCGGTGCATCCAAGCCCCGTGATATGATACGCTCTTTCACACATAAACCTCCTTATATCTTCCTCAAAACATCCACCATACCTACCTATTATGGCAGTTCCATGCCATTCCGAGATATATTGCCATGCAACTTTCCACCATTCCGTTTATCATGACACATTCATCATTGTCATATTGCTAGCATGATCATGTAGTTGACATAGTATTTGTGGCAAAGCCACCGTTCATAATTCTTTCATACATGTCACTCTTGGTTCATTGCATATCCCGCTACACCGCCGGAGGCATTCATATAGAGTCATACTTTGTTCTAGTATCGAGTTGTAATCATTGAGTTGTAAATAAATAGAAGTGTGATGATCATCATTTTCTATAGCATTGTCCCAAGTGAGGAATAAAAAAAGAGAGAAACGCCATAAAAAAGAGAAGGCCCAAAAAAATGAGAGAAAAAGAGAGAAGGGACAATGCTACTATCCTTTGCTACACTTGTGCTTCAAAGTAGCACCACAATCTTCATGATAGAGAGTCTCTTATTTTGTCGCTTTCATATACTAGTGGGAATTTTTCATTATAGAACTTGGCTTGTATATTCTAACAATGGGCCTCCTCAAGTGCCCTAGGTCTTCGTGAGCAAGCAAGTTGTATGCACACCCACTTAGTTTCTTATGTTGAGCTGTCATACATTTATAGCTCTAGTGCATATGTTGCATGGCAATCCCTAATCCTTGCATTAACATCAATCGATGGGCATCTACATAGCTCATTGATTAGCCTCGTTGATGTGAGTCTTTCTCCTTTTTTGTCTTCTCCACATAACCCCCATCATCATATTCTATTCCACCCATAGTGCTATGTCCATGGCTCGCGCTCATATATTACGTGAAAGTTTATAGGTTTGAGATTACTAAAGTATGAAGCAATTGCTTGGTTTGTCATCGGGGTTGTGCATGATGAGAGCATTCTTGTTTGACGAAAATGGAGCATGACTAAACTATATGATTTTGTAGGGATGAACTTTCTTTGGCCATGTTATTTTGAGAGGACATAATTGCTTAGTTAGTATGCTTGAAGTATTATTAGTTTTATGTCAATATGAACTTTTATCTTGAATCTTTCGGATCTGAATATTCATACCACAATTAAGAAGAATTACATTGATATTATGCCAAGTAGCATTCCACATCAAAAATTCTGTTTTTATCATTTACCTACTCGAGGATGAGCAGGAATTAAGCTTGGGGATGCTGATACGTCTCCAACGTATCAATAATTTTTTATTGTTCCATACTATTATATTATCCATTTGGATGTTTATGGGCTTTATTTTACACTTTTATATTATTTTTGGGACTAACCTATTGACCCAGAGCCCAGTGCCAGTTCCTGTTTTTCCCTTGTTTTAGTGTTTCGAACAAAAGGAATATCAAACAGAGTCGAAACGGAATGAAACCTTCTGGAGAAGTTATTTTTGGAAGGAAAGCAACCTGATAGACTTGGAGTGCACCTCAGGAAAGAAATAAGGGAGCCTCGAGGTAGGGGGGCGTGCCCACCCCCCTAGGGCGCGCCCTCCACCCTCGTGGCTCCCCTGACGTATTTCTTCCGCCTATATATATCCATATACCCTAAAAACTTCGAGGAACAGAATCGATCGGGAGTTCCGCCGCAAGCCTCAGAGCCACCAATAGTCAATCGGGACCCTGTTCAAGACTCACGAGGGGCGGAACCCTCACCGTGGCCATCTTCATCATCCCGGCGCTCTCCATGACGAGGAGGAGGGAGTAGTTCACTATCGGGCTGAGGGTATGTACCAAGAGCTATGTGTTTTATCTCTCTCTCTCTCTCTCTCTCTCTCTCTCTCTCTCTCTCGTGTTCTTGATTTGGCACGACCTTGATGTATCGCGAGCTTTGCTACTATAGTTGGATCTTATGTTACTTCTCCCCCTCTATACTCTTGTAATGGATTGAGTTTTCCCTTTGAAGTAATCTTATCAGATTGAGTCTTTAATGATTTGAGAACACTTGATGTATGTCTTGCCGTGCGTATCTGTGGTGACAATGGGATATCACGTGATTCACTTGATGTATGTTTTGGTGATCAACTTGAGGGTTCCGCCCATGAACCTATGCATTGGGGTTGGCACATGTTTTTGTCTTGATTCTCTGGTAGAAACTTTAGGGAACTCTTTGAGGTTCTATGTGTTGGTTGAATAGATGAATCTGAGATTGTGTGATGCATATCGTATAATCATACCCACGGATACTTGAGGTGACATTGGAGTATCTAGGTGACATTAGGGTTTTGGTTGATTTGTGTCTTAAGGCGTTATTCTAGTACGAACTCTAGGGCTGTTTGTGACACTTATAGGAATAGCCCAACGGATTGATTGGAAAGAATAACTTTGAGGTGGTTTCGCATCTACCACAATCTCTTCGCTTGTTCTCCGCTATTAGTGACTTTGGAGTGACTCTTTGTTGCATGTTGAGGGATAGTTATATGATCGAATTATGTTATTATTGTTGAGAGAACTTGCACTAGTGAAAGTATGAACCCTAGGCCTTGTTTCAACGCATTGCAATACCGCTTACGCTCACTTTTATCATTAGTTACCTTGCTGTTTTTATATTTTCATATTACAAAACATATATCTACTATCCATATTGCACTTGTATCACCATCTCTTCGCCGAACTAGTGCACCTATACAATTTACCATTGTATTGGGTGTGTTGGGGACACAAGAGACTCTTTGTTATTTGGTTGCAGGGTTGTTTGAGAGAGACCATCTTCATCCTACGCCTCCCACGGATTGATAAACCTTAGGTCATCCACTTGAGGGAAATTTGCTACTGTCCTACAAACCTCTGCACTTGGAGGCCCAACAATGTCTACAGGAAGAAGGTTGTGTAGTAGACATCACAATTGCACAATAATGTGCTGTTAGACAACGGACCATGCACGTGCTAACCTCGATTGTAAACCTCAGTGCTTCCCATTGTTTCCCTGCAACATATATAAGGTAGTTAGTCATCAGGTTAAGTAAGGGTTTGCATGCTATCAGTAAAATATGTCGATGAAAAATAAGCACATTGCAGATTCATCAGATTAATTCAAGCCACATGGAAAACCCATTTATCCAAACCAAGCATGATTAAGAACTAGGAAATATAGCACTTGTATATGTTTCTCATGTATTAAGTGCAGCCAAATTCGATTTATTCCTCACATGCACACCAATAAAAAATTCTACCCACGACAATTGGACATTGCATTGTAGAATTGAACCAGGCAGTTAACTAAACACCACAACAAATGAACCAAACATTAACTGAGCACCACGTTGCACAATATAACATACTCCTAATAGAAGATCAGACAGTTAACCAAACCAAGCATGCTTAACAACTTGGAAATATAGCAATTGTATTTGTTTCTCATGTATTTAGTACAACCAAATTCAATTTATTCCTCACATGGTATAAATAACAGAATGCACCCACAACAATTGAACATTGCATTGCAGAATTGAACCAAACAGTTAACTAAACACCACAACAAATGAACCAAACATTAACTGAGCACCACATTGCACAATATAACATACTCCTAATAGAAGATCAGACAGTTAACCTAACCAAGCATGCTTAACAACTTAGAAATATAGCAATTGTATTTGTTTCTCATGTATTTAGTACATCCAAATTTGATTTATTTCTCACATGGTATACAATAACAGAATGCACCCACAACAATTGAATATCGCATTGCAGAATTGAACCAAACAGCCAACCACATCACGTCGGCGGCATGCGAGGCGTCGACGGTGGCCTCGATGGCGAGGTGCTCCTCCAAGATCTGGGGGTCGACACAAATGGCAGGCATCGCGACCTCATCCGCGCATGCGGCCGCGATTTGCTTCTCCACTGTCAAATGCTCCTTGAGATCCTGGCTATACAGCACACACCATGGCTTAGGGCGGTGCTTATTTGGTGGAGGGGTCGGTGATTTGGGTGGAAGGTGTCGCGCCGGCGGTCGGGGCATGTGGGATGTGGAAGGAGGAGGAGGATGGGGGTCGGGTGTGGATTACCTGCCTGGATAGGCGAGGCCGAGCAGCGTGAAGGAGGGTCGCCGGCGAGGAGGCGGCGCTGCAAGCAAGGAGTGAAGGTTTCAACTTGGAAAGGAAGGCGGAAACAGGGGAAATGTGGCTTTTGGTAAGGGGGAGGGGGCGGGGATGTAGATAATTCCGCGGAAGCTGACAATTTGGAATCACTTCAGCGAAAAAACTGGTGCGCAAAGTGTCATCAGACACGGTCCCTTATTCAGAACTGTGTACGATATGTGAACATCACAAACGATTTAGATAGCTTAACCCGTGTGTGATGAGTTTGAACGTCAAAAATTTTGGTTCAAATTTCCCTAGTTACAGTGGTCATCCACGTCATTGCATAATTTGGGTACACAAAAGAGACTACATCACACCCACACTTCTTAATCTAGCAAGTTCAGCAATTAAACAGAGCTAGCTGACCTAAGCATTACTCTAACAAATTAAAGACTGGCGCTCTTAATTAAGCAAAACAAAGAGTACTACTACGGCTGGTGCTCGTCGATCTCCGCTGCCGCCTCCATCTCCAGCTCGCTCCCCACGGTCTTCTGGGGAAGGGGCTCCATGGCATCAATCGCACCATACTCGGCAAGCATCTCGCCATCCGCGTCCGCCATATCTTTGGAATAGGCCGCCACGAGCTGCGCGTGGGCGGCCGCGATCTGGGCTTTGGCAGGCTCCATCGTGGCAAGGTATGCCGCGCAGGAACGGACGGTTGCTCAAACTCTCTCGGCAATTGCCAACTCTTCGGCCGTGGGTTGCCGACCATTGTCGGAGAAGCTTCTTTCGATTTGTGCGGTGACCGCCACGAGCTGGGCGTGGACGGCCTCGACAAGGTCGTGGGCGGCCTCCATCAGGGATAAGGCCGCTGCTTTGGAAAGGACAATTGTTGTGCCGCTCTCAGCAGTTGCTATCCGCGAGGGAGATGCTACCACCACCGTCTGAGAAGCAACAACGACCGTTTGGGTTGCCTTGGCCGCCCGGATGCAGATTGCGGTCGCCCTCATGAAGCTTGTTAGCACGCACCTGGCGGCTGCGGCCGCGCTCTCGGTGGAGCGGGCCGCCGAAGTTGCCCTCACGGCGTGGGTGAGGGAGTCCTGGATTAGGGGGTATCCCGACAGCCGGACTGTATACATCGTCCGGACTACTGAAGCGTGAAGATACAAGACTCAAGACTTTGTCCCGTGTCCGGATGGGACTCTCCTTGGCGTGGAAGGCAAGCTTGGCGATCCGGATATTATATTTCCTTCCTTGTAACCGACTCCACGTAAACCCTAGCCCTCTCCGGTGTCTATATAAACTGGAGAGATTGGTCCTTAGAAGGCCGATCACAATTACAATCATACCATCATAGGCTAGCTCTTAGGGTTTAGCCTCTACAATCTCGTGGTAGATCTATTCTTGTACTACTCATATCGTTAATATTAGTCAAGCAGGAAGTAGGGTTTTACCTCCATCGAGAGGGTCCGAACCTGGGTAAACATTGTGTCCGTTGCTTCCTGTTACCATCAGCCTAGACGCATAGATCGGGAACCCCTACCCGAGATCCGCCGGTTTTGACACCGACATTGGTGCTTTCATTGAGAGTTCCTCTGTGTCGTCGCTGCAAGGCTCGATGGCTCCTTCAATCATCGCCAACGACACAGTCCAGGGTGAAACTTTTCTCCCCGGACAGGTCTTTGTGTTCGGCAGCTTCGCACTGCGGGCTATATTGCTTGGCCATCTGGAGCAGATCGACACCACGCCTCGCCACCGTGATCGGGTTCGAAACCTGAACTACACGGGCGGACATTCGAGGAGTCTTGATCTTCGACGGATTCGGGCCTATGCCAGAGCACCGGACAACACGACGAAAGCACGGCTTAGACTCATTGTCGGACAATGCTCGGGATATCACCCCTGGAGAAGCCCCGGACCTATATCCAGAGCAGACTGCATGGCCTAAGGATGGAGGGATGGACCCCGCCCCGCAGGTTGTACACTCATCGGCGGTGGAGCCGAACACATGCCTCACTTCTGAGGAAGTCTGTGACTTCGGACCCACGGACTCGTGTCGGGGCAGGCTGATCTGGCCCACGAACAGCTATGGGACCGGCGGACCGAGCCCCTTTCGGTTCGGCGGGAGGCGGAGGTCGCACGAAGAGCAGATCGAGGCGAAGCACACGAGCGGGTTTACCCAGCTTCGGAGCTCTCCGGAGAGATAACACTCCCTACCGCTGCATGCCCGAGTGTATTGAATTCTTGCTCAGGAGCGCTTGAGTGCTACAGTACACACAAGCTGCTAACGAGACCGAGCGCGAGTGTTCTCTGGAACCCCCTCTCGCTATGCATGGGCCTCCTTTTATATGCTAAAGGGTCTCCGGCAGGTGGCAACGTAGACAAGGGTAAAAATGGAAAAGGAGTGGTTGGCACAGCTACTTGTACAAAGTGTATCATACCTAACCCCGACGGCGGGGGACAAAGGCATTAAATGCCCGTCTCACGCCGCCTCTAACAAAGGCAAACAGGGACCGTCAGGGGCGCCACCGCTTGCCACAATGGCAATCTTGCCACGCGCCGCTTGCCACCGCGCTTTGCTGGCCGCACGGCCTCTTGCCACACGCGCCTGGAAAGGTCCCAGGGCGACACGTTAGTGGATGTGCTGGAGCGCAGGTGCAGTGGTGGTCTGCCATGACAAGCGCCTTGCATGTTGTTGTCTTGTCGCGTCCGGAAGCTTGTCGCTCATCGGGCCTTCCCGGCAAGCTCCTCTTGCCGGGCCTTGTCTCCTAGGTGCCTTGGGTGGCCTTCCCAGAAGCTCCTCTTGCGTGGCCTTGTCTCCTTGGCTTGAATACTTTGTTCTTGAATGGCTCCACAGAACCACGGAGGACCTTGGCGGTCACCGTAAGCCTTGCCGCGGAGGGCTGCAATCGCCCGTGCACAAGTTCGGGATACTAGGGTACCCCTACTCTAGTACACCGACAGAGCCCCAGGCTGGGCCACACACGGTGCCAAGCGCTGTTGGGCCAGCCCAAAACAGGCACTGCACACGCGCCCGGGTTACGCCATAATTCACTCCGGACCCACCACGCCCTCCACAGGCAGCCGCAGCGTCGAATGCTTGGCGTCGTGGGAGAAGATCGTGGGGGTTTCTTTATTTGGAAAAGCGGAATGTCCGCCTCCCTCTTTATAAGCGGGAAACAGGGCAGGTCGCCCACCTTGCCGATTCTGTTGTCCAATCTCGAAAAACCACCGCTGCTCCCCTTTTTCCCAAGGCTGAAGAGAGCAGCGCCCGCCCATCGCCACTAGCATCACCAACGCCGCCGATCTCCTCCGCCGCCTCCGCCATGGCTCCGAAGCCGACAAGGGAAGGCCGTGAAGTCGGGCCGAGGCGCAGCGGCTCGCAATCGCGAAGGAGCGGGCATCTTTCCCGCTCGGCCATGCGAGGAGCTGAGGGAGAACTACTACCTCTTCTGGTCGACGGAGACGCGAGCGCATCCGCGCACGAAGGTACTTCCAGCTGCTTCGGAACTAGCTCCGAACGGATATCCCTTCTTCGCGCTCTTCTTCTACTGCGGGCTCTGCCCGCCTTTCTCTGAATTTTTCTGCGATATCATGAACACCTACGGGTTCCGCCTCCTTGATTTCACCCCCAATGTTGTTCTGACCATGGCAGTTTTCGCACATCTCTGCGAAAACTTTGTCGGAGTCCATCCAAACGTAGCCCTTTTCCGCCACTTCTTTATGCCCCGAGTTGAGAGAGGAGAGCCTCTTCTTGCCGGCGGAATCGCTTGGATCTCAAGGATTGGTAAGAATGAAGCTTATCTGGAGGGAGAGCTCCGCAGCAAGTGGGAGGAGTGGAGGGCAGATTGGTGATGGATTGTCGAGGAGAACCCGCAGCCATTTACCGCCCAGCGCCAAACCCCAATAGTGCGCGGCAACGATTGGAGCAACGTGGCACCGGAAGACGCTAGACTGAAGATTGCCGTCACCCGGATCCTGCGCCTCAGGCTTGCCGGGCTTACTGTAGGCACCGTTGGCGCAGACTTTCTTCGCCGCCGCATCGCCCCCTTGCAGGAGAGGAGGAGACCCGCCTGGGAGTTTCAGAACGCGGCAGATATCATGAGGCTGCGCCCAGGCCTCAACTTCAACTTCACCGTCTTGGAACTTGACGCGATGCTCTTGGAGCTGTTCAAGCCCGATCCTGATCATCCAGAAATGTTTAGGTTGCCGAGGGGCGTCGTTCCGCTGTGCAACAATTCCTCGCTTGACCGCATCCGTGCAATGATGCCATTGTGCGACTCGCATGGAATTGTCCCAACTTGGCAAGAGCCTACAGATGACGTCGTGCGGCAGTTCTTTGACAGTCTGGAAGAAGTGCCGGTCCGCCCCGGCAAGCGTAAGAGCCTCACCATGACACCACCGATGATGAGATGCGCGCCATCGCCACCGAACTAGAAGAGGCGGCAGCACTGCGTCAAGGGCGAAGTTCGGATTCACCGTGGAGGAGGCAGAGGCAGCAGAGGCGGCAAGCCTTGTCGAGCGAAGGGAGTTTGCCGGGCGAGGAGGAGCTTGCCGAGCTGAGCCGAAGTCGAGCGAGCCGCCGAGGGCGCCTCCTCCCCACCTTCAAACAGCTTTGCCGCGAAAGCGGAGCCCCAGCTCCACTCAAGAAGGCGTCTTCGCAAGGCCGAGACGAAGCGTGGCGGCAGACGGGTCAACAGCCGCCGCTGCCGCAGCAGCTCCACCGCTGCAAGCACTGTTGCCGCTGGAGCACCTCACGCCGCTGCGGCAACCGGAGCGGGCCTCGCAGACCACCGCTCGCTTCCCGCCAAGCGGCCAAGGGAACCTACTCCTCCGCCTCGTCAGATCGAGGCGGGCCGGAATTTGATCTCTCCGTGCTTAGCTCCGACGAGGAAGAAGAAGAGTAAGATTCTTTGCAGCATTTGTAGTTCTTCGGCTTGTTGCTTTGTCTTGTATCTTATTTGCTTCATTCTGAACCCATTCCTTTTCAGGACGCTGGCCCAGAGAGCGTCGAAGAGAGCCAAGGCCCCGGTGATTGTCATCGAGGACGAACCCACCACGACAGCAGGAGGCGCGTCCAAGACCACCTTGCCGGATGCGGCAACTCTTCCTCAAAGCAGCCCCCAGCGTAAGTATATGGTTTACTTCCTGCTGTTTGGCGTGCATGGGTGCCCTTTGTTTGCTGATATCTGACTGCTGATTTGTGTAGGAGCAGAGCAGCCTTACCAGGAGTGCCCTGAAGCCGCTCCTGTCATGCCTTCTGCTTCGACTACACCGCCAAGGGAGGATTCCCCGGCGAGGGAGCGTTCTCCGGCAAGGGAGACTTCTCCGGCAAGGGGCAGTTCTCCGGCAAGGGACAGCTCTCCGGCAAGGGGCAGCACCAGCGATCTCGCGGCGGAGACCATGACTGCAGAAGGTAATCCCTTGCTTGAAAACTTTCCTTGTGTTCTTCTTCTTCTGATTTTCTTTTTGAATATTTGCTTGACTTCTCTTCATTTTCCGGTCGTCAGATCCATTCGCCACAGAGCCAATGCAGACCGAGGTCGCCGGCGAGGAGGACGCGCGTGGCAACATCGACGACGCCGCTGCCATCGAAGAAGAAGCCGGCGCTGACGAGCCCGCCGGCGAAGAGGCCGCCAAAGCTGCCGCCGCCGAAGCTGGCGAGGGGTTTGGAGATCGCACTGACGACCCTGAGGCCGCAGGAGCGCTAGGCGCTACGCCGACCGCCGATTCCTCCACCGCTGCGGCAGCGTCGGGCTCCGAAGAGCCCCAGCCCGGCGCCTATTTGAAGGCCGACGATGGCGTCTTCATCAAGCTCCCATGGGCGTCGAGCTCCAGGGCGCCGGCCGAAGGAGAAACTTTTGATGAAGAGCTGCTCGCCTCCGCTGGACTGACGCTGGTCGACGCACCAAACAGCAGATCGGCGAAGTCTCGAGGAGGAGCAATTGCGGAAGCTCTTGTCGCTCTACCGCGCCCGACAAGCCAAGCTGGAATCCGGAAGCGCTTATCACGAAGGCGGAGCAGACATCGAGAAGCGCTGGAGGACCTCCGGGGCCTCAACCAGAAGCTCTTCGGTCCTTGGCGGAGGAGCGGGAGCAACTTCGCCGAGGAGCGCAAAGCCTTCCTCCTCGAGAAGGCTGAAGCCGAGGAGCAACAGCTGACTTGCCGCCGAGAAGCTATCTGCGCAGGAAGGCGAAGTTGGCGCAGAGGAAGGTTTATCTTGACAGCCATGAGGAGGATCTAGCCACGCGAAAGCAAACATTTGGCGGGGCCCTCAAGGAAGCAAAGGATGCCGCCGCATGCCGAGGCCGCCAAGAAGGAGCCGAGACGAAGGTGATGCAGCTGGAGGCCAATCTCAAGGAGAGCGGCGAGGAGCTTGCTGCACTCAAGCATGAGCACGAGAAGGACGCCTACACTCTTGGCGAGCTGCAGGGCCGTCTCGCCCATGAGGAGCAAGGAGCTCAGCCGCCAAGGACTCCAACGCAGATCTCGAGTTGAAACTGACCACCTTGACTCGGTATTTGGACGGCGCCAGGAGCAGGAGGTGGCCTTGAAGGAGAAGATCAAGGCCGACGAGGCGTTCTTGGCGAGTCTTCTTGCCGCCGCCTGCATACCCTTAGGGAGAAGGTGGAGCACTGGACCGAGGGTCTCGTGGATGTTGATGCAGCCATCGGCTGTGAGCCGGGCGGAGCCGGGATGGTGGATCTTGGATATTCCTCCGATGAGCACCTCCAACCCAGCGCCAAGCTCAGCTTGTTCTTCAAGGGCGTGGTGGACGCCCTCCAATGACTCGGGAAGAAGTCCCAAAGCAGCTGGCCGAGGAATCGCGCCAGATCTGCACGGGAGCTCTTCAAAAGGTGCTGATGAAGGTGGCCTTACGCAATCCAGGCCTCAACCTCACCAACGTCCTCAAGTCCTTGCCGCCGGATGCTGATGTGGAGGCGCTCAAGACCCTTGTCGCACCCATCGTGGACAGGGTGAGCGGGATCAAGAGGGTTGAGGGCGATCGCGTAGATTAGGCTGCCCGCTTTCTCTTTTTCTTGTCGCTGCTGATCATGTCATGAGAACAATCTATTAGAGCTGCGACAAGCTATCTTGTAATATAACTCTATTTCGGGTAGTGATTGCTATGTTATTTCCTTTACTTGACTCCTTACTTTGTATGTTTTTGCCCTATGCTTTTAGGGAACTTGTCGGCGCAGGCACTGGGTCATGGCTGAAAAGTGCGGACGTCAAGAGCCTGGCGGTGCTGCTTCCGACAAGTAACCTTGTCGCAACTAGTCGCAGCTCGCTTAAGTTGTTGAGCGGACTCGAAACAAAGTAAGGGAGCAACTAGCTACGAGTTGGTTCCTCCGCGCACAGGTTTTCCATACAAAATACGGTCGTTCGAGGAAGATAACTTAAAAATTTTAAAACTGATTGCTCAAACTTTAGCAACTAATCTATTACGACGTTTGCTTCCCGGTAAGGCTAGACTTCCTCGGCGGACGCTTGGTCCACACCATTATCTTCTCCTTTCTCCCCGGCAAACTTGTGGGCGAGGGAACCTTCCTTTCTTTGAGAAAGAGAAAGAAGAGAAAATAAAGATATGGAGCCTTATGGCTCGTTATTGCTTACCGGGGGTAGGTGCTGCACAAAGTGTCAGATAACGCATGCAAAATAGAAGTAAAAAGCATGAAATTGACGAGATGTGCAAAGCACGCTAGCTTTACTTATGCACTGGGTCTGCGCCCGGCTTTGTACAAAGGATTACATGCAACATCGGCAAGACTTGTACAAAAGGTGGTTGCCGGAACGGGTTCCGGCAACCGCGCCCTACGGGTAAAACTTACGAAGATGCTCAATGTTCCAGGAGTTGCTCACCGAAACGCCATCTTCGGTCTCAAGGCGGACAGCGCCAGGCCTAGTGACTCGTTTCACCCGGTAAGGGCCTTCCCACTTCGGTGTCAACTTGTTTGAATTCTTGGCGGACTGAACGCGCCGAAGAACAAGGTCGCCTTCCTCGAGACTTCTGGCATTAACTTTGCGGCTATGGTAGCGGCACAAAGCTTGCTGGTATCGAGCAGCTCGTACAACACCCTGAAGACGATCCTCCTCAAGGAGCAGCATGTCATCTTGTCGCAGCTGCTCTTGCTCAAGCTCATCATAAGCGAGCACTCGAGGTGATCCGTATACGAGTTCCGTGGGGAGAACTGCCTCTGCTCCATAGACTAGAGCGAAGGTGTCCGCCGTTGGCTCGATTTGGCGTCAGATTGATCGACCAAAGAACCACCGGTAGCTCCTCAATCCAGCTTCTTTCCGCACTTGTGCAGCCTGTCGAAAGTTCGGTCTTGAGCCCGCAAGAGCACTTCAAGATTTGCCCTCTCCGCTTGACCGTTACTTCTCGGATGAGCAATGAAGCGAAGCGGAACCTTGGTGCCAAGATCTTGGACGTCGCATGAAGGTGCGGCTCGTGAATTGCGTGTTGTTGTCGGTGATGATCCTGTTAGGGATTACGAAACGGCAAACAATCGACCTAAAGAACTTGATCACGACCGTGCCGTCACCTTCCTCATCGCTTCCACTTCCGCCACTTTGTGAACTTGTCGATTGCAACGCATAAGTACTCAAAGCCCCGACAGCTCGGGAAAGGGGCCGAGGATGTCGAGCCCGGACCGAAAATGGCCCGGATAAAGGGATCGTCTGGAGAGCTTGAGCTGGCTGGTGTATCTGCTTGGAATGGAACTGCACGCTTCACACTTGGTTACTTGTGCAGTTGCATCCTCGGAAGGCTGTCGGCCAAAGAAACCTTGCCGGAACGCTTTGCCGCAAGTGCTCTCGCCAATGTGGTGAGCACATATGCCTCCATGTATCTCTCGCCAACAGCTTTTGTCCTTCTTCCCGTGAATACACTTCAATTTCACACCGTTGAGTCTTCTTCTCGCATACAGTGTGTTGTCGACAAACTGGTACATACTTGACTGCCGCTACTCTTTCCGCTTCTTCTTGCTCTTGGGAAGTTCTCTCCGTCTTCAAGGAAATGGACAATCTGCGGTGCCCATCTTTGGAGCTTGCGGCTCGACAACAAGGACTAAAGGCACATCTGCTGCTGCGGAATATCCGCTTCTCTGGCGAGAACCTGCGGCTCACCGGAGCTTGACGTTCCGGCAAGCTTGCCGGAGCAAAACTTGTCGGGAGCGTCGCTTCAACGGAACAAACCCTAGGGCTTGTCGGAGCAGATCGCTCCTCAAAGATCAAGGTGTTGATCTTGGGGACCTTCTTGGCAACGGCTTCGGGGAGCTCTGCCGGAAAATAGTCACCAGAAATCAACTTCCTCTTCTTGCTCCGTCCGGTTGATGGTGTTACAGACGGTTGAGTCAGCTTGAGCACAAAGATCCCTGATTCCAGAGGTAACTTAAGTGCGGCGCACTTCGACAGGCCATCAACAATGTCGTTCTGAGCTCTTGGAATATATTCCATCTGCAGGCCGTCAAAGTGCTCTTCTAGCTTTCTCACTTCATCAACATAAGCTTCCATCAACGGACTCTGATAACTCTTGTTCACTTGGCGGATGACAAGCTGTGAGTCACCCCTGACAATGAGCTTCTTGATCCCGAGGTTCATCTGCGATCTCGAGACCGGCAAGCAAACCTTCATACTCTGCAGTATTGTTTGTTGCTTGCTCCTTGGGAAAGTGCATCCGACTACGTGCTTGAGGTGCTCTCCGTGGGTGCAACAAGTAGCACGCCTGCTGCTGGCGCCTTTGCAGCGAGAAGGCACCATCAAAGTACATCAGCCACTCTTTGCTTGCCTCCTTGACGGGATGCTCGTTTTGGAATTTCTTCATCTTGTGTTGGCGTCCATTCTGCTATGAACTCCGCCAATGCTCGCTTTTGGATAGTTGAAGTGCTCTCAAACTTGAGGCCAAAGCTTGACAGTTCCAAGTGCCCACTCGACAATCCTGCCTGTTGCCTCTGGATTTTGCAAGATCCTCTTCAAAGGGAAAACGAGTGACGATCGTGATCTCATGTGCACGGAAGTAATGGCGCAGCTTTCTCGAGGCCATGAGGAGGCCGAAAAGCAATTTCTGCACATCGTAGTACCTTGACCTAGCCCCTGCAGAAGGGAACCGACAAAAGTAAATCGGGCGCTGCACCATTCTTTTCTGCATCTTCTCATGCGCCTGCGCAGATCCATCCTTGTCGGGACCAGAGCTTGCGGTGAAGCCGCTGCTCGTCGCTGGATGCATCTGCCATGGTTGCTAGCTCATCATCTGCCTCCCTCTCCGCTACTAACGAAGCACTAACCACTTGATTGGTTGCCGCTATATATAGCAGCAACTTCTCTTGTGGCTTAGGTGCGACAAGTGTTGGAGTGGAGGACAGGTACCTCTTCAAGTCCTGCAGTGCAGCCTCCGCTTCCGGAGTCCATTTCATCGGACCTGCCTTTTCAAAATTTTGAAAAATGGCAGGGCGCGCTCAGCAGACCTAGAGATAAACCTGCTAAGAGCAGCTACGCAACCAGCAAGTCTTCGTACATCCTTGACGCGCTTTGGTGCTTCAATCTGCTCAATGGCCTTGATCTTGTTGGGATTGGCTTCAATTCCCCGCTGAGACACGAAGAACCCAAGAAGCTTGCCGGAAGGGACTCCAAACACACACTTCTCGTGGTTGAGCTTGAGGTTGATCTTGGCGCAGATTTGCAAAGGTTTCGTCTAAATCTTGAATCGAGTCGCCTTGTCCTTGCTCTTGACCACTATGTCATCCATGTAGGCTTCCACATTTACGTGCATTTGCGGCTCAAAAGCGTAATGGACTACTCTTGCAAATGTTGAACCAGCATTCTTTAATCCGAAAGGCATCCGTCTGAAACAAGTATGTGCCACATGGGGTGATGAATGCGGTCTTCTCCTCATCCTCTTACGCCATGAAGATCTGATGATATCCTCGAGTATGCATCCGTAAATGAAAGCAAATCACATCCGGCCGTGGAGTCAACAATCTGGTCGATGCGCGGCAAGGGAAATGGGTCTTTGGGACAAGCTTTATTGACATCGGTAAAGTCGATACAAAGCCTCCATTTCCCGTTTGCCTTGCGTACAACTACAGGATTGGCCAACCACGTAGGATGGAGCACTCCTCTGACAAGGCCTGCTGCTTCCAATTTCTTGATTTCTTCTGCGATGAATTCTTGGCGCTCCACCGCACCTTCTCGACTTTACGCTTGGACGGGCGCGCATGAGGACAAAGCGGCAAGATGGTGCTCAATTACTTTCACAGGAACACGGGGATGTCGACGGTTTCCACGCAAACACGCCGACGTTACGCCGCGGGAAAGCAACGAGCGCGCCTTCCTATTTAGGGTCGAGAGTGGCACTGATGGTGAAGGTACCACCAGTGTTGTCCTCCTTGGCGGATACCTTCTTGGTCTCTGGTGGAGCTGCCATAGTCTTCTTACACTTGCCGGTGGAGCTCGATGGTGCGTCCTCGACGGTAGCGCAGCACTCCGAAGAGGTGCGCTTGCCGGAGTAGGCATCAGAGCTCTTGCCGGACTTGGTCTTCTTCTTCGCCGGGAGCTTCAGGCAAGTGGCTTGCAATCTGTTGCAGCCGCTTCCTCGGTAGATCTTGTTGGCGATATAAGAGCATCCTTCTTGTCGCCAAGGGCAGAGATGACACTTATCGGGCTGGCATCTTCAAAGATGTTGTATGCATAGTGAGAGGCTGCCATGAATTTGGCGGCTACCGACGGCCAAGTATCCCATTGTAAGGCAATGGAAAGTCAAGAACGTCAAAAGTGACCCTCTCGATCCTGAAGTTCAACTTCGCTGCCAAATGTCACCGCAACGTGATCTTTCCCTTTGGTTTGCTCCTTCCCGAATTGATTCCTTGGAATGTGCCGGTCTCTTCGAGCTCGCCATCAGGGATCTGGAGTTTCTGGAGCACCGCGAAGGAGATCAGGTTCAAGCCGGCCCCGCCGTCAACTAGCATCTTAGTGACCTTGAGGTTGCGGATAGTTGGTGAAACCAACATCGGCAAGCACCCGACCGCAGTTACACGATCAGGGTGGTCCTCAATATCAAAGATGATAGGCGTGCTGGACCATTTCATAGGCTTGCGTGACTCGACGGATGGTTCTGCCGCATTGACTTCCCGCATCCACTGCTTGAGCTGGCGGTGTGAAGTATGCAGAGAAGCACCGCCGTCAACGCACAGGACCTCTGTGGCTTTCTGGAACTCCTGCTCATCGGTCTCGCCATCATCCATGTCTTCATCATCGCTGCCGTCTTCATCCTTGTCGCGGCCGCTGAGGTCTATCTCCTTGCCGCTGCTTGGCCTTGCCGCGACGTCGTCCTCGGCCGGGACGTTTCTTGCTAGCTCCTCCGGACCTTCTGGGCCTTCTCCTTGTCGCGTCGTTCGTATTCAGCCTTCTGCTGCTCGACAAGCTGCTCGACCTTTTTGCAGCTCTGGAGGTCATGACCCTTGGTGCGGTGGATCTTGCAGTACTGTTTGTTGGAGCCGTCCTGCTTATCGGGGACCGCCACAGCCTGGCAGTTGGTGCCAGCGGCAACCTCCTTGTCGGAGCTACCAGCCTTGGCTTTCTTGGCGCCTCCTCCGTTGTCGGACTGCTCAACAACTAGCACATCTTTGCCTTTCTTCTTCCTGTTGCTCCGCCGCCGGTTTTTCTTTGCCGGGGCGGTCTCCTCACTATCAGATCCTCCTGCTTCAGTATTCTCTCCGGAGTCTCCTCCGCTCCTCAAAGACGTGTACACTTGTCGGCCCAGGCATATAGCTCACCGACGTCTTCGATCTTGCACATCGCCATCTCCTCCCGCATCTCGCGGTTTCGACGTTTCGATGGAACGCTGACATTACCGGCAGGTGGACATCCGATGTTGTGCCGTACACGGCTGAATCTCTCAATGTACTTGCGCAGGGCTCTCCTTCCTTCCGGGCGAGCAGATGAAGGTCGCTTTCTTGGCCATGGGGCTTGTGGTCACCAGAAGGCGCCGACAAACCGATGGCATAGATCTGCCCAAGAGGATATGGAGTTGTCCGGCAAGTGCATGAGCCAAGATCGACATTGGGCTTGAGCACCGGTGAAGTAGTTGGCCAGATCTTGTCGTCTCGCCCCCCGGCAGCTTGCACCGCGATGGTGTAGATGTTGAGGAACTCCGACGGATGTGTCTTGCTGTCGTACTTCTCCGGTACGTCTGGCTTGAAATTCGTCTTGCTGGGCCACTGGACTTGCCGCAGCTCACGAGTAAACGGAGGGCAACCTACCGCGTACGGCAAGTCGCCTGGTTCCCCTGGCGCATGCATGTCGACAGAGGGCCAAGCGTGCTGGTCGGATTGACGCCGCGCTTCTTCGGGCGCCGATGCGAAGTTCGAAGCGTCTTCTTGCCGCTGCTCAGGAAGAACTTGGCGCTGATCGCGACGAGCTCGTGGATCCGATGATGCGGTGGAGTCGCTGTCGAGGTGGATCCGGCGAGTCGGCGATCTTGGCCTTCGGGGCGGAGAGTGCATGGTGGTTGCACCCCCACCGGTTCCGTCGCCACCGGCTCGTGTTTGGCGGTCTTGCCGCGGAGCGTCGCCGTTGGCAAAGCCAATGAGACTCTGAATGGTGGCCCTCCATTCATCGACCTTGTCGGCTGTTGGAGGGTAATCCAGAAGCAGTTGAGCTCTCGCCAAAGCTTCTGCTGGAGTGGTGGGTGGTAGTGGTGAACGACGCGAGGAGCGGGATATGCTCGGACTTCTAACTGTGTTAGAATGAGCAGTATCCCGTCCAGGTGACCATGCCTCGCTCGTGCCAGCATGTTGGCGTGCATGCTGGTCTTGAGCATCCCGAGATCCACTAGCTCGATCTTGGTCCAACGAGCGTATGGCATTGTGGATACCATGACGCTGTCGGTCCCCTCCCCGAGACGGGCGCGGTGCATGTACGGACGCCGAGGTTCCGCGCAGCCTTGTCCTTGGACTTGGCAGCACCGTGGGCTCCCCGTCGTCATCCATTCTTCCGCCGGCGTCTACCCCACCACCCGCTTGCTCCGTGGTGGTGGGTTCGACGCGGACGGAACATCTGCCGCCGAAGCCTTCTTCTTCGGTGGCATGTCGATGAAGATGATGAAGGTCTAGCTCGTGTGGACGCCGGATCAGGTTCGCACAATCTCGACGCCCCCCTACCTGGCGCGCCAAAGATGTCGGTGCAGGCTGTTCTGGCCCACGAACACCTATGGGACCGGCGGACCGAGCCCCTTTTGGTTCGGGCAGAGGCGGAGGTCGCGACGAAGAGCAGATCGAGGCGGTAAGCACACGAGCGGTTTTACCCAGCCGGAGCTCTCCGAGAGATAACACTCCTACCGCTGCATGTCCGAAAGTGTATTGAGTTATTGCTCGAGCGCTTGAGTGCTACAAAGACACACAAGCTGCTAACGAAACCGAAGCGCGAGTGTTCTTTGGAACCCCCCCACGCTATGCGCATGGGCCTCCTTTTATATGCTAAAGGGTCTCCGACAGGTGGCAACGTAGACAAGGGTAAAATGGAAAAGGAGTGGTTGGTACAGCTACTTGTACAATGTATCATACCTAACCCCGACGGCAGGGGACAAAGGCATTAAATGCCCGCTCACGCCGCCCTAACAAAGGCAAACAGGACCGTCAGGGCGCCACCGCTTACACGATGGCAATCTTGCCAAGCGCCGCCACATCAAGGCTTTGCTGGCCGCAAGACGTCTTGCCACGCTGCTACCGAAAGGTCCTGTATGGCGACACGTTAGTGGATGTGCTGGAGCGCAGGTGCAGAGTGGTGGTCTGCATGACAAGCGCCTTTGCCGCGGTTGTTGTCTTGTCGCGTCCGAAGCTTGTCGCCACCGGGCCTTCCCGGAAGCTCCTCTTGCCGGGGCCTTGTCTCCTAGGTGCCTTGGTGGCCTTCCCGCAAGCTCCTCTTGCCGGGCCTTGTCTCCTTGGCTTGAATACTTTGTTCTTGAATGGCTCCACAGGAACCACGGAGGACCTTGGCGGTCACCTGGTAAGCCTTGCCGCGGAGGGCTGCAACTGCCCGTGCACAAGTTCGGGGTACTAGGGTACCCCTACTCTAGTACACCGACAACTCGTGTCCGGTTGTAGGTTCCAGTCCGCACACTCCCGAGCCCGCCGAGCCTGGTTGGGCTCCGTTAATGGAGTTTACCGCTGCGGATATCTTCAAGCACTCGCCCTTTGGCGACATGCTGAACTCGTTAAAGTCTCTCTCTCTCTCTCTCTGTCATGAGGCTCTTGGCCGAACTATGTCCGGCCCGAGTGGAAAGGAGGCGACAAAGGAATTCGTTGCCCACCCACCACCCACTTCATTGCCACGGTTAATGATTTAACCGACGTGCTTGACTTCGACTCTGAAGGCATCGACGGGATGGACGACGATGCAGGAGAAGATTCAGAATCTCTGGGGCACTGGACTGCTACCTCATCACACGATATATACATGGTGGACACGCCCAAGGAGGACGACGGCGACAATCCGGAAGATGAAACCCCCGGGCAAAAGCCAAAACGACGGTGCAGACGCCGCTCAAAGTCCAGCAACAGCTGACGGCATGCCACAACACGTCTAGATACAGAGGGGCTGCCCACCCGCTGTGCTTCACCAAAGAAGTACTGGACCATGAATTTCCGCCGCTCAAAGTCCAGCAACAGCTGACGGCATGCCACAACATGTCCAGATACAGAGGGGCTGCCCACCCCCTGTGCTTCACCAAAGAAGTACTGGACCATGAATTTCCACAAGACTTCAAACCTGTGAACATAGAGGCATACGACGAACGACAGACCTAGGGGTCTGGATCGAGGATTTTATCCTACATATTCACATGGCTCATGGGGACGACCTCCACGCCATCAAATACCGTCCCCTCAAGTTGAAGGGACCAGCTCCACACTGGTTGAAAAGCCTCCCCGAAAATTCAATTGGGAGTTGGGAGGAACTCGAGGATGCTTTCAGGGCCAATTTTCAAGGGACTTATGTCCGGCCTCCGGATGTGGACGATTTAAGTCACATAATCCAACAGCCAGAGAGTCCGCCCGCAAGCTTTGGAACATATTCCTCACTAAGAAGAATCAAATTGTCGGTTGTCCGGATGCCGAAGCCTTAGCAGCATTCAAACACAGCATCCGCGACGAGCGGCTCGCCAGACACCTCGGCCAAGAAAATCCAAGGACAATGGAAGCCTTAACAAGCCTTATGACCCGCTTTTGTGCGGGTGAAGACAGCTGGTTGGCCCGTAAAGGCACTAGCGATCCCAGCACATCCGAAATAAGGGATGGCAACGGGAAGCCACGGCGTAATAAAAACAAACGCCAAAATAAGGAAGAGAGCCCGGACAACACAACGGTAAACGCCGGATTCAGGGGCTCTCGACCTGATCAGCAAAAGAAGCCACTTAAAGGCAGTAAAGAGGGACCGTCCGGTCTGAACAGAGTTTTGGACAGACTGTGCCAAATTCATGGCACCCCCGACAAACCTGCGAACCACACGCACAGAGAGTGTTGGGTCTTCTAGCAGGCCGACAAACTAAATGTCGAACACAAGGGAAGGGAAACACCAAGTGAAGACGAGGATGAACCTCGTCGGCCAACACCGGGGACAGAAAAATTCCCACCAGAGGTTAAACAAAGAACATGATCCACGCGACTCACACATCCACGAGAAGGCACGAACGCGCGCTCAAAGTCGCGTACGCTATAGAGCCCATCGTACCCACACCTAACTACTGGATGGCTTGTCCGATCACCTTCGATCACACGGACCGCCTAACTAGTACTCTGCGCGGAGGATCAGATGCCTTGGTGCTTGACCCAATAATCGACGGATACCATCTCACCCACGTCCTTATGGACGGCGGCAGTAGTATCAATTTAATATACCAGGACACTGTCCGCAGAATGGGGCTAGACCCATCCAGAATCAGCCAAAGCAACACCACCTTTGAAGGGGTAATACCAGGCGTTGAAGCCTACGGCAGGGGCTCCATCATACTAAAGGTAACATTCGGCTCCCCAGGCAACTCCAGAAGCGAAGAACTACACTTCACCATCGCACCCTTCCAAAGCAGCTATCACGCATTGCTTGGAAGAGCGGCCTTCGTCCGCTTCAACGCAATACCGCACTATGCCTACCTTACACTCAAGATGCTCGGACCACGTGGCGTCATCACCGTTAACGGAAACACAGAGCGCTCTTCACACGCAGAGGAACACGCGACGGCTCTAGCGGCCGAACTCTAAGCGGCCTCCGATACCAAAAAGCATGACTGGTCGTCAAGACCACGGACACGGTTAGACGGGTCCGGCAGCCTGGATAAAAATGAACCAGGGCGTCATAGATGTAATCCCATAGAGGACACTAGGGGCTATAAAATTTAATATAGCCCCACACTTGGCTCAACCTTATTGGCAGGCCAACGTCTTACACTTTTACTATCCATCGCATGCTTACGTTTTACTCTCCTACATGAGTTTTTCTTTTACGTACACAACGCTGCGTGTGATACCCTTCCAGGAAACGGCACAACAGAGACAAAGGCACAGACGTGCAGCAGGGCCCCGCTCCAAGGTTTCTTTTTAGATTAAGCCCCTGTGTAAACCTTTTATATTGCCTCTTGTTGTTCACACATCCCATGGATACTACACCCACAGAAGATACTGCCGTTATTGGCATTTCGCCACGACAGATTAACGCACGTACCTGGAAATACAGGGTTTATAATGAAAGGGCATTCTTCAGCCCATTTTTTGTTACAAAGTCCGAATACCTTCGGGAGTGTTCGGCGTCACGAGTTTGGCCTTATATGCATCAGCTCCGAATCATGTCTTTGGTCAAATGTTGGGTTTGCCCGGCTCCTGGGTTTGCCGCCTTATGTTCCGTTCTTATCGGCTAAGGAGGCCAAAGGAGAACTACTGCGATCGTGCCCTGGTTATTCCTGATGAGCACCTCAGTAGAGAAAGCCGAAAACTGACTGTCATGATACAACGAGAGACTGTTCAACCAATCGAAGACTTATCGGAATCTTTAGGATCCCTCTGCATTAACGAAGGACTGTTTCCCGGTCATGTACACCCACGCCCGTATTCGGATGCACGCGAAAGTACCAGGGGCTACATAGTAGCCCCACCGTTAAACTCCCATGGCAAAGCGAAGGTGTTACAGCTATATAGTCTGGTTGCCTAGTTCGACGTGCGATCACCTCCTTAATGGACCAAGACGTTGGATCAAGTGTGATTATACATATTTTTCATGAACACCCCCGCATTGTATGTGTGGGGGCTGAATCCGACGAGTGCTAACTTTCTGATCTCACACACACACACACACACGTATATATATATATATATATATATATATATATATATATATATATATATATATATATATATATATATATATATATATAAACGCCGCATACAGAGACACAATAATACTTTCGGCAAAAAGTATAAATATAGCCTTACAACCAAAATAACATTGTTTTCACAATGGTTCGATCTGTCACTCGAATAAGACATTCTTCGCGCACTGCGCCTCTATTAAGCGGGCACCTTCTGTTACCTGTGCCAAATAGTGCTCGGCCGGATACTGTCCTCCCGCCAGATTCCGGGTCGCTACAACGGTGGCCTCCATATCTGTCCAATATGCTTTAACGCGGGCAAGAGCCATTCGTGCACCCTCTATGCACGCCGACCTCCACATGGCATCGATCTGAGGCACGGCCCCAAGGAACTGCTGCACCAAACCAAAGTAATCGTCCGCTTAGGCCCCCTTGGCCAAAGATGGTCTATTACAGACCGCATTGCAAGCCCGGAAAACCTGTGAAGCTCCGCCACAACATCCATCTTCTCACTTAACGGCAGCGAATGCGCGGGAGCATTGAATTGCGACCAGAAAAGCTTCTCCAATTCTTTATCATCTTGATCCTCGAAAAACTTGGCTGCATCAGCGGCACTCTTCGCCAAGTCCGCATACGCATCTGCAGGACTCCAGCGTCCATCCAGGGGAGCATACTTCGGATCCAAAAACTTCGTCCGCAGTAAGTAGGAGCCCCCAGCCGCGATTTTACCGACCTGTTGAAGCTCCTCCCGCACACCCCTGACCTCGGTCCGCATCTCCTTGGTGGCATTAAGTGCCTTGTTCAGGTCATCCGAATTAGCCTTATTCTCCTTTTCAAGGAGTTCATACCGGTCGGCGGCGTTTTTCAACTCCACAGCCATTTCGACTATCTTTTCCTCGCTTCGGCGATGAGCAGCCTGTTCGGCTCTCAATTCTTCGGCCGCCTTTAGGGCAGCCGCATTGCTAACCCGAGCTTGCTCCTTGGCCTGGGCAAGTTCCGCCCTTAGGGCTTCCACGGCAGCAGCACCATCTGCAGTCCAAGCATATTGCATTATTATTATGCCCGTTTCTTATTTTCCTATACAACATAATAAGGAAAGCAGAGCACATACCTTGTGAATCGTCCAGCCGCTTGTTCACCAATGTGATATCGGCATCAATAGATCTGATCCGCCTCCTTAGCTCGGCAACTTCAATGGAGTGGTCGGCTGCTGGACCCTTAGATACATGCGCATATGCACAGCACAATCATTACTATATGATCCCCCGTTTGCCACCTAGGGCGGGCAACCAGAGTCTCAGGGGCTACTATCCATATGGAGCACACCTAGCGTGTGCCTCACAGCCAAACAATAGTGTATTTTTCACTACATACCTCAAAGCCTCTCGAGCAGGCTCAGAATGCTTCATTCAAACCGCCAGGCAGATGAAATCTGCTTGAGCACCGCGCTCATTAATGAGCGGTGCTCCTCCGAGAGTGCGGCTGGCTCCAGAAGGCTGTCAGTATGTCCGGCCGGACATCGAACACTGCCGAACCCTTCTTATCGCCCCCCGTGGGAGCCAAACACTCCGGGCTCAGGGCGGCTGACGTATTGACTTCCGGCTTCAGCAGACCCGGACTCCTCCATGACGATACCTCGATGTCGCCCGCTTCATGAGGCGGAGAGGTGGGTGGGGTCTCGCTCTCCATCATCTCCAGAGGAAGATCCCCCGAAGACGAACTCTGTTGAGAAGAGCTGCTAGCCGGACTGCAAAAGACGAATCCTGGTTATTAATCTCGGAGAAACGCAGTACCTTCGAATTAATGATTAACTTACAGCTCGGTGGAGGGCTGGCCCGTTGGCGGGCATGACGCGGTGAGGGCGCCCGTCGTGGCAGAGCCCCCTGGTGATACCTTTTTCCCTGGTTTAGGCATCTCCGTCTCCAAGTCTTTGGAGGCAGCCCTTTTCTTCCCGCGCGGGGAGGAGGCTTTAGCCTCCCCTTCCTGACTATCCTCCTCAGGGGAGGTAACAATTCCCCCGTTTCAGATGCGCAGCGTGTGAAGTTCGGTTTCTTCGTTCTTCCCCTTGTCTTTCCCTGAGGGCATTTTGCCGAGCACCCGGTCAAGCATCTTGGCAATGGTGGGATTAGGCGAGCCTTCGGAAGTGGCGCTGGACACCTGATTCTCTTCGCCTTACTGAGCCATTCCTGGCCACGGATGATTTTCAGAATAACAACTATGACCAATAAAAAACAAAGTGTCCGGTATCAAGGTTTCCTACTTGGGTATCTAGGTGATTGCAGCTTAGGCCCGCATCCTCGGTGGTTTCCGGACACTCTACTTGTGGTCCGAAGAATAATTTACACATCCCTTTGAGCTTCAGGCCGAAGAAGTGCTTAACAATCCGCGGACCCTCTGGATTGAACTACCACATCCGTAGAGGCCGACACTGGCACGGCAACATCCGTAGGATTAACATCACTTGAATTATGCTGACAAAGTTAATGTCCCTCTCAAGAAGCTCCCCAATGCGGTTCTGCAGTACAGGTACATCACCAGCGGGCCCCCAATTCCGTCCTACGTCGGTCCAAGACACCAGTTGTGAGGGAGGGCCCGAGCGGAACTCGGGGGCGGCTACCCACTTTGTGCCTCTGGGAGCCGTAACATAAAACCACCTCCGTTGCCATACATCGGATACTTCTGGGAAAGAACCCCCTGGCCATGGGGCATCGGCGTTCCTTCTTATTATGGAACCTCCGCACTCTGCATGTCGCCCCTCGATCATCTTCGGCTTCACATTAAAGGTCTTGAGCCATAAGCCGAAGTGTGGAGGACATGGAGAAAAGCCTCGCATGTAATGATGAACGACGAGATATGGAGGATAGCATCCGGAGCTAGTTCATGAAAATCCAACCCGTAATAGAACATGAGCCCCCTCACAAAGGGATTAAGGGTGAGGCCCAAGCATGAGGAAGTGAGGAACAAACACGACGCCTCATTGGGCTCTGGTGTAGGGATGACCTGCCCTGGAGCGGGAAGCCTGTGCTGGATGTCGGCGGTCAGATATCCGACCTCCCTAAGCCTCGCAATGTCCTCCTCTTGGATCGAGGAGGCCACCCATCGGCCTTGAGGGTTGGATCCGGACATATTGGAGGATCTAGGGCGTGGGAGCTTAGGTCTCGGGTGTTAGAACTCGAGGTGCAAGAAGGCGCGAGGGAGGTGGAAAAGAGGCATAGGCCTCGGCCCCTTTATAAAGAGGGTGAATATCAAGAGTCGTCAGCGTGACCGCTTGAAGCTTATCTAAAAACACACGGAGTCATACCAACGGTTGTCGTAGGGTTACACACGCCCATATTGATGGAAGATCCTGTAATAAGAGGAACATGATCTCTGCTTTGGCAGGACGTGCCGATAAAACGGCCTCGCAACGCGAGTCGAGGTGGGGCGAGAAACGCCAGTTCATGTTGGACCGGGCCACGATGCAAAGGCACAACATACAGAGATTGCCAGCAGATCGGATTTATGCTATGTTCCCTGCGATGGTATGCGAGAATCAACTCGCTGATCCGGACACGGTCTAAGTGTTCGATAATTACTTTAGAGTATTCGGAGATGGAACCCGCCCTGCAATGCCGAAGACAAGACTGCGTGCCAGACTCGTCGTTATTGAAGCCTGGTTCAGGGGCTACTGAGGGAGTCCTGGATTAGGGGGTATCCGGACAGCCGGACTGTATACATCGTCCGGACTATTGAAGCGTGAAGACACAAGACTCAAGACTTCGTCTCGTGTCCGGATGGGACTCTCCTTGGCGTGGAAGACAAGCTTGGCGATCTGGATATTATATTTCCTTCCTTGTAACCGACTCCATGTAAACCCTAGCCCTCTCCTGTGTCTATATAAACCGGAGGGGTTGGTCCTTAGAAGGCCGATCACAGTTACAATCATACCATCATAGGCTAGCTCTTAGGGTTTAGCCTCTACGATCTCGTGGTAGATCTACTCTTGTACTACTCATATTGTCAATATTAATCAAGAAGGAAGTAGGGTTTTACCTCCATCGAGAGGGCCCGAACCTGGGTAAACATTGTGTCCCTTGCTTCCTGTTACCATCAGCCTAGACGCACAGATCGGGACCCCCTACCCGAGATCCGCCGGTTTTGACACCGACATCGGGTCCATGTCCCCATCTTTCACCGGCGACGATTGAACAGTGAAATGATATTTGAGGAGCGGGCTAATGTGCTTGACACTCTGACGGTCCCCCAAGATATTTTGTGTTGAATCTCACACGGTTGGTGATAATAAACTGTGTGCGATCTACTTGATTTTTCGTCTTCATTTCAATTACATAATGGGATCACAACTGCAAAGGATGGTGTTTTAATTGCTAGAACTTTTATCTGCAGTGAACATGCAACTATAGGTGTGTCGTCAAAAAATTGGAATTATTCAGGGTTCGTTTGGACGTTTTTATACATTAACTTGGTTTTGTAGGCATTTCAGGTGCATAATTCAAATTTGAACAACATGCACATGCTCCAGTGCATATAAACAGGTTGAAAAATCAAATCTGTGTCCTTGGTTGCATGCTTAAGTGCCATGCAAAAAATGGGAATGAATGTCAAACACCCCGCCACCGTCACTCGGCCGCAAACATTGAGATACCTGGTTTTTAAATCCTAGTAAATCCAAAACTCGTCTGAAATTCATGAAACTTGGCATGCTATCATGGAGCAGCATCAACATGCCATGGTAAATTTTTTGTCCCATTTGGGGCATGTTTGGGTATAAGTTTCTCAAAAACCAGAGCTTATCACAAGAAGCGTGATGGTTTCGGTAGGGAACGTGCCACCTTTGGGGACAAACGATATTCGTTGCCTCTTATTGCTTTAAAAAAATTCTAGTGTCAACATAGAACAACAGGAGTGTTGCGTTTAATTTAGGAATTTTTTGGGGTTCGTTTGGACATTTTTATACATTAACTGTGTTTTCTAGGCATTTTATGTGCATAATTCAAATTTGAACTACATGCACATGCTCCAATGCATATAAGTTGGTTGAAAAATCAAATATGTGTCCTTGGTTGCACGCTTAGGTCCCATGCAAGAAATGGGAATGAATTTCAAACACCCTGCCACCATCACTCAGCCGCAAACATTGAGATACTTGGTTTTAAAATTCTAGTAAATCCAAAACTCGTCTTAAATTCATTAAACTTGGCATGCTATCATGGAGCGGCATCAACATGCCATGGTAAAATTTTTGTCCCATTTGGGGCAGGTTTGGGTATAAGCTTCTCACAAACCAGAGCTTCTCACAACAAGCGTGATGGTTTCTGTACGGAACGTGCCACCTTTGGGGACGAAACGATATCAGTTGCCTCTTATTGATTTCAAAAAATTTCTAGTGTCAACATAGAACAACAGGACTGTTTTGTTTAATTTTGGAATTTTTCGGGGTTCCTTTGGACATTTTTATACATTAACTTGGTTTTCTAGGCATTTTATGTGCATAATTAAAATTTGAACTACATGCACATGCTCCAGTGCATATAAATTGGGTGAAGAATCAAATTTATGTCTTTGGTTGCATGCTTAGGTCCCATGTAGAAAATGGGAGTGAATGTCAAACACCCTGCCACCGTCACTCGGCCGCAAACATTGAGATACCTGGTTTTTAAATTCTAGTAGATCCAAAACTCGTCTGAAATTCATGAAACTTGGCATGTTATCATGGAGCGGCATCAACATGCCGTGGTAAAATTTTTGTCCCATTTGGGGCAGGTTTGGGTATAAGCTTCTCAGAAACCAGAGCTACTCACAACAAGCGTGATGGTTTCGGTAGGGAACATGCCACCTTTGGGGACGAAACGATATCCGTTGCCTCTTATTACTCTAAAAATTTTCTAGTGTCAACATAGAACAACAGGAGTGTTGTGTTTGATTTTGGAATTTTTTGGGGCTCGTTTGGACATTTTTATACATTAACAGGGTTTTCTAGGAATTTTATGTGCATAATTGAAATTTGAACTACATGCACACGCTCCAGTGGATATAAATTGGGTGAAGAATCAAATCTGTGTCTTTGGTTGCATGCTTAGGTCCCATGCAGAAAGTGGGAGTGAATGTCAAACACCCTGCCTCCGTCACACGGCCGCAAACATTGAGATACCTGGTTTTTAGATTCTAGTAGATCCAAAACTCGTGTGAAATTCATGAAACTTGGCATGTTATCATGAAGCGGCATCAACATGCCGTGGTAAAATTTTTGTCCCATTTGGGGCAGGTTTGGGTATAAGCTTCTCACAAACCAGAGCTTCTCGCAACAAGTGTGATGATTTCGGTAGGGAACATGCCACCTTTGGGGACGAAACAATATCCGTTGCCTCTTATTGCTTTAAATTTTTTTCTAGTGTCAACATAGAACAACATGAGTGTTGTGTTTGATTTTGGAATTTTTCGGGGCTCGTTTGGACATTTTTATACATTAACAGGGTTTTCTAGGCATTTTATATGCATAATTCAAATTTGAACTACATGCACATGCTCCAGTGCATATAAATTGGTTGAAAAATCAAATATGTGTCCTTGGTTGCATGCTTAAGTCCCATGCAAGAAATGGGAATGAATGTCAAACACCCTGCCACCGTCACTTGGACCCAAACATTGAGATACCTAGTTTTTAAACCCTAATAAATCCAAAACTCGTCTGAAATTCATTAAACTTGGCATGTTATCATGGAGCGGCATCATGTCGTATTAAATTTTTTATCCCATTTGGGGCAGGTTTGGGTATAAGCTTCTCACAACAAGCGTGATGGTTTCGGTAGGGAACATGCCACCTTTGGGGACAAAACGATATTCGTTGCCTCTATTGCTTTAAAAAAATTCTAGTGTCAACATACAACAAAAGGAGTGTTGTGTTTGATTTTGGAAATTTTTGGGAATCGTTTGGACATTTTTATACATTAACTGGGTTTTCTAGGCATTTTATGTGCATAATTCAAATTTGAACTACAAGCACATGCTCCAATGCATATAAATTGGTTGAAAAATCAAATATGTGTCCTTGGTTGCATGCTTAGCTCCCATGCAAGAAATGGGAATGAATTTCAAACACCCTGCCACCGTCACTCAGCCGCAAACATTGAGATACTTGGTTTTTAAATTCTAGTAAATCCAATACTCGTCTGAAATTCATTAAACTTGGCATGCTATCATGGAGCGGCATCAACATGCTGTGGTAAAACTTTTGTCCCATTTGGGGCACGTTTGGGTATAATATTCTCACAAGCCAGAGCTTCTGACAACAAGCGTGATGGTTTCGGTAGAGAACGTGCCACCTTTGGGGACGAAACGATATCTGTTGCCTCTTATTGCTTTCAAAAAATTTCTAGTGTCAACATAGAACAACAGGAGTGTTGTGTGTAATTTTGGAATTTTTCGGGGTTCGTTTGGACATTTTTATACACTAACTGGGTTTTCTAGGCATTTTATGTGTATAATTCAAATTTGAACTACATGCACATGCTCCAGTGCTTATAAATTGGTTGAAAAATCAAATATGTGTCCTTCGGTGCATGTGTCAGATTTCGGGTTCCGCAGACCCTTGAGATGTTCGAACTCTGGGGTGCATACGAAGAACACTCTCTCCCTAGACTGCCAACTTAACGATCCCATGGCCTAGCTCGACCAACCCAAAGAACGAGAGACACAGAGATTTATCCTGGTTCAGGCCACCTTGTTGTGTAATACCCTACTCCAGCTTTGTGGTGGATTGCCTCGAGGGGCTGAGGATGAACTAGTACAGTGGATGAACAGCATGAGGATGTGAGGTGTTCTTGAGCTCGATGAGCTGGTGGGTGTGAGGATGATCTCAATGATCCGTTCCTAGCTACGGTGGTGGCTAGGTCCTATTTATAGTGGCCTTGGTCCTCTTCCCAAATGTTAGGCGGGAAGGGATCCCACAACGGGCAAGTTTGAAGGGAGACAACTAGTACAAGTTATCCTGACAAAAGTAGTCTTCGCCTGCCAAAGGCTCTGGTGGTGACGCCGTAGTGGGCTCCGTGATGACCTCCTTCTTGCTGTCCTGGCGGTCTCGGTCTTGTTGCACCAGAATGGAAACCTTTGCTTGATTCCTCGGGACTCCGCGCCTGCGCTTGCCTCCTTAGCACCTAAGAGGGAACAAGTACACTGCGCCCACTGGCGCCCACCTGGCCTTGGTCGTCATGGCTCACATCATGCGAACCTCACGAGGTGCGCCTTGCATTGACATCTCCGCTCCTCGGGAGCCAACCTAACGAGGCTGCCCCCGGGGAGGTCTTGGTGTCGTCCGCCTCGCGAGGCTTGGCCCCTCGCGAGGGTCTTGAGTTGTTGCCACTGAGGTTGTGCCGTACCGGGCCGTTGATGGAGCCACGCCACGGGCCGCAGGCAGGCAAGTCTGGGTACCCCCTGTCGGTGTCAAAACCAGCGGATCTCGGGTAGGGGGTCCCGAATTGCGCGTCTAAGGCGGATGGTAATAGGAGGCGGGGGACACGATTTTTACCCAGGTTCGGGCCCTCTCGATGGAGGTAATACCCTACTTCATGCTTGATTGATCTTGATGATATGAGTATTACAAGAGTTGATCTACCACGAGATCGTAGAGGCTAAACCCTAGAAGCTAGCCTATGGTATGATTGTTGTTGTCCTACGGACTAAACCCTCCGGTTTATATAGACACCGGAGGAGGCTAGGGTTACACAGAGTCGGTTACAAGGGAGGAGATCTACATATCCGTATTGCCAAGCTTGCCTTCCACGCCAAGGAGAGTCCCATCCGGACATGAGACAAAGTCTTCGATCTTGTATCTTCATAGTCCAACAGTCCGGCCAAAGGATATAGTCCGGCTGTCCGGATACCCCCTAATCCAGGACTCCCTCAGTAGCCCCTGAACCAGGCTTCAATGACGATGAGTCCGACGTGCAGATTGTCTTCGGCATTGCAAGGCGGGTTCCTCCTCTGAATACTCCATAGAAGATTTTGAACACAAGGATAGTGTCCGGCTGTGCAAAACAAATTCCACATACCACCGTAGAGAGGATAATATTTCCATAAATCTAATCTGCCGACTGTTTCTCATAACGTGACGTATTGACGTGGTCTGGCCATGACGAACCGTCTTTCTCAACCAGCCTGCCACCGCACATTTTGCGAGGCGATTTTATTGGCACGTCTTGTCGAAGCAGAGATCGTGTCCCCCTTATTACGGGATTCTCATCAATACGGATGTAGGTAACCCAATCGTGTCCGTTGGTATGACTCCTCGATTTTAGGCAAGTCCCAAACGGCCACGCGGAGGATGCTTGATATTCATCCTCTTTATAAAGGGGCCAAGGTCTGTCCTTTTTTCTTCTTGCGCTCAATTGAATCCTTCCCCCCACCCCGAGTTCCAACACCCAAGGCTCAGGTCAGACGCTTCAGACATTCAACCATATCCGGATCCAACCTTCAAGGTAGGTGGATGCCTTCCTCTGTCACAGAGGAAGACATCAGGAAGCTAAGAGAGGCCAGATATTTGATCGGCGAAATCTCGCACAGGTTGCGTGCTCGAGGCCAGGTCATTCCCACTCCTGAACCCGACAAGAGCGTTGTATCCGTCTCTGACTTCCTCTGAGGGCTAGGCCTTGCTCTAGATCCCTATGTAAGGGGGCTCATGTTCAATTACAGGCTGGATTTCCATGATTTGGCTCCGGATTCCATCCTCCACATCTCATCATTCATCATTGTGTGTGAAGGTTTCCTCCGCATTACCCCACACTTCGGCCTGTGGCTCGAAACTTTCAACGTGGAGCCGAATATGATCGAGGGGCGACACACAGAGTGCGGAGGCGCCGTCATAAGCAAAGGTGCCGAAGTTCCATGGCCAAAAGGTTCCTTCCCGGAGGTGTCCAGTTTATGGCAACGGGAGTGGTTTTATATCACAGCTCCTCGGGGTACCAAGTGGGTGGCCGCCCCTGCCTTTCGCTCGGGCCCCCCTCCACAATTGACGTCATGGAACAATAAGGGGCTGGAGTGGGGGCCAGTAAAAGACGTGCCGATATTGCAAAGCCGCATCCGGGATTTCCCAGAGAGAGATGTCGGCCTGGATACAGTAATACAAGTCATGCTAGTTCGTCGGGTCCTTCCTTGCAAACGTCGACCCCTCCGAATGTGGGAGTTCAACCCGGAAGGACTGCGGGCTATTCAGAACTTCCTCGGCATGACGCCAGAAGAGATGTACAAATTGTTCTTCGGACCACAAATAAGGTGTCCGGACCTCACCGAGGATGCGGGTCTGAGCTGCAATCGCCCAGACACCCAAGTAAGTAATCCCATGGCCGAATACGCTGTCTGTTTATTTATCACGACATCATTCTGAAAAATCGCTCTTTGACCAGGACTGGGTGACAAAGGCGAAGATGATCAAGTGTTCGGCTCCCCTTCCCGAAGGAACAACTGATCCGGTACTGGCCAGAATGCTCGAGTCGGCGCCTTATCAGGCGCCCTTAGGGGAAGATGAAGGGGGGAATAAAGAGGCTGAAGACAGGCCTCACTCATTGTTCATCCAAACCGGGGGAATTAGCGCCTCCACGAAGGAGGACAACCGGGGAGAAGGATCTGAAATTCCCTCTCCCCAAGGAAGGAAGAGGACCGCCTCTGAAAACCCAGAAACAAAAGTTTCCAAATGGGGGAAGAAATCTTCGCCAAAGGGTCATGTCTCGAAGGGTGCCCTTGCCGCACAGTGTCCGCAAGGGGATCAGCCTCCCACCGAGCTGTAAGTGAACAAAAGGTGCATAGTAGTAAAAATATCATGCTTTACCTCTGAGGATAATAACCAAAACATATATCTTGTAGTTCGGATCGTAGCCCTTCTCGTGAGTTCGCCTTGGGGATCTTATTCCGGAGATGATGGAGAGCGAAACACCTCCCCGTGCCATCTCGCCTCATGAGGCGGGCGACGCTGAAGTGGCGTCGCGAAGGGCTTCTCCTGATCCGCCAAGGCCAGAGGGTAATCCCTTGGCCACCCGAAGTCCTCAGTATTCGGCTTCTAAGGAGAGCGGTCGAAAGAGTCCAGAACCGTCCGGTGCGTGATCGGATGCACTGAAGGATCTTCTGGAGCAAGCGGCTATCTCAGAGGCGCATCGTACGCTAATGGGTACGGTGATTCAGAGGATTTCATCCGCCGAAAGCGGTTGCATGAAGCTTTCATGAGTCTGCTGAAGGGCTTTGATGTACGTGAAATAGTGTGTGTGTGTGTGTGTGTGTGTTTTATAGTACCGCGCACGGTAGGTGTGCCCTATGCAGATAGTATCCCCTGAGACTCTGGTTGCCGTCGAGAACGGCGGCGAGCAGAGGATCATAATCCCAGATAATAAAAAGTCCGCCTTCATGTGCAGGTGGTGGATGGTCCAGTGGCTAGCTGGACTGGTGAGTTTGCCAACCTGAAGCGGCAACTTGATGCGGTAGATGCCGACATCGTACTTGTCAACAAGCGGCTCGACGAGGCACAGGGTATGTGATTTCTCCGGTGGTCAACACATAGTAAGAGGAGCATGATGCTAGTATCTTTAATATGTGTGATTGCAGATGGGGCTGCCGCCGTGGAGACCCTTCAGGCGGAACTTGCCCGAGCCAAGGAACAAGCCAGGAATGGTGATGCGTCCGCTCTAAAGGCGGTCAAAGAGCTGAGAGCCGAACAGGCTGCGCATTGCCAAAGCAAGGAAAAAATGGCCAAGATGGCCGTTGAGTTGAAAGATGCCGCCGACCGTTACCAGCTCCTTGAGGAAGAAAACCGAGCGAAGGCGACGGACCTGGAGAAGGCCATGGTAGCAGCGAAGGAAGCCCGCTCTAAAATTAGAGCGGCGAAGGAAGAGCTGCGTCAAGCTAGAGACATCGCAGCTAGGAAGCCCTTTTTGTTGCGGACAAGGTTCGGAGATCCAAAGTATGCCCCTCTTGATAAACTATGGAGTTCTGCAGACGCATACGTGGATTTGGTAGCCAGTGCTGCTGATGCGGCCGAGTACTTCCAGGCTCAGAAAGATCGTGAAGTGGAAAAGTTGTTCTGGTCACAGTTCGATGGTCTAGCGCGTCCGCTGCTGTTGAATGAGCAAATTTCCGAGTGGGCCGAGCTCCATAGGTTGTCCGGGCTTGCCATGAGGTCTGTTGTGGATCATCTGTGGCCGGAAGGGCCAAGGTCGAATAGTTATTTTGGTTTGGTGCAGCAGTTCCTTGGTGCTGTGCCGCGTATCGACGCTATGAAGAAGTCGGCGTGCATAGAGGGTGCGCGGATGGCACTTGCCCGTGTCAAGACATACTGGGCAGACATGGAGGCCACCGCTATTGCAACCCAGGGTTCGGCCGTTGGCCGAGTAGCTGCCGAGCACTACTTTGAAGAAGTCCTTGAAGGCGCTCGTTCAATAGAAGCTCAGTGCTCGAAGAATATTATTTTCTAGTGACATGTATTCCCATTGAAAAAACAATGTTTTACTGAATTACAAAGGTTGTTTTTATACTTTTGCCTGAAGGTATTATGATGCCTCATGTGCGGCCGTTTATGTATATATGTATATAATCTGAAAGTTTGCAGTCGCCGGCTTCAGCCCCCACTCATATAATGCGGGGGTGTTCGCAAAAAACGTGTATTCACACTTGATCCAACGTCTTGGTCCATTAAGGAGGTGGTAGCACAGCGAACAAGGCAATCGGACTATATTGCTTTAACACCTTCACTTAGCCATAGGAGTTTGACAATGGGACTACTAGATAGCCCCTGGTACCTCCGCGCTCGTCCGAATACGGGGTGCGCACGTACGTGACTGGGAAACGGCCCTTCATTAATGCGGAGGAATCCCGAAGATTCCGGTGAGTCGTCGAGTGGTTGACCAGTCTCTCGCTTTATCATGACAGTCAGTTTTCGGCTTTCTCTACTGAGGTGCTCATCCGGATGATCCAGGGCACAATCGCAGTAGTTCTCCCGGTGCCACCTTAGCCGACAGAGCGGAACGTAAGGTAGCAAAACACGGGAGCCGGGCAAACCCAACATTTGACCAAAGACATGATTCGGAGCTGATGCATATAAGGCCAAACTCGTGACGTTGAACACTCCCTAAGGTATTCGGTCTTTATAACATGTGCCGGGCTGAACAGTGCCCTTGATAATGAACCCCGAGTGTCCAGGTACGTGCGATTCTCTAACGTGGCGAAATGCTAATAACGTCAGCATCCTTCTCAGTTATATTAAGTATCCGGAGGGTGTGAACAACAAGAGACAGTAAAAAAAGGTTTACGTAGGATCTTAATCTAAAAAGAAACCTTTGAGCGGGTCCCTGCTGCACGTCTGCGCATGTGTCTCCGTTGTGCCGTATCCTGGACGGGTGTGGCGCGATTGTCATCTGTAAAAAGAGAAGAACTTAGGTGAAAAGTTGTCGTGCCACAAATGATTGGTTATTCTCAATAAACCATTAAAATTCCAAAATAAGTTAAGTTGAGCCGAACTAGCCCCGATTACACGCAGGAAGCCCCTGGTGTCGTCTATGGGGGTACAACCATCACACCAACCTCGGGTTTACCCCAGCTGTTATGGCTAGTAATGCGCCGGACTCGTCGAACCGTGTCCGTGGTCTTGACGGCCGATCCTTTAAACTGGTTGGGGGGCGTTTAGTGTTCGGCTGTTAAAGCCGTCACACATTCTTCCGCTTGTAAGGAGCGTTCAACATTTCCACTAATGGTGATGATGCCACGTGGACCGGGCATCTCAAGCTTGAGAGAAGCGTAATGCGGTATTGCATTAAAACGAGCGAAAGCCGCTCTTCCGAGTAATGCTTGATAGCCACTTCGGAATGGAGCGATGTCGAAGGTTAATGTTTCGCTTCGGAAGTTGTCGGGAAAGCCGAATACAACCTCTAGTAATAGAGAGCCCGTGCAATGGCCTTCAGGTTCGTATTACTCCCTTGAAGGTAGTATTACTGTGGCTGATTTTTGTTGGGTCTATCCCCATTTTGCAGACTGTGTCCTGATATATCAGATTTAGACTACTGCCGCCGTCCATAAGGACTTGTGTGAGATGGTATCCATGTATTATTGGGTCCAGCACAAAGGCAGTCGATCCTTCGTGCCGGATGCTTGTTAGGTGATCCCTGCGATCAAAAGTGATCGGGCAGGCCAACCAGGGGTTGAACTTAGGGGTGACGGGCTCTACGGCTCGCGTGTCTCGGAGTGCTTGTTTGCTTTTCCTCTTCGTCACGTGGATCACATTTACTGTTTTGACCTCTGGTGGGAATTTTTTATGTCCCCCAGTGCTTTGCTGGTGAGGCTCATCCTCATCTTCGCTTGGTGTGTCCCACCCCTTGTGTTCGGCGTTTAGCTTACCGTCCTGCTTAAAGGCCCAACATTCTCTGTGGGTGTGATTTGCAGGTTTATCGGGGGTGCCGTGAATTTGACATAGTTTGTCTAGAATCTTATTTAGGCCGGACAGTCCATCTCTGCTGCCTTTAGAAGCCTTTTTTCATTGACCTGGTCGAGGGCCCCTGAATCCGGCGTTTACCGCCGTATTGTCTGGGCTGTCTTCTGTATTCGGCGCTTGCTTTTCTTTGCGCCGTGGTTTTCCGTTGCCATCCTTGACTTCGGATGTGCTTGGGTCGCTGGTGCTACTGCGGGCCAACCAGCTATCTTCGCTCGCGCAAAAGCGGGTCATGAGGCTTGTCAGGGCTGCCACTGTTCTTGGCTTTTCTTGGCCGAGGTGTCCGGCGAGCCATTCATCTCGGACGCTGTGCTTGAAAGCTGCTAAAGCTTCGGCGTCCGGACAGTCGACGATTTGGTTCTTCTTAGTGAGAAACCTGTTCCAAAGCTTTCGGGCTGACTCTCCGGGATGTTGAATTATATGACTTAAATCGTCTGCATCTGGAGGTCGGACATAGGTCCCTTGAAAATTAGCCCGAAAAGCATCCTCGAGCTCTTGCCAACTTCCGATGGAGTTTTCAGGGAGGCTTTTTAGCCAGTGCCAAGCTGGTCCTTTAAGCTTGAGGGGCAAGTACTTGATGGCGTGGAGATCGTCTCCGCGAGCCATATGGATATGGAGGATAAAGTCCTCAATCCAGACCCCAGGGTCTGTGGTCCCATCGTATGCCTCTATGTTCACTGGTTTGAATCCTTCTGGAAATTCATGGTCCAGCACCTCATCGGTGAAACATAGGGGGTTTGCGGCACCCCTGTATTTAGATTTATCAAGGCATTCGGATGGTTGTGGTATTCGGTTTTGATACTGTGCCGTAGCGCGCTTTCTAGATCCATAGATGGATCTGGTCATACTAGATTTTTGGCGCAAGTCCTCATGTAGGCTGTGTGTTGACTTATGTGTGGCCCTGTTAGCCGCTCTATCACGGCCATGGGGTGGTTGATCCGACCGGTTGGCCGTTTTGTTTTTCGGCTGTGTGGGCTCTACGGCCTCGTCGTCGAATTCGGGCAATAGCTTGCGCTTTGGATAGCTCTTTGGATGGTAACTTCCACCATGCATTGCTTCGTTGTCGAGCACTTTGTTCCATCTGCTGTTGAGCGTATTTTGTGCGGCCTTGAGCCTTTGCTTCTGCTTCTTCAGTCTCCTCACTGTGGCAATAAGCCTGCTGCGGAGGTTCTCTTATTCCAAGTGTTTTTCCGGGATGATGTGCACATCTTCGTCCGGACTCTTTTCCTCCTCGGAGGGAGTTTTATCAGCTTTATCCTCGGTGTCACCGTGTTCGGACATCGGATCCGAACCATGTTCGCCGTTCGCGGCTTCATTTTGCTCTGCCGCTGGATTAGTGTGGTCGTCGTTTCCTCTGGAGTCGACCAGGGTGTTATTTTCTCTTTCGCTATTATCGCTGTTTTTGCCGAGGTGAAATTTAGAGTGGTGCCTACGTCGATGCTTTGTTTGCTTCTCGATGGAGCTGTTCTTCGCTGCTTCTTTCCATTCCTCGTCGTTGTTTTCTTTGGGTGTATACACCATGTATATGTCATGTGATGAAGTGGTGGTCTAGCGTCCTGTGGGCGGTGGTTCCTGTTCGTCTCCTGCATCGTTGTCCATGTCGTCGATGTCTTCAGAGTCGAAGACAAGCATGTCGATTAAATCGTCGACAGTGGCTACTAAGTGGGTGGTGGGTGGGCTGCGAATTTCTTTGTCGTCCGCATCCCATTCTAGCCGGACATAGTTCGGCCAAGGTTCCCCTGACAAGGAGAGGGACCTTAATGAATTTAGCACGTCGCCGAAAGGCGAGTGCTGGAAGATATCCGCGGAGGTAAACTCCATGATCGGCGCCCAATCGGATTTGATAGGCGCGGACGTAGGCGGCTCAGAGTCCGTGGCCGGAGACGAATCCAGTGGTTCGGCGTCACGGCTATTGTGAGGGGTGAAGTCAGTATCCGGCTCTACAGCCACTGAGGGTACGGCCTCCATGGCGGGGTCTATCCGCCCATCCTTGGATGGCACAATTTGCTCCGGATGGAAGGCCGGAGTAGTTGCCGGTGCGATCTCCTGAACACAGTCCAACGGCAGAGCTATATCATGCTCGTCGTGATCGTGCGGCGCACCTGGCATGGGCTCGAATCCATCGAAGATCAAGTCCCTGTGGATGTCGGCAGTGTAATTCAAGTTCCCGAACCTGACCTGGTGGCCAGGGGCGTAGCTATCGATCTGCTCCAGATGGCCAAGCGAGTTAGCTCATGAGCGAAGCCGCCGAATACGAAGATCTGTCCGGGGAGGAAAACCTCACCCTGGACCATATCGTTACCGACGATCGAAGGAGCCATCAGGCCTTATGATGACGACACAGCGGAACTCTCAATGAAAGCACCAATGTCGGTGTCCAAACCGGCGGATCTTGGGTAGGGGGTCCCGAACTGTGCGTCTAAGGTGGATGGTAACAGGAGGCGGGGGACACGATGTTTACCCAGGTTCGGGCCCTCTCGATGGAGGTAATACCCTACTTCTTGCTTGATTGATCTTGATGATATGAGTATTACGAGAGTTGATCTACCACGAGATCGTAGAGGCTAAACCCTAGAAGCTAGCCTATGGTATGATTGCTGTTGTCCTACGGACTAAACCCTCCGGTTTATATAGACACCGGAGGGGGCTAGGGTTACATAGAGTCGGTTACAAGGGAGGAGATCTACATATCCGTATTGCCAAGCTTGCTTTCCACGCCAAGGAGAGTCCCATCCGGACACGAGACAAAGTCTTCGATCTTGTATCTTCATAGTCCAACAGTCCGGCCAAAGGATATAGTTCGGCTGTCTGGATACCCCCTAATCTAGGACTCCCTCACCCCCATTCCCAGGACGCCGACAGGAGCCCCGGGCCCAAGGCGCGCTCGAACTTGGCTTCGGGCGAAGGCAAAGGGCAAGTGCGGAGCGCCGCAGGCTCCAACCACCTGTGGCCTCGGGTGACGCGTGGCAATTGATGGGACGTGGGCACCTCCGCTTCCCCACGCTGCCTCGACAACCGTTTGACTTGATAGAGATCGTGGCGGCCGACGATTGGCCTCCTTCTGGCTATAAATGAGGGGAGGGGCAGAGCCCCTTGCTCTTCTCTGTCTTCTCGCCGCTCTCTCCTTCTTCTTCCTCCTAGCCTTGCCGTCTTGCCGCGATACTCATGGCGCCGATTAGGAGGTTCTCCGCCGCAGAGAAGGGAAAGATCCCCTTTGAGGAGCCTGAGCTGCTCCCATCAAAGAAGAGGTCTAGGCGCCCTCCCGACATCGGGGAGCGGGGGGAGGTGATGCGGCCTTGGTACGAGCGGCCGCTGCCTGGCTACCCGCTCCCTCTGTACGCCCAAGCGTGGGGCTCCGGAGGAGGCGGGAGGGCCCCGCACTGCGTGAGCCGCGGCCACGGTGGTCAGTCTGTGGTAGCATGAGTTGCCGGCCCACGAACCCACGCCGAGGGCTCCTTGCACAATTTCGTGGTGTAGGCGGCAATGCCACCGCGCACGTGGATCAAGCTTCTATGGTTCTTTGCCGAAGAGATGCCGCCAAGAGGGCCGCTCGAACTGTGGTTGCAGCATGCTGAGTGCAGCACTCTGGCCACGGGGGCGGAGGTCGAGGTCGTCTCCCCGGGCAAGATCTTCATGACCCGTGGATGGGACGAGGTCGCCCACACTTGCCGCGCGGAGGGGGCCCTCGCCATCCACTTCGAGTACGACGACGCCTCCATGTTGTTCTTCAAGGTCTTCGGCAAGGAAGGATGCCGCCTGGAGTGTTACCCTGGAGGAAGCAGCCGGGGGGACACGGCAGCAGGCGCCGAGCCTGCCCCCGGTCCTGCTGGTAGATCTTCCCGCGGCAGCGACGACTCCTGGGAGTCCAGCGACTCTCCTGAGCCGAGCGAGTCTCCGGAGACGAGTGACGACAGCTATGCGCCGCCAAGCTCCCGCCGTGCCCGGAGCGCGGCAGCAGCGTCCGCCCGTCGTCGCCAATGACCTAGATGGGGTTGGCATCGTCTTCTCATGGCCCAGTGTTAATGATGGCGTCGGCGGCGACGTCCGTAGTCAGGGCTTCTTGGGGTTTTCCTTGTTTTGTTCCCTGCGAAGAATCGAGATGAACCCCGTGGGGGTAAGGAAACTGTAATGCTTTTGCTCCAGTGCTTATTATTCCCACTATAAGGATTTGGTTGTGTATATTGCTTTGGCATTATCCCCCCTTTTCATCCTTGCGGTAGCTTAGCGCTCTACGCCAGCAGGTCCCAGTCCCCACGCAAGCTTCAGTCGTCGCTAGTATGCCAGGTCGTGATGACGTGGTCAAGGCCAGGAGGTGAGCGGCCCAAGGTCTGGTAAGAGCTCCTGAGGCGCGATGCTCAAGAGGTCCCCTTTGGCGTGCAAGCAGCATTTCCAAAGGCGGAAAAGGAAGATGGCATTGCCAGAGCAAGGCTGCGAGAATCGAAAATTCCAACTGTGACATCATGCTAACACGAATATGGGACTTATCATATCGAGCCCGAGGTGATTCCTTGCACAGCGTCCGATTCGCGCTTCAGCGGTGGTGTTAATAGGTGAGGCTCACGCCGGCTTCCTCCTTCCTTGCTCATCTAAATGCTCTGCGTCCTCGGGTCCCGACCCTTGAGCGAAGCTCAGCCGCCGCTGGTATGCCAGGTCGCGATGCCGTGGTAAAGGCCAGGGGGTGAGGGTTGGAGAGTCTGTAGGAGCTCCTGAGGCGTGAGGCTCAGGAGCCCCCCTTTAACGTGCAAGAAAATTGCGCGAAAGGAGGGCAGCCAGCGAGGCCACCCGTAGCTAAGCTCCGGAGATTCCTACAGGTTAGTTCGAGAGGAGGATACGGATCATAATCGTGTTTGCTATCCTGCTGTTGATCTTTTCGCAAGAATATGAAGGCACTGAGAATCTGGTGAGGTGATGTGCGCGGGGCGGGCCGCGAGCCAGAGCTCGATCACTCAAGTTTGTCAGCGTTGCCGGGGCGGACCCGAGCACAAGCGCTGTGCCAGCATGTGTAGCCCCTGATGCGGGATGAGCAGGAGGCGGGTCAGCAACGCGGGAGGCCGCGAAGGGCAATAGGTAAGTAGGCGATAATCATAAGTCGTCTTGGAGAAGGAGATAACACTAGTTCTGGTAAATGCAAAAATGATACATGCCGCAGGGACGGACCCATGCGGCCTGGGGATGATGCAGCCCGAGGGGCGCCCCCCAACAAGGTAAATTAAAGATGCAAAAGGATACATGTCGCAGGGACAAGCCCGTGTGGCCTGGGGATAATGTAGCCCGAGGGGCGCCCCCAACTGAATAACCGGAAAAATGTCACCTGGAATCGTTGCTGGAGAGAGGTCAGGGCAGCCGAAGACACATGTTGAAGAAGTTGCTCCTCACGAGCCGCCTGGGTCCTGAACCTCGGGAGGCTCTGGGGCTCATGAAGAACCGTCGCCATCTCCGCCAGGACCGCGTGATGTCTAGTCTCATGAGCTGCCAGAACGCTCTGCAGGCAATGCTGGAAGGTAACAGCCGCGTTCGGCAAGCCGAAAGGCATGCGAACGTAGCTGTGATGGGGGCCCTCGCACCGACCAACTCGCGAAGGCCAGAAGTGCTCCTGGGATGCGGCTCTGTTGAGCCCTGGAATGTTGATGCAGACGCGCAGCTTGTCATCCTTGCTAGGACAAGGAACTACGCCAGCTGGTGGGCGGCGGTCGCCACGCATGGCTCTTGCCTCTTGAAGCTCCTCGGTTGCCTTGGTGATGAACTCCTGAGCGCCAGGCACCCCGTGCCTTGCGCCCTCATGAGGGAAGCGTCTGATGAAACATGCCTCCATGTAGTGCCTGAGCACCTCCCGCGTGACATTAGCTAAGTCAGAGGCCCTCCAGAAGAGAGCCACCGAGCCCAGCCTGAGGAGGGCGCTGGGCATGCCTTCCTATGCGAGAGAGGGAGGCGCCCCATCCGTGGGCGCTGGTCCTGAGGTGGTGCCGCTAGAGACACCGCTCTCCTGAGGCTCTTGCTAGAGTAGCTACTTCTTCTTGTTGGGGACTGCCTCAGAAGGGTAGATGGCACCTTCGTTTTCTAGGTCTTCAATTGCTGCAGCTTGGTAGGCGCGCTCGAGGGAGCACACCGCGTCCTTCTCCTTGTAGGCAACCGTGATGACGCCGCAGCTTCCTGGCATCTTGAGGACGTTGTAGCCGTGGTGGGTCACCGCCATGAACTTGGCTAGGGCCAGATACCCGAGGATGGCATTATACGGCAGGCGGATGTGGGCGACGTCGAAGTCGATGAGCTCGGTGCGGTAGTTGTCGCGCTGGCCGAAGGTGACAAGGAGGCGGATCTGCCCTATCGGGGTCGTGGAGCCATCGGTCACTCCTGAGAAGGGCTTGGTGGGCTACAGCTGATCATATGGCACTTGGAGGCGGTCGAACGTCTCGACGGAAAGGACATTAAGCCCTGCACCGCCATTGATGAGGGTCTTGGTGACGAGGACATTCCTGATGATGGGTGAGCAGAGCATCGGGAGGGCACCGGCGGTTGCCACGCACTTGAGCTGGTCGGACGAGCTGAAGGTGATGGCGCACTTGGACCACCTGAGTGGACGTGTGGCCTCGAGCCTGGGGAGGGCGGCTGTCGGTGTCAAAACCGGTGGATCTCGGGTAGGGGGTCCCGAACTGTGCGTCTAAGGCGGATGGTCACAGGAGACAGGGGACACGATGTTTACCCAGGTTTGGGCCCTCTCTATGGAGGTAATACCCTACTTCCTGCTTGATTGATCTTGATGATATGAGTATTACAAGAGTCGATCTACCACGAGATCGTAGAGGCTAAACCCTAGAAGCTAGCCTATGGTATGATTGTTGTATATCTCTATCGACTAGCCTGGCCTCGGTTTATATAATGCACCAGAGGCCTAGGATAACAAGAGTCCTAGCCGAATACGCCTGTGGGGGACGAGTCCTTGTCTTGATCGCCAAGTCTTGCGGAATCTTCCTTGTATGTGGCAGCTGTCCGGACTAGCCCATGAGTATATGGCCATGGGGGTCCTCGGCCCAATCTAACAGATCGGGAGATGACATGGTGAGTACCCCCTAGTCCAGGACACTATCAGTAGCCCCCTGAACCGGTCTTCAAGTTTAGGGACGCTCCTCAATTCTTCCGAACCGTTCTTCATCTTCAGTCGTCGGTCTTGAAAACTGGTTCAACAAATCTTCTCATCTTCGATCTTGAGGATCGCCGAAATGCATTCGACGAGTTTACACGTCGGGTATCCGAGGAGCCCCTTTAAGTTTTCGGCCTTTATCAATGCCTTGTTATTTTTATGCCACACCTCGGGTTTGAAGTTGTTCCCGGGCGGCATCATCCTCTTGCGTCTGGGCTCCAACGCCGGACTGCATTCGAGGTATCTTTTGCAGCCGAGCACCAATGTCGGACTGCTTCCAAGTTCTAACACCGGACTATGTATCCGAGCTCCAACGCCGGACTGTATCTGAGCTCCAACGCCGGACTATGTATCCGAGCTCCAATGCCGGACTGTATCCGAGGTGTCGTAAATCACCTTGGTTCAAAGAAGTTTGAAGGAGTTTAGCCGAGCTTAATGCCGGAAATGCCCTCTATGGAGCCAGCCACTAGCGCCCGAGCTTTATGCCGGACTGCTTCCGAGGTGGTGCACCACCACAAATGTGGGCCAATTTTTGTCAATATTTTTGATTGGTGCAATTTTTTCTCTGCCGAGATACATAGCCAGTAGCCCTCAAGGTGGGTATCGGTCCAAAACCCGAGATGCACATGAAGGATGACATAAGACCGCTGATCCTCAGAGCTGCCGAGACTCAAAGTTGATTTGTAAAATCGGTCCGAGGATCAAGTCCTAGCTCGCGTAATACTTCGACACAAAAGCGGCGTGCTCGGGCTTTTCAAGACTCAAAGTTGGGTGCGGCCGACCAACCCGAGGATCAAAATCTCCTCGAGACTCAGATACACTTAAAATTTTCTGCATTGGACAGTAATGCAAGAGCCCCCGAGACACCGGTCGGGTGGCAACACCAAATCGGGATCGATGTGCCCTTTAATATTTGTAAATAATAAGCCCGAAGCCCAAGAGCCCCGAGCCTTAATGCGGGCACGGGTGGCGAATTAAGGATTGATATCCGTAGTAAAATCACAAATTATGTGTAATGACTCTATGTATCCAAGTACTTTACGTCATTAATGCTCGGATCCGCATTGTACAAAACTTTGTTGACCGACCATCGGCTTCCACCTCCTCGGCCAATAGCCGAGGAGTGTTTGTCCTACTTTATAAAGCCTTTATGAGGGCAAAGATTTATAACAAACAAGGCAATCTGGCCATACGGTTTTATAAACAAAGGTACGCAGAGAGATATGTTATATTACTATTTAATAGAAGAAATGTCTTCCAAAGAAAATAGTCCCGCTATCGGTTCCTTTCTTTGGGTTGTCATGCTAAGCATGATCATGAAACCTCAGCTCCAATGTAAGAGCAAAATATCGAGGATTTAGTTTGGGAGGCTAGTTAATAGCCCCCGGTAGTGTTCGGCGACAGTCGAGGTCAAGCCGTAAACACTTCGGCCATTGTTATGAATGGCCCGTCGTTTAACACCGTCATCGGACCGCTGACCAGTTTACGCTAATTGTGACAGTTAGTTTTTGGCTTTCTCCACTGAGGTGCTTAACCATGTGAGCCGGAAGCACAATCGCAGTGGGTTCTCCTTTGCACACCCAAATTAACAAAGCGGAACGTAGGAGGCAAGCGCAGGAGCCGCAACCCAACTATTGACCAAGACACAATTCAAACCGATGCATATATAGCAATATCCGAGAATGTTTTGCTGAATCTCTAAAGGTGTCCTGCGTTGCCTGCGAGACTTGTTCTGAAAACACACAAATAGTTTAAAAAGTGCCATAAGCTTGGAAAACCAAAAAACGTCAGTAAAAACTTGACGTCCGAACGAGATCAAGTGTTCGGTGCCAATCCGAAAATTGGCCTTAGCAAAAGAAGTGCTTCTGTCGTGCTTTAACATGATACATCCTATCTCAAGACTTCAAGCGGGTCAGCCTACGGCTTCAACCTCCTATCCCGAGGGCGGAGTACTTCTCATTAGGGCAGTTTAGCAAACTAAACTCTAGCGGCTTTGAGAGAGAAATTAGGCTCCCCGGCTAGTGACCACACGCTCGTGTCGAAAAAAGGAGTGATAGATAATTATAATAATAAAACTTTGCAACGACTAAGAAGAAGAACACTTATCATAAAACGGCTCATGTAAATTTAAGAGCCCCCAAGTGACTTGGGTAAAAGAATGATTGCATGTACCGAAGTACTTATATCATATCTATGTTCAACCGAACTTTAAACGCGTCTTAACCGATCGTCAAGCTTCTCCCTCTTCGGTCAAGGACCGAAAAGTGTTATGTACTCCATCTGTCGAGAATATTGACGGTGTTTCCAATAACCAGGCAATCAGGCCATAAGGCTGTAACAGACAAAGCGCGCTCAGGGAACTTATGCTATATTACTGCGAAGTGTAAGAAGCATCTTTGAAGAAAATAGTACCCCCACCGATACCTTTCTTCGGTGCTCATTGTTATTATGAGACTTGTGCAATAGATTTTTTGTACTCATGAGTTCCGTTGTGCCGACCATCATTGAAAACTAAAAGAGCGCTAGCTTTCGGCTACACCCAGTCTGAGGTCCGGCTCGGATGACCCGATCGTGACAATCGCAGAGGTGCTCCCATTACTCCCTAGCCGAAAAATCGGGAACGTAGGGGTAAACACAGGAGCGAGGCAACCCAGCTTGCAAATCGCTTAAGTCAATATGGTGCATATTGTGGCCTAATACACGAACAAGGAACGAAGCCGTACAAGTATAATCATATGCAAGAGGAAAAGCTTCATGAAGGAAGCCCCAAAATGAATTGGGTATTTGAATTTATGCGTCACAAACAAAGTTTTGACAAAAAGAATTTACAAGCAACATTTGTCCAAAAAAGTATAATGCTTGGTCGAACCGAACACAAGTTAGAAATTAAAGCTTTGAGCATGAAAGCGACTTAGCTGATTACTGTGTTCGGTATTGATGACACGGTCCGAGCTTGATACGGGACAAGGTTCCATCCCCCAAGCCGGTCCCGAGGTGGCGGAGTGGAGTGAAGGAAATATGCCCTAGAGGCAATAATAAAGTTATTATTTATTTCCTTACATCATGATAAATGTTTATTATTCATGCTAGAATTGTATTAACCGGAAACATAATACATGTATGAATATATAGACAAACAGAGTGTCACTAGTATGCCTCTACTTGACTAGCTCGTTAATCGAAGATGGTTATGTTTCCTAACCATAGACATGAGTTGTCATTTGATTAACGGGATCACATCATTAGGAGAATGATCTGATTGACATGACCCATTCCGTTAGCCTAGCACTTGATCGCTTAGTATGTTGCTATTGCTTTCTTCATGACTTATACATGTTCCTGTAACTATGAGATTATGCAACTCTCACCGGAGGAACACTTTGGGTACTACCAAACGTCACAACGTAATCGGGTGATTATAAAGGAGTACTACAGGTGTTTCCAAAGGTACATGTTGGGTTGGCGTATTTCGAGATTAGGTTTTGTCACTCCGATTGTCGGAGAGGTATCTTCGGGCCCTCTCGGTAATGCACATCATTATAAGCCTTGCAAGAAATGTGACCAATGAGTTGGTTACGGGATGATGCATTACAGAACGAGTAAAGAGACTTGCCGGTGACGAGATTGAACTAGGTATTGGATACCGACGATCGAATCTCGGGCAAGTAACATACCGATGACAAAGGGAACAACGTATGTTGTTATGCGGTTTGACCGATAAAGATCTTCGTAGAATATGTAGGAGCCAATATGGGCATCCAGGTCCCGCTATTGGTTATTGACCGAGAATAGTTCTAGGTCATGTCTACATAGTTCTCGAACCCGTAGGGTCCGCACGCTTAAGGTTTCGATGGCGATGCTTATATTATGAGTTTATGAGTTTTGATGTACCGAAGGAGTTCGGAGTCCCGGATGAGATCGGGGACATGACGAGAGTCTCGACATGGTCGAGACGTAAAGATCGATATATTGGACGACTATATTCGGAGTTCGGAAAGGTTCGAATGATTCGGTATTTTTCGGAGTACCGGAGAGTTACGGAATTCGCCGGGAGAAGTATTGGGCCTTATTGGGCCCTGCGGGAAAGAGAGAGGGGCTGCCTAGGGCAGGCCGCGCGCCCCCCCATGGCCTAGTCCGAATTGGACTAGGGGGAGGGGCCGCACCCCCTCCTTCCTTCCCTTCTCTCTTCCCCTTCCTTGTCTCCTACTCCTAATACATGGAAGGACTCCTAGTTGGACTAGGAAAGGGGGAATCCTACTCCCGGTGGGAGTAGGACTCCCCCCTTGGTGCGCCTCCTCCTAGGCCGCCACCCCTCCCTTGCTCCTTTATATACGGGGCAGGGGGCACCCCATGACACACAAGTTGATCTACGGATCGTTCCTTAGCCGCAGGCGGTGCCTCCCTCCACCATATTCCACTTCGGTCATATCGTCATGAGCTTAGGCGAAGCCCCGCCACGGAGAAGTCATATCGTCATGAGCTTAGGGCGAAGCCCCGCGCCGGTGGAGCATCATCATCGCCACCACGCCGCCGCGTGTCGACGGAACTCATCCCCGACACTTTGCTGGATCGGAGTCCGGGATCATCATCGAGCTGAACGTGTGCGTAACTCGGAGGTGCCGTGACGCTCGGTACTTGGATCGGTCGGATCGTGAAGACGCACGACTACATCAACCGCGTTGTTATAACGCTTCCGCCACGGTCTACGAGGGTACGTGGACATACACTCTCCTCTCGCTGCTATGCATCACCATGATCTTGCGTGTGCGTAGGAAATTTTTGAAATTACTACGTTCCCCAACAAAGTGGCATCCGAGCCTAGGTTTTTATGGTTTGATGTTTTGCACGAGTAGAACACAAGTGAGTTGTGGGCGATACAAGTCATACCGCCTACCAGCATGTCATACTTTGGTTCAGCGGTATTGTGAGATGAAGCGCCCGGACCGACATTACGCCAGACGCTTACGCGAGACTGGTTTCACCGTTACGAGCACTCGTGCTTAAAGGTGGCTGGCGGGTGTCTGCCTCTCTCACTTTAGTTGAACCGAGTGTGCCTACGCCCGGTCCTTTCAAGGTTAAAACGGAGTCTATTTGACAAACTATCGCTGTGGTTTTGATGCGAGGTGAGAACGGTTCTTGCTAAGGCCGTAGCAGCCACGTAAAATTTGCAACAACAAAGTAGAGGGCGCCTAACTTGTTTTTGCAGGGCATGTTGTGATGTGATATGGTCAAGACGTGATGAGATATAAGTTGTTGTATAAGATGATCATGTTTTGTTGAAGTTATCGGCAATCGGCAGAAGCCCTATGGTTGTCTCTTTGTTGCATAAGATGCAAGTGCCAAATAATTGCTTTACTTTATCGCTATGCGATAGCAATAGTTGCAAGAGCAATAGTTGGCGAGACAACCATGTGATGACACATTGATATAGATCAAGATGATGAAGATCATGGTGTCGCCGGTGACGATAGAGATCATGACAAGATTACTTTGGAGATGGAGATCAAAGGCGCAAGATGATCATGGCCATAGCATGTCACATATTTTGATTGCATGTGATGTTTATCTATTAAACATCATATTCTAGCTTTGATTGACGGTAGCATTTTAAGATGATCTCTCACTAATTATCAAGAAGAGTTCTCCCTGAGTATGCACCGTTGCCAAAGTACGTCGTGCCTGCACACCACGTGATGATCGGGTGTGATAAGCTCTACGTCCATCTACAACGGGTGCAAGCCAGTTTTGCACACGCGGAATACTCAGGTTAAACTTGACGAGCCTAGCATATGCAGATATGGCCTCGAAGCACGGAGACCGAAAGGTCGAGCGTGAATCATATAGTAGATATGATCAACATAGTGATGTTCACCATTGAAAACTACTCCATCTCACGTGATGATCGGTTATGGTTTAGTTGATTTGGATCACGTGATCACTTAGATGACTAGAGAGATGTCTGACTAAGTGGGAGTTCTTAAGTAATATGATTAATTGAACTTAAATTTATCATGAACTTAGTCCTGGTAGTATTTTGCAAATTATGTTGTAGATCAATAGCTCGCGTTGTTGCTTTCATATGTTTATTTTCATATGTTCCTAGAGAAAATTGTGTTGAAAAATGTTAGTAGCAATGATGCGGATTGGATCCGCGATCCGAGGTTTATCCTCAATGCTGCACGTAAGAATTATGTCCTTAATGCACCGCTAGGTGATGTAATTCCTATTGCAGAGCGTATGCGGGCGTTATGAACGTTTGGCTAGCTCAATATGATGACTACTTGATAGTTTAGTGCACCATACTTAACGGCTTAGAATCGGGACTTCAAAGACGTTTTGAACGTCATGGACCATATGAGATGTTCCAGGAATTGAAGTTAATATTTCAAGCAAATACCCGAGTTGAGAGATATGAAGTCTCCAACAAGTTCTATAGCTAAAAGATGGAGGAGAATCGCTCAACTAGTGAGCATGTGCTCAGATTGTCTGAATACTTCAATCGCTTGAATCAAGTGGGAGTTAATCTTCCAGATACGATAGTGATTGACAGAATTCTCTAGTCACCATCACTAAGTTACTAGAACTTCGTGATGAACTATAGTATGCGGGGATGACGAAAACGATTCCCGAGCTCTTCGTGATGTTGAAATCAACGAAGGTAGAAATCAAGAAAGAGCATCAAGTGTTGATGATTGACAAGACCACTAGTCTCAAGGAAAAGGGCAAAGGGAAGAAGGGGAACTTCAAAAGGAACGGCAAGCAAGTTGCTGCTCGAGTGAAGAAGCCCAAGTCTGGACCTAAGCCTGAGACTAAGTACTTTTGCTGCAATGGAACTGGTCAATGGAAGCGGAACTACCCCTGAATATTTGGTGGATAAGAAGGATGGCAAAGTGAACAAAGGTATATTTGATATACAGATTATTGATGTGTATTTTACTAGTGTTCATAGCAACCCCTCGGTATATGATACTGGTATAGTTGCTAAGAGTAGTAACTTGAAACGGGAGTTACAGAATGAACAGAAACTAGTTGAAGGGGAAGTGACGATGAGTGCTGGAAGTAGTTCCAAGATTGATATGATCATCATCGCACACTCCCTATACTTTCGGGATTAGTGTGGAACCTAAATAAGTGTTATTTGGTGTTGAGCATAAATATGATTTGATCATGTTTATTGCAATACGGTTATTCATTTAAGTAAGAGAATAAATTGTTGTTCTGCTTACATGAATAAAACCTTATATGGTTACACACCCAATGAAAATGGTTCATTGGATCTCGATCATAGTGATACACATATTCATAATATTGAAACCAAAAGATGCAAAGTTAATAATGATAGTGCAACTTATTTGTGGCATCGCCGCTTAGGTCATATTGGTGTAAAGCGCTTGAAGAAAACTCCATGCCGATGGACTTTTGGAATCACTTGACTATGAATCATTTGATGCTTATGTAACCGTGCCTTTTGGGCAAGATGACTAAAACTCCGCTTCTCCTAACAATGGAACAAGCTACTGACTTATTGGAAAAAATACATACCGATGTATGCGATTCAATGAGTGTTGATGCTCGTGGCAAGTATCGTTATTTTCTGACCTTCACAAAATGATTTGAGCAGATATGGGTATATCTACTTGATGAAACATAAGTCTGAAATAATTGAAAGTTCAAAGAATTTCAGAGTGAAGTGGAAAATCATCGTAACAAGAAAATAAAGTTTCTGCGATCTGATCGTGGAGATAAATATTTGAGTTACGAGTTTGGTCTTCATTTGAAACAATGTGAAATAGTTTCAAGCAACTCACGCCATATGGAACACCACAACATAATGGTGTGTCCGAAAGTCGAATCAAGCACTTTATTGGATATGGTGCGATCTATGATGTCTCTTATAAATTTACCACTATCGCTTTGGGGTTATGCATTAGAGACAGCTGCATTCACGCTTAATAGGGCACCGTCTAAATCCGTTGAGGCGACACCGTATGAACTATGGTTTAACAAAGAAACCTAAGCTGTCGTTTCTTAAAGTTTGGAAGTTGTGATGCTTATGTGAAAAAGTTTCATCCCGATAAGCTCAAACCCAAATCGGAGAAGTGCGTCTTCATAGAATACCCAAAGGAAATTGTTGGGTATACCTTCTATCACAGATCCGAAGGCAAAAACATTCGTTGTTTATAAATGGATCCTTTCTAGAGAAGGAGTTTCTCTCGAAAGAAGTGAGTGGGAGGAAAGTGGAGCTTGATAAGGTAATTTGTACCTTCTCCCGAATTGGAAAGTATTTCATCACGGAAATCAGTTCCAGTGATTCCTACACCAATTAGTGAGGAAGCTAATGATGATGATCATGTAACTTCAGATCAAGTCACTACCGAATCCCGTGAGGTAAACCAGAGTGAGATCCGCACCAAAGTGGTACGGCAATCCTGTTCGGAAGTCATGCTACTAGATCATGACGAACCTACAAACTATGAAGAAGCGATGGTGAGCCCAGATTCCGCTAAATGGCTAGAAGCCATGAAATCTGAGATGGGATCCATGTATGAAAACAAAGTGTGGACTTTGGTTGACTTGCCCGAGGGTCGGCAAGCAATAGAAAATAAATGGATCTTCAAGAGGAAGACAGACGTTGATAGTAGTGTTACTATCTACAAAGCTCGACTTGTCGCAAAAAGGTTTTTGACAAGTTCAAGGTGTTAACTACAATGAGATTTTCTCAACTGTAGCGATGCTTAAGTCTGTCCGAATCATGTTAGCAATTGCCACAATTTATGAAATTTGGCAAATCGATGTAAAAACTGCATTCCTGAATGGGTTTCTGGAGGAAGAGTTGTATATGATGCAACCGTAAGGTTTTATCAATCCAAAGGAGCTAACAAAGTGTGCAAGCTCCAAATGATCCATCTATGGACCGGTGCAAGCATCTCGGAGTTGGAATATACGCTTTGATAAGTTGATCAAAGCATATAGTTTATACAGACTTACAAAGGAAGCCTCGTATTTACTAGAAAGTGAGTGGGAGCACTACAACATTTCGATAAGTATATGTGAATGACATATTGTAGATCGGAAATAATGTAGAATTATTCTCGCAAAGCATAAAGGAGTGTTTGAAAGGAGTTTTTCAAACAAAGACCTCGTGAAGTTGCTTACATATTGAGCATCAAGATCTATAGAGATAGATCAAGACGCTTGATAAGTTTTTTCAATGAGTACATACCTTGACAAGATTTTGAAGTAGTTCAAAATGGAACAGTCAAAGAAAGAGTTCTTGCCTGTGTTACAAGGTGTCAAATTGAGTAAGACTCAAAAACCGACCACGGCAGAAGATAGAAAGAGAATGAAAGTCATTCCCTATGCCTTGGCCATAGGTTCTATAAAGTATGCCATGTCAGGTACCAGATCTATTGTATACCCTACACCGAAGTTTGGCAAGGAGTACAATAGTGATCTAGGAGTAGATCATCGACAATGGTCAAAATTATCCTTAGTGGAATAAGGATATGTTTCTCGATTATGGAAGTGACAAAAGGTTCGTCAGTAAAGGGTTACGCCGATGCAAGTTTTGACACTGATCTGGATGACTCTAAGTCTCGATCTAGATACATATTGAAAGTGGGAGCAATTAGTTAGAATAGTTTCCTTGCGGAGCATTGTTGACATAGAAATTCGCAAAATACTTACGGATCTGAATGTGATGTAATCCGTTGACTAAAAATATCTCACAAGCAAAACATGATCACACCTTAGTACTCTTTGGGTGTTAATCACATAGCGATGTGAACTAGATTATCGACTCTAGTAAACCCTTTGGGTGTTGATCACATATCGATGTGAACTATGGGTGTTAATCACATGGTGATGTGAACTATTGCTGTTAAATCACATGGCGATGTGAACTAGATTATTGACTCTAGTGCAAGTGGGAGACTGAAGGAAATATGCCCTAGAGGCAATAATAAAGTTATTATTTATTTCCTTACATCATGATAAATGTTTATTATTCATGCTAGAATTGTATTAACCGGAAACATAATACATGTATGAATATATAGACAAACAGAGTGTCACTAGTATGCCTCTACTTGACTAGCTCGTTAATCGAAGATGGTTATGTTTCCTAACCATAGACATGAGTTGTCATTTGATTAACGGGATCACATCATTAGGAGAATGATCTGATTGACATGACCCATTCCGTTAGCCTAGCACTTGATCGCTTAGTATGTTGCTATTGCTTTCTTCTTGACTTATACATGTTCCCGTAACTATGAGATTATGCAACTCCGCCATCGGAGGAACACTTTGGTACTACCAAACGTCACAACGTAATCGGGTGATTATAAAGGAGTACTACAGGTGTTTCCAAAGGTACATGTTGGGTTGGCGATTTCGAGATTAGGTTTTGTCACTCCGATTGCTCGGAGAGGTATCTCTGGCCCTCTCGGTAATGCACATCATTATAAGCCTTGCAAGCAATGTGACCAATGAGTTGGTTACGGGATGATGCATTACGTAATCCAGTAAAGAGACTTGCCGGTGACGAGATTGAACTAGGTATTGGATACCGACGATCGAATCTCGGGCAAGTAACATACCGATGACAAAGGGAACAACGTGATGTTGTTATGCGGTTTGACCGATAAAGATCTTCAGAGAATATGTAGGAGCCAATATGGGCATCCAGGTCCCGCTATTGGTTATTGACCGAGAATAGTTCTAGGTCATGTCTACATAGTTCTCGAACCCGTAGGGTCCGCACGCTTAAGGTTTCGATGGCGATGCTTATATTATGAGTTTATGAGTTTTGATGTACCGAAGGAGTTCGGAGTCCCGGATGAGATCGGGGACATGACGAGGAGTCTCGACATGGTCGAGACGTAAAGATCGATATATTGGACGACTATATTCGGAGTTCGGAAAGGTTCCGAATGATTCGGGTATTTTTCGGAGTACCCGAGAGTTACGGGAATTCGCCGGGGAGAAGTATTGGGCCTTAATGGGCCCTGCGGGAAAGAGAGAGGGGCGGCCTAGGGCTGGCCGCGCCTTCCCCATGGCCTAGTCCGAATTGACTAGGGGGAGGGGCCGCACCCCCTCCTTCCTTCCCTTCTCTCTTCCCCTTCCTTGTCTCCTACTCCTAATACATGGAAGGACTCCTAGTTGGACTAGGAAAGGGGGAATCCTACTCCCGGTGGGAGTAGGACTCCCCCTTGGTGCGCCTCCTCCTAGGCCGGCCACCCCCTCCCTTGCTCCTTTATATATGGGGCAGGGGGCACCCCATGACACACAAGTTGATCTACGGATCGTTCCTTAGCCGTGCGGTGCCCCCTCCACCATATTCCACTTCGGTCATATCGTCATGAGCTTAGGCGAAGCCTCATACCGGAGAAGTCATATCGTCACGGAGCTTAGGCGGCCCCGCGCCGGTGGAGCATCATCATCGCCACCACGCCGTCAGGTTGACGGAACTCATCCCCGACACTTTGCTGGATCGGAGTCCGGGATCATCATCGAAATGAACATGTGCGTAACTCGGAGGTGCCGTGACGTTCGGTACTTGGATCGGTCGGATCGTGAAGACGCACGACTACATCAACCGCGTTGTTATAACGCTTCCGCCACGGTCTCACGAGGGTACGTGGACATACACTCTCCCCTCTCGTTGCTATGCATCACCATGATCTTGCGTGTGCGTAGGAAATTTTTTGAAATTACTACGTTCCCCAACATGGAGAGCTCGACACACCGAAGTGGTGACATAGCACGGTCAATGCAGACTGGCAGAATGACGCCGAAGTCCCCGGATCATTTTCATGTGCACAAAAAATGGTGCAAACCGGAGATAATAGTAATAATGACAATTAAAAAAATCGTTGCATAATAAATAATTTATGCAAAGTGAGTAATAAAAGAAATATGGCCTGGCGCGAAGTCAATGTCGATGCAGGGCGTCGGCGTGATGCGGTAAAGGCGTGGCAAAGCCTGAATTCACAGGTCGGTCCGAAGTTCCGGATGCGGCGTCACGGACTATGTACGTAAACCGACCGAACCACCATGCGATCGTTGTTAATGCGCCACCATTTGATAGACCTGTGTACATATGATGGACAAATCAGAGTAATAATTTCTTGGAAAAATGAACCCAAACAAGCAAAAAATACTGGGATTAATAGCACCTGGTTTATTTGTTGTAGCAATCCGAAGGAAGGTGATTCCCAAAATTGGGACTCGATCCGCGCACCCATTGCCTGATGGGTGATAAAACGACGGCATGGAAATGCTGGCAAAGGTTGGCTCGCCGAGGCAAAGCCCTCGTTCCAGCTAACGTGACGGAGCTGGTCGGCTAGCGACGTCGAAGTGTCCGGAGTAGGTTGATGCAGAGATGGCGAAGCCCCCGGTCCAGCCGAGATGTTGAAGTAGGTCGGCGTGATGGACACCAGCTTGAAGAAGCAATAGTGCGGCCCTGCCGATGCAGGTCGTGACGTGGTCGATGCCGGCTTGACGAAGCGACCGTGCGGCGATGTCGGTATGCCCTCTCCGTGTAGTCCGTGGGGCGGCGATGTTGGTGATGATCTATCCTTCGCGATGCCGGACTCTTGTTCGGCTTGCCGAGATGATGATCCGAAGAAGTTGAGCTCGGCTCAACAAAGTGAGGACGTGTCTAACGCAGGTCGGCAGCCGTGGAGCAATATTGCCGGACTGGTTTGACACCAGCATGATATTGAAGATCATGTTCAAAGATTTTAAAGTTAGTGGGATGTGTTCGGGAACAAAAAACAATACCCCATACAAAACTTCCTTAAAAAAGGATGTCCGAAATCCCGTTCGTAAAAAGGACAAAGTCGGGTCGGATTTGTTTTCGCGCAGAAAACATACCCGAAAAGTGATGCACTAATCGGAAGGTTCCCCGAGTTTGGACGGTCGGATCGAGCTGCAATTTTGAGGGGTGGTAGATATAGGAATTCCGCAGTCGATCAACGGTTGGATCTTCCAAAGGAGGTCCGAGCTAGAAGCTGGACACCACGCCCTAAACTCGTCCAGATTCTCGTCCAGATTTGACAGGGCTCCGGTATATCATAGATTGTCGGAGATTCCTCCATCAGAACTCGACAAAATTTAGCGTGTCTGTTGTAGACGTAATTCCGCACTATTCCACTGAAGCAATCGTCAAACCGACGCTCGAGGAGGCGGTGATGGCGGATACAAGTTCGTTGTCCGTAAAACAAAGCACGGCCGCCGAGGGCAATGTTGACATTGAGCCCCCGGGCTCCCTGGATGATTCCTCCATGATCTTGATAGAGATCGGAGCTGATGTTGATGAAGGCCCTCATCCGAACATGACGATCGGAGATAGGGTGCAGTCCTTGGTCGAACCAAGGTCACCAATGAGCCGGTGACGATGATGTCAAGTCGCAGCTTGATCTGCAGCGAGCCATCGACCTTTTGCCGAACACACAGCGGAAGTCTCAATGAAAGCACCAATGTCGGTGTCAAAACCGGCGGATCTCAGATAGGGGGTCCCAAACTATGCGTCTAACGCGGATGGTAACAGGAGACAGGGGACACGATGTTTACCCAGGTTCGGGCCCTCTCTATGGAGGTAATACCCTACTTCATGCTTGATTGATCTTGATGATATGAGTATTACAAGAGTTGATCTACCACGAGATCGTAGAGGCTAAACCCTAGAAGCTAGCATATGGTATGATTGTTGTATATCTCTATCGACTAGCCTGGCCTCGGTTTATATAATGCACCAGAGGCCTAGGATAACAAGAGTCCTAGCCGAATACGCCGGTGGGGGACGAGTCCTTGTCTGGATCGCCAAGTCTTGCGGAATCTTCCTTGTATGCGACACATGTCCGGACTGGCCCATGAGTATACGGCCATGGGGGTCCTCGGCCCAATCTAACAGATCGGGAGATGACGTGGTGAGTACCCCCTAGTCCAGGACACCGTCAGCAGCATTCACCTCACGGGCGAACTGCTTGAAGTTGCGATGAGAGGCTGGGGCCTGAGCTCCACCCAAGATGCAGGCTATGGCGCGAGGCTCCTGGAAGACCCCAGCCCCCTCATCCTGGTGGTGGTGGTCGTTCCTTCTTGGTGGCGGCGGCAGCGGAGGGAGACCGGCATTGCCCTGAGGAAGGTCCTCACGAGGCTGGTCTCTCCAGGCGCCCTCGCGAGGCTGGCCTTGCCAGCGGTCCTCACGAGGCTAGTCGCCCCACTCCTGGCGAGGGCCGCAGTCGTCCCAGCGTCCTCCACTTCGACCTCCTACACGGCCGTAGCCTCGATCATTGCGCTCGAGGCATCAACCGAAGCGTCCGTTGCGGATGGCCCTGAGCTCCTGACAGTCGTTGGTGTTGTGGCTGTGTACGTTGTGGAAGGCGCAGAACGGGCGATTGGCCTTGGATGACTCTGGGTGGTCACAGCCGCACTTCATCTCTGGTTCCGCCGCGAGTACGGCATCCCCCTTGCGCTTTACGTCCTTGGTCTTGGCCTTCTTGTCTTCTGGGTCGGCAGCTAGAAGCTGGAGGAGGGAGAGGCGCCCTTCCTCAGCTCTCGCGCACTTGGTCGCCATGTTGAACATTTCCAGAGCCATGCACAGGTCCTCGTGTATGGTGAGGTCTTCCTTCATCTTGACATCACGGACGGCATCAGAGAATGTTGAGATGATGGCCTCGTCGTCACCTTGGGAATCTTGAGGCGAACGCTCATGAAGTGTTGGATGTACTTCTGCAGGGTTTACCCTGGCTACTGCTTGATACACCGCAGGTCACCTGCGGCAGGTGGGCGGTCGCGAGTGCCCTGGAAGTTTGCGACGAAATGCTCGCGCATCTCGCCCCAGGAGGAGATTGATCCTGCGGGCAGGTTGAGGAGACATGAGTGCGCGCCGTTCGTGAGAGCCATGGGAAACCAATTCGCCATGAACTTTTTGTCGCCATTGGCTGCCTCGATGCTCAGCTCATAGAGTTGCAGGAATTCAGTAGGGTCAGGGGTGCCGTCGTAGCACGGAGGCGGGTCAGGCTTGAACTTGCCAGGCCAGACAACGCTGCGCAGCTCGGGTGTGAAGGCGCGGCAGCCCGCGGTGGTCACCGGGGCTCGTCGTGGAGTTGGAGCCTGGTCTTGGTACCCACGCGCTGCCGCCGCAGGCAGCGCACGGTCCTGGCGTGGCGGTGCAGGGAGCGTGGGAGCACCTTCTCGCGGCCGCTGGATCTCTTGGCAGCTTCCTTCTTCGCGTGCGGGAACCCTGCATGGTGGGTCGCGCTGCGGAGCCGCACGCCTTGGCCTGAGGACGACATCTTGACGGGGAGGTGGCGGAGGTGCTCCATGGGCTACGTCGCCTACAGAGGGAGGCGGGCGAGGTAGGGAAAGGGTCGGTGCAGGAGAGACCCCTGCGGCGCTGACGAGCTCGGCGATGAGGTCCAGCCAGTCCTCGTAGAGGTTGTCGACGGGGCGGTAGCGCAGGAGCTCGCGCGCCATGAGCAGCGCAGCCTGCGCGTCCGCGGGCCTGGGATGAGCATGAGACAACGAGCCGGCCAGAGTCAGCCACAGGGTGGCGCTGCGTCCGTCCCTCCGCACAGAGGGGTGCAGCGATGAATCTTGCTGTTCGTTCCCCACCGGGCTGGTGGCGGTGTTGGCAGCAGGTGATGGAGAGCGGCGGGGAGGCCCACCGACGGGCACCATCTGGGCGACGCGAGCATTGAGAGCGGCTCGACGCTCAGCACGGGCCGACATCAGCCATGGAAGGAGTGGAGCGGCGATGCGTCAGTCGACGGAAGAGAGGTTTCAGCGGACCCCTACCTGGCGCGCCAAATGTCAGATTTCGGGTTTCGCAGACCCTTGAGAGGTTCGAACTCTAGGGTGCGCATGAAGAACACTCTCTCCCTAGACTGCCCGCTCAACAATCCCACGGCCTAGCTCGATGATGTCTACTACGCAACCTTCTTCTTGTAGACGTTGTTGGGCCTCCAAGTGCAGATGTTTGTAGGACAGTAGCAAATTTCCCTCAAGTGGATGACCTAAGGTTTATCAATCCATGGGAGGCGTGGGATGAAGATGGTCTCTCTTAAGCAACCCTGCAACCAAATAACAAAGAGTCTCTTGTGTCCCCAACACACCCAATACAATGGTAAATTGTATAGGTGCACTAGTTCGACAAAGAGATGGTGATACAAGTGCAATATGGATGGTAGATATAGGTTTTCGTAATCTGAAAATATAAAAACAGCAAGGTAGCAAGTGGTAAAAGTGAGCGTAAACGGTATTGCAATGCCAGGAAACAAGGCCTAGGGTTCATACTTTCACTAGTGCCAGTTCTCTCAACAAGGATAACATAGTTGGATCATATAACAATCCCTCAACATGCAGCAAAGAGTCACTCCAAAGTCACTAATAGCGGAGAACAAACGAAGAGATTATTGTAGGGTACGAAACCACCTCAAAGTTATTCTTTCCGATCAATCCATTGGGCTATTCCTATAAGTGTCACAAACATCCCTAGAGTTCATAGTAAAATAACACCTTAAGACACACATCAACCAAAACCCTAATGTCACCTAGATACTCCAATGTCACCTCAAGTATCCGCGGGTATGATTATACGATATGCATGACACAATCTCAGATTCATCTATTCAAACCAACACAAAGAACTTCAAAGAGTGCCCCAAAGATTCTACCAGAGAGTCAAGACAAAAACGTGTGCCAACCCGTATGCATAGATTCCCAAGGTGATGGAACCCGCAAGTTGATCACCAAAACATGCATCAAGTGAATCAATAGAATACCCCATTGTCACCACAGGTATCCCACACAAGACATACATCAAGTGTTCTCAAATCCTTAAAGACTCAATCGGATAATATAAATTCAAAGGGAAAACTCAATCCATTACAAGAGAGTAGAGGGGTAGAAACATCATAAGATCCAACTATAATATCAAAGCTCGTGATACATCAAGATCATGCCATATCAAGAACACGAGAGAGAGAGAGAGATCAAACACATAGCTACTGATACATACCCTCAACCCTGAGGGTGAACTACTCCCTCCTCGTCATGGAGAGCGCCGGGATGATGAAGATGGCCACCGGTGATGATTCCCCCCTATGGAAGGGTGCCGGAATAGGGTCCCGATTGGTTTTTGGGGGCTACAGAGGCTTGCGGCGGCGAAACTCCCGATCTAGGTTTCTTTCTGGGGGTTTCTGTATTTATAGGAAATTTTGGCGTCGGTCTCACGTCAGGGGGGGTCTCCAAGTCATCCACGAGATAGGGGCGCGCCCAGGGGGGAGGGCGCGCCCTCCACCCTCGTGGATAGCTCGAGACTCTTCTGGCCCAACTCTTATACTCCGGGGGCTTCTTTTGGTCCATAAAAAATCATCAAAAATTGGCACGTTAATTGGACTCCGTTTGGTATTCCTTTTCTGTAAAACTCAAAAACAAGGAAAAAACAGAAACTGGCACTGGGCTCTAGGTTAATAAGTTAGTCCCAAAAATCATATAAAACAGCATATAAATGCATATAAAACATCCAAGATGGATAACATAATAGCATGGAACAATCAAAAATTATAGATATGTTGGAGACGTATCAAGCATCCCCAAGCTTAATTCCTGCTCGTCCTCGAGTAGGTAAATGATAAAAACAGAATTTTTTATGTGGAATGCTACCTAACATATTTATCAATGTAATCTTCTTTATTGTGGAAAGAATATTCAGATCCATAAGATTCAAAACAAAAGTTTAATATTGACATGAAAACAATAATACTTCAATCATACTAACAAAGCAACCATGTCTTCTCAAAATAACATGGCCAAAGCAAGCTATCCCTACAAAATCATATAGTCTGGCTATGCTCTATCTTCATCACACAAAATATTTAAATCATGCACAACCCCGATGACAAGCCAATCAATTGTTTCATACTTTTGATGTTCTCAAACTTTTTCAGTTTTCACGCAATACATGAGCATGAGCCATGGACATAGCACTATAGGTGGAATAGAAAGGTGGTTGTGGAGAAGACAAAAAGGAGAAGATAGTCTCACATCAACTAGGTGTATCGACGGGCTATGGAGATGCCCATCAATAGATATCAATGTGAGTGAGTAGGGATTGCCATGCAACGGATGCACTAGAGCTATAAGTGTATGAAAGCTCAAAAAGAAACTAAGTGGGTGTGCATCCAACTCGCTTGCTCACGAAGACCTAGGGCATTTTGAGGAAGCCCATCATTGGAATATACAAGCCAAGTTCTATAATGAAAGATTCCCACTAGTATATGGAAATGACAACATAGGAGACTCTCTATCATGAAGATCATGGTGCTACTTTGAAGCACAAGTGTGGTAAAAAGATAATAGCATTGCCCCTTCTCTCTTTTTCTCTCTTTTTTTATTTTTTTATTTGGGCCTTTCTCTTTTTTTGGCCTCTTTTGTTGTTCTTTTTCTTTCTTTTTCGTCCGGAGTCTCATCCCGACTTGTGGGGGAATCATAGTCTCCATCATCCTTTCCTCACTGGGACAATGCTCTAATAATGATGATCATCACACTTTTATTTACTTACAACTCAAGAATTACAACTCGATACTTAGAACAAAATATGACTCTATATGAATGCCTCAGCGGTGTACCGGGATGTGCAATGAATCAAGAGTGACATGTATGAAAGAATTATTAAGGTGGCTTTGCCACAAATACGATGTCAACTACATGATCATGCAAAGCAATATGACAATGGTGAAGCGTGTCATAATAAACGGAACGATGGAAAGTTGCATGGCAATATATCTCGGAATGGCTACGGAAATGCCATAATAGGTAGGTATGGTGGCTGTTTTGAGGAAGGTATATGGTGGGTGTATGGTATCGACGAAAGTTGCGTGACACAAGAGAGGCTAGCAGTGGTGGAAGGGTGAGAGTGCGTATAATCCATGAACTCAACATTAGTCATAAAGAACTCACATACTTATTGCAAAAATCTATTAGTTATTGGAACGAAGTACTACACGCATGCTCCTAGGGGGATATATTGGTAGGAAAAGACCATCACTCATCCCCGACCGCCACTCATAAGGAGGACAATCAAAAAAATAAATCATGCTCCGACTTCATCACATAATGGTTCACCATACGTGCATGCTACGGGAATCACCAACTTTAACACAAGTATCTCTCAAATTCACAACTACTCAACTAGCATGACTCTAATATCACCATCTTCATATCTCAAAACAATCATAAGGAATCAAACTTCTCACAATATTCAATGCACTTTATATGAAAGTTTTTATTATATCTCTCTTGGATACCCATCATATTAGGACTAGTTTTATAACCCAGGCAAATTACCATGTTGTTTAAGACTCTAAAAATAATATAATTGAAGCATGAGAGTTCATCTATTTCTTCAAAGTAAAACCACCGCCGTGCTCTAAAAAGGTATAAGTGAAGCACTAGAGAAAATGACAAACTACTCCAGAAAAATAAGGAGAGGACTTTCGGGATGAAGCGTCGCCATCTTGAGGCGGAACTTGGGCAGGAGCATTTTTGCCCTCCAGCGAAGCGATTCCGCTGGGGAACTTCCCTCCCAGAGGGGGAAATCATTGTCATCATCATCACCAACAACTCCCCCATCTTGGGGAGGGCAATCTCCATCAACATCTTCAACAACACCATCTCCTATCAAACCCTAGTTCATCTCTTGTGTTCAATCTTTGTACCGGAACCTTAGTTTGGTGCTTGTGGGTGACTAGTAGTGTTGATTACACCTTGTAGTTGATTACTATATGCTTTATTTGGTGGAAGATTATATGTTCAGATCCATTATGCTATTTAATACCTCTCTGATCTTGAGCATGATTATCATTTGTGAGTAGTTACTGTTGTTCTTAAGGTCACGGGAGAAATCTTGTTGCAAGTAATCATGTGAACTTGAAATGTGTTCGATATTTTGATGGTATGTATGTTGTGATTCCCTTAGTGGTGTCATGTGAACGTCGACTACATGGCACTTCACCATATTTGGGCCTAAGGGAATGCATTTGGAGTAGTTATTAGACGATGGGTTGCGAGAGTGACAGAAGATTAAACCCTAGTTTATGCGCTATTTCATAAGGGATTGGTTAGGATCCAAAAGTCCAATGCAATGGTTAGATTTTATCTTAATACTTTTCTCGTAGTTACGGATTGTTTCGACGGGGTTAATCATAAGTAGGAGGTTTGTTCAAGTAAGAAAAGCACCTAACCACCGGTCCACCCACATATCAAATTATCAAAGTAGCGAACACGAATCAAACCAACATGATGAAAGTGTGATACTTTTCCAACGTATCTACTTTTCCTAACGATTTTCCTCTTGTTTTGGACTCTAATTTGGATGATTTGAATGAAACTAACCCTGGACTGACGTTGTTTTAAGCAGAACTACCATGGTGTTGTTTTCGTGCAGAAATAAAAGTTCTCGGAATGGAACGAAACTTTGCGAGGATTTTTTATATCAACAAAGAGAATTTCTGGAGCCAAGAACCACCGGAGGGGGGCACCTGGGTGGGCACAACCCACCAGCCCCCCCCCCTCCGGGCGCGCCTAGGTGGGTTGTCCCCACCTGGTGGCCCCGCAGACCCTGAAACCTAAGCTATAAAATCACATTTTTCCAGAAAAAATGTGGGAGAAGGAATTATCGCGTGCCACGAGATGGAGCTGCCGTCACCTCTTGTTCTTCATCGCGATGCCAGATCTGGAGTCTGCTTGGGGCTCCGGAGAGGGGGATCTTCGTTCTTCATCATCGCAAACCCTTCTCCATCGCCAATTCCATGATGCTCCCCACTAGGAGTTAGTAATTCCTTCACAGGCTCGCTAGTCGGTGAGGAGTTGGATGAGATTCATCATGTAATCTAGTTAGTTTTGTTAGGGCTTGATCCCTAGTATCCACTATGTTCTGAGATTGATGTTGCTAGGACTTTGCCATGCTTAATGCTTGCCACTTTGGGCCCGGGTGCCATGATTTCAGATCTGAACCGTTTATGTTATCACCATTATATCCATGTTCTAGATCCGATCTTGCAAATTATAGTCACCTACTACGTGTTATGATCCGGCAACCCCGGAGTGACAATAGTCGGGACCACTCCCAGTGATGGCCGTAGTTTGAGGAGTTCACGTATTCACCATGTGTTAATGCTTTGTTCCGGTTCTCTATTAAAAGGAGGCCTTAATATCCCTTAGTTTCCAATAGGACCCGCTGCCACGGGAGGGTAGGACAAAAGATGTCATGCAAGTTCTTTCCATAAGCACGTATGCCTATTTACGGAATACATGCCTACATTATATTTATGAACTGGAGCTAGTGTCGTATATGTCGGCGTTCTAGGAATGGGGGTCCCCAGACTTGCCTGCCTGCGGCCCACAGCGTGGCTAAGCCAGCATGCCGTACGACCCATCTTCACCGACAAGGCATCCAAGACCCTCGCGAGGGTCCAAACCTCACGAGGCGGATGACGCAAGACCTCCTCTGGAGTGGCCTAGCCAGGCAGGCTCACGAGGAGCGGAGATATCAAGGTAGGGCAAACCTCACGAGGCCCTCGTGACGTGAGCCATGACGAACGGCACCAGGCGGGCGCCAGGCGGGCGCCAGCGCGCGCAACGTCCTTATTTCCTCTTTGGTGCTAAGGAGGCCAGCGCAGGCGAAGAGTACTGAGGCATCAGGCAAAGGTTGCTATATTGGTGCAACAAGACCAAGACCAGGAGGACGGCAAGACGGAGGTCATCGTGGGGACCAAGACAGCGTCACCACCAGAGCTTTTCGCAGCGAAGACCACTTTTGTCGATAGCTTGTACCGTTGTCCCTCTTCAAATTTGCCCGCCGTTGTTGGCTCCTTCCCGCCGATATTTGGGAAGAGGACCAGGGCCTATATAAGTAGAGCTAGCCACCAAAGTAGAGGCATCTCATCTTAGCTTGATCCAACCCGATCGAGAGCCTACCCTAGCCACAAGAACACCTCAACCTCAGGAGGTTGTTCTTCCCTTTTTTTTGACTGTACACAGTAGGGCAAAACCCCACTGCAATTTTTTTATTAATTAAAAAAGAAAAACAAGGGTCCAATAGTACAAAGGCTTGAGGTAAGCCCTAGAAAGAAAAGACAAAAGCTACTAAAACAAACAAAAATTACAGAACAAGATTGTCAAGCCAATCACAGAAAGCCCTAGCATAACTCTTTTTAATCCTGAATCTGAGCAAGTTAAGCTCTTCAAGGAAGATTGCTTTCCACCTCTGAATCAAGGTTGAATTGCTTGAAAGATGAGATTATTTCTTGAGATCCAGATAGCCCAAGAAGCTAGGATGATGATTTCCATGAAGAAAGGTACATGTAATTTTTGCCTGAGATCATCAAAAGCTTCAAGCACAGAAACATTAGCTTGTCTTGTAGGGCATAATAGGTCCCAGCACTGGGAGGCAAAAGGGCAGGTCCAAAAGAGATGCTGCAAGGTTTCCTCCTGAGGACAGTTATTGACAGCACAGTTATAGCTTTCCAAATGGAATGTTTTCCTGCGTAGAAGGTTCCTGGTATTAAGCCTATCATGAAGTAATCTCCAAAAAAACACCTTGTGTTTGGGCTGGCAAGAACTATTCCAAAGCCAACTAAACTGCTGAGGCACTAATTTAACTCCCATCATTACTTTATAAGCCTGAGCAACCGAGAATTGGTCATTGCCCCAAATGTAACTCCAGGTGTCAGTGCAATCTAGGGTGGCAGAGGTTCTTAAAGCAATACAGATGTCTTCCATATTTTCAAATTCCTGGAAGGCTTGCACAGTGAGTGGAAGGTGGAATAAATCCGCCAGGAATTCAGTATGAATAATGGTGTGCACAGTAGTGTTGTTGTTCTTCACAAAGGAGAAGAGGTGTGGGAACAAGTCCTGTAAACAAGCTGAATGCCATAGATCGCACTGCATAAAGCACTTTTACCATCCCCTATGTGACATCGGCCAAAGATTTAAAGTTGTCAATGAGCTTGAGATTTGCCTTCCACCAAAAAGATCCAACCCAAGAATTGCCAGGCAACAAATCATTACTATAGTAGGTTTCCCAAATCAAGTTGACCCATGGGATGTTGTGCCTATTATAAAACGTGTGCAAGTTCTTGAGAAGAAGAGCTTTGTTCTGAACAAAAATATCCTTGACCCCCAGGCCTCCTTGATCCTTAGGTCTACAAACAGTACTCCAAGCAACCATAGCAGGCCTGTGGTCCTCTAGATCAGGACCTCTCCGTAGACAATGCCTCAAAAACTTGATAGCTTGGGTTTTAATAGTCACAGGGACATCAAGGCATCCCATAAGGTAGATCAAAAGAGAGTTTAAGACAGATTTTACTAGTAACAGTCTGCCAGCCAGAGTCATGAAAGAAGATAAGCCCACAAGCTTCTTCTGCTTGTCGTGTGACAAGTGGAAAGCATTGCTCCACAGTTGGTTTATGAAGACCCAAGGGTGCTCCCAAGTACTGAATGGGGAAGGATTCTCTTTTGCAGTGGAAAGTATTTGTCAAAATTTCCATCTTGTCTTCTGAAACATTAATTGGGATGAGGCTTGACTTATTATAGTTCACTTTCAGACCAGTAGTGTCGGTGTACTAGAGTAGGGGTACCCTAGTATCCCGAACTTGTGCACGGGCGGTTGCAGCCCTCCGCGGCAAGGCTTACCGGGTGACCGCCAAGGTCCTCCGTGGTTCCTTTGGAGCCATTCAAGAACAAAGTATTCAAGCCAAGGAGACAAGGCCCCGTCAAGAGGAGCTTGCCGGGAAGGCCACCCAAGGCACCTACAAGACAAGGCCCCGGCAAGAGGAGCTTGCCGGGAAGGCCCAATGAGCGACAAGCTTCCGGGCGCGACAAGACAACAACCATGCAAGGCGCTTGCATGCGGACCACCTCTCTGTACCTACGCTTCCAGTAGCATCCACTAACGTGTCGCCTCGGGACCTTTCCAGCGCCGCTTGGCGAGAGGTCAGGCAGCCAGCCGGTGCGAGGTGGCAAGCGGCGCCGACAAGATTGCCATCGTGGCAAGCGGTGGCGCCCACAACGGTCCCTGTTTGCACTTTATTAGGGCGATGTAGACGGGCATTTAATGCCTTTGTCCCCTGCCGTCGTGGTTAGGTATAGTACATCATACCTTTGTACAAGTAGGTGTACCAACCACTACTTTTCCATTTGTACCCTTGTCTACGTTGCCACCTGCTCGGAGACCCTTCAAAGATATAAAAGGAGGCCCATGCAAGCGTGAGGGGGTCGGTCGGTTCCCCTCACGCCAGTCTCGTTAGCAGCTTGTGTGTCTTTGTAGCACTCAGCGCTCTGAGCAAGAACGCAATACACCTAGACATGCAGCGGTAGGAGTGTTATCTCTCCGAGAGCTCCGGTTGGGTAAACCTCTCGTGTGCTTCGCCTTGATCTGCTCTTCGTGCGACCTCCGCTCCCTGCCGAACCGAAAGGGGCTTGGTCCGCCGGTCCCATAGGTGTTCGTGGGTCAGATCAGCATGGCCCGACATCTTTGGCGGATGGATGAAGAAAAGTCAAGCAAATATTCAAAAATAAAATCAGAAGAAGAAGAACACAAGGGATGTTTTCAAGCAAGAAGATTACCTGTGCCGGGGTCTGCGGTCATGGTCTCCGCCGCCAAGGGATCGCTGGTGCCGTCCCTTGCCGGAGAGCTGCCCCTTGCCGGAGAAGTCTCTCTTGCCGGAGAACGATCCCTTGTCGGGGAATCCTCCCTTGGCGGGCGTGGTCGAAGCGGAAGGAGGCTGCTCTGCTCCTACACAAATCAACAAATGATATCAAGAAGAAAGAGCACCCATGCACGCCGAACAGCAAGAAGTAGACCATATACTTACGCTGAGGGCTGCGCTGGGGGCTGCTTTGAAGAAGAGTTGCCGCGTCCGGCAAGGTGGTCTCGGACGTGCCTCCTGCTGTCGCAGTAGGTTCGTCCTCGATGACAACCACCGGGGTCTTGGCCCTCTTCGACATCCTCTGGGCCAGCGTCCTGAAAAGGAATGGGTTCAGAATGAAGCAAGTCAGATACAAGACAAAGCAACAAATTGAAGAACTACAAATGCTGCAAAGAGTCTTACTCTTCTTCTTCCTCGTCGGAGCTAAGCGCGGAGAGGTCAAATTCTGGCCCACCTCCAGTACGACGAGGCGGAGGAGTGGGTTCCCTTGGACGCTTGGCGGGAGCGGAACCGGTGGTCTGCGAGGGCCCCGCTCCAGTTGCCGCAGCGGCGTGAGGTGCTCCCCGCTGCAACAAAGTGCTTGCCGCGGTGGAGCGTGTCGCCAGCGCCGCGGGTTGTTGGCCCGTCTGCCCGCCGCCACGTCTCCGGCCTTGCGAAGACGCCGCCTTGGTGGAGCTGGGGCTCCGCCATGCAAGCTGCTTGAAGGTGGGGAGGATGCGCCCTCGGCGGGCTCGCCGACCGGCTTCAGCTCGGCAAGCTCCTCCTCGCCCGGCAAACTCCTTTCGCCGACAAGGCTTGCCGCCTCACTGCCTCTCGCCTCCACGGTGAAGCCAAACTCGCCCAGCGGCAGCTGCCGCCGCCTCTTCTAGCTCGGTGGCGATCGCTGCATCTCGCTCATCGGTGGTGTCGGGTGAGGCCCCTCGCTCATCGGGCGGACCGGCATTTCTACCAGATTGTCAAAGAACTGCCACACGACGTCATCTCGCGGCTCTTGCCAAGTTGGGACAATTCCATGTGAGTCGCACGACGGCATCATTACCTGGATGCGGTCAAGCGCGGAATTGTTGCACAGCGGAACGACGCCCCTCGGCAACCTAAACATCTCTGGATGATCAAGATCGGGCTTGAACAGCTCTAAGAGCATCGCGTCAAGCTCCAAGACGGTAAAGTTGAAGTTGAGGCCTGGGCGCAACCTCATGATATTTGCCGCGTTCTGAAACTCCCAGGCAGGTCTCCTCCTCTCCTGTAAGGGGGCGATGCGGCGGCGAAGAAAGTCCGCACCAACGGTGCCTACGGTGAGCCCGGCAAGTCTAAGGCGAAGGATTCAGGTGACTGCAATCATCAGCCTAGCATCTTCCAGGGCCAGATTGCTCCAATCGTTGCCGCGCACTACTAGGGTTTGGCGCTGGGCGGTAAATGGCTGCGGGTTCTCCTCGACAATCCAGCACCAATCCGCCCTCCATTCCTCCCATTTGCTATGGAGCTCTCCCTCCGGATAGGCTTCCTTCTTGCCGACCCTCGAGATCCAAGCGATTCCTCCGGCAAGAGGCTCTCCTCTCTCAACTCGGGGTAAAAAGAAGTGGCGGAAAAGGGCTACATTTGGGTGGACTCCGACAAAGTTTTCGCAGAGATGTGCGAAAACTGACATGGTCAGAACGGCGTTGGGGGTGAAATCAAGGAGGCGGAACCCGTAGGGTGTTCATGATGTCACAAAAGAATTAGAGAAAGCGGGCAGAGCCCGCAGAGAAGAAGAGCGCCAAGAAGGGATACCCAGTCGGGGCCAGTTCAAGCAGCGGCGGGGAGTACCTTCTGCGCTGGATGCGCCGCGTCTCCGTCGACGGAAGAGGTAGTAGTTCTCCCTCACCTCGTGGCGGTGAGGGGAAGATGGCCCGCTCCTTCCGCAGCGCCGCAAGCAGCTGCGCCTCGGCCGACTTCATGGCCTTCCCCTTGTCGGCTTTCGGAGCCATGGCGGAGGCGGTGGAGGAGTTCGACGGCGTTGGTGGTGCTGGTGGTGATGGGGGCCGGAGCGCTGCTCTCTTTTCAGCCTTGAAGAGAAGGGGGGAGCAGCGGTGGTTTTCTCGAGATTGGACAGCAACTGGCAAGGTGGGCGACCTGCCCCTGTTTCCCCTGCTTATAAAGAGGGAGGGGGCGGATGTTCTGATTTTCCGAATAAAGAAACCCCCATGATCTCGCCCACGATCTCTCACACGACGCCACATTCGATGTGTGCCGTTCGTGGAGGGCGTGGTGGGTCCGGGGTGAGTTACGGCGTGACCCGGGCCGCGTGTGCCCGTGCCCTGTTTTGGGCCTGGCCCAACAGCGCTCGGCACTGCAGGTGGCCCAGTCTGGGGCTCTGCCGGTGTACTAGAGTAGGGGTACCCTAGTATCCCGAACTTGTGCACGGGCGGTTGCAGCCCTCCGCTGCAAGGCTTACCGAAAGTGACCGCCAAGGTCCTCCGTGGTTCCTTTGGAGCCATTCAAAACAAAGTATTCAAGCCAAGGAGACAAGGCCCCGGCAAGAGGAGCTTGCCGGGAAGGCCACCCAAGGCACCTACAAGACAAGGCCCCGGCAAGAGGAGCTTGCCGGGAAGGCCCAATGAGCGACAAGCTTCCGGGCGCGACAAGACAACAACCGCGGCAAGGCGCTTGCCGCGGCAGACCACCTCTCTGTACCTACGCTCCAGCGCATCCACTAACGTGTCACCCTGGGACCTTTCCAGGCGCACGTGGCGAGAGGTTGTGCAGCCAGCGGTGCCAGGTGGCAAGCGGCGCTGACAAGATTGTCATCGTGGCAAGCGGTGGCGCCCCTGACGGTCCCTGTTTGCACTGTTAGGGCGACGTAGACGGGCATTTAATGCCTTTGTCCCCTGTCGTCAGGGTTAGGTATGGTACACTGTACACTGTACAAGTAGGTGTACCAACCACTACTTTTCCATTTGTACCCTTGTCTACGTTGCCACCTGTCGGAGACCCCTTCAGCATATAAAAGGAGGCCCATGCGCAACGTAGAGGGGGTCGGTCGGTTCCCCCTCACGCTCAGTCTCGTTAGCAGCTCGTGTGTACTGTAGCACTCAGCGCTCCTGAGCAAGAACGCAATACACCTAGACATGCAGCAGTAGGAGTGTTATCTCTCCGGAGAGCTCCGAAGCTGGGTAAACCTCTCGTGCTTCAGCCGCCTCGATCTGCTCTTCGTGCAACCTCCGCTCCCCGCCGAACCGAAAGGGGCTCGGTCCGCCGGTCCCATAGGTGTTCGTGGGTCAGATCAGCCTGCCCCGACAAGTAGCATTTGCAAACATGTTGAGAAGAGCTTTGAGGCAATGGAGTTGCTTTGCATCAGCTTGGAGGAGAACCAGAGTGTCATCAGCATACTGGATAATAGGAAAATCAGGGCATGACTCCACTTACACAGGTGATGTAAGAAAATTCAAGTGCATGGCTTTATTGAGAATTGACTGGAGCAAATCAGCAGCAAGCACAAATAAGAGAGGGTATCCTTGCCTGACCCCTCTAAGACAGTAAAACTTTTTGCCAGGTGTCGGTGTACTAGAGTAGGGGTACCCTAGTATCCCGTAGTCGTGCACGGACAGTTGCAGCACCCCGCGGCAAGGTTTGCCTCGTCACCGCCAAGATCCTCTGTGGCTCCTTTGGAGCCATTCAAGAACAAAGTATTTGATTAAGAAGACAAGGCCCCGACAAGAGGTGCTTCTCGGGAAGGCCACCTGTGCATACAGGAGACAAGGCCCCGGCAAGAGGAGCTTGCCGGGAAGGTTCGGAGCGCGACAAGCCTCCGGACGCGACAAAGATTCGACCGCGGCAAGGCGCTTGCCGCGGCATGCAAAATCTCTCCCTCTCCGCTCCACCTCATCCAGCGACGTGTCGCCATGGGACCGTTCCATGGGCGCGTGTCGAGAGGCTGTGCAGCCAGCGGAGAGCAGCGATAAGCGGCGCTGACAAGCTCGCCATCGTGGCAAGCGGAGGCGCACCTGACGGTCTCTGTTGCACTGTTTGGGCGACAATGACGGGCATTTATTGCTTTTGTCCCTTGCCGTCAGAGTTAGGTATTTTGCATCAGACACTATTCGAGTAGGTGTACCAACTCCTGTTTTTACATTTGTACCCCGCCTATGTTGCCACCCTGCCGGAGACCCCTTGAGCATATAAAAGGAGGCCGATGCATAGCGTAGAGGGGTTCGGCTGGTTCTGTTCATTCGACCCACCGTAGACTAGATACACTCACGCTTAGGTTTTGTAGCCCGCGTTGCTCCCTAGCAAGAACACAATACATCAAACAAGCAGCAGAGGAGTTTTATCTCTCCGGAGAGCTCCGGCTGGGTAAACTGCTCGTGTGCCTCGCCTCGATCCGCTCTTCAGGCGATCTCCGCCCCTCCGAACCACAAGGGGCCTGGTCTGCGCGGCCCCATAGGTGTTCGTGGGTGCGATCAGCCTCCCGACATCTTTGGCGCGCCGGTAGGGGCGTCGAGGCCGTGTGAATCTGATCCGGCGTTCACACGAGCAGCGTCATCGACATCTTCCTCAACATGCCACCGAAGAAGAAGGCTTGGCGGCAGCAGAAACCGTCCGTTGTACCCACCCTCACCGCAGCAAGCGGGTGGTGGGGCAGACGCCGGCGGAGGGACGGCGCCCGGCGAAGGTGCTCGCGACATTGCCAAGTCCAAGGACAAGGCACCGCAAACCTCGGCGTCCACGCATCCCCTGCGCCCATCTCAGAGACGGGACCAACAACGTCATGGCGTTCACAACGCCATACGTTCGCTGGATCGAGACCCTCAAGACCAGCATCTTGCGCGCCAACATGCTTGCACGAGTGAGATACGGTCGCCCAGACGGGTGCTGCTCCTTCTAACGTAGTTAGAAGTCCGGCGTGTCCCGCTCCTCGCACCGCTCTCCAATGCCACCCAATACTCCAGCGAAGCTCTGGCGAGAGCTCGCTGCTCCTCGACTACCGGCCCAACGGCCGACAAAGGTCGACGAGTGGAGGGCCACTATCCGAGCCTCATCGGCTTTGCCAGCGGCGATGCTCGCGGCAACCAACGCCATCATTGCCGCGGCGTGGCGACAAAGGCACGAGCCGGTGGCGACGAGACTGTCGGAGGTGCAACCACCGTGCACTCTCCGCCAAGAAGGCCAAGATCGCCGACTCACCGGATCCACCTCGACAGCGACTCCACTGCGTCGTCGGATCCGCGAGCTCGCCGCGATCAACGCCAAGTTCTTCATGAGCGACAACAAGAGGACGCTCGAACTCGCATCGAGCACCGAAGAGAAGCGCGACGTCAGTCCGACAAGCGCGCTGGGCCTTCTGTTGACATGCGCGCGCCGGAGGAGCCAGGCGACTTCTTGTCAGACGCTAGGTTGCCCTGCGTTCACTCGTGAGCTGCGGCAGTCCCGTGGCCCAGCCGTAAAAACTTCAAACCAGACGTGCGGAGAAGTATGATGGCAGGGCGCATCCGTCGGAGTTCCTTAGCATCTACACCATCGGTGCGAGGCTGCGGGGCGGGGCGGACGACGAGATCCTCGCCAACTACTTCCCGCCGTGCTCAAGCCCAACGTCGGATCTTGGCTCATGCACTTGCCGGACAGCTCCATATCCTCTTGGGCAGATCTGTGCCATCGGTTTGTTGGCGCCTTCTCGTGGCCACAAACCTCATGGCCAAGAGAGTGACCTTCACTTGCTCGCCCGGAAGGAAGGAGAGTCCTGCGCAAGTTCATCCGGAAGATTCAGCCGTGTGCACTACAACATCCCAGACGTCCACCCTGCCGCGGTGATCAGCGCATTTCATCGAGCGTCGCGGAACCGCAGGATGAGGGAGGAGATGGCGATGTGCAAAGTCAAGGACGTCGATGAGCTGTACGCCTTGGACGACAAGTGTGCACGCTGAGGAAGGGAGGAGACTCCAGGAGAGAATGCGTAAGCAGGATCGGCGGTGAGGACACCGCCCGGCAAAGAAGGGCCAAGCGAGGCAACAGGAAGAAGAAAGCCAGAGAAGTGCTAGCAGTTGAACATTCCGGCAATGGAGGTGGCGACAAGAACGCCAAGGCTGGTGGCTCCGGCAAGGAGGTTGCCGCTGACGCCAACCACCAGTCGGTGGCGGCCGCCGACAAGCAAGACAGCTCCGGCAAGCGATCGCCAAGATCCACCGCACCAAGGGCCACGACCTCCGTAGCTGCAAGAAGGTCGAGCAGCTCGTCGAACAGCAGAGAGCTGAATACGAAGCGCGCGACAAGGAGAAGGCCCAGAAGGTGCTGGGGAGCAAGCAAGAAACGTCCGGCTGGGAGGACGCCGCTGCAAGGCCAAGCAATGACAAGGAGATCGACCTCCCAGCGGCGCGACAAGGACGAAGATATGGAAGACGCAGCGCCGGCGAGCAGGAGTTTCGTAGCCACGAGAGGTCCTTTGCGTCGACGGAGGTGCTTCCTCGCATACCTCCCACCGCCAACTCAAGCAATGGATGCGGGAGGTCAATGCGGCGGAACCATCCGTAGAGTCACGCAAGCCTCTCAAGTGGTCCAAAGACGCCTATCATTTTTGATATTGAGGACCACCCTGATCGCATAATCTGCGGTCGGGTGCTTGCCGATGTTGGTCTCTCCAACCATCCGCAACCTCAAGGTCACAAAAATGTTAGTTGATGGCGGGGCCGGCTTGAATCTGATCTCCTCCGCGGTGCTCCAGAAGCTTCAAATCCCTGACAGCGAGCTCGAAGAGACTAGTACCTTCCAAGGAATCAATCCGGGAAGGAGCAAGCCGAAGGGGAAGATTACGTTGCCGGTCACATTTGGCAGCGAACTGAACTTCAGGACTGAGAGGGTTACATTCGACGTTGCCGATTTCCCATTGCCTTACCATGGGATACTTGGCCGTCCGGCACTCGCCAAATTCATGGCAGCCTCTCACTACGCCTACAACCTACTCAAGATGCCAGGCCCGATAAGCGTCATCTCTGTCCACGGTGACAAGAAGGATGCCCTTATCTGTGCCGACAAGATCTACCGGGATGCAGCAGCCGCGACAGATTGCCAAGCACTTGCCGCTGAAGCTCCCGGGGGGAAGAAGACCAAGTCCAAGTCCGGAAAGGGCTCTGATGCTCACTCCGGCAAGCGCACCTCTTCGGAGTGCTGCGCTACCATCGAGGACGCACCATCGAGCTCCACCGGAAAGTGCAAGAAGATGGTGGCTCCGCCGAAAACCAAGAAGGTGCCCGCCAAGGAGGACGGGCAGCGGTGGTACCTTCACCATCGGTGCCTCTCTCGACCCTAAATAGGAAGGCGGCGCTTCGTTGCTTTCCTGCGGGCGAATGTCGACGTGTTTGCATGGCAACCGTCGATATCCCGGCGTTCCCGTGAAAGTGATTGAGCACCGCTGGCCGTTTGTCCTCATCTTGTGACCCGTCAAGCAAAAAGTCGAGGAAGCAAGCGGTGGGCGCCAACAATTCATAGCGAAGAGATCAAGAAGCTGGAAGCGGCGGGCCTTGTCGAGGAGTGCTCCATCCTACGTGGTTGGCCAATCCTGTAGTCGTGCGCCAAAGCAAATGGGAAATGGAGACTTTGTATTGACTTCACGGATGTTAATAAAGCTTGTCCCAAAGATCCATTTCCCTTGCGGCGCATTGACCAGATTGTTGACTCCACGGCTGGATGTGATTTGCTTTCGCTTCTTGATGCATACTCGAGATACCATCAGATCTTCATGGCTGAAGAAGATGAGGAGAATACCGCATTCATCACACCATGTGGCACATACCGTTTCATACGGATGCCTTTCGGTTTGAAGAATGCTGGTTCAACATTTGCAAGGGTAGTCCATGACGCTTTTGAGCCGCAAATGCAGAAATGTAGAAGCCTACATGGATGACATAGTGGTCAAAAGCAAGGACAAAGCAACTCTGGTTCAAGATTTGGGCCGAGACCTTTGCAAATCTGCGCAAGATCAACCTTAAGCTCAACCCCGAGAAGTGCGTGTTTGGAGTTCCTTCCGGCAAGCTTCTCGGATTCTTCGTGTCTCAACGAGGAATTGAAGCTAATCCCGACAAGATCAAGGCCATTGAGCAGATTGAAGCACCAAAGCGCGTCAAGGATGTATGAAGACTTGCCGGTTGCGTGGCTGCTCTCAGCAGGTTTATTTCTAGGTCTGCTGGCGCGCCTCGCCATTTTTCAGGATTTTGAAAAAGGCGGGTCCAATGAAATGGACTCTCGAAGCGGAGGCTGCTGCAGACTTGAAGAGATACATGTCCTCCACTCCAACACTTGTCGCACCTAAGCCACAAGAGAAGTTGCTGCTATATATAGCGGCAACCAATCAAGTGGTTAGTGTTGCGTTAGTAGCGGAGAGGGAGGCGGATGACGAGCCAGCAACCACGGCAAGCACATCCAGCGACAAGCGGCGGCTTTCACGACAAGCTCTGGTCCCGACAAGGACAAATCAGCAGACACATGACCAGATACAGAACAGGATGGTGCAGCGCCCAGTCTACTTTGTCAGTTCCCTCCTGCAGGGGGCTAGGTCAAGGTACTCTGGTGTGCAAAAACTGCTTTTCGGCCTCCTCATGGCCTCGAGAAAGTTGCGCCATTACTTCCATTCCAAACAGATACACCAGCCAGCTCAAGCTCTCCAGACGATCCCTTTATCCTGGCCATTTTCAGTCTGGGGGCTCGACATCCTCGGCCCCTTCCCCCGAGCTGTCGGGGGCTTTGAGTACTTATGCGTCGCCATCGACAAGTTCACAAAGTGGTCGGAAGTGGAAGCGATGAGGAAGGTGACAAGACACGGTCGATAGTCAAGTTCTTCAGTCAATGGTTTGCCGTTTCGAATCCCCAACAGGATCATCACCGACAACGGCACACAATTTCTGGTCGCACCTTCATGCAAGACGTCCAAGACCTTGGCGCCAAGGTGCTTTTGCTTCTGTTGCTCACCCGAGAAGCAACGGTCAAGCGAGAGAGGCAAATCTTTGAAGCGGCTGCGGGCTCAAGACCGTAACTTTCGACGAGGCTGCACAAGTGCGGAAGAAACTGGATCGAGGAGCTGCCGGTGGTTCTTTGGTCGACGAGCGGCCAAATCGAGCCACCGGCGGACACCCTTTGCTCTAGTCTATGGAGCAGAGGCGGTTCTCCCCACGGAACTCGTATACGGATCGCCTCGAGTGCTCGCTTATGATGAGCTTGAGCAAGAGCAGCTGCGACAAGATGACGCTGCTCCTTGAGGAGGATCGCCTTCGTCATTGCGAAGCTGCTCGCTAGCAGCAAGCTCTGCGTCGCTACCATAGCCGCAGGGTTAATGCCGAAGTCTCGAGGAAGGCGACCTTGTTCTTGGTAGCGTTCAGTCCGCCAAGAATACAAACAAGTTGGCCTTGAAGTGGGAAGGCCCTTATCGGGTGAAACGAGTCACTAGGCATGGCGTTGTCCGCCTTGAGACCGAAGATGGCATTCCGGTGAGCAACTCCTGGAACATTGAGCATCTTCGTAAGTTTTACCCATAGGGTGCGGTTGCCGGAACCTGTTCCAGCAACCACCTTTTGTACAAGTCTTGCCGCTGTTGCATGTAATCCTTTGTACAAAGCCGGGCGCAGACCCCGTGCATCAGTAAAGCTCATGTGTTGCGCACAACTTGTCAAGTTCATGCTTTCATCAATGTATTGCATGTTTTGGCTAACACTTTGTGCAGCAACCACACCCGGTAAGCAGAATGGAGCCACTGGGCTCCATAACGTTATTTCCACTTCTTTTTCTTTTCTCAAAGAAAGGGAGGCTCCCTCGCGCACAAGTTAACCAGGGGGGAAGGAGGAGATAATACTATGGACGGTAGCGCTCGAGGAAGTTTCACCTCATCGGGAAGCAAGAGACAGAAAAGCTAAGTTGCCAAAGTTTGAGCAATCAATTTTAAATTTTTAAGTTATCTTCCTCGAACGATAGTACTTTGTATGGAAAACCTGTGCGCAGAGGGACCAACTCGCCGTCTAGTCGCGCCCTTACTTTGTTTCGAGTCCGCTCAACAACTTAAGTGAGCTGCGGCTAGTCGCGACAAGGTTGCTTGTCGGAGGCGGCACCGCCAAAGAAGCTGTCGACGTTCCGCACTTCAACATGGCAAAAGGTGCCCGCACCGACAAGTCCCCCAAATGCGAAAGGCGTAAACGCATAAAGGAAGGAATCAAGTAGAGGAAATAACATTGCATTGATCGCCTAAGATAGAGTATATTACAAAATAACTTGTCGCTGATCTAACAAAGTGTTCTAAACATGATCAGCAGCGACAAGGGAAAGATAAAGTTGGCGGCCTAGTCTATGCGGTCGCCCTCAATCCGCTTGATCTTGTTCACCTTGTCCACAATGGGTGCGACAAGGGCTTTGAGCTCCTCCACGTTGGCGTCTCGCGGCAAGGATCGGAGGACGCCCGTTAAGGTTGAGGCCCGGATTGCGGAAGGCCACCTTGATCAACACCTTCTCGAGGGCTCCCAGCGCGACCTGGCGTGATTCCTCGGCCAGCTGCTTTGGGACCTCTTCCGGAGTCGGCTGGAGGCCCGTCGCCACGCCTTTGAAGAATAAGCTGAGCTTGGCGCTGGGTTGGAGATGCTCGTCGGAGAATGCGCAAGGTCCGCCATCCCAGCTCCATCAGCTCGTTGTGGATGTCGTGGCGGTGTCCACAAGACCTTCGGTCCAAGGCTCCACGCTCTCCCTCAAGGTGTTACGGGCGGAGACAGCATTCGCCAGCAGCTCCTCCTTGGCCTTAATCGCCTCCAACAAGCCCACCTCCCGCTCTCTGGCGCCATCCAACGTCTGCGTCAGAGTGGTCAGTTTCAGCTCCAGATCCGCCTTGGAATCCTTGGCGGCGTCGAGCTCCTTGGCCCTGTCAGCGAGACGGCTCTGCAGCTTGCCAAGGGTGTAGGCATCCTTCTCGCGCTCACGCTTGAGCACGGCAAGCTCTTCACCGCTCTTCTTGAGGGTGGCCTCCAGCTGTGCCACCTTCGCCTTCAGCTCTTCCTTGGCGGCATCGGCGGCTGCGGCAGCGTCGCCCGCTTCTGAAGCGCCCCGTAGCGACTCCTCGCGAGCGGCAAGGTATTCATCGTGGCTGTACAGGTTGACCTTCGGCTGGGACAGATCGGTTTCCTGTGCGGCGAGCTTCTCGGCAGCCAGCCGCTGCTCCTCATCAGCTGCGGCCTTCTCAAGGATGAAGGCCGTGCGCTCTTCTGCGAGCTGCCCCCGCGCTTCCGCCACGTCACGGAGGGTTTCTTTGTTGGCGCTCCGGAGCTCCTCGGCGCGCTTCTCCATATCCGCTCCCGCCCTCGCGACAAGGGCTTCTCGGGTCTCTAACTTGGCCTGCCGGGTGCGGTAGAGCGACAACAGCTTCTTCAGCGTTGCTCCTCCTCGAACTTCGCCGCTGCTGCTGCTTGGCGCGTCCACAGCGTCGGCCAATGAGGCGAAGTAGCTCTCCGTCGAAGGTCTCGCCCTCATTGGCGCCTGAGCTCGGCTCCCGGGGAGCTTGATGAAGACGCCGCCCGGCCTTGGTAGGCACCGGGCTGGGGCTCCTCGGGCTCGACACGCGGCAGCGTGGCCAGGGGGCTGTCGGTGTAGCGCTTGCCGCTCCTGCGGCCTCGGGGCCGTCGATGCGATCGCCCGACCCTCGCCCGGCCTCTGCGTCGGCAGCCTCGGTGGCCTCCTCATGTATGAGCTCGTCGGCGGCCTCTTCCTCCATGACGACGACCTCTTCTTCTTCGACGGCGGCCTCGTCGGTGTTGCCGCGTGTTTCTTCCTCGCCCGGCGGCCTCGACCTCCATCGGTGCGCATCGGGGCGAAGAAAGAAGCGATCAAGCAGATATTCAAAAAAAAGAAACAAAAGAAAGCAAACCCAAGGGAGATTTTCGCGTAAGGGAATTACACCTGCAGAAGTCCGCAGCCATGGCCTCGACCACCTTTGGAGGGTCACTGGCGCCGTCCCTTGCCGGGTAGCCTCCCTTGCGGAGTGGCCTCCCTTGCCGGGTGGCCTCCCTTGTCGGAGGGAGCTCCCTTGCCGGGAGTTCTCCCTTGGCGGCGTGGTGGCAACGGGCAGGATCTCGAGGCGGCTTGAGCCCTCCCGATGAGGCTGCTCTGCTCCTACACAAGCAAGCAGTTAGATATCAACAAAGAAGGAACACCCTATGAGACCTAATAGTAAGAAGAAAACTGCACACTTACTGCAGGGGCTGTGTCTTTGAGGGGCTGCTTTCTGAGGAAGGGTTGCAGGTCCGGCAAAGGCGGTCTCAGACGCGTCCCCGTCGCCAGGAGAATCGTCCTCAACGACGACCGTCGGGATCTTGGCCCTCTTCGCCGCTCTCTGGGCCAGCGTCCTGAAAAGGAAAGAGTCCAGAATGAAGCAAATCAGATTCAAGATGAAGCAATAAAATTGAAGAAATACAAGCACAATCCCGAGAAGCTTACTCTTCGCCCTCTTCCTCGGAGCTGAGCGCGGAGAAGTCAAACTCCGGCTCGCCTCCGGTGCGACGAGGCGGAGGCGTGGGCTCTCTTGGCCGCTTGGCGGAGGCGTCGGCGGTGGCCTGAGAAGATTCCGCCCCAGTTGTCGCTGCAGCGTGGGGCGCTCCCGCGGCAACCTCGCTTGCCGCGGTGGAGCGCGTCGCGCGGCGCTGCTGCTGTGGGCCGGTCTGTCGCCCCGGTTCGTCTCCAGCCTTGCGGAGACGCCTCCTCGGCGGGCAGGGGCTCGGCCCAGCGGCAAGTCGCTTGGCGGTGGGGAAGAAGCGCCCCCGGCGGGTCCACTCGACCCGGCCTCGGGCTCGACAAGCTCGTCCTCGCCAGCGACCTCCCCTTGCTCGGCAAAGCTTGCCGCCTTCGCCGCGTCCGCCTCCTCCACGGTGAACCCGAAGGCTCCAGCGGCAACGGCTGCTGCCGCCTCCTCCACCCTGGTGGCGATCTTCGCCATCTCCTGGTCGGTGGTGTCGCGGGTGAGCCTCTTCTGCTCGTCGGAGCGGATCGGCACTTCTTGCAAATCATCGAAGAATTGCTGCACGACCTCGTCGGGGGGCTCCTGCCAGGTTGGGACGATTCCGTGGGAGTCGCCAAGGCATCATGGCGCGGATGCGGTCGAGCGCCGAAGTTATTGCACAAAGGGACGACCCCGCTGCAACCTAAACCACTCGGGGTGGTCGGGTCGTTCTTGAACAGCTCGAGCAAGACGAGTCCAGCTCCATGACGGTGAAGTTCCACCAGGCCCGGCGCAGCCTCATGATGTCTGCCGCATTTTGGAACTCCCAAGCAGGCCTTCTCCTTTCCTGCAAGGGAGATGGCGCGGCGCGGCGAAGGAAGTCCGCACCAACCGCGCTTTACGGTCAACCCGGCAAGCCCGAGGCGCAGGATTCGGTCACGGCTATCTTCAGCTTCGCATCCTCCGCGCCAAGTTACTCCAATCCCGCCACAAGCACTATTGGGGTTTGGCGCACGGCGGTGAAGGGTTGCGGGTTCTCCTCTACGACCCAGCACCAGTTGGCTCTCCACTCCTCCCACTTGTTGCGGAACTCCCCCTCGAGGTAGGCCTCTTTCTTGCCGATCCTAGAGACCCAGGCTATCCCTCCGGCAAGTGGCTCTCCTCTCTCGACGCGGGGAACAAAGAAATGGCGGAAGAGTGCCACATTCGGGTGGACTCCGACAAAGTTTTCGCACAAATGCGCGAAAACTGCCATGGTCAAGATGGCGTTGGGGGTGAAATCAAGGAGGCGGAGGCTAAAGGTGTTCATTATGTCGCAAAAGAACTTCGGAAAAAGGCGGGCAAAGCCCGCAATAGAAGAAAAGGCGAAGAAAGGGTACCTGTTGGGGCCAAATCAGCGGCGGAGGCGGAGCACCCTCGTGCGCGGATGCGCACGAGTCTCCGTCGACCGTAAGAGGTAGAAGACGTCCGCAGCTCCTGGCGCCGAGCTGCGGGGAAGATGGCTCGCTCCTTGCGCTGGCGCCCGCGAAACCGCTAGCGCCTCGGCCGACTTGACACCCTTCTCCTTATCGGCTTTGGAGCCATGGCGAGGGGGGCAGAGGAGGTCGGCGGTGAGTGTGCTTGTGGCGAAAGGGGCGCTGCTCTCTTCAAGCCGGAGAAGAAGAGGAGCGGCGGTGGTTTCTTGACAAGACAACAATGGCGGGGTGGTCGGCCTGCCTCTGTTTCCTCCGCTTATAAAGGGGAGGAGGCGGACGTTCGCCTATATTAATAAAGAACCCCCACGACCGCGCCCACGATCTCTCGCCACGACGCCACGTCCGGTGCGTGCCGTTAGTGGGGATCGTGGTGGGTCCGGGGCGAAGTTGCGGCGTGGTCGAGGCTGCGGCGTGTCCGTGCACAGTTTTGGGCCTGGCCCGACAAGCGCTTCGGCACTGTACGGCCCAGCCGGGGGCTCCTGTCGGTGTACTAGAGTAGGGGTACCCTAGTATCCCGTGCTACGTGCACGCAGACGATTCTGCAGCACCAGCGGCAAGGTTTGCCTCGTCACCGCCAAGATCCTTCGTGGCTCCTTTGGAGCCATTCAAGAACAAAGTATTTGATTAAGAAGACAAGGCCCCGACAAGAGGTGTTTGTCGGGAAGGCCACTCCAGGCATACAGGAGACAAGGCCCAGGCAAGAGGAGCTTGCCGGGAAGGTTCGGAGCGCGACAAGCCTCCAGACGTGACAAAGATTCGACCGCGGCAAGGCGCTTGCCGCGGCATGCAAACTCTCTCCCTCTCCGCTCCACCTCATCTAGCGACGTGTCGCCATGGGACCGTTCCATGGGCGCGTGTCGAGAGGCTGTGCAGCCAGCGGAGAGCAGCGATAAGCGGCGCTGACAAGCTCGCCGTGGCAAGCGGAGGCGCACTGACGGCCTCTCTGTAATCGTTTGGCGACACTGACGGGCATTTATTGCTTTTGTACCTTGCCGTCAGAGTTAGTTATTTTGCTCTGTACACTGTTCGAGTAGGTGTACAAACTACTTTTTTTACATTTGTACCCCGCCTATGTTGCCACTGTCGGAGACCCTTGAGCATATAAAAGGAGGCCCATGCATAGCGTGAGGAGGTTCGGCTGGTTCGGTTCATTCGACCCACGAGAGACTAGATACACTCACGCTTAGGTTTTGTAGCCCGCGTTGCTCCCTAGCAAGAACACAATACATCAAACAAGGAGCGAGGGAGTTTTATCTCTCCGAGAGCTCTGAAGCTGGGTAAACTGCTCGTGTGCCTCGCCTCGATCCGCTCTTCGTGCGATCTCCGCCCCCCTCCGAACCACAAGGGGCCTGGTCCGCCGGCCCCATAGGTGTTCGTGGGTACGATCAGCCTCCCCGACACCAGGCACACCATTAAGCAAGATAGCTGATGATGCAGAAGTGAACAACATTTTAATCCAGTTGATCCATCTGTCTCCAAAACCTTTGGCCTTTAAGATATCCAAAATTGCCTGGTGCTCAATGGTGTCGAAGGCTTTCTCAAAATCAAGTTTGAGCACAATAACTTCTTCTCTGGATTTATGGCATTGATGAAGGTACTCAAATGCCCAACCCAAGCAGTCATGGATGGATCTTTCCTTTAAGAATCCATATTGGTCGATATACACCAATTTGAGAATCACTTTCTGCAACCTATTGGCCAACAATTTGGTGACAAGTTTAAGACAACAATTAAGTAGTGAGATTGGCCTGAAGTCATTTGCTGTCAGAGGAGTGCTGCCTTTAGGGATCAGGGTGATGTAAGAGGTGTTTAAGCTCTCAATTGAGATTTGCCCAGCATGAAAATCCTGAATAAATCTAAGCACATCCACTTTAATAACATCCCAACAGGATTTGAAAAATTCATGGTTGAAGCCATCAGGACCTGGTGATTTGTCAAGTGGGAGGTCCTTGACAACTGCATTGATTTCTTCCTCAGTGAAAGGTAGCTCCAAGTTGTCAAAAATTGCTTGGTCCTGCCTGGGACCAAATAAGGATTCCAAATCAAAGTGCATTGATGTTTTGTGAGATGTTCCCATTCTTTTCTTATAAGATTCCCAGAGTATTGCAGCTTTCCCAGCATGATCAGAAATTTCCACTTGGTCATCATTTTGAAGAACAGCAATATGATTGTGCCTGTAATTGATAGATGCTTTAGTATGGAAGAATTTTGTGTTTTCATCTCCAAATTTGACCCCTTTAATTTTACCCCTTTGCTTCCAGTAAATCTTTTGATTCCTCAGAAGAAGGAGCAGCTGATCTTTGAGAATGTCCCTGCAGTTCCATTCATGAATATCCAATTCTCTAAAGTCCTCAAAGAAATCCCAAAGAAAGATGAGCTCATTGAGTTTAGCAATTTGAGCTTTCAAACAAGATAAAGACCTGGCCCACAACTTCAAAGCTCTCCTCAAGTTTTTAAATTTAGCATTCAAACTTTTAACTGCATCAAGATTTCCCACAGGATGCTCCAAGCGACAACCACCTCCTTAAAGTCTGAGTGTTGCAACCAATAGTTTTCAAATCTAAAACTCTTTCTTTAGGAATGGAAGTGACAATTTTAATAACACAAGGAAAGTGATAAGAAATAGCTTTTGCAAGAGGGAGCACAATAGTGTTTGGGAAAGTGGTCATCCAAGAGGCAGAAGTGAAAAACCAATCCAGTCTGACCAATAGAGGATCCTGCTGCATGTTACTCCAACTGAACTTTCTTCCCTGCAAAGGTTGTTCTTCCCTTGTACTGTTCATTGATACGTCTCCAACGTATCTATAATTTTTGATTGCTCCATGCTATATTATCTACTGTTTTGGACAATATTGGGCTTTATTTTCCACTTTTATATTATTTTTGGGACTAACCTATTAACCGGAGGCCCAACCCGTAATTGTTGTTTTTTGCCTATTTCAGAGTTTTGCGGTAAAAGGAATATCAAACGGAGTCCAAACGGAATGAAACCTTCGGGAACGTGATTTTCTCACCGAACGTGATCCAGGAGACTTGGGCCCTAAGTCAAGGAAGCTTCGAGGAGGGCACGAGGTAGGGGGCGCGCCTTCCACCCTTGTGGGCCCCATGTTGCTCCACCGACGTACTTCTTCCTCCTATATATACCTCGCATTCCAAAACGATCGAGACGGAGCCAAAACCTAATTCCACCGCCAAGAACCTTCAGACTCCACAAGATCCCATCTTGGGGCTTGTTCCGAGCTCACGGAGGGGCATCCACCACGGAGGGCTTCTATATCATCACCATAGCCCCTCCGATGAAGTGCGAGTAGTTTACCTCAGACCTTCGGGTCCGTAGTTAGTAGCTAGATGGCTTCTTCTCTCTTTTTGGATCTCAATACAATATTCTCCCCCTCTCTCATGGAGATCTATTTGATGTCATCTTCTTTTTGCGCTGTGTTTGTTGAGACCTATGAATTGTGGGTTTATGATCAAGATTATCTATAAACAATATTTGAATCTTCTCTGAATTCTTTTATGTATGATTGGTTATCTTTGCAAGTCTCTTCGAATTATCAATTTGGTTTGGCCTACTAGATTGGTTTTTCTTGCAATGGGAGAAGTGCTTAGCTTTGGGTTCAATCTTGCGGTGTCCTTTCCCAAAGGATGAGGGGCAGCAAGGCACGTATTGTATTGTTGCCATCGAGGATAACAAGATGGGGTTTTTATCATATTGCATCAATTTATCCCTCTACATAATGTCATCTTGCTTAAGGCGTTACTCTGTTTTCATGAACTTAATACTCTAGATGCATGCTGGATAGCGGTCGATGAGTGGAGTAATAGTAGTAGATGCAGGTGAGTCGATCTACTTGTCTCGGACGTGATGCCTATATACATGATCATACCTAGATATTCTCATAACTATGCTCAATTACATCAATTGCTCAACAAGAATTCGTTCACCCACCATAGAATACTTATGCTCTTGAGAGAAGCCACTAGTGAAACCTTTTGCCCCCGTGTCTATCTCCTTCATATTAATATTCCATCACTTTTTTTATTGCCTTTGCTTTTTAATTTTCTTTTATTTTACTTTGCATCTTTATCACAAAAATACAAAATATATTATCTATCATCTCTATCGGATCTCACTCGTAAGTATTTGTGAAGGGATTGACAACCCCTAATCGCGTTGGTTGCAAGGAGTTATTTGCTTTGTGTAGGTACGAGGGACTCGTATGTAGTCTCCTACTGGATTGATACCTTGGTTCTCAAAAACTGAGGGAAATACTTACGCTACTGTGCTGCATCACCTTTCCTCTTCAAGGGAATCCAACGTAGTGCTCAAGAGGTAGCAAGAAGAATTTCTGGCGCCATTGCCGGGGAGGTCTATGCAGAAGTCAACATACAAAGTACCCATCACAATCCCTTATCTCCCGCATTACATTATTTGCCATTTGCCTCTCGTTTTCCTCTCCCCCACTTCACCCTTGCCATTTTATTCGCCCTTTTTTCGTTCGTCTTTTCGTTTGCCTTGATGTCTTTCTTGGCTCGTTTGCTCGCTTGATTGAAATAGTTGAGTATTTATTCCTAAACAGAGAAGCTAAGATCTATGGATCCTCATTCGCTTGCTAATCTTTTTAAGAGATCCAATTATGATGAACCCATTGCTAGTGAGTTTTGCGCACTAGATTATCTTTATGAAGTTCTGCTTGAAATTTGTGAATATGAAAATTGTGATGAAGAAATTTATGAAGAGATTCGCGATAGCTCCTTGAATAAAAGCATGATTGCAATAATTTTATTATAAATTCTTTTGATGTCAATTGTGCTAATATTATGCAAAACCCTAGGCTTGGGGATGCTAGTTTTTCTATGTCTACTACTTGTTGCAATGATCATTATTTGGGTGATAGTTCTTCTTATGATCTTGAAAATTTATTTAAGCCCCATGATGAATATGAGATTGATAATAATGTTTGCAATAATATTGAAAGTGTGTTTGGAAGAGTGTCGAGTTTAGATCCCACATATTTGGAGAATGTTCAATCTTATGATATTTTTGATAAAAGTGGGTTAGGAGAGGTCATGACTTTAGTTAATGTTAATCCCACTATTTTGGAAGAGTGTCAACTTTGCATGCATGTGGATCATGTTGAAAATATTGTATTTGATAGTTATATTATGGAATTTGATAATGATCCTACATGTAATTATTATGAGAAAGGAAAATATTGTTATAGAAATTTTCATGTTACTAAATTGCCTCTCGTTATGTTGAGATTGCTATTGCTCCTTTCTGCTTCCTTGCATATGCTAGTTTTTGCTTGCTATGATAATTTGTTTTTCTATAAGATGCCTATGCATAGGAAGTATGTTAGACTCAGATGTGTTTGTCACGTATTTCATGATGCTCTCTTCGCGCTTCAATTCTTGTCTTTTATGCGAGCATCATTAAAATTATAAATGCCTAGCTAAAAGGCTTTAAAGAAAAGCATTTGTTGGGAGACAACCCAATATATTTACTCTCTGCCGTTGAATAAATATTTGATCTAGCCTCTGGTTAGATGTGTTTTTATGTTTTAATTAGTGTTTGTGCCAAGTTAAACCTATAGGATCTTCTTGGATGATAGTTATTTGATCTTGCTGTAATTTCCAGAAACTTTCTGTTCACGAAAACAATTGTTAAAAAGCACCAGAACGTGATAAAATAGTGATTCCAATTTCTTCTGATCAATAAACAAATTGCCTAGGTCGTCCTATTTTGGATGATTTTTTGGAGTTCCAGAAATTTGTGTTAGATACAGATTACTACAGACTGTTCTGTTTTTGACAGATTCTGTTTTTCGTGTGTTGTTTGCTTATTTTGATGAATCTATGGCTAGTAAAATAGTTTATAAACCATAGAGAAGTTTGAATACAGTAGGTTTAACACCACTATAAATAAATAATGAGTTCATTACAGTACATTGAAGTGGTCTTTTGTTTTCTTTCGCTAACGGAACTCACGAGATTTCTGTTGAGTTTTGTATTGTGAAGTTTTCAAGTTTTGGGTGAAATCTTTTGATGGATTATGGAACAAGGAGTGGCAAGAGCCAAAGCTTGGGGATGCCCATGGCACCCCCAATATAATCTAAGGACACCAAAAAGTCAAAGCTTGGGGATGCCCTGGAAGGCATCCCTCTTTAAATCTACTTCCATCGGTAACTTTACTTGGAGCTATATTTTTATTCACCACATGATATGTGTTTTGCTTGGAGCATCCCCTCTTTCGTCTACTTCCATCGGTAACTTTACTTGGAGCTATATTTTTATTCACCACATGATATGTGTTTTGCTTGGAGCGTCTTATATTATTTGAGTCTTTGCTTTTTTTAGTTTACCACAATAATCCTTGCTGTACACACCTTTTGAGAGAGCCATACATGATTTGAAAATTATTAGAATACTCATTGTGCTTCACTTATATCCTTTGAGTTATATAGTTTTGCTCTAGTACTTCACTTATATCTTTTAGAGCACAGTGGTGGATTTGTTTTAAAGGAACTATTGATCTCTCATGCTTCACTTCGATTATTTTGAGAGTCTTAAATAGCATGGTAATTTGCTTAAATAATCCTAATATGCTAGGTATTAAAAATAGTAAAAACTTTCTTATGAGTGTGTTGAATGCTAAGAGAAGTTTGATGCTTTATGATTGTTTTGAGATATGGAGGTAATAATATTAAAGTCGTGCTAGTTGAGTAGTTGTGAATTTGAGAAATACTTGTGTTGAAGTTTGGAAGTCCCGTAGCATGCACGTATGTTAAATGTTATGTAACAAATTTGAAACATGAGGTGTTCTTTGATTGTCCTCCTTATGAGTGGCGGTCGGGGACGAGCGATGGTCTTTTCCTACCAATCTATCCCCTAGGAGCATGCGCGTAGTGCTTTGGTTTTTGATGGCTTGTAGATTTTTGCAATAAGTATGTGAGTTCTTTATGACTAATGTTGAGTCCATGGATTATACGCACTCTCACCCTTCCATCATTGCTAGCCTCTTCGGTACCGTGCATTGCCCTTTCTCACATTGAGAGTTGGCTTAAAACTTCGCCGGTGCATCCAAGCCCCGTGATATGATACGCTCTTTCACAAATAAACCTCCTTATATCTTCCTCAAAACAGCCACCATACCTACCTATTATGGCATTTCCATAGCCATTCCGAGATATATTGCCATGCAACTTTCCACCATTCAGTTTATCATGACACATTCATCATTGTCATATTGCTAGCATGATCATGTAGTTGACATAGTATTTGTTACAAAGCCACCGTTCATAATTCTTTCATACATGTCACTCTTGATTAATTGCATATCCCGGTACACCGCCGGAGGCATTCATATAGAGTCATACTTTGTTCTGGTATCGAGTTGTAATCATTGAGTTGTAAATAAATAAGTGTGATGATCATCATTCTCTAGAGCATTGTCCGAAGTGAGGAATAAAAAAAGAGAGAGAAAGGCCATAAAAAAAGAAGGCCCAAAAAAAGAAAAAAAAGAAAGAAAAAAATGAGAGAAAAGGAGAGAAGGGACAATGTTACTATCCTTTGCCACACTTGTGCTTCAAAGTAGCACCATAATCTTCATGATAGAGAGTCTCTTGTTTTGTCCTTTCATATACTAGTGGGAATTTTTCATTATAGAACTTGGCTTGTGTATTCCAACAATGGGCCTCCTCAAGTGCCCTAGGTCTTCTTGAGCAAGCAAGTTGGATGCACACCCACTTAGTTTTCTTTTGTTGAGATTTCATACATTTATAGCTCTAGTGCATCCGTTGCATGGCAATCCCTACTCCTTGCATTAACATCAATAGGTGGGCATCTCCATAGCCCGTTGATTAGCCTCGTTGATGTGAGACTTTCTCCTTTGTCGGTGTACTAGAGTAGGGGTACCCTAGTATCCCGAACTTGTGCACGGGCAGTTGCAGCCCTCCGCGGCAAGGCTTACCGGGTGACCGCCAAGGTCCTCCGTGGTTCCTTTGGAGCCATTCAAGAACAAAGTATTCAAGCCAGGAGACAAGGCCCGGCAAGAGGAGCTTGCCGGGAAGGCCACCCAAGGCACGTGGAGACAAGGCCCCCGGCAAGAGGAGCTTGCCGGGAAGGACACCCTGTGCACTTACAAGACAAGGCCCCGGCAAGAGGAGCTTGCCGGGAAGGCCCGATGAGCGACAAGCTTCCGGGCGCGACAAGACAACAACCGCGGCAAGGCGCTTGCCGCGGCAGACCACCTCTCTGTACCTACGCTCCAGCGCATCCACTAACATGTCGCCCTGGGACCTTTCCAGGCGCGCGTGGCGAGAGGCTGTGCAGCCAGCGGTGCGCGGTGGCAAGCGGCGCTGACAAGTTTGCCATCGTGGCGAGCGGTGGCGTCCCTGACGGTCCCTGTTTGCACTGTTAGGGCGACGTAGACGGGCATTTAATGCCTTTGTCCCCTGCCGTCAGGGTTAGGTATGATACAACAGTATAATCGTACAAGTAGGTGTACCAACCACTATTTTTCCATTTGTACCCCGCCCACGTTGCCACACCGCCGGAGCCCCTTGAGCATATAAAAGGAGGCCCATGCGCAACGTAGAAGGGGTTGGTCGATCGATTCCCTCCACGCCAGCCTCGTTAGCAGCTTGTGTGTCTTTAGCACTCAGCGCTCTGAGCAAGAACGCAATACACCTAGACATGCAGCGGAGGAGTGTTATCTCTCCGGAGAGCTCCGCTGGGTAAACCTCTCGCGTGCTCTGCCTCGATCTGCTCTTCGTGCGACCTCCGCTCCCGCCGAACCGAAGGGGCTCGGTCCGCCCGGCCCCATAGGTGTTCGTGGGCGGATCAGCCTGCCCGACATCTTTGGCGCGCCGGTAGGGGGCATCGAGGTTGTGTGAACCTGATCCGGCGTCCACGCGAAGCTAGATCTTCATCATCTTCGTCAACATGCCACCGAAGAAGAAGGCTTCGCGGCAGAAGCCCGTCGCGTCGAACCCACCGCCACCGGAGCAAACAGGTGGTGGGGTAGACGCCAGCGGAAGAATGGACGGCGACGGGAGCTCACGGTGCTGCCAAGTCAAGGACAAGGCCGCGCAGACCTCGGCGTCCGTACATGCACCGCGCCCGTCTCAGAGGCGCTGGGACCGACAGCGTCATGGCATTCACAATGCCATACGCCGTTGGACCGAGATCGAGCTGGAGGATCTCGGGATGCTCAAGACCAGCATGCACGCCAACATGCTGGCGCGAGCGAGGCACGGTCGCCCGGACGGGATACTGCTCCTTCTAACATAGTTAGAAGTCCGAGCATATCCCGCTCCTCGCGTCGTTCGCCACTGCCACCCACCACTCCCGCAGAAGCTTTGGCGAGAGCGCAACTGCTCCTGGATTACCCTCCAATGGCCGACAAGGTCGACGAATGGAGGGCCACCATTCAGAGTCTCATCGGCTTCGCCAACGGCGACGCTCCGCGGCAACCGAAAGTGCATCGCTGCCGCGGCAAGACTGCTAAACACAAGCCGGTGGCGACGAGACCGGTGGGGTGCAACCACCATGCACTCTCCGCCCGAAGGCCAAGATCACCGACTCGCCGGATCCACCTCGACAAATGACTCCACCGCGTCATTAGATCCACGAGCTCGTCGCGATCAGCGCCAAGTTCTTCACGAACGACAGCAAGAGGACGCTTGAACTCGCATCGAGCGCCGAAGAGAAGCGCGGCGTCAATCCTACAAGCGTGCTGGGCCCTCTGTCGACATGCACGCGCCGGAGGAACCAGGCGACTTGCCGTACGCGGTAGGTTGCCCTGCGTTCACTCGTGAGCTGCGGCAAGTCCAGTGGCCCAACAAGAAAAACATCAAGCCAGACGTACCAGAGAAGTAGGACGGCAAGACGCATCCGTCGGAGTTCCTCAGCATCTACACCATCGCGGTGCAGGCCGCCGGGGGGCGAGACGACAAGATCCTTGCCAACTACTTCCCGCCGGTGCTCAAGCCCAATGTCAGGTCCTGGCTCATGCACTTGCCGGACAACTCCATATCTTCTTGGGCAGATCTATGCCATCAGTTTGTCGGCGCCTTACAAAGCGTGACCACAAGCCCCATGGCTAAGAAAGCGACCTTCATCTGCCGCCCGAAGGAAGGAGAGCCCTGCGCAAGTATATTCAAAGATTCAGCCGTGTACAAAGCACAACATCTCAGACGTCCACCTGCGCGGTAATCGCCGCGTTCCATCGAACGTCGCGAAACCGCAGGATGCGGAGGAGATAGCGATGTGCAAAATCGAGACGTCGATGAGCTATACGCCCGCCGACAAGTGTGCACGTCTTTGAGGAAGGGAGGAGACTCCCGGAGAGAATACCGAAGCGGGAGGATCGATAGTGAAGAGACCGCCGGCAAAGAAGAGCCGTGGCGGGCAACAGGAAAAAGAAAGGCGAGATGTGCTAGTTGTTGAGCAGTCCGCAACGGAGGTGGCGACAAGAAAGCCAAGGCTGGTAGCTCCGGCAAGGAGGTTGCCGCTGGCACCAACTGCCGATCTGTGGCGGCCGCCGACAAGCGGTGACGGCTCCGCAAGCGATCTTGCAAGATCCACCGCACCAAGGGCCATGACCTCCAGAGCTGCAAGAAGGTAGAGCAGCTTGTCGAGCAGCGTAAGGCTGAATACGAGCGACGCGACAAGGAGAAGGCCCAGAAGGTGCTGGAGGAGCTAGCAAGAAAGCGTCCGGCCGGGGAGGCGCCACGGCAAGGCCAAGCAGCGGCAAGGAGACAAACCTCCTCGCGGCCGCGACAAGGACGAAGACGGCGATGGCGACGAAGACATGGATGATGACGAGGCCGATGAGCAGGAGTTCGAGGAAGCCACAGAGGTCACATGCGTTGATGGCGGTGCTTCTCTGCATACTTCACACCGCCAACTCAAGCGGTGGATCACGGGAAGTCAATGCAGCAGAACCATCCATCGAGTCACGCAAGCCTCTGAAATGGTCCAACACGCCTATCATCTTTGATATTGAGGACCACCCTGATCGCGTGACTGCGGTCGGGTGCTTGCCGATGTTGGTTTCACCAACTATCCGCAACCTCAAGGTCACCAAGATGCTAGTTGACGGCGGGGCCGGCTTGAATCTGATCTCCTCCGCGGTGCTCCAGAAAATCCAGATCCCTGATGGCGAGCTCAAAGAGACCGGCACTTTTCAAGGAATTAATCCGGGAAGGAGCAAGCGAAGGGAAAGATCACGTTGCGGTAACATTTGGCAGCGAAGTTAAACTTCAGGACTGAGAGGGTCACCTTTGATGTTGCTGACTTTCCATTGCCTTACAATGGAATACTTGGCCGTCCAGCACTCGCCAAATTCATGGTGGCCTCTCACTATGCCTACAACCTCCTGAAGATGCCGGGCCCGATAAGTGTCATCTCTGTCCCGGGCGACAAGAAGGATGCTCTTATCTGCGCCGACAAGATCTACCGGGAAGCAGCAGCCGCGACAGATTGCAAGCCACTTGCCGGAGGGAAAAAGACCAAGTCCGGCAAGAGCTCTGATACCCACTCCGGCAAGCGCACCTCTTCGAAGTGCTGCGCTACCGTCGAGGACGCACCATCGAGATCCACCGGCAAGTGTAAGAAGACGATGACAGCTCCACCAGAGACCAAAAAGGTGTCCGCCAAGGAGGACGGCACTGGTGGTACCTTCACCATCAGTGCCTCTCTCGACCCTAAATAGGAAGGCGCGCTCGTTGCTTTCCTGCGGGCGAACGTCGACGTGTTTGCATGGCAGCCGTCTGACATCCCCGGTGTTCCCAGGAAAGTAATTGAGCACCATCTTGCCGTTTGTCCTCATGCGCGGCCCGTCAAGCAGAAAGTCAGGAAGCAAGCAGTGGAGCGTCAAGAGTTCATCGCGGAAGAAATCAAGAAACTGGAAGCAGTAGGCCTTGTCAGAGGAGTGCTCCATCCTACGTGGTTGGCCAATCCTGTAGTTGTACGCAAGGCTAACGGGAAATGGAGGCTTTGTATCAACTTTACCGATGTCAATAAAGCTTGTCCCAAAGATCCATTTCCCTTGCCGCGCATCGACTGCATTGTTGACTCCACGGCGGATGTGATTTGCTTTCATTTACGGATGCATATTCAGGATATCATCAGATCTTCATGGCAGAAGAGGATGAGGAGAAGACCGCATTCATCACCCCATGTGGCACATACTGCTTTGTACGGATGCCCTTCGGGTTAAAGAATGCTGGTTCAACGTGTGCAAGAGTAGTTCGTGATGCTTTTGAGCCGCAAATGCACAGAAATGTGGAAGTATACATGGATGACATAGTGGTCAAAAGCAAGGACAAGGCGACCCTAGTTCAAGATTTAGATGAAACCTTTACAAATCTGCGCAAGATCAACCTCAAGCTCAACCCCGAGAAGTGCGTGTTTGGAGTCCCTTCCGGCAAGCTTCTCGAGTTCTTCGTGTCTCAGCATGGAATTGAAGCCAATCCCGACAAGATCAAGGCCATTGAGCAGATCGAAGCACCAAAGCGCGTCAAGGATGTACGAAGACTTGCCAGTTGCGTAGCTGCTCTCAGCAGGTTTATCTCTAGATCTGCTGGCGGCCTCGCCATTTTTCAAAATTTTGAAAAAGGCAGGTCCGATGCAATGGACTCCGGAAGCGGAGGCAGCGCTGCAGGACTTGAAGAGATACCTGTCCTCCACACCAACACTTGTCGCACCTAAGCCACAAGAGAAGTTGCTGCTATATATAGCGGCAACCAATCAAGTGGTTAGTGCTGCGTTAGTAGCGGAGAGGGAGGCGGATGATGAGCTAGCCACCATGGCGTATACATCCAAATGGCTGCTGTGGGGCTTCACCGGCAAGCTCCGTCCCGACAAGGACGAATCAAGGCAGACGCAGGACAAGATGCGTAAAAGGATGGTGCAGCGCCCGATTTACTTTGTCGGTTCCCTTCTGCAGGGGCTAGGTCAAGGTACTGGTGTGCAGAAATTGCTTTTCGGCCTTCTCATGGCCTCGAGAAAGCTACGCCATTACTTTCGTGCACATGAGATCACAGCTTGTCACTCGCTTTCGGCTGAAGAGGATCTTGCAAAATCCAGAGGCAACAGGCAGGATTGTCGAGTGGGCACCGGAACTGTCAAGCTTTGGCCTCAAGTTTGAGAGCACTTCAACTATCCAAAGCGAGCATTGGCGGAGTTCATAGCAGAATGGACACCAACGCCGGATGAAGAAATTCCGTAAACGAAGGCCCCCTGCTAAGGAAACAAGCAAAGAGTGGCTGATGTACTTTGATGGTGCCTTCTCGCTGCAAAGGCGCCCGGTGTCGGCGTGTTGCTTGTCGCACCCACCGTAGAGCACCTCAAATGCGTAGTCCGGATGCACTTTCCCAAGGAGCAAGCAACAAACAATACAACAGAGTATGAAGGTTTGCTTGCCGGTCTCGAGATCGCAGAGACCTTGGGATCAAGAAGCTCATTGTCGTGGGTGACTCACAACTTGTTATCCGCCAAGTGAAGAAGAATTATCGAGTCCGTTGATGGAAGCTTATGTTGATGAAGTGAGGAAGCTAGAAGAGCACTTTGACGGCCTGCAAATGGAATATATTCCGAGAGCTCGTAACGACATTGCCGATGGCTGTCAAAGTGCGCCGCACTTAAGTTACCTGTGGAACCAGGGATTTTTGTGCTCAAGCTGACTCAACCGTCTATAACACCACCAACTGGACAGAGCAAGAAGAGGAGGTTGATCACTGGTGACTACTTCCCGGCAGAGCTTCCCGAAGCCGCCGCCACGAAGGTCCCCAAGATCGACACCAGCAAAGGTTGAGGCGATGCTGCTCCGACAAGCCCTGTGGTTTGTTTCGTTGAAGCATACGCTCCCGACAAGTTTTGCTCGGCAAGCTTGCCGGGAACGCTCAAGCTCCACTCGGTGAGCCGCGAGGTTCTCGCCATGAAGCTGATATTCCCGCAGCAGCGGATGTGCCTTTAGTCCTTGTTGTCGAGCCGCAAGCTCCAGCATGGGCGCAACAGATTGTCCATTTCCTTCAGACAGGAGAACTTCCCGAAGAGCAAGAAGAAGCGGAAAGAGTAGCCCGGCAGTCAAGTATGTACCAGTTTGTCGACAGCACACTGTAAAGAAGAAGACTCAATGGTGTGAAATTGAAGTGTATTCACCGGGAGGACGGACAAAAGCTGTTGTCAGAGATACATGGAGGCATATGTGGTCACCACATTGGCGCGGAGCACTTGCCGCAAAGCATTCCGGCAAGGTTTCTTTTGGCCGACAGCCCTCCGTGATGCAACCGCACAAGTAACCAAGTGTGAAGCGTGCAGTTCCATTCCAAACAGATACACCAGCCAGCTCAAGCTCTCCGGATGATCCCTTTATCCCGCCATTTTTGGTCTGGGGCTCGACATCCTCGGCCCCTTCCCCGAAGTTGTCGGGGCTTTGAGTACTTGTATGCGTTGCAATCGAAAAGTTCACAAAGTGGCGGAAGTGGAAGCGATGAGGAAGGTGACAACACGATCGTGATCAAGTTCTTCAGTCGATTGTTTGCCGTTTGAATCCCTAACAGGATCATCACCGACAACGGCACACAGTTCTCACAAGCCGCACCTTCATGCAAGACGCCCAAGATCTTGGCGCCAAGGTTCGCTTTCGCTTCGCTGCTCATCCGAGAAGCAACGGTCAAGCGGAGAGGGCAAATCTTTGAAGTCTTGCGCGGGCTCAAGACCAGAACTTTCGACGGGCTGCACAAGTGCGGAAGAAAGCTGGATTGAGGAGCTGCCGGTGGTTCTTTGGTCGATCAGACGACGCCAAATCGAGCCACCGCCGCACACCTTTCGCTCTAGTCTATGGAGCAGAGGCAGTTCTCCCCACGGAACTTGTATACGGAGCGCCTCGAGTGCTCGCTTATGATGAGCTTGAGCAAGAGCAGCTGCGACAAGATGACGCACTGCTCCTTGAGGAAGATCGTCTTGAGTTGTCGCGAGCTGCTCGGTACCAGCAAGCTTTGTGCCGCTACCATAGCCGCAAAGTCAATGCCAGAAGTCTCGAGGATGGCGACCTTGTTCTTCGGCGCGTTCAGTCCGCCAAGAATTCTAACAAGTTGACGCCGAAGTGGGAAGGCCCTTATCGGGTGAAACGAGTCACTAGGCCTGGCGCTGTCCGCCTTGAGACCGAAGATGGCATTCCGGTGAGCAACTCCTGGAACATCGAGCATCTTCGTAAGTTTTACAGCGTAGGCGCGGTTGCGGAACCTGTTCCGCAAGAACCACCTTTTGTACAAGTCTTGCCGCTGATGCATGTAATCCTTTGTACAAAGCCGAGCAGACCCGTGCATCGATAAAGCTAAGCGTGCTTCGCACACCTTGTCAATTTCATGCTTTTTACTTCTATTTTGCATGCGCTGTCTGACACTTTGTGCAGCACCTACCCCTGGTAAGTGATAATGAGCCACAAGGCTCCATATCTTTATTTTCTCTTCTTTCTCTTTCTCAAAGAAAGGAAGGTTCCCTCGCACACAAGTTTGCCGGGGGGAAAGGAGAAGATAATGGGGTGGACCAAGCGTCGCTCAAGGAAGTCTAACCTTACCGGGAAGCAAACGACAAAAAAGCTAAGTTGCCAAAGTTTGAGCAATCAGTTTTAAATTTTTTAAGTTATTTTCCTTGAACGACCGAACTTTGTATGGAAAACCTCTTGCGCAGAGGAACCAATTAAGTAGCTAGTTAAGCCCTTACTTTGTTTCGAGTCCGCTCAACAACTTAAGTGAGCTGCGACTAGTTGCGACAAGGTTGCTTGTCGGAAGCGGCACCGCCAGACGGGTTCTTGACGTCCCATTTTCGGCGCCATGCTCAGTGCCCGTGCCGACAAGTTCCCTAAAAGCATAGGGAAAAAACATGCAAAGGAAGGAATCAAGTAAAGGAAATAACATAGCAATTGATACTCAAAATAAAGTTATATTACAAGATAGCTTGCCGCGGCTCTAATGGATTGTTCCTATGACATGACCAGCAGCGGCAAGAGAAAGAGAAAACGGGCGGCCTAATCTACGCGATCGCCCTCAACCCTCTTGATTCCGCTCACCCTATCCACAATGGAGTGCGACAAGGGTCTTGAGCGCCTCCACATCAAGATCCGGCGGCAGGGACTTGAGGGCGTTGGTGAGATTGAGGCCTGGGTTGCGGAAGGCCACCTTCATCAAGACCTTTGGAGGGCTCCTCACAGATCCGGGCGCGACTCCTCGGCCAGCTGTTTAGGGACCTCTTCCGAGTCATTGGAGAGCCGTAACCACGCCCTTGAAGAACAACCAGAGCTTGGCCCACGGTTGGAGAAGCTCGTCGGAGGAGAATCAAAGATCAACCAACCCCAGCTCCATCAGCTCCCAGTGGATGGCTGCAGCAGTATCCACGAGACCCTCGGTCCAGTGCTCCACGTTCTCCCTCAAGGCACTCTGGGCGGCAACAGCACTCGCCAGCAGCTCCTCGTCGGCCTTGATCTTCTCCTTCAAGGCCACCTCCTGCTCCCTGGCGCCGTCCAGCGCCTGAGTCAAAGTAGTTAGCTTCAACTCAAGATCTGCATTGGAGTCCCTGGCGGCGCTGAGCTCCTTGCTCCTCTCGGCGAGACGGCCCTGCAGCTCGCCAAGAGTGTAGGCGTCCTTCTACTCGTGCTTGAGTGCAGCAAGCTCCTCGCCGCTCTTCTTGAGGCTGGCCTCCAAGCTGCGCCACCTTCGTCTCCAGCTCCTTCTTGGTGGCCTCGGCATTGCGGCAGCATCCTTTGCCTCCTTGAGAGCCCGCCAAATGTTTCTCGCGCATGGCGAGATCCTCCTCGTGGCTGTCCGGGTTAACCTTCCATTGCCACGGCTTCGCCTTCTCTTGTGACAGCTTCTCGGCTGACAAGCAGCTGTTCCTCCTCAGCTGCAGCCTTCTCGAGGATGAAGGCCTTGCGCTCCTCGGCGAGTTGCTCCCGCTCCTCCGCCAAGGACCGGAGAGCTTCCTGGTTGCGGCCCCGAAGCTCCTCTGCGCGCTTCTCGATGTCTGCTCCCGCCTTCGTGACAAGCGCCTCCCGGGATTCCAGTTTGGCTTGTCGGGCGCGGTAGAGCGACAACAGCTTCCGCAGCAGCTGCTCCTCCTCAGGCTCGCCACGCTTCTTGCTTGCTTGCGTCAACTAGCGTCAGCCCAGCCGGAGGCGAGCAGCTCTTCATCGAAGGTTTCTCCTTCGCCGGGCGCCCACGAGCTCAACTCCCATGGGAGCTTGATGAAGACGCCGTCGCCCGGCCTTCAAGTAAGCGTCGGGCTGGGGCTCTTCGAACTGACGCTATGCAGCGGAGGGATCGGCGGTGTAGCGCTGGCGCTCCTGCAGCCTCGAGTCGTCGGTCACGATCGCTGTGACCCTCGCCAGCTTCTGCGGCGGTAGCTTTGGTGGCCTCTTCGCCAGTAGGCTCGTCAGCGTCGGCTTCTTCTTCCATGGCGGCGGCTTCGTCAGTGTTGCCGCGCACGTCCTCCTCGCCGGCGACCTCGGTCTCCATTGGCTCTGTGGCGGACGGATGAAGAAAGTCAAGCAAATATTCGAAAAACACAAGGGAAGTACTCAGGCAAGAAGGTTACCGGCGCCGGGGGCTGCGGTCATGGTCTCCGCCGCCAAGGGATCGCTGGTGCCGTCCCTTGCCGGAGAGCTGCCCCTTGCCGGAGAAGGCTCCTTGTCGGGAACTCTCCCCGCCGGGAATCCACCCTTGGCGGCGTGGTCGAAGCGGAGAGGCTGCTCTGCTCCTACACAAGTCAACAGTCAGATATCAGCAAAGGAAAAAGCACCCATGCACGCCGAACAGCAAGAAGTAGACCATATACTTACGCTGGGGGCTGCTTTGAAGGAGAGTTGCCTCATCCGGCAAGGTTGTCTCGGACGCGCCTCCTGCCGTCGTAGTAGGTTCGTCCTCGACGACAATCACCGGGGTCTTGGCTCTCTTCGACATCCTCTGGGCCAGCATCCTGAAAAGGAATGGATTCAGAGTAAAGCGGATCAGATACAAGACAAGGCAACAAATCGAAGAATTACAAGTACAAAGAAGGAATCTTACTCTTCCTCTTCCTCGTCGGAGCTGAGCGTGGAGAGGTCGACTCGCCCGCCTCCGGTACGACGAGGCGGAGGAGGGCTCCCTTGGCGCTTGGCGGAGCGGGACCGGTGGCCTGCGAGGCCCGCTCCGATTTGCCGCAGCGGCGTGAGGAGCTCCAGCGGCAATGATGCTTGCCGCGGTGGAAGTTGCGTCGCTTGGCGCTGGCTGTTGGCCCGTCTGCCGCCCCACAGCGTCTCCGGCCTTGCGAAGACGCCTTCTTGGTGGAGTCGGTGGCTCCGCTCGCGGCAAGCTGCTTGGAGGTGGGAAGGATGCGCCCTCGGCGGGCTCGCTCGACTCGGCTTCAGGCTCGGTAAGCTCTTCCTCGCCGACGAACTCCTTTCGCTCGACAAGGCTTGCCGCCTCGGCTGCCTCTGCCTCCTCCATAGTGAAGCCAAACTCGCCCGCGGCAGCAGCTGCTGCCGCCTCTTCCAGCCTGGTGGCGGTGCGTTGCATCTCATCGTCAGTAGTGTCGCAGGTGAGGCCCCTCTGCTCGTCGGGGCGGACCGGCATTTCCACTAGATTGTCAAAAAACTGCCGCACCACGTCATCTGCCGGCTCTTGCCAAATGGGGACAATTCCATGGGAGTCACACAACGGCATCATTGCACGGATGCGGTCAAGCGACGAGTTGTTGCACATGAGCAGCGACGCCTCGGCAACCTAAACATCTCCGGATGATCGTGATCAGGCTTGAACAGCTCTAAGAGCATTGCGTCAAGCTCCAAGACAAAGTGAAGTTGAAGTTGAGGCCTGGGCGCAGCCTCATGATGTCTGCCATGCGTTACGAAATTCCCAGGCATGCCTCCTTCTCTCCTGCAAGGGGCGATGGCGCGCGGCTAAGAAAGTCCGTGCTAACAAGGTTTACAGTGAGTCCGACAAGTCTGAGGCGGAGGATTCGTAATCGCGATCTTCAGCCTAAGCGTCCTCCGGGGCCAGATTGCTCCAATCATTGCCGCGTACCATACGGGCGTTTACGCTGGGCGGTAAAAGGCTGCGGGTTCTCCTCAACAATCCAGCACCAATCTGCCCTCCACTCCTCCCATTTGCTACGGAGCTCTCCTCTAGATAGGCCTCCTTCTTGCCGACCACAGGAGACCCAAGCAATTCCACCGGCAAGGGGGTCTCCTCTCTCGGCTCGGGGTAAAAAGAAGTGACGGAAAAGAGCTACATTTGGGTGGACTCCGACAAAGTTTTCGCAGAGATGTGCGAAAACTGCCATGGTCAGAACAGCGTTGGGGGTGAAATCAAGGAGGCGGAACCCGTAGGTGTTCATAATGTCACAAAATAACTCAGAGAAGGGCGGGCAGAGCCCGCAGTAGAAGAAGAGCGCGAAGAAGGGATACCCCGTCGGGGCCAGTTCTGCAACAATGGTGGGAGTACCTTCGTCTTGGCGGTTGCGCCAACGTCTCCGTCGACCGTAAGAGGTAGTAGTTCTCCTCAGCTCCCTCGCGGCGAGCTGAGGGGAAGACAACCGCTCCTTCCGCAGCGCCACAAGCGCGGCGCCTCGGCCGACTTCACGGTTTTCCCTTGTCGGCTTTCGGGCCCATGGCGAGGCGGTGGAGGAGAAACGGCGGCGTTGAGGGTGCTGAGTGGCGATGAAGGCGGGCGCTGCTCTTTTCAGCCTTGATAAGAAGGGGGGAGCAGCAGTGGTTTTCTCGATGGGACAGCAACAGGCAAGGTAGGTGACGTGCCCCTGCTTCGCCTGCTTATAAAGAGGGAGGCAGGCGTTCGATTTTCGAATAAAGAAACCCCCACGATCTCGCCCACGATCTTCGCAGACGACGCCACGTTCGATGCGTGCCGTTCGTGGGGGGCGTGGTGGGTCCGAGGTGAGTTATGGTGTGACCCGGGCCGCGCGTGCCCGTGCCCTGTTTTGGGCCTGGCCCAACAGCGCTCGGCACCATGTGTGGCCCAGGCCCGGGGGCTCCTGCCGGTGTACTAGAGTAGGGGTACCCTAGTATCCCGAACTTGTGCACGGGCAGTTGCATCCCTCCGCGGCAAGGCTTACCGGGTGACCGCCAAGGTCCTCCGTGATTCCTTTGGAGCCATTCAAGAACAAAGTATTCAAGCCAGGGAGACAAGGCCCCGGCAAGAGGAGCTTGCCGGGAAGGCCACCCAAGGCACGTAGGAGACAAGGCCCCGGCAAGAGGAGCTTGCCGGGAAGGACACCCCAGGCACTTACAAGACAAGGCCCCGGCAAGAGGAGCTTGCCGGGAAGGCCCGGTGAGCGACAATTTTCTGGGCGCGACAAGACAACAAATGGCAAAGGCGCTTGTCAGCGCAGACCACCTCTCTGTACCTCGCTCCAGCGCATCCACAAAGCGATGTCGCCTACAGGGCCTTTCAGCGCCAAGCGTGGCGAGAGGCTGTGCAGCCAGCGGTGCGAGGTGGCAAGCAGCGCTGACAAGTTTGCCATCGTGGCGAACGGTGGCGCCCCTGACGGTCCCTGTTTGCACTGTTAGGGCGACTAGACGGGCATTTAATGCCTTTGTCCCCTGCCGTCGGTTAGGTATAGTACAACATACCTTTGTACAAGTAGGTGTACCAACCACTATTTTTCCATTTGTACCCCCGTCTATGTTGCCACCTATCGGAGCCCCTTGAGCATATAAAAGGAGGCCCATGCGCAACGTAGAAGGGGTTGGTCGATCAGTTCCCTCCACGCTTAGTCTCGTTAGCAGCTCGTGTGTACTGTAGCACTCAGCGCTCCTGAGCAAGAACGCAATACACCTAGACATGCAGCAGTAGGAGTGTTCTCTCTCCGGAGAGCTCCGAAGCTGGGTAAACCTCTCGCGTGCTCCACCTCGATCTGCTCTTCGTGCGACCTCCGCTCCCCGCCGAACCGAAAGGGGCTCGGTCCGCCGGCCCCATAGGTGTTCGTGGGCCAGATCAGCCTGCCCCGACATCCTTTTTTGTCTTCTCCACATAACCCCCATCATCATATTCTATTCCACCCATAGTGCTATGTCCATGGCTCACGCTCATATATTGCGTGAAAGTTTATAAGTTTGAGATTACTAAAGTATGAAACAATTGCTTGGCTTGTCATCGGGGTTGTGCATGATGAGAATATTCTTGTGTGTTGAAAATGGAGCATGACTAAACTATATGATTTCGTAGGGATGAACTTTCTTTGGCCATGTTATTTTGAGAAGACATAATTGCTTAGTTAGTATGCTTGAAGTATTATCATTTTTATGTCAATATGAACTTTTGTTTTGAATCTTTCGGATCTGAATATTCATACCACAATTAAGAAGAATTACATTGAAATTATGCCAAGTAGCACTCCACATCAAAAATTCTATTTTTATCATTTACCTACTCGAGGACGAGCAGGAATTAAGCTTGGGGATGCCTGATACGTCTCCAACGTATCTATAATTTTTTATTGCTCCATGCTATATTATCTACTATTTTGGACAATATTGGGCTTTATTTTCCACTTTTATATTATTTTTAGGACTAACCTATTAACCGGAGGCCCAACCCAGAATTGCTGTTTTTTGCCTATTTCAGAGTTTTGCAGAAAAGGAATATCAAACGGAGTCCAAACGGAATGAAACCTTCGGGAATGTGATTTTCTCACCGAACATGATCCAGGAGACTTGGACCCTAAGTCAAATTGCCCAGGTCAGGAGATCATAGGATGGTACGTGGTCACTCCCTCAACCTGCTTCATATGTTTGATGTCCCACAGAAATTCAAGGTGATGAGTTTGATTGTAGAAACAGTGAAGAGAACAACAGTAGACCAGAAGAGGTCTTGTGGATATGCCCCACACATTCAGACTTTGATCAACTCCAAGATGGGAACTAGGACATATCTACTAGACAGAGAGCATATTCCCCTAAGGCCAGACTTTGAGGACAACGAGGTTGTCATGGATGCTTCACATCCTACTTGTGCAGATGCCCATGAGAAGATAGAGAGAGCAAAGGCCGGAAAAGCAGCAAAGGCAGCAAGTGCCCCAAATGCTTCAGTGGTGAATCTCAAGACCAAGCAAGACCAACTCAGTTATCTGCTCGAGGCCACCGTGAGAATTGAGAAGAGCTTGTCCACCTTGTCTCAAAATCAGAAAAGTCTTGAGAGGATTATTGAGACTAAGTTCCATGACCTAGATGTGAAGGTCACTGAGATTCAAACAGTTGTGGAGAAGCTCAAGGATGATGCTGAGGATCGTGATGATAGACCCACACCAAATACATTTCAGAGAGTGCCAAGGGCACAAAGACCATCAGTTGTGCCAGCTGCCAGAGACTCCAGGACTACCACTTCAGTGCCTGCAACCACTGCCACAGTTGCCCCTCCAATGTCAACTCCTCCAGATCCACAGACTTCCTTAGAGGCATTTGCAGATGCCCTCCTCTGCACGCCATCTACACGTACTGGAGCAACAAGCTGCTACCTCTTGAGCATGCATTGGTTTTCCCTTGAAGAGGAAAGGGTGATGGAGCAAAGTAGCGTAACTATTTCCCTCAGTTTTTGAGAACCAAGGTATCAATCCATTAGGAGGCTACACGCAAGTCGCCTTGTACCTGCACAAACAAATAAGAACCTTGCAACCAACGCGATAAAAGGGGTTGTCAATCCCTTCACGGCCACTTGCAAAAGTGAGATCTGATAAAGATAATAAGATAAATATTTTTGGTATTTTTGTTGTATAGATTAAAAAGTAAAGATTGCCAAAAATAAACGGCAACAAAAATAGCTAGTTGACGGGAGATTAATATAATGGAAAATAGCCTCGGGGGCCATAGGTTTCACTAGTGGCTTCTCTCAGATAGCAAATTCTACGGTGGGTGAACAAATTACAGTCGAGCAATTGATACAAAAGCGCGTAGTTATGAGAATATCTAGGCATGATCATGTATATAGGCATCATGTCCGTGACAAGTAGACCAAAACGATTCTGCATCTACTACTATTACTCCACACATCGACCGCTATCCGACATGCATCTAGAGTATTAAGTTCATAAGAACAGAGTAACGCATTAGGCAAGATGACATGATGTAGAGGGATAAACTCAAGAAATATAATTTAAACCCCATCTTTTTATCCTCTATGGCAACAATACAATACGTGCCTTGCTGCCCCTGCTGTCACTGGGAAAGGACACCGCAAGATTGAACCCAAAGCTAAGCACTTCTCCAATTGCAAACAAGATCAATCTAGTAGGCCAAACTAAACCGATAATTCGAAGAGACTTGCAAAGATATCAAATCATGCATATAAGAATTCAGAGAAGAATCAAATATTGTTCATAGATAATCTTGATCATAAACCCAAAATTCATCGGATCTCGGCAAACACACCGCAAAAAAAATTACATCAAATAGATCTCCAAGAGAATCAAGGAGAACTTTGTATTGAGATCCAAAGACAGAGAAGAAGCCATCTAGCTAATAACTATGGACCCGAAGGTCTGTGGTAAACTACTCACAGATCATCGGAGAGGCCATGGTGTTGATGTAGAGGCCCTCCATGATCGATTCCCCCTCCGTCGGAGCACCGGAAAAGGCCCCAAGATGGGATCTCAAGGGTACAGAAGGTTGCGGCGGTGGAAAAAGTGTTTCGTGGCTCCCCTCGATGTTTTCAGGGTATAAGAGTATATATAGGCGAAATAAGTAGGTCGGTGGAGCTACGAGGGGCCCATGAGGGTGGGGGCGCGCGTCTCTGCCTCGTGGCCGCCTTGTTGCTTCCTTGACGTCCACTCCAAGTCTCCTGGATTGTGTTTGTTCCAAAAACGATCCTCGCGAAGGTTTCATTCTATTTGGATTCCGTTTGATATTCCTTTTCTGCGGAACACTAAAATAGGCAAAAAAAAACAATTTGCATTGGGCCTTCGGTTAATAGGTTAGTCCCAAAAATAATATAAAAAGGTATATTAAAGCCCATTAAACATCCAAAACAGATAATATAATAAAATGGAATAATAAAAAATTATAGATATGTTGGAGACGTATCAAGCATCCCCAAGCTTAATTCCTGCTCGTCCTCGAGTAGGTAAATGATAAAAAAGAATTTTTGATGTGGAATGCTACCTAGCATAATTCTCAATGTAATTTTCTTTATTGTGGCAAAAATATTCAGATCTGAAGGATTCAATACAAAATTTTAATATTGACATAAAAATAATAATGCTTCAAGCATACTAATAAAGCAATCATGTCTTCTCAAAATAACATGGCCAAAGAAAGTTATCCCTACAAAATCATATAGTCTGGCTATGCTCTATCTTCATCACACAAAATATTTAAATCATGCACAACCCCGATGACAAGCCAAGCAATTGTTTCATACTTTTGATGTTCTCAAACTTTTTCAATTTTCACACAATACATGAGTGTGAGCCATGGACATAGCACTATATGTGGAATAGGATGGTGGTTGTGGAGAAGACAAAAAAGGAGAAGATAGTCTCATATCAACTAGGCATATCAACGGGAAATGGATATGCCCATCAATAGATATCAATGTGAGTGAGAGGGATTGCCATGCAACGGATGCACTAGAGCTATAAGTGTATGAAAGCTCAACAAAAGAAACTAAGTGAGTGTGCATCCAATCGCTTGCTCACGGACACCTAGGGCATTTTTAGGAAGACCATCATTGGAATATACAAGCCAAGTTCTATAATGTAAAATTCCCACTAGTATATGAAAGTGACAACATAGGAGACTTTCTATCATGAAAATCACGGTGCTACTTTGAAGCACAAGTGTGGTAAAAGGATAGTAACATTGCCCCTTCTCTCTTTTTCTCTCATTTTTTTTTGGGCCTTTCCCTTTTTTATGGCCTCTTTTTTTCGTCCTGAGTCTCATACCGACTTGTGGGGGAATCTTAGTCTCCATCATCCTTTCCTCACCTGGTACAATGCTCTAATAATGATGATCATCACACTTTTATTTACTTACAACTCAAAAATTACAACTCAATACTTAGATTAAAATATGACTCTATGTGAATGCCTCTGGCGGTGTACCGGGATGTGCTATGAATCAAGAGTGACATGTATGAAAATCATGAATGGTGGCTTTGCCACAAATACGATGTCAACTACATGATCATGCAAGGCAATATGCCAATGATGGAGCGTGTCATAATAAATGGAACGGTGGAAAGTTGCATGGCAATATATCTCGGAATGGCTATGGAAATGCCATAATAGGTAGGTATGGTGGCTGTTTTGAGGAAGGTATATGGTGGGTGTATGATACCGGCGAAAGGTGCTCGGTATTAGAGAGGCTAGCAATGGTGGAAGGGTGAGAGTGCACATAATCCATGGACTCAACATTAGTCATAAAGAACTCACATACTTATTGCAAAAATCTATTAGTTATCGAAATGAAGTACTATGCGCATGCTCCTAGGGGGATAGATTGGTAGGAAAAGACCATCGCTCGTCCCCGACCGCCACTCATAAGGAAGACAATAAATAAATAAATCATGTTCTGACTTCATCACATAACGGTTCACCATACGTGCATGCTACGGGAATCACAAACTTGAACACAAGTATTTATCAAATTCACAACTACTCAACTAGCATGACTCTAATATCGCCATCTTCATATCTCAAAAAAATCATAAAGAATCAAACTTCTCATAGTATTCAATGCACTTTATATGATAGTTTTTATTATACCTATCTTGGATGCTCATCATATTAGGACAAAAAAATTAACCAAAGCAAGTTACCATGCTGTTGTAAAAGACTCTCAAAATAATATAAGTGAAGCATGAGAGATCAATAATTTCTATAAAATAAAACCACCACCGTGCTCTAAAAAGATACAAGCGAAGCACTAGAGCAAAATTATCTAGCTCAAAAGATATAAGTGAAGCACATAGAGTATTCTAATAAATTTTGATTCATGTGTGCCTCTCCCAAAAGGTGTGTACAGCAAGGATGATTTTGGTAAACTAAAAAAACAAAGACTCAAATAATACAAGATGCTCCAAGCAAAACATATATCATGTGGTGAATAAAAATATAGCCTCAAGTAAAGTTACCGATAGACGAAGACGAAAGAGGGGATGCCTTCCAGGGCATCCCCAAGCTTAAGATTTTGGTTGTCCTTGAATTTTAGCTTGGGGTGACTTGGGCATCCCCAAGCTTAGGCTCTGCCAATCCTTATTCCATAATCCATCAAATCTTTACCCAAAACTTGAAAACTTCACAACACAAAACTCAACAGAAAATCTCATGAGCTCACATTAGCGTAAGAAAACAAAACACCACTTTAAGGTACTGTTATGTACTCATTATTTATTTATATTGGTGTTAAACATACATTATTCAAAATTATCTATGGTTAATATCCTTCGATACTAGCCTTAGATTCATCAAAATAAGCAAACAACACACGAAAAACTGAATCTGTCAAAAACAGAACAGTCTGTAGTAATCGGTATCAAACGTATACTTCTGGAACTCCAAAAATTCTGAAATAAATTGGTGGACGTGAGGAATTCGTCTATTAATCATCTTCAAAAATAATCAACCTAAAAGCACTCTCCAGTAAAAAATGGCAGCTAACTCGTGAGCGCTAAAGTTTTTGTTTTTTACAGCATGATTGCAAAGACTTCACCCATGTCTTCCCAAAGGTTCTACTTGGAACAAACACTAATTAAAACATAAAACTACATCTAACCAGAGTATAGATGAAATATTTATTACTAAACAGGAGAAAAAAGCAAGGAACAAAAATAAAATTGTGTTGCCTCCCAACAAGCGCTATCGTTTAACGCCCCTAGCTAGGCATAAAAACAAGAATAGATCTAGGTATTGTCATCTTTGGTATGCAATCCATAAGTGGCTCTCATAATAGATTCATAAGGTAATTTAATTTTCTTCCTGGTAAAGTGCTCCATGCCCTTCGTTAACATAAATTGGAATCTAATATTTCGTTCTTTCATATCAATAATTGCACCGATCATTCTAAGGAAAGGTCTACCAAGAATAATAGGACATGTAGGATTGCAATATATATCAAGAACAATGAAATCTATGGGCACATAATTCCTATTTGCAACAATAAGAACATCATTAATCCTTCCCATAAGTTTCTTAATGGTGGAATCCGCAAGATGCAAGTTTAAAGAACAATCATCAAATTCACGGAAACCTAACACATCACACAAAGTTTTTGGAATCGTGGAAACACTAGCACCAAAATCACACAAAGCATAGCATTAATGATCTTTAATCTTAATTTTAATAGTAGGTTCCCACTCATCATAAAGTTTTCTAGGGATAGAGACTTCTAATTCAAGTTTTCTTCATAAGATTGCATTAAAGCATCAATGATGTGTTTGGTAAAAGCTTTATTTTGACTATAGGCATGAGGAGAATTTAACACGGATTGCAACAAGGAAATATAATCTATCAAATAGAAATTATCATAATTAAATTCCTTGAAATCCAAAATAGTGGGTTCATTGCTATGTAAAGTTTTGACCTCTTCAATCCCACTTTTACCAATTTTTGCATCAAGATCTAAAAACTCCGAATCATTGGGCCGCCTTCTAACTAAAGTTGACTCATCTCCAGTCCAATCATTATCAAGATTCATACTAGAAAACAAAGATTTAATAGGATACATATCAATCACTTTTAGATCTTCATCATTATTATCATGAAAACTGGAAGAACACGCTGTCACAAAGCAATCTTTTTTAGCACGCATCCTAGCGATCCTTTCTTTACACTCATCAATGAAATTATCATGGCTTTGAGAGACTCATTGATATTATGCTTGGGTGGGATAGATCTAAGTTTCAAAGAATCAACATCAAGAGAAATTCTATCCACGTTCCTAGCCAACTCATCAATCTTAGGCAATTTTTGTTCAAGCAAAGCATTGAAATTCTTTTGCGAATTCATAAATTCTTTAGCACTAGTCTCAAAATCAGAGGGCATCTTATTAAAATTTCCATAATATTTGTTGTAGGAATTACCATAATTATTAGAGGAATTACTAGGGAACGGCCTAGAATTAAAGTTTCCTCCATACGCGTTGTTACCAAAATTGTTCCTACCAACAAAATTCACATCTATAGATTCATTATTATTCTCAATCAAAGTGGACAAAGGCATATCATTAGGATGAGAAGAAACACTCTTATTAGCAAACAATTTCATAAGTTCATCCATCTTTCCACTCAAAACATTAATCTCTTTAATCGCATGGACCTTTTTACTAGTAGATATTTCGGTGTGCCATTGAGAATAATTAACCATAATATTATCTAGGAGTTTAGTAGCTTCTCCTAAAGTGATTTCCATAAAAGTGCCTCCATGCCGAATCTAAAAGATTTCTAGAAGCAAAATTTAATCCGGCATAAATTTTTGTATAATCATCCATAAATTCAAACCATGTGTAGGGCAATTACGTATCATTAATTTCATCCTCTCCCAAGCTGGTGCAACATGCTCATGATCAAGTTGCTTAAAATTCATAATATCGTTTCTAAGAGAGATGATCTTAGCGGGAGGAAAATACTTAGAGGTAAAAGCATCTTTGCACTTATTCCATGAATAAATACTACTTTTAGGCAAAGAAGAAAACCAAGTTTTAGCACGATCTCTAAGTGAAAACGGAAATAGCTTCAATTTAACAATATCATTGTCCACATCTTTCTCCTTTTGCATATCGCACAAATCAACAAAGTTGTTTAGATGAGTAGCGGCATCTTCACTAGGAAGGCTAGAGAATTGATCTTTCATGACAAGATTCAATAAAGCAGCATTAATCTCACAAGATTCAGCATCGGTAATAGGAGCAATCGGAGTGCTAATAAAATCATTGTTGTTGGTATTGGAAAAGTCACACAATTTAGTATTGTATTGAGCCATTGTGACAAACAATCAATCCAACACACAGGCAAACAAGAAGCAAGCAAAAAGAGACGAACGGAAAAGGGCGAATAAAACGGCAAGGGTGAAGTGGGGGAGAGGAAAATGAGAGGCAAATGGCAAATAATGTAATGAGAGGGATAAGAATTTGTGATGGGTACTTGGTATGTCTTTACTTGTGCGTAGATCTCCCCGGCAACAGCGCCAGAACTCGCATGTTGGCGGGATATCAAATCTTGACTTGACTTGGCGTAAGCCTCCCCGGCAACGGCGCCAGAAATCCTTCTTGCTACCTCTTGATCATGCGTTGGTTTTCCCTTGAAGAGGAATGGGTGATGCAGCAAAGTAGCATAAGTATTTCCCTCAGTTTTTTAGAACCAAGGTATCAATCTAGTAGGAGGCTACACGCAAGTTGCCTTGTACCTGCACAAACAAATAAGAACCTTGCAACCAACGCGATAAAGGGGTTGTCAATCCCTTCACGGCCACTTACAAAAGTGAGATCTGATAAAGATAATAAGATAAATATTTTTGGTATTTTTGTTGTATAGATTAAAAAGTAAAGATTGCAAAAAATAAACAGCGACAGAAATAGCTAGTTGACGGGAGATTAATATAATGGAAAATAGACCCAGAGGCCATAGGTTTCACTAGTGGCTTCTCTCAAGATAGCAAATTCTACGGTGGGTGAACAAATTACTGTCGAGCAATTGATAGAAAAGCGCATAGTTATGAGAATATCTAGGCATGATCATGTATATAGGCATCACGTCCGTGACTAGTAGACCGAAACGATTCTGCATCTACTACTATTAATCCACACATCGACCGCTATCCAGCATGCATCTAGAGAATTAAGTTCATAAGAACAGAGTAACGCATTAGGCAAGATGACATGATGTAGAGGGATAAACTCAAGCAATATGATATAAACCCCATCTTTTTATCCTCGATGGAAACAATACAATACGTGCCTTGCTGCCCCTGTTGTCACTGGGAAAGGACACCTCAAGATTGAACCCAAAGCTAAGAACTTCTCCCATTGCAAGCAAGATCAATCTAGTAGGCCAAACTAAACCGATAATTCGAAGAGACTTGCAAAGATATCAAATCATGCATATAAGAATTCAGAGAAGAATCAAATATTTTTCATAGATAATCTTGATCATAAATCCACAATTTATCGGATCTCGACAAACACACCGCAAAAAGAATTACATCAAATAGATCTCCAAGAGAATCGAGGAGAACTTTGTATTGAGATCCAAAGAGAGAGAAGAAGCCATCTAGCTAATAACTATGGACCCGAAGGTCTGTGGTAAAGTACTCACACAACATCGGAGAGGCCATGGTGTTGATGTAGAGGCCCTCCATGATTGATACCCCCTCCGGCGGAGCGCCGGAAAAGGCCCCAAGATGGGATCTCACGGGTACAGAAGGTTGCGATGGTGGAAAAAGAGTTTCGTGGCTCCCCCCGATGTTTTCAGGGTATAAGAGTATATATAGGCGAAAGAAGTAGGTCGGTGCAGCTATGAGGGGCCCACGAGGGTGGGGGCGTGCCTACCCCCTGGGCACGCCTCCCTGCCTCGTGGCCGCCTCGTTGCTTCCTTGACGTCCACTTCAAGTCTCCTGGATTGCGTTTGTTCCAAAAACGATCCTCGCGAAGGGTTCATTCCGTTTGGATTCCGTTTGATATTCCTTTTCTGCCAAACACTGAAATAGGCAAAAAAATAGCAATTTGCACTGGGACTTCGGTTAATAGGTTAGTCCCAAAAATAATATAAAAAGGTGTGTTAAAGCCCATTAAACATCTAAAACATATAATATAATAGCATGGAACAATCAAAAATTATAGATACGTTGGAGACATGTCACAAGCCAGAAGACCACTTCAGGAGCTCCCGGAGATTGTGCTTAGAGTGTCGCATAGCACTATACGTTTTTGAACTTTTTGGTAACTTGTTGCCAAAGGGGGAGAAAGTGTATAGATCATAGGCTTCGAGAGAGAGAGAGAGAGAGAGAGTGCCTCTTGCTTTTGTTGGTTTTATTTGCCTTGCTACTCTTGTTACTTTGGTTGTTTCCTATGCTACAACTTGTGTTCTGCTCATGATGTACTTATGTGATCATGTGTTTAATCATATTATGCTTATTGTGTGCTTGCGTGTTATATCCATGAATGTTTGTGTACTATCAATCACTTGTATCCTTGGTGATGAGTGCATGACATTTAATTCTTATCACTTTGAGCGCTCCACCAAGATGTATGTGACATGGAAGAGTGACCCATGATCCTAATTGATTGTGCATTTGCATCCAAAAGCAAATTTTAAATAATGCACAAATTTAGGGGGAGCTCTTGCTTATCACATACTTCTAAAAGCCACGATGTATTTCATTCATATTATCATTTGTTGAAAGCTTTGATCTATATGTTGTAATCAATTACCAAAAAGGGGGATTGAAAGTGCAACTAATCCCCGGGTAGTTTTGGTAATTCATAACAACATATAGCTCATTGAACTAATATCCATTCAAGTTTAATATTTCAGAAAGTTCAATGGATGGCATGGCATGGACTAGAGATGTGGACCCCTCAAAATGCTAAGGACACATATTGGCAAAAGATCAAGACTCTTCATTTATATTTTAGTGATCCAAGATCAAATTGAGTCCGTAGGAAAGCAAATACTATTAAAGAGGGATGAGGTGTTGCTTAATGTTCTAGTTGCTCAAAATGCTTAGTGATATTTGAAAGTGCAACTACCCCTGGGTGGTTTTGGTAATTCCTAACAACATATAGCTTATTGAGCTAATGCTAATTCAAGATAAATATTTCAGGAAAGCTCAATGTTTGGCATGGAATGGATTAGAAAGTGGACCCCTCAAAATGCTAAGGACAAAAGATTGGCTCAAGCTCAAAACACAAGACTCTACATTTTACTTTTAATGATCCAAGATCACATTGAGTCCATAGGAAAAGTCAATACTATTAAAAGGGGGTGAGGTGTTGCTTAATGAGTTACTTGCTCAAAATGCTTAGTGATATGCTCCAAAAACCCTCAAATACTTTCTCATATCCACATATGTCCCAAACCAAAAGTCAAACTCGGCCCCACCGAAATTTCCTATCTGGCACCACCGAGTTCACTTGACATAGCCACTGCCACAAACCCTAGTCACTTCGGTCTCACCGATAGGGATCTCGGTCTCACCGAGATGGGATTGCAACCTCTCTGTTTCCCTTCGTAATGTTTCGGTCCAACCGAGATGAGCGATCGGTCCCACCGAGATTGCAATGCAAACTCTCTGTTTCCCCTTTGTAACGTTTCGGTCTAACCGAGATGAGCGAATCGGTCCCACTGAGTTTGCCTGACTGTCGGTGTACAAAAGGAAGGGCAGTCTTTTGTACCCCTTTACCTGTGCACGGGCAGTCAGAGTCGCGCCCACGACCACACCAAGCAGAGCAGGGGAGGTGAGCCAAGGTAAGGCCGAAGGCCAAGACAATCAGAGCAACGCCAAGGCCAAGACCACAAAGAGCAGAGGGACGAAGTAGGTTCCCCCAGCAAGACCCTTGTCGGGGCAACCTCAGCGGCCCCGGCAAGATCCTTGCCGGGACAGCTCACCCCACACCAACAGAGCGAGCCACCCTTGAGCCTACGGCCGCCAACACCATCATCAACATGGGGCCAGGGCTCGGGAAGGCACCTCTATGGTGGCATGCAGATCTTTGTGAAGATATATTCAAGAACAGATGAGGATTAGAAGATGACGATCCTCGGCAAGATCCTTGCCAAGGAAGGTTACCAGACCCCTGGCAAGACCCTTGCCGGGGACGACAGCGCTCCACGGCAAGACCCTTGCCGGGCCACCTGGCAAGGCCCTCACCAAAGATGCCGGCGGGACCACCGCCAGGCCTGCGACAACCAAGCTTGCACCGCCGTTCCCATATAGCTGCCAGCCCAACCAGCTGGGCGGGCACCTGCGTGGCAACATGCAGTTCCCAGGCCAACTCATCAAGCGCCTGCGTGGCGGCATGCAGATCTTCGTGAAGGCTCCACCACCGCGCCACCTCAGCTGCCTGCCTGCCTACATGGCACCGCACGCATCACTGGCCGTGGCGCGTGTCGAAGCGAGGAGGAGCGGGGACGGACAGGACAGGCCTCGCCCCCGTCCCCGATAAAGCAAGGGGACACCTAAGCGATGCATTAAATGCATCTTGTCCTGTAATACGAGGGATAAACTCGCAACACTGTACACCTTTCCACCTCCTGTGTGCCACTGTGGCAACGCCTTTTCCTATAAAAGGAGGCCCAAGGCACCCAAGAGAAGGATTCGGCTCTTTCGAACCACACGCTGACCACAGCTAGTTCGAGAGCTCAAGAACTCTCAGAAATACACCCACGAAAGTAGGACTAGGGTTTTACGCATCCTCGCGACCCAAACCTGGGTAATCGATCATTGTGTTGTCTACTAGCCGTGCTCTCCTCGCAACCATGCACCCCGGCAACCGTAGTAGGGATTCTTGTGATCCCATAGGTGTCGTTCCACACCGACATCTTTGGCGCGCCAGGTAGGGGGCGCAATTGTGAGAATCTGGTCTAGTAGTTAGCCTAGCAGTTCTTCATCGCTTTCGGTTTCTGAGAAGAAGGCGGCTGGAGAAACGACGCCAATTCGGCAACAGAAAAGCTAAGTCATTCAGAGCCTTGGATCATTTCCTTTTACACTTGAGGTTATCGTCCTCGGAGATCTCGCCTATGTACGGGAAACCTGCATGCAAAGGGGCCCTCCCGCAATTGGCAACGCCCTTGTTCTGTTTCGAGTCCGTTCAATAGCTCAAAGTGGCCGCGTCGAGAGCGGCGGGGTAGCCTTCCACACATGGCAACGCTCCTGACTCTGACTCGAGTCAAACTCGACAGTTCGGGCGGCCGCGCTAACGGCGGCAAGGTGGTCCGCCCGGTAGCAAGCACACCCGGCAGGCCAATGGGGATCCGTCCCCAAGACGCCGCCTTGTGTTTACGCCCCGACGAGCCTACCAAGTAACGTAGGGTGGACATACAAAGGAAAATCGAACAGGAAAATAACATGCGTAATACTAAAAGTGCTGCAGAGTTATATTACATCAAATTGTTGCTACGGTTCTAACTAGAGATAGCCATTGTCTTGGTTGTGAACCTGTAGCGGCGATAAGAAACGGGAGGCCTAATCCCGGCGCTGGCCCTCCACCCTCAGAATTCCACCTACACGGCTGATGATGGGCTTGATGCGCTCCCTGAGCGGCGCGAGGTCAGTAACCTCCGGCAAGCTCTCCAAAGATGGCGTCAAGTCGAGGTCGGGTACCAAAGGCGCCACCTTGGTGAGAACCTTGGTCATGGCACCCTGGCAAAGCCTCCGGGACTCCTCGGCCAGCGAGGCCGCCCGGTTGGCGTGGAGCCGCTCCAGAGCGTCGGCGACCTTCTCAAAGAACAAGGTTAGGCTGCAGTTGGCGCTCACGCTCCGCTCCGGGACATACCTCAAGTCTGGCATCCCATGATGGCCAGCTGCGCGGCGGCTTGGTTCGCGACGGTGGCGAGGCGATCGAGCCAACGTTTCTCGCCCGCCACGTGATCCATGAAGTTGAGGCCCTCGTTCGTTCGCAACCCCTTCTCGGCCTCCAGCTCCTTGTCCAGGGTCCCCTCTCGGGTCTTGGCCTCCTCCAGCACCTTCTCGAGACCCTCCAGCTTCAGCTTGAGGTCTTTGATGGAGTTGTCGGCCTCGGAGAGCTCCCCAGCCTTGCTGATGACCGCGCTCTGCGCCTCTGTTAGAGCACTGTTAAACGTGTCCCTCTCTTGGGACAGCTTCAGCGCCTGCTCCTTCAGCATGTCGCGCTCCGCCTCCAGCTCCTCCACCTTGCCAGCGTGAACCTGGGCCTGGGCATTGAGTGCCTCTTTGTGCCTCTACTCCAGCTCACTGGTCCGCCGCAGGACAAGCTTCTCCACCTCTGCATCCTTGCCGCGAAGCATGGCGGCAAGCATCTCCTCGCCCGCAGCAAGGTCCTCCTCCTGGGAGTGCAGCGCGGCCTCGTGCTGAGTGCGGGGGGCTTCGGCGGCCGCGGCCAAGTTCTTCGCCGTCTCCTGAGCTTTCTCGACATCGGCGAGCTTCATGGTGAGCTCCACGTCGCGCTTGGCCAGCTCGCCCTGAGCAGCCTTGAGCTCCTTGTGGGCCACGCGAAACCAGTCCTGTGTCTCGGCAACGCGCTCCTGGAGGTCAGCCTCCGCCTTCTCCACCACCGCCATCCTGGACTTAACCTTGTCCAGGCGGGCGAGGTGGAGCGCCTGGAGCTTCCGGGAGCTGGCGCCCATGACGTGGAGGAGCCTCTCTTCCTGCGAACCGTCGCCGCCAACAATCGGCTCGTCGACGACTTCAAACCCGGCAGCGGCAAGCACCTCGTCGTCGAACACCTCTCCCTCAACGGGTGCCCTGGTGCTCGACGCGCCTGGAAGGTGGACGAACAAGTCGTCACTCACCCTCAGGTACTTGCCGGAGCCGGAAGCAGCAGAGGAGGAAGGCCGGTCACCAGCCTCCTCCTCCTCCTCCTCGGCAGCGGCCCCGTCGGCTTCCCCGGCAGGCCCCTTTCCGGCCTCCTCAGCGGCATCCTTGTCGGCCTCCCCGGTAGGCCCCTCGGCGGCGTCTTCGGCAGCGTCCTTGGCGGCCTCCTCGGCGGCGATCTTCTCGGCGTCCACCTCGGCGGCCTTGGCAACGCCCTCGATGACGGTGTCCACGTCCTCTGGGTTCACCGAGGAGGAATCTGGGCGCCTAAGAAGGGGGTGAGGCAATGCCAGGACCAAGAGCCGGAAAGAAAAAGAAGCAGGGATGAACGACGAACGACTTACCGGTGCCAGTGCCCGGCTGGGAAACGAAAGTCCCCTCCCCGCCAACATTTGGTCTCGAGGCAAAGCCGCCGGCGCCCAAGTTCTCTTCCTCCTCCTTCATGTGTGTGGGCTCGGTGCTTGGCGCCCTTGCCGGGGACGTCCCTCGGGGCGGCATGGTCGATGGGGGCGACGTGTTGGGAGTAGCCCTCTATGGCTCCTCCTGCTGCTGCTCTCCTCCTGCGTACCTGGCAAGGTCAGCACCAAAGTGTCGTGCCCCTGGCACATGTCGAAGAGGGAATAATGATGAACTTACGCTGGGGGCTGTGCCGGGGGCTGTTGTCCGGGCTGCTCAACACCACCAGGGGCACCCTCGAAGTATCAGCCGGGGGCTGGCCACCCGCCGAGACCCTGGCCCTCTTCACTCTCTGGGCCAGCGTCTCCACGTCCCTGCAAGGATTACGACAAGTCAAGGCAAGCAACACAGAGTGAGGAGGCAGAGAAGGAACTAGATGCTTACTGTCGTCCGCCTCCTCCTCTGATGTCTTCCTCTTCCTCCTCGGGCTGAGGGATCCATAATCGAAGGTGACCTCCGTGTCAACATCTGCCGGAGGAGGGGAAGGAGGCGGCGTCTGGGCACGCTTGGATGAAGAAGGGGCGGCTGTCTTCTTCACCGTGACCTTCGCTGGCTTCTTCGCCGTTGCAGCCCTCATGTGGGGCCGAGACCCCTCTAATGTCAGCTGCGGCTGTGCAGCCCTGCCGGGCTGGACCGGCTCGCTAGAACTAGCCCGCCGCAAGACTCGCCCTCTCCCCATAGCCGGCATCGGGCCTGCGGTCTCGGCCTCCTCCTTCGACGACTCGCCGGTCACATCCTCAACCAGAGGAGCCTCGGTGCAAGTGCTGATGGCTCCCCCGGCGGCTGCCGCCCATCGGGCGAGCTCCTCCTCCTCTGCGGCCGTCGTGGCCTTGTCCTCCACACCGCCGGTGCTGCCGGCCTCCCTGGCAAGCTGTGCCTCCCTTGCCCTGGTGGCGATGTAATCCAGCTCCGCCTGGGTGGTGTCCTGGACAAGAAGACACTCGGCGTTGGCGTTGTCGTACCCCTCGTGCAGGGTGTCGAAGAACTGCTGCACTTCGGCGTCCTCCGGCTCCTTCCAGCTCGGGTCAGGGCCATGCGCGTTGCAGTCCGGCATCATGGCAATGATCTCGGACCGACGCGAATTGTTGCACAACGGGACCACCCCCGTTGGCAGCTTGAGCAAAGGCCCCTTGAGGACCTTGCCGCCTTCGCTGGGCGCTGCCGCGACCTTGCCGGGTCCGCCGACCGCCATCGTGGCCCACGCTGTGGAAGAGCCGCTGGCAGAAATGGGCATGCGCCATCACCATGAAGTTGTGGTCAAGGCCGGGGCGGAGCCACATGATGTCGGCGGGGTTCGTGAAGAGCCAGGCTGGCCTCCCCTTGTTATGCAGAGGGGCGATCCGGCGGCGGATGAAGTCCACCCCAATCATTTCAAGGGTGAGCCTGGCCTGGGTAAGCCGGAGGATCCTGGTGCTGGCAATCGTGAGCTTTCCGTCATCGGCGTCGACGTCGCTCCAATCACTATCGCGAACCGGCGGCGCCCGGCGAACTCTGCAGAACGCCGGCGGGTCCTTCTCTTTGATCCAGCACCACCGGCCCCGCCGTTCCTCCCACCTCTCCTTCATGGCGCCGTCTGGCTACGCTCCCTTGGATTTTGGGATCCAGGCGATGCACCCCGAGATGGCACCTCCCGTCTGGATCCGAGGGTAGAAGTAATGACGGAAGATCGCCATGTTGGGGTGCACCCCGGAGAAGCCTTCGTAGAGGTGCGCGAAAAGAGCCATGCACGACAACGCATTCGGAGTAAAATCCAGGAGGCGGAAGCCGAAAGTGTGCATGATGTCGCTGAAGAAATCAGAGAAGGGAGGACAGAGCCCACAAGAAAAATAATCAACAAAGAAGGGGTACCGATTTGGGGCAGCCTCGGCGCAGTCGGCGGGGATGACGCGCGTGGCTGGATGCCCCGAATTCTCCCCCCCCCCGTCTTCACTCCCCATAGGGGCCTGAAGGAGTCCCGAAGCTCAAACACGTCAAACGTCGAGGGGGAGAAGAAGGCGGACTGTGTCCGCTGCACCGCCAGCACGCTCTCGGCGGCTCCGCAGCTCCGGCGTCCTTGGCCACCCCCTTACCCTTGGTGGATTTTGGCGCCATGGCGGCTGGAGGAGGAAGGCGGGACAAAGGGCCGCGGAAGCACAATGGCAGCGAGCAGAAATGAAGCTTGGATAAGAAGAGGGAGACAGGTGGAGGTTTCCGAGATTGGGGTTGCACGAAGGGTAAAAGGAACAGTGCGCCCACGGTTATCCCTTTTTTATGGGGAAGCCGCTGGTCGTGCTGCCCATTTACTGCGACGTGACGCATGCGTGCGGGAACCGCCCCACGCATGCCGCCCACGTCACGCACACCCCTCTACGCCCCGCCGCGCGTGCGGGTCGTGGGAAGCGGAGCACGCGGAAAGTCTTACCGCGGTAAAAACCGCCCCGCCTGCCCGCGCACCGTTTTAGGCCTGACCCAACAACGTGTCGCGCTTATGTGTGGCCCAGGCCCAGGGGCTCCTGTCGGTGTACAAAAGGAAAGGCACGCTTTTGTACCCCTTTACCTGTGCACGGGCAGTTAGAGTCGTGCCCACGACCACACCAAACAGAGCAGGGGAGGTGAGCCAAGGTAAGGCCGAAGCCCAAGACGATCAGAGCAACGCCAAGGCCAAGACCACAAAGAGCAGAGGACGAAGTAGGTTCCCCCAGCAAGACCCTTGTCAGGGCAACCTCAGCGGCCCCGGCAAGATCCTTGCCGGGACAGCTCGCCCCACACCAACAGAGCGAGCCACCCTTGAGCCTACGCCGCCAACACCGTCATCAACATGGGGCCAGGGCTCGGGAAGGCACCTCTGTGGTGGCATGCAGATCTTTGTGAAGACATATTCAAGATCAGATGAGGATTAGAAGACGACGATCCTCGACAAGATCCTTGCCGAGGAAGGCTACAGACCCACGGCAAGACCCTTGCCGGGGACGACAGCGCGCCACGGCAAGACCCTTGCCGGGCCACACGGCAAGGCCCTCTTGAAAGTGCAACTATCCCTAGGAGGTTTTGGTAATTCCTAACAACATATAGCTCATTGAGATAACATTATTCCAAGACAAATATTTCAGGAAAATCTCAATGAATGCCATGGCATGGATGAGGAAAGTGGACCCCTCAAAATACTAAGGATGAAAGGATTGGCTCAAGCTCAAAGCTCAAGACTCTACATTTTATATTTTAGTGATCCAAGATCACATTGAGTCTATAGGAAAAGCCAATACTATCAAGGAGGGATGAGGTGTTGCTTAATGGCTTGCTTGCTCAAAGTTCTTAGTGATATGCTCCAAAACCCTCAACTACTTTCTCACATCCACATATGACCTAAACCAAGATTCAAACTCGGCCCCACCGATTCTTTCTATCCGGCGCCACCAAATTCAGATGTCATAGCCACTGCCACAAACCCTAGGGAAATCGGTCTCACCGATAGGGATCTCGGTCTCACCGAGATGGGATTGTAATATCTCTGTTTCCCTTCGTAATGTTTTGGTCCCACCGAGATGAGCGATCGGTCCCACCGAGATTGCAATGTAAACTCTCTGTTTCCCTTTCATAATGTTTCGGTCCAACCGAAATGAGCGAATCGGTCCCATCGAGTTTACCTGACCAACTCTCTGGTTAGCTTATTACCAAAATCGGTCCCATCGAGTTTGTGTAATCAATCTCACCCAGATTACGTTATGCCCTAACCCTAACCATATCGATCCTACCGAGTTGCATGTCGGTCCCACCGAAAATCCTAATGGTCACTAGATTTGCTGAATAGGTCCGACCGAGTTTCTCAATTCGGTCTCACCGAGATTGGTAAATTGTGTGTAACGGTTAGTTTTTGTGCGGAGGCTATATATACCCCTCCACCTACTCTTCATTCGTGGAGAGAGCCATCGAATCGAACCTACACTTCCAATACACATTTTCTGAGAGAGAGAACCACCTACCCTTGTGTTGAGGCCAAGATATTCCATTCCTACCATATGAATCTTGATCTCTAGCCTTCCCCAAGTTGCTTTCCACTCAAATCTTATTTCCACCAAATCCAAATCCCGTGAGAGAGAGTTGAGTGTTGGGGAGACTATCATTTGAAGCACAAGAGCAAGGAGTTCATCATCAACACACCATTTGTTACTTCTTGGAGAGTGGTGTCTCCTAGATTGGCTAGGTGTCACTTGGGAGCCTTCGACGAGATTGTGGAGTTGAACCAAGGAGTTTGTAAGGGCAAGGAGATCGCCTACTTCGTGAAGATCTACTACTAGTGAGGCAAGTCCTTCGTGGGCGACGGCCATGGTGGGATAGACAAGGTTGCTTCTTCGTGGACCCTTCGTGGGTGGAGCCCTCCGTGGACTCACAAGAACTGCTACCCTTCGTGGGTTGAAGTCTCCATCAACGTGGATGTAAGATAGCACCACCTATCGGAACCACGACAATTGCGTTTGAATTCTCCAAACCCTTCCATTTACATTCTTGCAAGTTGCATGCTTTACTTTTCGCTGCTCATATACTCTTTGCATGCTTGCTTGAATTGTGTTAAGATTGCTTGACTTGTGCTAAAATAGCTAAAATCTGCCAAAGACTAAAATTAGGAAAAGGATAAGTTTTATTTGGTCAAGTAGTCTAATCACCCCCCTCTAGACATACTTTCGATCCTACAAGTGGTATCAGAGCTTTGGTCTCCAATTGCTTTGATTTCCATAGCTTTTGGTGGTCATAGCCTTGGTTTCACAACCTACGAGAGTATGGCGTCTAGCGAAGGAAATTATCACCGTAGAGGTCCTTACTTTGATGGTACTAATTTTGCTAGTTGGAAGCATAAGATGAAAATTCATATTCTTGGACATAACCCCGCCGTTTGGGCTATTGTGTGTATTGGCTTGCAAGGTGAATTCTTTGATGGGAGAGAACCGAACCGTGAAGCTAGCGCGGAAGAGTTGAAGATGCTGCAATACAACACTCAAGCTTGTGATATCCTCTTCAATGGATTGCGCTCAAGAATTCAACAAAATCAGCCGCCTTGAGAATGCAAAGGAAATTTGGGATACTTTGATTGATATGCATGAAGGTACCAACTCCGTCAAGGAATCCAAGTTGGATGTGCTTCAAAGTCAACTTGACAAGTTCAAAATGAAGGATGGTGAAGGTTTCGCTGAAATGTACTCTAGGCTTGCTCTTATCACAAATGAGATTGCCGGCTTAGGAAGTAAGAAATGACCGATAGATTCATCATCAAGAAGATCCTAAGAGCCTTGGATGGAAAATATGATACCGTGTGCACATTGATCCAAATGATGCCCAAATACAAAGATCTCAAACCAACAGAAGTCATTGGAAGAATTGTTGCTCATGAGATGTCACTCAAGGATAAGGAGGAACTTCACAACAAGTCAAGTGGTGCTTACAGAGCCTCATGTGAAGCCCCCACATCATCAAGTGAGAAACAAACCTTCAATGAAGAATTGAGCTTAATGGTGAAGAACTTCAACAAATTCTACAAGAGTAGAAGCAAAGAGAGAAGCTCCAAGTCAAGGTCCTACAATGACAAAAGATCTTCTAGTCGAGAGCGTAATTGCTACAGTTGTGGAAGACCCGGACACTATTCCAATGAGTGTAAGGCACCCTACAAAAGAAGAGAAGATTCTCCAAAAAGAAGAAGTAGAAGAGAAGAATCACCACCAAGAGAGAGAAGGAGTAGCGATGATCGTTATGAACGAAGACCCTCACGGAGAAGCAAGGATTCGGAAAGGAAGGACAAGTCATCAAGGAGCTACACAAAACAAAGACATCAAGCTCATGTTGGTGAATGGGTATCCGGCTCCGACTCAAAAATCACTCCGAGAGAAGCTATCACTCCGACTCGAATATACTCAAGATGAAGGTGTTGCCGGTCTAGCACTTGTGTCGACCAACTCCTACGACATATTTGATTCACCAAATGAAGGAATTGGAAGATTCTTCATGGCCAAAGGTCCAAAGGTAACACACCCGAGTATGTTGATTTCAATAGTGATGAAGATGACTTGTTAGGTGATGATGATTTACTTGTTGACAACTCTAGTGATGAATACTATGATGAAACGTCAATTAATCATGCTAATCAAGATAAAACGAATGAAAATGATAAGGAGAAGATTGAGCTTCTAACTAAAGAACTAAACACTCTTAAGTTAGCTCATGAAACTATCTTAGGAGATCATCGAGAACTTTTAAGGACTCATGAGAAGTTACGCTTTGAAAATCTCAACCTTGAGCAAGAGCATGAGTTCTTAAAGGCAATCAATGATGATCTTCGCAAGAAAAGTTCTTCTTACATTGCCAGGCGTTTACTCTTATCTACTCACATGCCTCAAGTCAAGTCTAGTAACAAGTACAAGAAGGATTCTTCCTCTATAAGTAACAATAGTCATGCTAAATCCAATGCTGTTGCTTCTACTAGTTCTTTTGATTCCACCAATGATTCTCTTAGCCAAGTTACACTTGAGCAAGAAAATAGCTTATTGAAGGGAATTATAGAGAAAGGTGTTTACAAGAGCCTTGCCGGGAGTAAGCAATTTGAGGAAATTGTATGCAAACAAGGAAGGCACTGGAAGAATCAAGGTGTTGGTTTTGAACAAAAGTTCAATGCCAATGGAGTTGAGTGGGAAGAAGATCAATACCCCAAAACAAAGTTTGTTCCCCAACAAGAGAAGTATGATCCTACTTATTTCAAAGGGACACAAGCTCAAAATGATCTTCCACCACAAGACCACAAGCAAAAAGGAAAGGACAAGCTTCAATAAGAAATTGATGCATTTGAAGAAGCTCCTAAGGCCTTGGTCAAGTGGGTTCCCAAGACTACATCAAGTTCCACTTCATCAAGTACAACTACAACTCCGAGGATTCCCATCAAGATGATGTGGATCCCGAAGAAGAAGAACTAGAGAGTTCTTGAGGGTGACTCCGCCAACATATTTAACTCATATCATTTTGGCAAGAACAAGTGCAATCAACTTCCAAATCTTGCACTAGTTTAAGGAGTCACAAATCCTCTTGTTTGTAAGACAAGGGACAAGGTAACCTAATGCTCTCATAGACATTATCTTGTGTGTGCATCACTCTATGTCTACGGATATCCTTGTTTGTTCCTTGTGGGACTAACCCGTGTAGGTATTGAAAGTGCAACTCACTCCAAAGGATTGCTCCAAATGATCTACATCAACATTGAGCATCCACATCTTCAACACCTACATGAAGTCATCATCGACAAAACCCAAGGTTAGTTTATCCCTCTAAGGGGGGATCTCACATCTAGGGGGAGCTTTACTCTAAGAATTGGGCTAAAGCAACTCTAATGGTGTGAACACAACAATGCATTTTGTAAAAGTGGTAACCCCACTTAAGCTTAAACGATGAGTATGACCTATGATCAAATATTCTCATTTGACTCCTAAGTCAATATGCTCATATATAGATGACCTAGTCATCTCCAATTTCTTGATAGATGCTAGAATTGGTTGTGCATGCTTTGCCACATATTTCATTTGCCATTTCATTGTGTGAGCATGTTGGTTGCATATTTTACTCATTCAAGGACATCCACTTGTTGTTTTGATTGATTGTTTTTCTTTTTCTTTTGCCAAGTGGATGGACAAGAATGCCTAAGAACCTCCTCTAGCTATCTATGCTCTTCTTGTCTCAAACTCTATTAATGCTACATCACAAAATTTGATCAAGTCAGATTTGAACCACTCTGTGTGAGGAGCACTCGGAGTCCCCGATTCATCATAGACTTAAACCTCCAAAACTTCTTTATGCGTTTCGGTCTGACCGATTCATCCATTTCGGTCATATCGAGATCACTAAGTCGATCTAGGTTTTCAATCTCGGTGCAACCGATTTGAACTTTTCGGTCACACCGAGTTGCAGTAACTGCTTGCAGTTATGCATCTCGGTGCCACTGAGTTGTTCCACTCGGTCACACCGACAGGGTCGGGCTATATATACCCACGGGCAAAATTTTGGAAATTTTCTCCGAACTCTATCGCCCGCGCTCAGCCCGCTCTGCCTCCAGGGTCTCCGGATCGTCCTCCTCGTCGCCAGCTGCCTCCTGCCGCTGGTCTCCGCCGCCAATCAGCAGGAATCATCCCGCCGTTGCCGCCAGAAGCGAGTTCATCGCCCGAACTAGGGTATGAACTTGATCACTGTGCTATCATTATCTGATTCCCAGCACATTGTGTTCGCCATGAATCTTGCCATGATTGAAACTATCCTATCCAGTCAGAACACTCCGTAGATTAGAGATGAATTGAAAATTTAGGGTTAGGTTTCCGCCGAAACCATCTCGGACCAACCAAGTTGTAGAACTCGGTACCACCGATTCGGCTAAGGCCATTGCACATGTAACTCTCGGTCTGATCGAGAACTGCAAATCGGTGTGACCGAGTTCAGGACTTTGTGAAACCCTAGCAGTCTCAGTGTCACCGAACTATGACTCAGTCTGACCGAGTTCACTAGTTTAGGTTCCAAAAGCTGCTTCGGTATCACCGAGTTTACAAATCGGTAGATCCGAAATGCTTTCTGTTGAAAACTAAAACTAATTTTGACTCATTCTTTTGCAAAAACCTCTGTATTTTGTGATGCTCATCCACTCTATCTCATCTATATCTACTCACAGGGTCTGTTGTCAGTGATTGCAATATGTCTGATCAAAGTGACAGCCAGAACAGGGAAGAGGAGCAGGTTCACATGAGTGAGGGCACTAGTCCCTCTAGCAGCTATGATGACGACAGCAGAGCACCCCAAGCAACCTACCCAAAGCTGCCACCAGGGCGGAAAGAAGAGAACCTCGAATCGAGGATGAAGACTATGTGGCAGTTGAGAATGAGGCCACTTCCAAGAAGAAGGTGCTCAAGAAAGAATATGGCTCACCAAGCAGAACTAAGCCGTGTCTCGAAGACCAAAAGGCCAGAGGGAAGATAGCCCATGTCTAAAGCCGTAACCTCCACTCAAGCATCTCTGGAAGCTGAACCCAAAGAGGATGCCTGGAGAAGGGAAGAAGAGGAAGGAAAGGGTCAAGAAGACCATGGCGGAAGTAATTGGAAAGCGTTCCATGATGGAAGTGGAGGAAGAAGAAGAGGATGCTGCACCAGCACCCAAAGCTCAGAAGCTTATGGGTGATGCCATTAGGTCAGGGGCAGCTTCATCAAAACCCAAAGTAGCACCCAAGGCTGCCTCCAAACCCAAGACTGCACCCAAGAGGAGTACCAGAACATTCCATTCTTTGAGAAGAACAAGGCCCCAAAGTGCTCAAACTGCATTCAAGAAGAAGATGATGAGACACATATTTTGAGAAAATTGAAGCCTAAAATTCCAGATCATAATGATGCCCATCCTGTAGCTGAGAACATGAAGATCTGAAGGACTCAGGATTGAGGCTATGGAGAGAGTCAGATCCATATGCCACCGTAAGGAGAACTGTCAGAGACTACAGGTTCCACACAAAGGAACAACAGGACTTCTATGAGACAATTCCGTTGGACAAGAAGCCAATAGTGTGTGACATGAGATGGGTCAACTGGGAATACATCAAGGAGAATGAAGAACACTATCTTGGTGTGTATGACAGCTTCAGTGCTTGTGGAGTGGCAGACTTTGTCGGGCAGAAGCTCACAAAGTGGAATGATGAGCTAATAATGCAATTCTACTCCACAACACACTTTTATCCAGATGGCAGGATAGTATGGATGTCTGAAGGTACTCGGTACCAATCATCAATTGAAGAATGGGCTAATCTGATCAATGCACCTAAGGAGGAGGAAGATGACTTGGATGTCTATGCCAAGAAGAAGATGGATCACAACACTATGGCACATATGTACAAGGAGATCCCAGATGCTGCTATAGATTCACACAAGTTTGGATCAGTATATTACCTTATGTCAGATCGCCAACCATTAACTGGATCCTCGGGCACACTCTCTTGCCCAAGTCAGTGATCACAACATGATCGTGAGGCCATGCAATAAATCTGCTACACTTATTTGATGTGCCACAAAAGTTCAAGGCCATGAGTCTTATAGTTCAAACTATCAAGAGGACAAACAACACCAAAGAGGAGTTGTGGGTATGCCCCATAGATCCGAGGCTGATTAACTCCAAGATGGGCACTGCACATACTTGTTGGACAAGGAGCACATGCCTATCTATCCAGACTTTGAGGACAACCAAGTGGTTATGAATGAAGATGAACCATCTTACATGCAAGCTCAAGCGAAGAAGGAGAAGGCAAGGACCGAGAAGGCTGCCAAGATGCCAACAATGGAAGAGGCATCTCAGTACTTCTTGAAGAGCAAACAGGATCAACTTGGCTACTTGATTGCATCCACTCTGAGGATTGAGAAGGGGCTGGCCACCTTGACTCAAGACCAGGAGAGCCTGGAGAGGATCATGGAGCATAAGTTCTATGACATGGATGTGAAGGTAACAGAGATCCAGTCTGTTGTTGAGCAACTTCAGGATGATATGCAGGAGAGGAAGGGCAAGGCAACCACTAAGGTATTTTCCAGAGTGCCTAGAGCTCAGAGGTTAGCTGCAGTGCCAGTGACAGACACCAGAGCCACTTCATCTGCACCAGCTACAGCTTCAGTGCCACCAGCTCCAGCATCTACTCCACCAGCTCCATCTACATCAATTAATGCCTTCGTCCTTGGCGTTACATCTACACCACCACCAAGATCAAGCCCGAGAGACGATTTAGTGCTATGCATTTTCTATGAACTTTTGGTAACTTGTTGCCATAGGGGAGAAAATGTATAGATCATAGGCTTCGAGAGAGAGCGTTGCTTTTATTCTCTCTTGCTTTGGTGGTTGAACTTTATTTGCTTGATTGAGATACTTACATGCGTGTGATACTTGGATGATCATGTGTTTGATCATATGCTACATTAATGCTTATTAGATGACATTATCCTTTTATCTCTATATGATCATTCACTTTGCTTGGTGATGAGTGCATGTATTCTATTGTTATCATTTTGAGCACTCCACCAAGATGTATGTGACATGGAAGAGTAACCCATGAGCCTAACCCTTTGTGCATTTGCAGTCCAAAGCAAATCTTAAACTATGCACAAATTTAGGGGGAGCTCTTGCTTTTCACATACTTCTCAAAGCGACAATGTTTTTCCACTCTTATTATCATTTGTCGAAGCTTTGATCTATATGTTGTCATCAATTACCAAAAAGGGGAAGATTGAAAGTGCAACTATCCCTAGGAGGTTTTGGTAATTCCTAACAACATATAGCTCATTGAGCTAACATTATTCCAAGACAAATATTTCAGGAAAAGCTCAATGAATGGCATGGCATGGATGAGGAAAGTGGAACCCTAAAAATACTAAGGATAAAAGGATTGGCTCAAGCTCAAAGCTCAAGACTCTACATTTTATATTTTAGTGATCCAAGATCACATTGAGTCTATAGGAAAAGCCAATACTATCAAGGAGGGATGAGGTGTTGCTTAATGGCTTGCTTGCTCAAAGTGCTTAGTGATATGCTCCAAAACCCTCAACTACTTTCTCACATCCACATATGACCTAAACCAAAAGTCAAACTCAGCCCCACCTATTCTTTATATCAGGCGCCACCAAGTTCAGATGTCATAGCCACTACCACAAACACTAGGCAAATCGGTCTCACCGATAGGGATCTCAGTCGCACTGAGATGGGATTGCAATCTCTCTGTTTCCCTTTGTAACGTTTCGGTCCCACCGAGATGAGCGATCGGTCCCACCGAGATTGCAATGTAAACTCTCTGTTTCCTTTTCGTAACGTTTCGGTCCCACCGAAATGAGCGAATCGGTCCCACCGAGTTATCCTGACCAACTCTCTGGTTAGCTTATTACCAAAATCGGTCCCACCGAGTTTGTGTAATTGGTCTCACCGAGATTACGTTATGCCCTAACCCTAACCATATCGGTCCTACTGAGTTGCATGTCGGTCCCACCGAAAATCCTAAAGGTCACTAGATTTGCTGAATCGGTCCGACCGAGTTTCTCAATTCGGTCTCACCGAGATTGGTAAATTGTGTGTAACGGTTAGTTTTTATGTGGAGGCTATATATACCCCTCCACCTAATCTTCATTCATGGAGAGAGCCATCAGAACGAACCTACACTTCCAATACACATTTTCTGAGAGAGAACCACCTACCCTTGTGTTGAGGACATGATATTCCATTCCTACCATATGAATCTTGATCTCTAGCCTTCCCCAAGTTGCTTTCCACTCAAATCTTCTTTCCACCAAATCCAAATCCTGTGAGAGAGAGTTGAGTGTTGGGGAGACTATCATTTGAAGCACAAGAGCAAGGAGTTCATCATCAACACACCATTTGTTACTTCTTGGAGAGTGGTGTCTCCTAGATTGGCTAGGTGTCACTTGGGAGCCTCCGACAAAATTGTGGAGTTGAACCAAGGAGTTTGTAAGGGCAAGGAGATCACCTACTTCGTGAAGATCTACCGCTAGTGAGGCATGTCCTTCGTGGGCGACGGCCATGGTGGCATAGACAAGGTTGCTTATTCGTGGATCCTTCATGGATGGAGCCCTCCGTGGACTCGCGCAACCGTTACCCTTCGTGGGTTGAAGTCTCCATCAACGTGGATGTATGATAGCACCACCTATCGGAACCACGACAAAAACATCCGTGTCTCCAATTGCGCTTTGAATTCTCCAAACCCTTCCCTTTACATTCTTGCAAGTTGCATGCTTTACTTTCCGCTGCTCATATACTCTTTGCATGCTTGCTTGAATTGTGTTAAGATTGCTTGACTTGTGCTAAGATAGCTAAAATCTGCCAAAGACTAAAATTGGGAAAAGGATAAGTTTTATTTGGTCAAGTAGTCTAATCACCCCCCCTCTAGACATACTTTCGATCCTACACATCTCCAATGACGCCGGAGGGACCACCGCCAGACCCACGACAACCAAGCTTCCACCATCGTTCCCATACTGCTGCCAGCCCAACCAGCTGGGCGGGCACCTGCGTGGCAACATGCAGCTCCCAGGCCAACTCATCAAGCGCCTGCATGGCGGTATGCAGATCTTCGTGAAGGCTCCACCACCGCACCACCTCAGCTGCCTGCCTGCCTACGTGGCATCGCATGCATCACAGGCCGGGGCGCGTGTCGAAGCGAGGAGGAGCAGCGACGGACGGGACGGGCCTCGCCCACGTCCCCGATAAAGCGAGGGGACACCTAAGCAATGCATTAAATGCATCTTGTCCTGTAATACGAGGGATAACCTCGCAACACAGTACACCTTTCCACCTCCTGTGTGCCACTGTGGCAACCCCTTTTCCTCTAAAAGGAGGCCCGAGGCGACCAAGAGAAGGATTCGGCTCTTTCGAACCACACGTTGACCACAGCTAGTTCGAGAGCTCAAGCACTCTCAGAACTACACCCACCAAAGCAGGGCTAGGGTTTTACGCATCCTTGCAGCCCGAACCTGGGTAAATGATCCTTGTGCTGTCTACTAGCCCTGCTCTCCTCGCAACCCTGCGCCCCGACAACCGTAGTAGGGATTCTTGTGATCCCATAGGTGTCGTTCCACACCGACACTGACCAACTCTCAGTTTGCTTATTACCAAAATCGGTCCCACCGAGTTTGTGTAATCGTTCTCATGGAGATTACGTTATGCCCTAACCCTAATGGAATCGGTCCCACCGAAAATCCTAACGTTCACATTTTGAACTAAGTTGGTGTGACCGAGTTTTCTGATTAGGTCCCACCGAGTTGGTGATTTGTGTGTAACGGTTAGATTTTGTGTGGAGGCTATATATACCCCTCCACCCCTCTTCATTCATGGAGAGAGCCATCAGAACATGCCTACACTTCCAGCATACATTTTCTAAGAGAGAACCACCTACACTTGTGTTGAGGTCAAGATATTCCATTCCAACCACATAAATCTTGATCTCTAGCCTTCCCCAAGTTGCTTTCCACTCAAACTCTCTTTCCACCAAATCCAATCCTATGAGAGAGAGCTGAGTGTTGGGGAGACTATCATTTGAAGCACAAGAGTAAGGAGTTCATCATCAAGACACCATCTATTACCTTTTGGAGAGTGGTGTCTCCTAGATTGGCTAGGTGTCACTTGGGATCCTCCGTCAAGATTGTGGAGTTGAACCAAGGAGTTTGTACGGGCAAGGAGATCGCCTACTTCATGAAGATCTACCCTAGTGAGGCAAGTACTTCGTGGGCGATGGCCATGGTGGGATAGACAAGGTTGCTTCTTCGTGGACCCGTCGTGGGTGGAGCCCTCCGTGGACTCGCGCAACCGTTACCCTTCGTGGGTTGAAGTCTCCATCAACGTGGATGTATGATAACACCACCTATTGGAACCACGGATAAAAAAATCTCTATGTCTACATTGCGTTTGCTCCCTCCAAACTCCTCCCTTTACCTTCATATGCAATTGTTTTACATTCTGCTACTATACTCTTAGAATTGCATGTGTAGGTTGATTACTTGACTCGTGCTAAGTTGCTAAAATCTGCCAAGACTTAAAATTGGGGAAAGGCTAGATTTTTAATTGGTCAAGTTGTCTAATCACCCCCCCCCCCTCTAGACATACTTTCGATCCTACAATATTTCTCCAAAGCCCTCAACCACTTTCTCATTTCCAAATATGTCCAAAACCCAAAGTCAAACTCGGCCCCATCAAAACCTTCTATCCGGCGCCACCGAGTTCATTTGACCTAGCCACTACCAGAAACCCTAACTCCTCGGTCACACCGATATGGATCTTGGTCTCACCGACATGGTCCTGCAAACTCTCTGTTTCCCTTTTGTAACATTTTGGTCTCACCAAAATGAGCGATCGGTCACACCGAGTTTGCTTGACCAATTCTTTGTTTTCTCTTTGCTAAAATCGGTCTCACCGAGTTCACGCCATCGGCTTCACTGAGATGAGGTTTTGCCCTAGCCCTAGCACATCGGTCCCATCGAGTTGTTCCAGTCGGTCCCACCGAGATTCCTAATGTTCACATTTTACCTAAACCGGTCTCACCGAGTTCTTCTATTCGGTCTGACCGAGTTGGGTCAAATGTGTGTAATGGTTGGATTTTGTGTGGAGGCTATATATACTCCTCCACCCCCTTCTCCATATGTGAGAGAGCCATTAGAACGTACCTACACTTCCAGCCTACATTTTCTGAGAGAGAACCACCTACTCATGTGTTGAGATCAAGATATTCCTATCCAACCACAAGAATCTTGATTTCTAGCCTTCCCCAAGTTGCTTTCCACTCAAATCATCTTTCCACCATATCCAAATCTGTGTGAGAGAGAGTTGAGTGTTGGGGAGACTATCATTTGAAGCACAAGAGCAAGGAGTTCATCATCAACACAACATCTATTGCCTTTTGGAGAGTGGTGTCTCCTAGATTGGTTAGGTGTCGCTTGGGAGCCTTTGACAAGATTGTTTAGTTGAACCAAGAAGTTTGTAAGGGCAAGGAGATCGCCTACTTCATGAAGATCTACCCGAGTGAGGAAAGTCCTTCGTAGGCAACGGCCATGGTGGGATAGACAAGGTTGCTTCTTCGTGGACCCTTCGAGGGTGGAGCCCTTCGTGGACTCACGCAGCCATTACCCTTCGTTGGTTGAAGTCTCCATCAACGTGGATGTATGATAGCACCACCTATCGAAACCACGCCAAAAATCTCCGTGTCATCATTGCGTTTGCACTCTCCAAACCCTTCCCTTTACCTTCATATGCAATGTTTTACTTTCCGCCGCTACACTCTTAGAATTGCATGCGTAGGTTGATTGCTTCACCTAAAATTGGGAGAAGGTTAGATTTTTATTTGGTCAAGTAGTCTAATCACCCCCTCTAGACCTAATTCCGATCCTACAGCCTGTCGTGCCCTGAACTATGTTAGCAGGGAGAGTGTCTCCGGCTCGCTCGTGTTTGATGACGCCAGTTATCTTGCCTTCTTCACCAGGATCATGGAGCGGCTTGAAGGAGGCGTGGAGAGGGTGAGCAGGCTCGTAGAAGAGGAGAGACGTGATCTCCTTGCGCGGGCGTCGGCGCGCGTCTTCAGCCACCACCTTCGTTCCGACCCCGATTTCGACTTCGAGGTCATGATAGCACCTGCCCAGGGCGATTCGGGATGCCCTGAGGGAGTGGGTGGGACCATGTGGACGATCTGATTGCACAGTTCGGCCATGTCGACATTTTGAGAATGGCCCCTTGTCGGGGGTAACGACACCTATGGAATCACTGGGATCCCTTCTACGGTTGGCGGGCGCGGGGTTGTGCAAAGAGCAGGTCTGGCGGTCAGCACAAAGATCGTTTACCCAAGTTCGGGCCGCAAAGATGCGTAATACCCTAGTCCTGCTTTGGTGTATGTATTTGAGTATTCTTGATCTCTTGAGCTAGTTACGGTGTGTGTCTTCCCCAAAAGATCTGAATCCCCCTCCAGTACGCCTCGGGCCTCCTTTTATAGACAAAAGGGGTTGCCACAGTGGCACACAGGAGGTGGAAAGGTATACAGTGTACAAGCTTATCTCCTGTCATTACGGGACAAGGTGCATTAAATGTGCTCCTTAGGTGTCCCATTGCTTTACTGGGGATGGCAACGAGGCCCGTCTCGTCCGTTGCCGCTCCATCTTGCTCCGACGCGCGTCCAGGCCAGCGAGGCATGCAGCGCCACGTAGGCTGGCAGGCTGCTGAGATGGCGCAGTGGAAGGATCTTGACGAAGATCTGCATGTCACCATGCGGGTGCTCGCTGAGTTGGTCTGGAAGCCGCACGTCGCCACGCAGGTGCCTGCCCAGCTGGTTGGGCTGGCAGCTGTATGGGAATGGTGGTGCAGCCTTGGCGGACGCGGGCCTGGCTGCGGCCTCGTAGGTGTCTTTGGCAAGGGCCTTGACGGGGCCCCGGCAAGGGTCTTGCCGTGGCACCGTGGTCGTCCCCGGCAAGGGCCTTGCCGGGTGGTCTTGTGGATTTCCTCGGCTAGCATCCTGCCGTGGATCGTCGTCTTCTAGTCCCCATCTGATCTTGTATGCTTCTGATCTTCACAAAGATCTGCATACCACCATGGAGGTGCCTCCCGATCCTTGGTCCCAATGTGGTTGATGGCGTTGGAAACCTTGGCTCAAGGGTGGCGCACTCTGCTGGCATCGTTCAAGGCTGCCCGGCAAGGCTCTTGTCGGGGCTACGGAGGCCGCCCCGGCAAGGGCCTTGCCAGGGGGCCACCTCGCCCTTCTGCTCTTTATGTCTCTGTTGGCGTTTCCTTGGCCGCCTTGTGCTCCAACTTCCCTCCTTTGCCCCGCCAAGTGTGGGTGCGGGCGCGGCTCTGACTGCTCGTGCATGATACGTCTCCAACGTATCTATAATTTTTGATTGATCCATGCTATATTATCTTCTGTTTTGAACATTATTGGGCTTTATTACACTTTTATGTTATTTTTGGGACAAACCTATTAACTGGAGGCCCAGCCCAGAATTGCTGTTTTTTGCCTATTTCAGAGTTTCGTAGAAAAAGAATATCAAACGGAGTCCAAACGGAATGAAACCTTCGGGGACGTGATTTTCGGAACGAACATGATCCAGAGGACTTGGACCCTAGGTCAAGAAAGCTACCAGGAAGCCAAGAGGTAGGGGGCGCCTACCCCCCTGGGCGCGCTCTCCACCCTCGTGGGCCCCACGTTGCTCCACCGACGTACTCCTTCCTCCTATATATACCTATGTACCCCCAAACTACCAGATACGGAGCCAAAAACCTAATTCCACCGCCAAGAACCTTCTTGCCGTGAGATCCCATCTTGGGGCCTGTCTCGAGCTTGCCGGATGGGGCATCAATCACGAAGGGATTCTACATCAACACCATAGCCTCTCCGATGATGTGTGAGTAGTTTACTTCAGGCCTTCGGGTCCATAGTTATTAGCTAGATGGCTTCTTCTCTCTTTTTGGATCTCAATACAATGTTCTCCCCCCTCTCTCGTGGAGATCTATTCGATGTAATCTTCTTTTGCGGTGTGTTTGTTGAGACCGATGAATTGTGGGTTTATGATCAAGTTTATCTATGAACAATATTTGAATGTTCTGAATTCTTTTATGTATGATTGGTTATCTTTGCAAGTCTCTTCGAATTATCAGTTTGGTTTGGCCTACTATATTGATCTTTCTTGCAATGGGAGAAGTGCTTAGCTTTGGGTTCAATCTTGCGGTGTCCTTTCCCAAAGGATGAGGGGCAGCAAGGCACGATCGTATTGTTGCCATCGAGGATAACAAGATGGGGTTTATATCATATTGCATGAGTTTATCCCTCTACATCATGTCTTCTTGATTAAAGCTTTACTCTGTTGTTAAGTACTTTATTCTCTAGATGCATGCTGGATAGCGGTCGATGTGTGGAGTAATAGTAGTCGATGCAGTCAGGAGTCGGTCTACTTGTGTCTGACGTGATGCCTATATACATGATCATACCTAGATATTCTCATAACTATGCTCAATTCTGTCAATTGCTCAACAGTAATTTGTTCACCCACCATAAATACTTATGCTCTTGAGAGAAGCCACTAGTGAAACCTATGCCCCCCGGGTCTATTTTCCATCATATTAATCTTCCAACACTTAGTTATTTTTATTACCTATTATTTTGCTTTGCATCTTTATCATAAAAATACCAAGAATATTATCTTATCACATCTATCAGATCTCACTCTCGTAAGTGACCGTGTAGGGATTGACAACCCCTTATCGCGTTGGTTGCGAGGATTTATTTGTTTGTGTAGGTGCGAGGGACTCGTGCGCGGCCTCCTACTGGATTGATACCTTGGTTCTCAAAAACTAAGGGAAATACTTGCTACTTTGATGCATCACCCTTTCCTCTTCAAGGGAAAACCAACGCAGTGCTCAAGAGGTAGCAGTGCACAAATAAAGGGGTCAAAAGGAGAGCCCCTACTTTTGTACACCGACAGGAGCCCCCGAGCCTGGGCCACATATAAGCGCGACGCGTTGTTGGGCTAGGCCCAGAATGATGCATGGGCAGGCGGGGCAGATTTTACCGCAGTAACTCCTTCGCTCGCTTGCGCTTCCCCACGACCCGCATGCGCATCGTGGAGGGTCGTGTGTGACGTGGGGGGCATGCGTGGGGCGGCCGCTGCCCTCATGCGTCACATCACAGTAAATGGTAATGAGGCGGGCCGCGCCTTCCCCATAAAAAAGGAGAAACCGCAGGCGCGGCACCCTCCATGCCTTCTCCAATCTCGGAACCGTCGTTCCTTTGTTCTTTCTCCCCAAGATCTTGCTTCCACTTGCCGCCACCGCGCCCTCATCGCCCTTAACCTTGCCTTCTTCCCTGGTCGCCATGGTGCCCAAATCTAGCAGAGGCAAGGGAGTGGCGGAGGACGTCGGGGAGAAAGGGATGCCGGAGAGCGAGCTGGCGGTGCTCCGGACGCAGCTTGCCTACAAGCTGCAGCCCACGATGCAATAACCGCTGCATCTCAGTACGACCCCAACTACAACTATGGATATCTGCCAGGCCATCCGTGGCAATAGACCAACTTAGGCCAAAAGCCTAAGCTTGGGGGAGTACGTACTTCTCACCGACATTACATTTATGTTCACACACTCATGCTAGTTGTTGGTGCTCATACTCTTTCATTGTATTATCCATGCTAGTTTATTTTTCTTTTTATGCTTTCTTCTTGTGTGTTTGAAAAACCTTAAGAAAAACAAAGAAATTAGTTGTAGCTTTTAGTTAGTTTACCTTTCTTGCTGTAGTAGTAATAATTAAAAAGAAAACCCAAAAAGATTTCATGTTCTTCTTTTGCTTGTTGGGAGCTTTCCCGTGTAAATAGTTTTATTTATTTTCTTTTCTTTGGGGGACGACAGGAGAACACCATGATTAAATTGTTAAAGTAGATCTGATATGCATTATTGTTGATTTAACCAAGAGCCCATATTGCCTTGTCTTCTCCTATTTATTGAATGCTTGCAGATTCCAGCTTAGTCTAATGCACATGCACTATTATTATTATTCACATCGTTCGGTCGTGCAAGTGAAAGGCAATTATGACGATATATGATGAACTGATTGAGATGAGGAAAGCTGGTATGAACTCGACCTCTCTTGTTTTTGTAAATATGATTAGTTCATCATTCCTGATTCAGCCTATTATGAATAAACATGTTTGCAATGACAATTAGAGATCATAGTTGCTCGTGCCATGCTTGATTAGCTATGAGTTATAATGGTTTACCTTGCCTGCCAACATGCTATTAAAATGGTTGTGATGTGGTATGATAGGGTGGTATCCTCCTTTGAATGATTCGAGTGACTTGACTTGGCACATGTTCACGCATGTAGTTGAAACAAATCAACATAGGCTTCATGATATTTATGTTCATGGTGGATTATATCCTACTCATGCTTGCACTCAATGTTTATTAATTTTAATGCATGTTCATGACTGTTGTCGCTCTCTAGTTTGTCGCTTCCTAGTCTTTTTCTAGCCTTCACTTGTACTAAGCGGGAATACTGCTTGTGCATCCAATTCCTTAAACCCCAAAGTTATTCCATATGAGTCCACTATACCTTCCTATATGCGGTATCTACCTGCCGTTCAAGTAAATTTGTATGTGCCAAACTGTAAACCTTCAAATGAAATTCTGTTTTGTATGCTCGAATAGCTCATGTATCAACTAGGGTTGTCCGTATCTTCCATGTTAGGCGGGTTATTCTCAAGAGGAGTGGACTCCGCTCCTCACTCACGAGAAAATGGCTGGTCACTAAGATGCCCAGTCCCATGCTTTATGCAAATCAAATCAAAATAATTGCAAACAAAACTCCCCCGGGACTGTTGTTAGTTGGAGGCACTCGTTGTTTCGAGAAAGCCATGGATTGATGCTTGTTGGTGGAGGGGGAGTATAAACTTTACCATTCTGTTTGGGAACCGCCTATAATGTGTGTAGCATGGAAGATATCTCCATCTCTTGGTTGTTATGTTGACAATGAAAGTATGCCGCTCAAAATGTTATTTATCTCTGCTTTAAAATCGAGCTCTGGCACCTCTACAAATCCATGCTTCCCTCTGCGAAGGACCTATCTATTTACTTTCATGTTGAGTCATCACCCTCTCATTAAAAAGCACCAACTGGAGAGCACTGCTGTCATTTGCATCCATTACTATTAATTTATATTGGGTATGACTGTGACTGGATCTCTTTTACCATGAATTACAATGTTTAGTCAGTCCTTGATCTTTAAAGGTGCTCTGCATTTATGTTTTGCGGTCTCAGAAAGGGCTAGCGAGATACTATCTTGTTATATCATATTATGATTATTTTGAGAAAGTGTTGTCATCCGAGATTTATTATTATTGCTCGCTAGTTGATTATGCCATTGATATGAGTAAACATGAGACCTAAGTGTTATTGTGAATGTGGTTAGTTATAATCTTTGCTGAAAACTTGAATGATGGCTTTACATATTTACCACAACAATAGCAAACAGAGTTTGTAAAAGTTTTTCTTTATTGCTTTCAGTTTGTCAACTGAATTGCTCGAGGACAAGCAAAGGTTTAAGCTTGGGGGAGTTGATACGTCTCTGTCGTATCTACTTTTGCAAACACTTTTGCCCTTGTTTTGGACTCTAACTTGCATGATTTGAATGGAACTAACCCGATCGACGCTGTTTTCAGCAGAATTGCCATGGTGTTATTTATGTGCGTAAACAAAAGTTCTCGGAATGACCCGACACTCCATGGAACTTATTTTTGGAAAATATTAAAAATATTGGCGAAAGAATCAAGGCCAGGAGGCCCACCACATCCCACGAGGGTGGGGCGCCGCCTCGGGCGCCCCCCTGCCTCGTGGGCCCCCTGGTGCTCCACCGACCTCAACTCCAACTCCATATATTCGTGTTCGGGGAGAAAAAATAGGGGAGAAGGATTCATCGCGTTTTACAATAAGGAGCCGCCGCCAAGCCCTAAACTCTCTCGGGAGGGCTGATCTGGAGTCCGTTCGGGGCTCCGGAGAGGGGAATCCGTCGCTGTCGTCATCATCAACCATCCTCCGTCGCCGTGCGTGAGTAATTCCATCGTAGGCTTGCTTGACGGTGATGGGTTGGATGAGATTTATCATGTAATCGAGTTAGTTTTGTTAGGGTTTGATCCCTAGTATCCACTATGTTCTGAGATTGATGTTGCTATGACTTTGCTATGCTTAATGCTTGTCACTAGGGCCCGAGTGCCATTGAGGGAGTCCTGGATTAGGGGGTGTCCGGATGGCCGGACTATAACCTTTGGTCGGACTCCTGGACTAATGAAGATACAAGATTGAAGACTTCGTCCCGTGTTCGGATGTGACTTCCTTGGCGTGGAAGGCAAGCTTGGCGATACGGATATGTAGATCTCCTCCCATTGTAACCGACTCTGTGTAACCCTAGCCCTCTCTGGTGTCTATATAAACCGGAGGGTTTTAGTCCGTAGGACGAACAACAATCATACCATAGGCTAGCTTCTAGGTTTAGCCTCTCGATCGCGTGGTAGATCTACTCTTGTACTACCCATATCATCAATATTAATCAAGCAGGAGTAGGGTTTTACCTCCATCGAGAGGGCCCGAACCTGGGTAAAAACATCATGTCCCTTGTCTCCTGTTACCGTCCGCCTAGATGCACAGTTCGGGACCCCCTACCCGAGATCCGCCGGTTTTGACACTGACATTGGTGCTTTCACTGAGAGTTCCTCTGTGTCGTCATCTTTAGGCCCGAAGGCTCCTCCAATCATCGACAACGATGCGGTCCAGGGTGAGACTCTTCTCCCCAGACAGATCTTCGTACTCGGTGGCTTTGCACTGCAGCCAATTAAGCAGCCATCTGGAGCGGATCGAAAGCTACGCCCCCGCCATCGTGTCAGATTTGGAAGTTTAAACTGCACGGCCGACGTCCACGAGACTTGATCTTCGACGGATCCGAGCCACGGCCGAAAGCGAGCCGCCTGTCTCGATGGGCATGATTTAGCTCTGCCACCGAACAGTGCCCTGGAGGCCACACCCGTGTCCGCTCCGACCCTTAGCTCGGAGCCGACTGCGCCAATCAAGGACGAGTGGCTGGATACCGCCTCGGGGCTGCAATCTCTACGACGATCGAGCCGAACACAAGCTTTGTCCTCTGCGAAGCTCGTGACTCCAAGGTACCGGACTCCTCTCCGGACTCCAAACCTTCCGCGCCCCTACCGATTGAATCCGATTGGGCGCCTGTCGGTGTAAAAACCGGCGGATCTCGGGTAGGGGGTCCCGAACTGTGCGTCTATGTGGATGGTTACAGGAGACAAGGAACACGATGTTTTTACCCAGGTTCGGGCCCTCTCGATGGAGGTAAAACCCTACTCCTGCTTGATTAATATTGATGATATGGGTAGTACAAGAGTAGATCTACCACGAGATTAGAGAGGCTAAACCCTAGAAGCTAGCCTATGGTATGATTGTTGTTCGTCCTCCGGACTAAAACCCTCCAGTTTATATAGACACCGAAGAGGGTTAGGGTTACACAGAGTCGGTTACAATGGGAGGAGATCTACATATCCGTATCGCCAAGCTTGCCTTCCACGCCAAGGAAAGTCCCATCCGGACACGGGACGAAGTCTTCAATCTTGTATCTTCATAGTCCAGGAGTCCGGCCAAAGGTTATAGTTCGGCTATCCGGACACCCCCTAATCTAGGACTCCCTCAGTAGCCCCCAAACCAGGCTTCAATAACGATGAGTCCGGCGCGCAGATTGTCTTCGGCATTGCAAGGCGGGTTCTTCTCCAAATTCTGTGTACCTGTTGAATAGTGTCCGGCTTCTCTTGAATATTGTGCTCCTTGGCTTCCACGCCCAATAATGGTCGTCTTCCACGTGTCAAATGAATGTGAAAAGCCAGGGTGTTTTTACATTTACCCCCCTGGTTGCGCAAATAAGCTGCCCTATAAGAGAGACGAGGATTTAGATCCGAATCACACCATCTTCCCTCTGCGAGCATTCATCGGAGCGCATCCGACAGAGATCCATTCCATCATGGCCAGTCGACGCAGATCCTCCTCTCGCCCTCCGGTCCTCGGCACGGAGGTTGGGAGAGATGTTCCGTCCCTTACAATGAGCTAGTGACGCTCCAAACCAAGGGATTCCTTCCCCCGGCCTTCACGGTCCCGGTTCGAGCCGGACTCGTCACCTATAATGGCGGAAAGCAGGCGGAGAGCGTCCCCAATCCCTCCAAAGGAGAGCGGATATGCCTTGTCCCTTATTTGATAAGGGGGCTCGGATTCCCAATTCATCCGTTTCTCCGGGGGCTCCTAGAGTTCTATGGCCTCCAGTTGCACAACCTTACGCCTACCTCCATTTTGCATATTGCGGGCTTTGTAGCCCTTTGCGAGCTGTTCTTGGGCGTCGAGGCTCATTTCGCACTATGGAAGAAGCTGTTCTGCCTTGTGCCCCGTTCTCAGGAGGGGTCGATATATCAAGTGGGCGGAGCCGAACTATGGCGCATCGCCGGGACCGGATATCTATCTGGAACCCCAAGGAAGGCGTCCGAAGACTAGCCTTCAGAATGGTTTTATATAGAAGATGTCCCCCTGCTGGACCCTGTTTGGATCGGCCTCCCCGAGTTCAATAATGCTCCCTTGAAGAAGCGCCTAAGCTGGCGCCCACGGAGCCCTCAAAGGGAAAATGACAAGGACGTCCTTTACGATGAGCGGATAAGGTTGTTAGCTCATTCCGGACTGACCATGATCGGGGTCATGGCCACATGCATTATGCGGGGGGTGCAGCCGCTTCAATATAGAGGCCACCCCATGTGGGATTTCAATGGGGAGGATGATGCCACCCGCTGCGGCCGTAAGGGGTCGGGATCGGTTGCTGCTCTGACGAAGGCCTTGTCCGCATTATACAATGGAGAAGAGGAGGAGTTCCTCCGCGTCAATCCACAGGACGGATTTTCTATGTACAATCCTCCAAGTTGGGTAAGCGGACACTTCTTTTTGCCCATCCGTTCCATATTCCCATATTTAAGTACCTTATCTTGTGATTTCGACGCAGGAATTGCGCCGGGCCGTGAAGGATATAAACAGCCCTCCTCCACAACCCGAGGATCCGGAATGGTCCCTCGATCCGGCCTCCCAAGAGGATACGGACATAGCTGTGGAGCTGATTGATGGGGTATTTTACCAACTGAGCATCGACAATGCCTTGGTCGCCATTACGGCTGATTACCCCGGAATACTTCCAGCCTCGCAGGTAACTGAGACCAAAGTCCCAATACTTTGAAAATGGTCCGTCCGTGCTTATTTTTTATCACCGTATACCAATGGTGTTTTGCAGGGGGAGCCCGTGAGGCGGGAGGCCGAGCCTGCGGTGGCTAGCCAACAAGGGGCAGCAAGGTCGAACAGGTTGAAAAGAAGTGCGGTCCGGATTGAGACGCGGGCGCAACGGTATGGCGTGCCATCTTATTCCCAGGTTTTATTCCCGGAAGGCATACTAACGCTCATGCTATCTTCAGGAAAAAGAGCGCTCGCCGGACTATATCCGGAGAGGTTGCCAATCGAGCCTCCACCAGCCAGGCTCCAAAGCCAGGTCCGGAAGCGGAGGCAAACATGAGGCGTGCGTCAGACGCTCCTCTGACAGAGGATGCCGACAGACTGTCTGCCACCAATTCTGAGGTGGAGAGTGCCATGAACCACAGGCGTCGCCGGATAGTTCTTCGTGACGCATGTTTCTCCCAAGAGGCACTAGATGCCTTCAATTCGGGCGATGCACACCTCCGTGCCGCTCAAAATGGTCTAGCCAGAGCCACGGAGCAGTATGTGAAAGACATACGGGTGAGAAAATTTGATGGTTATATATGCCAAGAGGCCCCCGAGACTTGAAACAGTTATAATAACTGATTTAAGGATCATTTGTTATGCAGGATAAAGAATACCCAACTGTCCCAGGAGCTGGAAGAGTGCAAAGCCCAACTTGAGGCCGCACTAGCCGCTGCAGAGGAGGCCAAGGAGACCCCCTCTGGTAATATACGCTTCGAAAGATAAGTATGTTGTGGAGTGTGGCGTGTGTGTAAATCTGACAATATCATTGCAGATGGCGCCGGAGTGGATCTGGACAAGCAACAACTCTTGCGCTGGTTAAAGGCCGGCGAGAGCGTGCTTACGAGGGTGAGGCAGGAGAAGAATAATCTCCAAGATGCCAACACCCAGCTGGGCGAGGAACTAAAGGATGTTCGTGCCCGGTAGCCGGACTCCGTGAAGGAGAATCGACGGCCGACGCGGCATTTTTAGTAAGTGCTTGAACGAACTTTGAAAAAGAGTTCGGTGAGGAAGTCTACTAACAGAGTTATGTCTGTAGGTATGCTCACAGGTCGTCCTGCAGAGGAAATGCCCGGTTCTATGGGTGACCTTCTTCCCGAGCCCTTACAACTACACGAACGAGTTCGACAAGTGATGAAAGGCGTCGCCCAGGCCTTGTGGCCATCTGTCTCCCTGCCCGAAGGCCTTGAAGATCTTGCAGAGAGGCTTAAGGGAGCGCGGCGGCGCTTCTGATTATGGAAGATATCGGCCTGCCGTCAAGGCGCCAGGGAGGCCTGGGCCATGGTGAAGACGCGGTACGAAGGGTGACCCAAACCACATGGCGGAGGTCGGACTGGTGGGGCCCGATGGGAAGGAGATCCCTGTGAGCTTAGTGTACGGCCAAGTAGAATTGGCCGCAAAGTATTCCCAACAGGACTGTAAACTAGACAGACTATTAGATGGTATTGAGGAGGAATACACCCAGTCAAATTGACTATGTAATTTAGTATGACTTGTAGAAATGCCTTCTAGCCGGATTGTAGATCATTTGTCATGGCGGACCTTTTCGCTTCAACCTCGGGACCCCATAGTCCGGAGTGTGTCCGAATACCATCACGGTTATGTAAGAACCGGGCATGCGTGGAGACCAAAGCGTAGGGGTCATTAGTGCTTTAATGCATAAGTGCCCAACTAGTTATGTTATATTACATGGTTAGTAAGAAACATCTTCCAGGAGAATAGTTACATTAGGGGTTCCTTTCCCTGGGAGGCATGCCTTAAAGTGCATGTCCTGACTGAAAAAGCGAGTAAAAGCATCTGGGGGCAGATAAATGAATAAGTGAGAACTCATCTTTAGTTCACCGACCCGAATATTCCCTTAAGAATGCTAGCTTTCGGCTTCACCCAGTCTGAGGTACCCATCCGGCTGACCCGGCAGTAGCAATCACAGAGGTGCTCCCTTTACCACCTAGCCGAACAATCGGGAACATAGGGGTAAGCACAGGAGCCAGGCAACCCAGCTTGGCCAAAACTTGAGTCATATTGATGCATATAATGGTGAATAAAAGGTACATGCGGAAGCGTGACACATGTGTTAGGCATGAAGCCCATACAAATAAGCTTTTGTTAAAGAAGCCCCCATGTATAATGAGCACGGATAGCACGTCAAGTGTGCGCGAACAATGCACGAACGAGCCTTTAAAGGCTATAAGAGAAAAAGAGGGAGACGGAGAGAAATATAAGACAGCTAATGTGCAAAAAATAGACAGAGGAAGGAGACGAACTCAGAATCCGGCGCTAGGCGTAGAATCTTTCGAGACGGGCTGCGTTCCATGGGTTCGGCTCGAGTCAGTTATCCGATGCATCTCGCAGACGGTACGCTCCACCGGTTAGGACTTGGTCGATAATAAAGGGACCTTCCCATTTGGGGTTGAGTTTGTCCTTTTTCTTGTCCGGCAGGCGTAGAACTAACTCGCAACCATTGTAAGTTTTGGCCCGTACTTCTCTGCTTTGATATCTTCGAGCTTGCTATTGATAGAATGCGGAACGGGCTTTTGCCACGTCACGCTCCTCCTCCAAGGTGTCCAAACTGTCCTGCCGATCGAGCTCGGCTCCTCTTTCTTCATACATGCGCACGCGAGGTGAGTCATGAATTATGTCGCAGGGCAGAACCGCCCCTGCGCCGTATACCATAAAGAATGGTGTGAATCCGGTGGTGCGACTCGGCGTGGTCCGCAGCCCCCAGAGTACGGAGTCGAGCTCCTCTACCCAGTTTGTGTTATATTCCTTGAGGGGCTGCACTAATCTGGGTTTGATGCCGCTCATTATTAGACCATTTGCTCGCTCGACTTGACCGTTAGTTTGAGGCTGATAGACTGAAGCATAGTCAAGCTTGATGCCCATGTTTTTGCACCAGAGTTTGACCTGGAAATGCGGTAGTGAAGTTTGTGCCATTATCGGTGATGATGCTTTGTGGGGGCGCTATAACGGTGTCGGCCCCGATATGAAGTCTATCACCGGTCCGGATTCGGCCGTCTTAACAAGCTTGGCCTCTATCCATTTGGTGAATTTATCCACCATGACCAGTAGGTATTTTTGCTTGTGGGTTCCTCCTTTAAGGGGTCCAACCATGTCAAGCCCCCAGACCGCGAAGGGCCAGGTGATGGGTATAGTTTGGAGGCGGTGGGTGGCATGTGGCTTTGATTAGCAAAGAGCTGGCAACCGACGCATTGTTGGACTAAGTCCTGAGCATCTGCCCGGGCCGTCGGCCAATAAAATCTTGTACGGAAGGCCTTGCTTACAAGGGCCCGGGCTGCGGCGTGGTGCCCGCCGAGTCCGGCATGAATTTCAGCCAGAAGATTCCGCCCTTCCTCTTTGGAGATACACCTTTGAAGGACTCGGTGGTGCTTCTCTTATAAAGCTCTCCCTCATGGACTTTATAGGCTTTAGATCGCCGCACTATACTGCGTGCCTCGCTTTGGTCCTCGGAAGTTCACCTTTGGTTAGGTAGGCTAGGAATGGTTCCGTCCACGGGGCAATGACTGCCATTATTACGTGGGCTGAAGATGTTACTTTGTTGGCAGAGCCTCCAATTGTGTCAGAATTTTCGGTGTCAGGCAATGCGGTTGGGTCCGGGCTGTTATTTCCGGACTCCCCTTCCCATAATACGGATGGCTCGAACAGCCGCTCTAAGAAGATACTGGGGGGGACGGCATCGCGCTTCGCGCCAATGCATGCCAAGACGTCTGCTGCCTGATTGTTTTCCCGAGCTATATGGTGAAATTCGAGCCCTTCGAACCGAGCTGACATTTTTAGGACGGCGTTGCGATAAGCTGCCATTTTTGGATCCTTGGCATCAAAGTCTCCATTTATTTGGGATATCGCGAGGTTCGAATCCCCGCGCACCTCTAGGCGTTGAATGCCCATGGATACTGCCATCCGGAGACCATGTAGAAGGGCCTCGTATTCGGCCGCGTTGTTGGAGTCCGTATACATTATCTGGAGTACGTATTGAACTGTATCTCCTGTTGGGGACGTCAGAACAACGCCAGCCCCCAGACCAGCCAACATTTTGGAGCCGTCGAAGTGCATGATCCAGTTGGAATATGTGCCGTACTCTTTAGGGAGTTCGGCTTCAGTCCATTCGGCGACGAAGTCGGCCAAAACTTGCGACTTAATGGCTCGCCGTGGCTTATAGGTTATGTCGAACGAGAGGAGCTCAATGGCCCATTTGGCAATCCGTCCTATCGCGTCGCGGTTGTTTATAATGTCGTTAAGACGTACTTCGGAGGCTACTATTATTGAACACTCTTGAAAGTAGTGTCGCAGCTTCCGGGATGCCATAAACACCGTGTACGCTATCTTTTGGTAATGCGGATACCGTGACTTGCATGGAGTGAGGACAGTGGACACGTAGTAAATTTGTTTTTGAAGGGGAACTTGTGTCCGTCCGTTTCTCGTTCGACAACGACCACCGCGCTTACAACTTGATGAGTTGCCGCGATGTATAATAGCATTGGTTCGCCCATGTTGGGCGCGGCCAGGACCGGGTTTGTTGCCAATATGGCTTTTATTTCTTCGAGTCCGGCCGTGGCGGCATCCGTCCACTCAAAGTGTTCGGTGCACCAGAGGAGGCGATAAAGGGGTAATGCCTTTTCTCCCAAATGGGAGATAAAGCGGCTCAGAGCTGCCATGCATCCAGTCAATTTTTGTATTTGTTTGAGGTCCTTTGGGATATCCAATTGTGACAGAGCTCGGATCTTGGCTGGGTTTGCTTCAATTCCTCTACCGGATACAATGAAGCCCAAGAGCTTTCCGGCTGGTACAATCAAAACGCATTTTTCCGGGTTAAGCTTGATGTCATATGTTCGGAGATTATCGAATGCGAGCCTCAAGTCGTCTACTAGAGTTTCGACATGCTTGGTTTTGACGAACACATCATGTACGTATGCCTCCACTGTTTTGCCAATCTGGTTTGCAGACATGTCTGAATCATGCGCTGATATGTTGCGCCGGCGTTTTTGAGCCCGAAGGGCATTGTGTTGAAGCAGAATGGGCCGTATGGGGTGATAAATGCCGTTGCGGCTTGATCAGGCTCTGCCATCTTAATTTGATGGTAGCCGGAGTATGCGTCGAGGAAACACAATGAATCGTGTCCTGCGGTAGCGTCGATAATTTGATCGATGCGGGGGAGGGGGAAGGGATCCTTTGGGCAAGCCTTGTTGAGGTCCTTGAAATCGACGCATAGGCGCCAAGATTTGTCCTTCTTTGGTACCATCACCAGGTTTGCTAGCCAGTCCGGATGTTTTATATCTCTGATGAATCCGGCCTCCAATAGTTTGGCTAGCTCCTCTCCCGTGGCTTGTCTCTTAGGTTTGGAGAAACACCGAAGAGCTTGTTTGACTGGCTTGAATCCTTTTAGGATGTTTAGGCTGTGCTCGGCCAGCTGGCGTGGGGTTCCTGGCATGTCTGAAGGGTGCCAGGCAAAAATGTCCCAATTTTCACGTAGGAATTCTCGTAGTGCGGCATCTACATCAGGGTTTAATTGTGCCCCGATGGAGGCCGTTTTTGTAGGGTCCGTTGGGTGGACTTGGAATTTTACTATTTCGTCCGCTGGTTTAAAGGAGGTGGACTTGGATCTTTTATCGAGTAGCACATCGCTCCTGTTCACCGTGGAGCCTTGTGTGATCAGTTCCTCGGCCGCTAGGGCTTCGGATAGTGCCTCAAGGGCTAGTGCAGCTGTCTTGTTTTCGGCGCGGAGTGCTATGTCCGGGTCACTAGCAAGAGTGATGATTCCATTGGGCCCGGGCATTTTGAGCTTCATTTACCTATAATGGGGTATAGCTTGAAAAATTGTGAATGCCTCTCGCCCTAATAGAGCATGGTATCCGCTGCTGAATGGGGTCACTTGGAACGTGACCTCCTCGGACCTGTAATTATCCGGCGTGCCGAACACCACATCCAAGCAGTGATTTTTCCCGGCAAAGATGCTTCCCGACCGGGTATTATTCCTCTAAAGGTTGTGCTGCTTCGCTCAATGCGGCTCCACTATTTCCATTTTTCAAGGGTTTCCTCATAAATGAGGTTCAATCCGCTGCCACCGTCCATGAGTACCTTGCTAAGGCGAAAGCCGTCCACTATTGGACTGAGGACCAATGCTACTGGTGCTCGGGCTGTTCGGAGTTTAGGTTCATCACTAGCATTAAAGGTAATAGCCGTGTCACTCCATGGATTTATTGTTGCTACTTGGTAGACCTCGGCAAGGCTGCGGAGTGTTCGTTTTCGCATATTGTTTGATGCGAAAGTCTCGAAGACTGTTAGTACCGCATGTGTATCCCTGGGCTAGTGCTCTGTGGATTTTGGAGTTAGAAGCTCTTCGCCACTTCTGGCCACCTGCCGGAGTATCCAACATGCTCTAAGGCTATGAGTTGGCGTGGCGCCCTCTGTACTATGAATTTTACAGGGTCCGTTGATCCATCCCTCCAGTACGGTTCCATGCCCCGTAGGGGGTTTTTGTTTTCTGGTGTCTAACCCGGGTGATTGGCGATAATGCACCCTTTTATTTCGGACTGGGTTTGTATTCGGGGCCGGATTGTCCCAAAATCTTACTTCGGTTTTCCAGGCGCTTTCCATCGCACAGTACTTTCGTACTATGGACGCCAAGTCGCAAAGCGTGTAATTTCACGGCGACCTATGGCATTGAGGATTCCCTTGTCCGTGCAATTATTGCAGAAGAATGAAATTATGTCTTCCTCGGCGATCCTTTATCTTGTTCATAACCGGGAGGAATCGCCCGATAATGATGTCTTTGTTTCTTGGGCTCTTGCCTAATATTGGATAGATCGCCTATGTTCGGGTGGGTGGGTGGAATTAGATCCAAACCTCACCCAATCTGAGGCTCAAGGGCCAAGGAGTTTCGAACTCGGAAGCTTGGATTCTTGGATGTTGTCCACCGAATCTAGCCCGTTTCGACTCTAGGTTCAGGTCTTGAGTGACGTCCTCCCCTCCGCGGGTATCCGGCTTGGAGGGATTGGGAATCCGGACATAGTTAGTCCTTAAGATGGATGAAGGGTCGCCGCATTGTTCCTCCACCACATCAACATGATGGGTGACCTGGGGAGAGTTAATCTCTCTCAGATCGGGTTTAGGCCCAATCTGATCGTAGTCTGTAGCGACTCCCAGGGCGGCGATGCGATCCAAGAGCTCGTTTAAAGAAGAGAGCTCCATAGGATCTAACTGCTCGGCGAGTTCCGAGTTGACGCGAAGATTGCTTTTGATGACCTGAGAAGTCATCGTAGTCGCGGCGGCCGAACAGGCGGTCATAAGAAAACCGCCTAGCCGGAGAGTTTGGCCGATAGCCAAAGCTCCTTTTAGCAACAGTGCCGTCTTTAAAGACGGGATGAGGCATCCTTCCTGATGGCGACAGCACAGCGGAACTCTCAATGAAAGCACCAATGTCGGTGTCAAAACCAGCGGATCTCGGGTAGGGGGTCCCAAACTGTGCGTCTAGGCGGATGGTTACAGGAGACAAGGGACACGATGTTTTTACCCAGGTTCGGGCCCTCTCGATGGAGGTAAAACCCTACTCCTGCTTGATTAATATTGATGATATGGGTAGTACAAGAGTAGATCTACCACGAGATCAGAGAGGCTAAAGCCTAGAAGCTGGCCTATGGTATGATTGTTGTTCGTCCTACGGACTAAAACCCTCCGGTTTATATAGACACCGGAGAGGGTTAGGGTTACACAGAGTCGGTTACAATGGGAGGACATCTACATATCCGTATCGCCAAGCTTGCCTTCCACGCCAAGGAAAGTCCCATCCGGACATGGGACGAAGTCTTCAATCTTGTATCTTCATAGTCCAGGAGTCTGGCCAAAGGTTATAGTTTGGCTATCCGGACACCCCCTAATCCGGGACTCCCTCAGCACCGATCATGGAGTTCGCCGCCGCGGACATCTTTCAGCACTCGCCCTTCGGCGACATTCTGAATTCACTAAAGTCTCTCTCTTTATCAGGAGAGCCCTGGCCGGACTATGGTCGGAAAGGTTGGGATACAGATGACGAAGAAATTCAGAGCCCACCCACCACCCACTTCGTAACCACTGTCGATGATTTAACCGACATGCTCGACTTCGACTTTGAAGAAATCGACGGTATGGACGATGATGTAGGAGACGAACAGGAACCAGCGCCTATAGGACACTGGACAACCACCTCATCTCACGATGTATACATGGTGGGCACACCTAAACGAAATGACGACGAGGAACAAAGGGACGCTACGAGGGATCGTTCCCTCGGCGATCAAAAGCAGCGGCGTAAGCGCCGCTCAAACCCCACCTCGACAGAAAGGCACCCAGCCACAGGCAGGGCGAACCGGGCGGATCATTTAACATGCCATCGAGCAACCGTCCGAACAAGGCAACTTGGATGAACAAACCGAACAACCCGTCCTCGGCGAAAATAATAATCCGGGACGACCTCACGTCGGACAAGTTCTTGGAGCAGAAGAACCTCCACAAAGGCTCATCGCCATCACGTAGCCTGAAAAAGCAGAAGCGGAAGCTCAAAACAGCGGAAGATGCACTCAGAATTAGATGGAGCAAAGTACTCAACACCGCAGACAAATACGGCGACAGTCGCCACACAAAGAGCTATCCAAAGCGAAAATTACTGCCGGAATTTGATGAGGAGGCCTTAGAGCCCCCGCAATCAAAAAATAAGGAAACCACCCGGTCGGATGAACAACCCCATGGCCAACATAGAGCGGCAAAGGGCGCCGCACACAAGCCAGCACGTGATCCGCACAAGGATCCGCATCAAAAAGATGGCCCAGCCAGATCTATCTACAGGCCAAGAAAGCAAGCTCTAGTAAGCAATGCAACGCATCAAGTATCCGAGCATCACGGTACACCCAAATATAGGGATGCCGCACACCCCCTATGTTTCACCGATAAGGTGCCGGACCATGAATTTCAAGCGGGATTCAAGCCCGTAAACATAGAGGCATACGACGGAACAACAGACCCTGGAGTCTGGATTGAGGATTACATCCTCCACATACACATGGCTAGAGGAGATGACCTCCACGCCATAAAATACTTACCCCTCAAGCTCAAAGGGCCAGCCCGGCATTGGCTTAAAAGCCTCCCCGAAAACACCATTAGAAGTTGGGAAGAGCTCGAGGATGCTTTTGAACCAAATTTTCAAGGGACCTATGTCCGACCTCCGGATGCAGACGATTTAAGTCACATAACTCAACAACCTGGAGAGTCAGCCCAGAAATTCTGGAACAAATTCCTTACTAAAAAGAACCAGATAGTCGACTGTCCGGACGCCGAAGCCTTAGCAGCTTTCAAACACAGCGTTCGAGACGAATGGAAACAGCCCGAAGAGCACGACAGTCAACGCCGGATTCAAAAGCTCTCGGCAGAATCAGAGAAAGCGACACCTCAAGGATAACAGGGACGAGCTATCTAACCTAAACAAAATCTTGGACAAGATATGCCAAATCCACAGTACTCCCGGGAAGCCTGCAAACCATACCCACAGAGATTGTTGGGTCTTCAAGCAATCCGCAAACTCAACATCGAACACAAGGGGCTCGACACACCAAGCGAGGACGATGACGAACCCCACAAGCAGAGCAGGAAAACAAAAGAATTTCCCACAAGAAGTCAAAACAGTAAACTCACTTCACGTGACAAAAGGGAAAAGCAGAGTGGCGCCTATAGAGATACGCGCCATACGGCCTATCCCAGAGGAGTCCCGCCACTGGTTGTTAAAACCAATCACCTTCGACCATCAGGATTACCCTAGAAGTATCCGGAATGCAGGCTGGACTGCCTTGATATTAGATCCGACAATTGATGGACTCCACTTTACACAAGTCCTAATGGACTGCTATATCAGGACACAATCCGCAAAATGGGGATAGACCCAACAAAAATTTGCCATAGCAACACTTCCTTTCAAGGGGTAACGCCAGGCCCAGATGCCCATTGTACGGGCTCTCTCCTGCTAGAAGTTATGTTCGGCTCCCCGACAACTTCCGCCGCCAAAAAGCTAACCTTCCACATCGCCCCATTTACAAGTAGCTATCAAGCACTCTTTGGGACGCCAAGCTTTCGCCCGCTTTAACGCAATACCGCATTATGCATCTCTTACACTTAAAATGCCCGGTTCATGAGGCATCATCTCATTAAAGGGAAATATCGAGTGTTCCTCGGCGCTGAAGATTGTGCGGCTGCCTTGACAGCCACACACTAAACCGGCTTCACTAATCAAAGCACCTAAACAGGTCGTTCAGACCTCGGACATGGCTAGATGAGTCCGGCGTGAACATACAAGGGCTTACTAGCCGCATACCCCCATACAAGGGGCTCCGCGCATGTACAACAAGAGACAGTAAAGCTCAATTTTATTCATTTTTTGAATTATACTTTGTTTATTTAATATAACGTACATTTTCGCACGATCTTTTTCAACTAAGTTCCTCTCTTTTACAGATGAACATCGTGCTACACCCGTCCAGGATACGGCACAATGGAGACACAGGCGCAGACGTGCAGTAGGGACCCGTTCCAAGGATTCTTTTTAGATTAAGACCCTGCGTAAACCTTTCTCACTGTCTGTTGTTGATACACATCCCCCGGTTTCTTGGTATAACCAAGGAGGAGGCTGGCGTCTTGGCATGTGGCCACGTCAGAATTTTGCGCATACCTGGACACTAGGGGCTTATTACCAAGGGCGTTGTTCAGCCCGTTTTCATAAAGACCGAATACCTTAGGGAGTGTTCGGCGTCGCGAGTTTGGCTTTATATCAATCAGCTCCGAATCATGTCTTTGGTCAAATGTTGGGTTTGCCCGGCTCCTGTGTTTTGCTGCCTTACGTTCCGCTCTATCAGGTAAGGCGGCACGAGGAGAACTACTGTGATTGTGCCCCGGTTCGGCCAGGCGAGCACCTCAGTAGAGAAAGCCAAAAACTGACTGTCATGATATAGCGTGAGACTGGTCAACCACTCGATGACCCGCCGTAATCTTTAGGATTCCTCCGCATTAACGAAGGGATGTTTCCCGGCCAGGCACACACGCCGCTCGAATTGGTGAGCGGTGCCCCCAGGGGCTATATAGTAGCCCCACTATCAAACTCCTATGGCTAAGTGAAAGTGATAAAGCATTATAGTCTGGTTGCCTAGTTCGCTGCGTTATCACCTCCTTAATAGGACCAAGACGTTGGATCAAGTGTGAAAATGCGCCTTTTATAACACCCCGCATTATATGCGTAATGGGTCAAGACTGCCATCTTTCGTGTTATATACACATATACATTAACGGCCGCATGAGGTATTTTAATTCTTGAAGGCACAAGTATAAAAAGCTTTTATATTCCTCGAAACATTGTTTTACAATAATACATGTTATTCGAACATAATATCCTTCGAAAGCATCAAGGCCTCTATTAAACGAAAGCGCCTGCAGAACTTCCTGAAAATAGTGCTCGGCGGTACTCGGCTCCCGTCCGAATCTTGGGATGCAACAATGACGGCCTTCATTTCCGCCCAAAGATGTCTTGACACGGGCAAGAGCCATCCACGCACCCTCTATGCACGCTGACCTCTTCATTGCATTGATATGCGGCACCGCACCAAGGAACTGATGCACCAAGCTAAAATAACTCTTCGGCTCAGGCCTTTCCGGCCACAGATGACTCACGACATACTTCATGGCGAGTCCGGATAACCTATTCAGCTCCGCCCATGGGGCCAAACGATCGGTTAATGGAAGTGGGCGCTCTAGATTGTGGAACTGCGACCAAAAAAGCTTTTCCACTTCGTGATCCTTTTGATCTCGGAAGTGTTCGGCCGCGTTCGCGGCACTCGCCGCCAAGTCCAGATAAGTGTCCGCCGCACTCCACAGCCGGTCTAATGGAGCATATTTAGGATCCCCGAACTTCATCCGCAACATAAAGGGCTTTCCAGACGCGATATCTCCGGCCTGACGTAGCTCCTCCTTCATAGCTCTCATCGTGGAGCGAGCATCCTTGGCCTCGGTAGTGGCCTTCTTCAGGTCCTTCTGTTCCGCCAGATCTTCTTTTTCAAGAAGCTTGCAGCGGTCGGCAGCATTTTTCAACTTCACAACCATCTCGGCCATTTCCTTCTTGCTTCGGCAGTGAGCAGCCTGTTCGTCTTACAGCTCTTCAGCCGCCTTTAAGGCAGCCGCATCGCTTTTCCTGGCCTGCTCCTTGGCTCGGGCAAGTTCCGCCCGAAGGTTCTCCATGGCAACAGCACCATCTGCATCAAGCACACATGTTGTAAGATACGGGCGTCAAGCCCCTCTTACCAGGTGTCTTCGGAGAAATTACATACCTTGTGCCTCGTCAAGCCGCTTGTTGACAAGCGCGATGTCGGCATCTGCCACGTCAAGTTGCCGCTTTAGCTCGGAAAATCCATCATTCCGGCTAGCCACCGGACACTTCGCCACCTACATAGGAAGGGCGACATATAATACCTGGGATTATGATCCTCCGCGCGTCGTCATTTTTGACAACACACAGAGTCTCAGGGGCTACTATCTACATAGGGCGCATCTTATATATGCGGAACTGTCAAAAGGTACATCATTTCGCGTACCTCAAAACACATCGATAAACTCGGACGGCCTCGTACAACCCGCTCTCCGCGGATGAAATCCTTTCAATCACCGTACCTATCAACGCACGGTGTTCTTCTCGAGATAGACGCCGCCTCGAGTAGATCCTTCACCCTCCGACCGTGCACCGGACGGTGCCGGACTCGCCGATGGCCTTTTTCAAGGCCGGACACCGAGGGCTTTGGGGGCCATACGATCTGCCTTCGGCCCTGCCGGATTCGGAGAAAACCCTCCGTGACGACACCTCGTGGTCGCCCGCCTGCAAGGCGGTATGGCGGAGGCGTTCCGCTCTCCATCATCTCCTGGACGAAGATCCTCAAGATGAGCTCTGCGAGAAGCGCTGAGACCCGAACTACAATGTAAAATTTCAGTTATCTTCATCAGAAATAGAACAAGGATGTCTCTCATTTTAAAAACTCCCCTCTCTACTTACGGCTCGGTGGAGGGCTGATCCCCTTGGGGGCACAGTGCAGCCGAGGCATCCCCCGGCGTCGGACCCTCTGACGAAGATTTCTTCCCCCGCTTTGAGACCATGGTCTCAGGGTCTTCAGAGGCAGTCCTCTTCTTCCCCTGGATGGAGGATTTCTCGATTCCTCCTTTCCTGACAGCCTCCTTCGGGGAGGCGGTAGCTTCCTTGTTCCCCCCTTCGCCTTCTTCCAAAGGCGCAACCTCCAGCATCCTGGTTAACACGGGATCCGGTGTGGTCTCAGGGAGGGGGGCAGGACACCTGATAAGCTTTGCTTTCGCTATTCACTCATGTTTAAGGGACAACTCTTTTAGGGGCAATTTTATGATAAATATACGGATAGCGTGTCCGGGTGCAGGCCTACTTACTTGAGTATCCGGGCGATTGCAGCTTAGACCTGTGTCCTCGGTTGAGTCCGAACACATTGCTTGTGATCCGAAGAACAATTTGTACATCTCCATGGGCATCGCGCCCGTAAAATGTTGGAGGGCTCGTGGTCCCTGCGGATTAAACTCCCACAGGCGGAGGGGGCGATGTTTGCAGGGGCAGGTACAGTGAATCAACATGACCTACGCTACTACGACCAGATTGATGTCTCTTTCTAGGAGATCTCGAATGCGGCCCTGCAACAAGGGCACGTCCTTGGACGGCCCCCAGTCAAACCCTTTATTGACCCATGACACTAGCTGTGGTGGGGGACCCGAGCGAAAGGCAGGTGGCGCCACCCACTTGGTGCCCCTGGGAGTTGTGATATAAAACCACTCTCGTTGCCATAAGCTGAACTCCTCTTGAAAAGAGCCCTCGGGCCATGGAGCGTCGGCATTCTTGCTTATAACAACACCTCCGCACTCCGCGTGCTGCCCCTTGATCATCTTCGGCTCTACTTTGAAGGTCTTAAGCCACAATCTGAAGTGAGGAGTAATACGGAGGAAGGCTTCGCACACGACAATGAACGATGAGATGTGGAGGATGGACTCCGGAGCCAAGTCGTGAAATTCCAGCCAATAATAAAACAGGAGCCCCCTCACGAAGGGGTCCATTGGGAAGCCTAACCCCCGAAGGAAGTGAGACGCGAACACCAGCTCTCGCCAGGCTTGGGAGTGGGAATAACCTGCCCTTGAGCAGGCAGCCTATGCGAGATTTCTCCGGTTAGATACCTGGCATCTCTTAGCTTTAGCACGTCTTCTTCTGTAACGGAGGAAGGCATCCACCGGCCTTGAAGGTCGGAACCGGACATCGTCAAGGTCGCGCCTGAATCTGGAGCTTTAGGTGTTGGAACTCAAGGTGAGAGGCGGATTCGATTGAGATAGAAAGAAAGGAGTCGAGCCTTGGTCTCTTTATAAAGAGGTTGAATACCAAGAGCCCTCCTCGTGACCGCTTTGGGACTCGCCCGATAGAGGAGACATACCAACGGGCACGATTGGGTTACCCACGCCTGTGTTGATGAGAATCCCGGAATAAGGGGACACGATCTACGCTTGACAAGACGAGCCAAGGAAACCGCCTCGCTAAACGCGCTGAGGTGGGACAATAAAACGATTCGAATAAAGACTTAGCTGTGGTGTGATGTCATGCTACGGAATACGTCAGCAGATTAGATTTGTGCAAATATTATTCTCTCTACGGTGGTATCTGGAACTTGTTTTACAGAGGCGGACACTATCCTTGTGTTCAAGATCTTCTATGAAGTATTTGGAGGAGGAACCCGCCTTGCAATGCCGAATACAATCTGCGCGTCGGACTCGTCGTCATTGAAGCCTGGTTCGGGGCTCTTGAGGGAGTCCTGAATTAGGGGTGTCCGGATGGCGGACTCTGGACTAATGAAGATACAAGATTGAAGACTTCGTCCCGTGTCAGGATGGGACTTTCCTTGGCGTGGAAGGCAAGCTTGGTGATACGGATCTGTAGATCTCCTCCCATTGTAACCGCATCTGTGTAACCCTAGCCCTCTCCGGTGTCTATATAAGCCAGAGGGTTTTAGTCTGTAGGACGAACAACAATCGTACCATAGGCTAGCTTCTAGGGTTTAGCCTCTCTGATCTCGTGGTAGATCTACTCTTGTACTACCCATATCATCAATATTAATCAAGCACGAGTCGGGTTTTACCTCCATCGAGAGGGCCCGAACCTGGGTAAAAACATCGTGTCCCTTGTCTCCTGTTACCATCCGCCTAGACGCACAGTTCGGGACCCCCTACCCGAGATCCGCCGGTTTTGACACCGACAGCCATGATTTCAGATCTGAACCTATTATGTTTTCATGAATATATGTGAGTTCTTGATCCTATCTTGCAAGTCTATAGTCACCTACTATGTGTTATGATCCGGCAACCCCGAAGTGACAATAATCGGGACCACTCCGGTGATGACCATAGTTTGAGGAGTTCATGTATTCACTATGTGTTAATGCTTTGGTCCGTACTCTATTAAAAGGAGGCCTTAATATCCCTTAGTTTCCATTAGGTCCCGCTGCCACGGGAGGGTAGGACAAAAGATGTCATGCAAGTTCTTTTCCATAAGCACGTATGACTATATTCGAATACATGCCTACATTACATTGATGAATTGGAGCTAGTTCTATGTCACCCTATGTTATGACTGTTACATGATGAACCGCATCCGGCATAATTCTCCATCACCGATCCAATGCCTACAAGCTTTTCACATATTGTTCTTCGCTTATTTACATTTCCATTGCTACTGTTACAATCACTACAAAACCCAAAAATATTACTTTTGCTACCGTTTCTGTTACTTCCATATTACTTTGCTACTAAATACTTTGCTGCAGATATTAAGTTATCCAGGTGTGGTTGAATTGACAACTCAACTGCTAATACTTGAGAATATTCTTTGGCTCCCCTTGTGTCGAATCAATAAATTTGGGTTGAATACTCTACCCTCGAAAACTGTTGCGATCCCCTATACTTGTGGGTTATCACCCGCCAGTCCGTCGCGAGGACTGGAGCGACCTTGATGCCGATGACAAGAAGCTCACGATTGCCACCACCAGAATCCATCGCCTCGCCAAGGCCGGGCTCACCTCGAGATGATTGGGGCGGATTTCCTCCGCCGCCGAATCGCACCGCTGCATAACAAGGGGAGGCCGGCCTGGCTCTTCAAGAATGCGGCCGACATTATGAGGCTCCGCACCGGCTTGAAGCACAACTTTACGGTGATGGGGCACGTCCATTTCTGTCAGATGATCTTCCAGCTCGATGTGTTCAGCGACGGCAGGGCCGAGAGAACCGGCAGGGCCGTGAAGGCCGGCAAGGTTATCAAGGGGCCATTGTTTGGGTTGCCGGCGGGAGTGGTCCCACTGAGCAATAACTCCCACCGATCCGACATCATTGCCATGATGCCGGACTTCAACGCGCATGGCCTTACCCAAATTGGGTGGAGCCATAGGCGGGGCGGGTGCAGTAGTTCTTTGGCAGCTTGTCGGAGAGATATGTCCATGATGAGCCGCTGCTTATCCAGGACACCACCATGGAAGAGCTAGACTACATCGCACCAGGGCGGTGGAAGCAGTGCTCGTCATGGAGGCCGGCAGCGCCGGCGCCGCGGAGGACGAAGACGGCGCGGTTGCAGAGGACAAGGAGGTCGCTCAGTGGGCGGAGTCTGCCAGGGAGGCCAGCAGTGCCGACACCGGGGCCCCCGTTATTGAGGACGTGGCCGAGGAATCGACCGAGAAGGAGGCCGAGGCCGACGACCCTCCACCCGTGGGGAAGAGACTCACCCTGCGGCGGGCCAGCTCCAGCGAGCCGGTCCGGCCCGGCAGGACCGCGCCTGGGCAGGAGGTACAGGGGGAGTCCGTGCGCCTGACGAGGGCCATGGCAGCAAAGAAGGTGGCGAAGACTGCAGTGGCAAAGAAGAAAGCGGCTGCCTCTTCTTCGTCTAAGCATCCTCGGACTCCACCTGCTTCTCCTCCTCCCGCGGACGTCGACACGTAGGTCGTCTTCGATTTTGGGTCTCTCGGCCCAAGGAGGAAGAGGAAACCAGGAGAAGAGGAAGAGGAGAATGAGTAAGCATCCTGCCCTTCATCTTTTCTGACCCTTCAGATTGTTTTGTTTTTCTTGACTTGTTTTTATCTTCGCAGAGACAGGGAGACGCTGGCCCAGAGGGTGGAAAAGAGAGCCAGGGCCTCGTCGGGCGGCCAGCCCTCAGCGGGCACCTCGAGCACACCGCTGCTGGTGGAGAGCAGCCCGGAGAACAGCCCCCGACGTAGCCCCCGCTTCAGCCCCCAGCGTAAGTCTACCACTCTCTCCTCCATTGATGAGCCTTGGGGTGTGATTCTTTGATGCTGACCTTGCCGGGTTTCACAGGAGAAGAACGGCAGCAGGAGGATCCACCGAGGGCCACCCCCAACATGCCGCCCCCCTCGACCACGCCGCCCTGAGGGGCGGCCCCAGCAAGGGCATCCACCACCAAGCCCATGCCCATGGAGGAGGGGGAGATGAACTTGGGTGCCAGTGGTTCTACCCCGGCAACGAACATTGGCGGGGAGGACGCCACTTCTTCCCAGCCCGGTGCGGGTAAGTTATTTACCTTATGTCCCTGTTCTTGTTTCTTCTTTTTGAACCTTGGTCTTGGCTTTTCCTCATCCTCCTTCTTGGGCTCTAGGCACTCCCTCGACGGACAAGGAGGACATCGATACTGTCATCGGGGAGGTCGCCAGGGACGCTGAGGCCGAGGCCAACAAGATCGCCGCCGAAGAGGCCGCCAAGGGTGCTGCCAAGGACGCCGCCAAGGAGCCGGTCGGGGAGGCCGACAAGGCCGCTGCCGAGGAGACCGGCAAGGAGCCTGCCGGGGAGGCCGGCAAGGCCGTTGCCGAGGAGGGGGCGGTCGACGACCAACCTTCCTCCTCCACTGCCTCTGGCTCGGGCATGTACCAGAAGGTGAGCGACGACCTGTTCGTCCACCTCCCAGGGACGGCGAGCATCGGGGCGCCCACCAAGGGGGAGGTGTTTGATGACGAGGTGCTCGCCGCTGCCGGGCTTGAGGTTGTTGATGAACCGAGCACCGGTGGCGGCGGTTCCCAGGAAGAGCGGCTCCTCCAGGCCATGAGCGTCAACTTCCAGAAGCTCCAGGCGCTTCACCATGCCCACTTGGGCAAGGCCAAGTCCAGGATGGCATTGCTGGACAAGGCGGAGGCGTACCTCGAGGAGCGCATCACCGAGGCGCAGGCTTAGTTCCACCAGGCCCATGAGGAGCTGAAGGTTGCCCAGGACTTGCTGGCCGAGTGCAAGCTGGAGCTTGTCATGAAGCAGGCCGACATCGAGAAGGCCCAGGACGAGGCGAGGGCGCAGGCCACCAAGGACGAGGCCGCTCGGCATCAGCACCAGGCCGAACTGAACTCCCAGGAGGAGGATCTCGCCGCCCGTGAGGAGAAGCTTGTCGCCACACTCCGCGGCAAGGATGAGGAGATCAGGAAGCTCGTCGCGCAGCGGACCCAGGAGCTGGAGCAGAAGCACAAGGAGGCGCTCGATGCTCAAGCTCTGGTCCATGCGGAAAGGTGAAAGAGCTGGAGGTAGAACGAGACCGGCTGAAGGAGCAGGCTCTGAAGGTGGCGGAGGAGAAGGACATGCTCAACAGTGCCTTGATGGAGGCGCAGGGCGCGGTCCTTGGCAAGGCTGAGGAGCTCTCCAGGGCCAACGACTCCATAAAAGACCTTAAGCTGAAGCTGGAGGGTCTTGAGGGGACGCTGTCGGAGGTCAGGGCCCAGGAGGAGGCCCTGACCAAGAATCTGGAGAAGGAGAGGCAGCTGTGGAAGGACGAAGCCGCCAACCACGAGGATTTCGTGAAGGGCGAGAACCTCTGGATCAGCCGCCTCGCTGAAATCGCCGGCAGGACCACCACGCAGCTGGCTACCATGGGGATGCCGAACGTGCGGTACGTCCCGGAGCCGAACGTGAGTCCCAATGCCAAGCTGACCCTGTTCTTAGAGGGTGTTCTCAGGGCCCTGGAATAGTTTCGCTCCAACAGGGCGGCCTCTCTGGCCGATGAGGCCCGGAGGCTTTGCCGGGGTGCCATGACCAGGGTCCTCACCAAGGTGGCGCACTGGAACCCCAACCTCGACTTCGACGCTTGTTGGAGAGCTTGCCGGAGGATGCGGACCTCGCGACGCTCGAGGAGCGTATCAAGCCCATCATCAGCCGCCTCGACGGAATCCAGAGGGTGGAGGGCCAGCGCCGGGACTAGGCACCCCGTTCTTCATCGCCTCTACAGGCTCATGACCAAGACAAATTTTAGCTTTAGTTAGAACCGCAGCAACAATCGATGTAATATAACTCTGCAGTACTCTTAATATCATGCATGTTATTTTCCCGTTTGATCTCCCTTTGTATGTCCACCCTACGTCAATTAGGTAGGCTTGTCGGCATGTAAACCCAGGGCGCGGCGCCTTGAGAACGGATTCCCAATGGCCTGCCGGGTGTGCGTGCTGCTAGGCAAACCACCTTACTGTTCTCGAGACGGCCGCTTGAACTGTCGAGCGGACTCAAGGCAGAACGAGAGCGTTGCCAATTGCAGAAAGCCACCCTGCCGCCCTCGACGCAGCCGCTCGAACTGTTGAGCGGACTCGAAACAGAGCAAGGGCGTTGCCAATAGCGGAAGGGCCCCATCGTGTGCAGGTTTTCCATACACTGGGCCAGATCTTCGGGGACGATAACCATATATATAACAAGGGATAGTTCAAAGTTTTGCATGACTTAGCTTTTCCGTCGTTGTGTCAGTGTTTACCACATCCGCTGATGATGCCGCTTGTTTGGGTCGTCTTCTTTCTTGGAGCGACGACCATGATGAAAAGCCACTGCTCCAACCAAACCAGATTTTCACAACTGCGCCCCCCTACCTGGCGCGCCAAAGATGTCAGGGGAAACGACACCTATGGAATCACTGGGATCCCTTCTACGGTTGGCGGGCGCGGGGTTGTGCAAAGAGCGGGTATGGCTGTCAGCACAAATATCGTTTACCTAGGTTCGGGCCGCGAAGATGCGTAATACCCTAGTCCAGCTTTGGTGTGTGTATTTGAGTGTTCTTGAGCTCTTGAGCTAGCTACGGTGTGTGTGTTGCCCAAAACATCCGAATCCCCTCAAGTATGCCTCGGGCCTCCTTTTATAGACAAAAGGGGTTGCCACAGTGGCACACAGGAGGTGGAAAGGTATATAGTGTACAAGCTTAATTATCGCATGTCATTACGGGACAAGGTGCATTAAATGCGCTCCTTAGGTGTCCCGCTGCTTTACTGGGGATGGCAACGAGGCCCGTCCCGTCCGTCGCTGCTCCGTCTTGCTCCGACGCGCATCCAGCCCAGCGAGGCATGCAGCGCCATGTAGGCTGGCAGGCTGCTGAGATGGCGCGGTGGAAGGATCTTGACGAAGATCTGCATGTCACCACGCGGGTGCTTGCTGAGTTGGTCTGGAAGCGGCACGTCGCCACGCAGGTGCCTGCCAGCTGGTTGGGCTGGTAGCTGTATGGGAACGACGGTGGAGCCTCGGCAGACGCGGGCCTGGCTGCGGCCCCGTAGGTGTCTTCGGCAAGGGCCTTGCCGGGGCCCCGGCAAGGATCTTGTCGTGGCACCGCGGTCGTCCCCGACAAGGGCCTTGCCGTGGGGTCTCGTGGATTTCCTCGGCTAGGATCCCGCCGAGGATCGTCGTCTTCTAGTCCTCATCTGACCTTATATGCTTCTGATCTTCACAAAGATCTGCATGCCACCACACAGGTGCCTCGAGCCTTGGTCCCAATGTGGTTGATGGCGTTGGAAACCTTGGCTCAAGGGTGGCGCACTCTGCTAGCATCGGGCAAGGCTGCCTCGGCAAGGCTCTTGTCGGGGCTGCGGAGGCCGCCCCAGCAAGGGCCTTGCCGGGGGGTCCCACCTCGCCCTTCTGCTCTTTGTGTCTCTGTCTTGGCGTTGCCTTGGCCGTCTTGTGCTCCGGCTTCCCTCCTCTGCCCTGCCAAGTGAGGCCGCGGACGCGGCTCTGACTGCCCATGCACAAGTAAAGGGGTCAAAAGGAGAGCCCCTACTTTTGTACACCGACACCCCTCAAAGGTGTAAAGGGTATTGATGAACATTCCTTAATGATGTATCGAACCGTATGTGTGCCCTCCCAGGCTGCCTTTTCCTTGTGCTTGTTCCATACCCGTAGCCCTCGAGCGAGGACCGCTGGTATGTCGGGTCGTGCTGCCCGAGCAAGGCCAGGGGATGAGCCCTCCTGAGGTGAGAGGCTGAGGGCACTGTGTGCCTGTTGGCTCGCCCGTGAGTGTTGCGCGAGGATTTAGGCACCAGAGTCCTGGTGAGGTGGTGTGCACTAGGCAAGACCTGCGGCCTGAGTTTTTAACGCCGATGGGGCTGGCCCAAGCAGCGACACCGTGCCCAGCCCCCGCTCGTGGAATGCTCGGGGGGGCTATAGGCAGCTGTCGCTGCTCTTTCGGAAAAAAGATTCAAGAAGGGAAACACCACAGGAAAACAAACCACCACCCTTCTCTCAGCAAATACACAAAAACTTCAAACTTCATTAAGGGGAATCGCAAAATAGTTTACAAGAAATAGGGGAAATGCTGCCGCGTCCGGTGCCTACACTAGTCTTCCCACCAGCGCGCAGCATGGGGCCTCCACTTAGGCGTGGGCATAGTTGCTATTCACCCGTTCCACCAATGGGGAGTATGGGGCTTCCACCTGGGAGTGGGCGGGAGCTCCCGCGAGGTCGTAGAATGGTGCACCGGGAGACTCCAGGGCATGTACAACCCCACTCATTATTACGTCAGAGTGTCACGGGTAGAACTTGTGGAGGTGCTCGATGTTCCAAGTGTTCTGCGCAGGGACCTCTTCCTCCATCTCCAGGTGCGCTTCTCCAGGCCTGAAGACGTGGGCTACCCTGAACGGGCCCTTCAACATGGGCAAGAGCTTGTGGAGTCCCTCCCTGGAGAGGATCCGCCTCAGGATGATGTCTTTGACCTCGAGAGTCCAGGAGCAGATGTTGCAGCTGTGGTAGTGCCGCGGGGCCTGCTGGTACCTTGCAGCATGAAGGGAGGCTTGGCGGCGGGTCTCCTCGCCGAGCACAAGATCGGTTCCCCGCGCGGCATCCTGGCGCGCCTCGTCGAATGCCAAGACCCGCGGGGAACCATGCTTGATTTCAAGCAGAAGGACTGCCTCAGCCCCGTAGATGAGGAAGAACGGAGTTTCACTGGTGGGCTTAGTTGTGGTGGTGTGGATAGACCACAACACAAACTGCAGCTCGTCCAGCCAACCCTTGCTGCAGGCCTCAAGCTTCTTATTAAAGCTTCTAGTCTTGAGGCCCCTCAAGACTTCTATGTTAGCGCGCTCGGCCTAGCCATTGCTCCGTGGGTGTGCCACCGAAGCGTAGCATATCTGCGTTCCAAGGTTAGCACAATACGACCTGAAGAGGTTGCTTGTCAACTAGGAACTGTTGTCTGTGATGATTCGATTGGGGACGCCGACCGGCTCACGAGGCCCTTCATGAACTTGACAGCCGAGCCTGCTAGGATGGTGCTCAGAGGTTCCACCTCCGCCCACTTGGTGAATTTGTCGATGGCTACGTAGAGGTAGCGGTAGCCACCGGCCGCCTGAGGGAACGACTCCAGTATGTCCATCCCCCAGACCGCAAAGGGCCACGAGAGAGGAATTGTCTGGAGCCCTGCGCTGGCTGGTGGATCTGCTTGGCGTGGAAATGGCAGGCTTCACAAGACCGAACCAGCTCGGTGGCATCATGAAGTACCGTGGGTCAGTAGAACCCGTTGCGGAACACCTTGCCCACGAGAGTGCGCGACAAAGAGTGATGCCCACAGTCTCCCCCATGGATATCGGCCAATAGTCCGCGCCCTTGAGCTTCTGAAATGCATCTTAGCGAGACATCGTTAGGGCGCCTGCAGTACAGCTCGCCATCCTGCAAGCAGTAAGAGATGGCCTAGCGAGCCACGCGCTCCACGTCCTCCTCCTTTTCCGGCAGGGTGGCGTGAAGCATGTATGCCTCGAACTCCTTGGTCCAACTGTCCTCCTGAGGTGCCAATGCCAGGAGCAGGCAGGCTCCCGAGGGCGGGCCATAGGGCAGGGCACCTGTAAGCGGTGCGGGAGGCAGCTCCTCCTAAGGTAGTGTCATGCAAGTCGTCGAGGGTGCAGCTGGTGGATTGAAGAGCTGATATGTCTGCGTCGTATCTACAATTTTTTATTGTTTCATGCCAATATTATACAACTTTCACATATCTTTGGCAACCTTTTTATATGATTTATTGGACTAACCTATTGATCTAGTGCCAGTGCCAGTTCCTGTTTTTTGCATGTTTTTTGTATCGCAGAATATCCATATCAAACGAAGTCCAAATGCAATATAATTTTACGGAGAATTATTTTGGAATATATGTGATTTTTGGGAGTTGGAATCATCGCAAACGGAGGCCCACACAGCCCACAAGACACCAGGGAACAACCCCGGAGCCAATCGCGTGGTCGTGGGTTGTGCTCACCTCGTACGTCGGTTGGAGCTCTACTTGGGGCACAAGGAAGCTTATATCCAGAAAAAATCATGTTAAAATCTCAGCGCAATCGGGTTACGGATCTCTTTGAATATAAGAAATGGTTTCCGGCCAGATTTGGGGATCGTGAAATAGAAGAGAACAGAGAGGGAGATCCCATCTCAGAGGGGCTCCCACCCCTCCGCCGCCATGGAGGCCATGGACCAGAGGGGGAACTCTCCTCCCATCTAGGGGGAGGCCAAGGAAGAAGAAGAAGGAGGGGGCTCTCTCCCCCTCTCTCTCGGTGGCGTCAGAGTGCCGTCGGGGCTAGTATCATGACGGCGATCTACATCAACAATCTTGCTACCGTCAACACCAACTCTCTCCCCCTCTATGAAGCAGTGTAACTCCCCTTCTCCCCGCTGTAATCTCTACTTAAACATGATGCTCAACTCCATATATTATTTCCCAATGATCTATGGTTATCCTATGATGTTTGAGTAGATCCGTTTTGTCCTATGGGTTAGTCGTGATCTTGGTTGGTATGATTGTATATTTTATTTATGGTGCTGTCCTATGGTGCCCTCCATCTCGCGCAACCTTGAGGGGGCCCCCCTTTAGGGTGTTGCAATACGTTCATGATTTGCTTATGGTGGGTTGCGAGAGTGACGGAAGCTTAAACCCGAGTAGGTGGGTTGCTGAGTATGGGATAAAGAGGACTTGATACTTAATGCTATGGTTGGGTTTCACGACCTTAATGATCTTTAGTAGTTGTGGATGCTTGCTAGAGTTCCAATCATAAGTGCATATGATCCAAGTAGAGAAAGTATGTTATCGCATGCCTCTCTCTCATATAAAATTACAAGAATGATCACTGGTACTTGTTATCGATTGCCTAGGGACAAATGACTTTCTTGTTGACAAAAGCTATCCACTTTTACTAACTTGCAATTTATTCGTAGTTTTATTCTTGCAAAGTACTCGTAGTTTTATTCTTGCCAAATAGTTTCATACTGGTTCTAGGTAAAGCAAACGTTAAGTGTACGTAGAGTTATATCGGTGTCGTGGGAAACCACGGCCACCTATGGGGCCAAGAGGCCCCTTGCTGGTTCGGTAGGGGGACGTCGCATTGTAAAAAGAGCAGACAAGCGTGGGTCAGCATGGCAAAGATCACATGGGCATTTTTACCCAGGTTCGGGCCGCCGCGAGGCGTAAAACCCTACTCCTGCTTTGGTGGATTGATGGTGGAAAGGTGGTGGTGGAACATAGTACACTTGCCCGGCAAGGGTTGCCTCAAGGTGGCAGTGGTTACGCGCGTATGGGGGTGTGAGTTATCCAACCTTCTAACCCTTTCTACGGTTGCCATGGGTCTCCTTTTATAGATCAAGGGGTTACCACAATGGCAAAGTAGTCTTTACGCACTGATAAGATAGCTTATACGTCTCCGTCGTATCTACTTTTCCAAACACTTTTGCCCTTGTTTTGGACTCTAACTTGCATGATTTGAATGGAACTAACCCGGACTGATGCTGTTTTCAACAGAATTGCCATGGTGTTATTTTTGTGCGGAAATAAAAGTTCTCGGAATGACCTGAAACTTCACGGAGAATATTTTTGGAAATAATAAAAAATACTGGCGAAAGAATCAAGGCCAGGGGCCCACACCGTCCACGAGGGTGGGGCGTGCCTACCCCTGGGCACGCCCGCCTCATGGGCCCCCGGTGCTCCACCGACCTCAACTCCAACTCTATATATTCATGTTCGGGCGAAAAATAATCAGAGAGAAGGATTCATCGCGTTTTACGATACGGAGCCGCCGCCAAGCCCTAAACTCTCTCGGGAGGGCTGATCTGGAGTCCGTTCGGGGCTCCAGAGAGGGGAATCCGTCGCCATCGTCATCATCAACCTTCCTCCATCACCAACTATAAGTTGCTCACCGCCGTGCAAGAGTAATTCCATCGTAGGCTTGCTGGACGGTGATGGGTTGGATGAGATTTATCATGTAATCGAGTTAGTTTTGTTAGGGTTTAATCCCTAGTATCCACTATCTTCTGAGATTGATGTTGCTATGACTTTGCTATGCTTAATGCTTGTCACTAGGGCCCGAGTGGCATGATTTCAGATCTGAACCTATTATGTTTTCATGAATATATGTGAGTTCTTGATCCTATCTTGCAAGTCTATAGTCACCTATTATGTGTTATGATCTGTTAACCCCAAAGTGACAATAATCGGGATCCTTACCGGTGATGACCGTAGTTTGAGGAGTTCATGTATTCACCAAGTGTTAATGCTTTGGTCCGGTACTCTATTAAAAGGAGGCCTTAATATCCCTTAGTTTCCAATAGGACCCCGCTGCCATGGGAGGGTAGGACAAAAGATGGCATGCAAGTTCTTTTCCATCAGCACGTATGACTATATTCAGAATACATGCCTACATTACATTGATGAATTGGAGCTAGTTCTGTGTCACCCTATGTTATAACTGTTGCATGAATAATCGCATCAGGCATAATTATCCATCACCGATCCAATGCCTACGAGCTTTTCACATATTGTTCTTCGCTTAGTTACTTCTCCGTTGCCACTGTTACCATCACTACAAAACTGCTACTGTTACTTTTGCCACCATTACCGTTACTTCCATACTACTTTGCTGCAGATAATAAGTTATCCAGGTGTGGTTGAATTGACAACTCAACTGCTAATACTTGAGAATATTCTTTGGTTCCCCTTGTGTCGAATCAATAAATTTGGGTTGAATACTCTACCCTCGAAAACTGTTGCGATCCCCTATACTTGTGGGTTATCAAGACTATTTTCCGCGCCATGCTGTGAGCATAGCTCTATTCTTTGAGTCACTTGGGATATATATCTGTTGGTCACTATGAGGAACTTGAAAGACGAGAAAACCAAAATTTATCCCTCAACTACAAGGGGAGGTAAGGAACTGCCATCTAGCTCTGCACTTGATTCACCTTCTGTTTTGAGTAAGCTTGTGACACCTAAACCTGCTTCTGCTATTAATTCTAATATGCCGCATGTTATTGATAATGCCACTTCTGCTATGCATGATACTTATGATGAAACTACTTATATGCTTGATACTACTATGCCACTAGGTGAATTTCTGGATGAACAACTTGCTAGGGCTAGAGAGAATGGAATTATTGAAACTGATAATATTGATGAAAGTGATGATGAAGATTCTCCCCCTAGATATGAATTGCCTATTGTGCCTGAGGGTTATGTTATGGATGAAGAAACTGCTAGAGACTTTATTTCTTGCAATGATAGGAGTGATCTTAAGAAATTATTAGCTAAGCTTAAAGAAAAGTCTTTGAATGCTAGAATGAAATATGACCCTGCTTTTGCTACTTCACCTATCTTTGTTACCGATAAGGATTGTGATTTCTCTGTTGATACTGAGATAATTACTCTGGTTGAATCAGATCCTTTCTATGGCTATGAATCTGAAACTGTTGTGGCTCATCTTACTAAATTAAATGATATAGCCACCCTGTTCACTAACGATGAGAAAATTCGCTACTACTATATCCTTAAGTTATTTCCATTATCATTAAAGGGTGATGCTAAGATATGGTTTAATTCTCTTGATCTTGGTTGTGTGCGTAGCCCCCAGGATATGATTTATTACTTCTCTGCTAAATATTTCCCCGCTCATAAGAAACAAGCTGCTCTAAGGGAAATATATAATTTTGTGAAAATTGAAGAAGAGAGTCTCCCACAAGCTTGGGGGAGGCTTCTCCAATTACTTAATGCTTTGCCTAATCATCCTCTCAAGAAAAATGAAATACTTGATATCTTTATAATGGACTAACCGATGCTTCCAGAGACCACCTGGATAGTTGTGCTGGTTATGTTTTCAGGGAAAGAACGGTCGATCAAGCTGAATTGCTATTGAATAATATGTTGACCAATGAAAATAATTGGACACTTCCTAAACCAACACCTAAGCCAACTCCGAAGTAAAGGGGTATTCTATTTCTCAGTCCTGAAGATATGCAAGAGGCAAAGAAATCTATGAAAGAAAAGGGTATTAAAGCTGAAGATGTTAAGAATTTACCTCCTGTTGAAGAAATAGATGGTCTTAATTTACCGTATATTGAAGAAACACATGGTCTTGATAACCCGACACAGGTAGTAAAGGTAAATTCTCTCTATAGATATGATAAAGCTGAAATCCCGCCTACTAAGTTTGCTAGCCAATGCTTAGATGAGTTTGATAATTTTATGGTTAAGCAAGAAGATTTTAATGCTTATTTTGGTAGACAATTGAAATGCAATGCTTATATGATTGAACACTTGGGTGATTATATGTCTAGCGTTAAAGGTGAACTTAAACACATTAGTAAACATGCTTCTATGGTTACCACTCAAGTAGAACAAGTGCTTAAAGCTCAAAATGATTTGCTTAATGAATTAAATAATAAGAAGAATGATAATGTTGTTAGAGTTATGACTAGAGGGGCGTAATGACTCAGAACCTTTGTATCCCGAGGGCCACCCTAAGAGAATTGAGCAAGATTCTCGAGAGAACTAATGTTGATGCACCTAGTCCTTCTAAAAAGAAGAAAAGGAAAAATGATAGGACTTTGCATGCTTCTAGTGAACCCGTTGTTGACACACACGAGAATCCCAATGATATTTACATTTACGATCTTTGAAACACAACTGCAGTGATGAACATGAACCTAGTGATAATGTTAATGATGATGTTCATGTTGATGCTCAACCTAGCAATAACAATGATGTAGAGATTGAACCTGCGGTTGATCTTGATAACCCACAATCAAAGAATCAACGTTATGATAAAGGAGACTTTGTTGCTAGGAAGCACGGTAAAGAAAGAGAACCATGGGTTCAGAAACCCATGCCTTTTCCTCCTAAACCATCCAAGAAAAAGGATGATGAGGATTTTGAGCGCTTTGCTGAAATGATTAGACCTATATTTTTGCGTATGCGTTTTACTGATATGCTTAAAATGAATCCTTATGCTAAGTATATCAAAGATATTGTTACAAATAAAAGAAAGATACCGGAAGATGAAATTTCCACCATGCTTGCTAATTATACTTTTAAAGGTGGAATACCTAAGAAACTAGGAGACCCAGGAGTACCAACTATACCATGCTCCATTAAAAGAAATTATGTTAAAACTGCTTTATGTGATCTTGGAGCCGGTGTTAGTGTTATGCCTCTCTCTTTGTATCATAGACTTGATTTGAATAAGTTGACACCTACTGAAATATCTTTGCAAATGGCCGATAAATCAACCGCTATACCTGTCGATATTTGTGAGGATGTGCCTGTTGTGGTTGCAAACATTACAATTTTAACGGACTTTGTTATTCTTGATATTCCCGAGGACGATAGTATGTCTATTATTCTTGGAAGACCCTTTTTGAATGCTGCAGGGGTTGTTATTGATTGCAACAAAGGCAATTCACTTTTCATGTCAATGGTAATGAGCATACGGTACACTTTCCGAGGAAACAACCTCAAGTTCATAGTATAAACTCTATTGGAAAAATTCCATCGATTATTTTTGGAGGTTTTGAATTTCCTCTTCCTACTGTCAAAAAGAAATATGATATTCTTATTATTGGGGATGTGCATATCCCCGTTGAGGTAACCTAGTGCTATTCGAAAATTCTCCGGTTTCATGTGATTCGGAATGAGTTTGTTAACAAGACTTGATCAACCTTGTTAGTGGATTCCTTTTGATGAACATGAGATGGATGAAGTTAGAAAGCACAACCTTCTGTACCCTCCTTTTACTTTCTGTTATTTAGATTAAATAAAGCAAAAATAGTATTTTCTGTTAGTTTTCTGAATTATCCGTGCAATAAAAAAATAGCTTGAAAATAAAAGTTCTCCACATGCCCCGAAATTGAAATATGATTTTTTCTGGAATATTTGAGAATATCTTGCACTGAGAACATAGCAGGGGAGCAAGCACCTGGCCACAAGGGTCCAGGGCGCGCCCAGGGGGGCGCGCCCTCCTGCCTCATGGGCCCATGGTGGCCCCCCTCCACTCATTCCAGCCAACACACACTCCTTCCTCCCAAAAAAATCACCAACCAGCTCAAGCACGAGTTCTAGCTCATCTTGTTGCCATTTTCGATCTCCTTGCTCAAAGCTCCACTCAGAAAACTGCTTTGGGGGATTATTCTTTGGTATGTGACTCCTCCAATGGTCCAATTAGTTTTTGTTCTAGTGCTTTATTCATTGCAAATTTTTGCTGCCTAGGTGACCCTGTTCTTGAGCTTGCATGTCAAATTTATATGGTCCCAAGTAGTTCTAATGCATGATATAGTCTCTAGGCACTTGTGGGAGTAGTTACTATTACTTTTGTTGAGTTTGGTTCACTTTTATTTGAAGTTACTAAAAATTTCAAAAAAAAACAGAAATTGATGAAGAGATTTTTGAGGGGCTCTTCGAGCCGAAGCTCGAAGGATAAGCACAGTGAAGAGGATAAGAGGCCCAAATATAATCTCCCTCGCATCACGGAGGTTCGGCCGTGTGAATGGCCTTGTGATGAGTTCTTGACAGCAATCGGGATTCATGATGATTTTTATTATTTGGCTGATAATGCAGGCCTCACCGACTTCCTCCGCCACCAGCGCGAACAGTATCTCCTACTCACTAATATTTTCGTGCAAAATTTTCATTTCCATGCTAAGAGATCACCACCCTCGGTGGATTTTTACTTATATGATGAGTATAAGGAGATGCCCCTTGATGATTTCTGCCGGGTTTGTAAGATACCCTTTACAGGCAGCATAGAAGAACCACATCGTAGTGATGTGGAAGGGTTTATTGATATGATTGCTATAGGGGAAACAAGGAAAGTTTCCGATGCAAGAATTACTAGCATACACTTTCCTATTCTATGTTACTTTGCAATATTTGCTAGTAGATGTTTGATTGGTTGCGGAAACTGTGGAAACCTTAGTGCCCCTGATATTGTTATTTTGTGCCATGCCTTGTTCCGTGACAACACATTTAGTATGGGCGCTATTGTGGCAAAACGGTTAAATCTGAACCGCACGAAGGGTCCCATCTTGGGAGGTATCTTCGCCTCGCGCCTCACTTCACACTTTAACATACCTATCAGGCATCATGAGAAAGAAGAAAAGTTGTTGCCTCCTGTTTTTCTAGACTATAAGAGTATGGTAGCACATGACTTTATTGTTAAAAATAAGAAAAGGTTGCTCAACTACAGACTGATATTTGATAAAAATCACCCTGAGACTATTACCTTGCCTACTCCTTCTTTGTTTAACTTATCTTCGGGCAAGTATCTTGTTCAGCCAGAGGCATTTCATGCCTACCAGAACCCCACATCAGTTACAGAACCAGAGCCGAATCACAACTTGATCCTTCATGTCAGTTTGTTTACCAGTGGCATCCCGAGGATGCATCTCAGTACGACCCCAACTACAACTTTGGATATCCGCCAGGCCAGCCGTGGCCATAGACCAACTTAGGCCAAAAGCCTAAGCTTGGGGGAGTACGTATTTCTCACCGACATTACATTCATGTTCACACACTTATGCCAGTTGTCGGTGCTCATACTTTTTCATTGTACTATCCATGCTAGTTTATTTTCTTTTCTTGCTTTCTTCTTGTGTGTTTGAATAACCTTAAGAAAACCAAAAAAATTAGTTGAAGCTTTTAGCTAGTTTACTTTCCATGCTTGTAGTAGTAAAAGAAAACCCAAAAAGATTTCTTGTTCTTCTTTTGCTTGTTGGGAGCTTTCCCGTGTAAATAGTTTTATTTCTTTTCTTGTTCTTTGAGGGTCGAGAGGAGAAGACCATAATGAAAATGTTGAAGTGGCTCTTATATGCATTATTGTTGATTTAACCAAGAGCCATATTGCCTTGTCTTCTCCTTTGTATTGAATGCCTGCAGATTCCAGCTTAGTCCAATGCACGTGCACTATTATTATTATACACATCGTTCGGTCGTGCAAGTGAAAAGCAATAATGACGATATATGATGGACTGATTGAGATGAGAGAAGCTGGTATGAACTCGACCTCTCTCGTTTTTGTAAATACGATTAGTTCACCGTTCCTGATTCAGCCTATTATGAATAAACATGTTTGCAATGACAATTAGAGATTATAGTTGCTCGTGCGATGCTTAATTAGCTAGGAGCTTATAATGGTTTACCTTGCGTGCCAACATGCTATTAAAATGGTTGTGATGTGGTATGATAGGGTGGTACCCTCCTTTGAATGATTCAAGTGACTTGATTTGGCACATGTTCACACATGTAGTTGAAATAAATCAGCATAGCCTTCACGATATTTATGTTCATCGTGGATTATATCCTACTCATGCTTGCACTCGATGTTCATTAATTTTAATGCATGTTCATGACTGTTGTCGCTCTCTAGTTGGTCGCTTCCCAATCTTTGTCTAGCCTTCACTTGTACTAAGTGGGAATACTGCTTGTGCATCCAATTCCACAAACCCCAAAGTTATTCCATATGAGTCCACCATACCTTCCTATATGCGGTATCTACCTGCCGTTCCAAGTAAATTTGTATGTGCCAAACTCTAAACCTTCAAATGAAGTTATGTTTTGTATGCTCGAATAGCTCATGTATCAACTAGAGTTGTCTGTATCTTCCATGCTAGGCAGGTTATTCTCAAGAGGAGTGGACTCCGCTCCTCACTCACGAGAAAATGGCTGGTCACCGGGGTTCCCAGTCCCATGCTTTATGCAAATCAAATCAAAATAATTGCAAACAAAACTCCCTCGGGACTCTTGTTAGTTGGAGGCACTCGTTATTTCGAGCAGGCCATGGATTGATGCTTGTTGGTGGAGGGGGAGTATAAACTTTACCATTCTGTTTGGGAACCGCCTATAATGTGTGTAGCATGGTAGATATCGAGATCTCTCGGTTGTTATGTTGACAATGAAAGTATGCCGCTCAAAATATTATTTATCTCTGCTTTAAAATCGAGCTCTGGCACCTCTACAAATCCCTGCTTCCCTCTGCGAAGGGCCCATCTATTTACTTTTATGTTGAGTCATCACCCTCTTATTAAAAAGGACCAGCTGGAGAGCACTGCTGTCATCACCCTCTTATTACCATCTTGTTATATCATACTATGATTGTTTTGAGAAAGTGTTGGCATCTGAGATTTATTATTATTGCTCGCTAGTTGATTATGCCATTGATATGAGTAAACATGAGACCTAAGAGTTATTGTGAATATGGTTAGTTCAAAATCTTTGCTGAAAACTTGAATGCTGGCGTTACATATTTACAACAATAAGAGCAAACAGAGTTTGTAAAAGTTTTTCTTTATCACTTTTAGTTTATCAACTGAATTGCTTGAGGACAAGCAAAGGTTTAAGCTTGGGGGAGTTGATACATCTCCGTCGTATCTACTTTTCCAAACACTTTTTCCCTTGTTTTGGACTCTAACTTGCATGATTTGAATGGAACTAACCCGGACTGACGCTGTTTTCAGCAGAATTGCCATGGCGTTATTTTTGTGCAGAAATAAAAGTTCTCGGAATGACCTGAAACTTCATGGAGAATATTTTTGGAAATAATAAAAAATACTGGCGAAAGAATCAAGGCCAGGGGGCCCACACCCTGTCCACGAGGGTGGGGGCACACCCCCTGCCTCGTGGGCCCCCTGGTGCTCCATCGACCTCAACTCCAACTCTATATATTCACGTTTGGGAGAAAAAAATTAGAGAGAAGGATTCATCGCGTTTTACGATACGGAGCCGCCGCCAAGCCCTAAACTCTCTCGGGAGGGCTGATCTGGAGTCTGTTCGGGGCTCTAGAGAGGGGAATCCGTCGCCATCGTGATCATCAACCTTCCTCCATCACCAATTTCATGATGATCACCGCCGTGCGTGAGTAATTCCATCATAGGCTTGCTGGATGGTGATGGGTTGGATGAGATTTATCACGTAATCGAGTTGGTTTTGTTAGGGTTTGATCCCTAGTATCCACTATGTTCTGAGATTGATGTTGCTATGACTTTGCTATGCTTAATGCTTGTCACTAGGGCCCGACTGCCATGATTTCAGATCTGAACCTATTATGTTTTCATGAATATATGCGAGTTCTTGATCCTATCTTGCAAGTCTATATTCACCTGTTATGTGTTATGATCCGTTAACCCCGAAGTGACAATAATCAGGATCCTTACCGGTGATGACCGTAGTTTGAGGAGTTCATGTATTCACCAAGTGTTAATGCTTTGGTCCGGTACTCTATTAAAAGGAGGCCTTAATATCCCTTAGTTTCCAATAGGACCCCGCTGCCACGGGAGGGTAGGACAAAACATGGCATGCAAGTTCTTTTCCATAAGCACGTATGACTATATTCGAATACATGCCTACAATACATTGGCCAATTGGAGCTAGTTACATGTCACCCTATGTTATAACTGTTGCATGAATAATCGCATCCGGCATAATTATCCATCACCGATCCAATGCCTACGAGCTTTCACATATTGTTCTTCGCTTAGTTACTTTTTCGTTGCCACTGTTACCATCACTACAAAACTGCTAATGTTACTTTTGCCACCGTTACTGTTACTTCCATACTACTTTGCTACTAAATACTTTGATGCAGATATTAAGTTATCCAGGTGTGGTTGAATTGACAACTCAACTGCTAATACTTGAAAATATTCTTTGGCTCCCCTTGTGTCGAATCAATAAATTTGGGTTGAATACTCTACCCTTGAAAACTGTTGTGATCCCCTATACTTGTGGGTTATCAATAGCAAACAGTGCTATCATACCTAACTCTGCGGGCTAACAGGGTGCATTAAATGCACCTCTCAATGTCACATCGTTGGTTGCCCGGCAAGGCCTGCCGGGCTATCTTGCCAGCTCCACGCCTACTCACTTGACACGTCGCAGGACGGCTGTCATCTGTGGGTTTTTCCTGTAGGGAGAGGCTGCCATGTGGCGAATGGCTGCCACTTAGTCACACTGCGGATTGACACCGCACTGATCAGTGACGTGGGTCGTGGTGGAGTTGTTGGTGAGGTATTTTTGCCTCCGTGAGTCCCGGCAGACCCTACCGGGACGCCTTGGTTGTCTGCTTCTGGGGGTGGCCTCGCCCTTTGCCGGGCTCGCCTGCCCGGTAAAGGAGGCCCTTCTCTTTTTGATATCCTGCTTCTCTGGCTTGATCTTGGTCCCTCTGATCTGCATGTTGGTCCTTCGAATCTCTTAGTCCCTTGTGATCTGACTTGGTTTGGTGCTTCAATCTCATCCTCATGCCTGTGCACAGTTTGGGCAACAGACCCAGGGTTTGTTGCACCGACAGAAGCCCCTAGGCCTGCCCCGAACGCGTTGCCGAGCATCGTCGGGATAGGGCCTAATAAGTGCACAGGCGGGGTTGCTGAAGAGGTTGGTCTCTTGAGGTCTTCTTTGCTTATTTATTAGCCTTGATTTCGGGCCAGTTTATGGTTTCTCCGCGTGTTGTGTAAAGCCAATAATGGTGGGGCCGCTCCAGTAATGGACCGTGAATGACTTTAATGTACGGGGTAGAAACTGCTAATTCACTCTTCCCACCACGCCCTTATCCATGGCCACGTACGTTGCATGCATCGCGCAGGGTACGTAACCCAGGCGCGTGGCGTGGGTGAGCATAAAGGTGAGGGCCCGGTTGTCTTGAATTGGCGGAGGAGGACGGTGGCCGCCCGTTGAGGGAGTGGCTGCCCTCCCTGGCCTGCCTATAAAAGGAGGGGCGGAGGAGGGCGAAGTCATCTACCCTCGCATTCTTCTTCTTCTGTCTTCTGCTTCTGCTGGTTATGCTGAGAAAAATGGCTTGGGGTCGTGCCCTGGGCTCCATCTTGAAGTCTTTTCTTGATCTGAAAGGGGGACTCGGGCGGCACGGCGACAACACCGGGGGTGGCAACTCCGGCGTGCTCTCCGCCGGGCTGCCCATGGCCTTGACTTCAGTGGGAGGGGATGCGAACGACACCACGTCGAGGCTCGAGGCGGGCATGGCGCGTGGTAGTCGATCGCTTCCCATTCTTCTTCCCTTCGTGGTGATGGGGATGAGTCACGGAAGAGATCCGTCGCTGGTAGAGGAGAATCTGACTCCTCCTGGGCGTCGTCCTCCTGCCGTGCAGGAAGGCTCCTTGCTCTCATATATGTCTCCGGGATGTGCGGTGACTTCTAACGTCAGGGCTCCTGGGGACGACCGTGCTCTTTGTGGGAAGGCCCAGAGAGCATGGCGCCCGGCATGATGGTCGTGCCGAGGTCTTCGGGTGGTAGTGATGCGAACGGCGGCAGCAACCCACGATGCGTCAAGAACGGGGACGACCGTTCCGACGAGTCGTGTTTGCCGGTGACTCCGTGCCTCCCATCTGATCCTCCAGCAGTGTCACCATCCACGCCTACCCTCCGGTTTCTTCCTCCTTGCTGGGGAGCGGTGTCGTCCTGATCCTGGGGAGGCGCCAAATCCCAGTTGTGCCCTCTCCGGCCTCTTGGCCTATTCACTGTAAGAGATGGATGAGGCAAAGGCATTATTAAGGCACTTATCTTTTTTCAATCTTAAACCTGTCGGCACTTGCCAAATTTTAATTCAAATAATGTAATCTCTCCAGTCCATGTTGTGTTCTGTAATGCTTGTACTTGTATCAGCATATTAATGAAAAAGATGAACCTTGACGGGAACCCGTGCATGTGTACATCCATGCAGAGGCGAGATGCTTCTTTAATAGAAATAAACGAGTTTTTTCCCGGCGGGCTATCCTACTGGTACCCTTTTTGTCTGCCGGAGAGCTACATCTTCCGGGTAACAGACAAAGGGACCAGCCCCCCGCCAACTTCTTTTTATCAAAGGTCATTGCGACCATCCCGACCAAAGCAATGTCCGAGTCAGGGACGGGAGCACCTAAGTCTCAAAATAGTGACAAGGTTTTCCTATGCACAAGTTATAGCTTACAGAACACTAATGGACAGGAGGTAGAACTTATTTGTTTGGCTTGCCGGGGATCGCAGTGCCGGGCAGTCTTCTCAACTCCTTGTCGAAGCCAATTTCGCGATAGGAACCTGCAGCTTCATGCAAATGAGAATGAACGCAGGATGCGATACTATCTATATGCGTATGCAAATGCTCATGAAATGCTTATGCAGTGATCTTGGAATGCTCATGCATGCATGCAATCTTGGTCGGGGGCCCCCCACAGCGCTTCTTTATTTTCTCTTGCACAGGGTCATCGCCCTAGCTTTGTACAAGGGGTTACATGCAGTTGAGGCAAGGCCTGTACAAAAGGGTGGCTGCCGGGCAGGGCCCGACAGCCGCGCCTTACGGGTAGAACTTACAGAGATGCTCAATATTCCATGAGTTTTGCAACTGAGTGCCATCTCCGGTCTCTAGACGGAACGCGCCAAGTCTGGATACTCGTACTACCTGGTAAGGGCCTTCCCACTTTGGTGACAACTTGTTTGTACCCTTGGTAGACTGAACGCGCCTAAGGACAAGGTCACCTTCCTCAAAACACCTGGCGTGAACCCTGCGGCTATGATAGCGATGCAGGGCCTGCTGGAAGCATGCAGCATGCTTAGAAGCTCGGAGACTATTCTCCTCGAGTAGCACAGCGTCGTCACGTCAGTGCTGATCTTGCGCTACTTCATCATAGGCAAGCACTTGAGGCGACCCGTAAATGAGTTCCGTGGGGATAACTGCTTGTGCCCGGTACACTAGGGAGAAGGGAGTCTGCCTGGTAGGTCAGTTTGGTGTCGTTCTGAGGGACCAGAGAACTACTGGCAGCTCCTCGATCCACCACCTGTCGTCTTTCTGCAGCGTATCAAAAGTTCTTGTCTTGAGTCCACGCAGCACTTCAGCATTCGCCCTCTCAACTTGTCCATTGCTCCGGGGGTGTGCCACAGAGGCAAATGAGATCTTGCATCCGAGGGCATGAAAATATTGCATGAAGGCACGGCTCGTGAACTGGGTGCCGTTGTCGGTAATGATCCTTGCCAGAAATCCAAAACGACACACCAATTCTTTCAAGAACTTGATAGCTGACTAAGCAGTCACCTTTCTCACGGCAGTCACTTCCGGCCACTTTGTAAACTTGTTCATAGCAACGAACAAGAATTCAAAGCCCCCAATTGCTCGGGGGAAGGGGCCGAGGATATTGAGCCCCCAGACCGAAAATGGCCATGATAGAGGGATTGTTTGAAGAGCTTGGGCAGGTAGGTGGGTTTTCTTGGAAAGGAACTGGCAGGCTTCACATTTGGTGACTAGCTCGACCACATCTTGGAGGGTTGTGGGCCAATAGAATCCTTGTCGGAATGCTTTCCCAACTAATGCCCTTTGATCCAATGTGGGAGCCGCACATGCCTTTGTGTATCTCAGCCAGCAGTTCCTTTCCTTCTTCCCGAAAGACACACTTCAATTTCACACCATTGGGCCTCCTTCTGTATAGAGTGTCATTGACAAACTGATACATACTGGCCCTCGGGGCTACTTTGCAGCTTCTTCTTGGTCGCTGGGAAGCTCTCCGGTTTGGAGGAAGTGGACAATGTGCCTTGCCCAAGTTGGAGCCTGGGTCTCGGCAACGAGGACTAGCGGCACCTCCTCTGCTACGGGAGCACATGCCTCATTCGCGGGGTCCATGGGCCCGGCTGGAGGGTGTGGTCCGGCAGGCTGTGAGGAGTTGTTTCCGGCAAGGTCTCTGCCGGGAGTGGACAGCTCTACCGGGAGAGGCTTACCGGAGTCCAACTTTCTCCTTTTCTGGGCCATTGTTGTTGGGGATACGGAGGGCTGATTGAGATGGAGAACAAAAGTCCCCATTCCACAGGAAGCTTCTGCGCAGCACACTTTGACAGATGATCAGCTATGCTGTTCTCCGCATGGGGTACATGCTCTGTTTGCAATCCATCAAAGTGCTCCTCCAATCTCCTCACTTCCTCGACGTATGTCTCCATCAATGGACTTTGGTAATCCTTGTTGACTTGTCTCACCACAAGCTGTGAATCTCCTCGAATGATCAGCTTCTTAATTCCCAATCCAGCTGCAACCCTGATCCCGGCAAGGAGCCATTCATACTCAGCTGTATTGTTGGTTGCTTCTTCCCGGGCAAAATGCATTTGGACGATGTACTTCAAGTGCTCCCCGGAGGGGGGTGACAAGAAACACGCCAGCTCCTGCACCTTGTAGGGAAAAGGCACCGTCAAAATACATAATCCATTCTTGGGGCGATTCCTTGCCGGGGATAACTGTCGCTGTCACGTCCTCGTCAGGGGTTGGCGTCCATTCTGCAATAAACTCAGCCAATGCCCTGCTCTGAATAGTTGATGTACTCTCGAACTTCAAACCAAAGCTGGATAACTCCAAAGCCCACTCCACTATTCTGCCAGTAGCCTCAGGGTTTCGGAGTATCCTTTGCAACGGAAAATGAGTGTCAACCGTGATCTCATGGGCTTGGAAGTAGTGGCGCAGTTTCCTTGAGGCCATGATGAGACCAAAGATCAACTTTTGCACGCCAGAGTACCTCGATCTAGCCCCCTACAACAAGGAGATGACGAAGTACACTAGGCATTGCACCACTTTCTTCCTTGTCGTGTCCTTGGGGTTGCTCTCGTTGCCGTGCTCATTGTTGTCCTGATCCTTCTCTGACCCTGCCGGTCCCTGCTTACTCTTTGCCTCATCTACTTCTCGCTGCGCTACCAAAGCCGCACTAACCACTTGATTGGTTGCCGCTAAGTATAGCAGCAATGGCTCTTGGGGTTTGGACGCAACCAAGGAAGGCACAGAGGACAAGTAGGCCTTCAACTCTTGCAAAGCCGCATCTGCTTCCGGGGTCCACTTCATAGGCCCTGCCTTATTCAAAATTTTGATGAACGGCAGGGCGCGCTCGACAGACTTGGAGATGAACCTGCTTAGCGCGGCAGCGCATCCTATCGGATGCCTCACATCCTTAACTGTCCTTGGCGCTTGGATCTGCTCGATAGCTTTGATCTTGTCGGGGTTGGCTTCGATCCCCCGATGGGACACAAAGAACCCAAGCAACTTGTCGGAGGGAACACCAAATACACACTTCTCTGGGTTGAGCTTCAAATTGATCTTGCGCGGATTAGCAAATGTCTCCTCCAAATCTTAAATAAGGGTGGCCTTATCCTTGGTCTTGACCACAATATCATCCATATAGGCTTCTATGTTTCTGTGCAACTATGGCTCAAAACCTATCTGGACTGCCCTTGCAAAAGTGGACCCGGCACTCTTTAATCTGAATGGCATGCGGACAAAAAAGTACATACCACATGGAGTGATAAACGACGTCTTCTCTTCATCTTCCTTGGACATGTAGATTTGGTGATACCCAGAGTATGCGTCTAGAAAGGAGAGCAAATCACAACCTGAAGTTGAATCCACAATCTGGTCGATGCCGGCAAGGGAAATGGGTCTTTCGGGCAAGCCTGTTGAGATATGTGAAATCTATGCAAAGCCTCCACTTCCCGTTAGCCTTCCGGACTACCACTGGATTTGCCAACCATGTGGAGTGCAATACTCCTTTGACCAAACCAGCTGCCTCAAGCTTCCTGATCTCTTCTGCAATGAACTGCTGCCTCTCCAAGGCTTGCTTAGGACTTTACCTTGACAGTCGGGCATGTGGGCGACAAAGAAGGTGGTGCTCGATTACCTCCCTGGGAACACTAGGGATATCAGATGGTTGCCAGGAAAACACATCGATATTCGCCTGCAGGAAGGCAACGGGTGCGCTTTCCTATTTGTCATCGAGGGTGGCGCTGATAGTAAAAGTACCATCAACGTCAGCCAGCCCTGTCGGTACCTTCTTCACCTGGGGTGCGGCGACCTTGGATCTCTTGCTATTAGAACACTCCGGCACGTCGTCAACGGGTGTCGTGCACTCACTGGGGGCACGCTTCCCGGACTCTTTGCCGGAGTCTCTACAATCTCTCTTCTTTCCTTTACTTCCCTTGGCGGGAGGTGCCGCTGCCTCTGCCGCGACCGCGTCTCGATACATCTTGTCCACACAAATGATTGCATCCTTCTCATCTAATGGGATGGTGATGACTCCCAGTGGCCCATGCATCTTCAATGTGTTGTAGGCATAGTGTGATGCCGCCATGAACTTAGCCAGGGTCGGGCATCCAAGAATCTCATTTTACAGCAGGGGGAGATCAACCACATCAAACACAATCCTCTCAGTCCGATAGTTCAGTTCTCCCCCAAATGTTACCGGCAACGTGATCTTTCCCTTAGGATGGCTCCTGCCAGGATTAACTCCTTGAAACGTGTCGGTAACCTCTAGCTCTTCTTCTCCTATCTAATCTTGCTAATGACTGCCGAGGAAATCAGATTCAACCTGGACCCGCCATCCACCAGCATCTTTGTGACCTTGAGGTTGCGGATTGTTGGAGAGACCAACAACGGCAAACATCCTACCGCGGTGGTATAGCTAGGATGGTCCTCTTCATCAAATATGATGGGCGTACGGGACCACTTGAGCGGCTTCTGGGCCTCTGGCGCTGGTTCCACGGCGTTGACTTCTCGTGCCCACCGCTTGAGCTGGTAGTGAGAAGTGTGCAGAGATGCACCTTCGTCAACGCACAGGGCGTCTGTGGCCTTCTGAAACTCTTGCTCACTGGTTTCCTCTTCATTCCCTCCATCACTATCATCATCACAGGTTTCCTTCTCTCGACCTCTGGCGGGATTTCCTTAGTTCCGAAAGGGGTTGCTGGGGCGATTTACTTCACCACCTTGGCCCTTACCACCAGCAATATTCTGACCTTTTTCCTTATCACGCTTCTCATACTCTGCTCTCTGCTTCTTGACAAGCTTCTCAACTTGATAACACTCTTGAAGGTCGTGGCCCTTGGTCCGATGAATCTTGCAGTACGGCCCATCGCCCTTCCCGGCTTTCTCGGCGGCAGCGGCTTCCCGGCAGTCAGTGCACGCGGCAGCTTCCTTGTCGGGGGCCTCAGCTCTAGCCTTCTTGCCGATACTAGGCGTACGTGATCCTTCAACGGTCATCGTTGCCTTATCTCTCCACTTCTTACTGCGCTTCTTGATTTTCTTCTGACTGGTTGATTCATCATCATCTTCTGAATCAACATTGGCGCAATCTTCCTCTCCGGGCAACTTCCTTCCCTCCTCCATCCGAGCACACTTATCCACCAGTGTGTAAAGCTCCTTCACAATCTTGGGCAACCGCACATTCATCTTGGAACGGATACGTCGGTTGCGCACATTGGACTGGAGGGCAACTATTACGGCTGCCGGATGGATATTTGGGATATTTCTATGAACTTTGTTGAATCTCTGTAAATACTTATGAAGGGTTTCTCCTTCCTTCTGCTGGAGAAGCTGCAAGTCACTGGGCCTGTCGGGTTCTTGATGACTGCCAGTGAAGGCGCAAATGAACTTGTGGCACAGGTCAGCCCATGATGAAATGGAATTCTCCGCTAGGTGCTTCAGCCAAGACCTCACATTGGACTTGAGAGACAAAGGGGAGTAGTTGGAAAACACCTTCTCATGTCTTCCCCCGGCAGCCTGAACAGCGATGGTGTAGATGCTCAAGAACTCTGCTGGGTTCAGCCTCCCGTCGTACTTCTCAGGTATCTCTGGCTTGAACGTGCGAACGGACGGCCAACAGACTTGTCGCAGCTCTCGTATAAAGGCAGGGCAGCCAACCTTGAAAGGTAGGCACCCACCAACACCGAGCGCAGGCTCGTCGATGTTGAGGCCATCGCACCCGTCGGTCCAGCGGAGGTCGTCGCGGTGTTCCTCGATGACGACGCGCGCATCTCCTCTCCGCCTATCCTCCGGGGCTCGATGTTGGCATGGGCATACTCGAGGGTCGGAAGAGGCCATCGAGACATTGTCGGAGTCTTGATTTGGTTGCGCTCGCGCTGGCTCCCGCGGTGGGGACTACACTGTGGGAATGGCCCCTTCCGTACGGTCAGCAGCATGAGCTGTTGTTGTCGCTTGGGGAGGTCGTGGTGGGCCAGCTCACCGCGAGCCCCCAGCTTCGGCAAAACCGAGCAGGCTTTTGATGGTGGCATGCCATCCGTCCATCTGCTCGGCCACCTGCGGAAACCTTAGCAGCAGCTGAGCTCACGCCATGGCCTCCGAAGTTGTACTTGGCATGGATGTTGACAAAGTCCATCGTACCTTCGCTCGGCTCCTGACGGTGCCAGCGGCGGTACCACTGCGCCCCCGCTGTCACTGCTGGGCAACCACCTAAATGTGGTGTGGCGAAGGTGCTCGAGGGCCAGTGGATCCGTCGGGCATGGTGGCTTGGTCGGCCTGTCCCGGCGGAGGTGCACGCGCTGCGACCGCACCCGTGGTGGGGGCGGCCGGAGGGCGGCGGTTCACCCCGGTCCGAGCGCCGTTGTTGTGGCTGTGCCCGTCGGCGGGAGAAAGGAGCGCAGATGGAGTGACCCCCTCACCCGTACCTTGGGGAGCGTGGCCGTCGGGGTGCTGCTGATGCTGCTCTCCTCCGGTGCCTCCTGCTCCTGCGTCGGCCGCGGGGGAAGTGGTGACGGCGTCGCCTACTCCGACCACTTCCCCAGCAGTGTCCACGCCCTCGTGCGCCTCTACACCCCCCGCAGCGTTAGAGGCCGCGGGCGATGGAGCCTTCGAGGTGGATGGGTGAGCTGGAGGACCGAGCTTCTTCTTAGGCGCCATGGTCGATGGCATCGTCGAAGATGAAGATGGTGACGAAGTCGACGCGCTGCACACTCCTTCAGGTTCACGCAAGCGAGACCGCTACCTGGTGCGCCAAAGATGTCATGGGAAACCACGGCCACCTATGGGACCAGAGGTCCCTTGCTGGTTCGGCAGGGGACGACGCGTCGCACAAAGAGCAGACGAGCGTGGGGCAGCATGGCAGAGATCACACAGGCAATTTTACCCAGGTCTGGGCCGCCGTGAGGTGTAAAACCCTACTCCTGCTTTGGTGGACTGATGGTGGAAAGGTGGTGGCAGAGCGTAGTACACTTTCCCGGCAGGGGTTGCCATGGGGCAGCAGTGACTACGCGCGTATGAGGGTGTGAGTTATCCAACCTTCTAACCCTTTCTACAGTTGCCATGGGCCTCCTTTTATAGGTCAAGGGGTAACCACAGTGGCAAAGTAGTCATTACGCACTAATAAGATAGCAAATAGTGCTATCATACCTAACTCTATAGGCTGACAGGGCGCATTAAATGCACCGCTTAATGTCACATCGTTGGTTCGGCGGCAAGGCTTACCGGGCTATCTTTCCAGCTCTGCGCCTGTTCGCTTGACATGTCACAGGACGGGTGTCATTTGTGGGTTTCTCCTGTAGGAAATGGCTGATATGTGGCGAATGGCTGCCATTTAATCACTTTGCGGCTTGACACCGCACTGATCAATGATGTGGGTCATGGTGGAGTGGTTGGTGAGGTGGTTCTACCTCCGTGAGCCCCGGCAGGCCCTGCCGGGGCGCCTTGGTTGTCTGTTTCTGGAGGTGGCCGCGCCCCTTGCCGGGCTCGCCTGTCCGGCAAGGGAGGCTTTTCTCTTGACGATATCCTGCTTCTTTGGTTTGATCTTGATCCATCTGATCTGCATGTTGGTCCTTCGGATCTCTTGGGTCCTTGTACTCTGACTTGGGCTGGTGCTTCAATCTTGTTCTCGTGCGTGTGCACAGTCTGGGCAACAGATCCAGGGTTTGTTGCACCGACACCCGGCAAGGGTTGCCTCAGGGCGGCAGTGGCTACGCGCGTATGGAGTGTGAGTTATCCAACCTTTTAACCATTTCTACAATTGCCATGGGCCTCCTTTTATAGATCAAGGGGTTACCACAATGGCAAAGTAGTCATTACGCACTGATAAGATAGCAAACAGTGCTATCATACCTAACTCTGTGGGCTGACAGGGTGCATTGAATGCATTGCTCAACGTCACATCGTTGGTTGCCCGGCAAGGCTTGCCGGGCTATCTTGCCAGCTCCACGCCTGCTTGCTTGAGACGCCACAGGACGGGTGTCATCTATGGGTTTTTCCTGTAGGGAGAGGCTGCCATATGGCGAATGGCTGCCACTTAGTCACTCTGCGGCTTGACACCGCACTGATCGGCGACGTGGTTCGTGGTGGAGTGGTTGGTGAGGTGGTTTTGCCTCCGTGAGTCCTGGCAGACCCTGCCGGGGCGCCTTGGTTGTCTGCTTCTGGGGGTGGTCTCGTCCCTTGCCGGGCTCGCCTGCCCGGCAAAGGAGGCCCTTCTCTTGATGATATCCTGCTTCTCTGGCTTGATCTTGGTCCCTCTGATCTGCATATTGGTCCTTCGAATCTCTTGGTCCCTTATGCTCTGACTTGGGTTGGTGCTTCAATCTCATCCTCGTGCATGTGCACAGTCTTGGCAACAGACCCAGGGTTTGTTGCACCGACAATCGGTGGTCGATAGAACTTGAGGGAATAGTTGTTCTGCCTTTAGCTCCTTTTTGGGTTCGACACTCTTATTTATCAAAGAAGGCTACAAACGATCCCCTATACTTGTGGGTTATCAAGACCTTTTTCTGGCACCGTTGCTAGGGAGCAATAGTGTGGCGTGAATATTCTCGTGTGTGCTTGTTTGCTTTATCACTAAGCAGTTTTTATTTTCTGTTCTAAGTTGTTCTATATCTTTAGTTATGGATATGGAACACGAAACACCAACAAAATTAGTTGTACTTGCTACTCATGGAGATGGGGAACCTCCTAAAACCCTCGATGCTCGTTATGTAAAAGATATTATGCACTGCTTTGATAATCTTGAGAAAACACGATTCAACTATATAATGGGAGTAGCGATGGATCAACGTGATTACTTTAGGGATTATCGCTTGACTCATAAAGGGAAATTGCCATGGGATCAAATTCATATGTTGCGTTGGTATGCTCTGGAGCTATGCTTGAGATATGATTATACTTGTTGCTCTAGGATGAACGCTCCACACCTTCCCTTTTCATGCGAACTGAATGATAATCAAACCTTGGCTTCTTATGCTAATGGTATTTATGATTAATATGATGTGGAACGAATAGAAGAATTTGTTGCTTTTAAGGGTGCTTATGAAATTGAATCTTTGTTTGAAAAGTTGAAGATTTTGATGATTCAGTTTATAGACCTGAAAATTTTGCTATCCTTGAATATTGATATGATAATTATAAATTCAATTCCGATATTGATGCATGTATTGAGAAAGTCTCCGCTGGCCAAGAAGAGACTAACATTTTGCAGGAGTCTATGGAAGAAGGAATTGATGAAACTGTGAGCTCATTGGATGAAAAAGATGATGAGGAGAGCGAAGAACAAAAGGAGGAAGAGCGGATTGATCACCCGTGCCCACCTTCTAATGAGAGTAACTCTTCAACTCATACATTTTTTAATTTCCCTTCGTTCTTACCGAAGGATGAATGCCATGATAATTGCTATGATCCCATTGATTCGTTTGAAATATCCCTTTTTGATGATGCTTGCAATGCTTGTGGCCATGATGCCAATATGAATTGTGGAGATGAACTTGCTATTGTTCCTTATGTTAAGAATGACATTGTTGCTATTGCACCCACACATGATAGTCCTATTATCTTTTTGAATTCTTCAAACCACACTATATTGGAGAAGTTTGCACTTATTAAGGATTACATTGATGGGTTGCGTTCTACCACTACACATGATAATCTTGATGAGTATAATATGCATGTGCTTGCTACTCCTACTTGCAATTATTATGAGAGAGGAACTATATCTCCACCTCTCTATGTTTCCAACACGAAACATTTGCAAGAAACTTCTTATACTATGCATTGGCCTTTACTTGATGTGCATGACACTACATGAATCATGAACTTTGCCGTCTGCCATGGCAGACGGCAAAGGCATGCCTGGCGGATGGTAAAGGCCTTTGCCATCAGCCAGCAGACGGCAACACATCCGGCTGCACAAACTATGGCAAAGGCCTCTTGGCCGTCTGTTGGCAGATGGCAAAGATGCAAAGGACTTTGACGTCTGCTTGCAGACGGCAAAGAGCCTGGACGGCACATGTGGCAGCTTAGGTCCATTAAGGGGTAAACGGTGTGCTTTGTCGTCTGCTGGCAGAAGGCAAACATCTTTGCATCTTTGTCGTCTGCCAGCAGACGGCAAAGCGCCCATATAGGCCAGCCCAGGTAGCTGCCATGTGGCATGCTATGCTGTCTACTGGCAGACAGCAAAGATGCAAAGGTCTTTGCTATCCGTTAGTAGACGACAAAGCTGCCAAATAGTGGCAACTTTGCCGTCTGCCAGAAAACGGTAAAGTGCTTGTATAGCCCCTATTTTTTCTTTTTTTTCTTAAATTCATTCAATTTGACAGAATTTCACATTTGAAAATAATTTCAACAAGCATACCAACAATAAGTTTCCAACAACATATCCATACATACATATCCAAAGCAAGTTTCCAACAAGTTTCCATAAACAAAAAGGAAGCACAAGGAGAAGAGTACACTCCATCAATGCAAGCTTCCTCATCTAAAGCAAAACTGCAAATTGGGAAAGATGAAAGTCTGAAGAAGAAGAAGAAGAAGACTAGCTAGAAGAAAAAGAAGAAGAAGAAAAGAAGAAGAAGAAGAAGAAGAAGAAGAAGAATTTATCTTCTCTTTCTTTTTCTCCTCTCCTCTTCTTTATCTTCTTCTTGTTCTAACTAAGGTAGGTAAAAATGCCATTTTTTAGCTAAGCTAGGTAAAAGTGCTAAGTGTGTAGGTCATTTTAGAGCTAAGCTAGGTAAATAGATCATTTTGGAGCTAACCTAGGTAGTTATGCCATTTTCGAGCTAACTAAGCATATTTATTCATTTTTTAGGACAAAATGGTAAGTGTAGGTCATTTTACAGCTATTCTAGTTAAAATTGGTCATTTTGGAGCTAGGTAAGGTTATTTTGTCATTTTGGAGGAAAATAAACTAATTATATGATAGTTTGGAGCTAAACCAAGGTTATTATGCCATTTTTTACCTAAGTAAGCTAATTATGTCATAAATGAACTAGGTAAGCTACGTATAGATCATTATTGATCTATCCTAGGTAGTTATGCCATTTTTTAGCTAACTAAGCATATTAAGTCATTTAAGAGGAAAAATGCTAAGTATAGGTCATTTTATAGCTATCCTAGGTAAAATATGTCATTTTGGAGCTAAGTAAGGTTATTATGTCATTTTCGAGGAAAATAAGCTAAGTATAGGTCATTTTGGAGCTAAACCAAGGTTATTATGCCATTTTTACCCAAGTGAGCTAATTATCTCATAAATGAACTAGCTAAGCTAATTATAGGTCATTATTGAGCTATCCTAGGTAGTTATGCCATTTTTACCTAAGTGAGCTAATTATGTCACAAATGAACTAGCTAAGCTAATTATAGATCATTATTGAGCTATCCTAGGTAGTTATGCCATTTTCTAGCTAACTAAGCATATCAAGTAATTTTGGAGGAAAAATGCTAAGTATATGTCATTTTATAGCTATCCTAGGTAAAATATGTCATTTTGGAGCTAAGAAGGTTATTATGTCATTTTCGAGGAAAATAAGCTAAGTATAGGTCATTTTGGAGCTAAGTAGGTCATTTCTTAAGCTAAGTATGCATTTGTTAAGCAAAACACTTGCAAAAACTTACCATCATCACGGAGGTGAAGGACCGGTCGGGTTTGCGCCAGTGCTAGACGTTGAAGGACCGGTCGGGGTTGCGCTAGTGCGAGACGGAGAAGGATCGGTCGATGCTTGTCGGGAGGCATGTTGCACCAAAGATCATTTGCAATGTTTCGTTAGTATGATGCAACTAAAATGCGAATACTAGTAACTAATGACCATTCAAATGAAACTCACCATGTCCGCTATACCAATCTAGGGCATCGGCGGAGGGGTCTGGCCGTTTTGCTCGCACACGGACTGCACATTTTTTTCACGAGTCAGTCATATTAGTTAGTAACGAAACGAACATTACGTGCATGATCTGGCTAATATGGAACAGAAACTTACCACGAGGAGCTCGTATAGGGCCCTGTGAGATGCGTCGTTCCGGTTCCTCTCCACCTCCAACAGACTAGCCGTCCTCTCCTCCAACTCCCTCTCCCTCTGCTTAGCCTGCCTGTTTGCCTCCGCTAGAAGCTCCTGGGCCCTAGCCTCGATGGCGAGCTCCACTGGCCGTGGACGAGGCGGTATCTCAGGATCGGAGCTCGTCTGGTGCTTCTTGATCTCCCGGATAGTTCTAGGACAACGTATGAGTCCATCCCCAATGGCTACCGAGCCATGGTACCTCCCGTCACCAGATAGCATCACGATCTATGGATCAAAAGGACTCTGGCTCGGGTTGAAGTCCTCCCCTTTCCTCGTCTTCCCAACGTCTCTGTACCTCACGAGCTTGTTGTGGGAGGAGATGTTGGTGAAGCTCTCTGGATGATCGAGGTCATCCTCAGAGAATGCCTTGGTCTTCTTGTACGGGGCATTATGGGCCATGGCATAGAGGTTGTACAGTGGTGGCACGTCCTTCTTGTTGTGTCGCACCTAAAAGAGAGGAAAAAAATATTAGTTAAGGGCTTAAGCTAGCATGAAGAATGAAAATGCATGAATCGTGAAGCAAACCACAGACCCAGTGATCCCCGTACTCAAACAGGTTGGAGCTCCCTTGATGGTGTGGCACACCTTGCATTTGGGCACGCTTATCCCTGGCCTTGTTGTGGACGGCTAGCCATTGGAGAGAGCACCACTCATCCACCAACGCCTCCCAACAGTCCATCCTATCCGCACTCCATCTCGGGGGCGCCTAAGTTAGACAAAGAGAAATTTCAGCGCTACGCCTACAAATCAAATCAAGGAAACTAATTACAAGGCCTTAAGAATAGTTAATTACCTTCATGTACTTCTCCTTACTCAGATACTTGTCGCAGCACTTCTTCTTGGCCCTGTTAATGTTAGTCGAGGCGTAGTAGTCTCGAACAACCTGCACCCTAGCCTCGTGCCATAACTTCTGAAGTAGGCGCTTGCACTCGGCTTCGAGAACCATAGCCACGTTCTCCTCGTGTTCCTCAAGACACCTGTAGAAGGTCTACAATCGAACAAGACAACACTGATTAGTACAATCACTAGGTACTGTTGATTTTTTATTCTGTAAAGGATAAATTACCCAAAACCGCCGCCTCACAATGTCGGCCACCGTCTCGCACAAGACACCATCGACCCTCTCCTCCGGCGGGGCCGGGGCAGCCACGTACAGCTCCCAACTCAGTGCTAGTTGTGGAACCTGTAAGTGCGTCTAGTGCCCCTTAGTGATTTTGGTGATTGAAGACTTATTGGTTAAGGGACTAATGTGTTTTTGAGTGTACACAGGTCTATAAGTCTATGAGGAGTTCGATATTTACAGAGAAATTCCACCCCTAAAAATGAAGTTCTTCAACTGAAGACTTTGGATTTCTGAAGACTTTTTGAAGACTTTGAAAGTGAAGAAATTGGTCTGACCTCGAAGACTTGGCATTCATTCGAGGAACATGAAGTGTGAAGACTTTTGTTTTTACAGTTTCATTTTCTCTTTCTTGAGTCATAGGAAACACCGCCTATGTTGTCTCAACATAGCCGGTCCCAAGCCCGGGTAAAGGAGGAGGGTTGTGATAGGCTTGGCGAGCCAACGTAAAAACTCAGCAACTCTTATGGAGATGAAACCCAAAAGCTGCATAGCGGACGGCTAAAGCGTGCGGCGAATATCAAGAGAGGGCGGGGTAGACCGAATTTGACATGGGAGGAGTCTGTTAAGAGAGACCTGAAGGATCGGAGTATCACCAAAGAGCTAGCTATGGACAGGGGTGCGTGGAAGCTTGCTATCCATGTGCCAGAGCCATGAGTTGGTTGCGAGATCTTATGGGTTTCACCTCTAGCCTACCCCAACTTATTTGGGACTAAAGGCTTTGTTGTTGTTGTTGTTGTTGTTATTGAGTCATAGGAAACACCGTACTGTTAAAGAGGGTCGAGGAAATACTAAGGAAAAATTTCCATGTGATGCTCAACTCAAAATCCTACACCTACCAATCCCTTCGAGTGAAGCCATTGGAAATCTCATACAGTTCAGTCAATTTCTTCAGTGACAGAGACGAAGTTCTTCTGGTCACTTAGGAATTTGTTCTGACTAAGTAGTTAGGAATTCGCCAGTGCGGATTGCCTACAAGTGAGGAACATGATAGCCCTGAGGAATTTGAGCCTCATATATCCGACCGTTGTTGTGCTGCGCGCCAGCTATCCCAAAATATCTACCCACCTAACAGTCATATCATTGAAGGGCATTTATGTCTTATCATGTCGGGCTGCTCCCTAGGCTATAAATAGCCGCCCCCTACAACCACTAGCTGGTTGGCTGCTCCGAGAGAAACTGACACTTGTCATTTGAGAGCATCCCATCCTCAGAGGACTTTGAGCGAAAATCATCAAGTGAGGAAACCCAAACCCAAACACCTACAAACCCAAAGTGATTGAGAATCACTGAAGAGATTGATCCTGCGTGGATCCAACGCTTGTTACCTTAGAAGACTATGCATCTTCCAGACGGTTAGGCGTCATGGTCTAGAGCATCCAAGAGGAAATTGTGGATCACCGAGTGACCGAGTTTGTGAAGGTTTGGAAGTCACCTAAAGAATTACCACGAGTGATTGGGCGAGGTCTGTGTGACCTTAGCTCAAGGAGAATACGGTGAGGACTGTGTGTCCTCAGGTTTAAATACCTAGCCGCTCCAACCAGACGTACAATTGTCACATCAGTTGGAACTGGTCTACCAAATCAATGTCTTCACCAAGCCTACCGGTTCTATTCCTCAACTCTTTCATTTCCTCATTACAGTTGTTGTGTTCTTGTTCATATATGTTTGAAGAATTTGGCTGAAGACTTTCTCAATTTCCTCAGTTCAATTTCTTCAGTCTGTTTGTCTTCATCCTGTTTTATCCTGTGTTTACGTTTTCTGTACTCTGTGCTTGTCTTCATTTCATCATGATCCATGCTTGTGTTCTGTTATGTTTACATCTGAGTACTTATTCTGCTGCAAGTAGTTCTTCACTTAGGAATTTCCTCACCCTGAAATTCCTCAGTAAAGAATTCATAAAAATCGCCTATTCACCCCCCCTCTAGTCGATATAACGCACTTTCGGTTGGTATCAGAGCGAGGTACTCCCTTGTTCTGTGTGATTTTGGTTTAACCACCTGGAGTTTTAGTTATGTTGACCGCAGGTATGATCAAGGTCTCTGCTGGGTGTCCTACCTTCGATGGGACGGACTACCCCTACTAGAAGAATAAGATGCGAATGAATCTTGAGGCAATTGACAACAATTTCTGGTATGTTGTGGAAAATGGTGTTCCCTCAGTCACACCTTCTTTGAATGCTGCTGATGTGAAGAGATTCAAGCAACTCGATTCTCAAGCGAAGAACATCATATGTGGTCATCTGAGCAAAGGGTAGTATGGAAGAGTGAGTGCTTTGGAAACTGCTAAGCTTATCTGGGATAGGTTGTCCAAAGTGAATGAAGGAGTCTCAACCCAACGTGACTCTCGAGTTGACGTTCTTCGCAATCGCTTCAAAAGACTCGACAATGAAAATGTTCAACAAACCTTCGATCGCCTCACTGACATCTCAAAATGAGCTTCAAGCACTTGGTGCCACTGACATCACCGACCATGAAGTGGTGAAGAAATTGCTGAGATCGCTTGATTCTTCATTTGATACTCTGGCACTAATGATAAAAGAACGTGCTAATTACAAGTCACTTGATCCCGCTGATATCCTCGAGAGGCTAAACACTCATGAGTTCCAGCTTGCTGAGAAGAGAGTGTCGGATTTCGGGTTCCGGCAGACCCTTAAGGTTCGAACTCTGGGGTGCGCGCGGAGATCCAACCCTCCACCGTCTCGTACCTCGCCCGGTGCGAGGACCTAAACTACTAGAAAGAAACGGCACAAGAGACACGAGATTTATACTAGTTCGGGCCACCGTTGTGGTGTAATACCCTACTCTAGTTTGTGGTGTGGTGGATTGCCTCTTGGGCTGATGAAGAACAGTACAGGGAAGAACAGCCTCGCGAGGGTCTGTTCTTGGCGGGTGTGATGAACTGCTAAGTGTTGTCCCGTCGCTCTAGCTTGAGGATCGGGTCTCTATCTCTCTCTGGATGCTAATCGTCAGATCCCCTCTACTATGGTGGCTAGCTCTACTTATATAGACGAAGGCCCTGGGCCTCTTCCCAAATATTGAGCGGGAAGGGCGCCAACAATTGGCCATTTTGAAGGGGAACAGCGGGTACACTTATCCTGACTAAAGTTGGTCCGCGCTTTGCCAAAGGCTCTGGTGATGACGCCTTTGCTTGGGCTCCACGATGACCCTTCTAGCCGTTGGGGCTGGTCTTGGTCTTGTTGCACGAAAGCGGATGCCTTTGCTTGATGCTCTACGCTGCGCTTGCTCCCTTTGCACCAAAGAGGAAAGGAGGACGATCTTGTGGTGGCGCCCGGCTGGCGCCCTTGGTCGTCATGGCTTGCGTCATGGGCACCTCGCGAGGTACCCTGCCTTGAACTCTCCGCCTCCTCATGAGCCAGCCTAACGAGGCCGTGCCTGAGGAAGCTCCTGGTCGTCCGCCCCGCGAGGCTTGGCCCCTCGCGAGGGTCTTGAGCTTCTGTTGAGGAAGATGGGCTGTCCTGGGCCTCCTTTGAGCCACGCCGCAGAGCAGTGCGAGCAAGTCTGGGGACCCCGTTCCCGAAACGCCGACAGAGGCCCCGGGCCCACGGCGCGCCCGAACTTGGCCGAGCAAAGAGGCGAAAGGGCAAGTACGAAGCGTCGTGGGCCCTAACAGCCTGCGGCCTTGGGCGCCGCGTGGCGGTTGATTGGACGTGGGAGCCTCTGCAACCGCGCGGGTTGATAATAGAGCGGCATCTTCCTTGTCTCCTTTACTTTCTCCGATTCTTGCTCGAGATCCCTTTCTTGCGCCTCTCCTCCTGTTTCCAAGACCTTCAGATCCACTCCGCCTCCGTGCCCTAAGCAGTCATGGCTCCTCGCCAAACCCCGACCGAGCCTGGTACTCTCTGCCTTGGACCCGCCAAATGTGTCGTGGCGAGCCTTGCCTGATCGCCCGGTTGGCGGAGGCGCAGGGCGTCAATGGAACGGCGGTGCTCAAGGCCGGCTCCTCCGCCCCTGAGGGTCGGGGGAGTACCTTCTACCCGTTCTTCACGAGCGCCATCATTGCTGGTCTGGTGCCTCCCTTCTCCGAGTTCTTCTTCTCCGTCCTCCGTCACTACAACATCCAAGCTCTGCACCTTCATCCCAACTCCGTCCTTCTTCTGGCAATCTTCGCCTACTATTGTGAGGCCCATGTTGGGGTGAAACCCTCGGTGGCCTTGCTGCGCCACTACTTCTTCCTCCGAACCTCCCGTGGCTCCCCCTCCGCGTGCACGAGCTTCATTGCATACGACGGAGCCATCGCCATTTCAAACCCTGGGAAGCGGATTGAGGGTTTCAGGAGCAAGTGGGTCTTGGTGGACGCTGGGCGTATCCACCCACGGCTGATCCTTCCCACGGAGCCCGCCGAGAGCTCCGACGACTGGTCCCGAGAGAAGCTTCGGGATCCCCTTGGCCAGTCTTTGGAGAAGATGGATGCAGATCTGAAGCCGGCCCGACGCGTGGCAGCGGCCGACTGCGTCCTTCTTTGAGGGAGTTCTGGAGCACCAACTGCTCCGCTTCGCCAAGATTCGCCTTCGATGTGGAGGCCTCACCCGAGCCCCGTGTACAGCTAGCGAGGATCTGGCGACGGTCCTCCGATCCTTGGTTGGGGCGATGTGGCGAGACCGAGGGCGCCTCGCCCTGTTCCTTCGCGAGGATTGGGAGCAGGTTGTGGGGCCCATGCCCATCTTCAATGGGGACGGGCCCGTGCCCGTGGAGGCTCCGGAGGACCTGGTGGATGTGTCCTCTTCTGACTCCAGCGAAGAGGTGGAGGAAAGAGAGCCAGGAGAGGGGGTTGATTCGGGGCAGTCGAGGGCTCCCCCTGCGGTGCAGGCCCGCGTTCTCCACCTCCCCGAGAGCGGCAGCGGCGAGGATGAGGGTGAGCGGGAGGCGAAGCTCCCCGATCCCGAAGAAGGACGGACTGGCCTGGTCCCCAGGTCCGCCCGGCCCGGCGATCCTGACGACGCGCCTCCGGCTCCTGATCCCTTGAAGCTGATCCTGCAGCCGGCTCTCGGGCTTCAAGTATGGCCGAGGCTGCTCGAGTCCACCAGCGTCGACCAGTAAGTGCACGCTTTCCGTCTTGATTATTGCTCTGTTGGCGAGATCGATGTCCATGTTCTTTGGCCGGGCCCGCGCAGCGAAGTGAAGGGGCTCTGAGGCTCCACCCGTGACGGTGCCGCTGCCCGAAAAGGAAGATGATCCTGACGCCCAGCCTCTCCTGCCCGGGCGTCCTCGCGAGGCCTGGTTGAGCCCGCTGGGGCGAGCTCAGCCCCCTTGGCCCAGGCGACTCCCGAGGTGCCCTTGCTTGGCGCTGCCTCCACTGTTGTCGTGGCGCCGCTGGTTCCGCCTCAGGGCGCAGTGGTTACGCCGCCGCCATCTCCTCCTACTCTGCCAACCGTCTCTCGACTCCTCTCACATCTGGATCGTCTTTGCCGCCGAACTAGACCGGCTGGGCGAGATCTTCTGGGCGCCGACCCTCGCTTGGTGGCCGGGCGCTTGGAGCTGGCCTCTGGCTGGATTCGCTCTGACGCTTCGATTCGGGCGGCGCTGGTCCAGGCCTCAACGGCCTGCGACGAGGAGAAGCAGGTTGTTCGTGAGGCGAAGGTTGCCCGCGATGCTGCCCTGGGGGAGGCAGCCGGCATCCAAGGTCGTTGTGAGACGCTGGAGGGCGAACTGAAGAGCCTGCAGAACCAGCTTGCCGAGGAGGCCCGCCTCCGCCAGGAGCAGGAGGAAAGCATGAAGGCTCGCGAGGCGGCCGTCAAGGACCAGGGGGCCAAGCTGAAGAAGCGTCGTGACCGCCTAGGCGCGCTGGAGCAGGAACTGGAGGCGAGGAAGGTCGAGCTGGACGCCAAGGCGCGGGTTCTTGCCGAAGATCGCGTGGCCTTCATGGATATGGAGGTGAAGGCTCGCGCCTTGCTGAGGGAGCTTTACGATAGCGGCCTGGAGAGCCCACTAGCCGGTGCAGAGGACGGCCCCGCCAAGCTGCTTCCCTTCCTGGTTCACGCTCTTGAAGATGTCTCCCTTGGTCTTGGCCCCACGGCTGAGGCCGAGGCGCGTGTCTTGTCTTCCGGCACCGACGCCGGATCCTCACCCACATCTACCTTCGCGATCCCAGTCGACATGGACAGCCTCTTTGGAGCCAAGAAGCGGCGAGCATGCAGCTGCCGCTGCCGAGGCTGTGAAGGGTCGCGCGGAGGCTCTGTTGGGGAAGTTCTGGGCCTTCAGCACCAAGCCGAAGCGAGGCGCTGCCGGCCCTGCTGCTTCACGAGGCGAGCCCACTCCGCGCTGCTCCACCGCCGACAAGTGACTCCATTGTGGCTCCTGCTTTGCTTTTAATTCCTGCACATGTATCATGCCTCGAGGAGGCGTTTAAACTTGCGTTTGGTATTGAGATAACAGTGTGGACTGTAATATTTGCTTTTGAATTCCTTAAAATTTGTGCTTCCTACTTGCTTACGTTCTACGCCGGCAGAGCCCGGCCCCGCGCATACCTCGGCCGCCGTTAGCCTCGAACCAGGACGAGACCAAGGAGTGAGGGGCTACGTGACAAGTTAGGCTCCTGAGTCGCGATGCTCAGGAGTCCCCCTTGGCGCACGAACAGCAAGTAGGGAGGTGAGACGCGGGTGGATCCACCGTTCTACGTCTGCAGAGCCCGGCCCCGCGCATACCTCAACCGCCGTTAGCCTTTCGGAACTAAGGGGTGAGGGGCTACGTGACCAGTTAGGCTCCTGAGTCGCGATGCTCAGGAGTCCCCCTTGACGCTCAAGCGGCATGCGTACCTTGGCTCCGCTCGGGGAGTGGCGTCGTCGAACCAGGCCCGAGGGGCTGGCTGGGTGGCGTCGTCTGGCGTGGCCCAGCAGCCTCGCCCAGTGCCCTCGCCTGGCGCTCCCGAGGGAGGCGTTGCGGCAGGCCGTCTTGAGCTCTGGGCTCCACGAGGTTGATGCGACCGGAGGCCACCCTCGATTGTTTATCACCGGCCAGACATAAGCGCTTCCGCATGCGTCACGGGCATAGCCGCTCCTCGGCGGTGTCGCCAACCAGCGCGGAGCATGGTGCTTCCATCGAACGTGGGAGGGGGCTCCCCTCGGGAGGAGCCCCAGGCGATATACCCCACCGACACGTGATCGCACGGTAGGGCTGGACGAGGTGTATCTGGGCACCCGTGAGCCAGCGGGACTCCACGAGGCCCTACCTCAAAGGCGGGTTGCGCTGGCTCTGGGCCTTATCTTCGAGTGTGTTCTCGCAAATTTGGCGGATGCGGTGCTCTCGTCTTGGTCCCGGCTCGAGCTGGTCTCACTGTCATTGGCAAGCCAGTCGCGATGCCATGGACAAGACCAGAGGGTGAGGGCCGGAGAGCCGTAGGAGCCCTGAGTCGCGATGCTCGTGCACCCCCCTTTAACGAAAGCAAGCTGGATTAGATGACGCAACTCTCGTCCTCGGGTCCCGGCTCTCGGGCTGGTCTCAGCCGTCAGCCGGGCAAGCCAGTCGCGATGCCGTGGACAAGACCAGAGGGTGAGGGCGGAGAGCCGGTAGGAGCCCCGAGTCACGATGCTCGTGCACCCCTTTAACGCATAAGCTGGATCGACGCAGCAACTCTCGTCCTCGGTTCCCGGCTCTCGGCTGGTCTCAGCCGTCGGCCGGGCAAGCCAGTCGCGATGCCATGGACAAGACCAGAGGGTGAGGGCGGAGAGCCGGTAGGAGCCACGAGTCGCGATGCTCGTGCACCCCCTTTAACGCAAGAAGCTGGGTCGGATGATGAAACTCTACGCCCTCGGTCCCGGCTCTCGGGCTGGTCTCGGCCGTCATTGGCAAGCAAGCAGTCGCGATGCCATGGACAAGACCAGAGGGTGAGGGACGGAGAGCGGTAGGAGCCCCGAGTCGCGATGCTCGGGCACCCCCTTTAACGTGCAAGATTTCGCCACCCGTGAAAAGGCACCAAATAACAAGCATGGTGGAACGAGAGCATAATCCTAAGGAAAACGCATAAGAAGGATACATGCTGGGGCCCGGCGGGCGGCTTGGGGATGATGCAGCCAGGCGCCCCCAACAGGATAAGCTAAAGACATGAAGTAAAAGGGATACATGCTGCAGGGACGGACCCACGCGGCACAGGAATAATGCAGCCTAGGCGCTCCACCGGAAATAAAACTTAAAGATGTCACTGGTGATGTTGGGGATGAAGGGTTGTTGATGTAGCAGACTCGGTGGGCTGCGGGAGCCGATCCTCACGAGCCCCCAGGCCCGGGGGCCTCGGGAGGCTCCGGAGGCGTTGGCGGCTCCTCATGGGCCATCTCCATCTCCACCAGGGCTGCGGCGTGCCTGACCTCTTGAGCCTCCAGGATGGTCCTCATGAGGCAGCTGGCACGCAGCAGCCGCGTTTGGCGAGCCATAAGGCATGCGTCTGCAATGGGGCAGACCCTGCAACGCCCCACTCGCGAGGGCCAGGCGCTCTTGAGATGCGGCTCGGTGAGCCTGGTATGTCGATGCAGACGCTGAGCCCACCATCCTCGCTGGATGGGGGCCACAGTGGCGGCGGCTGCCCCTCATGACCCTTGACTCCCGTAGCTCCTGAATGGCCTTGTTGATGAACTCTTGAGGGTTCTGCCCTCCTGGTCTTGCTCCTGCTTGCGGGAAGCGTGCTTCAAAACACGCCTCCACGTGGTGCCCAAGCGCCTCCCTCGAGACCTTGGCGAGGTCGGCGGCCCTCCGTGGAGAGCCCCGAGCCCTACTGAGGAGGGCGCCGAGGCCGCTTTCCTATCACGATGGAAGGAGGCTCCCCTGGCCCGATCACGGGCCACCGAGGGGCCTGTCTCTTGAAGAGCCGGGCCGGTCGATGTCTTCTTCTTCTTGGGTGCAGCCTCGGGAGGCCCCCGCTGCCGTGGTCCAGGTCTTCCCGACGCTGCTCGAAAGGCTCGCTCCGAGGAGCACATCGTCTCTCTCTTCACAAGGCACCGTGATGACTCCCCCGCTCCCTGGCATCTTGAGGATGTTGTAGCCGTGGTGGGTTACGGCCATGAATTTGGCCAATGCTGGGTACCCGAGGATGGCGTGGTACGGCAGGCGAATGTGGGCGATGTTGAAGTCGATGAGCTCGGTGTGGTAGTTGTCGCGGGCCCCGAAGGTGACAGGAAGGCGGACCTGCCCGATCGGGACCGTGGAGCCGTCGGTGACTCCGGAGAAAGGCTTGGTTGGCTGAAGCTGATTGTAAGGCACTTGAAGATTGTTGAATTTCTCCATAGACAGGACGTTGAGCCCTGCTCCACCGTCGATGAGGGTCTTGGTGACTAGCACATTGCTGATGATTGGGGAGCAAAGCATCGGGAGGACTCCGGTTGTGGCTGCGCACTTGAGCTGATCCGCTGAGCTGAACGTGATGGCGCACGCCCGACCACCCGAGAGGCGCGTGGACTCGAGCTTGGGAGGACTGCATTCACTTCATGGGCGAACTCCTTGAAGATGCGGTGAGAGGTGGGGCTTGAGCTCCGCCCGAATGCACGGCGATGCACGCGCTTCTGGAAGCCCCCAGCCCCTCGTCTGATGACGGTCTTCGATTCTCCTTGGCGGCGGCAGCGAGGGAGGATCTGCGTTCCCTCATGGGCGATCCTTGCGAGGCTGATCCCTCCGGCCTCCCTCGCGAGGTGGGTATTGCCAGCCGGTCCTCGCGAGGTTGGTCGCGCCACCCTTTGGCGCTGGCGGTCTTCCAGCGTCTGCATTCCTTCCTCATCCTCGGCCGTAGCCCGGTCGCTGCGCTGGGCGTCTGCCGACCCTTCCTCAAGACGGCTCGGAGCTCTTGACATTCATTGGTGTTGTGGCTGTGGAGGTCGTGGTACACGCAGTACTGGCTGCCCTTAGAGGACTCGGGCTGATCTCTGCCTCGCTTGGTGTCTGGTTCGGCCGCGAGCACGGCAGCCCCCTTGCGCTTCACATCCTTGGCCTTGGACTTCTTCTCTTCGGGATCCACGGCAGGCAGCTCGAGGAGGGAGAGGCGCCCCTCCTCAGCCCTGGCGCACTTGGTCGCCAAGTTGAACAGCTCGTGGAGGTGCACAGATCTTCATGCATCGCCAGCTCCTCCTTCATCTTGACGTCGCACACGCCGTCGGAGAAAGGCAGAGATGATGGCCTCCTCCGTTACCCCCGGGATCTTGAGGCACACGTTGTTGAAGGCCGATGTACTTTTGCGGGGTTTCCCGCTGCTTGATTCGGGCGCATGTCGCTCACGGCGGGTGGCCGGTCGCGAGTACCACGGAAGTTGGCGATGAAGCGGTGCGCATCTCGGCCCAGAAGAGATCGTGCACTGGGGCCAGTTCAGGAGCCAGTGCGGGCCCGCCCTTGAGCGCCATGGGAAACCAATTCGCCATGACCTTTTCATCCCGTTGGCAGCCTCAATGCCCAGCTCAGAGAGCTGGAGGAACTCCAGAGGGTCACCAGGTCAGAGTAGCGAGGACGCAGTCCGGCTTGAACTTGGCGGGCCACGCGACGCTGCCCAGCTTCGGAGGTGAAGGCGTGGCAGCCCGCCGTGGCGCAGGGGGCCTCGGACGGCGAAGAGCTTGGTCTTGTGGGTCTCCCTGCGCCGTGGCTGGGGCAGCGCAGGTCTTGACGTCTTTGGAGCGGGGAGCGCTGCAGCTTCCTCAAGGGCGAGGGACTTCTTGACAGCTCTGCTCTTGCCGCTGCGGCGCTGGCGGAACAGGTTCCGCCAGGGCCAGCGCCTTGGGGGCTGTGGCACCGTCTTGAGGAGGAGGCGGCTGAGGCGCCGAGCTTCATCGCCCGTCTTGGGCGGGTGCGGTGCAGCGGCGGACGGGCGCTGGGTCGCCTCCTGCAAAGACGGACGAAGCTTCGGTGACTCGGTCGAGCCATTCTTCGTGAAACGTCGTCGGCCGACGGGCGGTAGCGCTGGAGCTCGGTTGCCGCGATGAGCGCAGCTCGTTTTCCATGAAGGCTGGGCGCCAAGGTGATTTAAGAACCAGCTGGGTGAGCGGCGGCGTGGCGGTGCGGCTGTCCCGCCTCATGGGCCGGAGTCTTTGGGGCGACGCTTGCTCTTCGTTCCCCGCCGGGCCGGTGGCGGCGTTGACGGCAGGCGACGGGGAACGACAAGGACGCCCACCGACGGGAGCCGTCTGTGCGACATGGGAGGCGAGGGCGGCTCGGTGCTCTACGCGGGCCCGACGAGCATCAGACATGGTTGCGGTGGTCGGGGAAGAACGAGGCGACGAAAGGCAGATTCCGACGCACCCCTACCTGGCGCGCCAAATGTCGGATTTCGGGTTCCGGCAGACTTTAAGGTTCAAACTCTAGGGTGCGCGTGGAGATCCAACCTCCACCGTCTCGTACCTCGCCGAATCGCAGGGACCTAAACTACTAGAAAGAACAGCACAAGAGACACGAGATTTATACTAGTTCGGGCCACCGTTGTGGTGTAATACCCTACTCTAGTTTGTGGTGTGGTGGATTGCCTCTTGGGCTGATGAAGAACAAGACAGGAAGAATAGCCTCATGAGGGTCTCTGTTCTTGGCGGGTGTGATGAACTGCTAAGTGTTGTCCCGTCGCTCTAGCTTGAGGATCGGGTCTCTATCTCTCTCTCTGGATGCTAATCGTCGGATCCCCTCTACTATGGTGGCTAGCTCTACTTATATAGACGAAGGCCCTGGGCCTCTTCCCAAATATTGAGCGGGAAGGGCGCCAACAATTGGCCATTTTGAAGGGGAACAGCGGGTACACTTATCCTGACTAAAGTTGGTCCTCGCCTGCCAAAAGCTCTGGTGATGACGCCTGCTTAGGCTCCACGATGACTCCCTTTCAGCCGTTGGGGCTGGTCTTGGTCTTGTTGCACCGAAACGGATGCCTTTGCTTGATGCTCTCGCCTGCGCTTGCTCCCTTTGCACCAAAGAGGAAAGGAGGACGTCTGGCTGGCCGGGCGCCATCGGGCGCCCTTGGTCGTCATGGCTTGTGTCACGGGAACCTCGCGAGGTACCCTGCCTTGAACTCTCCGCCTCCTCATGAGCCAGCCTGGCGAGGCCGTGCACGAGAAGCTCCTGGTCGCCCGCCTCATGAGGCTTGGCCCCTCGCGAGGGTCTTGAGCTTGTGTTGATGAAGATGGGCTGTCTTGGGCCTCCTTTGAGCCACGCCGCAGGCCACAGGCAGGCAAGTCTGGGGACCCCCGTTTCCAGAACGCCGACAGAGAGATCTCTATGGTTCGAGCTATAGCAGATCACGTGCCCTGAAGGCCAAGGTTGTCTCTGAATCTGAAGGTGAAGATTCTGGTAGTAGCCTTGGTGATACTGAAGAATTGAGCCAGGAGCTAGCACTACTCGTGAAGAAATTCCAGAAGTTCTCAAGACATGGTCGCTTTGGAAAATCCTCAAGGAGCAATGATTTCTCATCCAGTGACTACAAGAGGAGGCTATGCCACAAATGCAAGAAACCTGGTCACTACATTCAAGATTGTCCTCAGTGGGAAAAGGAATCAAAGAAAAAGAAATACAAGGATTACAGTTCTGATGACTCAAAGAAGAAGAAGAAATCTTCAAAGTATTCATCATCAAAATCCTTGAAGTCTTCATCTCACAAGAAGAGCAGCTCCAAGAAGGCTCGGGCATTCATTGGCAAGGAAATGGACTCTGATACTGAATCTGAGGAACATGAGGAAGAGGAGGCATCTGAGGAGTTCGAGTCCGGTGTGGCGAGCCTAGCTCTCGCCACTGCATTCATCAGCAAGTCCATCTTCAACTCTGAAGAAAATGGCTTCACCAACAAGGCTGATGAAGGCAATGATGACTACGCTCCCACCTATTGCTTCATGGCAAAGGGTGCCAAGGTACTCAAATATATCCCCTCTGAATCTAGTGAGGATGAATCTGATGAAAACCTAAAGCCCAGCTATTCTAAACTTGCTAAGATTGCTGTGAAACAACAAAAGGCTTTTGAAAAGGTTCAAAACATGCTAGACAAAAGTGATGATATGTTGGGTGAAGAAATGGATCGCACTAAGACCTTGACTGAAAATCTTCAGAGACTTCAGTCCAGGTTTGACAACCTTCAAGGTCATCATAACACTCTCTTATATGATCATGAGAAGCTTTCTTATGAATTTCTTCAAAGAAAGCAAGACCTTGAAAAGCTAAGAGTGAGTTATGAAGATCTTCAGAAGGAGCGTGATTCATTACTTGCTCAACAAATCAGCGCTTCTCAGGAAGAATTTGTTCCTCCATGTTTGAAGTGCAATGAACGTGAATCTGCTAATTCTTCACCTGAATGTTCAAATGCTTCTAATGCTACAAATTCTTCACCTGTCACTGCTATCACTAATTCCTCACCTGAGGACATTGCTAGTATTACTGATGATGCAGGGCTGAAGAAATTATACATGACAGGCATGTACAAAAGCCTCAAAAGGCATCATACTCTTTGTGATGTGCTTAAAAAGCAGATCCTCAACAGGAACCCTAGGAAAGAGGGTATTGCCTTTGAGAGGAAACTCAATGCTGATGGTACTTATTGGAAGCCTGAGCAGTACCCCAAAACCTCATGGGTTGCTGCAAAGGGACCTCTAGTTTATCCATCTAGTTTATCTGGCTTTACATGTGAATCTCCTCATTTTTCTGATGAGTCATTTGACTCCAACTATAAACTGTTCAAAAATCAGAATGGTGAAGTATTTGCTAGATATGTTGGCACTAACTGCAGGAACGGTTCCCCTATGAAGAAAATCTAGGTTCCCAAAAGATGCCTTGAAAGTCTTCAGGTGAATGTCCTCATGACACCACCTGTGAAGAATAGGAACCCCAGATCAAATTCTTCATATGGACCAAATTCTTCATATGGATCCAAGTCCTCATATGGACCAAATTCCTCACGTGGATCAAATTCCTCAAAATGATCAGAGTCCTCATATGATCATCATCATGCTAACACCATTGTTTCGCAGGAAAGAGCTAAGGGCTATGAATATGAGCATTATTCTTCTAATCATTATGTTCATAAGTCCTCGAAGAATTTCTCTGCTTATTCATATGCTTACCCTAACTCCTCTTATGTGAAACGAAGTGGACTGGCTTCTAGCCACCTTTCTCATATGGAGCTCGCAGAGTGATGAACTCTTTGCCACCCCTTCAGATGTGGGTGGTGAAGAAAAAGAACTAATCTCTTATGCAGGGTCAGGTCTCCAGACGTGCTTAAACGTCTGAAGAATTTGCTGGAGACCTGAAATTGCCTGAAAGGACGCAGGCTAATCATGAAGAAATGAACTTTCATTTCTCACGTCCTCATATTGCTTTATCTGTTCTATTACTTTATGAAATTGATCTGGTGAAATTGATGTCATATTCTTCACTGATGAAGTATATGAGTTCATAAGTTGCACTAATTCATCTGCAGGATGATCAACCCAAAGCCAATGAGTGGGTCCTCGATAATGGATGTACAAATCACATGACTGGTGACAAGAATCTATTGATGGATGCTCCCTTATCTCCATCGCATCTGAAGCATATCACCTTTGATGACAAAGGCAAAAGTCAGGTATTGGGTCTAGGTAAGGTTGCGATCTCAAAGGATCGACACATGGACAAAGTCATGCTTGTCGAGTCCTTAGGATACAAACTCATGTCTCCTCAATGCTTTGTGATCTTGATATGGTTGTTGTCTTTGGCAAGTATCGTTGTGTTGTGATCATGGAAGCTGACCATTCCAAAGTCTTCGAAGGCTTTAGGAGAGGAGACTTGTATATTGTTGATTTCTCTACAGGACCACAACCAGCCGTCTGTCTACTTGCAAAAGTTTTAGAAGGTTGGCTATGGCATCGATGACTTGGTCATGCAGGCATGAGGGATCTGCACACGCTCGTGAAGAAGAAGCATGCCATTGGCATTGAGAATGTCAAATTCCTCAAGGATCACTTATGCGGAGCCTGTGAAGCTGTAAAGATGACCAAGGCCAAACATCCAGCAAAGACTATCATGACTACCACTCGACCATTTGAATTGCTTCATATGGATCTCTTTGGCCCTAACCATTATTCTGTAGTTACAAATGATGCATCTCTATATGGCTTTGTTATTGTTGATGATTACTCTCGTTACACATGGGTACATATTGTCACTTACAAACATGAGGTGCAGGAAGTCTTCAAACGATTTTCCTCGAGGGCTTCAACCAACTTTCGTGTGAAGATCAAGCACATCTGAAGTGATAATGGAACCGAGTTCAAGAATTCTGGTCTTGATGACTATCTTGATGAACTTGGTATTACTCATGAGTTATCCGCTCCTTATACTCCTCGTGAGAATGGTGTCGTGGAGCGCAAGAACATGACTCTTGTTGAGATGGCTCGCACTATGCTTGATGAATACAAGACGCCTCGTCGTTTCTGGATTGAGGCAATTGATACTGCTTGCCACATCATCAACAGGGTATATCTTCACAAATTCTTCAAAAAGACTGCTTATGAACTCCTCACTGACAAGAAACCCTATGTGAATTATTTCAAAGTCTTCGGTGCTAAATGTTGGATTAGAGATCCTCATCACAACTCTAAATTGGCACCGAAAGCACATTAAGGTTTTATGCTTGGTTACGGAAAGGACTCACACACCTACAGAGTCTTCAACAACGTTCATCACAAAGTTGTTGAAAGCGTAGATGTCTTGATTCGATGAAACTAATGGCTTGCAAAGAGAGCACCTACCTTCTGTGATAGATGAACCAGCACCTGAGGAAACTATCAAGTTCAAGGCTACTGAGGATGTCATTCCGATCGAAGAATCTACTGAAGAATTCATTCCAGATCATGAAGAACGTCTAGCTAATGCACCTGAAGAAAATGGTGCTGAAGAAAATGGTGCTGAAGAAAATCGTGATCAAATTCCTCAACGACAACCCGCTCATCCTCGTGTTGCAAACGAAGTGCAAATTGAGAAAATCATCGATGACATTGAAGCACCAGGTCCTCTCACACGCTCAAGAGCTTCACATTTATCTAACTTTTGTGGGCACTTTGCTTTTGTCTCTATCACAGAGCCCACTAAGGTAGATGAAGCATTTCTGGAGCCTGAGTGGATTCAGGCCATGCAAGAAGAATTACATCAGTTTGAGCTCAACAATGTCTGGGAACTGGTCAAACGTCCAGATCCTCACAAGCACAATATCATTGGCACAAAGTGGATCTACCGCAACAAGCAAGATGAAAATGGCCTTGTTGTGAGGAATAAGGCACGGCTTGTGGCTCAAGGCTACACACAGGTTGAAGGAATTTATTTTGATGAAACTTTTGCACATGTTGCTAGACTTGAGGCTATTCGCATATTACTTACTTATGCTAACCATCATGATATCACTTTATATCAAATGGATGTGAAAAGTGCATTCCTCAATGGTAAGATTGAGGAAGAACTATATGTTGCTCAACCCCCAGGTTTTGAAGATCCAAAGCATCCTGACAAAGTCTTCAGACTCAATAAGGCCCTTTGTGGCCTCAAGCAGGCCCCTAGGGCATGGTATGATACTTTGAAGGAATTCCTCATGAAGAAAGGCTTCAAAGCCGGTTCACTTGACCCAACTCTTTTCACTAAATTTTATGATGGTGAATTGTTTGTGTGCCAAATATATGTTGATGATATTATCTTTGGCCATACTAACTAACGTTACAGTGATGAATTTGCCTATATGATGAGTGAAGAATATCAAATGTCTATGATGGGAGAATTGATATTCTTATTAGGTCTTCAAATTCGTCAATAGCGCAATGGCATATTGATGTCTCAGGAGAAATACCTCAAGGATGTACTGAGGAAATTCGGCATGCAAGATTGCAAAGGGGTCAAAATTCCAATGCCCACAAATGGCCACCTATGCACTGATGAAAACGGTATTGACTTTGATCAAAAGGTATACCGCTCCATGATTGGCTCTTTATTGTATGTATGTGCATCTAGGTCAGACATTATGGTTAGTATTTGCATGTGTGCCCGGTTTCAAGCTACACCAAAGGAATCACACCATAAGGTTGTGAAGCATATTCTTCGATATCTAGCTCACACACCAACACTTGGATTATGGTATCCCAAGGGCTCGGTGAGGGAGTTCCGGACTAGGGGGTGTCCGGATAGCCGAACTATCATCATCGGCCGGACTCCAAGACTATGAAGATACAAGATTGAAGACTTCGTCCCGTGTCCGGATGGGACTTTCCTTGGCGTGGAAGGCAAGCTTGGCGATACGGATATGTAGATCTCCTACCATTGTAACCGACTACGTGTAACCCTAACCCTATCCGGTGTCTATATAAACCGGAGGGTTTTAGTCCATAGGACGAACAACACTCATACCATAGGCTAGCTTCTAGGGTTTAGCCTCTTTGATCTCGTGGTAGATCCACTCTTGTAACACACATCATCAAAATTAATCTAGCAGACGTAGGGTTTTACCTCCATCAAGAGGGCCCAAACACAGGTAAAACATCGTGTCCCTTGTCTCCTGTTACCATCCGCCTAGACGCACAGTTCGGGACCCCCTACCCGAGATCCGCCGGTTTGACACCGACATTGGTGCTTTCATTGAGAGTTCCTGCGTAAATGCGCCCGATAGGCCGATGGCTCCTTTGATCATCAACAACGATGCGGTCCAGGTGAGACTTTTCTCCTCGGACAGATCTTCGTGTTCGGCGGCTTTACTGCTGCGGGCAATTCGCTTGGCCATCTGGAGCAGATCAAAAGCTACGCCCCTGGCCATCAGGTCAGATTTGGAGGTTTAAACTATACGACCGATATCCGCGGAGACTTGATCTTCTACGAATTCGAGCCGCAGCCAAGCGTGCCGCACTGTCTCGATGGGCATGATCTAGCTCTGCAGCCGAACAGTGCCTTGGAGGCCGCACCAGTATCCGCTCCGGCCCTTAATCCGGAGCCGGATTCCCCGACCGAGGACAAGTGGTTGGACACCGCCTCGGGGGCTACAATCTCTACGGCGATCGAGCCGAACTCCATCCCTGTCCTTTGCAAAGACTCCAGGGCGCCGGACTCCTCTCTGGACTCCGAGCCCTCCGCGCCCTTGCCGATCGAATCCGATTGGGCGCCCGTTATGGAGTTCACGACGCGGACATCTTTCAAGACTCGCCCTTTGGCGACATCCTGAATTCGCTAAAGTCTCTCTCTTTATCCAGAGAGCCCTAGCCGGATTACGGTCAGGAAGGTTGGGATGCGGACGACGAAGAAATTCAACGCCCACCCACCACCCACTTGGTATCCACTGTCGACGATCTAACCGACATGCTAGACTACGACTCCGAAGACATCGACGGTATGGACGACGATGCCGGAGATTTATCAAGACCCAGCGCCTACAGGCAATTGGAAGGCCACCTCGTCATCGACATATACATGGTGGACATCCCAAAAGATGGGAACGGCGATGGAACAACGGAGGATGACCCTCCAAGAAGCAGCCGAGCGCCCGGCGTCGTGGCGCCATTTAAATCCCGCCACAAGAAGAATGAAGATTCCGCACCGGAGATAACAATACACCGACAACGCCAAGACAATCCACTCCAGCAAGATCCATCACAGGAGGATGAAGACGCCAGCCCTCAAGAGAGAGCGCGTAACAAGAGGTAGAGGATTATATGCCTCCCTCCAAGACGAAGCAAGCCTCGACGACAATGAATTGTCGTGCTCGAGAATCCCGTCGAACAAGAGCTGCGTTTTAGACGCAGGCCTATGGCCACGGGCGAACAGCCTAAAGAAAAGCAGCAACGACTTAGAGCTGATCAGATCTGCTAGCCGATGATGGACCGAAGTCCTCGCGGCGAAGAGCATGAGCTCGAACGCCCCTCAAAGCTACCCTAAACGCAAGATGCTCCCCGATTAGAGGAGGAGGCTTACGAACCCGCATCACCAGGATACAATATGGCTGACCGACCACCCCGTGGCCGCGACAGAGAGGCCTCTAGGCCCTTCATTAGAACCGTACCCCGGCATCGCTCAAAAAGCACACGGCCAAAGGGGAACGCTCCGGACCTGCGAGATATATTGGAGGACAAGGCATGACAATCAAGATCGATCTATGGATCGCGTGGGCGCCCCACGGTACGTGATGAAAACCGTCGCGCCGGACACGATGAAGTCCGGCCGGCGAACAAAAATGTACCAAGCTCTTTTGAGCTCCATCGTGAAATCGCCCGATGCAGGCGCGACACCCACTATGCTTCACAGACGAAGTAATGGATCATCAAATCCCCGAAGGGTTTAAACCCGTCAACATTCAATCCTATGATGGCACAACAGACCCCGCGGTTTGGATCGAAGACTATCTCCTTCACATCCACATGGCCCGCGGTGACGATCTTCACGCCATCAAGTACCTCCCCCTCAAGCTTAAAGGACCAGCCCGGCATTGGCTCAACAGCTTGCCGCCAGAGTCAATTGGGAGCTGGGAGGACCTGGAAGCCGCATTCCTCGATAACTTCAGGGCACTTATAAAGCGACCACCGACGCCGATGACCTAAGCCACATAATTCAGCGGCCAGACGAATCGGCGAGACAATTACGGACACGGTTCTTAACCAAGAAAAACCAAATCATCGACCGTCTCGGATGCGGAGGCCTCGCGGCCTTCAAGCATAACATCCATGACGAGTGGCTTGCTCGGCACCTAGGACAGAGAAGCCGAAATCCATGGCAGCCCTCACATCACTCATGACCCGCTTCTGCTGGTGAGGATAGCTGGCTAGCACGCAGCAACAACCTCGGCAAAAATTCGGCAGTCCGGACTTCAAGGACCAAAACGGCAGGCAGCGTCGTAACAAAAACAAACGCCGCACTAACGGCGACAATATTGAGGATACGGCACCAATGCCGGATTCAAAGGCTCTAAACCGGTCAGCGGAAAAGCCATTCAAACGAACTACTCCGGTCCGTCCAATTTGGACCGAATACTCGACCGCTTGTGCGGATACACGGCACTTCAAAAGCCGCTTAACCACACCAACAGGGACTGTTGGGTATTCAAGCAGGCAAGTTAATTGCGAAAACAATGACAAGGGGCTGCATAGCAATGACGAGGACGAGACCCAACCGCCCGAACAATAGAGGATGTAAGGGTTTCCCCCACAGTGCGGACGGTGAACATGATATACATAACGCACATACCCAAAAGGGAGCGAGCGTGCACTCGAGGATGTCTACGCTGATGGAGCCAGTTGCCCCAGTTCAATCCATGGTCCTCCCGCCCGATCACTTTTGACCAAGGACCACCCCACCAAAGATCCGCCACGGGGATTCGCCAGACCGGTCTTAGACCTAATCGTCGATGGATTTCACCTAATCGAGTCCCGATGGGCGGCGGCAGCACTGAACCTGCTTTACCGAGGATACGGTCGCAAGATGGGCATAGACCCTCAAGGATTAAACCTACCAAAACAACCTTTAAAGGCGTCATACCGGTGTAGAAGCCAATTGTATAGGCTCAATTACACTGGAAGTGGTCTTCGGATCCCGGATAACTTCCAAGCGAGGAGTTAATCTTCGACATAGTCCCGTTCCGCAGCGGCTAGCATGCCCCTTTCGGACGTACCCGCGTTTGCAAAGTTCAACGCGGTGCTGCACCACGATACCTCAAGATCAAGATGCCAGCCCTCGAGGAGTCATTACGGTCAACGGAAACACTGAACGTTCTCTCCGCACGGAGGAACATCTGGCGCTCTCGCGGCGAAGTGCAATGCAGCCTCTTAAGGCAATTCTCGAGTCCGCCGTTAAGCGGTCGGACACAATAAGCGCCGGAGTGACTTACAACAAGACCACAGCACGTTCAGAGCATCGCCAGAGCGAGGCGGCCCCAACCCCAGCCCCCGCGAACGTCAGCAGGTCCTTCGCAGACACCATTACGCTTCGGAAGATACCATGGGCATGGGGAGAGGGGCACGACCACGATAAACCTGCATCATGCTCAACCACACCAAGGGCTCTCAAGTGTGTCGTTCCTTTTTCTTTTCTTTTTACCTTTTACTTTTTACCCACAGGACTCCGTTTGTCAGAAGCCCTGTCCGGCAGCAGACCTGCCGAACTCACGATGCAACAGCCAAGGAAGGATAAAGGCTACAACGAATATACAGTGGTCTCCATTACGAGCATTTTCATACACCAATCTGCAGCCTACCCTCGGAGGGGGACATGTTTAATGATCTCATACCTTGCTTATCGCACTATTTGTGTCGTTCTGCATTTGTAGCAGCACTTGTTGAATAAAACAATGCAGCACCTTTTTGTTTATTATTGCATTTCTTTTCATACATATGTTCATTTACGACATGTTGCATCCGTACACTTTGGTACGGCTAATATACACCGGGGGCTTATGTTTCCCGCGTTATGGTGTGATGAGTCCGAACACTGTCACAAGTGCGGCACCCCGAACTTATAGCACTATATGCATCGGCTCCGAATCATGTCTTGGGTCAATAGTTGGGTTTGCCCGGCTCCCGTGTTTTGGTACCTTACGTTCGTTATATCGGCTAAGGTAGCACCGGAGAACCATCTGCGATTCCGCCCCTTCGGCTGGGTTAACGCCTCAATGGAGAAAAGCTAAACTGACCGGCCGTCATGATGAGGCAAGAGACCGGTCGCTGTTCGAGAGGTTTTTAAGTAGTCCTTAAAGACTTATGCCGCTTAGAGCGAGGAGCCGGATCTTTGTCCGGCCAAGGCGTGGATAGCGCCCCAAATTCGACCTTCCGAAGACTAGGGGCTTCACTAAATTTAAAATTATAGAATTCTATGGCTAAGTGAGAGTGTTCAAGCATTATAAGTCCAGGTTGCACAGTTCATTGTGTTGAGCGCCTCCCTAGATGGATCCAAAATGGGAACAAGAGCGCTCAAGTTTATCCCAACACCCCAAAGACTTCGTGGCATGGGGGTCAAGCCGACGACTTGCCATCTCTCGATTTGATAAACAGCCAAATGTAAGGTAATATTTTAAATTAACAAGCGTTGCTTAGCGCATCTGAACTAAGTTTTCAGCAAGACAGATAACAAAATGCGAGTCTACTCAAATATTACATCTTTGGAGCACTCACCTGCAATAGTGCGCGCCTTCAAAGACACTCTTATAATACATCTCGGGCGTGCGATGCTCCTTGCCCTCCGTGGCGGGTCCGTCCACAAGCTTCGGGCATCCATCTTGCCCCGGTGCACCTTTCTTGGCGGGCAAGGGCCCGACGGGCACCCTCGATACAAGCGGAATGCTTGATAACTTCAACCCAGACACGCATCCACCAGCCGCCGCACCAGTCAAGTAGCTCCTGTGCATGGCCTCCTTAGGCCACACCGAACTATGAGGCCCTTCATGGCCTGTTCGGCCGCCTTGTGGAGCTCGACCAGCTGCTTGACCGGGATCACTAAGGGCACGGATGTCCGCCTCAAGATATCGAGACCAGAAGACCTTCTCCGTCGAGCTCCCTCCTCGGCCCGGTAGAATGCGGCAAGATCGGACACATGCGAGGAAGATCTGCGAACGCCTCGAGAGCTCCGAATTCGGGTAAGCAACAGGTAATTAACACTCACATGCTTACTCTGAATGAAAAATGCCTTACCCGCTGCTATTTTCTTCACCGCCTCAATCTCCTGGAGGGCCTTGTAGGCTTCAGCCTTAGCGGCTTTGGCACTCTCAAGAGCCGTTGCAAGCTCAGACTCTCGAGTCTTCGAGTCACGCTCCATGTTCTCATGTCTTTTCACGAGATCCTGGAGCTCTTGTTGTACCTCCGCCACCGCCTCCTGCTTCTCTCGCTCGGTGCGTTCGCACCGCATTACGTTCGACATGCCACCGCCTCTTTCAGGGTCGCCACCTCGTTAGTGGCCCCTACAATACCCATGTTATCCTTGTCATTTTCTTGCAACCAAATCCTTTTCTCAGAAGGTACAATTTTTATAAGGTATTACTCACCTTCTTTTTCCTCGAGCTGCTTCTTGGCATGGCCGAGCTCGTTCTCGGACCGCTCGAGGTTTTTCTTCAAAGTATTGACCTCCGCCAAGATCGATGCGGAGGTCAAGCACGACCTGCAATCCCATATTGACATATTTTTATGACTCCTGCGTTTATCTTTCTAAAGATCCTCAGTCCGCTTTTCTTTCCGAACACCGAACCGAGCATCGAGAGGCTCTTGTCTATGCGGTACCATTTTACATATATTAAAATTTCTTACCTCAAAGCCTGATGGAAGGCTGGTACAAGCTTGATCAGCCCGCTCTTTGGCGGATCGAACTGTCCGGATCACCGCACTCATAACAAAGGCGGTGCTCCTCCTCGATGGAGGCGCCGTTGAGCGTCTCCGAAGCTATCCGGTGCCTCCGGTTGGACGGCGACACCGGCGTCTTACCCTTCTTGCGAATGGATCGTTTGCCGGACTCCGGAACCACTGAAGGTTCTGGCATTGAGTCCGGACAAGGGGCCTTAGAGCCCCTGGGGGTCTTGCCCCCCACGCGCCTGGAGTCTAGGGGGTTGCCTTGTGGCACCTCCTACGCCATCTCCTCGGGACCAAGCCCCCTTTGGGGCCCCGCCACGGCGTTGTCCGCGGCATGAGGCGAGGAGGCGGCCGGAAGCGAAGTACTCTCCATTTCTGACGAGCCCAGGGACCCGCTCGATGAATCGGTGAGCTTCGCCTTTGGGTGGGCTGCACGATTGTTCGACATTAGAGAACACTCTGCAATAATAAAATGCCATGGGTATCCGGACACTTACGATCTCGCCAGGGCTTGGCCCTTGTAGGCCAATCCCCTAAATGCGTCGTCGATGTTGGTGGAGAAGTCCGGAGGAAGGGTTCTTCCCTTCTTGGACCCTCCGGCCTCCCGATTAGGCGGCCTTCCTTTTCCTCTCCTCCCCCGGGGGAGAGGCTTCTTCTTCTTCCTCCTCGTCTTGAGGAGGAGATTACGCTTGAATCCGGCGGCACTGGCGTCGGGTGCTCCTTCGAGTTCCCGTAGCCTCCTTCTTGGCCTTCTTCTCCGGCACTACATGGGGTGCGGAGCCAGCAGCCCGTCAATCCGGGCGTCCGCTGGGTCTTCCGCAAAGGAGTTGGACGATTAATCGGTCGGGCGTCTTCACCCGGACACTGTCAAGAATAGGGAGTTCTTAGAACCCACGAGAGTCAATCTATGGAAAAGGAGTCCCGTAAAGGGTAAAATAACTTACCTCGCCGGCTTGACACGCGAAATGTATCCGCGATCTTTGTTAGCGGATGCGGGGCTTCAGCGCCATGAACAGCACCTTCCGGGCATCTTCGTGCGTGGTATCGAAGAGCGGCTCAAGGTTCGGTCTGTGCGGATCAAACTCCCACAAATTGAAGCCCGTTGTTGGCATGGGAGAATCCGGCGGATGAGCATCACACTGATTACGTCGACAAGCCTGCGATTCTTGTCCACCGAGTTCCGGACGCATGTTTGGAGTCCGGATAGCTCGTCCGAATCCCCCACTTCAGGCCCGTCTCTTTCCATGACAAGAGCCGTGTGGGAATCTAGATCTGAATTCGGGGCCGCCACCCATTCAGGTCGCGTGGCTCGGTGATGTAGAACCACCCCGATTGCCACCTTTATTGTCTCCACAAAGGAGCCCTCGAGCCACAGGACTTTGGCCATCTTACCGACCATGGCGCCTCCGCACTCCGCTTGGCTGCCCTTCACAACCTTCGCTTGACATCAAGGTCTTGAGCCACAAGCGAAGTGGGGCTGGATGCAGAAGGAAGGCCTCGCACCTGACGATAAACACCGAGGCGTTGAGGACGAAATTGGGGCCAGGTCATGGAAGTCCAGGCCGTAGTAGAACATGAGCCCCGGACAAATGGGTGAAGTGGAAAACCTAGTCCATGGAGGAAGTGGGGAGAAATACCACCCTCTCATGAGGACTGGGTTGGAATAAGCTGCCCAGCGTCAGGCAGCTTTGTCTTGTGATATCACCGGACAAGTATCCGGCCTCCAGCATCTTGTGATGTGCCCCTCCGTGACGGAGGAGGCCATCCATCTGCCTCCTGCTCCTGACATGGTTGGAGAAGGTTGAGGAGGAAAGTGCGGACTTGGGCGCTAGAGCTCGAATGCACGGGAATGGATGAGCAAAGGAGGAAGAAGGCGTAGGTGAAAGGGTGGATCCTTATCCCCTTATATGGGTGGAAAAAAACATGTGTCCCCACCGTCCTGGTAAAACTCGCTTATCTCCCAAGCGCCACAATCAATGGCGCGGTTGGGTTACCCACGTCCGTATTGATGGGAATCCCGGAATAAGGGGAGCACGATCTCTGCCTCGACAAGACGTGCCAAGGAAACCGCCGCTAAACGCGCCGAGGTGGAGCAGTAAAAACAATTTGAATAAAGGCTTGGTAGTGGTGCGGCGTCACGCCACAAAATACGTCGGCAGATTGATCTTGTGTAATATTATTCTCTCTCTACGGTGGTATGTGGAATTTATTTTTGCGAGCGGACACTATCACAGTGTTCACAATCTTCTAGAATTATTCGGAGGAGAACCCGCCTTGCAATGTCGAAGACAACATGCGCGCCCGGACTCGTCGTCATTGAAGCCTGGTTCGAGGGCTCTTGAGGAGTTCCGGACTAGGGGGTGTCCGGATAGCGAACTATCATCATCGGCGGACTCCAAGACTATGAAGATACAAGATTGAAGACTTCGTCCGATGTCCGGATGGGACTTTCCTTGGCGTGGAAGGCAAGCTTGGCGATCTGGATATGTAGATCTCCTACCATTGTAACCGACTACATGTAACCCTAACCCTATCCGGTGTCTATATAAACCGGAGGGTTTTAGTCCGTAGGAAGAACAACAATCATACCATAGGCTAGCTTCTAGGGTTTAGCCTCTTTGATCTCGTGGTAGATCCACTCTTGTAACACACATCATCAATATTAATCTAGCAGGACGTAGGGTTTTACCTCCATCAAGAGGGCCCTAACCTGGGTAAAACATCGTGTCCCTTGTCTCCTGTTACCATCCGCCTAGACGCACAGTTCGGGACCCCCTACCCGAGATCCGCCGGTTTTAACACCGACACTCGGCTTTTGATATCATTGGATATTCAGACTCTGACTATGCTGGTGATCGTGTGGACCGCAAGTCAACATTTGGAACATGCCATTTCCTCGTACGATCTTTGGTCTGTTGGTCCTCGAAGAAACAGAAATGCGTATCACTGTCTACTGCTGAAGCTGAGTACATTGTTGCTGGTTCTTGTTGTGCTCAATTGTTGTGGATGAAGCAAACTCTCAAGGACTACGGCGTCAACATGAAGAATGTGCCTCTCTACTGTGACGATGAGAGTGCCATCAAGATTGCTCACAGCCCTGTTCAGCACTCGAAGACAAAGCACATTCAGATTCGTCATCATTTTCTTCATGATCATGTGTTGAAGGGCGACATTTCTATTGAGCATGTGAAGACTGAAGAACAGCTAGCCGATATCTTCACAAAGCCCTTGGATGAGAAGAGATTTAGCAAGTTGCGGTGTGAGCTAAATATCTTAGAATCTTCGAATGTTCTTTGAAAAGGACCCTCATCCAAACACTTATGCAAAATTGATGACTTAGATGTGCAACACATGAAGAAATGTTTTTCTTCAATCAATGAAGACTAAAACTCTAAGTGTGAAGAAATTAACGAAGAATTTGATTCTCAGAGCCCTATGACAATTGTACGCGGTGTTTGAAATCATCATTCTTATACGGTGGGCCTCGCCACCACCAAAAGTTGAAAATCTTCAATTTGAGTTTTTCTTCATTTTTGAAATTCCTCAGTTGTTCATTTGCTTCAACTTTGCATCGTCTTCACTGTTTCCGTCGTTTTTCTTCATTGGCTATATATATATATGATTTTATGTCCTCTACAGCATTCACTTATTGCTATTTCTTCAAGTTGTTTTTTTTTTGCTAAGTGGATGTGATCGGACCCTTCCCCCTCTATGCTAAACTCAACCCAATCTATTCAGAAATTCTTCATGTGCGTTCTATTCGAAACTCGTTCAAAATCTTCACTGTGTCCTTGTCAATTGAAAAATCTGCGAACGGAACTTTAAACTTATCTTATCTAAATTTTCGGCTTTGCCGCTCAAACCGTTCCACATCCCACGAAAATACTTATCTATTCACCCACGATCTCACACGATCGCCACCTCTCAGTACGTGGGTGACACATGTCAAGCAAATGAGAAGGTTCAGGGGCACGTTCATCCAATTTCTTCGAGCGAACAGTTTTTCACTACGGCTATATATACCCCTCCCCTTCCTCACTTCACTTTTACTCCGCTCGATCTCTCTCCCGCTCGAGCTTCTCAAACCCTAGTGCCGCCCCTACTTCATAAATGGCGGTGAGGAAGAGCTTCCTTTGCCTCGACCTCGTCAGCCGTCATTACTCGCGTCATTGCAGATTTCTTCAATCCGCCGCCGCGTGGTTGTCTTCCTCGGCCGAGTTAGGAGTGGAAGATCTGGGCAGCAAACTTCACTTCTACACTTCCCGATTAAATCGTGTTCTTCGTCAAGGGTAATTAAAAGTTACTTTTACTGCCCTCTTTGATTCGAATGATTTATACAAAATCTTCAAAGGTGTTTTTCTTCAAATCCTCACACACTAAAACACCTCACATGTCATCTGTTCTTGATCCCTTTCTCTAAGCAATATTTTTCTTCAAGATTCCTCAAATGTGTGGATTTTTTATCTGTACAACTCTGGAACCTAAGACAAAGAACGCTTAGTGAGATTCTTCAAGAATCATCTGGTCAAATTCCTCAAACTTGTTCTTTTTGAAAAACCTCTGAGAACGCATATGACCTCTCCAAATTCCTCGCAGCTATACTCTGTTCACAGGTACACATGTCCGCTGCTGAATCACTAGGTTCTCATCAACTTAACTCATTTGCAGCGTCCCTCGAAGAAAAGTTGCACACCTCTTAAGAAAATTCAGTTGTTCATATTCCTCATCTGAAGAAAATGGCTGACGGTAAGAAGCCACAAAAGGGAGGAAAGAGGCCTGAGGTCAACACAGCATTTGAAATCCCTGATGACATTTATGCTGGGTACTGCACACCCCCTGAGGAGGATAAAAATCAGCGCAAGGTGCGCATTCAAAAGATTGAGAGGAGATGGGCAAGATAGTGGAGGGAGTACAGATATGTTACTCCCAAGTACATGAAGAAATTCGTTGTTACCCCTCCATGCTCGAGACCTCCATTGGCACCTAGCCAAGTAGCAGATCCCACCAGCCTCAAGTGCGGTGAGGACTATCCTGAAGAATGGGCCAAGCGCCAGGCCAAACTGGCCAAACAGGCAAAGGAAGCAGTGAGGAAATTTAGTGAAGACTTTGCTGCTGCTGCTACCACTGCTGAGGCCTCTGCAAGCAAGCCAAAGAAGGCCATGGCTAAGAAGCCTGCTCATAAGCGAAGTGCTTCACCCTCAAAGCCCTCACGGCCAACTCCTCAAGCTGCTCCAGCTCCTCCAAAGTCCTCAGCTCCTCCGCCAAAGTCATCAGCTGCTCCGACCAAATCCTCTGCACCTGTGCATCTCGCCACGTGCCAAAGGACAACATGCATCTCTATTGCCTCAGGAGCTTCTGCTAATTCCTCAGTTGCACCAAATTCTTGGTGGCCCCTCTGCTTTGAAGAAAAAGGCCACTGCTAGACGAGGCACTCGACCAAGTCCTCACAAGAAGCAGATCGCCTTCCAAGTGTCGTCTGATGAAGACGAAGTTGATGACGAGGAACTTGCCAAAATCATCAGAGACAGGCAGGTCAAGGCAGCAAGAGCCGAAGTCAGCAATGTGCCATTGCTTTTGGATCTGAAGTTGATTCTAGACTTCATCGACCTATGGCACAAGGATCCCAACACATCTTTGCCGGAGATGAACCTCACTCCTGGTCAAAGTCATGTTTTGACTGCCTTCATTGAAGAAGAGTGATACGTCCATCTTGCATCATGCTTTTATATCGATATTTATTGCATTATGGGCTGTTATTTCACGTTATGTCACAATACTTATGGCTATTCTCTCTTATTTTACAAGGTTTACATGAAGAGGGAGAATGCTTGCGAAATTTGGAATGCAGTGGAAAAGAAGCAAATATTGGAGACCTATTATGTGCAACTCAAAAGTCCACGAAACTCCATGGAATATCTTAAAATAAATAAAGAAAAATCATCGCCAAAGATGAAGGCCGAGGCCCACACATCGCTCAAGAGGGTGCCCCCACAGGCGCCCCCTACCTCGTGGGCCCCCGGTGGCTCTCCGATGCCCATCTTCTCCTATATGAAGTCTTTCGATGAGAAAAAAATAAGAAGCAACCTTTCGGGGCGAGACTCACGCCACGAGGCGGAACCTTGGCGGAACCAATCTAGGGCTCCATGAGGCTGTTCTCCGGGGACACTTCCCTCGGGAGGGAAATCATCGTCATCATCATCACCAACGCTCCTCTCATCGAGAGGGCAACCTCCATCAACATCTTCACCAAAGCACCATCTCATCTCCAAACCCTAGTTCATCTCTTGTATCCAATTCTTGTCTCCAAGTCCGGGATTGGTGCTAGTAGGTTGCTAGTAGTGTTGATTACTCCTTGTAGTTGATGCTAGTTGGTTTATTTGGTGGAAGATCATATGTTCAGATCCTTTATGCATATTATTACCCCTCGATTATGAACATGAATATGCTTTGTGAGTAGTTACGTTTGTTCACGAGGACAAGGGAGAAGTCTTGCTATTAGTAGTCATGTGAATTTGGTATTCGCTCGATATTTTGATGAGATGTATGTTGTCTAGCCTCTAGTGGTGTTATGTGAACGTCGACTACATAACACTTCACCATTATTTGGGCCTAGAGGAAGGCATTGGGAAGTAATAAGTAGATGATGGGTTGCTAGAGTGACGAAGCTTAAACCCTAGTTTATGCGTTGCTTCGTAAGGGGCTGATTTGGATCCATATGTTTCATGCTATGGTTAGGTTTACCTTAATACTTTTGTTGTAGTTGCGGATGCTTGCAATAGAGGTTAATCATAAGTGGGATGCTTGTTCAAGTAAGAACAGCACCCAAGCACCGGTCCACCCACATATCAAATTATCAAAGTACGAAACGCGAATCATATGAGCGTGATGAAAACTAGCTTGACGATATTCCCATGTGTCCTCGGGAGCGCTTTTCCTATTATAAGAGTTTGTCCAGGCTTGTCCTTTGCTACGAAAAGGATTGGGCCACCTTGCTGCACTTTATTTACTCTTGTTACTTGTTGCTCGTTACAATTTATCTTATCACAAAACTATCTGTTACCACTTATTTCGATTTCTGCAGAGAATACCTTGCTGAAAACCGCTTATCATTTCCTTCTGCTCCTCATTGGGTTCGACTCTCTTACTTATCGAAAGGACTACGATAGATCACCTATACTTGTGGGTCATCAAAGAGAAATGGAAATTTGATCAAGGAAGAAGAGTGAAGAAAGTGCAGTACAAGAAACAGCGCTTTTAGAAGCAAAATGTTCTGAAGCCTTCCCCTGAAGAACTCGTTGCCTTGCAAGCCGAGATCAAGCAACTAAGTGATGAATTTGATCGCTACTATGTTGACTAGCTTGGAGCCAAAGTCAGGTTTGTGAATTTGACTGAAAAGTTCACTTCCAATGTTGCAGCCCCAACGCAACAAGAAAATCCTCAGGCTGAGGCATCTGCTCAGCCGACTGAAGAAAATGCCACCGGGCCGATGACAATCGAGCTACTGAAGAAACTTCGAGCACCGGGGCTGATGACTACATTCCAAATTACCGAAGAAATTGCCAGGGCATCCACTAGTGGTGCGCCTGAAGAAACTGAAGAAATCAGGGCAACTGCGACAGTTGTGCCTGAAGAAATTGAACCAAATTCCTCTGCTCCTCCTGCGCCTACTCCAACTCCGATCCTTCCATCTGCATCAGATGTGAAGAAGACCAAGGCTGCAGAGCATGCAGCTGTGAAGAAAAGGAAGGCATCAACTTCATCAGATTCTTCAGCTCCAAAGAAGATGAAGCCATTGACCAGCTCTTTTGCAAATCCAATTGATGCTATTCCGGTCTCATCCATGCCATCAAAGGACCTTGTTCCTTTTGATGAAGAAAATGTGATTCCAAGTGAATCTGATGATGACATTCCTTCTGCTACTTCTTCAGAGCAGTTGGATGAAGAAATTGAAGCGGATGCAATCCCTTCAACCCCACAAGTCTCATCGCCCATGCCTCAGTTCACTGCTGAAGAGGCCGGGTTGAAGAAAAAGAAGATGATGAAGATGTGGACATTGGGTGTACAACACCAGTGTTGAACGATGACTTTTGGGAAAGTTATCACCCCAACTCTCCTCTGTTCACACCACTACAACAAATTCCTCAGTCCCCTGTCAAAACTGAAGTACAAATGGGATCTAATGAACCTCATGCCACACCATCTGTCCATGAAGAAATTCCAGCCACTCGTGCTGATGAAAATGTAAATGAAGAATTGAAGACCCAGTCACATCAAGAAGAACCTGAAATTCCTCAGCCTGTGGATCCTGAGATTGCTATTCCTGAGGTGGTGATGCAATTGACTGATACTCCTCAGCCCAAGCCAAAGGATCCCTTCTTGAAGAAGCAGAAGTTCAAGGCTGATGACTTCTTTGGTGAGCACGTGTTCTTCACTGATTATAATCCTTATGACTCTGCTCATCTTAGAAGGAAACGCTTCTGGACTGCCAGCCAGGCCAATTTCTATTCTTCACTGCTCTTCAACAAGGATAAAGTCTTCGACCACGAGCATATTCCTCATGTGGACATGGAATCACTGCCTTGCTTCACCCCTGTCCTCAGTGTGCTTCATGACGCAGACCTCCTCAACTTTTACTCTGACATTGTTGATTGGAATGAAGAACGTATTCTTCAATTCTACGCAACACTGCACATCACAGGAGCCGCTGATGATATCAACTCTTGGGTTTTGGACTGGATGACCGAAAACACTCATTTCAAAGCTCCGGCCTCTGAATTACTTCACGCCCTGCCAATCAGTCCTCCCCTTGAAGGTACTCGTTGTCTGTACCAAAATCCTGAACTCACTGCTCATTATATGCAAGTGCTTATGAAGCCTCTGAAACCCGGTCAAGCCCCAAGGACCAAATTCCTCGTGAAGGAATTGCTATATGTGCCCAGAACAGTCTATCACATTCTGACAAAGACAATGAGTCCAATCAAAGGCCACGACTCGTCTGATGAAGAAATCGTTGGCATCATGAAGAATCTACTTTTCAACATCATGCATGGCATCCCTGTCAGTTATCATGATTTCTTCATGAGGACTCTGGCCAATGTCGCACTCTCTCCTTTTGAGTTGAAGCCTTATGCTCCTTGGATTATGAGATTCCTCAGAACAAGGTCTTCACTCAACTACAAAGCTGATTTTCAGAATCACCTCAGCTACTTGCCCCCAATTGAAGTCCTCAAGCGGACATATTCCTCAGCTAATGTAAAGGGCAAGGCACCTGCTGCCATTGATGAAGGCATTCGTCCATTGGATGGTCAGTTTCGCAAAGCTGCATCTTATTCCACCAATGATGACTCTGCCACTCATGACTCTGCTGCAAAATGCATCCAAGCCAAATCATCAAGCCACAGCTCCAAGGGTGATGACTGATCGTGAGCTGCTTCTTAGTCTTCACCAGAAGGTGGATCGAAACCACAAATGGGTTAAGCGTCAGTTTGGTTCTATTCTTCACAACACGACTGCTACACAGAATGTAGTGAAGAAAACCATTACTACCTCCATGAAGTCTTTGGTCGCACCTGGGCTATCTTATCTCATCTATATGGTGAAGAAGATTTGAAGCAAATGGGTCTCAAGGAGGACTTTGACTAGTCTGCACCTCCACCGAAGAAATACGAGAAGGTCAAGGTTCCTTCCTTGGTGGCCAACTCATATTCTTCATTGCGCGAAACCAACGAGCATGAAGACTTGGACGACACTGCTGCTGGCCCTACAACAACAAACGACCCCAACAACGCTGGGGCTCCTCCATCAACATGATATTCTTCAAGGGCGTTAGTCCTCATTTTTCGATCCTTTTGGTCATTCAATGACAAAGGGGGAGAAATTTGAGTTACTCTTCAAGCGGGTCTATCTTATATGGGCGTTTTTTTTGCTAAGTTACAACTCTCGTTCTTCTGATGACTTTGCTGGATCGAGTTGTAAACTTAAACTCTATGGTGTCCTGATACTTTTGCTGTGTTTTTCTGCATGCTTATTCCTCGTTAATGTTAACGCACGCATGCTGAATTACTTCAGTCACCATATTTCAACATGCATTTCAAATTCTTCATATTATATGTAGAATGCGTGTATGAATTACAAGATATAGGGGGAGATCTCCATGATTCTACTCTTCAAGTGTGCATTGCTTCAAAAGCAAATTCCTCACTATGCACATCTTCAGGTGGAGTTCTTCTATATCTTTGGTTTGATCTTGGTCCATCTGATCTGCATGTTGGTCCTTCAGATCTCTTGGGTCCTTGTACTCTGACTTGGGCTGGTGCTTCAATCTTGTTCTCGTGCGTGTCCATAGTCTGGGCAACAGATCCAGGGTTTGTTGCACCGACACCCGGCAAGGGTTGCCTCAGGTCAGCAGTGGCTACGCGCGTATGGGGGTGTGAGTTATCCAACCTTTTAACCATTTCTACAATTGCCATGTGCCTCCTTTTATAGATCAAGGGGTTACCACAATGGCAAAGTAGTCATTACGCACTGATAAGATAGCAAACAGTGCTATCATACCTAACTCTGCGGGCTGACACGGCGCATTAAATGCATCACTCAACGTCACATCGTTGGTTGCCCGGCAAGGCTTTCCGGGCTATCTTGACAGCTCCACGCCTGCTCGCTTGACACGTCACAGGACGAGTGTCATCTGTGGGTTTTTCCTGTAGGGAGAGGCTGCCATGTGGCGAATGGCTGCCACTTAGTCACTCTGCGGCTTCACACCGCACTGATCGCGACGTGGGTCGTGGTGGAGTGGTTGGTGAGGTGGTTTTGCCTCCGTGAGTCCCGGCAGAACCTGCCAGGACGCCTTGGTTGTCTGCTTCTGGGGGTGGTCTCGTCCCTTGCCGGGCTCCCCTGCCCGGCAAAGGAGGCCCTTCTCTTGATGATATCCTGCTTCTCTGGCTTGATCTTGGTCCCTCTGATCTGCATATTGGTCCTTTAAATCTCTTGGTCCCTTATGCTCTGACTTGGGTTGGTACTTCAATCTCATCCCCGTGCATGTGCACAGTCTTGGCAACAGACCCAGGGTTTGTTGCACCGACAATCGGTGGTCGATAGAACTTGAGGGAATATTTGTTCTGCTTTAGCTCCTTGTTGGGTTCGACACTCTTATTTATCGAACAAGGCTACAAACGATCCCCTATACTTGTGGGTTATCAAGACCTTTTTCTGGCACCGTTGCCGGGGAGCAATAGCGTGGCGTGAATATTCTCGTGTGTGCTTGTTTGCTTTATCACTAAGCAGTTTTTATTTTCCGTTCTAAGTTGTTCTCTATCTTTAGTTATGGACATGGAACACGAAACACCAACAAAATTAGTTGTACTTGCTACTCATGGAGATGGGGAACCTCCTAAAACCCTCGATGCTTGTTATGTAAAAGATATTATGCACTGCTTTGATAATCCTGAGAAAACCCCATTCAACTATATAATGGGAGTAACGTTGGATCAACGTGAATACTTTAGGGATTATCGCTTGACTCATAAAGGGAAATTGTTATGGGATCAAATTCATATGTTGCATTGGTATGCTCGGGAGCTATGCTTGAGATATGATTATACTTGTTGCTCTAGGATGAACGCTCCACACCTTCCCTTCTCATGCGAATTTAATGATAATGGAACCTTGGCTTATTATGCTAATGGTATTTATGATTACTATGATGTGGAACGAATAGAAGAATTTGTTGCTTTTAAGGGTGCTTATGAAATTGAATCTTTGTTTGAAAAGTTTGAAGATTTTGATGATTCAGTTTATAGACCTGAAAATTTTGCTATCCTTGAATATTGATATGATAATTATAAATTCAATTCTGATATTGATGCATTTATTGAGAAAGTCTCCGCTGGCCAAGAAGAGACTAACATTTTGCAGGAGTCTATGGAAGAAGGAATTGATGAAACTGTGAGCTCATTGGATGAAAAAGATGATGAAGAGAGCGAAGAACAAAAGGAGGAAGAGCGGATTGATCACCCGTGCCCACCTTCTAATGAGAGTAACTCTTCAACTCATACATTATTTAATTTCCCTTTGTTCTTACCGAAGGATGAATGCCATGGTAATTGCTATGATCCCATTGATTCGTTTGAAATATGCCCTTTTGATGATGCTTGCTATGCGTGTGGCCATGATGCCAATATGAATTATGGAGATGAACTTGCTATTGTTCCTTATGTTAAGAATGACATTGCTGCTATTGCACCCACACATGATAGTCCTATTATCTTTTTGAATTCTCCAAACCACACTATATTGGAGAAGTTTGCACTTATTAAGGATTACATTGATGGGTTGCGTTCTACCACTACACATGGTAATTTTGACGAGTATAATATGCATGTGCTTGCTACTCCTACTTGCAATTATTATGAGAGAGGAACTATATCTCCACCTCTCTATGTTTCCAACACGAAACATTTGCAAGAAACTTCTTATACTATGCATTGGCCTTTACTTGATGTGCATGACACTACATGAATCCTTAACTTTGCCGTCTACCATGGCAGACGACAAAGGCATGCCTGGCGGACGGCAAAGGCCTTTGCCCTCAACTAGCAGACGACAACACATCTGGCTGCACAAACTATGGCAAAGGCCTCTTTTCCGTCTATTTGGCGGAATGGCAAGATGCAAAGCTCTTTGTAAATGCCTTGCAGACGACAAGAGCCCTGACGGCACACGTGGCAGCTTAGGTCCGTTAAGGGGTTAATAGCGTGCTTTGCCGTCTACTGGCAGAAGGCAAACATCTTTGCATCTTTGTTGTCTGCCAGCAGACGGCAAAGTGCCCATATAGGCCAGCCTAGGTAGCTGCCATGTGGCATGCTATGCCGTCTGTTGGCAGACAGCAAAGATGCAAAGGTCTTTGATGTCCGCCAGTAGACGGCAAAGCTACCAAATAGTGGCAACTTTGCCGTCTGCTGGCTGATAGCAAAGCTCTTTGTCGTCTGCCAGCAGACGGCAAAGTGCTTGTATAGCCCCTGTTTTTTCTTTTTTTTTCTTAAATTCATTCAATTTGACAGAATTTCACATTTGAAAATAGTTTCAACAAGCATACCAACAATAAGTTTCCAACAACATATCCAACATACAAGTTTCCAACAAAATATCCAACATACAATGGTTTCCAACAAGAAGTTTCCAACAACATATCCATACATACATATCCAAAACAAGTTTCCAACAAGTTTCCATAAACAAAAAGGAAGCACAAGGAGAAGAGTGCACTCCATCAATGCAAGCTTCCTCATCTAAAGCAAATCTGCAAATTGGGAAAGATGAAAGTCTGAAGAAGAAGAAGAAGAAGAAGAAGACTAGCTAGAAGAAAAAGAAGAAGAAGAAGAAAAGAAGAAGAAGAATTTATCTTCTCTTTCTTTTTCTCCTTTCCTCTTCTTTATCTTCTTTTTCTTCTAACTAAGGTAGGTAAAAATGCCATTTTTTAGCTAAGCTAGGTAAAAATGCAAAGTGTGTAGGTCATTTTAGAGCTAAGCTAGGTAAATAGGTCATTTTGGAGCTAACCTAGGTAGTTATGCCATTTTTTAGCTAACTAAGCATACTTATTCATTTTGGAGGACAAAATGGTAAGTGTAGGTCATTTTACAACTATTCTAGTTAAAATTGGTCATTTTGGAGCTAGGTAAGGTTATTTTGTCATTTTGGAGGAAAATAAACTAATTATATGATAGTTTGGAGCTAAACCAAGGTTATTATGCCATTTTTTTACCTAAGTAAGCTAATTATGTCATAAATGAACTAGGTAAGCTAAGTATAGATCATTATTGATCTGTCCTAGGTAGTTATGCCATTTTTAGCTAACTAAGCATACTAAGTCATTTAGGAGGAAAAATGTTATGTATAGGTCATTTTATAGCTATCCTAGGTAAAGTATGTCAGTTTGGAGCTAAGTAAGGTTATTATGTCATTTTCGAGGAAAATAAGCTAAGTATAGGTCATTTTGGAGCTAAACCAAGGTTATTATGCCATTTTTTACCTAAGTGAGCTAATTATGTCATAAATGAACTAGCTAAGCTAATTATAGATCATTATTGAGCTATCCTAGGTAGTTATGCCATTTCCTACCTAAGTGAGCTAATTATGTCATAAATGAACTAGCTAAGCTAATTATAGATCATTATTGTGCTATCCTAGGTAGTTATGCCGTTTTCTAGCTAACTAAGCATATCAAGTCATTTTGGAGGAAAATGCTAAGTATAGGTCATTTTATAGCTATCCTAGGTAAAATATGTCATTTTGGAGCTAAGTAAGGTTATTATGTCATTTTCGAGGAAAATAAGCTAAGTATTGGTCATTTTGGAGCTAAGTAGGTCATTTCTTAAGCTAAGTATGCATTTGTTAAGCAAAACACTTGCGAAAACTTACCATCATCACGGAGGTGAAGGACCGGTCGGGTTTGCGCCAGTGCTAGACGTTGAAGGACCGGTCGGGGTTGCGCTAGTGCGAGATGGAGAAGGGTCGGTCGATGCTTGTCGGGAGGCATGTTGCACCAAAGATCATTTGCAATGTCTCGTTAGTATGATGCAACTGAAATGCGAATACTCGTAACTAATGAACATTCAAATGAAACTCACCATGTCCGCTATACCAATCTAGGGCATCGGCGGAGGAATGCAGCCGTTTTCTACTTTACGGACTGCACATTTTTTTTCACGAGTCAGTCATATTAGTTAGTAACGAAACAAACATTACATGCATGATCTGGCTAATATGCAACAGAAACTTACCACGAGGACAGTCAAATTATTTCACTATGACAGACACATGGAGTTATATCTGGGGAAATGGTGTCTTTTCATCATCCAAGGCATACTTAGTACTGATTGGACACAAACAAGTTCCACCAACACTTTAAATGGATCTATAAAAGCTCTTGTCAACCGAACCATAAGGTATTTTTTGGATGCTGCTCCATGACAGGGTAAACACAAGAAATCTACTCAGAAGAAAAACATTTGCACTAGATAATTACAACTGTGTTGTGCTTAACTGACAACAAGAAGAAACTCTGCACCATTTGTTCTGGACCTGCCCATTCTCTCAGCAATGTTGGGATTTCATTTGCCCAACCAGAACGAGAAACATGTCTGTGCTAGAAGCTTATCAAGACTTGAAAGAAAAACTTAATGTCCCCTTCTTCATGGAAATTATTATTTTGGGATCTTGGGCAATATGGATATCCAGAAACAACAAATTTTTTGAGCATATTCAACCTTCTTTCCAACGCTGGAAAGCAATCTTTTTCGAGGAATTCAAGTGGCTGGAGTATAGAATCAAGCAAAAATTTGCTCACCAATTCAGGGCTTAGATAGACAGTAGACTTTAGTTCTTCTTTTCTTCTTTTTCTGTTTTCTTTTTTCTTCTTCTTCTTTTTTCTATGTTTTCTCCTCCTAGTCCTTTTAGGTCTTCTTTCTTTCTTTTCTTTTCTTGTTCTTGGGCTTATCTCAAGCCCTGTCAGACTTCTAGTGTTTAGCTCTTTTTATTATTAATAAAAGTTGCAGTGGGGTTTTACCCTACTGTTTATAGTCAAAAAAACTAACTAAGTAATTAAGCTAAAAAATAACTAACTAACTAACTAACCTATGTACAGTAGGGTAAAAGACTAACTAATTAACCTAAAAAACTAACTAACTAACTCACTAATTAACCTAAATCAAAAAACAGCAAGAAAAAAAGACAGAAAAAAGGGAAGAAACCTCACCAGGGGGCGGAGCGGCGACGGACGGCTTGAGCGACAGGGCACCGGGGCGGCTGGTGGTCGGGAGCGGTGGGGGCAATTGGGGGTCGGGGCGGTGGGGGTCGGGGTGGCGGGGGAGGCGGGCATGGGGATGGCGGGCAGGGGCGGCGCGGGTGAGGTGAGGGAGAGAGAGAGGGGGGAGAGAGGGGTGGGGCGCGGGGCCGACCGTTTTTTAGTTAGGTTTAATTTCTTTGTTGTCTGCTAGTAGACGGCAAAGAGCGTAGCTAGTGGGGTGGGGCCGGGGGGAAACGGCCGTTAGGTTGGCTATTCTCTTTGTCGTCTGCTAGCAGACTTCAAAGAAAGTGGCCATTAGGTGGTTCTCGTTAGTGGGCCACCCTTCCTCTTTGTCGTCTGCTAGTAGGCGGCAAGGCTTATATGTCGTCTGCTAGCAGACGGCAAAGAGCTGGCTGACGGCAAACATGGTCTTTGCCGTCAGCTCTTTTTTTGTCGTCAGTTTTCTGCCAGTTGATGGCAAAGACCTTCTTTGCCGTCAGCTGGCTGACGGCAAAGAGCTGGCTGACGGCAAAGATCCTAATTCCAGTAGTGTGAATTGTTCTTGTATGACATGCCGATGCATACGAAGAGAGTTAGACTTCGCCATTGCTTGATATATGTTGCTTTGTGCTCACTACTAAATTCCAAATCATTGCTAATTAAAATTGGCTTTGATATACCTTGGGATCCGGGTGGATCCATTACTTGAGCACTTTATGCCTATCTTAATGGCTTTAAAGAAAGCGCTGCCAGGGAGACAACCCGAAAGTTCTAGAGAGTTATTTATTTCTGTTGAGTGCTTTTATAAAGTTTAAAAACAAAAAAAATATAGAGGGGAACTTCAAACTTCACAAAAAGAAAAGTGAAAGTGAGAAGGATGAGCACCGTGGAAGCGGGAGCATGCCTTGAACTTTGTTCATGCCCATGGAAACTTTGTGAATCTTGAATTGCAGAAACTTTTCAACAAAAATAATTATCCCCTTGTACAAATCCATTTTATTATAAAAATAATGTGCCAAGATTTTCCTTTAGGATGAGTAGATTGCATGTTGGTATCTGCGGTGCAAAAACAGAAACTTTGGCTGTAGCACGCGATTTTACATTTTTTACTAGAACGTCGAAAGGTTCTAAACTTTTTGCACTGTCTTGCTATACAAATTGTTTATTTTGTCTTAATTGTTTCAGAATTTTTGGAGTACCAGAAGTATCGTGAATGTTCAGATTACTACACACTGTCCTGTTTAAGATAGATTCTGTTTTTGATGCATTGTTTTGCTTGTTTTGATGAAACTATCAATTCTATCAATGGAATAAGCCATGAAGAAGTTATATTACAGTAGCTACAGTGCAAAAAATAAAATATGAATTGGTTTGCAATAGTACTTAGAGTAGTGATTTTCTTTGTTATACTAACGGATCTTACCAATCTTTCTGTTGAGTTTTGTGTGGATGAAGTGATCAAAGGTCGAGGAGGTCTCGATATTAGGAGAAGGAGGAGAGGCAAGAGCTCAAGCTTGGGGATGCCCAAGGCACCCCAAGTAAATATTCAAGGAGACTCAAGCATCTAAGCTTGGGGATGCCCGGGAAGGCATCCCATTTTTCTTCAACAAGTATCAGTATGTTTTCGTTCTCGTTTCGTTCATGTGATATGTGTAAATCTTGGAGCGTCTTTTGTGTTTATTTTTCATTTTTATTTTATGCACCATGCTGGTATGAGATAGTCCATGGTTGATTTATAGAATTCTCATTGCACTTCACTTATATCTTTTGAGTATGGCTTTATAGAATGCTTCATGTGCTTCACTTATATCATTTGAAGTTTGGATTGCCTGTTTCTCTTCACATAGAAAACCGTTATTTGAATAATTCTCTTTTGCTTCACTTATATTTATTAGAGCATGGTCGTTTGTAGAAAGAATTTAACTCTCTTGCTTCACTTATATTTGTTTAGAGAGTCAAAAGGAATTGGCCAATTGCATGGTTAGTCATAAAATCGTACATAAAACTTGTAGATCACTGAATAAGATATGTTTGATTCTTTGCAATAGTTTTGTGATATAGAGATGGAATATGTGGGAGGCACTAGTAAACGGTTGTGGTTAGTAAGAATATTGGTGTTAAGTTTTGTGATTCCCGAAGCATGCATGTATAGTCTCTCGTTATGCTATGATGTTGAAGCATGATTTATTATTGATTGTCTTCCTTATGAGTGGCGGTCGGGGACGAGCGATGGTCTTTTCCTACCAATCTATCCTCCTAGGGGCATGCATAGTAGTACTTTGCTTTGAGGGTTAATAAACTTTTTTAATAAGTATGTGAATTCTTTATTACTAATGTGAGTCCATGGATTATACGCACTCTTACCTTTTCGCAATTTGCTAGCCCCTACGGTACCGTGCATTGCCCTTACTTACCTCGAGAGTCGGTGCAAACTTCGCCGGTGCATCCAAACCCTGTGATATGATACACTCTATCACACATAAGCCTTATTATATCTTCCTCAAAATAGCCACCATACCTACCTATTATGGCTTTTCCATGGCCATTCTGAGATATATTGCCATGCAACTTCCACCGCTTCCGTTTGATGACTTGAGCATATTCATTGTCATATTGCTTTGCATGATCATATAGCTGACATAGTAGTTGCGGCTCAGCCACCGTTCATCATTTTTTATACATGTTACGCTAGATCATTGCACATCCTGGTACATGCCAGAGGCATTCATATAGAGTCATACTTTGTCATAGGTATCGAGTTGTACTTTTTATTTCTTTTGAGTTATAAGTAAATAGAAGTGTGATGATCATCATTATTCATTTTTAGAGCAGTGCCCCAGTGAGGAAAGGATGATGGAGACTATGGTTCCCCCACAAGTCGGTATGAGACTCCGGACAATGAGAGATAAAAAAAGAGAAAAAAGAAAAAGAAAAAAGAAAAACAAAAAAAGAAATAAACAAAGAGAGAAGGGGCATTGTTAGTCTCCTTTACCACACTTGTGCTTCAAAGTAGCACCATGTTTTTCATATAGAGAGTCTCCTATGTTGTCACTTTCATATACTAGTGGGAATTTTTCATTATAGGATTAGATGCACACCCACTTAGTTTTCATATTGAGCTTTCATACACTTATAGCTCTTTGTGCATTTGCATGGCAATCCCTACTCCTCGCATTGATATCAATTGATGGGCATCTCCATAGCCCGTTGGTTAGCCGCGTCGGTGCGAGACTTTCTACTTTTTGTCTTCTTTATATTTACCCCTATCAACATACTCTATTCCACCCGTAGTGCTATATCCATGGCTTGCGCTCATGTATTGCGTGAGAGTTTAAAAATATGAAGCGCGTTAAAAAGTACGAACCAATTGCTTGGCTTGTCATCGGGGTTGTGCATGATAAATACTTTGTGTTAAGAAGATAGAGCATGACAAGACTATATGATTTTGTAGGGACAACTTTCTTTGGCATTGATATTCTGAAAGACATGATTGTTTGTTGGGATGCCTCAGTATTGATGTCTTTATGTCAAATTATAGACTATTGCTTTGAATCATTTATGTCTTAGTATTCATGCCATGATTAGATATATGATCAAGTTTATGCTAGGTAGCATTCCACATCAAAAATTATCTTTTTTATCATTTACCTACTCGAGGACGAGCAGGAATTAAGCTTGGGGATGCTGATACGTCTCCGTGGTATCTATAATTTTTATTGTTTCATGCCAATATTATACAACTTTCACATATCTTTGGCAACTTTTTATATGATTTATTGGACTAACCTATTGATCCAGTGCCAGTTCCTGTTTTTTGCATGTTTTTTGTGTCGTAGAATATCCATATCAAATGAAGTCCAAATTCAATAGATTTTATGGAGAATTATTTTGGGATATATGTGATTTTTGGGAGTTGGAATCATCGCAAATGGAGGCCCACACAGCCCACAAGACACTGTATGCGACCGGAGCAGTAGCGTGGTGGTGGGTTGTGCTCACCTCGTACGTCGGTTGGAGCTCTACTTCGGGCACAAGGAAGCTTATACCCGGAAAAAAATCGTGTTAAAATCTCAGCGCAGTCGGAGTTACGTATCTCCTGGAATATAAGAAACGGCTTTCGGCCAGATCTGGGGAACGGGAAACAGAAGAGAACAGAGAGGGAGATCCAATCTCGGAGGGGCTCCCGCCCCTCTGCCACCATGGAGGCCATGGAACAGAGGGGGAACTCTCCTCCCATCTAGGGGGAGGCCAAGGAAGACGAAGAAGGAGGGGGGCTCTCTCCCCCTCTTTCCCGGTGGCGCCGGAGTGCCGCCGGGGCTAGGATCATGACGGCGATCTACATCAACAATCTTGCTACCGTCAACACCAACTCTCTCCCCCTTTGTGCAGTGGTGTAACACCCCTTCTCCCCGATGTAATATCTACTTAAACATGGTGCTCAGCTCCATATATTATTTCCCAATGATCTATGGTTATCCTATGATGTTTGAGTAGATTTGTTTTGTCCTATGGGTTAATCGTGATCTTGGTTGGTATGATTGTATATTGTATTTATGGTGCTGTCCTACGGTGCCCTTCGTCTCACGCAAACGTGAGGGCCCCCCGTTGTAGGGTGTTGCAATACGTTCATGATTTGCTTACGGTGGGTTGAGAGAGTGACTGAAGCTTAAACCCGATTAGGTGGGTTGTTGCGTATGGGATAAAGAGGACTTGATACTTAATGCTATGGTTGGTTTTCACGACCTTGATTGTCTTTAGTAGTTGCGGATGATTGCTAGAGTTCCAATCATAAGTGCATATGATCCAAGTAGAGAAAGTATGTTAGCTCATGCCTTTCCCTCATATAAAATTACAAGAATGATCACTGGTACTTGTTATCGATTGCCTAGGGACAAATCACTTTCTTGTTGACAAAAGCTATCCACTTTTACTACCTTGCAATTTATTCGTAGTTTTATTCTTGCAAAGTACTCGTAGTTTTATTTTTGCCAAATAGTTTCATACTTGTTCTAGATAAAGCAAACGTTAAGTGTGCGTAGAGTTGTATCGGTGGTCGATAGAACTTGAGGGAATATGTTTTCTGCCTTTAGCTCCTCGTTGGGTTCGACACTCTTATTTATCGAAGAATGCTACAGATGATCCCCTATACTTGTGGGTTATCAAGAGCCTTTCTTCAAAGACACCAGGGCTTTGGGGCTCGCGACGCGATGCCCGCTTGGCGATGTCGTCCGCTTCCTTGTTCGCGCCTCGCGGGATGTGCTGCAACTCCAATCCTAAGAATCGTTTTTCAATTTTACGTACCTCCTCCAGGTATGCCGCCATGTGCTCATCCTTCGACTTATACTCGTTGTTGGAGAAATTGAGGAGCTAGGAATCACCCTTGATGGTGAGGCGCTTGACCACCAGGGCGGCCGCAGCCTTGAGCCCAATGATCAAGCCCTCGTACTCTGCCATGTTGTTGGAGACCTTCTCGTTGAGCTGGAAGCAAAGTTAGACAGCGTAGTAGAGCTTGTCTTTGGTCGGGGAAACGAGCATGACCCCAGCCCCCGCGCCCCACCGCGTGAAGGCTCCGTCGAAGTGCATGAACCAACCATCGGGCGCCTCATCGCCAGGCGCAAGGGACCGATCCTCGTGCAGCTCCTGGTTGTATGTATCCGTCCATCCTGCCATGAAGTCGGCAAGCGCCGCTCCCTTGATGACCCTAGTCATACTGAATTCTAGCTGGAAGGATTGCAACTCAATTTTCCACTCGATGACTCTGCCGGCAGTGTTGGGGCTGCGTAGCACCTTTTCAAAGGGGTATACGGACACAACCTTGATGGGGTGGCCTTGCAAATGATGGCGCAACTTCCTTGAGGTGACCAGGAGCGCGAAGGAGGAGCTTCTATTGCATAGGGTAGCATGTGCGCATCCTGTAGCACGGTGCTGACAAAGTACACCTGGTGCTCAACGAGGCATGGGGCGGCGGCGGCGGCCTGCTGCGTGCGGGGTGCGTGGGGCCCAGGCGCCTCGTCAGGTGACAGAGGGGCAGAGACCCAGGGGCGCCGCCCTGTGGTGACGAGGGCTCGGGGGGCTACATGACCTCGCACGGGCCGTCAGGCCTCCCTTAGGTGCTGACGGATTCCTCCCGGACCACCACGAGCGTTGCGCTGGCCGAATGCAGGGTGGCCGCCAAGTAGAGCACCAAGGGCTCGTGCGAGCGGGGCGCTGATATGTCTCCAACGTATCTATAATTTTTGATTGTTCCATGCTATTATATGATCTGTTTTGGATGTTTTATATGCATTATTATGCTATTTTATATTATTTTTGGGACTAACCTATTAACCTAGAGCCAACTGCCAGTTCCTGTTTTTTCCTCGTTTTTTAGTTTCGCAGAAAAGGAATACCAAACGGAGTCCAAACGGAATAAAACCTTTGGGATGATTTTTCTTGGATAGAAGACAACCAGAAGACTTGGAGATGAAGTCGGAGGAGCCATGAGGCGGCCACAAGGACAGAGGGCCCGCCCAAGGGGGTAGGGCGCGCCCCCACCCTTGTGGGCCCCTCGTGCACCTCCTGACCTAATTTCTTCGCCTATATATACTCTTATATCCCCAAACCAACAGAGAGAGCCACGAAAACACTTTTCCACCGCTGCAACCTTCTGTACCCATGAGATCCCATCTAGGGGCCTTTTCCGCCGTCCTGCCGGAGGGCGATTCGATCACGAAGGGCTTCTACATCAACTCCATTGCCCTTCCGATGAAGCGTGAGTAGTTTACCACAGACCTACGGGTCCATAGCTAGTAGCTAGATGGCTTCTTCTCTCTCTTTGATTCTCAATTGCATGTTCTCCTCGATGTTCTTGGAGATCTATTCGTTGTAATACTTTTTTGCGGTGTGTTTGCCGAGATCCGATGAATTGTGGATTTATGATCAGCTTATCTATGAATATTATTTGAATCTCCTCTGAATTCTTTTATGCGTGATTTGATATCTTTGTAATTCTCTTCGAATTATCGGTTTGGTTTGGCCAACTAGATTGGTTTTTCTTGCAATAGGAGAAGTGCTTAGCTTTGGGTTCAATCTTGCAGTGTCCTTTCCCAGTGACAGTAGGGGCAGCAAGGCATGTATTGTATTGTTGCCATCGAGGATAAAAAGATGGGTTTTCATCATATTGCTTGAGTTAATTCCTCTACATCATGTCATTTTTCTTAATGCATTACTCCGTTCTTTATGAACTTAAAACTCTAGATGCATGCTGGATAGCGGTCGATGTGTGGAGTAATAGTAGTAGATGCAGAATCGTTTCTGTCTACTTGACACGGACGTGATGCCTATATTCATGATCATTGCCTTAGATATCGTCATAATTTTGCGCTTTTCTATCAATTGCTCGGCAGTAATTTGTTCACCCACCGTATTATTTTCTATCTTGAGAGAAGCCTCTAGTTAAACCTATGGCCCCGGGTCTATTTTTCATCATATAAGTTTCTGATCTACAATATTAGTTTCCAATTTACTCTTTTTGCAATATTTTACTTTCCGATCTATAAACCAAAAATACCAAAAATATTTACTTTACCGTTTATCTATCTCTATCAGGTCTCACTTTTGCAAGTAACCTTGAAGGGATTGACAACCCCTTTATCGCGTTGGGTGCAAGTTGTTTGATTGTTTGTGCAGGTATTCGGTGACTTGTGCATTGTCTCCTACTAGATTGATACCTTTGGTTCTCAAACTGAAGAAAATACTTATCTCTACTTTGCTGCATCACGCTTTCCTCTTCAAGGGAAAAACCAACGCAAGCTCAATAAGTAGCAGGAAGAATTTCTGGTGCCGTTGCTGGGGAGATCTACACCAAGTCAAGCCATACCAAGTACCCATCATAAACTCTCATCTCTTGCATTACATTATTCGCCATTCGCCTCTCATTTTCCTCTCCCCCACTTCTAAAACGATTTTCGAAAAGATTTGCCTTTTCTTCGCCTTCTTTCCGTATGTCTTTTTGTTTGTGTTTCCATGTGCCTTCTATTTGCTTGCATCTTTGCTTGCTAAAAATCTATTGATATGGATCCACTTAAAGTTTTCTACTTGGATCATCTTCGATCTATTTGTGCTCGTGTTGAAACCCCAACTAGTTTAGTTGAGGGAAAATCTTTAGATGAGCATGATCATTTTGTGATTCACCGTTTGTCTGAAAAAGGGAGACTCTTATGGAATCAAATAAATAGTTTGTTGTGTTATGCTTGGAATCTTTGTGAAATTTATGATTTTACTTATTGCTCTAAGAACAAACCCTAAAAAACACCTTCCCTACCTATGTGGGTTTAATGATAATGAAATCTTATCTTCTTATGAAAAAGGTGTTTATAGTTACTATGATATCGAACAAATTGAAGATTTTGTTGCTTTTAAGGGTGCTCATGAAGTTGCTTCTTTGATTGAGAAATATGATATTACTCTAATCTGAAAATTCTGACATACTTAAATATTGCTATGAAAACTATGCTCATAATGCCTATGTTAAGGAATTTATTGAGAGGATGACCGTTGCTTTGGAAGAAAATAATGATATGCATGAATCCATAGATAATTATGATTCCGATGATTTGATTGAAATATCCCTTGATGAACATGATGCTTGCTATTCTTATGGCCATGATGCCAATATTAATTATGCTTATGGAGATGAATTTGCTATAGTCCCTTATGTTAAACATGAGATTGTTGCTATTGCACCCATACTTGATAGTTTATTGAATCAAATGCATGATTTCAATGATGTTATTATAAATTCTATTAATGTCAATTGTGCTAATAATATGCAAAACCCCAAGCTTGGGGATGCTAATTTTGCTATGTCCACTATTTGTTGCAATGATCATGATTCGGGTGATTCTTCTTATGATCTTGAGAATTTATTTAAGCCCCATGATTAATATGAGATTGATAATAATGTTTGCAATAATACTGAAAGTGGGTTTGGAAGATTCTCAACTTTAGATCCCACATATTTGGAGAATATTCAATCTTACGAATTTTTTGATAGAAGTGGGTTTGGAAAGGTCATGACTTTAGTTAATGATAATCCCACTACTTTGGAAGAGTGTCAACTTTGCATGCATGTGGATCATGTAGAGAATAATTTATGTGATAGCTATATTGTTGAATTTTAATATGATCCTACATGTAATTATTATGAGAGAGGAAAATATGGTTGTGGAAATTTCCATGTTAGTAAATTACCTCTCTTCATGTTGAGATTGATACCGTCTCTTTCTTCTTCCTTGCATATGCTAGTTTTTGCTTCCTTGATAATTTGTTTGCTTATAAAATGCCTATGAATAGGAAGTATGTTAGACTTATATGTGTTTGTCATGTGTTTTATGATGCTCTCTTTGTGCTTCAATTCTTCTCTTTTCATGTGAGCATCATTAAAATTATCAATGCCTAGCTAAGGGCGTTAAACAATAGCGCTTGTTGGGAGGCAACCCAATTTTATTTTTGTTTTTGCTTTTTTGGTTATGTTTTGGAATAAATAATTCATCTAGCCCCTGGTTCGATATGGTTGTGTTTTAATTAGTGTTTGTGCCAAGTAAGACCTTTGGGATAGCTTACGGTGATAGTTGATTTAAACTTGCTGAAAAACAGAAACTTTTGCGCTCGGTAAAACAATTCTCATTTTTAACAGAAGCGTGATAAAATACTGATTATTTTTGCGGAAGATTAATAAACGAATTTCTTAGGTTTTCCTAATTTTTCAGAATGTTTGGAGTTACAGAAGTATTCGAAATATCCAGATTGCTACAGACTATTCTGTTTTTGACAGATTCTGTTTTCTATGTGTTGTTTGCTTATTTTGATGAATCTATGGCTAGCATCGGGGGGTATGAACCATGGAAAAGTCGGAATATAGTAGATATAATACCAATATAAATAAAGAATGAGTTCACAACAGTGCCAAAAAATGATGATTTATTTTCTTATACTAACGGAGCTTATGAGATTTTCTGTTGAGTTTTGTGTTGTGAAGTTTTCAAGTTTTGGGTAAGGATTTGATGGACTATGGAATAAGGAGTGGCAAGATCCTAAGCTTGGGGATGCCCAAGGCACCCCAAGGTAATATTCAAGGAGAACCAAGAGCCTAAGCTTGGGGATGCCCCGGAAGGCGTCCCCTCTTTCGTCTTTGTCTATCATTTACTTGAGGCTATATTTTTATTCACCACAAGATATGTGTTTTTCTTGGAGCGTCTTGTATGATTTGAGTCTTTGCTTTTTAATTTTACACAATCATCCTTACTGTACACACCTTTTGAGAGAGACACGCATGAATCGTGATTTATTAGAATACTCTATGTGCTTCACTTATATCTTTTGAGCTAGGCAATTTTGCTCTAGTGCTTCACTTATTTCTTTTTAGAGCACGGCGGTGGTTTTATTTTATAGAAATTAATGAACTATTATGCTTCACTTATATTATTTTGAGAGTCTCTAAACAGCATGGTAATTTGCTTTGGTTATAAATTTAGTCCTGATATGATAGGCATCCAAGAGAGATATAATAAGAACTTTCATATAAAGTGCATTGAATACTATGAGAAGTTTGATTCCTTATGATTGTTTTGAGATATGAAGATGGTGATATTAGAGTCATGCTAGTGAGTAATTGTGAATTTGAGAAATACTTATGTTAAAGTTTGTGATTCCCGTAGCATGCACGTATGATGAACCGTTATGTGATGAAGTCGGAGCATGATTTATTTATTGATTGTCTTCCTTATGAGTGGCGGTCGGGGACGGCGATGGTCTTTTCCTACCAATCTATCCCCCTAGGAGCATGCGCGTAGTACTTTGTTTTGATAACTAATATATTTTTGCAATAAGTATGTGAGTTCTTTATGACTAATGTTGAGTCCATGGATTATACGCACTCTCAAACTTCCACCCTTGCTAGCCTCTCAAGTACCGCGCAACTTTCACCGGTACCATAAACCCACCATATACCTTCCTCAAAACAGCCACCATACCTACCTATTATGGCATTCCCATAGCCATTCCGAGAAATATTTCCATGCAACTTTCCACCGTTCCATTTATTATGACACGCTTCATCATTGTCATATTGCTTTGCATGATCATGTAGTTGACATCGTATTTGTGGCAAATCCGTCGTTCATAATTCTTTCATATGTGTCACTCTTGATTCATTGCACATCCCGGTACACCGCTGGAGGCATTCATATAGAGTCATATTTTGTTCTAAGTATCGAGTTGTAATTCTTGAGTTGTAAGTAAATAAAAGTGTGATGATCTTCATTATTAGAGCATTGTCCCATGTGAGGAAAGGGCGATGGAGACTATGATTCCCCCACAAGTCGGGATGAGACTCCGGACGAAAATTAATAATAATAAATAGGCCAAAAAATGAGAGAAGGCCCAAATAAAAAAAATGAGTGAAAAGAGAGAAGGGGCAATGCTACTATCCTTTTACCACACTTGTGCTTCAAAGTAGCACCATAATCTTCATGATAGAGAGTCTCCTATATTGTCACTTTCATTTACTAGTGGGAATTTTCATTATAGAACTTGGCTTGTATATTCCATTGTTGGGCTTCCTCAAATTGCCCTAGGTCTTCATGAGCAAGCAAGTTGGATGCACACCCACTTAGTTTCTTTTTGAGCTTTCATAAACTTATAGCTCTAGTGCATCCGTTGCATGGAATCCCTACTCACTCACACTAATATCTATTTATGGGCATCTCCATAGCCCATTGATACGCCTGGTTGATGTGAGACTATCTCCTGCTTTTTTTCTTCTCCACAACCACCGCCTATTCCACCGATAGTGCTATGTCCATGGCTCACGCTCATGTATTGTGTGAAAGTTGAAAAAGTTTGAGAACATCAAAAGTATGAAATAATTGCTTGGCTTGTCATTGGGGTTGTGCATGATTTAAATATTTTGTGTGATGAAGATGGATTACAGCCAGACTATATGATTTTATAGGGATAAGCTTTCTTTGGCCATGTTATTTTGAGAAGACATAATTGCCTTTTTAGTATGCTTGAAGTATTATTGTTTTTATGTCAATATTAAAATTTTGTATTGAATAATACGGATCTGAACATTCATGCCACAATAAAGAAATTACATGGATACATATGATAGGTAGCAATCCACATCAAAAATTCTATTTTTATCATTTACCTACTCGAGGACGAGCAGGAATTAAGCTTGGGGATGCTTGATACGTCTCCAACGTATCTATAATTTTTTATTGTTCCATGCTATTATATTATCTGTTTTTGATGTTTTATATGCATTATTATGCTATTTTATATTATTTTTGGGACTAACCTACTAACCTAGAGCCCAGTGCTAGTTCCTGTTTTTTCCTTGTTTTTGAGTTTCGCAGAAAAGGAATACCAAACGGAGTCCAAAGGGAATAAAACCTTCGTGATGATTTTTCTTGGACCAGAAGACTTGGAGATGAAGTCGGAGGAGCCAGGAGGCGGCCACAAGGACGGAGGGCGCGCCCCCACCCTTGTGGGCCCCTCGTGCACCTCTTGCCCTAATTTCTTCGCCTATATATACTCTTATATCCCCAAACCAACAGAGAGAGCCATGAAAACATTTTTCCACTGCCGCAACCTTCTGTACCCATGAGATCCCATCTAGGGGCCTTTTCCGGCGTCCTGCCGGAGGGGGATTCGATCACGAAGGGCTTCTACATCAACTCCATTGCCCTTGCTATGAAGCGTGAGTAGTTACCAAAGACCTACGGGTCCATAGCTAGTAGCTAGATGGCTTATTCTCTCTCTTTGATTCTCAATACCATCTTCTCCTCGATGTTCTTGGAGATCTATTCGATGTAATACTTTTTTGCGGTGTGTTTGCCGAGATCCGATGAATTGTGGATTTATGATCAACTTATTTATGAATATTATTTGAATCCCCTCTGAATTCTTTTATGCATGATTTGATATCTTTGTAATTCTCTTCGAATTATTGGTTTGGTTTGGCCAACTAGAGTGGTTTTTCTTGCAATGGGAGAAGTGCTTAGCTTTGGGTTCAATCTTGCAGTGTCCTTTCCCAGTGATAGTAGGGGCAGGAAGGCACGTATTGTATTGTTGCTATCAAGGATAAAAAATGGGGTTTTCATCATATTGCTTGAGTTAATTCCTCTACATCATGTCATCTTTCTTAATGTGTTACTTTGTTCTTTATGAACTTAATACTCTAGATGCATGCTAGATAGCGGTCAATGTGTGGAGTAATATTAGTAGATGCAGAATCGTTTCGGTCTACTTGACACGGACGTGATGCCTATATTCATGATCATTGCCTTAGATATCGTCATAACTTTGTGCTTTTCTATCAATTGCTCGACAGTAATTTGTTCACCCACCGTATTATTTTCTATCTTGAGAGAAGCCTCTAGTGAAACCTATGGCCCTCGGGTCTACTTTCCATCATATAAGTTTCCAATCTACAATATTAGTTTCCGATTTACTCTTTTGCAATCTTTTACTTTCCGATCTATAAACCAAAAATACCAAAAATATTTACTTTACTGTTTATCTACCTCTATCAGATCTCATTTTTGCAAGTAACCGTGAAGGGATTGACAACCCCTTTATCGCGTTGGGTGCAAGTTGTTTGATTTTTTGTGCAGGTATTCGACGACTTGTGCATTGTCTCCTACTGGATTGATACCTTGGTTCTCAAACCGAGGGAAATACTTATCTCTACTTTGCTGCATCACCCTTTCCTCTTCAAGGGAAAAAACCAACGCAAGCTCAAGAAGTAGAAGGCCCTACCATGATGGCGGGCTCGTGAGGTACTTCTTGAGATCTTAGAAGGTTGCCTCCGCTTCAGGGGTCAACTCGAAGGGACCCTTTCTCTTCATCAGCTTGAAGAATGGCAACGCGCGCTCGCCCAGCTTGGAAATGAAGCGTCCCAGGAAGGTCAGACATCCCACCAGCATCTACATTTCCTTGAGGGTCTGAGGAGGGCGCATCCTTTCAATGGCCTTGACTTTCTCAGGGTTGGCTTCTATCCCTCGGTGTGAGACAAGAAAGCCGAGCAGCTTGCCGTATGGAACCCCGAAAACACACTTCTCAGGGTTAAGCCTCAGATTCACTCTGCGCAGGTTGGCGAACGTTTCCTCCAGGTCTTCGGCCAGGGTTCTTGCCACACACAATTTGACCATGATGTCGATGATGTACGCCTCTACGTTTCTCCCCATCTGTGGCCCCAGCGTGATGTGCATTAGTCACCGAAAGGTGGCACCAGCGCTCCTCAGCCGGAAGGGCATGCATGTGTAGCAGTACACGCCACACGGGGAGATGAAGGCCGTCTTCTCGACATCACCAGCCGCCATATTGATCTGGTGATAGCCCGAGAATGCATCCAGAAAGCACAACAGATCACACTCCACGGTAGAGTCCATGATCTGGTCGATGCGCGGGAGTGGGAAAGGATCCTAAGGACATGCCTTGTTGAAGCTCGTGAAGTCGACGCATGCACTCCTGTCCGCTCTTCTTTGGAAGGACTACTGGGTTGGCGAGCCACTCCAGATGCCGCACCTCTCATATGGCCCCTGCTTCATGTAGCTTGTGCACTTCTTGGACAATGAATGTCTGCTTCTCTTGCGCCTGGCGTCACGCCTTCTGCTTCACCAGACAAGCATTGGGGCACACTGTCAGGGGGTGCTCGATTACCTCCCTCGGGACGCTGACTAGACCGGATGCCTTCCACGCGAACACGTCCTTGTTCGCCCGGAGGAAGCTGACGAGTGCCTGCTCCTGTTCCGGGGGCAGGCCGGCGCCGATGGTGAAGGCGGGGCCCGAGTTGGCATCGTCGGCGGGCACCTTCTTCGTCTCATTGTGGTCCTGGGAGAATAGATGCTTCTTCCTCGCAGGTGTAGCCTCCGGAGCCCCCGGGGTGCCTTCGATGTCCAGGCGTGAGGCTGCCGCGGCCCTGTAGGCAAGCTTGAGGGCTCGAGCCACATCCTTCCTATCCCGGGTCATGGTGATGACGCCGCCGTTGCCTGGCATTTTGATGATGTTGTAGCCCGGATGGGTCACCGCCATGAACTTGGCGAGAACAAGGTATCCCAAGATGGCGTTGTAAGGGAGGCCGATGCGAGCCACGTCGAAGTCGATCAACTCAGTGCGGTAGTTGGTACGGGTACCAAAGGTGACCGGGAGGCGCACCTGCCCCAGGGGGTGGCGGAGCCCTTGGTCACCCCAGAGAACGGCTTAGTGGGCAGGAGCTGGTCATAATGCACTTGAAGCATCTCAAAGGTCTCCACATGCAGGACGTTGAGGTTGGCCCCGCCGTCGATGAGGGTCTTGGTAATTGCGACATTGCATGGAGAGCAGACCAGCAGTGGCCGCAGATTCGGGGTGATCCCTGGAGTCGAAGGTGATGACGACCTCGTGTCGCGCACGGCTTCATGGGGCCTCAGGCCGAGGTCGAGCGGCGTTCGCCTGGCGAAAGAGTTGTTTTGGTGTGGCGACCAGATGCAGGCGCTTGTGACCCACGAGGATGCACACGATCGCGTCAGGCCCCAGAGCCGCGAAGCGCACGACAAAATGACTGCGGACCTCTCCCAAGTGGACACTGAGGCCTCCGGGAGGCCGCGGAGCCAAGAACGTGGAACTTCCGTGAGGGCCAGAGGGAGCCAGTTTGCCATGGCTTTGTCGTCTCCACCCACCGCCAGTATGCCCTGGGCATATAGCCGGATGAACTCCTCAGGGTCGGCCGTGCCATCATAGTGGGGGGGGGGGGGCAACACCGGCCTAAACCTTACCGGCCACCCCACTCAGCGCAGGTCAGGAGTGAAGGCCAGAGAACCCGCGACGTTCCCAGGAACGGTGGATTGAGCTGCGGGGTGGACGGCGTCGTCCATGGGGGTGATGAGGTGGGATGGAACGAAGCGGAAGGAAGAACTTCGACACGCCCTACCTGGCACGCCAAATGTAGGAACCGGGGCTCCGCGGACCCAAACAAGGTTCGAACTTTGGGGCATGTGCGAAGGATCCTACCTAGCTACAGCTCGCTGCTCACCGCCTCATGGCCTAGCCTCGCCGGGTTCGAGCGAGCAGGAAGGAGAAGTGGACACGGTGATTTACCTAGGTTCGGGCCACCTTGCGGTGTAAAACCCTACTCCTGCTTTGTAGTCGATTGCCTCGCGAGGAGGATGAGTCTGAACTAGTACAAGTGAGAGCTGCCTCGGGAGAGCTCAACGGACGAAGGGTTGGATCCCTCTCTACGGTGGAGACTAGTCTATATTTTCAATGGCCTTGGTCTCCTTCCCTCATAGCTTAGGCGGGAAGGGATAACACAGTGGCCAATTTGAAAGGGGACAGGAGTGCACCCTATCCTGACTAAAGGTGGTCTTCACCTACAAAGCTTCTGGTCGTGACGTGGCGGTGGGCTCAGTGATGACTACCGTCCTGCCGAGCTCATGGTCTTGGTCTTGTTGCACTAGAATAGAAACCTTTGGGGGATTCCTTGGGAACCCGCGTACGTCCTTGCCTCATTAGCACCAAAGAGGAAACTGTCCTGGACTGCGCCCACTGGCGCCCTGCTGGCCTTGGTCGTCATGGCTCACGTCATTGCGCGCCTTGTGAGGTGGGGCGCCTTCCTAGAGGTGTCCGCTCCTCTGGAGGCGGCCTCGGGGGCTGCTCCTTGGGGGGCCTTGTCGTTGTTCGCCTCGCTAGGTGGAGGCCCTTGCGAGGGTCTTGCTCGTGAAGCCTTGGAGTTGGACCGCGATGGGCCATCGATGGAGCCACGCGCTGGGCCACAGGAAGGCGGGCCTGGGTACCCCTGGTCCCAGAACACCGACAAATGGTTTGTTGGATGGAGGTGGAGCTTATTGGTGACTAGGAATATGTCAAGGTTGCCACTCGCCTCCACGTCACTATGTATGTGTCTTTTTTTGTTTCATCAGTTGCAGAATTCAAAGATACATATGATGTCTTTTCATCATGGCATTGACATGTTGAACCGAAGGTGTTGCAAACTCTAAATAGACGCGAGATGTGAGAACTAAGAGAAAAATACTAGCACATGTTGCAACACAATTAGAAACCGTAAAAAATGACATTTTACTGCACGCATTTGTAAAGTTGAATGGACCATTGAGAATGTTCTTTTTAGTTATTTCTTATTTTGTGGCAATAATATGTGTTAGTTTAACCCACTCTACTATACTGTAAATATGAAATTTTTTGTCTTTGTTGCAATGAAGACGAAGGTGAGGTGGGCGTCATCCTGTTTTAGAGGGAATGACTCCAATGAGAAATGTCCGGCTACAGTGGAAAACCCAGCGGGAAGGGGAGGGTCCGTCTGGAAAAGAAGAAGGGTGCATCGTAGGGTGGAGTTTTTGTATTAGGCATGCGTGTTGGAGATAACATAGCGGATAGTCCGGGTGATGACATTTCCCTCCCACACATAGTCTGGATTTGGGGACATGATACGTCTCCAACGTATCTATAATTTTTGATTGCTCCATGCTATATTATCTACTGTTTTGGACCATATTGGGCTTTATTTTCCACTTTTATATTACTTTTGGAACTAACCTATTAACCGGAGGCCCAAAGATGTAATTGTTGTTTTTGCCTATTTCAGTGTTTGAAGAAAGCGGAATATCAAACGGAGTCCAAAGCGGAATGAAACCTTGAGGAACGTGATTTTCTCGCTTGAATATGACACAGGAGACTTGGACCCTCGTCAAGAAAGCCACGAGGTGGGCACGAGGTAGGGGTCGCGTGCCCCTAAGGGCGCGCCCCACCCTCGTGGGCCCCACGAAGCTCCACCGACGTACTTCTTCCTCTTATATATACCTATGTACCCCAAACGATCGACACGGAGCCAAAACCTAATTCCACCGCCAACCTTACATGCCACGAGATCCCATCTTGGGGCCTGTTAGGAGCTCCATGGGAAGGAATCCACCACGAAGGGCTTCTACATCATCACCATAGCCCTTCCGATGAAGTGTGAGTAGTTTACTTGAGACCTTCGGGTCCATAGTTAGTAGCTAGATGGCTTCTTCTCTCTTTTGGATCTCAATACAATGTTCTCCCTCTCTCGTGGAGATCTATTCGATGTAAATCTTATTTTTTGCGGTGTGTTTGTTGAGACCGATGAATTGTGGGTTTATGATCAAGATTATCTATGAACAATATTTGAATCTTCTCTGAATTCTATTATGTATGATTGGTTATCTTTGCAAGTCTCTTCGAATTATCAGTTTGGTTTGGCCTACTAGATTGGTTTTTCTTGCAATGGGAGAAGTGCTTAGCTTTGGGTTCAATCTTGCGGTGTCCTTTCCCGGTGATGAGGGGCAGCAAGGCACGTATTGTATTGTTGCCATCGAGGATAACAAGATGGGGTTTTTATCATATTGCATGAATTTATCCTCTACATCATGTCATCTTGCTTAAGGCGTTACTTTGTTTTCTTGAACTTAATACTCTAGATGCATCTTTGGATAGCGGTCGATGAGTGGAGTAATAGTATTAGATGCAGGCAGGAGTCGGTCTACTTGTCTCGGACGTGATGCCTACATACATGATCATACCTAGATACTCTCATAACTATGCTCAATTCTGTCAATTGCTCAACAATAATTCGTTCACCCACCGTAAAATACTTATGCTCTTGAGAGAAGCCACTAGTGAAATCTATGGCCCCCGGGTCTATCTTTATCATATCAATCTTCCATCACTTTATTATTGCTTTCCTTTTTACTCTGCTTTTTATTTTACTTTGCATCTTTATACCAAAAATACCAAAAATATTATCTATCATCTCTATCAGATCTCACTCTCGTAATTGACCGTGAAGGGATTGACAACCCCTATTCGCATTGGTTGCAAGGAGCTATTTGCTTTGTGTAGGTACGAGGGACTCGCGGTAGCCTCCTACTGGATTGATACCTTGGTTCTCAAAACTAAGGGAAATACTTACGCTACTTTGCTGCATCATCCTTTCCTCTTCAAGGAAATCCAATGCAGTGCTCAAGCGGTAGCAAGAAGAATTTTTGGCGCCGTTGCCGGGGAGTCTACGCATACCAAGTACCCATCACAATCCCTTATCTCTCACATTACATTATTTGCCATTTGCCTCTCGTTTTCCTCTCCCCCGCTTCACCCTTGCCGTTTTATTCGCCCTTTTTCCGTTCGCCTTGATGTCTTTCTTGGCTCGTTTTCTCGCTTGGTTGAAATAGTTGAGTATTTATTCCTAAACAGAGAAGCTAATATCTATGGATCCTCATCCGCTTGCCAATATTTTTAAGAGATTCAATTATGATGAACCAATTCCTAGTGATTTGGATGCACTAGATTATCTTTATAAGCTTTTGCCTAAAACCCGTAAATCTGAAAATTGTGATGAAATGCTTCATGATAGATCTTTGAATAAAAAGCATGATTGCAATTATTTTATCATAAATTCTATTGATGTAAATTATGCTAATAATATGCAAAACCCTAAGCTTGGGGATGCTAATTTTGCTATGTCCAATAGTCATGATTGGGGAGATTCTTCTTATGATCTTGAAAATTTATTTAAGCCCCCTGATGAATATAAGATTGATAATAGTGTTTGCAATAATATTGAAAGTGGGTTTGGAAGAGTGTCAACCTTAGATCCCACATATTTGGATAACATTCACTCTTATGAAATTTTTTGATAAAAGTGGGCTTGGAGAAATCATGACTTTAGTTAATGATAATCCCACTATTTTGGAAGAGTGTCAACTTCGCATGCATGTGGATCGTGTTGAGAATATGTTATGTGATAGCTATATTGTTGAATTTTATTATGATCCTACATGTAATTATTATGAGAGAGGAAAATATGGTTATAGAAATTTTCATGTTACTAAATTACCTCTCGTTATGTTGAGATTGCTATTGTTCCTTTCCGCTTCCTTGCATAAGCTAGTTTTTGCTTTCTACGATAATTTGTTTGCCTATAATATGCCTATGCATAGGAAGTATGTTAGACTTAAGTGTGTTTTTCACATGTTTTATGATGCTCTCTTTGTGCCTCAATTCTTGTCTTTCTTGTGAGCATCATTAAAATTATCAATGCCTAGCTAAAAGGCTTTAAAGAAAAGCGCTTGTTGGGAGACAACCCAATATTTTTCCTTTATGTTATTCAATAAATAATCCATCTACCTTCTGTTTAGATGTGGTTTATGTTTTAATTAGTGTTTGTGCCAAGTTAAACCTATAGGATCTCTTGGATGATAGTTATTCGATCTTGCTGTAATTTCCAAAAACTTTCGGTTCACGAAAACAATTGTTAAAAATCACCAGAACGTGATGAAATAGTGATTCCAATTGCTGCTGATCAATAAACAAATTGCCTAGGCCGTCCTATTTTGGCTGATTTTTTTGGAGTTCCAGAAGTTTGCGTTAGTTACAGATTACTACAGAATGTTCTGTTTTTGACAGATTCTGTTTTTCATGTGTTGTTTGCTTATTTTGATGAATCTATGGCTACTAAAATAGTTTATAAACCATAGAGAAGTTGGAATACAGTAGGTTTAACACCAATATAAATAAAGAATGAGTTCATTACAGTACCTTGAAGTGGTCTTTTGTTTTCTTTAAGCTAGGAGACTCACAAGATTTCTGTTGAGTTTTGTGTTGTGAAGTTTTCAAGTTTTGGGTGAAATCTTTTGATGGATTATGGAACAAGGAGTGGCAAGATCCTAAGCTTGGGGATGCCCATGGCATCCCCAATATAATCTAAGGACACCAAACAGTCAAAGCTTGGGGATGCCCCGGAAGGCATCCCCTCTTTTGTCTACTTCCATCGGTAACTTGGAGCTATATTTTTATTCACCACATGATATGTGTTTTGCTTGGAGCGTCTTGTATGATTTGAGTCTTTGCTTCTTAGTTTGCCACAATAATCCTTGCTATACACACCTTTTGAGAGAGCCATACATGATTTGGAATTTGTTAGAATACTATATGTGCTTCACTTATATCTTTTGAGCTATATAGTTTTGCTCTAGTGCTTCACTTATATCTTTTAGAGCACGGTGGTGGATTTGTTTTATAGAAACTATTGATCTCTCATGCTTCACTTAGATTATTTTGAGAGTCTTAAATAGCATGATAATTTGCTTAAACAACCCTAATATGCTTGGTATTCAAGATTTGTAAAACTTTCTTTTGAGTGCGTTGAATACTAAGAAAAGTTTGATGCTTGATAATTGTTTTGAGATATGAAGATGGTGATATTAGAGTCATGCTAGTTGAGTAGTTGTGAATTTGAGAAATACTTGTGTTAAAGTTTGTGATTCCGTAGCATGCACATATGGTGAACCGTTATGTGATGAAGTCGGCGCATGATTTATTTATTGATTGTCTTCCTTATGAGTGGCGGTCGGGGGACGGCGATGGTCTTTTCCTACCAATCTATCCCCCTAGGAGCATGCGCGTAATACTCTGCTTTGATAACTTCTAGATTTTTGCAATAAGTATATGAGTTCTTTATGACTAATGTTGAGTCCATGGATTATACACACTTTTCTCATCCTTCCACCATTGCTAGCCTCTCTAACACCGCGCACTTTTCGCTGGTATCATACACCCACCATACACCTTCCTCAAAACAGCCACCATACCTACCTATCATGGCATTTCCATAGCCATTCCGAGATATATTGCCATGCAACTTTCCACCGTTCTGTTTATTATGACACGCTCCATCATTGTCATATTGCTAGCATGATCATGTAGTTGACATAGTATTTGTGGCAAAGCCACCGTTCATAATTCTTTCATACATGTCACTCTTGATTCATTGCATATCCCTTACACACGGAGGCATTCATATAGAGTCATATTTTGTTCCAAGTATCGAGTTGTAATTGTTGAGTTGTAAGAAAAATAAAAGTGTGATGATCATCATTTTTAGAGCATTGTCCCAAGTGAGGAAAGGATGATGGAGACTATGATTCCCCATAAGTCGGGATGAGACTTGGACGAAAAATAAAAAAATAAAAGAAAAGAGGCCATAAAAAGAGAAAAGGCCCAAATAAAAAATGATGAGAGAAAAGAGAGAAGGGACAATGTTACTATCCTTTTACCACACTTGTGCTTCAAAGTAGCACCATGATCTTCATGATAGAGAGTCTCTCATTTTGTCACTTTCATATACTAGTGGGAATTTTTCATTATAGAACTTGGCTTGTATATTCCAATGATGGGCTTCCTCAAATTCCCTAGGTCTTCGTGAGCAAGCGAGTTGGATGCACACCCACTTAGTTTCTTTTGTTGAGCTTTCATATACTTATAGCTCTAGTGCATCCGTTGCATGGCAATCCCTACTCACTCACATTGATATCTATTGACACGCATGCATCTCCATAGCCCGTTGATACGCCTAGTTGATGTGAGACTATCTTCCCCTTTTTTGTCTTCTCCACAACCACCATCTTATTCCGCATATAGTGCTATATCCATGGCTCACGCTCATCTATTGCGTGAAGATTAAAAAAGTTTTGAGAATGTGAAAAGTATGAAACAATTGCTTGGCTTGTCATCGGGGTTGTGCATGATTTAAATACTTTGTGTGGTGAAGATAGAGCATAGCCAGACTATATGATTTTGTAGGGATAACTTTCTTTGGCCATGTTATTTTGAGAAGACATAATTGCTTTGTTAGTATGCTTGAAGTATTATTATTTTTATGTCAATATTAAACTTTTGTCTTGAATCTTTCGGATCTGAATATTCATACCACAATTAAGAAGAATTACATTGAAATTATGGCAAGTAGCACTCCGCATAAAAAATTCTGTTTTATCATTTACCTACTCGAGGACGAGCAGGAATTAAGCTTGGGGATGCCTGATACGTCTCCAACGTATTTATAATTTTTGATTGCTCCATGCTATATTATCTACTGTTTTGGACCATATTGGGCTTTATTTTCCACTTTTATATCACTTTTGGGACTAACCTATTAACCGAAGGCCCAACCCGAAATTGTGCTTTTTGCCTATTTGATGTTTCGAAGAAACGGAATATCAAACGGAGTCCAAACGGAATGAAACCTTCGGGAACGTGATTTTCTCACCGAATATGACCCAGGAGACTTGGACCCTACGTCAAGAAAGCCACGAGGTGGGCACGAGGTAGGGGGGGGGGGCGCCTACCCCCTAGGGGGCGCCCCCACCCTCGGGGGCCCCACGAAGCTCCACAGACGTACTTCTTCCTCCTATATATACCTACATACCCCCAAACTATTAGATACGGAGCCAAAACCTAATTCCACCGCCGCAACCTTCTCAGACTCCACGAGATCCCATCTTGGGGCTGTTAGGAGCTCACATGAAAGGGAATCCACCACGGAGGGCTTCTACATCATCACCACAACCCTTGGATGAAGTGTGAGTAGTTTACTTGGACTTTCGGGTCCATAGTTAGTAGCTAGATGGCTTCTTCTCTCTTTTTGGATCTCAATACAATGTTCTCCCCCTCTCTTGTGGAGATCTATTCGATGTAAATCTTCTTTTTGCGGTGTGTTTGTTGAGACCGATGAATTGTGGGTTTATGATCAAGATTATCTATGAACAATATTTGAATCTTCTCTGAATTCTTTTATGTATGATTGATTATCTTTGCAAGTCTGTTCGAATTATCAGTCTGGTTTGGCCTACTAGATTGGTTTTACTTGTAATGGGAGAAGTGCTTAGCTTTGGGTTCAATCTTGCGGTGTCCTTTCCCGATGTGATGAGGGGCAGCAAGGCACGTATTGTATTGTTGCCATCGAGGATAACAAGATGGTTTTTTTTTATCATATTGCATGAATTTATCCCTCTACATCATGTCATCTTGCTTAAGGCATTACTCTATTTTCTTGAACTTAATACTCTATGTGCATGCTGGATAGCGGTCGATGAGTGGAGTAATAGTAGTAGATGCAGGCAGGAGTCGGTCTACTTGTCTCGGACGTGATGCCTATATACATGACCATACCTAGATACTCTCATAACTATGCTCAATTATGTCTATTGCTCAACAATAATTCGTTCACCCACCGTAAAATACTTATGCTCTTGAGAGAAGCCACTAGTGAAATCTATGGCCCCCGGGTCTATCTTTATCATATCAATCTTCCATCACTTTATTATTGCTTTGCTTTTTTACTTTCCTTTTTATTTTACTTTGCATCTTTATACCAAAAATACCAAAAATATTATCTATCATCTCTATCAGATCTCACTCTGTAAGTGACCGTGAAGGGATTGACAACCCCTATTTGTGTTGGTTGCGAGGAGTTATTTGCTTTGTGTAGGTACGAGGGACTCGCGCATAGCCTCCTACTGGATTGATACCTTGGTTCTCAAAAACTGATGGAAATACTTACGCTACTTTGCTGCATCATCCTTTCCTCTTCAAGGAAATCCAACGCAGTGCTCAAGAGGTAGCAGGACACTGGACTGTCCAGACGGTCGGCGCCAGCTTGATGTCTCAACACACCCAAACATATGAGAGGAAAATGAATTACGGCTTTGATTCATTTATGTATGCATTATAACCTGTAGAAACGCACAGATTTTTTTAAGAAAAATCCATTTTATTAATTAGAAATAACAGTTACATCGTCAATAAGAAAAGATACAATATCATCCATAGACTCCTCGGACCAATCCCTTGTCATGAAAAATTTGCCAGTTATTACAATGTTCAAATCTAGAAAGAGGAAAAATCATAAGCCATAAAATAACAATCATCAAACACTGTTGCTGCCTCTCCCATGGATTGTCCTCCACTCTTCATTATCTCTATCACCTTCAAATTGTCGGAGTTAACAACAAGACGATTGCACCCCGCCTTTTGTGTAAGTAATAAGCCATACCTTAAGACCAACGCCTCAGCTGTCAATACATCGGCATACCAATTAATCATCCAATTCCTGTCAGTAGTGAATCTTTCTCCGTCATCTCTAAGGACAACCCTAGCTATGCCCCTAAGCATATCATGATCAAAAGAAGTATCAACATTCAACTTCACAAAACCCCATAGAAGGTCTACTCCACCCCCTGTTTTATTAGTTCCTTAGGGGAGTAAGCGTTAACATAGTTTGTCGTTATAGCACGAGCCCCCATCGAAGTTTGGTATGCATCTTGAACCTTTCTTCCATGGACCAGTTTACGTCTATCCCACCATAAATACCAAGCTGTTATAGCGATCAATTCATGTGCATTCTGGAGAGATAATTCTTGATCTAGCATAAGAAGCAAGAATTCGAGTACCGCCTCTCCCCCATGATCAACAACACAAGCTTTGTTAATCACCTCATACAACTCCAACTTATTCCAAACCTATTTCGCCTTTTGACACAAAAACACCATGTGTTTTATATCTCATGGCTCCTTCGAGCATGATGGGCAGATGGGCGTAACTTTCATGGGTCTATTAGCAAGCGTAACACGACATGGGGGGGGTTCCATGCAAAGTACGCCAATGAAAGTTTTTACCTTTGCTAGACAAGATAATTTCCAAATTTTACCCCAAATAGGATTGGCATTGGTTCTACCCATACCATTTGTATATTTCATCTTCCTCCCATGTTGTTGGCTCCATTCTTCCAAGTAAACTGATCGAATAGTGAACAAACCCTTTTTTGTATAACTCTAAGCAATAAAATCCAACATATTATGCATCAGTAGTGGAATTGCGAGTACCCTTTCGGCATCAATTGGTGATAGAGGCGGGGGTGTCCTGATCTTTCCATGAGATGATAACTATTGATTTGATGGATATGACTTTGACGATCCGACTACAAACGTGCATGATGTTGCGTCCTAGCAATCGCTAAACCAACTCCGAGAGGTTATTGACCACGCCAGAGCACGATCAACCTGACCACGAATTTCTATTCCTGCAAGCAATTGAAGAACAAGCAAGAATATGATAAAGCAATCTGAATATTGCGAATATATATGAAGTATTGATAAACGTGGGGATTCGGAAGCGGTCTTGGCTTGGTCGCTGGACACAAACGAAGTACACGAAGTTGCAATGGATAACTTTTAACTAAACAAATCCCAAGTAGTAGGTATATAACCAGGGTTTAACCGACAATATTCACTCCACCAAACTGAAGCATAACCAGTGAATGAACCAACCACGACCTTAACTTTTTTACAATCAGCAAAATTACGGTAAGAAAATATATTATTTATGTCGAACTCCCATGCAATATATAAAGCAGGTCTAAAACGGCCATTAAATGGTGGCATAGAAACATTAACCTGATTATGTGCGTTTGGATGTTTGTGGTAGTATTGCTTAGGTGGTGGCACGTCTCCCACGATCGATGAAGCCCAAGAACTAACAACTCTAGAACTTGTCATAATTAGTAGAAAACAAGAAACAAAATCCAAAAATAGTGTTCCTATGAATTACTAGGATGTGGTGGTAAAACACTCACGGTATAGCAAATATCAATGTCTTACAAGTTCTTACCATGCAACAGGTAGTGACAGGCAACCAACGGTGTCAAATAACTTCGAAGATTAAGTAAAACGATTGCCAGGGGAACATACATATACACGGTGTATAATATGTGGAGCTTGGAAGGCTTAAATATATGGTAGCAAAAGATTAACAATAATCAATTTAGAGAAGCAATGTTGAATAAACGCTCAACGACGGTACTGTGCTGGTCCCAGGCTAGACCGGACTAGAAATGCGATCCTGGAACACTAATGAAGTCATGGCGTAGCACAACTCGCATCAATAAAAGATATGAAGTAGCTCTGGACAACAAGAATAAGTGAAGATCACAATGACAGTAAAGACAATGATGAGAAACAACTGCCAAGCAGGATATACCAGCAACTTTCCCTCCAACTTTCCTCTAGAAAAGTTTGTGCCAATTTTATGATAATGTTTCTCAAGAATGGCACTAACTCAAGATTTCAAACGTAAAAAGAATCACTCAATTCCGAGTTGATATGAGGAGTCAAAAAATTCTAAAACTGGCCGTGTTCGCGAACTTCGTAGGGCAAAACGACCTGTTAAGAAGCTGATTTTGAGGTGTCAAATATTGAACTAGTTTATGCAACTATTCAGATGCGGCTCGTTGCTAGCTTTAATTTGAGTACTTGCAGAGCCAAAGCGGACTTCTTATGAGGAAGATATGTCTGTTTTACTGAACAGTGCACAAAATAGATTTCAATCCGAATTCGGGTACGAGATTGAATCTAGGTAGATTCGATTTTTTATTCTCTTTTTTTGTCACACTTTTTTCTTTTTTTCTCTCCTTTTTTTCTCTGACTTTTTTTAAATTTATTTCTTTGTCTTTTTCTCTCTCTCCCTCTTTCCAAAACAAACTAGATGGGATGTAGATTGGATGAAGCGAATATGTGAACGACCTCAAACTATGATTATGGCAATGAACGGTGGGTAGCACGTGGAGAAAATTGATGGATGGGTGGTGGACAACGAAAGGGATAACGATGCAGCGGCGGCATGACTAATGTGAACAGAACTCGAAACTCTAAATAAACTAGACAGTAAGACCATCAACTCGACACGACTGAAAGAACATGCGGTGCCCCCATGTTTGGTTTTGGCAATTGATGACAATCTCTATGGACTAATGGTTGCCTTGAGTTATATTTGAAGGGTTTGTCCATAGGCTTTTCTTGGAGTCCATTTGTTGGTTTCAAGGAGAGTTTGTGATGACCTCGGTGCTATTAAGGAATTATCCAAAGGTCGGTCATGTGAGTGTTGAGCTTACTGCAAGCATGTCTTGAAGAAGAAGATTGTGTGACCATTCATGTCTACCTTCAAGACATCATCCAAATGAAGAGAGTTGGAAAGATTCAACACACGAAGCGCACAAGATGTACCGAGGGATCAAGTGATTCCATGGTATGGTAAGCATTGTCCATTACGCTTTGTGTGCTAACCCATGGTCTTCGTGAGAGTTCTTTGTGGGGTTAGGTCGCGATGTGCAAGTTCAAGTGATGCATCACGAAGAGATCAAGTGCTTGAAGCTTGTCGTCCATTGTGGTGACAATGGACTTGTGATGATGAGCGGAAGAGTGGCTCACCCATAGTGGAGTATGGTGGAGCAATCAACTAGTCTTCATCGAGCCAACGCAATCAAGAAAGGTGGTCCATCATGAGGAGGAGTAGATCGTCATCATCTAGCTCAAGTGGACTTTGTGCAAGACAGAGGTTTGCCCTTGATAGGTTTTCTATGTTACCGGTCTCATGGTGGTAGTTGGGAGACCGAGTTTTAGGATCGATTGCCGTACTATCAAGGGGGGCTCTTGATGAGTTGCTTGATCGTATCGTTCGTAGAGAGCTCAAACCATTGCATCCTTGCATCATCTTTATTGGTTCTTGTTTGGTTCTTCTCCTTGTGAGATTTGGAGCTTATGGTCATTTTTATGACAAGCTCGAGTTCATCGAAAACGGAGTTCACTTGCATCTTCTATGATGTTTTCGATGTTGGAGGGTATGATGTTCTTCTCTGTTGGAGGTTTCTCTCCTCCTTTTGTTAGGCATACCTCCCCTGCCTCTTCTTACTATAACCAGTCTCTGTTTTGATGCTACTCGTTGTCTTGTATCCAACAAGCTTGAGTTTGCTCAATTCGGAGCTCATTTGCAGAAGTTATGGCAGTTCTGGTTTCTTTGTTTCCCTCTGTTGTCTTCTCTGCCAAAATGAAGGACTCCTAGTGTTCTTGATATGGGGCATGCGGTAATCTTGCTCTCCGGGCGGTAGTATCATGAGCCCTCTTGATAATCTGCTTGATCCCTATGATAATCTTGCAGGTGCTCCTGATAATGCCGCTCTATGGGAAGCGGTAGTACCGTGGCCTCGAGCCAGTCTTGTTGCTCGGCGGTAGTAGGGGCGGATGTAATTTTTACATCCGTGCCCTCTGTGATAATACCAGCGCTTGTGAGCCTTGATAATCTGCGTGGCTCGCCGAGCTTAGCGACATGAGCGAAAGTAAGGCGGATGTAATTTTTTACAATCGCGCCCTACACGGTAATACCGCTCTTCGTGTCTTGGTAGTACCGTCCGGATTCTTGCGCAGGTCCTTCCTCAGCGAGTAAGTGCGGAAGTAATTTTTTACTTCCGTGCTTTCTCTAACGCCCTAGTGTACTTGCCGTCTGCGGTAATCTGGGCGCGATGGTAAATACCGCTTCGTTGCCACATACCTTGAACCTTCATCGGGCGATCTTTGCACATGCGGTAGTACCGCAACCTGCAGTAGTACTGCGTGGCCAATCATGTAGTACCGCAACTCCGTCTTGATAGTACCGCGTCGTCTTGGCTGAGTGAGGGGATAACGGTTGGATTTTCCCCTCCTATAAAGGGGTCTTCTTCCCCAATGGATCTCGATCCCTTGAGCTCGTGTTCTTCCCCATTGTTGACCTTCTTGAGCTTGCTAACTCTCAATCCCTCCAATGATTCTTGCTAGTTCTTGAGGGAAAAAAGAGAGGAGATCTAGATCCACGTTTCAACCAATCACTTTCTACTCTAAGTGGGGGAACCCCTTGGATCTAGATCTTGGAGTTCTTGGTGTTCTCCTTCTTTTCTTCCTCTCTTTTTCCACCCTAGCATTAGTTGCTTGTGGGATTTGGGAGAGAAGGACTTGGGCACTCCTTGTGCCCTTGCCATTACATTTGGTGCATCGGTTTGAGTTCTCCACGTGATACGTGGAAGTTACAAGTTGAGAAGCTTATTACTCTTGGGTGCTTGGTGCCCTTGAGCTTGTTCCTCTTGGGTGCTTGGGCGCCCTAGGCAGTTAGTGGTGTTCGGAGCTCAATCATTGTGGTATAAAGCTCGGCAAGCGTCGGGTCTCCAATTAGGTTGTGGAGATCGCCCGAGCAATTTGACGAGTTCGGTGACCGCCCCAAGGGTTGCCAAAGTGTACGGGTTCGGTGGCTGCCCCAAGGGTTGCCATTTGTACGGGTTCGGTGACCGCCCTCAAGGGTCCCTTAGTGGAATCACGGCATCTTGCATTGTCTTGGCGTGAGGATATTACTGATGGCCCTAGTGGCTTCTTGGGAGCATTGTGCCTCCACACCGCTCCAAGCGGAGATTAGCATCCGCAAGGGTGTGAACTTGGGATACATCATCGTCTCCAGCGAGCCTCGGTTATCTCTTACCCGAGCCCTTTACTTATGCACTTTACTTTGTGATAGCCATATTGTTCTTTGTCATATATCTTGCTATCACATAGTTGATTATCTTGCTTAGCATAAGTTGTTGGTGCACATAGGTGAGCCTAGTTGTTTTAGGTTTTGTGCTTGACAAATTAACCGCTAGGTTTATTCCGCATTTGTTCAAGCCTAAACCGTAATTATTTTAAAGCTCCTATTCACCCCCCCTCTAGGCGACATCCTCGATCTTTCAACGACGATGCAACCTATAATTCAACTATGCAAGCAATGATCTTTTTTGCAAAGACTCAGCCGGCTTGGACAAATGATGAACATGTCTAACTTTTTTATGGCTTTTTCTTGAACAATAGGTAAGAAAATAAATCCAATCTATGGATAACTTGAAATTCTCATCGAGCAACCTGAAAACTGATACCATTTGATAGAGGCAAAGGTGTCCCGCCTTTCGATAAGAAGGTGATTATTGTTTTCTATGGGAGTATACTTTGATGATCCGACGACAAACGTGCACGACGTTGCACCTTAGAAATCACTAAACCAACTCCGAGAGGTTATTGACCACGCTAGAGCACGATCAACCCGACCACAAATGTCTATTCCTGCAAGCAATCGAAGAACAAGCAAGAATATGATAAAGCAATCTGAATATTGCGAATATATATGAAGTATTGATGCAGGTCGGGATCCGAAAGCGCTCTTGGTCTGGTCGTTGGACACAAACGAAGTACACGAAGTTGCAATGGCTAACTTTTAACTAAACAAATCCCAAGAAAAAAGCTACTAGATTGATCTACTTATATAGGAGCAAGGAATAGCGACCAAGGAGGTGGGAGGACATCCCAAGGCAGCCTAAAACTAACCCTAGGTCATACAAGGCCCACGGGCCCAAATGGAGGTGATGCAGCACCCTTTGGACTTGTAGTTTGACTCGGATTCTACTGCAGTGTCAGATTGTTTCGCCAATATCTCGACGCTCCAGATGAATTTGAAGGTGAATCCAATTGGGTTGGAAAGAGTATGAAATGTACTTTCCAACAAAAAAAGAATCACCCAATTCGGAGTCCGGATGAAAGAGATCTTGGCGTTTTGAGTCAGGTATGTCTGTGTAGTACGAATCCTAGTCCAAAACGTGAGAGACTTGGACTCAATCTTCTCTTGGCCAAAAAGTGACGCGAGAGGACTTTTTGAACAACACCTAAACTTCTCCTTTTCCCTTATCTTCATATGTGGATTGTGTAAATGTCCCATACAACTGTAATTAGACATGACACAAAAGTCTGTGAAATATTTTTATCCTGGATAATATAAATAAATTATTGCATATTTTGCATTAGAAATCACCTCATAAATATGCATGTATGCAATATTTTTGGTCGTATCCAAGGTAATCATGTCCTCATCAATTGGCCATAATGTTTGTCTCACGAAATCTTCGTCCCAAAAGTTCGTGACTGCATCAATAAGATCAGATACCTTTGACAGAAGGTGCCCTCTTCTAGGAGTAATAATTTTCCTGTTCGCACAATCCAGAATCAATGCATCTCTCCAAATATCAATATTCTGTCCATTTTCAACTTTCCAGATATAATCATTTTTAGAGAGATTACTCCCGCCATGATGCTTTGCCAAGTAAAAGAGGAACCGTTTTTCATACTTGCATTCATTAAATCGGCCTCTAAATAATATTTAGCTCTCAAGATAGTAGCACATAAAGAATTTGGATTATCAAGTAGCCGCCACGGTTGTTTGGCTAATAAAGCTAGATTGAAACAAGGTATATCTCGAAAGCCCATACCTCCTTGATCTTTTGGGACACACATCTTCCACCACGTCATTCAATGCATTCTCTTCTGATTGTCCTTATCACCCCATCAAAATTGTGACATCACATCAATCATTTCTTTGCAATTTTTTAAAGAATTTTAAAGACGGACATGACATAAGTTGGATAGCTTGTACAAAAGATTTGAGCAAAATTTCCTTTCCTTCAGCAAATAACAAATTTTCTTTCCATCCAATAATCTTCATGATAATTCAATCAATTAGGAATTGAAAGCAATCACTTTTATGCATACCTGGTAAACCCAAATATTTGTCATTAAGAGCTTCAACTATAATATTCAAAATTGTAAAATTTTGTATTTTGTCATCCGCTTTTGTATTGAGACTAAGAAATATGCTAAACTTTTCAACACTCACCATTTGCCTTGAGGCGATTGCCGCCAAGATAGTAATATGTAGCTTTTCTTTCTATCGCTCGAAGGAAGAACAGACGCCCTTGCCACCGCCAGGAGTCTCCACCGCCGCTGCCCTCCGGCGGCTCCCCTCCGCCGGCGGCCTCGGTCGTCGGTGGTGATGGGGGATCGTCGGATCCACGCGTGTGGATCTTTTTTACTCTCGTAGTTTAGATATTTAGGTTGTTCATCGTCTTGACTTCGACGGCGGCAATGGCGACGCTGAATAAAGTTTTTTCAAATCCTACTCCGGGGAGGCGACCGGTCTTATGGTTGGGGATGGATTTGGAAATCAGTCTGTTGAAACAAGGATGACGTGGCGGCGCGACATCCTCGTGACTTGTGTCCTCGGGCTCCACCGTTGCGATGACGTTTGCTCCAACGCCGACGCAGAGCTTGGAAGATGGTGGAGTGTGCTGGGTTCGTGGTTCGTGGATGGTAGGTGTGGTTTTCTCCTCCAGTGTCTTAGTCGTGTGGGGTGACAGATCTGAAGTTCGATGGCGTGTCCGGGGTGTTGCCCCGGTCTGATTCGTTCAACGGTGATTGTTTCGTTTTTGGCGAGCCACTTTGGAGGTCCGCGAAGCTGCATATTAGCGATGGAGCCGCATCGAGCTCGGGTGTGAAAATGATCTGTCATTTTTCCTTCTGGTGGCTGCTATGGTGGTTTCATAGGCAGGTGACAGGTGTTGGTGTCAAGTTCAAAGGCTTCTTCGGTCTTGATTTTAATTTTACTTCTTGGCTGTTGTTCCTTTGTGCAAAGGCTAGCGTTTTGTGGTCTTTAGTTTTATCGGGTCAGTTTATACGTGGCTTGTACTATGATCCTTATCCTTATAATACAAAAAAGATACGTATTACCATAAAAAAAAACCATTTGCCTTGAGGCCGCACAATAAAAATCCAAAACACAAAGACTTCACATTCATAGCCTTGGCTTGCAAGTCATCAACAAAAAGAAAATTTGAAGTTGATGGAGCATCTCTACTAACCTTTATTCCGAAAATATTTTCATTCTTGTCGGCATTGGCTTAGAGAGCACAAACGTTCTACTAGTACATCTTCTATTGGAGAGAAGAAAAAAAATATGCTTAATGCCTAAAAAGAAAGTAAAATCAAACTTCATTCTTCTCACTTGTCCCGTTTCGTCTTCCTCCGCTTCCGTGCGAGCCCACGCCTTAGGATGTCCATGGCGACGAAGCAAGCGACCCTGCCCAGGTCGGGAGCTTTCTCAAAGGGCTACAACTTCGCGTATGCGTGGGAGAAGGTTGGTACCCGCCTATGCCCCCCTCCCCCCTCCGCGATTAACAGTTCGGGTGGATCTGATCTGAGGCCTCGTTTCTGGCAGAACGCGCCGGTCACAGAGGAGCAGAATGCCGCGATCTCCGCGCTCTCGCACGCTGTGGCAGAGCGGCCGTTCCCGGTTAATCTGGTAAGACGCCCCGGTGACCGTTCAAAAAAAAAAAAAACTAACTGAGATGGCAAATAATGTGATCTCATCTGGGTCTCTGTAATTCGGTTTCAGTTTGTCCCTTGCTGTGTTTGTATTGTGTCGGAGCGCTGTCAAATTCATTTTGTTTTGAAGGATCTGAGATATTTTATTAGCAGTAATAGTGTTACAGACTTTGCAGTACAAGGGTTCAGTGAATTAACAAAAAATGGCGATCACTGTAACATCATTAGCTCATGCTTCCCGTTCTATATTACATTGCCATCAGGGTTAGGCTAAAATTGATCGGGCTGTTATATCAGGAAGACGGAGGTACGGCCGTGCCAGAAAAAGAATCTGCTTCGGAGGAGGCGGGTGCAATGGATGCGGTCTTGGTGAATACACATCAGGTAAGTTTTCCCTCGTTGCTATTTATATTGGTTGACTACTAGGGAACTTTGCGATCTCATTTCTTTGTTGTCCTTATGTTTCATGTTTAACCTTAGGTTGTTTAAAGATAAAAGGTACAAATTTTCTGCAGATTGAGCTAATACTTTGATTACCACCTGTAGTTTTACAAATGGTTTGCTGAACTGGAATCAGCTATGAAATCTGAGGTTTGTGCATATGCTGTTCTTCAGTAAGTAGTGCACAGCTTGGAATGGCGTGCAGAGTTTTAACCCCTCCTTTTTGTTTTTTGACAGACTGAGGAAAAGTATCGCCTCTACGAGAGTACATTAGAGGAACGTGTTAACACATGTGATGGCATCCTTCAACAAGTAGGACTGTGTGAACTTTTCTGTTAGTTTATGTGGAAGAAATTTTATAGTGAACATACACATCCTTCATTTTAACATTAAGTACCTCCATTCAGGTGGATGACACACAGAACTTATTTGAAGAACTACAATCCTTGCACTCGAGTGTTGCCATAAAGACACAAACTTTGCATGATGCTTGCGACCAACTTGTATGCCCCTTCTACTCATTCTTATCTGAATTAACTATCCATTGTGAGATTTCCACAAGAAATGATATTTAGTTTATAATTTATTGTGCATTCATGCCTACTTTAAGACTAAAATTTGTCAGGTTACATTGACGTGCGTGTCTTTTGCCATCTGTTCAGTTCGAATCCCATGTTAATGTTCTGATTATAGATATTTTTTGTCTCCCTACTTATTGAATCATGCGTGTCTTTTGCCATCTGTTCAGTTTGAATCCCATGTTAATGTTCTGATTATAGATATTTTTTCTATCCCTACTTATTGCATCAACTAGATATTTTGTTGGAAAATTTACAATTTGTTTTGACATTTCGATCAGTTGATTGTATGTGGTCTCCTCTCCTGCTATACCAGTTCCTGTATGGATCCTTATAAAATATTTTCCATAAGTTGATACCGTGATTCAGTGTTCAGGATATTGGTAACTTGTAGCTGCTCGGTCGGGTGAGGAGTAGGGATTAATCGGCAATCGACCTATTAACTGAATTTGTTGGTAACCCATTTATCGGTAGGTTAATTAGGGCCATATCTATATGTCTTAGCTACATATAGCAAAAATGCAGCAGCAACAGCAATAAAGGAGAGGCAACAAGCAGTAGCAGCAGCATATAGCACAGAGCAGGAGCAGCATATAACATAGCACAAAGCAGATCAGCATATAGCACAGACTGCTTGGGTAGGGGGCGGTGACCTGGAGCAGGAAGAAGGGATGCGAGCTCGGGGAGGGGGAGGCGAGCTTGTCTGCCGTGCTGCTGGTGCTGGTCTCGGGGAGGGGGAGGGCGGAGGGGGTGGCCAGCTCGAGCAGGAGGAAGAGGCTCGGTGCCTGTATCCTTGAGGAGTGCAGGCGCCTCTGGCGGATGGCCCCGGCAGCTGCTCGGGGCGGCGGCGGCTGCTCCTAGCCTCTCCAACGAGGGTTACCATGGGAGGGGAGGGGAGAGTGAGAAGGGAGGGAACGGGCTGACCTAAAACAAAATTTTGGAGCCCAAATTTCTCTCTCCCTCTATTCAGTTGATCGGCCCAGTGGGATAAATTGGCCTTACAGACGATTAATCCGCTGGATCAGTTAAGCGATGGATAAGGTGTTATCACATCCGTGACCTAGGGATTCAGGATTAACTGGCCGATTACCTTAAATATCGGCCAATATTTTTAACAGTGCTGTTAATTGTGGGATTAAGATAAACTATCATATTATGTAATTACTCTGGTAAGGATATCATAGGGAATCAATCCAAGGTAGGCTATTGGGAAGTTCTACAAGGAAGACTTAGGTTTCTCAACTAGTTGGACAGCTTACAGAATAAATGCTGTAATGATGATCTTGCATTTTCTTTTTTGTGCATGGCTGTATTATCAACTTGTCATCTGAAAACATATTTTATTTCCCCTACTGGAGACAGGTGTAACTCTCATTTTAACTTTTTTATTTTAATTTTGTGTTCTTCTATTTCTAGTAGTATACTACGGTCCTAAAAACTTATTTATCTTGTAACTTGGCCATTTTGGTCTGTTTTTTGCTTTCAAATGCTTATGCAGTTGGTGGAGAAACAAAGGCTCATTGGGTTCGCTGAAGCACTCCGAAGTAGGTTAAACTACTTTGATGAATTGGAAAATGTAAGATTTGGCATTCTAGTCTGTCTCTTGAAAATAAGTTTCTGTTTGACATCATGAATGTATTTGGTTGAATAAATACCTTTTCAACAATTTTTTCAGTTCAGATGAGAGCATCCTTAACCAAACATACTGGATTCTGCAATGCTCTAATCCTTATCCTATAAATGAATTAACAAACTTAAGAGAAAGCCTACATAATGAACATACTTGTGAAGTTTCTGCTGGTATTTGCATCCTTGCTCTTTCTCAACTGGGTGACTGGTGCTCATTTGTGCAAAGAAGTGAGCTGTCATTTGGTTGTTGAAAGAATATATGGATATGATTTAGGCTCCATGGATTCCATATCTTTGAGATCTAGATCTTTTCTGGTTGCTGACCACACTTTGCCACTTACCAAGCACTGCAGTTTATCAAAATACTGACATTCAGGCTACTATATATATGTGACGTGATGACACGTGAATCTGTAGTCAAGTTCCATTTGTCTCCATAGGCTGATTCATTTTGTCTAATTACCTATTTCCACTTTTCAGGCCTCTGCTAGCTTCTATTCTCAGACTATGAACATTGGAAATGAACAGTTTCTCCCACTGTTGAAAAGACTTGATGATTGTATCTTGTAAGTAGTTGTTGCATAACAGTGACATTTTCTCCTTTTCTGTGTTGAGATTTATGGAGCTCATGTTCAATCCTCTGGTGGATATAGATATGTTGAAAATAATCCACTGTATGCTGAATCTGCTGTTTACTTGGTCAAGTTTCGCCAACTTCAGGTGAAGGACTACGTGTGAGGCAAACTACATTTCTAGTCATTACGAATAAGAGCGTGTTAACCTATAGTTATCTACTTCTTGTATTGCAGTCTCGGGCATTAGGTATGATCCGTTCACATGTCTTGTCGACACTGAAAGCCGCTTCATCCCAGGTGCTCCTCCATTGCATTTAATATGTAGAGTGCTGTAGCTAATATTTACTGGATAGTAGGTTTACTTATTAGCAGGTTCAAGCCGCAATTCGAGGCAGTGGTTCTGGCAAAAATGCTGTTACAGAGGGTGTGGAAGCATCTCTTATATATGTTCGTTTCAAGGCAGCAGCTGGGGAGGTATACTTTTTCTACATGATCTATGGTTTTTTCCGAACACATCTGTAGTCCATTGAAAAGTTTAAACCATCTGTAGATACTCTATCCATGTTGTTCCTGATTCTTTCTTCTTTCCAGCTAAAACCGGTTTTCAATGAGATTGAAAGTAGATCCTCTAAGAAAGAGTACGCGCAGGTTCTTTCAGAATGTCACAGTTTGTTTTGTGAGCAGAGGCTGTACTTGGTAAGTTAAAACCTTTGTACTCTGTTTTGACCTTAAGTCCTTAACTTGATTATATCCTATCGCTTGCAATATTGCTTTTAGATACGAGGTATGGTGCAGCAACGCATTTCTGAGTTTGCTAAAAATGAGGCCTTACCTTCTTTTACAAGGTCTGGTTGTGCCTATTTGATGGAGGTAACCACATATTTAGCTAATTATTCTATTTAGATTTCATTTGCTTCCTAAGTTACAACTTACTGTTATATGTGGTAGCATACAGAGAAGTGTAAGGTGGAGGACATTGAGCATCACACTTTGTATATTCAGTGGCCTAGTATTGTGTGTTTACATATGAAATCTCTACTACTTATCTATATGCTTATTACTTACACTACTAAAAAGAACATAAGGTTCCCATTTTGTTCTTTCCTTCGTGCAACCTCTCTACGTACGTTATCCCCCTTCCTCCTCTCCGTTTTGACTTCCCCCTCCCATCTCTGTTTTTTCTCCCATGCCCCCCCCCCTCCCTCCCCTCCCCTAAAAACGCCTCAGCTGTTCCACATCTTATTGACAACCAAATGAAATCATGTTCTCTTTGGTAATCCAATGTTAACAAATAAAATCCAGTTTTTTGGGTACGCAATCGCATTAACAATAAATGGCAGCTAAATCACGGTGATTGTGTAGAAAAACAAACTAATTTTTTTGCGCACAATGTACAAAGGATAGACGAGCAGTCACGGGCTAACTTACTAGAATATTTATGCCGCCGCTGAAACGCACAGGAAATTATCCAGCTTGTTAAAACGTAAGTAGTTCTATGTTTTCTGCAATATGCATTTTCAGTATCACACTTATATTTTATCGAAGCTTGTAGCATTCTTGTGGTATGATTTGTTTTTGTTATATCTTCTTTACTGTTAGAAAAAAATGTTATACTTGTTCTCCCATTTCTTCTCAGGCATGCCAGTTTGAGCACCAGCTTTTGCTCACTTCTTCCCAGCATCCGCATCAGATGTTTCAAGTATGGCTCCTTTAATGGATCCATTGTAAGATTATTTAACCCCCCTTAGTTCTGTTAAAGCCATTTACGTTCATGCTGGCAATCCTACAAGTTACAAGTGATTTATTTGTGCAGTTCAGTAACTTGATTTGGTAATCCTCGCAAAAAAAGAAAAAAAAAACTTGACTTGGTATCACGTAAAGTTAGTTTGACAAACCAAGAGGGCAATAACCAATAATTAATGTGTCCTAACACCTTATTACAAGTTTTACCACATGTTGTATGTTGCCAGGAAGTATTGTTTTGTTACTTAGCAGTATAGATGTAGCAAGTCTTGTTTATGTTCAGGTTTACATGCAATATATGTTAGCTATAACCCTTGTGTGTTGTGCTCAATTAACTCGATATTAGTGTAGGTGCAGATAGACCAATACTTGGCTAGTAGGAGTATGTAGTTGTCAGCTAGTAGTCAATTTGGTTTTTGCTTGTTCTGCCACCTGTTAGAGATATAGGAATCTGATAACGCCCGGCTGTCAGGTACGGGCACATGGCAAATCGAATGTTTCCGATGGCAAGTTTAGTGACGTGAGGATGGCAACTTTAGTTGGTAAGCATGTCTTCGTTCTTTATTTTGACAGAAAATTGCCGTGTGTGTCAACTAACTTGCCATCCTTGCGTCACTAGAATTGCCATCGAAAAATTCGATTTGCCATGTGCTCGAACCTGACGTCAGGTACTTATCATTTTCGGAGATTTAAATGGCAGGATTGTAGGCTTGGCAAGCCAACGTCAAACTCGGCCACTCTCATGGAGATGAAACCCAAAAGATTTTCGTTGGGGCGTAACCCTCTCAGCGACGTGCCACATCGGAACCCGGGTGTGGTGTCAAATAGGCAAGGCCGGTCCGTCTCCTCGGTGGCGCGCCGTATTTTGATCTGGATACTATGGCAAGTGAGCAAGTATCGGGTCGTCGCATCCTTAGTGGCGCGCTACATCGACGCCCATGTGTAGTGGAAAATGAGCAAGGGTCTTCGCATTTGACTCGACGAGTGCGAAGTGTAAGGAAGCTAGCCGAGCCTAGGAGGATTCACTTAGGTAGCTGGAACGTAGGGTCCCTGACAGGTAAGCTCCAGGAGCTAGTTGATACAACGATGAGGAGAGGTGTTGATATCCTTTGCGTCCAAGAAACCAAATGGAGGGGGCAGAAGGCGAAGGAGGTGGAGGATACCAGCTTCAAGCTGTGGTACACCGGCCGGTTGCAAACAACAATGGAGTAGGCATTTTGATCAACAAGAGCCTCAAGTATGGAGTGGTAGACGTGAGACGTGGGGAACGGATTATCCTGGTCAAGCTGGTAGTTAGGGACTTAGTTCTCAATGTTATCAGTGCGTATGCCCCGCAAGTAGGCCATAACGAGAACACCAAGAGAGAGTTTTGGGAAGGCCTGGAGGACTTGGTTAGGAGTGTACCGATTCACGAGAAGCTCTTCATAGGAGGAGACTTCAATGGCCACGTGGGTACGTCTAACACAGGTTTGAAGGGGTGCATTGGGGCTTTGGCTATGGCATCAGGAATCAATAAGGAGATGTCCTAAGCTTTGCTCTAGCCTATGACATGATCGTAGCTAACACCCTCTTTGAAAAGAGAGAATCACAGCTAGTGACTTTTAGTAGTGGTCAACACTCTAGTCAGATTGATTTCATCCTCTTGAGAAGAGAAGACAGGCGCGCGTGCCTAGATTGTAAGATGATACCTAGAGAGAGTGGCTTCCACTTTCGGATTCATGTCCAGCGAGACAAGCGTGCCAAAGTCGCTAGAACGAAGTGGTGGAAGCTCAAGGGGAAGGGAGCTCAGACGTTCAAGGCCTTGGGAGGAATGAGGGATGCAGACAATACGTGGATGAAGATGGCGACTTGCATTCGTAAGGTGGCCTCAGAGGAGTTTGGAGTGTCCAGGGGAAGTAGAAGCAAAGCTAAAGATACCAGGTGGTGGAATGATGATGTCCAGAAGGCTAAAGAAGAAGAAAGATTGTTTCACACGCCTATGCCTGGATAGGAGTGCAGACAACATAGAGAAGTATAAGATGGCAAAGACGGCTGCAAAGCGAACTGTGAGTGAAGCAAGGGGTCGGGCGTATGAGGATCTCTACCAGCGGCTAGACATGAAGGAAGGCGAAAGGGACATCTATAAGATGGCCAAGATCCGAGAGAGGAAGACGAGGGAGGTTGACCAAGTTAAATGCATCAAGGACGGAGCAGACCAGCTCCTAGTGAAGGACAAGGAGATTAAGCATAGATGGCGGGAGTACTTCTACAAGTTGTTCAATGGGGAGAATGAGAGCTTTACCGTTGAACTGGACGACTCCTTTGATGATACCAGCAGGCGTTTTGTGCGGCGAATCCAGGAGTCTGAGGTCAAGGAGGCTTTAAAAAGGATGAAAGGAGGCAAGGCAATGAGCCCTGATTGTATCCCCATTGAGGTGTGGAGAGGCCTCGGAGACATAGCAATAGTATGGCTAACCAAGCTTTTCAACCTCATTTTTTGGGCAAACAAGATGCCAGAAGAATGGGGACGGAGTATATTAGTATCAATCTTGAAGAACAAGGGAGATGTTCAGAGTTGTACTAATTACCGTAGAATTAAGCTGACGAGCCATACAATGAAGCTATGGGAGAGTCATTTAGCACCGCTTAAGAAGAATGACAAGCGTGACCAAAAATCAGTTTGGTTTCATGCCTGGGAGGTCGACCATGGAAGCCATTTTCTTGGAGAGATGCAGGGAGCAAAAGAAGGACCTGCATATGGTGTTCATTGACTTGGAGAAGACCTATGATAAGATACCGCGGAATGTCATGTGGTGGGCCTTGGAGAAACACAAAGTCCGAACAAAGTACATTACCCTCATAAAGGACATGTACGACAATGTTGTGACAAGTGTTCGAACAAATGATGGCGATACTGATGACTTCCCTGATGACTTCCCGATTAAAATAGGACGGCACCAGGGGTCAGCTTTGAGCCCTTATCTTTTTTGCTTTGGTGATGGATGAGGTCAAGGGATATACCGAAAAAGGCTTTCGCCCCGCTTTATATATAAAGCAACAACCATGCATACAACCAACCACCCAACATACGGCACCGGCACATCCGACACACAACACACACCCAAGGCAAGATCCAAGGGTGCCGCACGACACTACATCACCCTAACGCTACCAAGCACAGTAAAGATAAACAATAAGACCGCTTGGAGACGCCGGCGACCTTCACTATGAGCTAGCCATCGTGAAGAAGTGAGGCTGACCCTCAACGTAGCAAAGACTCCAAGACAGTGCCTCCAAGAAGGGCACGACATTGGAGTGCTGCCACCGTTCGATCCAGAAGATCGAGTTTTCACCCGGAGTAAACTGGGGGAGACGGGAGCAGCCGTGACGGAGCCTTCAGGAAGGGAACGACGCCCGCGGACGCCGCCACCGTTGGCCGGCCAAAGAAGCGCGCAGGTAATGCACCCCGGCGCTCATCCACCTCCACCAAACCACCACGCCGAACATCGTCCACCAACAGCAATGCCACATGTGTAGCCATGGCTACCCGCACGCACCCGAGACGCCACACACCGTGCCTCCCGCTGCCACGAGGGGCTTTGTCCTGGCGGCTCGGGCCGGCGGTGGGAGGGGAGAGAGGAGTGAAGGGGGAGAAGGGGCGGGCTGGCGGCGCCGCTAATCGAGTCGCTTGCGGGGACGACGTGGGGGCCTCTCTTTCTTCGCGCTACTCTACTCGAGCCAGGTTAAGGGATATACAAGGAGAATCCTATGGTGTATGCTCTTTGCGGATGATGTGGTGCTAGTCAATAATAGTCGGACGGGGGTCAATAGGAAGTTAGAGCTATGGAGACAAACCTTGGAACCGAAAGGTTTTAGACTTAGTAGAACCAAAACCAAGTACATGAGATGCGGTTTCAGTACTACTAGGCACGAGGAAGAGGAGGAGGTTAGCCTTGATGGGCAGGTGGTGCCTTAGAAGGACACCTTTTGATATTTGGGGTCAATGCTGTGGAAGGATGGGGATATCGATGAAGATGTGAACCATCGAATCAAAGCCGGATGGATGAAGTGGCGCCAAGCTTCTGGCATTCTCTGTGACAAGAGAGTGCCACAAAAGCTAAAAGGGAAGTTCTATAGGACGGACCCGCAATGTTGTATGGCGCTGAGTGTTGGCCGACTAAAAGACGACATGTTCTACAGTTAGGTGTGTCGGAGATGCGCATGTTGAGATGGATGTGTGGCCACACAAGGAAGGAACGATCCGGAACGATGATATACGGGATAGAGTTGGGGTAGCACCGATTAAGTGAAGCTTGTCCAACATCTTCTGAGATGGTTTGGGCATATTCAGCGCAGGCCTCCAGAAGCTCCAGTGCATGGCGGACGGCTAAAGCGTGCTGATAATGTCAAGAGAGGTCGGGGTAGACCGAACTTTTTTTTTTGAAAGGAAAGCCTTCTGGCACTTTATTGAAAGATTGATAGAGTTACATCTTGGAGTACATGCTGGAGCAGGAAGTTCGAAGTTCGGGGTAGACCGAACTTGACATGGGAGGAGTCCGTAAAGAGAGATCCGAAGGACTGGAGTATCACCAATGAACTAGCCATGGACAGGGGTGCGTGGAAGCTTGCTATCCATATGCCAGAACCATGAGCTGGCTGCGAGATCTTATGGGTTTCACCTCTAGCCTACCCCAACTTGTTTGGGACTAAAGGCTTTGTTGTTGTTGTTGTTGTTGTTGTTGTTGTACTGGTAGTAGAGTCGTAACTTTCAGTTTCTATATTGAACATTTCAATGAACTTGTATACGAATCTCTTCTAGATATACAAAAAGTATGAGCTGGAGCAAACTTCCATAATATCACAACTCATCCGAATATCTTGAAACTTGGAAAAATGAATTTCTTTGTTGAGTCATGAGTAATACTAACAATTTGGCAAAGTTCTATGATACCACTGTGGTATGTAGGCTCATGTTAATTGTGTCAAAATTAATAATACGATAGTACAAGGATCCAGAGGATCAGGAAATTGAGCAGAGTCCTAAACTCCTAATGTGTATAACCTGAGAGAACAAAGTAAAGTAGCCAATGAAGAACGGAAGATATAGTATATATTACCAACAAGCATTTAACCTGAAGATGAAGATCAGCTAATAATCTCTTCTGCCTTCTTGGATGAGGTTTCAGTGCATAAAGAACTGTCACTTGTGTCCTGAGAGTAGATATTCAACTTTTATAAACTCAAACTCTGTGATAGTTGATGCATATCTGTTATGAAGACAACTGTTTCATTTAAGTTGATTAACTGAATTGCCTTTTCATTCAGGTGCACACACTTATATGATACTCTGAGGCCTAGACTGATATATGAAGGCAACATTGATTCTCTCTGTGAACTCGTTGACATTCTGAAGGTCGAAGTGTTGGGAGAACAACTGAGTAGACGTGGTAAATCAGCAGCTGGACTCCGTCCAATATTGCAGAGGATACTTGCAGATGTTCTTGAGCGTCTGGCATTTTGTGCTCGGACTCATATTCGTGAGGGGGTACTATTTCAAATCTCTTGTGTGTGGCTGACGTTGTGTTTCTTCAGCCTCTTTTGTTTTCGTATGTACTGTGAGTATGGTTCCTACAGTCAATCAGCTGTGATGCCCAACTGAAAAATTATAATGAAAATGTCCTCTTTACTTTAATAATCCTTTGAACTGCTTGGTATCCATTTTGGTCATCTGTATGAACATGGTTTCGCACATGGAAGCCTCTGCATGCATTGCACAGGTAACCATAAGAGAAATCGGAGGTCGGTTGGTTATTATGAATTGTAAAAGAAGTGTATTTGATTGTGTTATTCTCCTGAAAATGAGCAATTGTTAGCACATTGACGGCTGTTTAAAAACTTGAAAGTTGGACTCAACTCGAAGCCTCTTGAAGTAACATATTGAGAAGCTTAAGCCCATAATTAGATCCCCATAACTCCTCTGTAGCTTACCCATCTTGCTTCTGCACAAGCATGACAGCCCTTAAAGTGGAAGAAACTTGGTCAGCAGATCTGAGTTCATAGGATAACACTCTTGCATTACTTTGTTTTGAACCTTATGTCATGTTTGCACCTAATGTTTTTTGTTTTCTATCAAATACCTCATTCCATTGTTTAAACAAGTGCAAGTTCTTTTGAAGATGAAACAGCTGTTGTTTTATCTATTGAAACCTTTTACTTAATATTTATCGTCTAAATTTTTTTCCAGATTGCAAATTTTCGCCCTTCTGACGAAGATCTGGATTATCCTGGAAAACTTGAGAGATCTACAATTTCAAGTGCTAATGTTAGTTTTCTTCTTATCGCAATACAAATTGGTTATTTCCTTTGCAACTCCTTTTGGTCCTATACATTCACTAAAATACTGTACTATTTTGCTGTATAGTCATGCTTGCACATTCTTGTATCTATATTTTGTCTCACAGATGTGCATGCAAGTTTATGGGTAGATTTTGGACTTAAATGCCCCCCCTCCTTGTCTGTATGTGCCAAGATTGCTTTTTTAGCATGATGGCTATTTCTGATTTTAAGAAAGCAAATGGCGCTTCTAACTGAATCAGCATGGGAAGATCTAGTTGAGAAAGGATAACAAATTCTATTGCTTATGTTTCTATTTGTAGGTTAGTGACAACTCAGACATGTATGCGACATGGTACAGACCACTGGAGAAAACAGCTTCGTGCCTGTCAAAGCTATATCACTGCTTGGAATCTTCGGTTTTTACTGGATTAGCCCTTGTATTGTACCTCTCAAAGCTTATGTTGATTTCTCTGGTTAATTCTTCTTTTACTACTTGGTGCCCTGTTCATTTGACTTGACATATCACTTAAATTTCACAGGAAGCCGTAGAAGTTTGCTCAGCATCCCTTCAGGTCCCTTCTCCTTTTATCATTGTCCATGATCTTAAAAACATGCTATTTGCAGTTTCTGTATATGCAACATCTTATGTTAGTCTTAGAAACGAACTGTTGGTCCTGTGAACAGAGTGCAAGCAAGGTCATTGCAAAAAGAGCAACCCCAATGGATGGACAGCTTTTCCTAATTAAGCACCTTCTCATTTTAAGGGAACAGGTGGGCATACAACTATCTGATAGTCGTAATTAAATTCATTGATTACATTAGTTCATCTGGCAACTCATTGATTACATGTTTACAGATTGCACAATTTGAGATTGAGTTCTCAGTCACACACAAGGAACTGGATTTCTCCCATTTGCTGGTATGTGCAACTTTATCTTTTGCATGGGAATGGGAAGTATGGCTTATTTGTGCTGTATTCCATTGCATATTCATGTGAATTTGTTGCTGAAGCCTTGTATTCTGGATTACATTTGCTTTCATTATATATATTTTGCATACTATGTTACTATATTTTGTGCACTTTTTACTAGGGGTGTAGAATACGGAAATGCATTTCTGATCGTGAGCACAGCTGAGCCCGGAATCTAGTCCGTTGGTCTTTATTGGGATGCGCGTATTTTGTATTCCCGAGCGTATGCGTCTACCATATTTACAATGTATTCAATGGTGGGTCCCGTGTAGTAAAGTCGTGCTCAACCACTGAGCCATAGCGGAACGCGGAAAAGTGCAGATGGATCAGCCGTTTTCCCGAGCTTACCTGTCCCGCTGCCTTAAGTAATGGCAGGTGTCTGTGATCAGCGGCAGACGTTTTTGAATTTTGAATGCATGAGACTACCCACAGTGGGAGTAACATAGGTAGTAACATCACACATATCTACATAAAATAGATGATGTGGCAAGCAATAAATGAAGAAAGAGAGGCATGTGGTAACATAGCTAGTTACTACTCCCTCCTTACCGGTTTATAAGGCTCATCTCAAAATCTTTAGATTTCCGTTTTATAAGGCTTGTTTTAAAAGTCGCTTGGTTAAAGCGCTGAGGTCTTTTCGAGTGCTGCGTTGCATTTAATTCCCTGGTGCCGGTTTCAAAAGAAAATTAATCACAGAGCGAAGTTGTTGCTCCTTTCCTTCCCTCAACTGCATGCATGCAGCAAACTGGACACTAAAACGAGATAAGAAAACGAAGACTGACCAGTGCATGCGCCATCTGGATGAGAGAGAGAGCGGGACGCATGCCGCCGTGGGGCGCTGTAGTTAATTGCAGTGGCAGTTGAACAGGCTGAGATTTAATACCATTATGCTAATTGGGCACTTTTCACATAAGCTCAATTCATCTCAGCCAATAGACATTTACCTTGGTTGGTGGGATTTCAGATATAAGCCCTATAAACCGGTAAGGAGGGAGTACTAGTATGAGTAACATCACACATATCAAGGCAAGATGAGTCTATAGCCTAATAAATGAAGTGTTGCATGTTACCACACATATGTTACTCTCCACTATAGAGGTAGTAACATATAGTAACATGGGCATGTTACTAGTCTATGTTACTACCCATTGTGGCCAGTCTGAGGGCGCTTACGTGCGTCCAGCTGGACCCAACACAGACATGTAATAGCAACATTTACTCGAGGAGCACCAACCAGTGATGGGAAGCTAAAGCATACACACACTAAAACAGAGGTGCCGGTATATTTTGAAACGCCAGCAGTAGTCATGTGTGGGGGGAAAGTTCGTCTCACCAGCACAGTTGTCTACATATTTGTAGAAATTCAAATTATTAATGTCTCAGCAAATACAACTAGACTGCAACCAGGAGGGAAAAGCATGGAGACACAAGCCATCAATTAGAAAATCCTCGATTATTATTATTCTAACGTTACACATAGCCGGAAAAAAGTATTAAGATGCATTTCCTAGGAGGGGCCTCGTGCAGGAAGTACGGCGGTGTCCAGCTTGCAAGTCTGCTTTGGCACATCGCCCCTCTCTGGGCAGGTGGCCTTCTTATGGCCTGGCAGTGCATATACTGCAGAATCTCATTTGCTTACTGAATCCTTCGTATGGCATCTTTACTCTACTTGAGCAAGGCCGCCCAACACCACACTTCTTGCTCGGAGCTGACAGTCCAGCGAGGGCATCCCAATTGTCAGAACCGGTCATGCTGTTCTCATTTGCTACCATTTCTCCTTCGATGTTATGGAGAGCAAGCTGATCCAATGTTTTTCCGGTTTGATTCAGCAGCAAGCCTATCCTCGATCCCTAGGCCATCCTTGGTTTCAGCCGATGGCGATGCCTCCATGATTAAATCCTTAATCCTAGCGAGCACAAGCTCGTAGGTCGCGACTGATGAGTCCCCAATCCTGACAAGTCCCATGGCATGTAGGTACAGAGTCAAGCTCCGGCTGCTGAAAATTGATTGGCAGCCTGGTCTTTCTGAAAGTGAGCAAGGTGTTGTGGCAAAATGTCCCTTGCATCTTTCATCCACCTCTTAATGATGTGCCGCTTGGGTATCTCCTGCATGCCAACGTAGTCCATCACTGGAATCCATGGGCAAGCATAATCGATTCGTTTCAAATCAAATATATGACAGGATAAGCAATAATTGATTAATACCACATTGAGAAAATAACCTTCAGACCATGGCAACATTGCATCCCCATGTGGGCTTAACTGCCCACATTCACAGTCAAACCAGTCGCCATCATCTGATATGCTCACCTCGAAATCCACTTTACTCCATTTCTCACGTTTGTCGGCGTCATTGTACCTTGCGATGTATTTCTTCTTCCGCAAAAATTCCTCTACCTGGTATGCTGCACCTTTGAAGAGGTTCTCACCGAATAGCTCAAACATCTTTCTTGTATAAACTTTGCTTGCATGCCTATCGATAGCAACATTTGTTCTCATCACAGCACCACTCTGTAGTCGGACAAAAAACAGATAGATGTCAGCTTCTCCGACAAGACAAACAAAAACGACAAAAATATAAATGAAATATCGCTCACAATTCTTGTCCTTTTCTCTTGGTAGCTCTCATCCGATTCTCGGTCGAATTGAAGCCTCATGTATTGTCGCATACTAACACATGCATTGGGCTTTGCTGGCGGCATGTAAATCTTCAACATATTGTTTGCACTCTCGCTACGCTGTGTGCTCGTCATTTTGGCGCAGAAGAGACTTTTGAAATACGGCTTTGCCCACTTATGTCGTATCTCATAAAGATTTTTCATGTAATTGTGGGACTTCAAATTGTATTTCTCAATCAGCAGGCCCCATGCAGTCTCAAACTGCTCCACACTTATCATGTGATTCACTATTTTGTGGAATTCAGGCCTGAAACTCGCTTTTGCTGGTGTACAGCAGACCAAGATTCTCTTTTGCATGACATGCTCTGCCCAGAAAACAATATATATGCTAATTGCGCGCATGGACAACATAATCTGCCTTGAAAACACTATGCAGGTCAATTTGCACGCATGGAGGATTACCAAAAAAACAGAGGACCAGTTTGCTGACAGCAGTAGTAGTGCTCAAGAGGCTTTTTAGACATAGGCACTAAAGAACAGAATAATGGATTCAGACAAATGAACACTGATTTTCTATGTATACCTTCTGGTCCACAATGGCGCATCTGGGTGCAACTCTCTGGTGGACTCGAAGGATTCAGTAGGCGGCTGCTTCCTCTTGCGGCCAGAATCGATCTGCTCAGCAGAGCCGGCGTGTTGTCCAGCTGCAACCCCGCACAACGAGTCGGCGTGTGCCACTGCCGACGGCCCAACAGCCATCAAAACCAACGGATCTAGCTGGTCAACACCACCCCTGACCTCTCTGAGCGGGAATCGATGGCGTGTTCATCAAATCGAAAAACAGTCGTTTAGACGTGCTTGCGTGTCTACGGATTGAATCGAACAAAATAATACAGTGGAGAAATTAACTGTCTACCGGATCCAGCAGAGACTCGAGCCCGCTGTGGCGTAGGTCTGCAAGCTCGGCCATACTGCTTGCCGCCGCCATTGTTTCACCTTCCGCCGCCTAGGTCGGGGAGAGGGGGGAAAGGAGAGAGACAGTTTACTTACAACTGGGGACCGAGATATTTCGAAGTGGCCCACAATTTCTTGTGCACCGGTGAGCATTTAATGATCCATGGACGGCGTTGTTTATACAGCAGACGGCGAAGACACGATTCTGATCCCCGCGCAGCTTTTCGTGACGGAGGTGATCCACGGCTCGGGTCGTCACTGTAACCTCATTTTGAAAAAACAAGCCTGCCGGCTACCGTACATCACTGTTCATCTGTGTATAGCATCTGACATACCCATTTTCCTATGATCCTATCACCGTATATGCTTGAAAGGTCCCACTAACCCATATCCCTAGACATGTACGTACGACCAGGATACCATGTTCAGATACTACTGCTCTCAGTAACACTGCTCTCTGTAGAATAACTTATTCTATACTCACGCTTACTTTAGCATTCCTATATATATGTATCACATGTACTTGGGTATCACCTATCGAACTGTTGCGTTAAGATTCGGTTCCCTGGCACCCAGCTCGCTATTTTCTCTCTTCTAGTGATTTATCTCGCACCCATTGGCCGAACCGTACGTTGCCTATGCGACAGGTTTTATGCGAGCGCAGGCCTGCACACTCTGTTGCAATAAATGGTCCCGCCCCAGATGGGCCACAACTGCCCTCATGAGGTTCCACCCCGTTATATGTATGACGCGTGTTAGGTTTGCTTGTCAACGGCACACGCTACGCCATCCGTTCTGCTGACGCTCCTTGCCGGATGCGTCGCGGACAGCTCACTCATACGGCTCCCTGTGTCCTGCTTCACAGTTCTAGCGCCGATTGCTTGTGTTGGCTATACTATGCACCACGTGATTGTATCATCGCAACTGGGGCATACCCCAACAGGCATGTCCTTGGCTCGGCATCGTCGATGCTGGCTGCAGAGTGTGCCATCCGTCACCACGTTCTCCAGGTACCGGCGACGCAACATGTGCGGCGATGATGATGTCTGATCTGGGAGCAGGGGTAGTTGTATCTGCAGCAGGGGGCTCAGCAGGCATACAACAGCGAGATCCTAGGATGTCACATCTTCGACTTTTATACTGAGAGAAAGGGAGATAAAGAGGACACAACCACCATTGTCACACGACCGTGCTCCATCTCCTAGAGTGCCGCCCAGCTCGGTCATTGGATCGGGGAGCACTGCCGCATGATGTGGTTGCAGATTGGGCAGGGGCTAAGCGAAGCCGGCGCCGCTTGCGGTGGGGATGCAGGAGAAGTGGAGGTGGAGGGAGTCGGCACCACGAGGGTGGAAGAGGGGCAACACGGTGCGGGCTGTGGGAATGAGCAGTCAGCAGCCGCTGTGGGGGTGTATCACGGTCATATAGTGGAATTCAGAGAAACAACAAGATACAGACATGATCATCTCACAATATAGCGAATCCAGAGGCCTCTCCTAATTATGATACGAGATTACATGGGAATGCTGGAGACTGACCATGAACAGTGGCGGCTAAGGTTCGACCCAGAAGGCAAAAGATGCCAACTAGGGTTTTCAGTCGCTGGTTATATAGTCCAGAGAGCAGGTAATGGAGTAAAAGTAAAAGACATCAAAAGCAGAAAGGTTAAAGCACTTTGTTGCGGAGGATTGCGTGATGGATATGTGGACACACAAGAAAGGATAGTGTACGAGGATATATGTAATAGAGTTGGGGTAGCACTGATTGAAGAGAAGCTTGTCCAACATCGTCTGAGATGGTTTGGGCATATGCAACGCAGGTCTCTAGAAGCGCCAGTGCATAGTGGACGCTAAGAGAGGTCAGAGTAAACCAAACTTGACATAGGAGGAGTCCGTCAAGAGAGATCTGAAGGATTGGAATATTACCGAAGAACTAGACATGGACAGGGTTGCATGGAAGTTAGCTATCCTCGTGCCAGAACCATGAGTTGGTTTCGAGATCTTATGTTTTCAACTCTAGCCTACCCCAACTTGTTTGGGACTAAAAGGCGTCTCATTGTGATGAGATCATAAAAGTTTGTACTCCCTCCGATCCAAAATAAGTGTCGTGGTTTTGAACCTATTACAAACAAGGTGTCTTGTTTCCTTTTGCTATATTTCAGTATAATAGAAGTGATCTGTTGGCAATACCAAATAAGATGCACCTATAATCTTGTCTTCTTTAGAGAAAACTTAAACCCTATGTTTTTCAAATGCACTCCCTACTTTTTCTTTGCATCTGTCTGTAGTGAGCTTGGATTTTTGGAAGCTTGATTAAGGTTTTCAATAGTGTAATATCACTTTGACTTAATCATGTGATCTCCACAGGACCAAAGCTTTTTTTATTATCATTTAGCTATCATCATGCTGATGTTATTTATCATGTTAGTTGATCATATTTCCTAGTCCTAGATAACTAAAACAAATCACGTGCTCCTTTTACAGGATCACTTAAGAAGGATTCTCAGGGGCCAGGTCTCATTATTTGACTGGTCAAGGTCAACATCACTTGCTAGGACCTTTTCTCCCCGCATTTTGGAGAATCAAATTGACGCCAGAAAAGTAAGCAACTTGAACCGACAGAATTTTGCCTTTTGGCTTACAAGTGATCATTTGCTATCAAGTGTAAGATGTTTTGTTATTCTCCCATCGTTTGTACTATTAAGTTTCATGCACCAACCGGTAGAGTCAAGTCTGAACCGATGGAGAAGACTTACTTCAACAGCTACTAGAAAGCGGCATTCCATATCGTGACAATTGGAAATAAAGTGTGCAGATGTGCATGCATTTGTGAGCATAAGTCGGACTTTGCCTGTGCTGATGTACAAATGCATCTTGACATGTCATGAAGCTGTTGACAGTTGCTAATGTCTAAAATATGGCAACACTGAATACTCAAACATGATTGTTTAACCATTTGCGCCGCATCCACTTTCAGTTTTGTTGATTCCAGCTAATTTCCCTCAAGTAATACTCTTTTATTTCAGGAACTGGAGAAAGGCCTCAAATCTACTTGTGAAGAGTTTATAATGTCCATCACTAAACTAGTAGTGGACCCAATGCTTTCTTTTTGTTACTAAGGTATGGTTAATCTAAACTTAGCCCTTTGTATTTTGTTTTGCTGTAATAGAAAGTTCACTTTTCTCCCCACCGTTTCCTAAATAACACACAAAAGTTCCATTTAGTCTATTTGACCTCTAAAGTTGGGTCACATCCTTGGCCTCACCTTCCTGAAGCAGTGGGTTTGTTTCCTTTACTAGTTTTGTTCTCTCTATGCCAAACCCTTCTCTTTCTCGTAAGAATGAGGTATAGGTAGGGCTAACACCGAGACTGGTTTTAGGGTCTTTTTTATGTCATCCTGCTTTGCCCATGTGCCTTCCCTTCAACTGGTTTTGGAGGCAGGTGCATTCTTGGTCTTGACACAGATAGGTCTAAGGACTTGCCGGTGTGTTCGGACCTCCTGCACAGCGCTCCTCCGCGAGAAAGGACATGGTGCCAGTCTGCTGGGGGTCTCCCAGCTGCATCCTGCGCAGGATCCAGAATGAACTTGGGATCTGGTTATTGAACTTGCTACTCTGCTACTGCTTCAGGTTTGTCTCATGCTGCCGGCAGAATAGAGTTGCCCTGCCCAGCTGGAACCTGTTTGATATTCTGCCTCAAGCAAGTGGAGCACTCCAATCGCATGGGGTTATACAGCTGGATGACCAGATGTCCAACTTGGCATGTCAAAATTTTACAAGGAAAAGCAGTCGTACAACCAAAGAGTTACCAACAGTACACATCAAGAAGTGCTGAATTGGCAACCATTAGCAGGAATAGAAGACACTGGTGCTTGCATAGTAGCTCAAGACCAGCCCGTACCCAATTCCCCACTTATCACCTCCCCATTCTGCCCCTAATCCTAAATTATAATCGTCTGTTCTGCCTGTTCTCATTGTTTATAAGGCGGTAAAGCGACCTAAGGCGAGCACCACCCGCTCTGACGCCTAAGCGGCGCCTAAGCGCCTAAAACAGGCATATTTCTAAGCCGCTATCAGGGCGCCTTATCGCTTAAGCGTCTAAAGCAGGACGCCTTAGAAACAAGGCATGTTCTTTTGCCGTTAGTTTGACGAGCGTTTCTTTCAAGGGGACTGATCGTATGTCATGAGCATTGAGAGCAAGCTCAGGTGGCCATTGAGCGTGTGGGCGCATGGCTGTGTATAGGTCTTCTACGTGCAGAGTATCATGGGAGTGGAAGGGAAAGATGGAGGGGAGAAAGGTCTTCTACATGCAGAGCCATGAGAGTTGGAGGGAAAGATGGAGGGATGGCAGAGACAAATAGAGAGGACGGGAGATAGAAGAAGGGTGACATGGACGCCATGATGTGCAAAACAAAACCAGGTTACATGACTTCCATATGTGGCCAATATACTCGAACTTGTAGCGGGCAGACTCGAACTTGTAGCGGGCAGAACTAGCTCTAGGGGTGGGGGGTGGGGGTGGTGGTGGTGGTAAACAGCATGATACATTGGATGTTATGTGGACATTGGAGATGCTGCAGAAGAGTAAAGTGGACTTCTTTTTTGCTGTAATAACTGCAGCAGTCCTGAAATGTTGCCATTTTGTATTATGCAGTTGTGACTATCCGAATCTCTAGTATTAATCAGGCCATCATTTTATAGTTCATGCCAAACAGCGAAGCCAGAATGTGAGATGTGTGACCACAATCTTAGAAATCAGTGTTATATCCAGTGTGGTAGGCTATACTCTAAAATTTTGATTGTAACACGATTCACTTGTATGGCAGGTAACTGCTGTCAAAGTTGCACTGTCCTCAGGTAGCCAGGGCCAGAATTTGGATTCTGTTCTAGCAAAACCCCTTAAGACACAAGCATTTGCTTCACCCGATAAAGTTGCAGAGCTGGTTCAAAAGGTACATGTCATTTTGTGAAAATCTATTTACTACTGTGCTGCTTTTCATATGTTATGGAACTATTCATTCTGCCAAAACAGGTTGGGACTGCTATTCAACAAGATCTGCCCAAAGCAATGACCAAGTTGATGTTGTATTTGCAAAATCCGTCGACAAGATTAATTATATTCAAACCCATCAAGTAAGGTTCTACGTCCTACAACACCCATCAAGAATACCATGGCATTATTTATCCACTGCAGTAGTAATGCTTACCTGGCCAAAGTTAGCTACCAACTTAAGTTTTTGCCATAAGAAATCATTCATATATTGATAGAAATCAAATCCTTGTTAGGGACTTGTATTCCCAGGATGCCATAGGCCGATATATAAATGTACCGGAGCCCGAAGCGAGAGCTTGATGAAAGAACCTTTATAGATCCTCATCATCCTTAGGGGCGGTATTACACAACTATGAATAGACAACTCTTTTCATTAAGTGGAGAAGTAAATAGGTACAAGAGTTCAGCAGCATGTGCGGGGATCAAAGCCTGCAAACTAGAGGTTCTTTGACCAAGCTCTGCTTCTGCCCGTTTCTATTCTGTGTTGTCATTTATGCAAACTAGAGCACTCGAAGCATATCTCCACCTAGTACTGCTACAGACGCAATTTTTATATTTTTCAAAGGTCCCTAGTAGTTGAGCAAATTTTTACCTTACCATTCCACTGTTTTCGCAAAATCAGTACACTTCCATACATCATTGTCAATCGTGGTACTTTTTACTTGTGTGCATCATCTAGATTTTCACACAAGTACCTCGTTTAGTAAGTTGAAATGTGCTAAGCTGTACGCAGCTAACTTTTGGTTATGACTGAATACAAGATTGTCCTTTATTCATGCTTTCTTATACTATGAAATTCTAACATGTATGCTGACACTAGTGATTGTACACTGAAGAGGGTCAAACACTTTATGTACTACTAAAGTTGTTTTCTGTGAGTTTCTTCTTATGCGTTTTTCTTTGTTGTAGGTCGAATATAGTTGAGGCTCATATACAGCTACAGTCCCTTCTGAACTCAGAATACTCGGCTGAAGAAATTCAGTCTATTGGTATGCTGTCTATATCTGATCTGCAATCTCAGCTCGACAGTCTTCTGTAGCCCATACCTTTTCATCTGTTTTGTTATGGTGTGTCCTCTGAGTCTGAGTGAGAAGTGCACTCGATTGTTCAACTAGAGTGATGTTATTTTTAATCCTGTAATCAAATTTAAACACACTTTGATATGACATCAATCATGGTGGATGGCTAATACAAGATTGTTGCTAATGTGTTAGCATATCGGATTGATTATTTCGTAGCTCCTGTACTCACATACTAGAAGCATATGCGTGTCGCTCTTCAATTGTTTTTTCCTTTCTTTGCTCTACCCCCTTTTATATGGAATTCGTTGCTTTGGCAATTGCCATTAGTGTGTCACAACCGTAGGTTTTGTGTTTTTTCCATGGGCTAGCTTATGAATTTTTAATTAGGCTGCAAGTAGTGGCTGCATTTTACTGGACACTGATTACATCTATTGAATGTCTGCATTTCTTGCATTCAACATCATAACAGGGCAACTAATAAAAACTATTTAAGATGCACCAATCCTTTTGAACGTAACATGCACCAAAAACTACGTTCTAGGTCGCGTAAAAAAACACCATGTACGTTGCAGCAGAAAACTGATCTCCAGGACATTAGACATAGAATCTTATTCCCGTTTTGACATGCGCAAGGAAAAATGACTAAGGCAAACGTCATCTAAGACATGGAGCTGTCGATTGTGTCTGCAATTATGTTTTCTACCTACATCCTGGTTTACTAGTCCCCTTATATTTTAGATCATATTTTAACCATGATTTTAACTTATAAAATATAAGTTATGCATAGAAATAACAATATCATTAGTAACAACATTCGCATACAAATCCAGCAATATAATTTTCAGTGATGTGCATTAACATTTTGTAAGTTTAATACATGGTCGAACTTTGACAAAAATACGACGAGGACAAATAAACCTAGACGGAGATAGTACTCCATGTATTTTTGTCTAGGTTTATTTGTCCTCATCGTATTTTTGTCTAGTTTAATACATGCTAAAACCTCCCATTGAATGCGCATCGCCGGAAATTCTGAAATAAATCAAGGAATAAATGCAAGCACCAGGTTTTGAACCCTAGTGGGCTGGGGATACCACAGTCCCTCTAACCATCCAACCATGTGTTAAACAGGCAGTTTGTTAGGGCATCTCCAGCCGCGCCCCCAGGAAGGCCTCCCCAGGCGTTTTTTCGGCAAAAACGGCCCGATCGCCTTGAGCCCGATTTTGGCTTGGGCAGCAATGTGGCGGACCCAACCCGAACCCGGCCGGCGCCGAGGTCTTGAGGCGAACTGTTTTGGCGAAAAAAAGCGCCCGCCAGCGTCGGCCGACAGCTCTCTTCTCGGCCTTCGTCGTCCTCATCGCCTCGTTTCCGCGGCGAATCAATGCCAAAAGCCGCTGTGCCGCGCCGGTCGACCGCCATTAGTGCTCACGGGCGGCCGATGAAGACCGGACGACGCGCGTCCCTCGCCTCTCGCCCGCCACGCAGACACACGGTGGCACGCGCCTCGACCTATATATGACGCTTCCGGCGACTTTTCGGCGACTCATCACACTCTCCCGCCGTCGTTTCTCCTCTCCTCTCTCTCTCTTCGCCGTCTGCAATTCCACCCATGGCCGAAGCGCTTCAGCGACGGCCGGGCGGCGAACGGCTTCGCCGCCGCCACCTTCACGAAGACGAGGCTCGCCTCTTTACGAGGCCGAGTACCCGGTCCCCGCCGGACATGCGGGTGCCCGGGCGTGGAGGATCGGCCTGGCGGCGTCGGCAGTTCCCCGATACCCACCGGAGCGGCCCGGCGTGCGGAGATCGCACGATCCGGCTGAATCGCCGGCTGGCGAGGAGGGCCACGGACATCCCCGACAAATTCTCGAACCCTATTTCCGCCACACGCCAAAGCTCGAGGCCACTAACGGCGTCGTGCCCTCCGGCGAGCTCAACGCCCGCCCGGCTGCGTCGGTGGTGGGCGTGCGGCGCCGCGTTGAGGCCGTCCTCGAGTACATCGAGGGCGGCAACACGCCGCGCCTCGAGTACCCGATCCCCTTCTTTCTCACGCCACGGAAGCTCACAGACCCCGAGGCGCATGGAGACCGGGGTCCTCCTCCTTGTCCGGCTGGTTTCGCTTCGCCTCCGCCCGTCAGCCGGAGCCCTGTGGCGCTGGCCACAGAACCGCAGCTCGGCGTCGCATCGGGCGCCAACGCCTCTCCACTCACGGCCGCCTCGTCCTCGCCGAGCCCAAGCCGGAGCCCGGCTTGCCCTCGAGTACGAGGAGATAGCCCGCGCGACATCTTCGACGAGGACGCCATGCGGTGGGCGCGACGACTACCTCCGCGACGAGATGGTCTGACAGCGCCGGGCCCTGGAGGAGATAGCCGCCCGCAAGCGTGGGCGCGAGGACGAGCACGGCGTCGTGGTCATCGACAGCGACGACGACGCCGCCGCCCCCGGACCGTCCAACCCGCCGCGCCAACCGTGAGGGATGCAGCGAGGACGGCGGAGGCGTGGCGGGCGGCGGCGACGACGACGACGGCGGTGACTACATCGCTGTTCTACCGCCTCCTCGGCATGTAGAACCGCGTGGTATGGGCGGCCAAAGCGGGCGGCGAGGACGGCGGGTAGCCCATGTAGTTTTTTGTAAAATATGTTTAAGTTTGAATGAACTCGCCGACGTTTGTGTTAAATTTGAGTCGTTTTTACGCCGTGTTTGCCTTTTTTTACTAGCCGTGGGCGCCGCGACTGGGGGGCATCAGCCCCAGCGCGCGGTTTAGCGCCGGTGCGCCCTCAGGAGGCGATTTTTTGCCTCTCCTGGGGGCCAACGGCTGGAGATGCCCTTAGCAGTAGCCGCACCATGACTTGTGCATTACATCTTGTTAGGATAGAAATAGATTCTCTTTTGTTTACATATGTTGTTTATCTCTATCTCTCCCTCATGTAAATATTTTTCGGTTACCACAATCGTCTGTACTCCACGCATACAACTCAGTGATATAGAGCAGCAGAAGCAGTGGCAGCGAGATCAATATTGAGCAAGCAAACCACATTCAGGGCTAACAATGTCTTTTCCTTTGTAACATATGTTTCTGTCTTTCTTTTAAGATCGATGCTTGACCGTATTAGGAAAAAAGGTTCACCTTACAGAAATACAGCAAAGGAAACAAAGAAACAATCTTAGTGACAAGCAGAAGCAGAATAGATAGACACATAATACCGAATCTAACGTTTGACAGGTGCATAAATTACAATAGCCAAGGGATAGTAGTCTTATGCAGATATACATTGCCTGCTATCATCCAGATCGCATCAGTTGCCATGAAAGAAATTTGGGTGAGGTCCTCAGCTTCTTGACTGACGCCATAGAAATCCCACGCTACATCACTCACAACAGGAGAAGAACCTGAAGTCTCTCCTAAAGGAAGATAGTTGACTGCCGTTTTCTCAATACGAGCTACAAGCCTAGAACAAATACAACTGCTCTCGGTGCTCGCTTCCGCTGCCGAAATTACGACGAGCCGTCCAATGGCAACTACGTACACTGGCGACGGCTCCGAAATTCCGACCTCCACTATGATTAACAAATTTTACCTAATTAAAGGAATGTAAATAGAGGCAATGAATACCTAATTTACACATGATCCAGTTGACTCAGGAAGCTTATATGGAGGCTACACTAGCATACTAAAATTATGTTTGATAGGGGATAACATGCAGACTTGCTAAATTACATGTTGAATGTATGATTACAGATGTAGCGGACCGGTGACAATGTGCCACCAATTCCAACCATCAATACACTTTTACCTAGAACTATCTCTGCTTCGCATATATAGAACCTATAGCATCTGGAATCTGTTGATCCATCTACTCCTTTCTTCCATGTCTTGTGTTGGGGAACGAAGTAATAATTCAAAATTTTCCTACGTGTCACCAAGATTAATCTAGGAGATACTAGCAACGAGAGAGAGAGGGAGTGCATCTTCATACCCTTGAAGATCGCTAAGCGGAAGCGTTACAAGGAACACGGATGATGGAGTCGTACTCGCAGCGATTCAAATCGCGGAAGATCCGATCCAGCGCCAAACGGACATCGCCTCCGCGTTCAACACACGTACAACCCGAGGACGTCTCCTCCTTCTTGATCCAGCAAGGGGAGAGGAGAAGTTGAGGGAGAGCTCCGGCAGCACGACGGCGTGGTGGTGTAGCTTGCAGTTCTCGGGCAGGGCTTCACGAAGCACTATGAAGGAGGAGGAGGTGTTGGAGATGGGGAAGGGCTGCGCCAGGGGAAGGGTGCGGCTGCCCTCCCACCCCCCTCTATTTATAGGGTGAAGGGAGAGGGGCCCGGCCCCTAGATGCATCTAGAGGGGGGGGGGGCAAGGGGGGAACTTGCCCCACAAGTTAGGTGGGAGGCACCCCCACCTCCTAGGGTTTTCAACCCTAGGCGCCTTGGGCCCTTGGGGGGGGGGGGGGGGGCGCACCAGCCCACTAGGGGCTGGTTCCCACCCTTGTTCAGCCCACTTGGCCCACCGGGGTAGGTGGCCCCACCCAGTGGACCCCGGACCCCTTTCGGTGGTCCCGATACAATACCGATAACCCCCGAAATTATTTTGGTGATTGAAACTGGACTTCCCATATATAATTCTTCACCTCCGGACCATTCCAGAACTCCTCGTGACGTTCGGGATCTCATCTGGGACTCCGAACAACCTTCGGTAACCGCATACAATTTCCCATGACAACTCTAGCGTCACCGAACCTTAAGTGTGTAGACCCTACGGGTTCAGGAACCATGCAGACATGACCGGGACATCTCTCCGACCAATAACTAACATCGGTATCTGGATACCCATGTTGGCGCCCACATGTTCCACGATGATCTGATCGGATGAACCACGATGTCGAGGATTCAATCAATCCCGTATACAATTCCCTTTGTTCATCGGTATGTTACTTGCCCGAGATTCGATCGTCGGTATCTCTATACCTCGTTCAATCTCGTTACCGGCAAGTCTCTTTACTCGTTCCGTAACGCATGATCCCGTGGCTAACTCCTTAATCACATTGAGCTCGTTACGATGATGCATTACCGAGTGGGCCCAGAGATACCTCTCCGTCATACGGAGTGACAAATCCCTGTCTCGATTCGTGCCGCCCAACAGACACTTTCGGAGATACCTGTAGTGCACCTTTATAGCCACCCAGTTACGTTATGACGTTTGGTACACCCAAAGCATTCCTACGGTATCCGGGAGTTGCACAATCTCATGGTCTAAGGAAATGATACCTGACATTAGAAAAGCTCTTAGCAAACGAACTACACGATCTTGCGCCACGCTTAGGATTGTCTTGTCCATCACATCATTCTCCCAATGATGTGATCCCGTTATCAACGACATCCAATGTCCATGGTCAGGAAACCACGACCATCTATTGATCAACGAGCTAGTCAACTAGAGGCTTACTAGGGACATATTACGGTCTATATATTCACACATGTATTACGGTTTACGGTTAATACAATTATAGCATGAACAATAGACAATTATAATGAAGAAGGAAATATAATAATAACCACTTTATTATTGCCTCTAGGGCATATTTCCAACAGTCTCCCACTTGCACTAGAGTCAACAATCTAGTTACATTGTGATGAATCGAACACCCATAGAGTTCTGGTGTTGATCATGTTTTGTTCGTGGAAGAGGTTTAGTCAATGGATCTGCGACATTCAGATCCGTATGCACTTTACAAATATCCATGTCTCCTGTTGGGGAACGTAGTAATTTCAAAAATTTCCCTGCGCACATGCAAGATCATGGTGATGCATAGCAACGAGAGGGGAGAGTGTTGTCCACGTACCCTCGTAGACCATAAGCGGAAGTGTTATGACAACGCGGTTGATGTAGTCGTACGTCTTCACGATCGACCGATCCTAGTAACGAACGTACGACACCTCCGCGATCTGCACACGTTCGGCTCGGTGACGTCCCACGAACTCACGATCCAGTAGAGCTTCGAGGGAGAGCTTCACAAGACGACGACGTGATGACAAGAATGATGAAGCTATCGCGCAGGCTTCGCCTAAGCACTGCAACGATATGACTGAGGTGGAATATGGTGGAGGGGGGCACCGCACACGGCTTGGAACAATCAACTTGTGTGTCCTAGGGTGCCCCCTGCCCCCGTATATAAAGGAGCAAGGGGGGAGGCTGGCCGGCCCTTGTGGCGCGCCAGGAGAGGAGTCCTCCTCCTAGTAGGAGTAGGACTCACCTTTCCTACTCCTACTAGGAGGGGGAAAGGAAGGAGGAGAGGGAGAAGGAAAAGGGGGCGCCGCCCCCCTTCCCTAGTCCAATTCGGACCAGAGGGGGAGGGGGCGCGCGGCCTTACCAGGCTGGCCCTCTCTCTCTCTCTCCACTAAGGCCCATGTGGCCCATTAGTTCTCCGGGGGGGGGGGGTTCCTGTAACTCTCCGGCACTCCGGTTTTCTCCGAAATCACCCGGAACACTTCCGGTGTCCGAATATAGCCGTCCAATATATCAATCTTTATGTCTCGACCATTTCGACACTCCTCGTCATGTTCGTGATCACATCCGGGACTCTTAACTATCTTCGGTACATCAAAACACATAAACTCATAATACCGATCGTCACCGAACGTTAAGCGTGCGGACCCTACGGGTTCAAGAACTATGTAGACATGACCGAGACTCATCTCCGGTCAATAACCAATAGCGGAACCTGGATGCTCATATTGGTTCCTACATATTCTACGAAGATCTTTATCGGTCAAACCGCATGACAACATACATTGTTGCCTTTGTCATCGGTATGTTACTTGCCCGAGATTCGATCGTCGGTATCTCAATACCTAGTTCAATCTCGTTACTGACAAGTCTCTTTACTCATTCCGTAATACATCATCCCGCAACTAACTCATTAGTCACATTGCTTGCAAGGCTTATAGTGACGTGCATTACCGAGAGGGCCCAGAGATACCTCTCCGACAATCGGAGTGACAAATCCTAATCTCGATCTATGCCAACTCAACAAGTACCATCGGAGACACCTGTAGAGCACCTTTATGATCACCCAGTTACGTTGTGACGTTTGGTAGCACACAAAGTGTTCCTCCGATTTTCGGGAGTTGCATAATTCATAGTCTGAGGAACATGTATAAGTCATGAAGAAAGCAGTAGCAATGAAATTGTAACGATCATAATGCTAAGCTAACGAATGGGTCTTGTCCATACCATCATTCTCCTAATGATGTGATCTCGTTCATCAAATGACAACACATGTCTATGGTTAGGAAACATAACCATCTTTGATAAACGAGCTAATCAAGTAGAGGCATATTAGGGACACTTTGTTTTGTCTATGTATTCACACATGTACTAAGTTTCCGGTTAATACAATTCTAGCATGAATAATAAACATTTATCATGAAATAAGGAAATAAATAATAACTTTATTATTGCCTCTAGGGCATATTTCCTTCATCTCCATCTTGAATATATTCACGAATGGAGTTGAAGCGACGCTTGATATGCATGGTCTTCTTGTGAAACCTGGGCTCCTTGGCAAGGGCAATAGCTCCAGTGTTGTCACAGAAGAGAGTCATCGGGCCTGCCGCATTGGGAATTACTCCTAGGTCGGTGATGAACTCCTTCATCCAGATTGCTTCCCGTGCTGCCTCCGAGGCAGCTATGTACTCCGCTTCACATGTAGATCCCTCCACGACGCTTTGCTTGCAACTGCACCAGCTAACTGCCCCACCATTCAAAATGTACACGTATCCGGTTTGTGACTTGGAGTCATCCAGATCTGTGTCGAAGCTAGCATCGACGTAACCCTTTACAACGAGCTCTTCGTCACCTCCATAAACGAGAAACATATCCTTAGTCCTTTTCAGGTACTTTAGGATATTGTCCAGTGTTCCATACCAGGATTACTTTGGTACCTCCCTACCAAACTTACGGCAAGGTTCACATCAGGTCTGGTACACAACATGGCATACATAATAGAGCCTATGGCTGAGGCATAGGGGATGACACTCATCTTTTCTCTATCTTCTGCCGAGGTCGGGCATTGAGCCATGCTCAATCTCACACCTTGCAATACAGGTAAGAACCCCTTCTTGGACTGATCCATATTGAACATCTTCAATATCTTGTCAAGGTATGTGCTTTGTGAAAGACCAATGAGGCGTCTCGATCTATCTCTATAGATCTTGATGCCTAATATGTAAGTAGCTTCTCCAAGGTCCTTCATTGAAAAACACTTATTCAAGTAGGCCTTTATGCTTTCCAAGAGTTCCATATCATTTCCCATCAACAGTATGTCGTCCACATATAATATGAGAAATGCTACAGAGCTCCCACTCACTTTCTTGTAAACACATGCTTCTCCATAAGTCTGCATAAACCCAAACGCTTTGATCATTTCATCAAAGCGAATGTTCCAACTCCGAGATGCTTGCACCAGCCTATAGATGGAGCGCTGGAGCTTGCATACCTTGTCAGCATTCTTAGGATCGACAAAACCTTCCGGCTGCATCATATACAATTCTTCCTTAAGGAAACCATTAAGGAATGCCGTTTTGACGTCCATTTGCCATATCTCATAATCGTAGAATGTGGCAATTGCTAACATGATTTGGACGGACTTCAGCTTCGCTACGGGTGAGAAGGTCTCATCGTAGTCAACCCCTTCAACTTGTCGATAACCCTTAGTGACAAGTCGAGCCTTATAGATGGTCACATTACCATCCGCGTCAGTCTTCTTCTTAAAGATCCATTTATTCTCTATGGCTTGCCGATCATCGGGCAAGTCTGTCAAAGTCCATACTTCATTTTCATACATGGATCCTATCTCGGATTTCATGGCCTCAAGCCATTTGTTGGAATCTGGGCCCGCCATCGCTTCTTCATAGTTCGAAGGTTCACCGTTGTCTAACAACATGATTTCCAGGAAAGGGTTGCCGTACCACTCTGGTGCGGAACATGTCCTCGTGGACCTACGAAGTTCAGTAGTAATTTGATCCGAAGTTTCATGATCATCATCATCAACTTCCTCTCTAGTCGGTGAAAGCACCACAGAAACATCTTCCTGAGCTGCGCTACTCTCTGGTTCAAGAGGCAGTATCTCATCAAGTTCTACTTTCCTCCCACTTACTTCTTTCGAGAGAAACTCTTTCTCCAGAAAGGATTCATTCTTGACAACAAAGATCTTGCCTTTAGATCTGAGGTAGAAGGTATACCCAATAGTTTCCTTAGGGTATCCTATGAAGACACAATTTTCCTACTTTGGTTCGAGCTTTTCAGGTTGAAGTTTCTTGACATAAGCACCGCATCCCCAAACTTCCAGAAACGACAACTTAGGTTTCTTCGCAAACCATAATTCATATGGTGTCGTCTCAACGGATTTCGATGGAGCCCTATTTAAAGTGAATGCGACAGTCTCTAAAGCATAACCCCAAAATGATAGCGGTAGATCGGTAAGAGACATCATAGATCGCACCATATCCAATAGAGTGTGATTACGACGTTCAGACACACCATTACGCTGAGGTGTTCCAGGCAGCGTGAGTTGTGAAACAATTCCACATTTCTTCAGGTGCGTGCCAAACTCGTGACTCAAATATTCTCCTCCACGATCTGATCGTAGGAACTTTATTTTCCTGTCATGTTGATTCTCTACCTCATTCTGAAATTCCTTGAACTTTTCAAAGGTCTCAGACTCGTGTTTCATTAAGTAGACATACCCATATCTACTTAAGTCATCAGTGAGGGTGAGAACATAACGATAGCCACCGCGAGCCTCAACGATTATTGGATCTCACACATTAGTATGTATGATTTCCAATAAGTTGGTTGCTCGCTCCATTGTTCCGGAGAACGGAGTCTTGGTCATTTTGCCCATGAGGCATGGTTCACACGTGTCAAATGATTCATAATCAAGAGACTCCAAAAGTCCATCTGCATGGAGTTTCTTCATGCGTTTGACACCAATTTGACCAAGGCGGTAGTGCCACAAGTATGTGGGACTATAATTATCAACCTTACATCTTTTGGCATTCACGCTATGAATATGTGTAACATCACGTTCGAGATTCAATAAAAGTAAACCATTGACCAGTGGGGCATGACCATAAAACATATCTCTCATATAAGTAGAACAACCATTATTCTCAGATTTAAATGAGTAGCCATCTCACATTAAACGAGATCCAGATACAATGTTCATGCTCAAAGCTAGCACTAAATAACAATTATTGAGGTTTAAAACTAATCTCGTAGGTAAATGTAGAGTAGCGTGCCGACGGCGATCACATCGACCTTGGAACCATTCCCGACGTGCATCGTCACCTCGTCCTTCGCCAGTCTCCGCTTATTCCGCAGCTCCTGTTTTGAGTTAAAAATATGAGCAACCACACCGGTATCAAATACCCAGGAGCTACTACGAGCGCTGGTAAGGTACACATCAATAACATATACCTTTGGCGTTGCCGGCCTTCTTATCCGCTAAGTACTTGGGGCAGTTCCATTTCCAGTGACCATTTCCCTTGCAATAAAAGCACTGAGTCTTGCGCTTGGATCCATTCTTTGGCTTCTTTCCGGTAACTGATTTACCGGGCGCGGCAACTCCCTTGCCGTCCTTCTTGAAGTTCTTCTTACCCTTGCCCTTCTTGAAACTAGTGGTCTTATTCACCATCAACACTTGATGTTCCTTTTTGATTTCCACCTCTGTTGATTTCAGCATTGAATATAACTCAGGAATGGAGTTCTCCATCCCTTGCATATTTTAGTTCATCACAAAGCTGTTGTAGCTAGGTGGAAACGACTGGAGGATCCTGTCAATGACCGAGTCATCTGGAAGATTAACTCCCAGCTGAGACAAGCGGTTGTGCAACCCAGACATTTTGAGTATATGCTCGCTGACAAAACTGTTTTCCTCCATCTTACAACTGTAGAACTTGTCAGAGACTTCATATCTCTCGACCCGAGCATGAGCTTGGAAAACCATTTTCAGCTCTTGGAACATCTCATATGCTCCATGCTGCTCAAAACGCTTTTGGAGTCCCGATTCTAAGCTGTAAAGCATGCCGCACTGAACCAGGGAGTAATCATCACTACGCGACTGCCAGGCGTTCATAACATCTTGAGTTGCTAGGAAAATGAGTGCTTCACCTAGCGGTGCTTCAAGGACATATGCTTTCTTGGCAGCTATGAGGATGATCCTCAGGTTACGGACCCAGTCTGTATAGTTGCTACCATTGTCTTTCAGCTTGGTTTTCTTTAGGAACACGTTGAAGTTGAGGGCAACATTACCGTGGGCCATTTGATCTACAAGACACACTACTAGGAAAAACCTTACTAGTCACTACTAGGAAAAACCTTACCAGTAGCGTAGGTTTTTTGCATACCGATGCACGTGCACCAGCTCATCGGCCACGACGCTTCTACTAACTTTTAGCGATGGCGCATTTTTACCCCGCGCTACAGCTAAAAAAGTTACTAGTAGCGTGTTCCACCCGTGCTACTGCTATTACATACACGCGCTACCAATAATGAAATAGTAGTAGCGTGGGTAAACTACCAACGCTACTAGTATACTATATACTAGTAGCGCCCGGTTTCCTCCCCATGCTACTAGTAACTTATTAGGAATTAAAAAAATAAATAAAATGAACCAATTCCATTTTATCACACAATTGTCATATCTACCATCACACAATTTCTCATTGTAGCTAGCGCAACTCATGTATAATTCCTATCCATAGTGTTGATCACGTGGCCTGCAGCTGCGACGAAACACACTGGGCAGCCTCGCGAGCCACACTTGACTGACGGCGGCCGCCGCCTTGAGTTGCAACGTCGTCACGTCCCTTGCCCTGACCCTCAGCTCCAGCAGGCCTCGATTGATGTCGTCCTCGTGCCTCACCACCAGCGGACGAAGGAATCCATCGGCAGCCACGACACCATCCAGTCCACGAACCTGTCGACGACCATCAGCGTCGCCACCACAAGCCTGCAACATTACCAACAGAGATTCGGAAACTTCAGATTCTTCAGAAGAATGACACGGAAAAACAATGCGGTAGATGTCGATGCCAATGTGCAACAATTTTTTTCCGAGATTCTTATTTAAGCCATAATGCATAACTGAACTACACACTGAAGCAGCACATAGCTACTTCCATGACAAAAGATAACGCAAAAGATTAGAAGCAATTCTGTTGTGTTGGAAGCCCTAAAAAGAAACAACACCTACGAAGCACATAAGGAGTTAGAGGCATAATTCTTTCGGTAATTTTCTATCTATCCATTTTTCTAAGTAGTCACTTCAATACCTTGATATCTTTCACGTTTTCAAAGATAGCAAAGTCCATGAATCTACTGTTGCTAGAGCATAGTGACTATACAAACTGGAGCCTGAACATATATACCTGCCAGTTCACAGACTTGACAAATGAATTATGAAGTTAATGGGCTTTTCCTCTTTCATGAAGAAATCATTTGGTCTGCTCTTTGTTGGTACTACCTAGAAGAATTCGTAATACATTAAATAATTCATCATGTAGTATTTTCCCATCGAAGGAGAAATTCTGAATACAACCTTTGATAGCAAGAGAACTAGCTAAAGTAGAAACGAAAGGTCGACATACCTTCCCTCAAACAGGTTATGTTAGATGATCCACTTGTGTGGTTCTTGTTGAGAGCAGTGAGCAGTTGTCTTCTTGTTGTTGAAACTAGAAAAAGTATTGAACCTGCAGCAAGGTTGCACGAAATGGTTTAAAACATTCAAATGAAGCCTCACTTCACTTGCAGTTCAAAGAAATATGAATCTAAGCTGGCCAGGAAAAGCACATAGATCCTTGTTCCAATTATTCAACATAAGCTGCCGGCAGCGGACGCCTCTTCTATACAGTCAAACAAATGCAGGCATAACTAGAACACCAAGCTGACAGTGGTGACCAAACTAGTCATCAGCCGGAAAGGGCATCATCATGACCCCATCTACTACTTCAGCGAATGGAACCTTACCCAAATGGGCCTCAGGAACAAAAAGGTGAATTTAGAACAATGTTGATGTATAATCAAGAAGAATTAGTATGGTCACTTATGTAGTCACTTTACACAAACTGGACGCTAGCAGAACTGTGCAGAACCCGGACGACAGGAAGACTGAAGATTGAATTTAATAGCACACATATATGCATCACACAGAGGATTTATAGCCGTGATTTTCAGCTATTATCATGTTAAGTTCTTTTTTCTCTTCTTGCAGGAATGCTTATGCCTCTAGGACTATCTTCTACGTAATAGATAACTTCCAGTCGAATTGTTTAAGACACTGCTGGAACTTTGAACTTCCGCCAGTTCCTTATATTTCCATGTTTGGTAATAATGAATTGCATAGTACAGAATTCCAGGTATGTGCTTATAAACCTTAAGAGCCTAACTGGGATGCAAATTCTACAGAAATAGACATAAGAAAAATGTATCGCTACTGGTAATTACCATGAACCAGTGGTATCGAGGTGAAGAAATGCCAGAAACTTGTAAAGGGCAGCGAAGATCAGCGGGTGGAGGTAACCTCGAAGGCCCCGCTTCCACTCCCAAGTGAGGTGGCCGTACCTGGAAAATTAGCAGAAAGGTAGGATGTAATTAAGCTTGGTGATAGTGCAGATAAACTCGTTGTACTGACGGTTTAGTACAGTACTAGTAATGACAAGCGAAGTAGTTGATGAATCAACTCACGACCAAAATCGTGTAGTACAACTATTACATAAAGCGTCACTGTCTCCCAATTAATTTGCTCCATTGTCTTGATTAAACAGGCGCACATTCTATACGCCGAGACACAAACGGAGTATTTCACTCTTCGAAACATGTCTCTCACTCTCAAATTGAACTGCAGCAACAGTGCGGCAACAGCAGCCAGAGGACACAGATAGCTAGCAATGGTTGACAGCAAAATCTAGTAGCGGCCGGCAACAAGAATCAGCGATATGAATAACAGATCTCAAAATGATTTTTGGGGACGAAGAAGACTTGGCTAGGATCGGGTGAACCGCAATAAATCGACCAAATTTGAAGCAACCAAAACAAATCTCTGGCCATGAGCCGGGAGAGAGCGGCGGCAAGCATACCCGAAGGCGACGCGGTGGGCGACCTCGAGGCACTGCCAGTGCTCGTTGGGGTTGAAGTAGGTGCACACCAGCAGCACGTTCGCCGCGCGGAACGCCAGCGCGTGCGCTAGCACCCGACGCTCCGGCCACGGCCGGATCCGCGGCGCCTTCATCAAAGGCTGCGGCGGCGCGTCTCCTCCTCTCTCCTCTTCCGGCCCTCCTCGCCTCGCTCCAGTCCCTCCACCTCTCCACGCCGGGGAGCCCTGCTTGATCTCGCGCATGATTGGGTTTGGTCGGACACTGGGACGGAAACGATCGAAGAGGAGGAGAGGAGAGAGGAGGAGGTGAAGGGGATCTCGATCTAGATCTGGGACGGTTCCTGACCGCGGGGGTGGGGGTAGCGATGGGATTGGAGTGACGCGCTTAGCGGTAGCGCGGTTGTCCCACCTGCGTTACAACTATGTATTTACTAGTAGCGTCGGTTTTACATCCCACGCTGCTAATATTTTTTGATCTGGTGGTGTGGTGTGACACACTTATCAGTAGCGTGCATAAAAAAAATCAACGCTGCTGCTAAACCATGTCAGTAGCACGCTTTGTATCTAGCGCTACTGGTAATAGCGTGGGGACACAAACAAACGCTACTGGTAAACTTCTATGTATAAGCATTTTCCTAGTAGTGACATATTGTAAAGATATTTTAGACTAAGTTCATGATAGTTAAGTTCATCTAATCAAATTATTTAATGAACTCCCACTCAGATAGACATCCCTCTAGTCATCCAAGTGTTACATGATCCGAATCGACTAGGCCATGTCCGATCATCACGCGAGACGGATTAGTCGTCAACGGTGAACATCTCCATGTTGATCGTATCTACTATACGACTCATGTTCGACCTTTAGGTCTCTCGTGTTCCGAGGCATGTCTGTACATGCTAGGCTCGTCAAGTCAACCTAAGTGTTTCGCATGTGTAAATCTGGCTTACACCCGTTGTATGTGAACGTTATAATCTATCACACTCGATCATCACGTGGTGCTTCAAAACAACGAACCTTCGCAACGGTGCACAGTTAGGGGGAACACTTTTCTTGAAATTTTAGTGAGGAATCATCTTATTTATGCTACCGTCGTTCTAAGCAAATAAGATGTAAACATGACAAACATCACATGCAAATCATAAAGTGACATGATCTCCATCTTCTAGGCGCGGCAAGATCACCTTCGTCACCGGCATGACACCATGATCTCCATCATCGTGTCTTCATGAAGTTGTCTCGCCAACCATTACTTCTACTACTATGGATAACGTTTAGCAATGAAGTAAAGTAATTACATGGCTACATTGACTCGCAGGTCATACAATAAACTAAGACAACTCCTATGGCTCCTCCAGTTGTCATACTCATCGACATGCAAGTCGTGATTCCTATTACAAGAACATGATCAGTCTCATACATCACATCCTTTTGGCCATATCACATCACATAGCATACCCTGCAAAAACAAGTTAGACGTCCTCTAATTGTTGCAGCATGTTTTACGTGGCTGCTATGGGTTTCTAGCAAGAACATTTCTTACCTACGCAAAAACCAAAATGGTGATATGCCTATTGCTATTTACCCTTCATAAGGACCCTCTTCGTCGAATCCGATCTGACTAAAGTGGGAGAGACAGACACCCGCTAGCCACCTTATGCATCAAGTGCATGTCAGTCGGTGGAACCAGTCTCACGTAAGCGTACGTGTAAGGTCGGTCCGGGCCGCTTCATCCCACAATGCCGCCGAATCGGTCCGAGCCGCTTCATCCCACAATGCCACCGAATCAAGATAATACTAGTAACGGTAAGCAAATTGAACAAATCATCACCCACAACTACTTTGTGTTCTACTCGTGCATAGAATCTACACATAGACCTAGCTCATGATGCCACTGTTAGGGAACGTAGTAATAACTCAAAATTTTCCTACGTGTCACCAAGATCAATCTAGGAGATACTAGCAACGAGAGAGAGGGAGTGCATCTTCATACCCTTGAAATATCGCTAAGTGGAAGCATTACAAGGAGCACAGATGATGGAGTCGTACTCGCGGCGATTCAAATTACGGAAGATCCGATCCAGCGCCGAACGGACGGCACCTCCGCGTTTAACACATGTACAACCCGGGGATGTCTCCTCCTTCTTGATCCAGCAAGGGGAGAGGAGAAGTTCGGGGAAAAGCTCCGGCAGCACGACGGCGTGGTGGTGGAGCTTGCAGTTCTCCAGCAAGGCTTCGCCAAGCACTACAGAGGAGGAGGAGGTGTTGGAGAGGGGGAAGGACCGTGCCAGGGGAAGGGTGCGGCTGCCCTCCCACCCCCTCTATTTACAGGGTGAAGGGAGAGGGGGCCAGCCCCTCCTAGATGCATCTAGAGGGGGGGGGGGGTGGCAAGGGGGGAACTTGCCCCACAAGTTAGGTGGGAGGCGCCCCCACCCCCTAGGGTTTTCAACCCTAGGCGCCTTGGGCCCTTGGGGGGGGGGGGTGCACCAGCCCACCAGGGGGCTGGTTCCCACCCTTGTTCAGCCCACTTGGCCCACCGGGGCAGGTGACCCACTCGGTGGACCCCGGACCCCTTTCGGTGGTCCCGGTACAATACCGATAACCCCCGAAATTATTCCGGCGATTGAAACTGGACTTCCCATATATAATTCTTCACCTCCGGACCATTTCGGAACTCCTCGTGATGTCCGGGATCTCATTTGGGACTCCGAACAACCTTCGGTAACCGCATACAATTTCCCATAACAACTCTAGCGTCACCGAACCTTAAGTGTGTAGACCCTACGGGTTCGGGAACCATGCAGACATGACCGAGACATCTCTTCGGCCAATAACCAACAGCAGGATCTGGATACCCATGTTGGCTCCCACATGTTCCACGATGATCTCATTGGATGAACCACGATGTCGAGGATTCAATCAATCCCGTATACAATTCCCTTTGTCCATCGGTATGTTACTTGCCCGAGATTCGATCGTCGGTATCTCTATACCTCGTTCAATATCGTGCAAGTCTCTTTACTCGTTCCATAACGCATGATCCCGTGGCTAACTCCTTAGTCACATTGAGCTTGTTATGATGATGCATTACTGAGTGGGCCCAGAGATACCTCTCCATCATACAGAGTGACAAATCCCAGTTTCGATTTGTGCCAGCCCAACAGACACCTTCGGAGATACCTGTAGTGCACCTTTATAGCCACCCAGTTACGTTGTGACGTTTGGTACACCCAAAGCATTCCTACGGTATCCGGGAGTTGCACAATCTCATGGTCTAAGGAAATGATACTTGACATTAGAAAAGCTTTAGCAAACGAACTACACGATCTTGCGCTACGCTTAGGATTGGGTCTTGTCCATCACATCATTCTCCCAATGATGTGATCCCGTTATCAACGACATGCAATGTCCATGGTCAGGAAACCACGACCATCTATTGATCAACGAGCTAGTCAGTTAGAGGCTTACTAGGGACATATTACGGTCTATGTATTCACACATTTATTACAGTTTCCGATTAATACAATTATAGCATGAACAATAGACAATTATGATGAACAAGGAAATATAATAATAACCACTTCATTATTGCCTCTAGGGCATATTTCGAACATCTAGTGCACCAGCTCTTTGTTCTGAAAGCAAGTGACACTAAACAATTATACATACACAGTATCAAACAAAGTATAGGAAATTAGTGGGTAAATAACCTACATGATGCAATAACCAAACCCCTGATATAACTTTGATGCAAACAAAAAAATGAGGCCTAAAAATCCTATGAAAAATGTAAGATTCAGGTGCAAATCTCCAAAAGAACCAGATGGCTACCATAGGTCTTTCACTTCACAAATCCAAGAAAGTCCGAAGTTTATAGATAAATTTTCTTTTCATAAACATGCAACGGTCATCCCTGTCTAGCATTTGCTTCTTCTAAATCCCTATCTGTCAAGGTCCTCCTCTCATAAATAAATGCAAGAGGGCTCTTTGAACAGTATTACATCCTAATCAACCAAGCAACTGGAAGAACAGGTGGTACCAAAGAGAACCGCTTTAAAGGGAGCCATACACACATCAAACCTAAGTAAAATAAGTTATGGGGTAAATTAGCTACCTGAATACGCAAGAAACCTGTAACCAACCAAAAATGTGCCTAGCAAACACGCAAGACACCAGTCCACGCCAAGCCCGGCTAGTACCTGCAGAACAAATTAGGAGGCACATAAACAATACAATGTCAATCAAGCGAACGGAAGCACAAAAAAATAAGAGGAAGAAAATGGAAGTGAAGGGCAAAAATCCAGGAACCAAACGCCGTCTGATCAAAAGACCATAATTAGTTATTTGCTTAGTGGGGTATATGCAAGAGAAAACATATGTGTAATTTGTAGAAAGAAGCAAAACCACCTTGCATTGAGTCTATCTAATTACCTAAGCTAATCCATAAACAAACTGAACGACTGTGAACCAACTTAACTAACATATACATAAGCCTTTTAACAACGATTATTTCTACTAATATAATGTGAAAGCGGAATGGAGAGAAAATATGGAAGTATTGTTTAAGCAAAGCAACATGATGCAGAGTTCTCATCCTTGATATTTAAAATCTGATTTATAAGTATTATCCTGAACACAATAAAAATTCGATAGCTCCTGCCGTCAAAAGTAAAAACCCACTGATGATACCGCTAATTAAACGGTGCTAAGAACCAAACATAACAACTCAAGGTACAGTCATAAGCTACTCTTAAGACTCAGGATTTGTAAGTATGTATTTCTTCTACCCTCCATAGATCATCTTAAAGATTCTAATGAAAATTTCAAAGTAAAAAGAATATACATGACCGTGCAAAACAGAACTTTATATTATTTTTTTCCTCTTTCAGATATTATTAAGTTTCATTTTGAGAATAATGCATGTCTGACCATAATGGATCATCAAGAAGAGAATAGTCAAAACTTTTGGAAATGGAATGTTGAAGTTTGTGATAACCTTTGTAAAAGTGGAACCACCTAGATAATTGAACACAAAAAAATCATAAATGAAATTAACCTTCCCCTACAACCTTCTTGGGTGCTAGGTGACTATTTCAACGGAGAGAGGTAGGAATCGTATCATCCACAACAACCTGTCACCTAATGATGCATATCCATGGAGGATTTCTGCAGAAAAATAAAAAGAACACACAAATTACACAGTAGCAAGTAGTTACTATTTCAACTAGAAACTAAACCTATGGTCTAAATCCGCTGCTAGTGTACCTCGTCATCTCCTAGCAAGTACCACACCAGGTGGCTACCTGCAAGCCAAGATGATGTAATGAGCATAGTCAGGGAGAGAGGGAGATAGAGAGTGACTTACCGGTGGGCGAGAGGGCGAGCCAGCATGGAAGGAGGGGCAATAGAGAACTGTCTAGCACGTAGTGGTGGAGAGGTGGTCGGGCCTGGATGCCTCTTTCCATCAGAGGTCTCATCCCTGGTGTGCCCATCGTCAAACGTCCTAGTCATCCTCCTGCCAACCAGTGAGAGGAGCGGCAGTAAGGGAAGGAGTGCAACAGCCACACAAGATCGGCGGGGAGAGCTCACCTCAAGTGGTTGCCTAGACAACGTCGGATTCAGCCGCGACCCTATCTCCTAGGCCTCTGCATCCAATCTCTCATCCTCCGTCACCTGGGCGAAGGAGATGGAGCTCGACCAGTCACCGGGCATAGGTCGCGACTAGAGGAGATGGATCCAGAGGAGGGTAATGGGTGTCAGGGATGTTGCTGATGAGGACGAGGACGATGAATTTGCTGAGTTGCCAGCCAAGGGATCACACACCAATCATACAAAGAGGCTTAAAATCATCAAAACCCTAAGTTCATACGGGGTCAACCTAATGATCCAAGTTCACCCATGTACATGGGAATTAATCCGTGACACTATTTTTTATGCCTATTCTGCAACTTAATTCATTCAATTTAGAACGGTCGCATGTACTAAATTGTGAGTTATGCCCGACGTTCTGTTGATCTAAGAACGGTTAATATGTTGTCATATACCCTAGAGCTAGCACACTCAATTGTTTTCACTCTAGTATGTATGAACATATCGTGGGTACGACCATCTATGGGATCATGGTGATCCCTTTGCGGTTCGACTGGAGGAATGGAAAGGCACAAAGAGCACGATCAGCGGAGAACACTCGGTGTTTATCCAGGTTCGGGCCGCTGTGAAGCGTAAAACTCTGCTCCTGCTTTGTGTATTGATTGTGTATATGAGTCCAGCTACAACGTGCGCATGTCCGACAAGGTGCTCGGCGGGTGCAGCTACGCATGTAGAATGGACAGGGTTTCGACCTTTGTTAAGGTAGCCATGGGCCTCCTTTTGTAGACTAAGGAGTCACCATAGTGGCATAATGGTAAATCTACAATGTAAATAGTGGGTGCAATGCCAAATACCTAACTCTGACGAGTTAGGACAAATGCGTTAAATGCACCATGAGGTGTCTTGTGAATGGAACTCCCCGGCAAGGTTGGTCTCTCCTTCTATGTCGTTTGTCCATCTACCTTATATTCCTTCGACACCTCACTTGGACGGGTGTCATTAAAGCTGTATCTTTAGATGTGAGCCGCCACATGCCTAGACAAGTTTCAGCTAACTACCTGCCCGCTTGACACCTAATGGACAAGTGACAACCTGATCAATGAGGTGGAGCGGTGGCAATGTAGTGGGAACGTTGCCGGGCTCAGAGCTTGCCGGGCTTTCCTCGGCAAGGATCTTGCCGGGCTCTCGAGCCGTATCTTCAATATTTCTGATCCCCCTTTCTTGAGATCTACTTTGCTTCTTCATTAATCTGGTGTTTGTCTTTGGTTAACCTCCTTCAAGCCTTGTCATCAGGAAGGCTACTACTGCCTATGCATAAGTCTGGGGTATTAGGACCCCATTCTTAATACACCAAAACTAGCCCCGGGCCTGGGCCGCACACACATGCGAGGCGTCGTTGGGCTAGGCCCAAACAATGCACAGGCTTACGTGGCAGAAGATAACTGCCAACTCTGTCATAATTTTCTCTTTTACTGTGCCCTCACGAGAGGCACACTACACGCGAAGCGCAGATTGCTGAATCTGGGCGGTCGCTGGAGTAGTGCACCTGGCAAGGACTGCAAGGCACGGGATTTGCGAAATTGGGCAGTCGCTGGAGTAGTGCGCCTTACGAAGACTACAAGGCATGGGATTGGCGAAACTAGGCAGTCGCTCCAAAACAGTGAAGAGCCAGCCCTCGCGCCTTCCCTATAAAGAGGGGGCAGCAAAGAACAATGCTCATTCACCTCTTCCCATTCCAATCTCTCAGCCATTATCGCCTCTTTCTTCTACCTTCTACCCCGAATCAGTTGCCACAATGGCAAGGGGAAAAGGTCAAGCTCGTGCATCCGTCGTTGTAGCGAGAGCCTCTACTCGGCACCACGCCCACGCCCTGGCCACGGAGGCTGGCTCCAATGCTCGAGGAAGGGCTGCTGCCCGCGGTTGTGGGAAACACAGTGTCCGAGGGCGGGGCCGACATGGCAGAGCACTCGTCATCTCATCCCCAGCCACTCTGCCTCAGGTGGAGGGCCATACGGAGGACACGACGCACGAGTTCATCATGGAACTGCATCATCAGCCGCGTAGCTGGTTGCGCCTTACCCACCCTCGTGCCAGGGTGATGGAGGACAACCATCTGTGAGCCCTGTGGCTGCGGGTGGACGGTTACTGCAACGGTCCCGTCTGGGTGACTGTCACGACCTCCACCAACGACATCATGTACTTCACGGGTGGATGGAAATCCTTCATCCACGCTCGCAGCTTGGGGCAGGGGCACCTCCTTCACTTCAGGCTGGTCGGATCTGACACGCTCTTCATGAAGTTCTTCGGGGCTTCAGGCGCCCACCTGGAGTGCTGCGCAGAGAGCTCAAGCAGGAGCGACACCGCTTCCTCCAGCGAGAGCAATGACGAGGACGATGACGACGATTCCCCAAGCGTCAAGATTGAGGATGACGATGATATGTCCATTTTGCATCATGCTTTTATATCGATATTTATTGCTTTATGGGATGTTATTTCACGTTATGTCACAATACTTATGGCTATTCTCTCTTATTTTACAAGGTTTACATGAAGAGGGAGAATGTCAAAGAATTCTAGGCTGAAAAAGGAGCAAATATTGGAGACCTATTCTGTGCAACTCCAAAAGTCCTGAAACTCCACGGAATATCTTAAAATAAATAAAGAAAAATCGTCTCCAAAGATGAAGGCCAGGGGGCCCACACCCTGCTCACGAGGGTGGGGGGCGCACCCCCTGGTGCGCGCCCCCTACCTCATGGCCCCCCTGGTGGCTCTCCGATACCCATCTTCTCCTATATGAAGTCTTTCGATGAGAAAAAAATCAGAAGCAACCTTTCGGGACGAGACTCCGCCGCCACGAGGCGGAACCTTGGCGGAACCAATCTAGGGCTCCGGCGGGCTGTTCTGCCAGGACACTTCCCTCCGAGGGGGAAATCATCGCCATCATCATCACCAACGCTCCTCTCATCGGGAGAGGGCAAGCGCCCTGAACCTCGTCACCCGCACCCTCTCATCTCCAACCCCTAGGTCATCTCTTGGATCCAATGCTTGTCTCCAAGTCCGGGATTGGTGCTAGTAGGTTGCTAGTAGTGTTGATTACTCCTTGTAGTTGATGCTAGTTGGTTTATTTTGTGGACGATCATATGTTCAGATCCTTTATGCATATTATTACCCCTCTGATTATGAACATGAATACGCTTTGTGAGTAGTTACGTTTGTTCCTGAGGACAAGGGAGAAGTCTTGCTATTAGTAGTCATGTGAATTTGGTATTCGTTCGATATTTTGATGAGATTTATGTTGTCTAGCATCTAGTGGTGTTATGTGAGCGTCGACTACATAACACTTCACCATTATTTGGGCCTAAAGGAAGGCATTGGGAAGTAATAAGTAGATGATGGGTTGCTAGAGTGACGAAGCTTAAACCCTAGTTTATGCGTTGCTTCGTAAGGGGCTGATTTGGATACATATGTTTCATGCTATGGTTAGGTTTACCTTAATACTTTTGTTGTAGTTGCGGATGCTTGCAATAGAGGCTAATCATAAGTGGGATGCTTGTTCAAGTAAGAACAGCACCCAAGCACCGGTCCACCCATATATCAAAGTATCAAAGTACCGAACGCGAATCATATGAACGTGATGAAAACTAGCTTGATGATATTCCCATGTGTCCTCGGGAGCGCTTTTCCTATTATAAGAGTTTGTTCCGGCTTCTCCTTTGCTACAAAAAGGATTGGGCCACCTTGCTGCACTTTATTTGCTCTTGTTACTTGTTTCTCGTTACATTTTACCTTATCACAAAACTATCTGTTACCACTTATTTCAGTACTTGCAGAGAATACCTTGCTGAAAACCGCTTATCATTTCCTTACGCTTCCTCATTGGGTTCGACACTCTTATTTATCGAAAGGACTACGATAGATCCCCTATACTTGTGGGTCATCAAGACTCTTTTCTGGCGCCGTTGCCGGGGAGTGTAGCGCCTTTGGTAAGTGGAATTTGGTAAGGAAAAATTTATATAGTGTGCTGAAATTTTCTGTCACTTGTTACTATGGAAAGTAATTCACTGAGGGTCTTGTTCGGGGTATCTTCACCCCGTCCAGTAGAGCAAAGAGGTGCTCCTCAACCTACTGTACCTATTGAAAATGAAACTTCTTTTGAAGTTCCTTCGGGTATGATGGAAAAACTGTTGGCTAATACTTTTACAGGAGATGGAACAAAGCATCCTGATGAACATCCACTCTATGTGGATGAAGTTTGTGGATTATTTAAGCTTGCAGGTATACCCGATGAGGTTGGTAAGAAGAAGGTCTTCCCTTTATCTTTGAAGGAAGACGCATTGACATGGTATAGGCTATGTGATGATACGGGATCGTGGAACTATAAAAGATTGAAATTGGAATTTCATCAAAAGTATTACCCTATGCATCTTGTTCATCGTGATCGCAATCATATATATAATTTTTGGCCTCGCGAAGGAGAAATCATCGCTCAAGCTTGGGGGAGGCTTAAATCAATGTTACATTCATGCCCCAATCATGAGCTCTCAAGAGTGACAATTCTTCGAAATTTTTATGCTCGGCTTTCTGATAACAATCGCACCATGCTCGATACTTCTTGTGCTGGCTCTTTTATGATGAAGACTATTGAATTTAAATGGAACTTATTGGATAGAATTAAGCGCAACTCTGAAGATTGGGACCTCAACAAAGGTAAGGAGTCAGGTATGACGCCCAAGTTTGATTGTGTTAAATCTTTTATGGATACCGATATTTTCCGTAAGTTTAGCACTAAATATGGACTTGACTCTGAGATAGTAGCTTCTTTCTCTGAATCTTTTGCTACTTATGTTGATCTCCCTAAGGAGAAGTGGTTTAAATATCGTCCTCCCATAGAAGTAAAAGTTGGTGCACCTATTAAAGTTGAAGAAAAGACTGTCACTTATAATGATCCTATTGTTCCTACCTCTTATGTTGAGAAACCACCTTTCCCTGTTAGAGTAAAGGATCATGCTAAAGCTTCAACTGTTGTTAGTAAAAGCAATATTAGAACTTATACACCTCCTGAGCAAGTCAAAGTAGAACCTAATATTGCTATTGTTAAAGATCTCTTGTCTGATAATATTGATGGGCATGCTATTCAATTCTGTGGTGAAACTGCTAGAATTGCTAAACCCTGTGCTAAAGATAAACATAGACCTGTGGTAGGCGTGCTGTTATTTACATTGAAATAGGAGATCATTGTTATCATGGCTTATGTGATATGGGCGCTAGTGCTAGTGCAATACCCATTGAATTATACAAAGAAATTATGCATGATATTGCACCTATTGAGTTAGAAGAAATTGATGTCACAATTAAGCTTGCCAATAGAGATACTATTTCACCAGTAGGAATTGTTAGAGATGTTGAAGTCTTGTGTGGGAAAACTAAATATCCTGCTGATTTTCTTGTTCTTGGTTCTCCGCAAGATAGCTTTTGTCCCATTATATTTGGTAGACCCTTCTTGAATACTGTTAATGCTAAGATAGACTGCGAAAAGAATGTTGTTACTATTGGCTTGGATGATATGGTTCATGAGTTTAATTTCTCTAAATTTAGTAAACAACATCGTGATGAAGAATTGCCTAGTAAGGATGAAATTATTGGTCTTGCTTCTTTTGCCGTACCTCCTAGTGATCCTTTAGAACACTATTTGCTAGACCATGAAAATGATATGTTCATGAATGAAAGAAGGGAAATAGATGAAGTATTCTTTAAACAAGAACCTATTACGCAACACAATTTTCTGTTGAAATCCTAGGGATCCTCCTCCACCCAAGGGTGATCCCGTGTTTGAGCTTAAACCGTTGCACGACAATCTTAAATATGCTTATCTTGATGAAAAGAAAATATATCCTGTTATTATTAGTGCTAACCTTTCAGAGCATGAAGAAGAAAGATTATTGAAAACTACGAAGAAGCACCGTGCCGCTATTGGATATACTCTTGATGATCTTAAGGGCATTAGTCCCACTCTATGTCAACATAAAATAAATTTGGAAGCGGATGCCAAACCAGTTTGTGATCCTCAACGACGTTTGAATCCTAAAATGAAAGAAGTGGTAAGAAAAGAAATACTCAAGCTTCTAGAGGCAGGTATAATTTATCCCGTTCTTTGATAGTCAGTGGGTAAGTCCTGTCCATTGTGTCCCTAAGAAGGGAGGTATTACTGTTGTCCCTAATGATAAAGATGAATTGATTCCACAAAGAATTATCAATGGTTATAGGATGGTAATTGATTTCCGCAAATTAAATAAAGCTACTAAGAAAGATCATTACCCCTTACCTTTTATTGATCAAATGCTAGAAAGATTATGCAAACATACACATTATTGCTTTCTAGATGGTTATTCTGGTTTCTCTCAAATACCGTATTCGGCTAAAGATCAATCAAAGACTACTTTTACATGCCCTTTTCGTACTTTTTGCTTATAGACGTATGCCTTTTGGTTTATGTAATGCACCTGCTACCTTTCAAAGATGCACGATGGCTATATTCTCTGACTTTTGTGAAAAGATTTGTGAGGTTTTCATGGACGACTTTTTCGTCTATGGTTCCTCTTTTGATGATTGCTTGAGCAATCTTGATCGAGTTTTGCAGAGATGTGAAGAAACTAATCTTGTCTTGAATTGGAAAAGTGCCACTTTATGGTTAATGAAGGTATCGTCTTGGGGCACAAAGTTTCTGAAAGAGTATTGAAGTTGATAAATCCAAGGTTGATGCTATTGAAAAGATGCCATGTCCCAACGACATCAAAGGTATAAGAAGTTTTCTTGGTCACGCCGGGTTTTATAGGAGGTTCATTAAGGACTTCTCAAAAATTTCTCGGCCTCTAACTAATTTATTACAAAAAGATGTACCATTTGTCTTTGATGATGATTGTGTAGAAGCATTTGAAATACTTAAGAAAGCATTAGTCTCTTTGTTGTTCAGCCACCTGATTGGAATTTACCCTTTGAAATTATGTGTGATGCTAGTGATTATGCCGTGGGTGCTGTTCTAGGGCAAAGAGTTGACAAGGAATTAAATGTTATCCATTATGCTAGTAAGACTCTAGACAATGCTCAAAGAAATTATACTCTTGCCGAAAAGGAACTTTTAGCGATTATGTTTGCTTGTGATAAATTCAGACCCTATATTGTTGATTCTAAAGTAACTATTCACACCGATCATGCCGCTATTAAATATCTTATGGAAAAGAAAGATGCTAAACCTAGACTTATTAGATGGGTTCTCTTTACGCAAGAATTTGATTTGCATATTGTTGATAGGAAAGGGCTGAGAACCCGTTCTGCGTATAACTTATCTAGGTTAGAGAATGTTCTTGATGACCCACTACCTATTGATGATAGCTTTCACGATGAACAATTAAATGTCATAAGCACTTCTCGTAGCACTCCATGGTATGCTGATTATGCTAATTATATTGTTGCTAAATTTATACCACCTAGCTTCACATACCAACAAAAGAGAAAGTTCTTTTATGATTTGCGACATTACTTTTGGGATGACCCACATCTTTATAAAGAAGGAGTAGATGGTGTTATTAGACATTGTGTACCTGAGCATGAACAGGAACAGATCCTACGCAAGTGTCACTCCGAGGCTTATGGAGGACACCACACTGGAGATAGAACTGCACATAAGGTATTGCAACCCGGGTTTTATTGGCCCACTCTCTTCAAGGATGCCCGTAAGTTTGTTTTGTCTTGCAATGAATGTCAAAGAATTAGTAATATTAGTAGACTTCAAGAAATGCCTATGAATTATTCACTTGTTATTGAACCATTTGATGTTTGGGGCTTTGATTATATGGGACCTTTTCCTGCCTCTAATGGATATACACATATTTTGGTTGCTGTTGATTACGTTATTAAGTGGGTAGAAGCTATTCGAACTAGTAGTGCTGATCATTACACTTCTATTAAAATGCTTAAGGAAGTTATTTTTCCGAGGTTTGGAGTCCCTAGATATTTAATGACTGATGGTGGTTCACACTTTATTCATGGTGCTTCCCGTAAAATGCTTGCTAAATATGACGTTAATCATAGAATTGCATCTCCATATCACCCACAGTCTAGTGGTCAAGTAGAATTGAGTAATAGAGAACTCAAATTAATTTTGCAAAAGACTGTTAATAGGTCTAGAAAGAATTGGTCCAAGAAACTTGATGATGCATTATGGGCCTATAGAACTGCATATAAGAATCCTATGGGTATGTCTCCGTATAAAATGGTTTATGGAAAAGCATGTCACTTACCTCTTGAATTTGAACATAAGGCATATTGGGCAATTAAAGAGCTCAACTATGATTTCAAACTTGCCGGTGAGAAGAGGTTATTTCATATTAGCTCACTTGATGAATGGAGAACCCAAGCTTATGAAAATGCCAAGTTATTTAAAGAAAAAGTTAAAAGATGGCATGACAAAAGGATACAAAAGCGTGAGTTTAATGTAGGTGATTATGTATTGTTATACAACTCTCGTTTAAGATATTTTGCAGGAAAACTTCTCTCTAAATGGGAAGGTCCCTACGTTATCGAGGAGGTCTATCATTCCGGTGCCATAAAAATCAACAACTTCGAAGGCACAAATCCGAAGGTGGTAAACGCTCAAAGAATCAAACATTATATCTTAGGTAATCCCATAAATGTTGAAACCAATATTATTGAAACCGTAACCCCGGAGGAGTACATAAGGGACACTTTCCAGACCGTTTCAGAATAGGTATGTGGTACGGTAAGTAAACCGACCCCAAAACAATTTTTAAGGCAATATTTCTCCGTTTTGGAATATTTAGAAAAATAGAAAAATAAGTGGCAGTCCGGGAAGGACACGAGGCCTTCACGAGGTGGAGGGCGCGCCCTACCTGGCGCGCCCCCTACCTCGTGAGCACCTCGTGTGCCCTCCGGACTCCGTTTTCTTGCACGATACATATTTTGGTCGGTAAAAAATCATTATTTATTCTCCCGAAGGTTTTGACTCCCATATCACGCAATTATCCTCTGTTTTTGTTTTGAGTTGTTGCTGCTGCAGATTAGAGCAAGATGTCTTCTCAAGAGTCGGTCGGGGAAAGCCGGCTATCTAATACGGCACCGGAACCAAGGGCACACAGCGATGCTGACCACTTTGGGCCAGCAACGGAGGAAGAGATGGAGGCCGACTTGATGAGGGTAGATGCCATGGAGGATCAAGAAGTCACCTCTCGCCTCCGAGCTGGGTTTACGATGGGGAACTCTGAGCTCAGCTATTCCAAACTCGGTTATCCCTTCCAATGTTAGATTTCTTTCTTATGAAAATATGAGGAGGAGTGTCTCTTGTTCTCTCGCAGCTCTGCAACAACCTTGGGTGCAAGGAGCTTTAGCCGTTATAGGAAACCTTTGCAAGGAAATAATGGACCTCAAGCAGCAAGTCAATAAGCTCGAGGAGGAGAACCGTATCTTGAGGGGAATCATCACCAAGAATATTACACCAACAACAAAGAAGGAGATATAATCACATGGGTATGGGCACTCCCCTTGGCAACTGCCAAGCTTGGGGGAGGTGCCCCGGTATCGTATCACCACCACAACTCCTATCTTTACCGTTTTTCTTAGTTCGATCCTATTAGTAGTATCTTGATTTAGTAGAATAAAGTCATGGCATGATCTAGTTTTGAAGTTTTGCTTTATGATCCCTCTATGTAATCGAGTCCGTGAGCTATATATAATAAAGATTAGTGTTGAGTCAAGGGCTTGATTATTTTGCCATGATCTTGGGTGAATAAAAGAAAAAGAGTAAAAGAAACAAAGAGTTCATATTGATCTTATTGAAAGTAATGACTTCACATAGAAAGAGTATGATGATTAAAAGTTGTTGGGAGTTGGCAAATATAGCTTTGGTCATCGTTGCAATTAATAGGAAGTAATAAGGAGAGAGAGTTCACATATAGATATATTATCATTGACATCTTTTATGATTGGGAGCACTCATTAAAATATGACATGCTAAAGAGTTGATGTTGTACAAGGAAGACAACATAATGAGTTATGTTTTCTTGTATTTGAGATAAAGTATGTTGCCATGGATCCTCTAACATGTTGAGCTTGCCTTTCCCCCTCATGCTAGCCAAATTCTCAGCACCAAGTAGAGATACTACTTGTGCTTCCAAATACCCTTAAACCAGTTTAGCCATGAGAGTCCACCATATCTACCTATGGATTGAGTAAGATCCTTCAAGTAAGTTGTCATCGGTGCAAGCAATAAAATTGCTCTCTAAATATGCATGACTTATTAGTGCAGAGAAATAAGCTTTATGCGAACTTGTTGTGGAAGTAATAAAAGCGACAGACTGCATAATAAAGTTCCACATACAAGGGGCAATATAAAGTGACGTTCTTTTGCATTAAGATTTTGTGCATCCCACCATAAAAGTGCATGGCAACCTCTGCTTCCCTCTGCGAAGGGCCTATCTTTTATTATTATCTTCTACCTTATGCAAGATTCACGGTGATCTTCACCTTTCCTTTTTCATTTTATCCTTTGGCAAGCCCAAAGATGTTGGAAAGAACATGATATATATACCTAATTGGATGTAGGGGAGCATGAATTGTTATTGTTGACATTACCCTTGAGGTAAAGGTTGTGGGGCAAAACTATAGGCCCCTATCTTTCTCTCGTGTCCCATTAAAACTCCGTAACCACAAGTATTGCGTGAGTGCTAGCAATTATGAAGGACTAAGTGATAGTTGAGTATGTGGACTTGCTTTTAAGCTCTGACATAGACTCTTTCCGATGTTATGATAAATTGCAATTGCTTCAATGACCGAGGTTATACTTTGCTGGTGCCCAATAAAGTTTCTGATTCATACTTTTGCATTGTGAAAATATCATCACTTGAACATAAGTAATCATATGACAAAATCTATATATGTTGCTGTTATGAGAATAATCATGATGCCTTCATGTCCGTATTTTATTTTTATCGACGCTTCTACCTTTAAACATGAGGACATATTTATTGTTATCGGCTTTTCACTTGAGGACAAGCGAGGTCTAAGCTTGGGGGAGTTGATACGTCCATTTTGCATCATGCTTTTATATCGATATTTATTGCTTTATGGGCTGTTATTTCACGTTATGTCATAATACTTATGGCTATTCTCTCTTATTTTACAAGGTTTACATGAAGAGGGAGAATGCCAAGAATCGGAATTCGGCTGGAAAAGGAGCAAATATTGGAGACCTATTCTATGCAACTCCAAAAGTCCTGAAACTCCACGGAATATCTTAAAGTAAATAAAGAAAAATCGTCGCCAAAGATGAAGGCTAGGGGCCCACACCGCTCACGAGGTGGGGCGCCCCCTGGGCGCCCCCCTACCTCGTGGGCCCCCTGGTGGCTCTCCAATGCCCATCTTCTCCTATATGAAGTCTTTCGATGAGAAAAAAATCACAAGCAACCTTTCAGGACGAGACTCCACCGCCACGAGACGGAACCTTGGCGGAACCAATCTAGGGCTCCGGCGGAGCTGTTCTGCTGGGGACACTTCCCTCCGGGAGGGGAAAAATCATCGCCATCATCATCACCAACGCTCCTCTCATAGGGAGAGGGCAATCTCCATCAACATCTTCACCAACACCATCTCATCTCCAAACCCTAGTTCATCTCTTGTATCCAATTCTTGTCTCCAAGTCCGGGATTGGTGCTAGTAGGTTGCTAGTAGTGTTGATTACTCCTTGTAGTTGATGCTAGTTGGTTTATTTGGTGGAAGATCATATGTTCAGATCCTTTATGCATATTATTACCCCTCTGATTATGAACATGAATATGCTTTGTGAGTAGTTACGTTTGTTCACGAGGACAAGGGAGAAGTCTTGCTATTAGTAGTCATGTGAATTTGGTATTCGCTCGATATTTTGATGAGATGTATGTTGTCTAGCCTCTAGTGGTGTTATGTGAACGTCGACTACATAACACTTCACCATTATTTGGGCCTAGAGGAAGGCATTGGGAAGTAATAAGTAGATGATGGGTTGCTAGAGTGACAGAAGCTTAAACCCTAGTTTATGCGTTGCTTCGTAAGGGGCTGATTTGGATCCATATGTTTCATGCTATGGTTAGGTTTACCTTAATACTTTTGTTGTAGTTGCGGATGCTTGCAATAGAGGTTAATCATAAGTGGGATGCTTGTTCAAGTAAGAACAGCACCCAAGCACCTGTCCACCCACGTATCAAATTATCAAAGTACCGAACGCGAATCATATGAACGTGATGAAAACTAGCTTGATGATATTCCCATGTGTCCTCGGGAGCGCTTTCCTATTATAAGTGTTTGTTCCGGCTTGTCCTTTGCTACAAAAAGGAATGGGCCACCTTGCTGCACTTTATTTACTCTTGTTACTTGTTGCTCGTTACATTTTACCTTATCACAAAACTATCTGTTACCACTTATTTCAGTACTTGCAGAGAATACCTTGCTGAAAACCGCTTATCATTTCCTTCTGCTCCTCATTGGGTTCGACACTCTTATTTATCGAAAGGACTACGATAGATCCCCTATACTTGTGGGTCATCAGACGACCCCGACTCCAGCTGAACACTGGCAACACCATCATCTAGTCTTCCAGGAGCGAGTCAAGCTTCGCCTAGTGAAAGTGCAACTAATCCCCGGGTGGTTTTGGTAATTCATAACAACATATAGCTCATTGAACTAATATCCATTCAAGAAAAATATGTCAGGACGTTCAATGAATGGCATGGCATTGACTAGAGATATGGACCCCTCAAAATGCTAAGGACATATATTGGCAAAAGCTCAAGACTCTCCATCTTTATTTTAGTGACCCAAGATGACATTGAGTCCATAGGAAAGCCAATACTACTAAAAGGTGATGAGGTGTTGCTTAATGGTTTGCTTGCTCAAATTCTTAGTGATATTGCTCCAAAACCCTCAACCACTTTCTCCATCCAAATATGTCAAAATCCTAAACTCCAACTCGGCCCCACCGATTCTATCTATCTGGCGCCACCGAGTTCATATGACATAGCCACAACCAGAAACCCTAACAGTTCGGTCTCACCGAGATGGCCCAGCCGACGCTCTGTGACTTGTTGCATTTATTTCGGTCTCACCGAATTATGCGATCGGTCTCACCGAGTTGGCTTGACAAATTCTCTATTGCCTTATTGCTTCACTTCGGTCTCACCGAGTTGATGCAATCGGTGCCACTGAGATGATGCTTGCCCTAAGCCCTAGCACATCGGTCTCACCGAGTTGTTCCAGTAAGTCCCACCGAGATTCCTAACATTCACATTTTTGAACTAGTCGCTGTCACCGAGTTTAATCATTTGGTCTCACCGAGATGGGTCAAATGTGTGTAAGGTTGGATTTTGTGTGGAGGCTATATATACCCCTCCACCCCCTTCTCCATATGCAAGAGAGCCATCAGAACGTGCCTACACTTCCACCATACTTCTTCTAAGAGAGAACCACCTACTCATGTGTTGAGATCAAGATATTCCAATCCTACCACAAGAATCTTGATTTCTATCCTTCCCCAAGTTGCTTTCCACTCAAATCATCTTTCCACCATATCCAAATATGTGTGAGAGAGTTGAGTGTTGGGGATACTATCATTTGAAGCATACGAGCAAGGAGTTCATCATCAACACACCATCTATTACCTTTTGGAGAGTGGTGTCTCCTAGATTGGTTAGGTGTTGCTTGGGAGCCTCCGTCAAGATGTGGAGTTGAACCAAGAAGTTTGTAAGGGAAAGAAGATCTACCCAAGTGAGGCAAGTCCTTCGTGGGCGATGGTCATGGTGGGATATACAAGGTTGCTTCTTCGTGGACCCTTCGTGAGTGGAGCCCTCCCTAGACTCGCGCATCCGTTACTCTTCGTGTGTTGAAGTCTCCATCACATGGACGCACGATAGCACCACCTATCGGAACCACGCTAAAAATCTCCATGTCATCATTGCGTTTTCCTTCTCCAAACCCTTCCCTTTACCTTCATATGGAATGTTTTACTTTCCGCTGCTATACTCTTAGAATTGCATGTGTAGGTTCTGCTTGACTTGTGCTAATTGCTAAAATCTGCCCACAACTAAAATTGGGAAAAGGTTAATTTTTATTTGGTCAAGTAGTCTAATCACCCCCTCTAGACATACTTTCGATCCTACACCTAGGCGCTCCTTTTGTGCTGCATCGCACTTGATGTAAACCCTCTGGGGTAATGTTAAGAAATGTTATCGGGCGCCCCCAAATGAATATCTATTGTTTATCATGTTTGATGAATGTGCGCTGTTTTCCCTTTGTCGGTGCAACAAACCCTGGGTCCGTTGCCCAGACTATGCACATGCACGGGAGCAAGATTACAACACCAAGATCAGGCCAAAGTACAAGAGATCAAGATCTTCAAAGGACCAACGTGCAGATCAAGGGGACCAAGACCAAGCCATAGAAGTAAGAAACCACCAGGAGAAAAGCCTCCCTTGCCGGGCAGGCGAGCTTCGTGAGGACGGGGTCACCCCCGGAAGAAAACCTCCAAGTCACCCCGGCAGGGCCTGCCGGGACTCGTGAAGGCGGAGCCACCTCACCAAGCCACTTAACCACGACGCATGTCGTCGATTAGTGCAGTGTCGAGCCACAAAGTGATTAAGTGGCAGCCATTTGCCACATGGAAGCCACTTTCTACAAGAAATACCTACAGACGACACCCGTCCTGCGACGTGTCAAGCGAGCAGACGCGAAGCTGGCAAAACAGCCCAGCAAGGCTTGCCGGGCAATCGACGATGTGACGTTGAGCGGTGCATTTAATGCGCTCTATGAGCCTGCAGAGTTAGGTATGATAGCACTATTTTCTATCTTATCAGTGCATAATGACTAATTTGCCACTGTGGTGACCCCTTAGTCTATAAAAGGAGGCCCAAGGCAACCTTAGAAAGGGTTGGACCCTGTGTTAGTGAATCCACCCCCTGACATTTCACACGCCCGTAGCCGTTTCGCCCCGAGGCAACCCTGCCAGGCAAACATGCTTCGACCACCACCATTTTTCCACCATCAATCCACCAAAGCAGGAGTAGAGTTTTATGCCTCATGGTGGCCCGAACCTGGGTAAAAACTGCCCGTGTGATCTCTACCATGCTGCCCCATGCTCCTCATCTCTTTGTGCAATGTGCCATCCCCCCGCCGAACCAGCAAGGGACCATTGGTCCCATAGGCGGCCATGGTTTCTCGCGACATCTTTGGCGCGCCAGGTAGGGGGATCACTTGCACGAACCTGAAAGCGTGAGCAGCGGATCATCTTCATCGCCATCTTCATCTTCGATGGGACCATCGACCATGGCGCCCAAGAAGAAACCCGGTGCTTCAGCTCACCCGTCCACCTCGAAGGCTCCACCGCCCGCAGCCACCAAATGCTACGGGGGATGCGGAGGCGCGCGAGGATATGGACACTGCTGGGGATGTGGTCAGAGAAGGCGGCACCGCCACCACCTCCCCCGCGGCCGAAGCAGGAGCATGAGACACCAGAGGAGAGCAGCATCAGCAACATCCTGGTGGCCATGCTCCGCGAGGTACGTATGAAGGGGTTATCCCGTCCGCGCCCCTTCCTCTCGCTGATGGGCACAACCAAAGTGATGGCGCTTGGTCCGGGCCGAATTGCCACCCTCCAGCCGCCCCCACCATGGGAGCGACCGCAACGCGTGCACCTCCCCCGGAGCGAGTGGACCAGGTCGCTGTGCCCAACGGAGCCACTGGCCCTCAAGCGCCTTCGCCACGTCACCATGCCATCCAAATGGCCGCCTCGCAACAGCGAGGATGTGGTCCTGTCGTCGCTGACACCGTCAGAAGCCGAGCGACGGTGCGGTCCACGTCATCATCACGCATGCCAAGCACTACTACGGAGGCCATGGCGCGGGCTCAGCTGCTACTGATGTTTCCGCCGGCGGCCGAGCAGATGGACGAGTGGCGTGCCACCATCCAGAGCCTGCTCGTTTTCGCCAAGTCTGGGGGCTCACAGCAAGCTGGCCCGTCACGGCCTCCCCAAGCAACGACGGCGGCTCGCACTGCTGGTCGTACTGAAGGGGCCACCCCCACGGTACAGTCCCACCACGGCAACCAGCGCGAGCGCGGTAGAATCAAGAACCTGATGACGTCTCGATGACCTCTTTGACCCTCGAGCACGTACAGGCCAACGGCGAGCTCGGAGGACAGGCGGAGGGGATACGCGCGCATCGTCGTTGAGCGATGCCGCGACAACCACCGTCGGACCAATGGGTGCGATGGTCCCGACGTTGACGAGCCTGCACTCGAGGTTGGAGGGTGCCTACCATTCGAGGTTGGGTGCCCTGCCTTAACTCGTGAGCTGTGGCAAGTCCGTTGGCCATCCATTCGCACGTTCAAGCTAGAGATACCTGAGAAGTATGATGGGGGGCTAAACCCGACAGAGTTTCTGAGCATCTACACGTCCGCTATTCAACCTGCATGGGGAGGAGACGAGAAGGTGTTTCCCAACTACTTCCCTTTGGCACTCAAGCCCAATGTGAAGTCTTGGCTGATGCACCTGCCGAAGAACTCCATTTCGTCATGGGCTGATGATGTCGCTTGAAGCTACGTTGGTATTTCCCCAAAGAGGAAGGGATGATGCAGCACAACGTCGGTAGGTATTTCCCTCAGATATGAAACTAAGGTTATCGAACCAGTAGGAGAACCAAGCAACACAACGTAAATAGTCCCTGCACACAAATAACAACACCTCGCAACCCAAACGTGTTAAAGGGGTTGTCAATCCCTTTCGGGTAACGGCGCCAGAAACGGTGCATGGACGGGAGAAAGTTGCAATAGATTAAATAAATAGACCACAAATAAAATAAAGTGCAGCAAAGTATTTTTGTATTTTTGGTTTAATAGATCTGAATAAAAAGTGCAAATAAAATAGATCGCAAAGCAAACATATGAGAAAGAAGACCCGGGGGCCGTAGGTTTCACTAGTGGCTTCTCTCGAGAAAGATAGCAACAGTGGGTAAACAAATTACTGTTGGGCAATTGATAGAACCTCAAATAATTATGACGATATCCGTGCAATGATCATTACATAGGCATCACGTCCAAGATTAGTAGACCAACTCCCTGCTGCATCTACTACTATTACCCCACACATCGACCGCTATCCAAAGATGCATCTAGTGTATTAAGTTCATGGAAAAATGGAGTAATGCAATAAGAACAATGACATGATGTAGACAAGATCCGTTTATCTATGGCGGTAGATATAGTTCCCATCTTTTTATCCTTAGTAGCAATGATACATACGTGTCGGTTCTCTTTGTGTCACTGGGATCAAGCACCGTAAGATCGAACCCACTACCGGGCACCTCTTCCCATTGCAAGATAAATAGGTCAAGTTGGCCAAACAAAACCCAAATATCGGAGAATAAATACGAGGCTATAAGAGATCATGCATATAAGAGATCAAAGAAACTCAAATAACTTTCATGGATATAAAAAGATATGACTGATCATAAACTCAAAGTTCATTAGATCCCAACAAACACAAGCAAAAGAGTTACATCATATGGATCTCCAAGAGACCATTGTTTGAGAATTCAGCGAGAGAGCCATCTAGCTACTAACTACAGACCCGAAGGTATACAAAGAACTACTCACGCATCATCGGAGAGGCACCAATGGAGGTGGTGAACCCCATCCGAGATGGTGTCTAGATTAGATCTGGTGGTTCTGGGCTCTGCGGCGGCTGGATGAATATTTCGTCGATGCTTCAAGGGTTCTGGTATTTTTGGGGTATTTATAGAGCAAAGAGGTGGTCCGGGGGGCACCCGAGGTGGACACAACCCACCAGGGCGCGCCTGGGCCTCCTGGAGCGCCCTGGTGGGTTGTCCCCTCCTTGGGACTCCCGCGAGGTGCAACCAGGGCCCAACTTCTTCCTTATGGCCGATAAAAAATCATCGTGGAGTTTCGTGGCATTTGGACTCCGTCTGATATTGATTTCCTGTGATGTAAAAAACATGGAAAAAACAGCAACTAGTGCTTGGCACTATGTCAATAGGTTAGTACCAAAAAATGATATAAAATGGTTATAAAACATCCATGATTGATAATAAAACAACATGGAACAATCAAAAATTATAGATACGTTGGAGACGTATCAACATCCCCAAGCTTAACTCCTGCTCTTCCTTGAGTAGGTAAGTGATAAAAACAGAATTTTTGATGTGGAGTGCTGTTTATCATGTCATATCATATTCTTTTCTTTATAACATGGACATTTGGACTTTTATGTGATTCAAAGCAATAGTCTAGTTTTGACATAATAATTTAGATACTCAAGCATATCAACAAGCAACCATGTCTTTCAAAATATCAACGCTAAAATAAGTTATCCCTAGCCCATCATGCTCAAACATTGATCCATTCATGAAACACACTCGAATATTAGCTACACCCAATACTTAAGTACGATCATATTGCCTCCTAGTTGGTGCTTTTATCAGAGAGGGTGGAGACTCAAATTTCAAAAATAAAAATTGCATAAAGTAAAAGAAAGGCCCTTCGCGGAGGGAAGTGGGCATTTGTAGAGGTGCCGAGCTCAAAGCGAAAAACTTAGAGATAAAAACATTTTGGGAGGTGTATCCATCCCACCAACAAAAATGACTCAGAGTTCCGAACACTTTCCATGCTAGATATGCCATAGGCGGTTCCCAAACGGAATATAAAGTTTATTCCTTTTTCCACCATACTTTCACTTTCCATGGCTAACCGTATGCACGGGTGCCCTCCATACCAACACTTCCCAAGGAATTTATTATTTGACAACATAAAGTAAATTTATTTTTGCATTTCGGGACTGGGCACCCCTAAGACCTTTGCCTTACTCTCGTGCAATGATAAGTGAATAAACACTGATCGTGAGAATAACACATCCAGCATGGAAAATATTAGCCACTGTTACTGCTCATGAGCGAAACAAACACACAAAAGAGAAGTTTATTTTGAAAATTAGAGATGGCACATGCAAATTTTCTTAGAACGGCAAAAGAATACCTCATATAGGTAGATATAGTGGACTCATGTGGCAAAACTGGTTTATAGGATTTTGGACGCACAAGTAGAGATCATACTTAGTGTAAAATGAAGGCTAGCAAAAAGATTGAGAAGCGACCAACCAAGAAACGAGTAATCTCATAAGCAAGCATTAAGCATAATTAACACCGAATAATGCACCACAAGTAAGATATAATTTTCATTGCATGATTATTGACTTTCGTGCATGCATAGGGAATCACAAACCTTAACACCAATATTCTTACAAGAGCACAATTACTCATCAACATAACTCACATATCACATCATCATATCTCAAAACTATTACTAAGAATCAAGTTTATTTTGTCCAATGATCTTCATGACATTTTTTCTTTATCCTTCTTGGATATCTATCACTTTGTGACTAATTTTTATGTGTTGCTTTTCATAAGCTCAAACAAATATAAGTGAAGATCATGAGCATAACAAATTTTATTTCTCTCAAAATAATTTAAGCGAAGCAAGAGATAATTTCTTCAAAATTTTACTAACTCTCAAATAAATCTAAGTGAAGCAAGACAACATTTCTTCAAAAATACTAAGCACACCGTGCTCAAAAAGATATAAGTGAAGCACTAGAGCAAGTCCTAGCTCATAAAAGATTTAAGTGAAGCACAAAGAGCAATTCTAACAAGTCATGATATAATTTTGGCTCTCTCAAATAGGTGTGTCCAGCAAGGATTGATGACTTAAAACACAAAATAAAACAAGCAAAGACACATATCATACAAGACGCTCCAAGCAAAACACATATCATGTGACGAATAAAAATATAGCCTCGAGTAAAATACCGATAGTTGTTGGAAGAAAGCGGGGATGCCACTCGGGGGCATCCCCAAGCTTAGTTGGTTGCTCATTCTTGGATAATAGGTTGGGATTCCAGGGCATCCCCAAGCTTAGGCTCTTACATCCTTCCTTCATCCATCTTAATATAACTCAAAACTTGAAAACTTCAATCACACAAAACTCAACAAAACCTTCGTGAGATCCGTTAGTGTAAGAAAAATAAATCGCTACTATAAGTGCTGTATCAAACCAATTCATTTTTTTTGTATTATATCTACTTTATTCCAACTTTTCTATGGCAAAAACTCATCAAATAAAACCATAGAGCCATCAAAATAAGCACACAACACAAAGAAAACAGAATCTGCCAAAACAGAACAATCTGTAGTAATCTGACTTTTGCGAATACTTATGGAACTCCAAAAATTCTACCAAATTAGGACGACCAGGGTAGTTTGTATACTAATCTTCTGCAAAAATAATAAGAGCAAAAGCTATTTTCTGTGATTTATGAAAATTATTTTCGTGAGCGCAAAGTTTCTGTCTTTTTCAGCAAGATCAAACAACTATCACCCAAGAAGATCCTAAAGGCTTTACTTGACACAAGCACTAATTAAAACACAAAAAACACAATCATAAAAGTAGCATAATTGTGCTAACACTCAATAACAGAAAGCAAAAATAAAAATAAAATTTATTCATTGGGTTGCCTCCCAACAAGCGCTATAGTTTTACGCCCTTAGCTAGGCATAAAGCAAGGATCTAAGTTTTGTCGTCCTTCTTCTTCTTAGTTTTCTTAGAGGTGTTTTCATCATGGGGTTTTGTAAACACAACATAAAACATATTATCCATAGAAACTTTAGCATTCCTTAATTGGTTTTCATCATAACCCCTTTGATTTCCCGCAACAATCCAAGAGTAGTGTTGATTGACATTATTAAAAACTTGTTGGATTATTTCTAGAACGGGGACCTCCTTTTTAAGATTCTCATAAAAGATCTTATTATCCCCAAGAAAATGCCTTAGTGCATAGTAACTATTGTAAATAATTTCATCTATCACGTGTTTTTCACGATTCATACCATAAAAGTCAAAGATTTCCCTAGCTTCCCGAATTATGTAGTCAAACTCGTTCATAAGAACGAGAGTGGCCAACTTTGTGGCTCTAGGATTCTTTATTTCGGGAAGCTCAAAAACAATCTTTGCAAAGTAGGGTGAGTGCGGATAAATTTACTTTCAAGTTTCAGAACTAGTGCTGAAATAGCATCCGCATAAGATCTAGTAGTTTTAAGTATAGGAGCATCATCAATTCTCAGATTTCCCACACAATTGAAGAATTCTTGGATACATTCTTTTCCCATAACGTTCCCTTGCCCCAAGATAAAAGTTTTAGCATCCAGATTGCCTGTACATCCAATCTTAGAAGTCAGGACATCATCTGTTGGTGTCATACCGAAATCACTCATGATTGCAAGCAAGGAATAGATCTGACGAGAAAATGGCGAACAGAAAAAGAGAGACGAATAAAACAACAAATTTTTGTGAAGTGGGGGAGAGGAAAATGAGAGGCAAATGGAAAATAATGTAAATTGCAAGGAGATGAGATTTGTGATTAGGAACCTGGTATATGTTGAAGATCCTCCGCCGCAACGGCACCAGAAATTCCTTTTGATGCCGCTTGAAGCTATGTCGGTATTTCCCCAAAGAGGAAGGGTTGATGCAGCACATCGGCGGTAGGTATTTCCCTCATATATGAAACCAAGGTTATCGAACCAGTAGGAGAACCAAGAAACACAACGTAAACAGCCCCTGCACACAAATAACAACACCTCGCAACCCCACGTGTTAAAGGGGTTGTCAATCCCTTTGGGTAACGGCGCCAGAAACGGTGCATGGACAGGAGAAAGTTGCAATAGATTGAATAAATAGATCACAAATAAAATAAAGTGCAGCAAAGTACTTTTGTATTTTTGGTTTAATAGATCTAAATAAAAAGTGCAAATAAAATAGATCGCAAAGAAAATATATGAGAAAGAAGACCCGGGGGCCGTAGGTTTCACTAGTGGCTTCTCTCGAGAAAGATAGCAAATGGTGGGTAAACAAATTACTATTGGGCAATTGATAAAACCTCAAATAATTATGACGATGTCCAGGAAATGATCATTACATAGGCATCACGTCCAAGATTAGTAGACCGACTCCTGCCTGCATCTACTACTATTACTCCACACATCGACCGCTATCCAGCATGCATCTAGTGTATTAAGTTCATGGAAAAACGGAGTAATGCAATAAGAACGATGACATGATGTAGACAAGATCCGTTTATCTATGGAGGTAGATATAGGTCCCATCTTTTTATCCTTAGTAGAAATGATACATACGTGCCGGTTCCCTTTCAGTCACTGGGATCAAGCACCGTAAGATCGAACCCACTACCGGGCACCTCTTCCCATTGCAAGATAAATAGATAAAGTTGGCCAAACAAAACCCAAATATCGGAGAAGAAATACGAGGCTATAAGAGATCATGCATATAAGAGATCAAAGAAACTCAAATAACTTTCATGGATATAAAAAGATATGACTAATCATAAACTAAAAGGTCATCAGATCCCAACAAACACACGCAAAAGAGTTACATCATATGGATCTCCAAGAGACCATTATATTGAGAATTCAGCGAGAGAGAGAAAGCCATCTAGCTACTAACTACGGACCCGAAGGTCTACAAAGAACTACTCATGCAACATCAGAGAGGCACCAATGGAGGTCGTGAACCCCATCCGAGATGGTGTCTAGATTGGATCTGGTGGTTCTGGACTCTGCGGCGGCTGGATAAATATTTCGTTGACGCTTCTAGGGTTCTGGTATTTTTGGGGTATTTATAGAGCAAAGAGGCGGTCCGGGGGGCACCCGAGGTGGGCACAACCCACTAGGGCACGCCTGGGCCTCCTGGAGCGCCCTGGTGGGTTGTCCCCTCCTTGGGACTCCCCCGAGGTGCAACCAGGGCCCAACTTCTTCCTTCTGGCGCATAAAAATCATCGTGGAGTTTCGTGGCATTTGGACTCTGTCTGATATTGATTTCCTACGATGTAAAAAACATGGAAAAAACAACAACTGGCACTTGGCACTATGTCAATAGGTTAGTAACAAAAAATGATATAAAATGAATATAAAATGATTATAAAACATCCAAGATTGATAATAAAACAACATGGAACAATAAAAAATTATATATATGTTGGAGACGTATCAGCTGACCTGTGCCATGAGTTCATTGGTGCCTTCATTGGCGGCCACCAAGAACCAGGGCGGCCCAGCGACTTGCAGCTTCTCCAGCAGAAAGAAGGAGAGACTCTCTGGAAGTACTTGCAGAGATTCATCGAGTCCATAGGAACATCCCGAATATCCATCCAGTAGCTGTGATAGCCGCCTTCCAATCCAATGTGCGCAACTACATGATTCATTCCAAGATGAACATGCGGTTGCGCAAGACTGTGAAGGAGCTTTACACCTTGGTGGACAAGTGTGCTCGGATGGAGGAGGGAAGGAAACTCCCCAGAGAAGAGGATTGCATCAACGTCGACTCAGACGATGACGACGAATCTACTAGTCAGAAGAAGAGTAAGAAGCGCAACATGAGGCACAAGGATAAAGCAGTGATGACTGTCGAAGGATCAGGCACACTTAGTACCGGCAAGAAGGCTAGGTCTGAAGCCCCCGGCAAGGAAGCTGCCATGTGCACTGATTGCCGGGAGGCTGCGACTGCCGAGAAGGCTGGGAAAGGCGATGGACCGTACTGCAAGACTCAGTGGACCAAGGGCCATGATCTTCAAGAGTGTCATCAAGTTGAGTAGCTTGTCAAGAGGTAGAGAGCAGAATATGAGAAGCGTGATAAGGAGAAAGGTCAGAATGCCGCTGGCGGGGAGGGCCGAGGCGATGAAGCAAATCGCCTCGGCAAACCCTTCCCGAACCAAGGAAAATCCGCCAGGGGTCGAGAGAAGGAAGCTTGCAATGATGAGAGTCATGGAGGGGATGAAGAGGAAACCAGTGAGTAGGAGTCCCAGAAGGCCACTGACGCCTTGTGCATTGACGGGGGTGCATCCGTGCACTCCTCTCACCGCCAACTCAAACGGAGGGCACATGAGGTCAATGCTGTGGAGCCGGCGGCAGAGGCTCGGAAGCCGCTCAAATGGTCACACACAACCATCATCTTTGACGAAGAGGACCATCCTGACTGTACCACTGGTAGGATGTTTGCCATTGTTGGTCTCTCCAACAATTCGCAACCTCAAGGTCGCGAAGATGTTGGTTGACGGTGGGGCCGGGTTGAATCTGATTTCCCCAAAGGTCATCAACAAACTTCATATAGCAGAGGAAGAGCTAAAGGTCACGGGCACGTTTCAAGGAGTTAATCCCGGCAGGAGTCATCCTAAGGGAGAGATCACGTTGCCAGTAACATTTGGGGTAGAACTGAATTATTGGACTGAGAAGATTGTGTTTGATGTGGTCGACCTCCCCCTGCCGTACAATGGGATCCTTGGACGCTTAGCCATGGCTAAAATCATGGTGGCATCTGAGGGAGTCCCGGATTAGGGGGTGTCCGGATAGCCGAACTATCACCATTGGCCGGACTCCTGGACTATGAAGATACAAGATTGAAGACTTCGTCCCGTGTCCGGATGGGACTTTCCTTGGCGTGGAAGGCAAGCTTGGCGATACGGATATGTAGATCTCCTACCATTGTAATCGACTCGTAACCCTAACCTATCCGTGTCTATATAAACCGGAGGGTTTTAGTCCGTAGGACGAACAACAATCATACCATAGGCTAGCTTCTAGGGTTCTCCTTGATCTCGTGGTAGATCTACTCTTGTACTACCCATATCATCAATATTAATCAAGCAGGAGTAGGGTATTACCTCCATCGAGAGGGCCCGAACCTGGGTAAAACATCGTGTCCCTTGTCTCCCCTGTTACCATCTCGCCTAGACACACAGTTCGGGACCCCCTACCCGAGATCCGCCGGTTTTGACACCGACATTGGTGCTTTCATTGAGAGTTCCTCCGTGCGTCGCCGCCGGGAAGGATGCCTCATCCCGTCTTTAAAGACGATACTATCGCCAAAGGAGCCTTGACCATCGGGTCGACTCTTCGCTAGGTGGTTTTCTTATGACCGCCAGTTCGCCATCAAGCGTCGACGATGACTTCTCGAGTCATCGAAACCAATCTTCACGTTAATTCGGAACTTGCCGAACAGTTAGATCCGATCGAGCTCTCCTCCGTCATGAGCTCTTGGATCGCATCGCCGCCCTAGGAGTCGCCATGATTTCACGCACCGGATCGGGCCTAAAACCGATCCGAGAGAGATCAACTCTCCCTGTGTTACCCATCATGTTGCTGTGACAGAGGAGCAATACGGCGATTCTTCTTCTATCTTAAGGACTAGCTACGTCCGGATTCCCGATCCCTCCATGCCGGATTCCCGCAGAGGGACGGATGTCGATCAAGCCCTGAACTTAAAGCCAGGAGGCGGGTTGGATTCATTGGATAGCACTAAAAAATCCAAACTTTCGAGTTCGGAAACTTCTCGGCCCCTGAGTCCTAAATTGGACGGGGTTCCGGATCTAGTTCCACCTGCCCACCCAAACATTAGCGATCTATCCCGAATTCGGCAAGAGCCCGCTGAAACAGTACATCATTACTGGGCCAGATTCCTCTTGGTTATGGACAGGATAAAGGACTGCCGAGAGGAGCCCGCTGAAACAGTACATCATTACTGGGCCAGATTCCTCTTTGTTATGGACAGGATAAAGGACTGCCGAGAGGAGGACGCAATCTCACTTTTTTGCAATAATTGCACGGACAAGGGAATCCTAAACGCCATAAGTCATCGCGAAATTACACGCTTTGTCGACTTGGTGAACATAGAACAAAAGTACTGAGCGATGGAGAGCGCAAGTAAAACCAAAAGTAAAAAATGGTATAATCCTGCCCCGAATAAATCCCTAGTCAGAAATAAAACGGTGCATCATCACTAAGCACCTGGGTTAAACACCAAAAAACCAAAAACCCCTAAAGGGTACGGAACTGCATCGAGGGTTGGCTAAACAGACCCTGCAAAATTCATAGCACATAGGGCGCCACTCCAACTCATAGCCTTCGAGCATGTTGGATACTACGGCAGGTGGCCAAAAGTGGCGAAGAGCTTCTAGCTTCAGAATCCCAGCCCAACAATACCAGTACGGTGTTAAAAGTCTTCGAGACTTTCGCATCAAATTACATGCGGAAACGAACACTCCGCAACCTTGCTGAAGTCTACCAAGTAGCAACAATACATCCATGGAGTGACACGGCTATTACCTTTAATGCCAGTGACGAACCCAAATTCCGAACAGCCCGAGCACCAGCATTGGTCCTCGTCCAATAGTGGACGGCTTTCACCTTACCAAAGTACTCATGGATGGCGGCAATGATTAAACTTCATCTACGAGGAAACCCCGAAAAATGGAAATAGATCGAACCGCATTGAGCGAAGCAGCACAACCTTTAGAGGAATAATCCCTAGCCGAAGCATGCCGCACAGAAAAATCACACCGGACGTAGTGTTCGCTCACGGACAATTACAGTCCGAGGAGGTCACATTTCAAGTGGCCCTGCTCAGCAGCGGATATCATGCTTTATTAGGGCGAGAGGCATTCACGATTTTTCAAGCTATACCCCAAAGATGGGTACATGAAGCTTAAAATGCCGGACCCAACGGAATCATCACTCTCGCTAGTGATCCGAACATAGCACTCCGCTACCGAAAACAAGACAGCCGCACTAGCCCTCGAGGCACTATCCGAAGCCCTAGCGGCCGAGGAACTCATCGCGATGCGCTCCACGGTGAATGTGGACGATGTGATACTTGATAAAAGATCCAAGTCCACCTCTTTAAACCAGCGGATGAAATAGTCAAATTCCAAGTCCACCCAACGGACCCTTCAAAGACGGCCTCCATTGGGGCACAATTAAACCCCGATGTAGACGCCAAGACTACGAGAATTTCTACGAGAAAATCGACATTTTTGCCCGCACCCTTCAGATATGCCAGAATCCCACGTTATCGGGCCGAGCACAGCCTAAATATCCTAAAAGAATTCAAGCCACCAAACAGGCTCTTCGGCGCTTTTCCGAACCCAAGAGACAAAGCCATGGGAGAGGAGCTAGCCAAACTTCCGAAGCCGGATTCATCGTAGATATTAAACATCCGGACTGGCTAGCAAACCTGGTGATGGTACCAAAGAAGGATAAATCCGGCACCTATGTGTTGATTTCAAAGACCTTAATAAGGCTTTCCCAAAGGATCCCTTCCCTCCCTCGCATTGATCAAATTATCGACGCTTCTGGCAGGACACGACTCATTGTGCTTCCTCGACGCTGCATCTCGGCTACCACCAAATCAAGATGGCGGAGCCGCATCAAGCTGCAACATCATTCATCACTCCATACGGCCCATTCTACTTCAACACAATGCCCTTGGGGCTCAAAAACGCCGCGCAACATATCAGCAAGATGATTCGTATATGTCCGCAAACCAGATCGGCAAAACAGTGTAAGCATATGTAGATGACGTGGTCGTCAAATCCAAGCATGTCGAAACTCTAGTATATGACTTGAGTCTCACATTCGACAATCTTCGAAAATATGACATCAAGCTCAATCCGGAAAAATGCATCTTCGCCGTTCCAGCCGGAAAGCTCCTGGGCTTCATTGTGTCCGATAGAGGAATTGAAGCAAACCTAGCCAAGATCCAAGCTCTGTCACAATTGGATATTCCAAAAGACCTCAAACAAATACAAAATTGATCGATGCGTAGCGGCTCTAAGCCGCTTTATTTCCCGTTTGGGAGAAAAGGCGTTACCCCTTTACCGCCTCCTCCGCCGCACCGAACACTTCGAGTGGACGGATGCCGCCACGGCCAGACTCGAAGAGATAAAAGCCATATTGGCAACAAATCCGGTCCTGGCCGCGCCCAACGTGAACGAACCAATGCTATTATATATCGCCGCAACACATCAAGTTGTCAGCGCGGTGCTCGTTGTCGAACGAGAAACGGACGGACACCGGTTCCCTCTTCAAAGACCGGTTTATTAGGTGTCCACTGTCCTCACTCCATGCAAGTCCCGGTACCCACATTATCAAAAGATAGCATACGCGGTGTTCATGGCATCCCGGAAGCTGCGACACTACTTTCAAGAGTGTTCGATAACGGTAGCCTCCGGCACTGCTAACGACATTATAAACAACGCTGATGCGACGGGCCGGATTGCTAATCGGGCCATAGAGCTCCTTCCATTCGACATAAACTATAAGCCACGACGAGCTATTAAGTCGCAGGTTTTGGCCGACTTCGTGGGTCGAATGAATGACGAACTCCCTAAAGAGTACGGCGCATACTCCAATTGGATCATGCACTTTGACGGCTCCAAAATGTTGGCCGGCTTGGGGGCTGGCGTCGTCCTGACGTTCCCTACCGGGGACACAGTCCAATACGTCCTTTAGATAATGTATATGGACTCCAACAATGCAGCCGAATACGAGGCCCTTCTGCATGGCCTCCGGATGGCAGTCTCTATGGGCATTAAACGCCTAGAGGTGTGCGGGGATTCGAACCTCGCGATATCTCAAATAAACGGAGACTTCGATGCCAAAGATCTGAAAATGGCAGCATACCGCAATGCGGTTCTAAAAATGTCAGCACGGTTTGAAGGGCTCGAATTTCATCATATAGCCCGGATAACAACCAAAGCGGCGGACATATTGGCACGCATCGGTGCAAAACGTGATGCCGCCCCGCCCAACATCTTTCCCCGAACGGCTGTTCAAGCCATCCGTACTATGGGAAGGGAGTCCGGAAATAACAATCCGGACCCAACCGCACCGCCTCGACGCCAACACTCGACACAATCAAGGCTCGCCACCGAGATAACACCTCCGCCCACCTAAATAATCGCGGTTATCGCCGCGTGGACGGAACCATTCCTAGCCTACCTAACTAGGCAGGAACTCCCCGAAGACCAAAATGAGGCCCGCTGCATAGTACGGCGATCTAAAGCCTATAAAGTCCATGAGGGAGAGCTTTATAAGAAAAGCACAACAGGAGTACTTCAAAGGTGTATCTACGAGGAGGAAGGGCGAAACCTCCTGGCTGAAATTCATGCCGGACGGGGTGGGCACCACGCCGCAGCCCGGGCCCTTGTAGGCAAGGCCTTCCGTACAGGATTTTATTGGCCAACGGCCCGGGCAGATGCGCAGGATTTAGTCCAACGATGCGTCGACTGCCAGCTTTTTGCTAACCAAAGCCACATGCCACCCACCGCCCTCAAAACTATACCCATCACATGGCCGTTCGTGGTCTGGGGGCTTGACATGGTTGGCCCCTTAAGGGAGGAACCCACAAGCAAAAATACCTATTGGTCATGGTGGATAAATTCACCAAATGGATAGAGGCCAAGCTCGTTAAAACGGCGAATCCGGACTGGTGATAGACTTCATATCGGGGTAGTGCACCGTTACGGTGTCCCCCACAAGATCATCATCGATAACGACACCAACTTCACGGCCGATGAGGTCAAATTATGGTGCAAAAACATGGGCATCAAGCTCGACACGCCTCGCCTATCACCCTCAAACCAAACGGCCAAGTCGAGCGAGCAAACGGTCTAATCATGAGCGGCATTAAACCTGCACTAGTGCGGTCCTCAAGGAATCTAACACGCCTTTGGGTTGAGGAGATCGACTCCGTACTGGGGGCTGCGGACCACGCCGAATCGTACTACCGGATTCACACCATTTTTATGGTGTACGCGCAGAGGCAGTTTTGCCTGCGACATCATTCATGACTCACCTCGCGGCGCATGTATGAAGAAAGAGAAGCCGAGCTCGATCGGCGTGACAGTTTGGACGCATTGGAGGAGGAGCGACGTGGCAAAGGCTCGCTCGGCATTTTATCAACAGCAGGCTCAAGATACCAAAGCAGGGAAGCACGGGCCAAAGCTTACAACGTTGGCGAACTAGTTCTACGCTGCCGGACAAGAAAAAGGACAAACTCAAGCCCAAATGGGAAGGTCCTTCATCATCGACCAGGTCCCGACCGGCGGAGCATACCGTCTGTAAACGATCGGATAACCGAATCGAGCCGAACCCATGGAACGCAGCCCGCCTACGAAGATTCTACGCTTAAGCGCCGAACTCCAAGTTCGTCTCCTTCCTCCGTCCACATTTTCTATTTTTGCTGTCTTTTATTTCTCTCCTTCCTCCCCCTTCTTCTTGAAGCCTTTATAGGCTCGTTTGCGCTTTGTTCGCACATATTTGACGCTACAGACGCTCTCATTATACTGGGGCTTCTTTAATGTAAGCTTATTTATACGGGCTTCTTGCCCAACACATGCGCCAAACTTCCGCATGTACCTTTTATTCACCATTATATGCATCGATATGACTTAAGTTTTGGCCAAGCTGGGTTGCACGGCTCTGTGCTTACCCCTACGTTCTCGATTGTTCGGCTAGGTGGTAAAGGGAGCACCTCTGCTATTGTTACCGCCGGGTCAGCCGGATGTGTACCTCGAGACTAGGTGAAGCCGAAGCTAGCGTTCTTAAGGGAATATTCGGTCGGTGAAATGAAAGATGATTTTAACTATTTACCCATCTACCCCGGATGATTTTCTGCTTTCCTAGCAGTTTTGACATGCACTTTAGGGCATGCATCCCAAATGAAGGAACCCTTAACGGAACTATTTTCCCGGAAGATGTTTCTTACTATCCATGTAATATAACATAACTAGTTGGGCACTTGTCCGATACAACAATAATGACCCCTACGCCTTGTCTCCATGCATACCCGGTTCTTATATAACCACGAAGGTATTCGGACACACTCCGGACTATTGGGTCCCCGAGGTCGGGTTTAAAAGGTCCGCTACGGCAAACGATCTACAATCCGGCTAGAAGACATTTTTCATGTCATATTTAATTACATAGTCAACTCGACTCATTGTATTCCTCCTCAATGCCATCTAATAGGCTATCTAATTTACAATCTTGCTGGGAATACTTGGCGGCCAATTCTACTTGGCCGCATACTAAGCTTACAGGATCTCCTTCCCATCAGCCCCATGTGTCCGACCTCGGCCATGTGGTTTGGGTCAGCCTTTGTGTTCCGCGTCTTTACCATGGCCCAGGCCTCCCTGGCGCCTTGACGGCAGGCCGATATCTTCCATAGTCGGAAGCGCCACCGCGCTCCTTGAAGCCGCTCTACCAGCTCTCCAATGCCTCCGGGCAGGGAGATAGATGGCCACAAGGCCTGGCCGACGCCTTTCATCACCTGCCGAACTCGTTCGTGCAGCTGACGCAGTTCGGGAAGAAGATCACCCGAAGAACTGGGCATCTCCTCTTCAGGATGACCTGTGAGCAAAGCTACATACATGTTTATGTTAGTCGCCTTCCTTGCCGAACTCTTCCAAAGTTCGCTCAAGCACTTATTGAAAATGCCGCGACGAAGCCGTTGATTCTCCTTTACGGAGTCAGACAACTGGGCACGAACATCCTTTAGTTCCTCACCCAGTTGGGTGTTGGCATCTTGGAGGTTATTTTTCTCCTGCCGCACCCTCGTAAGCATGCTCTCGCCGACCTTTAGCTGGCGCAAGAGCTGTTGCTTATCCGGATCTAGTCCGGCGCCATCTGCAATATTTTTGTCAGATTTACACACCCGCCGCACTTCATAAACTATTTATCTTTTGAAGCATATATTACCAGAGGGGGTCTCTGTGGCTCCCCCTAGAGCGGCTAGTGCGGCCTCAAGTTGGGCCTTGCATTCTTCAAGCTCCTGGGACAGTCGGGTATTCTTTTCAGAAGATCCTCAGATAACAAATGATCCTTAAATCAGTTATTCTAACTATTTTAAGTCTCGGGCCACTTGGCATATATAATCGCTGATTTTCTCACCCGTATGTCCTTTACATATCGCCTCCGTGGCTCAAGCTAGACCATCTTGAGCGGCACGGAGGTGCGCATCTCCGAATTGAAGGCATTCAAGGCCTCTTGGGAGAAACATGCGTCACGAAGAACTGTCCGGGCGGCGCCTGTGATTCATGGCGCTCTCCACCTCGGAGTTGGTGGCGGACAATCTGTCGGCATCCTCCGCTCGGAGGAACATCCGACACACGCCAGGCTCGCCTCCGCTTTGGACCCGGCTTTGGAGCCCGGTGGCGGAGGTTCGATTGGTAACCTCTCCGACTCGGCCCGCGAAGCGCTCTTTTTCCTGAAAAGAGCATCAGCGTTAGTACGCCTTCCAGGAATCAATCCTGGGAACATGGTAACACGCCATACCGTTGCGGCGGAGTTTCGATCATGGCCACACTTCTTTTTAGCCTGCGGGCCCGTACTGCCCCTTGTTGGCCAGCCGCCGCGGGCTCGGCCTCCTGCCTCGAAGGCACCCCCTGCAAAACACCATTGGTATACGGTGATCAAGAAATTAGCACGGATGGGTCGTTATCAGAGTATTGGGACCTCGGTCTCAGTTACCTGTGAGGCTGGAGGTATTCCGGGGTAATCGGCCGTAATGGCAACCAAAGCATTGTTGATGCTAAGTTGGTGGAACACCCCATCGATCAACTCCACCTTTATATCCCGATCCTCTTCGGAGGCCGGATCGAGGAACCGTTCCGGATCCTCGGGTTGTGGGGGCGGGCTGTGTATCTTCTCCACAGTCCGGCGTAGTTCCAGCGCAGAAACCATGAAATGAGATATTTAATCAGGGGAACATGGATCGGATAGGCCACAAAGATGTTTGCTTACCCAACTTCGAGGATTATCGAAGAAAACTCGCTCAGTGGGTTGACGCGGAGAAAATCCTCCTCCTCCCCTTTATACATGGCAGACAAGGTCTTCATCAGTTCGGTGACTGATCCCGGCCCTTTGCGGCCATGGCGGGTGGCATCGCCCCGCCTGCTAGTAGTCCCACATGGGGTGGCCCCTATATTGAAGCGGCTGCACTCCTCATAATGCAGATTGCCATGACTCCAATCATGGTCAATCCGGCATGAGCCAAGAGTCTTATTCGCTCATCAAGTAAAGGACATCCCGATCATTTTCCCTCCGGGGCTCATGGCGCCAGCCACGCTTCTTCGTGAGGAGCGTTGCTAAACTCCTAAGGCCGATCCGAGCAGGATCCGCAGCGGACGTCCTCCATGTAAAACCATTCCGAAGGCCACTCTTCGGACGCCTTCTTCGGGGTTCCGGATAGATATCTGGTCAGCGATGCGCCATAGTTCGGCTCCGCCCACTTAATATATTGACCCCTCATGAGAACAGGGTACTAGGCAGAATAATCTCTTCCACAACGCAAAATGAGCCTCGACGCCCAAGAACAGTTTGCAAAGGGCCACGAAGCCCGCGATGTGCAAAATGGAGGTAGGCGTAAGGTGGTGCAACTGGAGGCCGTAGAACTCCAAGAGCCCCCGGAGAAACGGATGGATTGGAAATCCGAGTCCTCTTACTAGATAAGAGATAAAGAACACCCGCTCTCCTTTAGAGGGATCGGGGACACTCTCCGCTTGCTTTCCGCCCTTGTAGGTGGCAAGTCCGGCTCGAACCGAACCATGAAGGCCGGGGAAGAAATCCCTTGGTTTGGAGTATAACTAGCTCGCTATGCGGGATCGAGCATCTCTCCCAATTTCGGGCCGAGGGCTGGGAGCGCGAGAGGAGGAGCCGCCGACCGTCCATGATGGAATGGGCTTTGGTCAGAGGCGCTCCGATGAAAGCTCGCGAAGGAGGGATGGTGTGACTCAAATCTAGATCCTCGCCCCTTTTATAGGCCGCTCATTTGCGCAGCTAGGGGGGTAAGTGTAAAAATACCCTGGCTTTTCGTATTCATTCAAACACGTGGAAGATGGCAATTATTGGGCGTAGAAGCCAAGGAGCGCAACATTTATCGGCCGGACACTATTCGACAAGTATATGGAATTTGGAGAAGAACCCGCCGCAATGCCGAAGACAATCAACGCTACCGGACTCATCGTCATTGAAGCCTGGTTCGGGGCTACCGAGGGAGTCCCGGATTAGGGGTGTCCGGATAGTCAACTATCACCGCTATCGGACTCACGGACTATGAAGATACAAGATTGAAGACTTCGTCCCCGTGTCCGGATGGGACTTTCCTTGGCGTGGAAGGCAAGCTTGGCGATACGGATATGTAGATCTCCTACCATTGTAACCGACTCTGTGTAACCCTAACCTATCCGGTGTCTATATAAACCGGAGGGTTTTAGTCCGTAGGATGAACAACAATCATACCATAGGCTAGCTTCTAGGTTCGCCTCCTTGATCTCGTGGTAGATCTACTCTTGTACTACCCATATCATCAATATTAATCAAGTGAGTAGGGTATTACCTCCATCGAGAGGGCCCGAACCTGGGTAAAAACATCGTGTCCCTTGTCTCCTGTTACCATCCGCCTAGACGCACAGTTCGGGACCCCCTACCCGAGATCCGCCGGTTTTGACACCGACAGCATCCCACTATGCCTACAACACCTTGAAGATGCCTGGGCCGGTAGGAGCCATTTCCATCCCATCAGATGAGAAGGACGCAATCATTTGCGTGGATAAGATGTACCGGGACGCAGTCGCGGTAGAGGCAGCGCAGCAGCAGTTCCTGCCCAGGAGAACAGAGGAAAGAAGAAGGATAGCAGGGACGCTAGCAAGGAATATGGGAAGCGTACCTCTTTGGAGTGCGCTGTGCCTGTTGATGACTTGCCGGAGAGTTCCAACAGCAAGAGATCCAAGGTTGCTGCACCACAAGTGAAGAAGGTCCAGGCAGGGCTGGCTCGCGTTGATGGTACCTTCACTATCAGTGCCACCCTTGATGAAAAATAGGAAAGCACGCTCGTTGCCTTCTTGCGGGCGAATATTGATGTGTTTGCCTGGCAACCATCTGATATCCCCGGTGTTCCACGGAGGTAATCTAGCACCACCTTGTTGTCATCCCACATGCCAGACCTTTCAAGCAGAAAGTTCGGAAGCAGGCCTTGGAGAGGCAATAGTTTATTGCAAGGAGATTAAGAAACTTGAGGCGGCTGGTTTGGTCAGAGGAGTGCTACATCCAACATGGTTAGGGAATCCAGTGGTTGTTCGCAAGGCTAACAGGAAATGGAGGCCTTGCATAGATTTCACAGACCTCAACAAGGCTTGCCCGAAGGACCCATTTCCCTTGTCGCGCATCGATGATATTGTGGATTCCACTTCAGGCTGTGATTTGCACTACCAAAAAAAGACACATCCGTGACATTTTGGGCCGAATGATTTTTTTTCTTCTGTCATGCTTATGACACTTCTATGAAGATAATTGTGACAAAACCGGTACCATCCTAGATGTGATGGGCTCCTACTTCTATGACAAAAAATCATGACAAAAAATGGGATTTTTGCCCTAGGCGGGCCGGAGACGTAGATGCATGACATTCTTTGGGCCGTCCATGACAGAAAAACCATGGTAGAAGCGAGGGCGAGGAAAATATCGGGGAGTTCCCGATTACGGTGGGTGGTCGGGGGCCGATCCATGCGCGTTTCTCTCGTACACGTACGCACGTGGGTGCGAGGCGTTGGGCTCTAACTGAACCCGAGCGAGGCATTCGCCTACTGAACTCGAGCGATTGCACTAGAGGCTACACGTTACAGAACCCGATCGATCGACCGATGACTGTTAACTGAACCCGATTGAGCAATTCCTTCGCTACTGCTGCTAACTAAAGCCGATCGATGTTGCCTCTGGATGAACAGTGAGTGTTGTTGGGGGGAGGGGGTTTGGATGAACAGTTCCCGGTGGGGGGTTGGATGAACAGGACCCCGTGGTAGTAGAGGCCGTTGCCGCTGGATGAACAGGACCCCGATCGATCGAGCCGGTTGGGGGTGGATGAACAGGACCCCGTGGAGGGCTGGATGAACAGGACGACCCCGTGGAGGGCTGGTTGAACAGTAGCCGGTGGAGGGCTGGATGAACAGTAGCCCGTGGAGGGGTGGTTGAACAGGACCCCGTGGAGAGGGCTGGTTGAACAGTAGCCGGTGGAGGAGCGGTGGAGGCTGGATGAACAGGAGCCCGTGGATGAACAGTCGCAGGTGGAGGCTGGAGGAGGTCGACGGTGGATGAACTGTAGCCCGTGGAGGCAAATGACGGTGGAGATGAACAAGATCCCATGGAGTCCTGCTTATGGCGGTACGCCACATCCCACCGATGAACAAGACCCCTGCTTTGACCAGAAGCGCCCAACACAAGTCCGTTTCCTCCGTTTTGCGGTATGCCACACCCCTCCTGATCAACAGGAACCCGTTTCGACCATAGGAGGTCCAAGAGAAGTCCGTTTCCTCCATTCTGCGGTACGCCAGACCCCTCCCGATGAACAAGATCCCATTTTGACCGTGGCCGGTCGAACACAAGGCCGTTTCCTGCGTCCTGCGGTACGCCAGGCCTTGTTTCGATCGGCTGTTCCGTCCAAGCCGGTTGGCTTCCGATGAACACGACGACGATGCAGTTTCTTTGTTCTGACCCAGTCATGTACACGAGCCCTAGCCATACGTATGCGAGATTAGGCGTTTGAGACCCCGCCCGTATGTACGTACGTGGCCGTATTTATTTTCTTGCACCCTGGCCGCTGTACGTATGTGTACACGATATTAACGGGACTGCGTGACATGCTACGTGCGCGCCTCTACTACGACACGTGCCCTTCCTTACATGGCCACAGTTCATCGCTGCAGCCTATAGACAGACCGATCGACCAGTATGGACGTACACGTTCGTGACCAGAATGACAACGCTACGTATGCTTCGACCAGATGGGTCCCGACTGTCAGGCACTTCCTTGCGTGCGAAGATGTAGCTGGTGGGTCCCAGCAATCAGGGGGCGAATCATTGTTTTTGCTCATAATATGGACACACTTCCTTGCATGCGAAGATGTAGCTGGTGGGTCCCAACAGTCAGGGGGAAACGTTTTTTCGTGAAATACGGTGGCCCGTCCGGCGGGTCCCTGCTGTCAGGTGGAGGAATCATTATTTTCCGTGTAATAAGGAGGCACTTCCTGCTGCGGTCGTGGACCCAGCTGTCAGCCTCTCCATGTACAGTACTCTTTCGATGGAAGTTGTTCCTTGATCATGTTGACCATGCCGTGCCGAGAGCACCAGGGAGGTGGACGACGGCGAGGCCTGGGAAGGGGACAACACGGAGACGGGGAAGATGCAGCAGTGGATGCCCACGTGGAGAGGAGTACGGGGGTTCACTGCTTCGGCTGCGGTGTGAGGCTGCTGTCGCCGCAGGGCCTGGCCAGCGGTGGGAATGGTAGGGGGCAGTGAGGCCTCTGTGGCAGCACAGCCGGCCACAGGAGGCAGGAGCATGCGGCACAACCGGTGCTGGTTTGGGCGGCTGGAGCAAGAAGACTAGAGGTTGAAGAAGCACTACGGCCGTTGGATGGACATTGTACGGTCACTAGAGCTAGAATCGTTCATATTGACTTAGTTGACAAAGTCCTCTGTCCCAAGTCAACTTAGTAGGCCCACAAGTCAGCCTCACACTATGGTGGGTCCCAGCTAGCAGGGGGAGTATTCATTTTTTGTGCGTAATAAGGAGGCACTTCCTTGCGTGTGAAGATATAGCTGGCGGGTCCGACCTGTCAGCGGGTGGACCATTTTTTTTGCAAAATACAGAGGCCCTTCCGGTGGGTCCCAGCTGTCAGGTGGAGGAATCATTATTTTGTGCGTAATAAGGAGGCATTTCCTTGTGTGTGGCTGTGGACCCAACTGTCAGCCTCTCCACGTACCGTCCACTTCCGATGGATGTCGTTCATTGACCACGTTGACCACGCAGCGCCGAGAGCACCAGAGCAGTGGACGATGGAGAGGCCTAGGAAGGGAATGACACGGGGCCAGGGAAGACGCTACAGTGGATGCCCACGCTGAGGGGAGTACGAGCACTGACTGGTCGGCTGCGGGGTGAGGCTGACGTCGCCGGAAAATAACAGGATGTGCGGGCGGGTAGAGCGATGGCCTGACGACAGCACAACCGACCACGGGAGGAGGGAGTAGGCAGTCCCACCGGCGCTGATTTGGGCGGCTGGAGCAGGAAGATCAGAGACACGATGGCCGTTGGATGGACATCCAACAGTCACTGCTCTATGTTGACTAAGTTGACAAAGCCTTGCATATGCGTCAAATTGTTTTTAGGACAGCGTCATCATGAACCTAGTAGGCCCAGAAGTCAGCCTCCAAATATGTGGAAAACAACATACATCCCATTAGCCATTATTTTCAATAATTTACAGCCCATTTGCTAATTCTTAAGGATATTTTGAAGCCCATATTATTTTATTAGCATTACAGACCATATATTCTCGGCACTGCTAAAAAATTCAACGAAATTTTTTCATATTTCGGTGGGGTCCGAACTCTTTTAATCACGAAATTTCGAGTCACGTTAAAAATAATTTTTAAAAAATTATATCAAAATAAAATTAAAAAAAATTCTTCGCCAAAGAACGAATGAAATTTAAAATATTTACTAGCAAGATGCCCGTGCGTTGCACGGAACATGAAGATGCATTTGTATGAGTAGTTTATCTTGTGGGAGAAAAGGATGAACAAGGGAAGGCCTTATCTGCAAATGTGGAGAGGAGTGCGGGTAAATTGTCGTAGTTTCCTTCCTATCCATTAGATATAGATCGGATGGCCTATATTGCAGGATGGCAGGCACACCATCATCACCAACTCAACTTTTTATAAGAGTAGAGAAATCCAGAAAAATGATATTTTAATGTAATTGCCGGTTTGCTTTGGTTTAAAAAATTACCGCCCATTTCTTACAACTTATAGACCATTTTATGGGGAAGCCCATTTCTTACTACTTACATATCCCTCCTCGTCTTGAAAGATATGTGGCCCAGCAGGGCTGAGAAAAGCAAGTAGGCCTCAGTTGGGTATTCTCCAAAAAAAACGAACTAGGCTAGCCATTTTCAGAAAGAAAAAAGATATCAATTGGGCTCGTCATTGTTGGGGAACGCAGTATTTCAAAAAAAATTCCTACGATCACGCAAGATCTATCTAGGAGAAGCATAGCAAAGAGTGGGGAGAGTGTGTCCACGTACCCTCGTAGACCGAAAGCGGAAGTGTTTAGTAACACGGTTGATGTAGTCGAACGTCTTTGCGATCCAACCGATCCAAGTACCGAACGCACAGCACCTCCGCGATCTGCACACGTTCAGCTCGGTGACGTCCCTCAAACTCTAGATCCAACTGAGGATGAGGGAGAGTTTCGTCAGCACGACGGTGTGGTGACGATGATGATGAAGTTACCGACGCAGGGCTTCGCCTAAGCACTACGACAATATGACTGAGGTGGAAATCTATGGAGGGGGGCACCGCACACGGCTAAGAAATCAACTTGTGTGTCGATGGGGTGTCCCCCTCCCCCGTATATAAAGGAGTGGAGGAGGGGGCCGGCCGGCCTCATAGGGCGCGCCCCAAGGGGGGGAATCCTACTCCTACTAGCAGTAGGTTCCCCCCTTTCCTAGTCCAACTAGGAGGGGAATGAAAGGGAAGAGGGAGAGAAGGAAAGGGCCCTCCTAACCAATTCGGATTGGGCTTGGGGGGGGGGGGGGCACGCCCCTCCACTTGGCCGCCTCCTCCTCTCTTCCACTAAAGCCCATGAAGGCCCATTAACTCCCGGTACTCCGGAAAATGGCCGAACCAATCCGAAACCTTTCCGGTGTGCAAACATAACCTTCCAATACATCAATCTTCATGTCTCGATTATTTTGAGACTCCTCGTCATGTCCGTGATCACATCCCGGACTCCGAACAACCTTCAGTACATCAAATCACATAACTCACAATACATATCGTCATCGAACATTAAGCATGCGGACCCTACGGGTTCGAGAACTATGTAGACATGACCGAGACTCATCTCCGGTCAATAACCAATAGCGGAACCTGGATGCTCATATTGGTTCCTACATATTCTACGAAGATCTTTATCGGTCAAAACGCATAACAACATACGTTGTTCCCTTTGTCATCGGTATGTTACTTGCCCGAGATTCGATCGTCGGTATCATCATACCTAGTTCAATCTCGTTACCGGCAAGTCTTTTTACTCGTTTCGTAATGCATCATCCCGCAACTAACTCATTATTCACATTGCTTGCAAGGCTTATAGTGATGTGCATTACCGAGAGGGCCCAGAGATACCTCTCCGACAATCGGAATGACAAATCCTAATCTCGATCTATGCCAACTCAACAAACACCATCGGAGACACCTGTAGAGCAACTTTACAATCACCTAGTTACGTTGTGACATTTGATAGCACACTAAGTGCTCCTCCGGTGTTCGGGAGTTGCATAATCTCATAGTCATAGGAACATGTATAAGTCATGAAGAAAGAAATAGCAATAAACTAAACGATCATAGTGCTAAGCTAACGAATGGGTCTTGTCCATCACATCATTCTCTAATGATGTGATCCCGTTCATCAAATGACAACATATGTCTATGGCTAGGAAACTTAACGATCTTTGATTAACGAGCTAGTCAAGTAGAGGCATACTAGGGACACTCTGTTTGTCTATGTATTCACACATGTACTAAGTTTCCGGTTAATACAATTCTAACATGAATAATAAACATTTATCATGATATAAGGAAATATAAATAACAACTTTATTATTGCCTCTAGGGCATATTTCCTTCAGTCTCCCACTTGCACTAGAGTAAATAATCTAGTTCACATCGTCATGTGATTTCACACGAATAGTTCACATCTTTATGTGATTAGTTCATATCTCCATGTGACTAATACCAAAAAGGTTTACTAGAGTCAATAATCTAGTTCACATTGCTATGTGATTAAAGAGTAATCATGTTTTGCTTGTGAGAGAAGTTTAGTCAACAGGTCTGCCACATTCAGAGCCGTATGTATTTTGCAAATTTTCTATGTCTACAATGCTCTGCACGGAGCTACTCTAGCTAATTGCTCCCACTTTCAATATGTATCTACATTGAGACTTAGAGTCATCCAGATCAGTGTCAAAACTTGCATCGACGTAACTCTTTACGACGAACTCTTTGTCACCTCCATAACCGAGAAACATTTCCTTATTACACTAAGGATAATTTTGACCCCTGTCCAGTGATCCACTCCTGGATCACTATTGTACCCTCTTTCCAAACTCATGGTGAGGTACACAATAGGTCTGGTACACAACATAGCATACTTTATAGAACCTATGACTGAGGCATAGGGAATGACTTTTCATTCTCTTTGTATTTTCTGCCGTGGTCGGGTTTTGAGTCTTTACTCAGCTTCACACCTTGCAACACAGGCAAGAACTCCTTCTTTGACTGTTCCATTTTGAACTACTTCAAAAACTTTTCAAGGCATGTACTCATTGAAAAAACTTATCAAGCGTCTTGATCTATTTCTATAGATCTTGATGCTCAATATGTAAGCAGCTTCATTGAGGTTTTTCTTTGAAAAAAACTCCTTTCAAATACTCCTCTATGCTTTCCAGAAAATTCTACATCATTTCCGTTCAACAATATGTCATTCACATATACTTATCAAAAAGGCTGTAGTGCTCCCACTCACTTTCTTGTAAATACAGGCTTCACCACAAGTCTGTATAAAACTATATGCTTTGATCAACTCATCAAAGCGTATATTCCAACTCTGAGATGCTTGCACCAGTCCATAGATGGATCGCTGGAGCTTGCACACTTTGTTAGGACCTTTAGGATTGACAAAACCTTCTTGTTGCATCATATACAACTCTTCTTTAATAAATCCATTAAGGAATGTAGTTTTGACATCCATTTTCCAGATTTCATAAAATGTGGCAATTGCTAACATGATTCGGACACACTTTAAGCATCCCTACGAGTGAGAAAATCTCATTGTAGTCAACGCCTTGAACTCATCGAAAACTTTTTGCGAAAATTTGAGATTTGTAGATAGTAACACTACTATCAGCTTCCGTCTTCCTCTTGAAGATCCATTTATTCTTAATGGCTTCCCAATCATCGGGCAAGTCCACCAAAGTCCACAATTTGTTCTTATACATGGATCCTATCTCAGATTTCATGGCCTCAAGTCATTTCGCGGAATCTGGGCTCATCATCGCTTCCTCATAGTTCGTAGGTTCGTCATGGTCTAGTAACATGACTTCCAAAATAGGATTACCATACCACTCTGGTGCGGACCGTATTCTGGTTGACCTGCGAGGTTCGGTAGTAGCTTGATCTAAAATTTCATGATCATCATCATTAGCTTCCTCACTAATTGGTGTAGGAATCACTGGAACTGATTTCTGTGATGAACTACTTTCCAATTAGGGAGAAGGTAAAATTACCTCTTCAAGTTCCACTTTCCTCCCACTCACTTCTTTCTAGATAAACTCCTTCTCTAGAAAGTATCCATTTTAGCAACGAATATCTTGCCTTCGGATTGTGATAGAAGGTGTACTCAATAGTTTCCTTTGGGTATCCTATGAAGATACATTTCTCCAATTTGGGTTCGAGCTTATCAGGTTGAAACTTTTTCACATAAGCATCGCCGCCCCAAACTTTTAAGAAACGCCAGCTTAGGTTTGTTGCCAAACCACAGTTCATATGGTGTCGTCTCAACGGATTTAGATGGTGCCCTATTTAACGTGAATGCAGCTGTCTCTAATGCATAACCCCAAAATGATAGTGGTAAATCGGTAAGAGACATCATAGATCGCACCATATCTAATAAAGTACGGTTATGACGTTCGGACACACCATTACGCTGTGGTGTTCCAGGTGGCATGAGTTGCGAAACTCTTCCACAATTTTTCAAATGAAGACCAAACTCGTAACTAAATATTCATCTCTGCGATCAGATCGTAGAAACTTTATTTTCTTGTTACGATGATTTTCAACTTCAGTCTGAAATTCTTTGAACTTTTCAAATGTTTCAGACTTGTGTTTCATAAAGTAGATATACCCATATCTACTCAAATCATCTATGAAGGTCAGAAAATAACGATACCCGCCGCGAGCCTCAACACTCATCGGACCGCATACATCAGTATGTATTATTTCCAACAAGTCTGTTGCTCGCTCCATTGTTCTGGAGAACAGAGTCTTAGTCATCTTGCCCATGAGGCATGGTTCACAAGCATCATGTGATTCATAATCAAGTGATTCAAAAAGCCCATCAGCATGGAGTTTCTTCGTGCACTTTACACCAATATGACCTAAACGGCAGTGCCACAAATATGTTGCACTATCATTATCAACTTTGCATCTTTTGGCATCAATATTATGAATATGTGTATCACTACGATCGATATTCAATAAACCTATTCACCTTGGGTGTATGACCACAGAAGGTTTAATTCATGTAAACAGAATAACAATTATTCTTTGACTTAAATGGATAATCGTATTGCAGTAAACATGATCCAATCATAATGAACGCAAACACCAAATAACATTTATTTTAGGTTCAACACTAATCCCAAAGGTAAAGGGAGTGTGCGATGGTGATCTTATCAACCTTGGAATCACTTCCAACACACATCGTCACCTTGCCCTCAAGTAGTCTTTGTTCATTTTGTAACTCCTGTTTCAAGTTACTAATCATAGCAACTGAACCAGTATCAAATACCCAGGGGCTACTATGAACACTAGTAAAGTACACATCAATAACATGTATATCGTATATACTTTTTTTCACTTTGCCATCCTTCTTATCCGCCAAGTATTTGGGGCAGTTCCGCTTCCAGTGACCATTTCCTTCGCAGTAGAAGCACTCAGTTTCAGGCTTGGGTCTAGCTTTGGGCTTTTTCATGGGAGTGGAAACTTGCTTGCCATTCTTCTTGAAGTTCTCTTTCTTTCCCTTACCCTTTTACTTGAAACTAGTGGTCTTGTCAACCATTAACATTTGATGCTTTTCTTGATTTCTACCTTCATTGATTTTAGCATCACGAAGAGCTCGAGAATCGTTTTCGTCATCCCTTGCATATTATAGTTCATCACGAAGTTCTAGTAACTTGGTGATAGTGACTAGAGAACTCATCAATCACTATTTTATCCGGAAGATTAACTCCCACTTGATTCAAGCGATTGAGTACTCGCATAATCTGAGCACATGCTCACCGGGTTGAGCTATTCTCCTCCATCTTGTAGGCAAAGTACTTGTCAGAGGTCTCATACCTCTCGACTCGGGAATGAGTCTGAAATACCAATTTCAGCTCTTGGAACATCTTATATGCTTTGTGGCGTTCAAAACATTTTTGAAGTCCCGGTTCTAAGCCGTAAAGCATGGTGCACTCAACTATCAAGTAGTCATCATATCGAGCTTGCCAAATGTTCATAACGTCTGTCACCTAGCGGTGCATCAAGGACATAATTCTTCTGTGCAGCAATGAGGATAATCCTCTGATCACGGACCAAGTCCGCATCATAGCTACTATCATCTTTCAACTTATTTTTCTCTAGGAACATATAAAAAATAAACGGGGAGCTACATCACGAGCTATTGATCTACAACATAGTTATGCAAATACTATCAGGACTAAGTTCATGATAAATTAAAGTTCAATTAATCATATTACTTAGAACTCCCACTTAGATAGATATCCCTCTAATCATCTAAGTGATCACGTGATCCATATCAACTAAACCATGTCCGATCATCACATGAGATGGAGTAGTTTTCAATGGTGAACAACACTATGTTGATCATATCTACTATATGATTCACGCTCGACCTTTCGGTCTCAGTGTTCTGAGGCCATATCTGCATATGCTAGGCTCGCCAAGTTTAACCCTAGTATTCTGCGTGTGCAAAACTGGCTTGCACCCATTGTATGTGAACGTAGAGCTTATCACACCCAATCATCACGTGGTGTCTCGGCACGACGAACTTTCGCGACGGTGCATACTCAGGGAGAACACTTGTACCTTGAAATTTAGTGAGAGATCATCTTATAATGCTACCGCCGTACTAAGCAAATAAGATGCGTAAAAAAGATAAAAATCACATGCAATCAAATAAGTGATATGATATGGCCATCATCATCTTGTGCCTTTGATCTCCATCTCCAAAGCACCATCATGATCACCATCGTCGCTGGCTTGACACCTTGATCTCCATCGAAGCATCGTTGTCGTCTCGCCAACTATTGCTTCTACAACTATCGCTACCGCTTAGTGATAAAGTAAAGCAATTACATGGCGATTGCATTTCATACAATAAAGCGACAACCATATGGCTCCTGCCAGTTGCCGATAACTGTTACAAAACATGATCATCTCATACAGCAATTTATATATCATCACGTCTTGACCATATCACATCACAGCAAGCCCTGCAAAAACAAGTTAGACGTCCTCTACTTTGTTGTTGCAAGTTTTACGTGGCTGCTACGGGCTTAGCAAGAACCGTTCTTACCTACGCATAAAAAACCACAACGATTTTTCGTCAAGTGTGCTGTTTTAACCTTCAACAAGGACCGGGCATAGTCACACTCGATTCAACTAAAGTTGGAGAAACAGACACCCACTAGCAACCTGTGTGCGAAGCACGGCGGTAGAACCGGTCTCATGAATGCGGTCATGTAATGTCGATCTGGGCCGCTTCATCCAACAATACCGCTGAATCAAAGTATGACATGCTGGTAAGCAGTATGACTATTATCGCCCACAACTCTTTGTGTTCTACTCATGCATATAACATCTACGCATAGACCTGGCTCGGATGCCACTGTTGGGGAACGTAGTATTTCAAAAAAAATTCCTACGATCACGCAAGATTTATGTAGGAGAAGCATAGCAACGAGCGGGGAGAGTGTGTCCGAGTACCCTGGTAGACCGAAAGCAGAAGTGTTAGTAACACGGTTGATGTAGTCGAACGTCTTCGCGATCCAACCGATCCAAGTACCGAACACACGGCACCTCCGCGATCTGCACACATTCAGCTCGGTGATGTCCCTCGAACTCTAGATCCAGCTGAGGACGAGGGAGAGTTTCGTCAGCACGACAGCATGGTGACGGTGATGATGAAGTTATCGACGCAGGGCTTCGCTAAGCAATACGGCAATATGACCGAGGTGGAAATCTGTGGAGGGGGGCACCACACACGGCTAAGAAATCAACTTGTGTGTCTATGGGGTGCCCCCTCCCCCGTATATAAAGGAGTGGAGGAGGGGGCCGACCGGCCTCATAGGGCGCGCCCGAAGGGGGGGAATCCTACTCCTACTAGGAGTAGGTTACCCCCTTTCCTAGTCCAACTAGGATGGGAAGGAAAGGGAAGAGGGAGAGAAGGAAAGGGGGGCTGGCCCCCCTCCCCAATTCAGATTGGGCTTGGGGGGGGGGGCACGCCCCTCCACTTGGCTACCTCCTCCTCTCTTCCACTAAAGCCCATGAAGGTCCATTGACCCCCCCGGGGGGTTCCGGTAACCCCCCGGTACTCCGAAAAATGCCCGAACCTATGCGAAACTTTTCCGGTGTCCAAACATAACTATCCAGTATATCAATCTTCATGTCTCGACTATTTCAAGACTCCTCGTCATGTCCGTGATCACATCCGGGACTCCGAACAACCTTCGGTACATCAAATCACATAACTCACAATACATATCGTCATCGAACGTTAAGCGTGCGGACCCTACGGGTTCGAGAACTAGGTAGACATGACCGAGACTCATCTCCGGTTAATAACCAATAGCGGAACCTGGATGCTCATATTGGTTCCTACATATTCTACGAAGATCTTTATCGGTGAAACTACATAACAACATACATTGTTCCCTTTGTCATCGGTATGTTACTTGCCCGAGATTCGATCGTCGATATCATCATACCTAGTTCAATCTCGTTACCGGCAAGTCTCTTTACTCATTTCGTAATGCATCATCCTGCAACTAACTCATTAGTCACATTGCGTGCAAGGCTTATAGTGATGTGCATTACCGAGAGGGCCCAGAGATACCTCTCCGACAATCGGAGTGACAAATCCTAATCTCGATCTATGCCAACTCAACAAACACCATCGGAGACACCTGTAGAGCATCTTTATAATCACCTAGTTATGTTGTGACATTTGATAGCACACTAAGTGTTCCTCCGGTGTTCGGGAGTTGCATAATCTCATAGTCATAGGAACATGTATAAGTCATGAAGAAAGCAATAGCAATAAACTAAACGATCATAGTGCTAAGCTAACGGATGGGTCTTGTCCATCACATCATTCTCTAATGATGTGATCCCGTTCATCAAATGACAACACATGTCTATGGCTAGGAAACTTAACCATCTTTGATTAACGAGCTAGTCAAGTAGAGGCATACTAGGGACACTCTGTTTGTCTATGTATTCACACATGTACTAAGTTTCCGGTTAATACAATTCTAGCATGAATAATAATCATTTATCATGATAAAAGGAAATATAAATAACAACTTTATTATTGCCTCTAGGGAATATTTCCTCCAGTCATGTGCTTAAATAAAGGCGTAAGCGTGGGCTAGACGGGCCACAGCCCCCGCACAGCGCGCGATTGAGCTCCGTCTCTAAAACTAAAAAACAACTGGGCAAGCTGCTACGTCCCTGGTGTTATCCGCTCGTTGTGTAATTTTTTCGTTTATTGACTACATTGACAATGGCGTGGTTCCTACTTTAGTTGTCAAACTATTAGGAGGAAGCATTTTTTTGGTTTGTAGGAGTAATAACGAGGCACCTGCTTGTGTAATGCAATGACCCTGGTGGGTCCGTACTGTCAGCCTCTCCACCTACAGTCATCTTGTGATTCCTCTCGGTTGTTGACCATGTTGACAATGCCAGACGGTGGCGGGCACAGCGAGCGAACCAAGGCGAGGAATGACGGCGAGGCCTCGGACGGGAACAAACCTGAGCAGTGGAAGGTGCGATAAAGGTAGTGGCAAAGTGAGGGTAGTACGAGGGCAACAACATGTAACTGAAGCTTACAAACAGTACAAAAAGCCCAAGGATTAATTGTTCATCAAATTTAGACAAGACACAGATTGAACATGGCAAAACATCTAACCAAACCACTCTTTTTCGCAGTCACGAACAAATGGATCGGTCTGATCCATAAAATCAACATCCTGTGCAAAAATAAATTATTGGAGGAAGACTACAAGTTGTTGTAAATAGAAGCCAAGCACGTTCAGAAGCCCATTTGTCCACCTGAAACTTTTTTTTACTGTTCAACATGTCCGTCCGTGAGAAATCTCTTTACGGAAAATTTAAGCCTCATGGACAATAGTAACCTCGCATTCAACTGGAAGAATGTGACAAAGCTTTTGTTTGCCTGGTTGCATGCATAGCCATCCATCGTTATTGTTCTCAAACGAATGTCATGAGAACTGAGAAAATCCTGGTGCTTATTACGCCACTGATTGGTTATACGTTTTTCTCCATGTGGTAGCAGTGCCTTAGTAGGCATGAAGATTGAAAACAGTTAAGGTATGAAAAAAGAGTATGTCGAAAGAGCGATAGCTGAACGGTTAATTCTAGTACAATATATATGGGCTTTCAATGTGCATGAAATTATCACATGTATATATAAATTCTCCAGAGATCGAAAGCATCGCATCAAGCCAATAATTATGTTCAGATCAAAACTAAACATTCCGATATATAAGATCTTGACAGAATCCAGCAGCATTGATAGGCAATCCATGGACGAACTCTTCATTGAGCATATAAAATAATATTAGTACCCAAAGTGTATGTCGGCGTTCTAGGAACGGGGGTGCCCAGACTTGCCTGCCTGCGGCCTGCGGCGTGGCTCAAGGGGTGGCCCAGCACGGCCCATCTTCATCAGCACAAGCTCAAGACCCTCACGAGGGGCCATTACTGGGCGGATTTACGTGAAGCTTCCTCAGCACGCACTCGTCAGTGGCTCACGAGGAGGTGGAGAGATCAAGGCGGGGTACCTCACGAGGTGCCCATGACGCAAGCCATGACGCACTAAGGGCGCCAGCGGGCGCCAGCCCGCAGTGTCCTCGTTTCCTCTTTGGTGCAAAGGGGGCAAGCGCAGGCGAGAGCATCAAGCAAAGGCACCCGTTTCGGTGCAACAAGACCAAGATCGTTGCAACGGCAGGAAGGAAGTCATCGTGGAACCCAAGACGGCGTCACCACCAGAGCCTTTGACAGGCGAGGACCAACTTTAGTCGGGATAAGTGTACTAGATGTTCTCCTTCAAAATGGCCAATTGTTGGCGCCCTTCCCGCTCAATATTTGGGAAGAGGCCCAGGCCTCTACCTCTAAATAGGACTAGCCACCCACAGAGCTAGAGGCACCTTGGAATCTGGAGAGAGAGAGAAGCGATCAACTCCCCTAGCAGTTCATCGCACCGCCAAGAATGTACTCATGAGGCTGTTCTTCCTTGTATTGTTCATCATCAGCCCAAGAGGCAATCCACCACACCACACATTGGAGTAGGGTGTTACACCACAATGGTGGCCCGAACTAGTATAAACCCTGTGTCTCTTGTGTTGTCCCTTTCATAGTTTAGATCCTAGAGAGGCGGCGAGGTGCAGGTAGGTAGGGGGTGAGATCTCCGCGTGCACCCCTGCAGTTCGAACCGAGAGGGTCTCGCTGAACCCGAAATCCGACATTTGGCGCGCTGTAGGGGTGCACCGAACTGCCTCCCGCCGCCTGTTCTTCTCCACCCATCGCATCCATGTCGACGCCGTCGGGCCCGCATCGACCGAGCCGAGCCGCTCGCTACCGTCGCCCAGACGGCCCCCTTGCCGGGCGCCGCTTCGCCGCTCCCGCCGCCCGCCATCAACGCCGCCACCGGCCCGACGGGGAACGAGCAGCAAGCGTCGTCCCAGCATCCGTCCGTGAGGTGAGACGGCCGCACCGCTACTCCTTCACTCGGCCCAACTGGTTCTTCGTCTCACGCGCTCCGCGCGCCCATGGAGGCTCGAGCTGCGCTCATCGCGGCAAACGAGCTCTCGCTACCGCTTCGCCGACGACGTTTATGAAGAGTGGCTCGACCGTTTCACCGAAGCTCGTCCGGCGCGCAGGGGCTCCTCACGCCGCCCTTCTCGCTGCACCGCCCGCCCGCAAGGCAATGAAGCTCCAGGGGTGCCTCAGCCGCCTCCCCCTCAAGAAGGCGCCTTGGCCCCAAGGCGCGTGGCCCCGGGGCAGAACCCACTCCGTCCGGCGCCAGCGCCGCAAGAGCGGAGCTGTCAAGAGGTCCCTCGCCCCCAAGAAGCTGCGCGTGTTTCTACGCCGCTCGCCTCGATCAAGGCCTGCTCCAAAGACGCCAAGACCCTGCCACGCTCGCGGCAGCGCATGGGGACCGCAAGACCAGGCTCTTTGTCACCAAAGGCCTCCGGTGGCTACAAAGAAGCTGCCGCTTTCACCACCGAAGGCGCAGCATCGCGTGGCCCAAGTTCAAGCGAGACCTGCCTCGCTCGCTACGACGGCACGGCCGACCTCCTGAGTTCCTTCACTTCTGAGCTGGGCATCAAGCCGCCAACAGGGACGAGAAGGTCATGGCGAACTGGTTTCCCATGGCACTCAAGGACGGGCCCGCACTCGCCTCGAACTCGGCTCGCACGATCTCCTCCGGGATGAGATGCGCACCCGCTTCATCGCCAACTTCCAAGGTACCGTGACCGCCTCCTGCCAGGAGCGACATGCGCCGCATCAAGCAGAGCCGGGAGACCTCGCAGAAGTACATACAGCGCTTCAACAACGCACGCCTCAAGATTCCTAAGGTGACCGAGGAGGCCATCATCTTAGCCTTCTCCGACGGTGTGCGTAGACGCCAAGATGAAGGAGGAGCTGGCGATGCATGAAGATCTGTGGTACATCCTTGGAGCTGTTCAACTTGGTGACCAAGTGCGCCAGGCTGAGGAAGGACGCCTTTCCCTCCTCGAGCTGCCACCGCAGACCCGTAAGAGAAGAAGTCCAAGGCCAAGGACGTGAAGCGCAAGGGGCTGCCGTGCTCATGCGTAACCGCACACCAAGCAAGGCAGAGATCAGCCCGAGTCTTCCAAGGGCAGCCGGTACTGTGTGTACCACGACCTCCACACCCAAAACACCAACGAATGTCAAGAGCTCCGAGCCGTGCGAGAAGGGAGAATCGGTCGACGCCCCGACCGCAACGATCGAGGCTATGGCCGAGGAGGAGGAAGAAACGCATGACGCTGGGAAGACCGTGGCCCTCGCCAAGGGTGGCGTGACCGACCTCGCAAGGATCGCTGGTAGGATCAGCCTCGCGAGGGAGGCTGGAGGGATCAGACTCGCGAGGATTGCCCGCTAGGAAACGCAGGCCTCCCTCCTCTGCCGCCGCAGCCACGGAGAAATGAGGACCATCATCAGGACGAGGGGGCTGGGGGCTTCCAGGAGCCGCGTGCGATCGCTTGCATCCTGGGCGGAGCTCAAGCCCCAGCCTCTCAATGCATCTTCAAGCAGTTTGCCCGTGAAGTGAATGCAGTCCTCCCCAAGCTCGAGGCCACACGCCCTCTCAGCAGGTCAGCGCGCGCCATCACGTTCAGCTCCGCAGATCAGCTCAAGTGCGCGGCCATAGCCGGAGTCCTCCCAATGCTTTGTTCCCCAATCATCAGCAATGTGCAAGTCACCAGGACCCTCATCGATGGCGGAGCAAGGCTCAATGTCCTGTCCGTAGAGACATTCAACAATCTCCAAGTGCCTTACAATCAGCTTCAGCCAACCAAGCCTTTCTCCGGAGTCACCGATGGCTCCACAGCCCGATTGGGCAGGTCCGCCTCCCGTCACCTTCGGGCGCTGCGTGACAACCATCCGCACCGAGCTCATCGACTTTGATGTCGCCCACATTCGCCGGCCAGACAATGCCATCTTCGGGTACCCAGCTCTGGCCAAGTTCATGGCCGTGACTCATCATGGCTACAACGTCCTCAAGATGCCAGGAAGCGGCGGAGTAATCACGGTGCCTTGTGAAGAGAGAGACGCAGTGTGCTCCCTGGAGCGTGCTTTTCAAGCCGCATCACTTGAAGACCCAGATCGCAGGAGCGGGAGGCTCCCCGAGACTGCTCCCAAGAAGAAGAAGACATCGCCAGCCCGACCTCGGGAGGCAGGCCCCTCAGGGTCCGCGCCTGTTCAGGGGGCACCTCCTTCTGTCGCATAGGAAGGCGCTCCCGGCGCCCTTCTCAAGCAAGGCTCAGGGGCTCTCTCCTGGAGGGCCACCGACCTTGCTAGGGTCACGAGGGAGGCGCTTGGGCACCACTTGGAGGCGTGTTTCAAAGCATGTTTCCCTCAGGAAGGAGCGAGGCAAGGAGGGCCAAACCCTCAGGAGTTCGTCAGCCAGATCATTCAGGAGCTGCAGGAGTCAAGAGTCATGAGTGGCAGCCGCCCGCCACCTCCGTAGCTCCCCATCCAGGCGAGGATGGTGGGCTGCGCGTCTGCATCGACATACCAGGGCTCAACCGAGCCGCCTCTCAGGAGCGCTTCTGGCCCTCACGCGCAGGGCGCTGCGAAGGTCCACCCCACAGCTACGTTCGCATGCCCTACAGCGTGCCGAACGCGGCCGCCACGTGCCAGCGCCTCATGGGGAGCATCCCGGAGGCTCAAGAGGCCAGGCGTTCCGCAGTCCTCGCGGAGATGGAGATGGTCCGCGAGGAGCCGCCGGAGCCTCCAGAGCCTCCCGAGGCTCCTGGGCCCCGGGGCTTGTGAAGGTTGGCTTCCGCAGCCCACGACGTCCGCTACTTCAGCATCCCTTCGTCTTCAACGTTATCAGGTGACATCCTTCAAGTTTCATTTCCAGCTGGGAGCGCCCCCTAGGGCTGCATCATTCCCAGGCCGCGTGGGTCCGTCCCTGCGGCATGTATCCCTTTTACTTCATGTTCCTAGCTTACCTTGCTGGGGGCGCCCCTCGGGCTGCATCATCCCCAAGTCACTCGGGCCAGACCCAGCGACGTCTGCCTTCCTTGCACCTACCTAAATAAACTTGCTCCTCCGTGATTAACGTGATTGACCTAGTTACCTGCTCAACTGACACCAACTGATGGAGCTGCTTCCCAATGGCACGGCGCTTGCGCATGGGTCCGTCCCTGCAATGCCGACAAACCTGAATGGCTGAGCTCGTCACGGCAGCCTCGACAAGCGCCACCTCGTCAGGCCTTCAGTGCCTCGTCACCTCTCCAAAGCAACCAACGACTGACCGTCGCTTGTCATAGCAGACCCTTGTTCTTCTTGTGGTGAGCCTACATGATCTCTTCAAGGCGCAGCTGGCCAAAGCGAGGCCTCACGGCGCCTTCTTCACTCTCGCCCACAACCGCTTGCATGTTAAAGGGGGGGGGGGGTACCTGAGCATCGCGACTCACGGGCTCCTACTGGCTCTCCAGCCCTCACCCTCTGGCCTTGACCACGGCATCGCGACCTGGCATACCAGCAACGGCTGAGACCCGCTCGAGGGCCAGGACCCGAGGACGTAGAGCAGAAAGGGGAGCAAAGGCGAGAGGGAAGAGGCGCGCGGGGACCTCGCCAGGCAACCCCTCGCCTGCCGATGCATGGACCTAACGTCGCACCAGGAAGCGGTTCCTGACTCCTGAGATAAGTCACCCTCCGGAAACACTGGCTATCGCAGCACCGACCTCGCACCTAATGCAATCCCGTGTTAGCAACATCACACTCCTTTCTCACCGAACGATGGCTGCTTGAGCGCTAAAGGGGACCTCCTGAGCATCGCGACTCAGGGGCTCTTACTGGACCCCGGGCCGCTCACCTCCTGGCCTTGACCACGGCATCGCGACCTGGCATACCAGCGACGGCTGACGCCGCCTTGGGACCGGGACCTGTCGGCGCAGATCACCAAGCCCTCGTGAGGTTCGAAAGGAAGAACTAAGCTAAGACGGAATGAGCATCTCGCACTGCATCACGTCAAGGATTATATTAACAAACAGAACCACAGGCACCTTACAAGCCCCCACGGGGCGCGCTTTTCGATTCCTCGCAGGGAACAGAGGGAGCAGATCCTAAAGAACGCTAACTACACGCGCCTCCGCGAGAGACGCCATCATCAACAGTGGGCCGTCAGGCACCGGCGCCAACCTCATCCAGATCAGAGGCGACGACGGCCTGACGAGCCCGCCCTGCTCCGAGAGTGACGCAGGCTCGGGGGCTCGTAGCTGTCATCGCTCGTCTCCGGAGTCGCGAAGAGCTCGGCGGAGTCGCTGGACCCTCCGCCGCCTCCGCTGCCTGAGGATCTGCTGAGGGAGCGATCGGCGAGCCTGGTCCTCGCCGCGGCAGGGCCCCGACCACCTCTCTCAGGGAAGCACTCCAGCCGGCGTCCTTCCGCGTTGAAGACCTTGAAGAGCATCATGGAAGCGCCGTCGTACTCCAGGTGGATCGCGAGGGTGCCCCTCGTCCTGCAGACTCGGGCGACCTCGCCCCAGCCTTGAGTCATGAAGACCTTGCCCGTTGCGACGACCGCGACCTCCGCTTCGGTCGCGAGGGTGCTGCAGCCGGCGTGCTGCAGCCGGCGTTGTGCAACCAGAGCTCCAGTATCCCCCCTGCGACATCACGAAGGCGAAGGAGGGAGGAAGGCGGATCCAAGACTAAGGAGGCATGGCGACGTGGAGCACAAACTCTCGGGAGCCCTCGGCATGGACTCCAGGAGGGACAACGCGCACCGCCATGACCCGCAGACGCCGACGGCGGCATCGTCCATGGCGCTCGGCGTCAACTCCTTCAGGGCCCTCCAAGCGGGCGTACAAGGGCAGCGGAACTCTCGGCGGCCGCCGCACTAAGGCCTCGACACCTCCTGTCGGGCGCCCTCATCTCGACGCAAGATAGGGCTAGCTGCTTCTTGGCGGAAGCGGGTGGGACCCTCTCAGAGCCTTTCCTTCTCTTCCACGGAGAACCGGCGGATCGGAGCCATTGCCACAAAGTGGAGCAAGGACGGAGAAGAAGGAGAAGCAAGAAGAGATGGACTGAAGGGCACGCCGTTCGCATTTATAGCCGGGAAGGCTAATCATGCGACCTCCACGATCACCGGTAATCATGACCCGCTTTGCATGCAGGGACTTGTCAATTCATGCAGTTGCCGAGGCGTCGTGGAGAAGAGGGGGCGCCCACGTCCAATCAACCACCACGCGGCGCCCAAGGCCGCAGGCTGTTAGGGACTGCGGCATTTCACACTTGCCCCTTCGCTTCTCTGCTCGGCCAAGTCCGGGCGCGCCTTGGGCCCGGGGTCTACTATCAGCGTTCTGGGAATGGGGGTGCCCAGACTTGCCTGCCTGCGGCCTGCGGCGTGGCTCAAGGGGTGGCCCAGCACGGCCCATCTTCACCAGCACAAGCTCAAGACCCTCGCGAGGGGCCAAGCCTCGCGGGGCGGACGACAGGAAGCTTCCTCAGGCACGGCCTCGTCAGGCTGGCTCGCGAGGAGGCGGAGAGATCAAGGCGGGGTGAGGGAGTCCTGGATTAGGGGGTGTCCGGATAGCCGGACTATGACCTTTGGCTGGACTCCTGGACTATGAAGATACAAGATTGAAGACTTCGTCCCGTGTTCGGATGGGACTTTCCTTGGCGTGGAAGGCAAGCTTGGCAATACGGATATGTAGATTTCCTACCATTGTAACCGACTATGTGTAACCCTAACCCTATTCGGTGCCTATATAAACCGGAGGGTTTTAGTCCATAGGACGAACAACAATCATACCATAGGCTAGCTTGTAGGGTTTAGCCTCTCCGTCTCGTGGTAGATCTACTCTTGTACTACCCATATCATCAATATTAATCAAGCAGAGTAGGGTTTTACCTCCATCGAGAGGGCCCGAACCTGGGTAAAACATCGTGTCCCTTGTCTCCTGTTACCATCCGCCTAGACGCACAGTTCGGGACCCCCTACCCGAGATCCGCCGGTTTTGACACCGACATTTGTGCTTTCATTGAGAGTTCCTCTGCGTCATCATCTTTAGGCCCGATGGCTCCTCCGATCATCAACAACGATGCGCTCCAGGGTGAGACTTTTCTCCCCCGACAGATCTTCATATTCGGCTGCTTTGCATCATGCGGCCAATTCGCTTGGCCATCCGGAGCAGATTGAAAGCTACACCCCGCCATCAGTCAGATTTGGAAGTTTGAACTACACGGCCGACATCCGCGGAGACTTGATCTTCGACGGGTTCGAGCCATAGCCAAGCGCCAGACCGCCTTGTCGAGGGGCATGATCTATCTCTGCCGCCGACGGTGTCTCGAGGTCGCACGTAGTCCGCTCCGACCTTTAGCTCGGAGCCGACCGCGCCGATCAAGGATGGGTGGCTGGACACCGCCTCGGGGGCTGCGATCTCTACGGCGATTGAGCCGTACACCTACCCCGTCCTTTGGGAAGCTCGTGACTCCAAGGCACCGGACTCCCCTCCGGACTCCAAGCCCTCCGCGCCCCCGCTAATCGAATCCGATTGGGCGCCAATCATGGAATTCACTGCCGCGGACATCTTTCAGCACTCGCCCTTTGGCGATATCCTGAATTCACTAAAGTCTCTCTCTTTATCAGAAGAGCCCTGGCCGGATTATGGTCAGGAAGGTTGGGATGCGGACGACGAAGAAAATCAAAGCCCACCCACCACCCACTTCATAGCTAATCGCCGATGATTTAACCGACATGCTCGACGTCGACCAAGACATCGACGGTATGGACGATCATGCAGAGACGATTAAGAACCAGCGCCCACAGGGCACCGAAGGCCACCTCGTCATATGACATATACATGGTGGACATCCCAAAAGATGGGAATGGCGATGGAACATGGAGGATGACCCCTCCAAGAAACAGCCTAAACGCCAAGCGCCAAGAAGGCCGCCTAAATCCCGCCACAAAGAAACGGTGATTCCGCACGGAGATAATAATACCCCGGACAAGTGCGAAGACAACCCCTCCAAAGAAGATTCAGCGCAGGAGGATGGAGAAGCCAGCCCTCATGAGAGAGCGGCAGAAAAAGAGGTAGAGGATGATAATTACATGCTTCCCTCCGAAGATGAGGCGAGCCTCGACGACGACGAATTTGTCGTGCCCGAGGATCCTGTAGAACAAGAGCATTTCAAACGCAGGCTCATGGCCACGGCAAGCAGCTTCAAGAAAAAGCAGCAACAACTCAGAGCTGACCAAGATTTGCTAGCTGACAGATGGACTGAAGTCCTTGCGGCCGAAGAGTACGAACTCGAGCGCCAATCCAAGAGCTACCCAAGACGCAGGCTGCTACCCTGATTAGAGGAGGAAGCACCTAAACCTACATCACCGATGCATGATATGGCTGACCGTCCACCTCGTGGCCGCGACAGAGAGGCCTCTCGGCCCACAATTCAAGCCGCACCCCGTCGCCGCTCAAAAAATACAAAGGCACGGAGAAATGCACCAGACCTGCGAGATATATTGGAGGATAAGGCAAGGCAGACAAGATCGATCTACGGATCGCGTGGGCGCCCCACAACACGTGACGATAACTGTCACGCCGGATATAGCAACTCCGGCCGGGCCGAACACAGTAGACAAAGCTCATTCGAGCTACGTAGTGATATAGCCCAATATAGAGGCGCCGCACACCCACTATGCTTCACAGATGAAGTGATGGATCATCAAATCCCTGAGGGTTTCAAACCCGTAAATATTGAATCATACAATGGCACAACAGATCCTGCGGTTTGGATCGAGGACTATCTCCTTCACATCCACATGGCCCGCAGTGATGATCTACACGCCATCAAATACCTCCCACTCAAGCTTAAAGGACCAGCTCGGGATTGGCTTAACAGCTTGCCAGCAGAGTCAATCGGTTGTTGGCAAGACCCGGAAGCCGCATTCCTTGACAATTTCCAGGGCACATATGTGCGACCACCAGACGCTGATGACCTAAGCCACATAATTTAGCAGCCAGAAGAATCGGCCAGACAATTCTGGACACGGTTCCTAACCAAGAAAAATCAAATCGTCGATTGTCCGGATGCCGAGGCCCTTGCAGCCTTCAAACACAACATCCGCGACGAGTGGCTTGCCCGGCACCTAGGACAGGAAAAGCCGAAATCCATGGCAGCCCTCACAACACTCATGACCCGCTTATGCTGGAGAGGACAGCTGGCTAGCTCGTAGTAACAACATGACCAAGAGCCCCGTAATTGGATACCAAGGACAGTAGTGGCAGGTCGGCGTCGCAAGCACAAGCGCCCGCATTAACGATAATCTTTAATGCTGAGGATACGGCAGTCAATGCCGGATTCAGAGGCTCTAAACCCGGTAAGCGAAAAAAGCCATTTAAAAGAAATACTCCGGGCCCGTCCAATTTGGACCGAATACTCGATTGCTCGTGCCAGATACATGGCACCCCCGAAAAGCCAGGCAATCACATCAACAGGGATTGTTGGGTGTTCAAGTAGGCAGGCAAGTTAAATGCCGAAAACAATGACAAGGGGCTGCATAGCGATGACGAGGAGGAGCCCCGGCCGCCGAACAATAGAGGATGTAAGGGCTTCCCGCAAGTGGTGACAAGTGAACATGATATACGCAACCCACATACCCAAAAGGGAGCGGAAGCATGCACTAAGGGACGATACGCGATGGAGCCAACGCCCCAAAGTTCAACCCGTGGTCTTCTCGCCCGATCACTTTTGATGGAAGGGACCACCCCACTAGCATCCGCCATGGCAGATTCGGCCGCATTGGTTCTAGACCCAATCATTGACGGATTTCACCTCACTAGAGTCCTAATGGACGGCGGCAGAACTGAACCTGCTTTATCGTGATACAAGCAAAATGGGAATAGACCCATCAAGGAGTAAACCCACAAGGACGACCTTCAAAGGCGCTATACCAGGTGTAGAGGCCAATCAGACAGCTCAGTTACACTTGAAGTGGTCTTCGGATCCCCGGATAACTTCCGAGCGAGGAGTTAATCTTCGACATAGTCCCGCTCCGAGCGGCTATCATGCAACCGCTTCGGACGAATCCACATTTGCAAAGTTCAATGCGGTGCCGCACTACGCATATCTCAAGCTCAAGATGCCAGTCCTCGAGTGTCGGGTGTACTAGAGTAGGGGTACCCTAGTATCCCGAACTTGTGCACGGGCAGTTGCAGCCCTCCGCTGCAAGGCTTACCGGGTGACCGCCAAGGTCCTCCGTGGTTCCTTTGGAGCCATTCAAGAACAAAGTATTCAAGCCAAGGAGACAAGGCCCCGGCAAGAGGAGCTTGCCGGGAAGGCCACCCAAGGCAACTAGGAGACAAGGCCCCGGCAAGAGGAGCTTGCCGGGAAGGCCCGGTGAGCGACAAGCTTCCGGACGCGACAAGACAACAACCGCGGCAAGGCGCTTGCCGCGGCACCACCACTCACTGCTGCGCTCCAAAGACATCCACTAACGTGTCGCCTGACCTTTCCAGCGCTGCGTGGCAAGAGGCCGTCTTGACCCGGAGCGCGGTGGCAAGTGGCGCTAACAAGATTGCCATCGTGGCAAGCGGTGGCGCCCCTGACGGTCCCTTTCTGCACTGTTAGGGCGACGTAGACGGGCATTTAATGCCTTTGTCCCCTGTCGTCAGGGTTAGGTATGATACACTGTACAAGTAGCTGTACCAACCACTCCTTTTCCATTTTTACCCTTGTCTACGTTGCCACCTGTCGGAGACCCCTTGAGCATATAAAAGGAGGCCCATGCGCAACGTAGAGAGGGGGGAGAGGTTCGAGAGCAGAGAACACTCACGCGCGGTCTCGTTAGCAGCTTGTGTGTACTGTAGCACTCAAGCGCTCCCGAGCAAGAACTCAATACACTCAGACATGCAGCAGTAGGAGTGTTATCTCTCCGGAGAGCTCCGTTGGGTAAACCGCTCATGTGCTTCGCCTCGATCCGCTCTTCGTGCGACCTCCGCCCCGCCGAACCGAAGGGGCTCGGTCCGCCGTCCCATAGGTGTTCATGGGCCATATCAGCCTCCCGACATCTTTGGCGCGCTGTAGGGGAAGTCGAGATTGTGTGAACCTGATCCGGCGCCCACACGAAGCTAGATCTTCATCATCTTCATCGACATGCCACCGAAGAAGAAGGCTTAGGGCGGCAGATGTTCCGTCTGCGTCGAACCCACCACCACCGGGCAAACGGGTGGTGGGGTAGACGCCGGGCGAAGAATGGACGTCGACGGGGAGCCCACGGTGCTGCCAAGTCCAAGGACAAGGCTGCGCAGACCTCGGCGTCCAGACATGCACCGCGCCCGTCTCGAGGGAGGCGGGACCGACATCGTCATGGTATTCACAACGCCATACACTCGTTGGACCAAGATCGAGCTGGTGGATCTCGGGATGCTCAAGACCAGCATGCACGCCAACATGTCGGCGCCGAAGCGAGGCATTCGCCGCCGACGGGATATCGCTTCCTTCTAACATAGTTAGAAGTCCGAGCATATCCTTCTCCTCGCGCCGCTCGCCATCGCCACCCACCACTCCAGCAAGCTTTGGCGAGAGCTCAACTGCTCTGGATTACCCTCCAACAGCCGACAAGGTCGATGAATGGAGGGCCACCATTCGTAGTCTCATCGGCTTTGCTAACGGCGACGCTCCGCTGCAGCCGAGTGCATCGCTGCCGCGCAGGACTGCTAAACACGAGCCGGTGGCGGCATTTAAACCGTGGGGTGAAACCACCATGCACTCTCCACCCCGAAGGCCGAGATCGCCAACTCGCCAGATCCACCTCGACAGCGACTCCACCGCATCGTCGGATCCACGAGCTCGTCGCGATCAGCGCCAAGTTCTTCACGAACGACAGCAAGAAGACGCCGAACTCGTGATCGAGCGCCAAGAGAAGCGGCGACAATTCGACCAGCGCTACCGGGCCCTCTGTCGACATGCATGCGCCAGGAACCAGGCGACTTGTCAGACGCTGTAGGTTGCCCTGCATTCACTCGTGAGCTGCGGCAAGTCCAAAGGGCCCAAAGAAGAAGAATTTCAAGCCGACGCATTCGTAGAAGTACGACGGCAAGACGATCTGTCGGAGTTCCTCAGATCTACACCATCGCGGTGCAAGCTGCCGGGGCGAGACGACAAGATCCTCGCCAACTACTTCCTGCTGGTGCTCAAGCCCAATGTCGATCCTCGGCTCATGCGCTTGCCGGACAACTCCATATCCTCTTGGCAGATCTATGCCATCAGTTTGTCGGCGCCTTTACAGGCGCCACAAGCCCCATGGCCAAGAAAGCGACCTTCATCTCGCCGCCCAGAAGGAAGGAGAGCCCTCGCAAGTACATTCAGAGATTCAGCCACAGACAACACAACATCCCAGATGTCCACCCCCGCGCTGTAATCAGCGTTCCATCAGAACGTGCGAAACCGCAGGATGCGGGAGGAGATGGCGATGTGCAAGATCAGAGACGTCAGTGAGCTATATGCCCTGGCCGACAAGTGTGCACGTGCTGAGGAAGGGAGGAGACTCCCCGGAGAGAATACTAAAGCAGGAGGATCTGATAGTGAGGAGACCGCCCCGGCAAAGAAAAACCGGCGGCGGAACAACAGGAAGAAGAAAGGCAAAGATGTGCTAGTTGTTGAGCAGTCCGGCAACGGAGGTGGCGCCAAGAAAGCCAAAGCTGGTAGCTCCGGCAAGGAGGTTGCCGCTGGCACCAACTGCCAGGCTGTGGCGGTCGCCGACAAGCAGGACGACTCCAACAAACAGTACTGCAAGATCCACCGCACCAAGGGCCATGACCTCCGTGAGCTGCAAAAGGTCGAGCAGCTTGTCGAGCAGCGTATAGGCTGAATAGGAACGATGCGACAAGGAGAAGGCCCAGGAAGGTGCTGGAGGAGCTAGCAAGAAACGTCCCGGCCGAGGAGGACGCCGCGGCAAGGCCAAGCAGCGGCAAGGAGACAGACCTCCCCGTGGCCGCGACAAGGATGAAGACGACGACGATGATGAAGACATGGATGATGACGAGACCGATGAGCAGGAGTTCCAGAAAGCCACAGAGGTCCTGTGCGTTGACGGTGGTGCTTCTCTGCATACTTCACACCGCCAACTCAAGCAGTGGATGCGGGAAGTCAATGCGGCAGAACCATCCGTCGAGTCATGCAAGTCTCTGAAATGGTCCAAAGACGCCTATCATCTTTGATATTGAGAACCACCCTGATCGTGTAACTGCGGTCGGGTGCTTGCCGATGTTGGTTTCACCAACTATCCGCAACCTCAAGGTCACCAAGATGCTAGTTGACGGCGGGGCCAGCTTGAACCTGATCTCCTCAGCGGTGCTCTAGAAACTCCAGATCCTCGATGGCGAAGCTCGAAGAGACCGCACATTCCAAGGAATCAATCCGGGAAGGAGCAAGTCAAGGAAAGATCACGTTGCCGGTGACATTTGGCAGCGAAGTTAAACTTCAGGACCGAGAGGGTCACTTTTGACGTTGTCGACTTTCCATTGCCTTACAATGGGATACTTGGTCATTCAAAGACTCGCCAAATTCATGGCAGCCTCTCACTATGCATACAACATGCTGAAGATGCCAGCCCGATAAGTGTCATCTCCGCCTCGGCAACAAGAAGGATGCTCTTATCTGCGCCGACAAGATCTACCGGGAAGCAGCAGCTGCAGCAGATTGCAAGCCACTTGCCGCTGAAGCTCCCGGGGCGAAGAAGAAGACCAAGTCCGGCAAGAGCTTTGATGCCTACTCCGGCAAGCGCACCTCTTCGGAGTGCTGCGCTACCGTCGAGGACGCACCATCGAGCTCCACCGGCAAGTGTAAGAAGACGATGGCAGCTCCACCAGAGACCAAGAAGGTGTCCGCCAAGGAGGACGGCACTGGTGGTACCTTCACCATCAGTGCCACTCTCGACCCTAAATAGGAAGGCGCGCTCGTTGCTTTCCTGCGGGCGAACGTCGACGTGTTTGCGTGGCAACCGTCTGACATCCCCGGTGTTCCCTGGAAAGTAATTGAGCACCATCTTGCCGTTTGTCCTCATGCGCGGCCCGTCAAGCGTAAAGTCGAAGCGAGCGGTGGAGCGCCAAGAATTCATCGCAGAAGAAATCAAGAAATTGGAAGCAGCAGGCCTTGTCGAGGAGTGCTCCATCCTACGTGGTTGGCCAATCCTGTAGTTGTATCAAGAAGGCAAGCGGAAATGGAGGCTTTGTATCGACTTTACCGATGTCAATAAAGCTTGTCCCAAAGACCCATTTCCTTGCCGCGCATCGACCAGATTGTTGACTCCACGGCGGATGTGATTTTATTTCATTTCTGGATGCATACTCAGATATCATCAGATCTTCATGGCGTAAGAGGATGAGGAGAAGACCGCATTCATCACCCCATGTGGCACATAGTGTTTCGTGACGGATGCCTTTCGGATTAAAGAATGCTGGTTCAACATTTGCAAGAGTAGTCCATGACGCTTTTGAGCCGCAAATGCACGTAAATGTGGAAGCCTACATGGATGACATAGTGGTCAAAAGCAAGGACAAAGCGACTCGATTCAAGATTTAGACGAAACCTTTGCAAATCTGGCGCAAGATCAACCTCAAGCTCAACCCCGAGAAGTGTGTGTTTGGAGTCCCTTCCGCAAGCTTCTCGGGTTCTTCGTGGTCTCAGCTGGGAATTGAAGCCAATCCCGACAAGATCAAGGCCATTGAGCAGATTGAAGCACCAAAGCACGCCAAGGATGTCACGAAGACTTGCTGGTTGCGTAGCTGCTCTCAAAGCAGTTTATCTCTAGGTTCTGCTGAGCGCCCTGCCATTTTTCAAAATTTTGAAAAAGGCAGGTCCGATGAAATGGACTCGGAAGCGGAGGCTGCGCCGCAGACTTGAAGAGATACCTGTCCTCCACTCAACACTTGTCGCACCTAAGCCACAAGAGAAGTTGCTGCTATATATAGCGGCAACCAATCAAGTGGTTAGTGCTGCATTAGTAGCGGAGAGGGAGGCGGATGATGAGCTAGCAACCATGGCAGATGCATCCAAATGACGAAAGCGGGGGCTTCACCGCAAGCTCTGGTCCCGACAAGGATGGATCTACGCAGCATTTACGAGAAGATGCAGAAAAAGAATGGTGCAGCGCCTAGTTTACTTTGTCGCCCTTCGCAGGGGCTAGGTCAAGGTACTCTGGTGTGCGTAATTGCTTTTCGGCCTCCTCATGGCCTCGAGAAAGCTGCGCCATTACTTCCAGCACATGAGATCCACAGCCGCCACTCGTTTTCCGTCAAGAGGATAATGCAAAATCCATAGGCAACAGCAGGATTGTCGAGTGGGCACTTTGGAACTGTCAAGCTTTGGCCTCAAGTTTGAGAGCACTTCAACTATCCAAAGCGAGCATTGGCGGAGTTCATAGCAGAATGGACGCCAACACAAGATGAAGAAATTCCAGAAACGAGCATCCCCGTCAAGGAAGCAAGCAAAGAGTGGCTGATGTACTTTGATGGTGCCTTCTCGCTGCAAGGCGGCGGTGAGGGCGTGCTACTTGTTGCACCCACCGGAGAGCACCTCAAGTACGTAGTCCAGATGCACTTTCCCAAGGAGCAAGCAACAAACAATACTACAGAGTATGAAGGTTTGCTTGCCGGTCTCAGGATCGCAGTAGACCTTGGGATCAAGAAGCTCATTGTCAGGGGTGACACACAACTTGTCATCCGCCAAGTGAACAAGAGTTATCAGAGTCCGTTGATGGAAGTTTATGTTGATGAAGTGAGAAAGCTAGAAGAACACTTTGACGGCCTACAAATGGAACATATTCCAAGAGCTCAGAACGACATTGCCGATGGCCTGTCGAAGTGCGCTACACTTAAGTTACCTGTGGAACCAGGGATTTTTGTGCTCAAGCTGACTCAACCGTCTGTAACGCCATCAACCGGACAGAGCAAGAAGAGGAAGTTGATCTCTGGTGACTATTTTCCGGCAGAGCTTCCCAAAGTCGCCGTCAAGAAGGTCCTCAAGATCAACACCAAGAGTGCTGAGGAGCAGTCTACTTCGGCAAGCCCTAGGGTTTGTTCTGTTGAAGCGCACGCCCCGACAAGTTTTGCTCCCAAACTTGCTGGGAACGCTGCTCCGGGCCGAGCCGCAGGTTCTCACCGTGGAAGCAGATGTTCCGCAGCAGCAGATGTGCCTTTAGTCCTTGTTGTCGAGCCGCAAGCTCCAAAGATGGGCACAACAGATTGTCCGCTTCCTTCAGATAGGAGAACTTCCCGAAGAGCAAGAAGAAGCGTAAAGAGTAGCCCGACAATAAGTATGTACCAGTTTGTCGACAACACACTGCATGTAAGAAGACTCAACGGTGTGAAATTCAAGTGTATTCACCGAAGACGGACAAAAGCTGTTGGCGAAGATACATGGAGGCATATGTGGTCACCACATTGGCGCCAGAGCACTTGCCGGCAAAGCGTTACGGCAAGGTTTCTTTTGGCCGACAGCCCTCCAGATGCAAATCGCACAAGTAACCAAGTGTGAAGCGTGCAGTTCCATTCCAAGCAGATACACCAGCCAGCTCAAGCTCTCCAGACGATCCCTTTATCCTCGCCATTTTCGTCCGGGGCTCGACATCCTCGACCCTTTCCCGGAGTTGTCGGGGCTTTGAGTACTTGTACGCTGTAATCGACAAGTTCACAAAGTGGCCGGAAGTGGAAGCGATGAGGAAGGTGACAAGATCGGCAGTCAAGTTCTTTAGGTCGATTGTTTGCCGCTTCGGAATCCCTAACAGGATCATCACCGACAACGGCACGCAATTCACGAGCCGCACCTTCATGCAAGACGCCCAAGATCTTGGCGCCAAGGTTCTGCTTCGCTTCGCTGCTCATCCGAGAAGTAACGGTCAAGCGGAGAGGGCGAATCTTTGAAGTGTTGCGCGGGCTCAAGACCAGAACTTTCGACAGGCTGCACAAGTGCGGAAAGAGCTGGATTGAGGAGCTGCCGGTGGTTCTTTGGTCGATCAGGACGACGCCAAATCGAGCCACTGGCCATACACCTTTCGCTCTAGTCTATGGAGAAGAGGCAGTTCTCCCCACGTAACTCGTATACGGATCACCTCGAGTGCTCGCTTATGATGAGCTTGAGCAAGAGCAGTTGCGACAAGATGACACGCTGCTCCTTGAGGAGGATCGTCTTCAGGCTGTTGTACGAGCTGCTTGATACCAGCAAGCTTTGCATCGCTACCATAGCCGCAAAGTTAATGCCAGAAGTCTCGAGGAAGGCGACCTTGTTCTTCGGCGCGTTCAGTCCCAAGAATTCCAACAAGTTGACGCCGAAGTGGGAAGGCCCTTACCGGGTGAAACGAGTCACTAGGCCTGGCGCTGTCGCTTTGAGACCGAAGATGGCATTCCGTGAGCAACTCCTGGAACATTGAGCATCTTCGTAAGTTTTACTCAGAAGCGCGGTTGCAGAACCTGTTCCGGCAACCACCTTTTGTACAAGTCTTGTCGATGTTGCATGTAATCCTTTGTACAAAGCCGAGCGCAGACCCCGTGCATAAGTAAGCTAATGTGCTTCGCACATCTTGTCAATTTCATGCTTTCTACTTCTATTTTGCATGCGTTATCGACACTTTGTGCAGCACCTACCCCGTAAGCAATAACGAGCCATAAGGCTCCATATCTTTATTTTCTCTTCTTTCTCTTTCTCAAAGAAAGGAAGGTTCCTCGCCCACAAGTTTGCCGGGGGAAAGGAGAAGATAATGGTGTGGACCAAGCGTCGCTCAAGGAAGTCTAGCCTTCATAGGAAGCAAACGACGTAAAAGCTAAGTTGCTAAAGTTTGAGCAATCAGTTTTAAAATTTTAAGTTATCTTCCTCGAAACGCATCGTACTTTGTATGGAAAACACTGTGCGGAGGAACCAACTTCGTAGCTAGTTGCGCCTTACTTTGTTTCGAGTCCGCTCAACAACTTAAGTGAGCTGCGACTAGTTGCGACAAGGTTTCTTGTCGGTAGCAGCACCGCCAAAGAAGCTCGACGTCCCAAGACTTCAGCCGCCACCCAGTGTGCCTGCGTTGACAAGTTCCCTAAAAGCATAGGGCAAAAACATACAAAGGAAGGAACCAAGTGAAGGAAATAACATAGCAATTGCTACCCGAAATAGAGTTATATTACAAGATAGCTTGTCGCAGCTCTAATAGATTGTTCTCATAACATGACCAACAGCGGCAAGAAAAAGAAAGCGGGCGGCCTAATCTATGCGATCGCCCTAAACCCTCTTGATCCCGCTCACCCTGTCCACGATGGGTGCGACAAGGGTCTTGAGCGCTTCCACATCAGCATCCAGCGGCAAGGACTTGAGGACGTGAAGCTGATCTCACCCACGATCTCTCACACGACGCCGCATTCGGCGCGTGCCTCGTGGAGGGCGTGGTGGGTCCGGGGTGAGTTACGGGCGAACCTGTGCCGCTGTGCCCATGCCTCCTGTTTTGGGCCAGGCCCAACAAGCGCCGACGCCAGTGTGGCCCAGCCCGGGGCTCTGTCGGTGTACTAGAGTAGGGTACCCTAGTATCCCTGAACTTGTGCACAGCGATTTGCAGCCCTCATGCAAGTCTTACCGGTGACCGCCAAGGTCCTCCATGGTTCCTTTGGAGCCATTCAAGAACAAAGTATTCAAGCCAAGGAGACAAGGCCCCGACAAGGGAGCTTGCCGAAGGCCACCCAAGGCACCTAGGAGACAAGGCCCGGCAAGAGGAGCTTGCCGAAGGCCCGGTGAGCGACAAGCTTCCGGACGCGACAAGACAACAACCATGTAAGGCGCTTGTCATGCGCAGACCACCACTCAGACTGCGCTCCAAAGCACATCCACTAACGTGTCGCCAGGACCTTTCCAGCGCCACAGTGGCAAGAGGCCGTCTTGCCCGGTAGCGCTGGTGGCAAGCGGCGCCGACAAGATTGCCATCGTGGCAAGCGGTGGCGCCCACAGTTCCTTTCTGCACTTTGTTAGGGCGGCGTGAGACGGGCTTTTAATGCCTTTGTCCCCGCCGTCGGGGTTAGGTATGATACATCGCATAAGTAGCTGTACCAACCACTCCTTTTCCATTTTTACCCTTGTCTACGTTGCCACCTGTCGGAGACCCGTTGAGCATATAAAAGGAGGCCCATGTGCAACGTAGAGAGGGGGGAGAGGTTCGAGAGCAGAGAACACTCACGCGCGGTCTCGTTAGCAGCTTGTGTGTACTGTAGCACTCAAGCGCCCCCGAGCAAGAACTCAATACACTCAGACATGCAGCGAGAGTGTTATCTCTCCGGAGAGCTCCGAAGCTGGGTAAACCGCTCGTGTGCTTCGCGATCTGCTCTTCGTGCGACCTCCACCCCCCGCCGAACCGAAAGGGGCTCGGTCCGCCGGTCCCATAGGTGTTCGTGGGCCAGATCAGCCACCCCGACATCGAGGAGTCATTACGGTTAATGGAAACACCGAACGCTCTCTCCGGACGGAGGAGCATATGGCGGCCCTCGCGGCGGAAGTGCAAAGTAGCCTCTTAAGGCAATTCTCGAGTCCGGCTATTAAACGTCCGGACACCGTCAAGCAGCGCCGGAGTAACCTACAACAAGACCGCTCGGCATGTTCCGAAAGCACGCATAGTAATGCGCCCAAGCCCCAGCCCTCGCGAAATCACGAAACCAGTATTACGCGTACATAATTACGCCTGGAAATATCATGGGCATAGGGAAGGGGCACAACCACGACATGCCCGAATCGCGGCTCAACCACACCGTGGGCTCCGGTTGTGTCATTCTTTTTATCTTTCTTTTACTTTCAGGACTCCGTTCTTACGAAGCCCCGTCCGCATTAGAATCGCCAAACACACGATGCAATAGCTGTGGAAGCGTAAAGCTACGTCGAGTGTCCAGGTGGTCTATTTTACGAGCAATATATCTGTTTTACACAACATCCCGCGGCTTACCCCTGGAGGGAGACATGTTAAAAGTCCCGTCCCTTGCTTATCGCACTATTTGTATTGTTTTGCTCTTACAGCAGCCCTTTTGAATAAACAATATATAGCTTCTGCCTATTATTGATTTCCCTTTATATATATATATATGTTCATTTATGACATTATGCAACCGTACACTTTGGTACGGGCAATACACCTGGGGCTTAAGTACCCCATAACATGGTGTGATAAGTCCGAACACTTTCACAAGTGCGGCACCCCGAACTTATAGCATTATATGCATCGGCTCCGAATCATGTCTTGGGTCAATAGTTGGGTTTTCCGGCTCCCATGTTTTGGTACCTTACGTTCCGTTATATCGGCTAAGGTAGCGCTGGGAGAACCACTATGATTGTGCCCCGGTTGAGCTGGGTTAAGCACCTCAGTGGAGAAAGCTAAAACTGACCGTCATGATAGGGCGAGAGCTGGTCGCTGTTCGAGAGGTTTTCGAGTCCCTAAAGACTTATGCCGCTTAGAGCGAGGAGTCGGCATTGTCCGGCCTAGGCGTGGATAGCGCCTCAACTCGGGTCTTCGAATACCGGGGGCTTCACCGAAATTTAAAATTATAGAATTCTATGGCTAAGTGAGAGTGTTCAAGCATTATAGTCCGGTTGCCTTGTTCAAGTGCGTTGAGCGCCTCCCTCGAAGGACCCAAGAATGGGAACAAGAGCGCTCAAGTTCATCCCGAACACCCCAAAGACTGTGGCATGGGGCTGAAGCCAACGACTCGCCATCTCTCAAATTTAATACACGGCCGCCATGAAGGTAATATTTTAAATTAAAAAGTGTTGCTTAGCGCATATGAACAAGTTTTCAAACAGACAGGATAACAAATGCGAGTCTACTCAAAATTATATCTTTGGAGCATTCATCCGCTATAAGGCGTGCACCCTTCAGACGCCCTCATAATACATTTCAGGATTGCGATGCTCCTTCTTCGGTGGTGGTCCATCCTTCACAAGCTTCACAAAGATCCATCTTGCCCCAAAGGCACCTTAGCAGGGCAAGGGCCCTCTACGGGCACCTTCGATGCGCACGGAGTGCTTGATGACTTCAACCCGTGGACAAAGGCCCACCAGCCGCCCTCACCAGCCCGAAGTAGCTCCTGTGCATGGCTTCCTTAGGCCACAAACAACTATGAGGCCCCTCATGGCCTATACGGCCACCTTATGGAGCTCGACCAGCTGCTTCAACTGGTCGCTTAAGGGCACCGGTGTCCGGCCTCAGCATACTGAGACCAGAACACCTTCTCCATCGAGCTTCCCTCCTCGGCTTGGTAGAATGCGGCAGCATCAGCCACACTACGAGGCAGATCTGCAAATGCTCCTGGAGAGCTCCGGATTCGGGTAAGTAACAGATAATTCACTTTCACATACTTGCTTTGCATATAGAATGCCTTACCCGCCGCTATCTTCTTCATCGCCTCAATCTCCTGGAAGGCTTTTTGGCTTCGCCTTAGCGGCCTTGGCGCCTCAAGGGCCGTGGCGAGCCTGACTCCCGAGTCTTTGAGTCACGCCTCCAAACTCTCGTGCTTTTCCACGAGAGCACAGAGCTCTTGCCGCACCTCCGCCACCTCGGCGCCTCCACCTTTTCTCGCTCGGTGCGCTCCGCGGCCGCATTGCTTTCAGCCCGGGACACCGCCTCCTTCAGGGTCGCCACCTCGTTCGTGGCCCCTGCAATATTCATGTTATTCCTGTCATTTTTTGCATACACATATTTTAAATACTCCCATAAGTTATTACTTACCTTCCTTGTCCTCGAGCTTCTTTTTTGGCAAGTCCGAGCTCGTTCTCGGACTGCTCGAGGCTCTGCTTCAATGCACCAACCTCCGCAGTCAGTGCGGCAGAGGTCAGCAGCGCAGCCTGCATTCCCATATTGACATAATTATGTTAGACTCCTGCGTATATCTTTTAGATCCTCGCCCGCTTTTTCTTTCCGAACACCAAACTGAGCATCATGGGCTACTGTCTATGCGGTAATATTTTTATACATACCTTAAAGCCTGTTAGAAGGGTGGGGCAGGCTTCAGTCAGCCCGCTCTTGGCGGACTGAACCTTCTGGATCACCACACTCGTAACAGTGCGTTGCTCCTCGTCGATGGAAGCGCCGTTAAGCGCCTCCATCAAATCATCCGGTGCCTCCGGTTGGACGGAGGTCACCGGCGTCACAGTCTTGCCCTTCTTACAAAGGGGTCGCCTGTTGGACTCCGGAACCACCGGCGTTCTCGGTGACGGAGTCCGGCGCAGGGCCGGACTTGAAGCCCTTCGGGGTTTTATCCCCTTTGAGCCCGGATCCCGGGAGGTCGCCTGGTGGCGCCTCCATAGCCACCTCCTCCTGGCTAGGCCCCTTTTGGGACTCCACCCCTGCGTCATCCGCGGTGGGAGGAGACGAGGCGGTCAGAAGTGAGGTGCTATTCACCTCCGACGAATCCAGGGAGCCGCTCGACGAATCGTCGAGCCCATCCTTGGGTGGGCTGCATGGTTATATCCGGCGTTATAGGATGCTGTGCTACAAATGAAACACCATGAGTTATTCCGTGTCCGACACCATAATCTCGCCAGGGCTTGGCCCTTGGAGCCCACCCCTCTTCGCCGTCGTCGGCATTGGTGGTGTAGTCCGGAGGAAGGGTCCTTCCTTCTTGGACCCTCCGCCTCCCGGTGGGGCGGCCTTCCTTTTCTTCTCTCCTCCTGGGGAGAGGCCTCTTTCCTCCTCCTCGTCTTCGCTGGAGGAGTCCGCCTCAGCGCCATCCGGACGATGAGTCCGATAACACCTGGCGCCGGGAACTCCTTCGAGTTCCCGTGGCCTTCTTCTTGGCCTTCTTTTCCGGCAGCACGTGAGGTGCCGGAACCAGCAGCCCCATCAATTGGGCGTCCGCTGGGTCTTCTGGCAAGGGAGCCAGACAGTCGATCTGTCCGGACGTCTTCAACCAGTCCTGTCAAAGGTGAGGGAGTTTTAGATCCCGCATAGAGTCAAAGTATGAAAAAAGAGTCCCGTAAAGGGTAAAATAACTTACCTCGCTAGCTTGATGCTGCGAGCTGAATCCGCGATCTTCCGTCGTGGATGCGGGAGCTTCGACGCCCTTGAACAACACCTTCCAGGCGTCTTCGTACGTAGTGTCGAAGAGCCGGTTCAAGGTTCGGTGCTGTGACGGATCAATCTCCCACAAATTGAAGTCCCGTTGCTGGCATGGGAGAATCCGGCGGATGAGCATCACCTGGATTACGTTGACAAGCTTGAGATTCTTGTCCACTAGGTTTCGGATGCAGGTTTGGAGTCTGGCCAGCTCTTCCGGGTTACCCCACGTCAGGCCCGTCTCTTTCCATGAGGTGAGCCATGTGGGGAAGCCTGATCGGAATTCGGGGGCCGCCGCCCATTGAGAGTCACGCGGCTCGATGATATAGAACCACCCCGATTGCCACCCCTTTATGGTCTCCACAAAGGAGCCCTCGAGCCATAGGACGTTGGGCATCCTGCCCACCATGGTGCCTCCGCACTCCGCTTGGCGGCCGCCTACTACCTTCGGCTTGACATTGAAGGTCTTCAGCCATAAGCCGAAGTGGGGCTGGATGCAGAGGAAGGCCTCGCACACGACGATAAACGCCGAGATGTTGAGGATGAAATTCGGGGCCATATCATGGAAATCTAGGCCGTAGTAGAACATGAGCCCCCGGACGAATGGGTGAAGTGGAAACCCTAGTCCGCGGAGGAAGTGGGGGAGGAACACCACCCTCTCATGGGGCCTGGGGGTGGGGATGAGCTGCCCCTCGTTGGGGAGCCTATGCGCGATGTCGCTGGACAAGTATCCAGCTTTCCGCAGCTTTTTGATGTGCCCCTCCGTGACGGAGGAGGCCATCCACTTGCCTCCCGCTCCAGACATAGTTGGAGAAGGTTGAGGTGGGATGTGCGGACTTGGGCGCTGGAGCTCGAAAAGTCTTGAAATGGATAAGCAAAGGAGGAAGAAGGTGTGTGTGAAAAAGAGGATCCTTATCCCTTATATGGACGGAAAAAGCTATGCGTCCCCACCGCCCGATAAAACTCGCTTATCTCCCAAGCGCCCGTAATCAATGGCGCGTTGGGTTACCCATGCCCGTATTGATGAGAATCCGGAATAAGGGACACGATCTCCGCTTTGACAAGACGCGTGCCAAGGAAACCGCCTCGCTAAACGCTACCGAGGTTGGGCAAGTAAAAACGATTCAATAAAGGCTTGGCCATGGTGTGATGTCACAATCGCGGGATACGCCACAGATTGAACTTGTGTAAATGTTATTCTCTCTACGGTGTTATGTGGAACTTATTTTGCAAAGCCGACACTATCCTTGTGTTCAAAATCTTCTATGAAGTATTCGAGGAGGAACCCGCCTTGCAATGTCGAAGACAATATGCGCGCCGACCCGTCGTCATTGAAGCCCTGGTTCGTGGGCTACCGAGGGAGTCCCGGATTAGGGGTGTCCGGATAGCTGGACTATGACCTTGGCCGGACTCCTGGACTATGAAGATACAAGATTGAAGACTTCGTCCCGTGTCCGGATGGGACTTTCCTTGGCGTGGAAGGCAAGCTTGGCGATACGTATATGTAGATTTCCTACCATTGTAACCGACTCTGTGTAACCCTAACCCTATTCGGTGCCTATATAAACCGGAGGGTTTTAGTCCGTAGGACGAACAACAATCATACCATAGGCTAGCTTCTAGGGTTTAGCTTCTCTGATCTCGTGGTAGATCTACTCTTGTACTACCCATATCATCAATATTAATCAAGGGTTTTACCTCCATCAAGAGGGCCCGAACCTGGGTAAAAACATCGTGTCCCTTGTCTCCTGTTACCATCCGCCTAGACGCACAGTTCGGGACCCCCTACCCGAGATCCGCCGGTTTTGACACCGACACGGGGTACCTCACGAGGTGCCCATGATGCAAGCCATGACGACCAAGGGCGCCAGGCGGGCGCCAGCCCGCGCAGTGTCCTCGTTTCCTTTTGGTGCAAAGGGGGCAAGCGTAGGCGAGAGAATCAAGCAAAGGCACCCGTTTCGGTGCAACAAGACCAAGACCGTCGCAACGGCAGGAAGGAAGTCATCGTGGAGCCCAAGCCGGCGTCACCACTAGAGCCTTTGACAGGCGAGGACCAACTTTAGTCAGGATAAGTGTACTAGATGTTCCCCTTCAAAATGGCCAATTGTTGGCGCCCTTCCCGCTCAATATTTTGGAAGAGGCCCAGGGCCTCCGCCTATAAATAGGACTAGCCACCCACAGAGCTAGAGGCACCTTGGAATCTGGAGAGAGAGAGAGAGAGAGAAGCGACTGAACTCCCCCTAGCAGTTCATCGCACCGGCCAAGAACAGACCCTCGCGAGGCTGTTCTTCCTTGTATTGTTCATCATCATCCCAAGAGGCAATCCACCACACCACACACTGGAGTAGGGTGTTACACCACAATGGTGGCCCGAACCAGTATAAACCCTATGTCTCTTGTGTTGTCCCTTTCATAGTTTAGATCCTAGCGAGGCGGCGAGGTGCAGGTAGGTAGGGGGTGAGATCTCCGCGTGCACCCCAGAGTTCGAACCTAGAGGGTCTGCCGGAACCCGGAATCCGACAGTGTACTCCAAGATGATATAAAACTTATGCGCACAAATGAAAAATGCATCTTATGATTACAAATGTGTATATGATAATATACGGTACCTGAAAATGTGAGGAGCGAAACACCAACTTCCTATGATCATTAAACGGATCATGAATTACACCCAAGGTCTCCAGTTTGGGCGCGAGAGGCAGCGATTATTTGAAGGTTTATAACAATCATCAAGGAGCAACCTTTGAAGTGAAGGGCATCTTCGATGATGAGCTGCTGTCCTTCAAAACAAATTCCAATGCTTTTTAAGGTGAGGCGACTTTATTTGGAGACAACCGATAGGGATTTCTATTCCCAAAGCAATCAACAAAGCGCTCCTGTAGGGGCAACTAGAGTGGATGATGCTGTGCGGTGAGGCCTCGGACGGATAAACCACCACAAGTGAAAGTTTTTTAGCAAAGGGGAGTCGAAGCATTTGTACCAGATCGTGTGGTAGATGGCAGCAGGCGAAGGTGGCGGTGTGAATAGAGGAGGAAAACCGCGAGATGGACAACGGTGGTGTGGGCACAAATTGTTGGTGTGTTCATGGTACGAAATTTTCGTGGTAATGGTAGAACTCAAACTGCTGGAGTTTTCCGAATTCAGGGGATGTCAGCCAAGCGTCCACCGTGCAGGGTATGGACAGCAGGTAGCGTGTCGGGATGCAGAGGCGTTGAACAGGGCCCTGCTGGTGAGAGGAGACGATGGCTCTGAGGAGATCAAATTCAGGAAGGATGTAATCTGACGACAGTCGAGATTGAGGGGCGCGGTGCGCCTTATCGGGCGCCACCGAGTTGAGAGGACTTGTGTGCGGCAGCAATCCTTGGTAGGGAGAAGCGAGATGATCTCCTCGAGGATGACGTCCGGGAGATCGCTGATGCGGTCCACCGGAGATTCTACTGGTTCCTTACACCCGGGTGGGGGGGGGGGGCTCGCCGCTTCTCCCTGCGCTGTCGGGTGCAGGATCTACAACCGGTGTCGCCGCTGGCGGCAGCCTCATCTTCTTGGTGCTAGGGCCAGCCGACTCAATTTTCTTTGTGGGCGTCGCGCCGAGCTCACGGGTTTGAGCAGAGTAGCCAGAGACGAGCCTAGTGGCAGTGCGAGTGGGGAAGAAGGAGGGCTGAGTTTTTCTATATGAGTGGAAGAAGAGGAGCAGGCGTTTTCTGTACGAGTGAGGAGGATGGCGAATGGGGGGGTTTTCTGGACGAGTGAGGAAGATGGGGAGTCGGGGGAATTGGGGGGAGACGGAAGCGGGAGAGCGGGCTGCAGTATAAGTGATGAGGGGAGGATATCTATTACTCCTATTATTTCACAATGTCATGATATTCTGAAGCTTGGATCCTTTTGCTTTGCAATTCCTCCTACGAATGAGGTGAAGCCCAATTTTAGAACAACACCAATGTGTTTCGGCAAGGCCAAATAGTAGTGGCTTTATATCTAGGCCATGTCATGGGCCATAGAGCTTTATTTTTGAGTTATGGTATTTTAATTCGGTTGGGCCTGTCCAATCCATAAGTTTTTTTTCGTTTTAGGGTTTACCTATATAAGTTAGTCACTGGCTATTGTAATAGGGAGTTGAACTTTTGAGTTAAGAATAGATAGGAAAAAGGTCCCATGTTGGGGACACCAATATCACTTGTTTTGCTTGCTGATTCGCAAGAATCTGTTTTGTTGATTGTGGAGTAGATCTAATTTGCTCAACAATCAAAATTATCTGATGGTTCTATCATTTGCTGTGAAAGATTGGGCCAAAAACCTTAGGATCTCTACTTGATCCTTATCATCTTGGTATCAGATTCGCCGGCTTTCTCACGGCGTTTTCTTTGCTAAGATTTATCTGCTGGAGTTTTGCTGCCAGAGGCATCAAGCCAAGACACCGGTGTTGATCTATTGTTTTTGTTCTACTGGAGGCGTGTAATCCTGCCGCCGCCATGATATCTAGTTACTGCAACGCTAGTTACTTCGAGGTCGAATCAGATCATATAGTTTTCGATTGCGTACGGGAAGCACATCAAACCAGGAAAGAGAAAATGTGATTTGGTTGGAGTCCTACTGTGAGTACACTTCAATTCTGTTTTCGCATCACTAAGATTTGTTTATTGGGGACGTGAGCATCCTTGTCTTGTTCCGAGTCGTGAGCAGCTTGGAGACCTTCTATAAAGGAATCCATGTTTGTTTGTCTCGCGCCAATTTCTTGCCGTGATTGTCACCGCGAGGCTCTTGTCCTCCTGCTGATTGTCGTCTGTGTTCTATCGTTCAACAGTTTCTGTTGTACGCATACTGCTGCTGCCGCGGACGTCTACAACACCATGATTTTTTTCGTCTGCGATGGTGATATCGATTAATGGCGAGAATTCAGTAGCTGCTGGAGTCCAACCGAAGGAGCCTGTGATTCCCACCTTTGTTGATGATTGAGCTCCTAATGTCCAGGCTAGTTTTGGTAGTACGTGTGAGTACATTAAAGCAAAGCCATGATTCTTTGGCCATGCTAATTGCAGGCTTAACTACTCAGATTGATGCATTGGGAGATATTGCTGCACGTGCAAGTGTTCAACCACCGCCTTCTGTACAACCTTCCGTCGTACTGCCACGCCGCCATGTTGATTCTCATGATCGTCAACAAGGGGTTCATGCACATGCTGCTGATGACGAACTTCGGATGACGGTGATTATGCACCACAACGGCGACTGTTTGATGCCCGTTTTGCAGGTGCTCATCATGCTTTGCCACATGATCGTAATAGTGTTGGTCAGGCTGTTCGTGTTCCTATGGATGATGGTGGCATTGGCCGTGTAAAACTTTCCATCCCTCCGTTCTCCGGTGACCGTGGACCTGATGATTATTTGGAGTGGGAGATGCACATGGATCAAATTTTTTCTACACATCATTATAGTGAGGAGAAGAGACTTCAACTTGCTGCAGTTGAATTCACCAGTTATGTGCTGATTTGGTGGAGTCAAATTCTGCGTATGCCGAATAGTCTAGTGTCATGGAGAGGTATGAAAGACATCATGCGACATCGTTTTGTTCCTGAACATTACAAGCGTGATATGTACCACAAATTGCAGCGACTCACTCAAGGTAATAAATCGGTGGATGACTATTATAAAGAGATGGAGTTGTTGATGATATGTACAGGAACAACTGAGGGCTCGGAGGCCACTATGTCTCGGTTCTTTCATGGGCTGAATGTTGAGGTGCAGGATCGTGTGGAGATTGTAGTCTACTACAACATCCAAGATCTTGTGCACCAAGCAGAGCGTGCCGAGCAACAACTCAAACGGCGCCAAGTTTCACCCACGAACACATGGCGTCATTCCCCCACCGAGGTTGCTGGTTCTAGTGCTAAGCCGGCACCTTCTACGCGCTCCAACAATATTTTTTTCATGGCGAAGTGCCAAAATCAGGAGTGTCCGAAGCTGCATCCACTCAGTCCACCACTGGTATAGAGTGCTTTACTTGTGGAGGCCGAGGACACATGAGGCGTGATTGCCCTAATACAGAAAGGGTGATGCTCACACAAGATGGATATGTGTCTGCTAGTGATGATGACAAGGATGTTGATCCATCGAGTGAGGAGTCTGAGGAACTTGAACACGTGGATGTGTATCCAGAGAACGCTGCTCCAAATTGCACTAACTTGATGGTGCACCGTGTGCTCGCGGATCACATAGAAGGACAAGGGCAGCGCTGGAATATTTTTCAGACCCAATGCATAGTCCAAGACACTACATGCAAGCTGATTATTGATGGTGGCAGCTACACCAACATTATCAGCAAGAGTTTAGTGGATTTTCTCTCATTACCTACATGGAAACACCCGCAGCCCCATTACGTTCAGTGGTTGTATAATCCTGGGAAGCTGAAGGTCACACATAAGGTGTGTCTTACATTTTCTGTAGGTACTTATGAGGACACGGTCGTCTGTGATGTTTTGCCTATGGATGCATGTCATGTGCTGCTAGGCCGACCATGGCAATTTGATAGGCGTTCCACTCATGAAGGCAGATCCAACGTTTATTCCTTGTGGTATAAAGGGAAGCGTCATGTTATACAGCCTATGCTTGACAAGGATATCAAAGTGGATACGGTTCTGTGAAGAAGAAGGTCCAACACATTAAGGAGAAACCGAGGACGGTTTCCTCTCAAGTTGGGGGGGGGGGGGTGATGAGGGGAGGATATCTATTACTCCTATTATTTCACCACGTCATGATATTCTGAAGCTTGGATCCTTTTGCTTTGCAATTCCTCCTACGAATGAGGTGAAGCCCAATTTTAGAACACTACCAATGTGTTTCGGCAAGGCCAAATAGTAGTGGCTTTATATCGAGGCCATGTCATGGGCCATAGAGCTTTATTTTTGAGTTCTGGTATTTTAATTCGGTTGGGCCTGTCCAATCCATAAGTTTTTTTTTTTTTTAGGGTTTACCTATATAAGTTAGCCGCCGGCTATTGTAATAGGGAGTTGAATTTTCGAGTTAAGAATAGACAGGAAAAAGGTCCCATGTTGGGGACACCAATGTCGCTTGTTTTGCTTGCTGATTCGCAAGAATCTGTTTTGTTGTTTGTGGAGTAGATCTAATTTGCTCAACAATCAAAATTATCTGCTGGTTCTATCGTTCGTAGTGAAAGATTGGGCCAATAACCTTAGGATCTCTACTTGATCCTTATCAATAAGTGGAAGTGAGGAGGAAGGAGGGTTTTTCTGGGATCGCCCCCTCTTCAAGAAATATGGGCTTCTCCTCGCAAAAAATAAAAGATAAATGGGCTTTAAGATGGATAGGCTTTTGTATCGGTCCAGTCGGCTGCCCGTGTTTCATACTGGAGGGCCTTGTGCTAGAGGCAGCCCGAGACACTCTCCAGCTTATTGCCCATTTGAAATAAAAAAAGAGACGCCTCCAGCTTATGGCTACTCATCGGTAACATTTTTCAACTTGGCATCCACCAAATTAGAGGATGCGGTACTGGATGCAGACACTCACACTGGTCGCGTAGTGCGGCAAAGTGAGGTGTCAAATAACAGGACTACAATATACTTACTAGATTGTGAAGGTTCACATGCTAGTCAACATTCACATTAAACTAAGCTTCAGAAGATATGGTATGCACACTAACATTCAGAAGAACAAAGTTCAGCATGTTTATGCATCTCAATGATTCACCATACTATAACCAATACAAAGCCGTGAGAAGGTGTGGAAATAAAGAAAATCGGTCGATGCTTCTCTGAGCAAAGGGCCTCCCTACTTACGCATTAATTTCCTGGGCATGCTTGTTTCTTCTCAATGTTGCGAGCACTTTGAGCATGTTGGCAACTCCACAACTAGCTAGCTACCTCATCTTGCAATTGATGCTGACACATTTGCAGCAAACACATGAGTCCATAGAGATGACTCAACATGAGTCCATATTGTGCGGTTCCCGAATCTAAAAAGATAGGAAAACAATAGCTATACTTAAACGGTGTTGCAAAATAGTAGCACATGTCAATAGCTCGGCATGACAAAACACGATCATCTGGACGAAGGGGATACTGACCTGCCTGAGGAAGATTATATTTAATTTCATAAGTCCTTAGTTGATTTCCACCTTCGGCTGCATCCTCCACACATGACAGGATTGTTCCGCACTGCAATCAGCAAGTCAACGTACGAATAAGCTTATTTAATCTTGCGGTGGTCATTGTACCTAGTTACGAATGTAGGAATACCTGGAGCACCATGACGTTAGCTGACAGCAGGTAGATGCAACCATATAATTTTGTGCGGTGCTACCAAAATTGAGGTTTGTATCCCTTCCCGTTATGAGAGTTCTTCTTGAAGTTGGTAGAATGTGACGGCTTGTTCTTTGCATCAAACTTGCCTTTCCCCTGAGATTTGTTATTGTTGTTTTGGGGCTGGTTGGGCTAGAAGTTCTTCTCGTGTACTTTGTGGGCACTAGAAGCTCCCTCAAATGTAATTCGAGCACGCGTGTCTTTTTGCTCGCCTTCTCTTCAAAATCAAGAGTGCTAATGAGATCCGAAACGGAAAACTCATGTCTCTTGTTTTTTAGAGAAGTAGAAAAATTGTTCCATGAAGGTGCAAGCTTGGCAATGATGGTCCCAGCAACAAATTTGTCTGGCAACACACACTTAAAGTACTCAAGTTCCTTAGCGAGTGACTGTATCTCATGAGTCTGCTGAACAACAGAGCGCTCAGTAGTCATCTTGTAGTCACAGAATTACTCCATGACGTACAACTCGTTACCAGCGCCCGAGGCCCCAAACGTGGCCTCGAGCGCAACCCACATGTCTTTGCCGCTGTCAAATGACATATATGAATGCAAAATGGAATCGTCAAGAACACTCAGCAGGGCGGCTTTGAAGAGGGTATCCATGTTCTCAAAAGCTTCCTAATGTGTAGGATTAAGATCACCCTTAGGCTTACCCTTAGTGGCGTCATAGCAGTACATGATCTGAGACCAATATACTGCTCTTGTGCGCCACCTTTTATATTGCACCCCCTTAAAAGTAGGCGGCTTCAAAAGCGCAGCAAAACCACTCAGAGTAAATTGCCTATAATCAGGTTTTTGGATTGGATTGTTGAATATATGAGCAATTTACTATGAGATTTAATCTGAATCAGCAATAAATAGACCAGGACGACAATTGCAAAGATCAAAGTAATGATGCCGACTAAACCAGGAGGATAGAATCACATACTGTACAGCGGGAGCAGAACCGTTGTGCTTGATGTTGTCACTCATGTCGTTGATGAAGAGGTTATCGAGGTCAGGGAAGAAGGCTGTCGTTCAGGAAGTCGTCGCTGGCAGCAGCCACAGGAGTGTGCTCCCCAAAAACCTGATCGTCCCTCTCCCGTACAGGATCACGAAAGGCGGGGTTTGGAGGACTATTGTCCCTTCTCGCGGTGCACGCCGGAAGGAGGGCTGGTTTCGGTGCAACAAACCCTGGGTCTGTTTACCAACTGTGCACAGGCACAAGATCAAGATTGAAGCACCAGCTCAAGACAGAGATTGAAGAACCAAGATATTTGAAGAACTAACACGCAGCTCAGAGGGACCAAGATCAAGCCAGAGGAGCAAGATATCGGCGAGAGAAGGGCCTCCCTTGCCGGCCAGGCGAGCCCCACAAGGGGAAAGGCCACCACCAGAAGCAAGTAACCAAGACTCCCCGGCAGAGCCTGCCGGGGCTCGCGGGGGTTGAACCACTCCGCCAACCACTCAGGCACGACCCACGTCGTCAATCAGTGCAGTGTCAAGCCGCAAGATGGTTAAGTGGCAGCCATTCGCCACATGGCAGCCATTTCCTACAAGAGAAACGCATAGGTGACACCCGACCTACGACGTGTCAAGGGAACAGGCGCAGAGCTAGTAGGATAGCCCGACAGGCCTTGCCGAGCAGCCAATGATGTGACACTAAGCGGCGCATTTAATGCACCCTGTCATCCCGCAGACTTAGGTATGATAACACTATTTGCTATCACATCAGTGGATAATGACCACTTTGCCACTGTGGTGACCCCTTAATCTATAAAGGGACTAGAGGGTTGGAAAGTTGAAGAACCCAAGCCACCATATGCACGTAGTCGCTACGACCCCGAGGCAAACCTTGCCGGGCAAGTGTACTACGCACCTCCACACTCATTCCACCATCAATCCACCAAAGCAGGAGTAGGGTCTTATGCCTCGCGGCGGCCCAAACCTGGGTAAATTGCTTGTGTGCTCTCTGCCGTGCTGCCATGCGCTGATCTGCTCTTTGTGCAACGTGACGTCCCCCCGCCAAACCAGCAAGGGGACACCCGGTCCCATAGGTGGCCGTGGATATCCCGCGACATCTTTGGCGCGCCCGGTAGGCGGGTGCACTTGCGCGAACCTGAAAGCGTACGCAACGCGTTATCTTCGTCGCCATCTTCACCTTCGATGACGCCATTGACCATGGCGCCCAAGAAGAAGAAGTCCGGCCCTTCGGCCCATCCATCCACCTCGAAGGCTCCGCCGCCCACAGCCTCTAATGCTGCGGGGGATGTAGAGACAAGCGAGGACATGAGTGCTGCTAGGGGCATGGCTAGAGCAGGTGGCGCTACCACTGCTCCCCCTGCGGCCGACACGGGAGCTGGAGATGTCGGAGGAGAACAACGTCAGCAGCGTCTCAACGGTCACGCTCCACAAGGTGTGGACGAGGGGGTCACTCTGCTCGCTCGCCCTCCTCCCACCAGCGGGCACAACCACAACAACGATGCTCGGTCCGGGGCGAGCCATCGCCCACCAGCTGCCCCACCACGGGGACGGTCATGGCGCATGTGCCTCCTCCCGGGCGAGCCGACCAGACCGCTGCACCCAACGGAGCCACTAACCCTCGAGCACCACCGCCGCGTGACCCCGCTGCCCAAGTGGACATTCCATAGCTACATGGGCGCGGCACTACCGCCGTCGCCGCCGCTGGCACTGTTAGGAGCCAGACGACGGTACAGTCGACGTCATCAACATCTATGCCAAGCACGGCCACGGAGGCCATGGCGCCAGCTCAGCTATTACTGAGGTTTCCGCCGGCAGCCGAGCAGATGGATGAATGGCGTGCCAACATCCAGAGCCTGCTCGGTTTCGCTGAGGCTGGGGGCTCGCGATGAGCCGGCCCGCCACGAACTCCCCAAGCGATGGCAACCGCCCGCACTGCTGGCCGAACGGACGGGGCTGTCCCCACGTGCAGTCCCCACCACGGCAGCCGACGCGGGCGCAGCAGAATCAAGACCGCAACGACGTCTCGATGGTCTCTTCCGACCCTCGAGCACGTCCAGGCCAACGTCGAGCCCCGGAGGATAGGCGGTGGGGAGACGCGCGCGTCGTCATGGATCGGTGCCCCAATGACCTCCGCCGGACCGACGGGTGTGGCGGCCTCAACGTCGATGAGCCTGCGCTTGGTGTTAGTAGGTGCCTAACTTTCGAGGTCGGCTACCCTGCCTTTACACGAGAGCTGCGGCAAGTCCGTTGGCCGTCCGTTCGCACGTTCAAGCCAGAGATACCTGAGAAGTACGACGGAAGGCTGAACCCGGCAAAGTTCCTGAGCATCTACACCATCGCTGTTGAGGCTGCCGGGGGGAAGAGACGAGAAGGTGTTCGCCAACTACTTCCCTTTGGCCCTCAAGTCCAATGTGAGCTCCTGGCTGATGCAGCTGCCGGAGAACTCCATTTCGTCATGGGCAGATCTGTGCCACGAGTTCATCGGTGCCTTAACCGGTGTCCACCAAGAGCCTGGCAGGCCCAACGACCTGCAGCTTCTCCAGCAGAAGGAAGGAGAAACCCTCTGTAAGTATTTACAGAGATTCAGTAAAGTTCATAGAAATATTCCAAATAACCATCCGACAACCGTTGTAGCAGCCTTCCAGTCCAATGTGCGCAACCGTCGCATTCGTTCTAAGATAAATGTGCGGTTGCCTAAGACTGTAAGGAGCTGTACACACTGGTGGATAAGTGTGCTCGGATGTAGGAAGGAAGGAAGTTGCCCAGAGGGGAGGATTGCATCAATGTTGATTCAAAGGATGATGATGAATCAACCAGTCAGAGAAAGGGCAAGAAGCGTAGTAAGAAGCCAAGAGATAAGGTGGTGATGACTGTAGAAGGTTCGGGCACACCTAGTACCGGCAAGGTCAAGGCTGAGGCCCCCGGCAAGGAAGCTGCCATGTGCGCTGCCTGCCGGGAAGCCGCCGCCGCTGAAAAAGTTGGGAAAGGTGATGGCCCGTGATATCTACTACACAACCTTCTTGTAGAAGTTGTTGGGCCTCCAAGTGCAGAGGTTTGTAGGACAGTAGAAAATTTCCCTCAAGTGGATGACCTAAGGTTTATCAATCCGTGGGAGGCGTAGGATGAAGATGGTCTCTCTCAAACAACCCCTGCAACCAAATAACAAAGAGTCTCTTGTGTCCCCAACACACCCAATACAATGGTAAATTGTATAGGTGCACTAGTTCGGCGAAGAGATGGTGATACAAGTGAAATATGGATGGTAGATATAGGTTTTTGTAATATGAAAATATAAAATAGCAAGGTAACGAGTAATAAAAGTGAGCAAAAACGGTATAGCAATGCTTCGAAACAAGGCCTAGGGTTCATACTTTCACTAGTGCAAGTTCTCTCAACAATAACAACATAATTAGATCATATAACCATCCCTCAACATGCAACAAAGAGTCACTCCAAAGTCACTAATAGCGGAGAACAAACAAAGAGATTATTGTAGGGTACGAAACCACCTAAAATTTATTCTTTCCGATCAATCCATTGGGCTATTCCTATAAGTGTCACAAACAGCCCTAGAGTTCGTAGTAAAATAACACCTTAAGACACAAATTAACAAAAAACCTAATGTCACCTAGATACTCCAATGTCACCATAAGTATCCGTGGGAATGATTATACGATATGCATCACACAATCGCAGATTCATCTATTCAACCAACACAAAGAACTTCAAAGAGTGCCCCAAAGTTTCCACCAGAGAGTTAAGACGAAAACGTGTGCCAACCCCTATGCATAGATTCCTAAGGTCACGGAACCCGCAAGTTGATCACCAAAACATACATCAAGTGAATCAATAGAATACCCCATTGTCACCACGGGTATCCCATGCAAGACATACATCAACTGTTCTCAAATCCTTAAAGATTCAATCCGATAAGATGACTTCAAAGGGAAAACTCAATCCATTACAAGAAGATAGAGGGGGAGAAACATCATCAGATCCAACTATAATAGCAAAGCTCACGGTACATCAAGATCGTGCCATATCAAGAACACGAGAGGGAGAGAGAGAGAGAGAGAGAGATAGAGATCAAACACATAGCTACTAGTACATACCCTCAGCCCGGAGGGTGAACTACTCCCTCCTCGTCATGGAGAGCGCCGGGATGATTAATATGGCCATCGGTGATGGATCCCCCCGCCGGCAGGGTGCCGGAACAGGGTCCCGATTGGTTCTTGGTGGCTACAGAGGCTTGCAGTGGTGGAACTCCCGATCTAGGTTTCTTTCTGGGGGTTTCTGTATTTATAGGATTTTTTGGCGTCGGTCTCACCTTAGAGGGGGGGGGGGGGTCTCCGAGTCATCCACGAGATAGGGGGAGCGCCCAGGGGGTAGGGCGCGCCCTCCACCCTTGTGGATGGCTCGAGACTCTTCTGGCCCAACTCTTTTACTCCCGGGGCTTCTTTTGGTCCATAAAAAATCATAAAAAGTCGGCACGTCAATTGGACTCTGTTTGGTATTCCTCTTCTGTAAAACTCAAAAACAAGGAAAAAACAGAAATTGGCACTGGGCTCTAGGTTAATAGGTTAGTCCCAAAAATCATATAAAACAACATATAAATGCATATAAAACATCCAAGATGGATAATATAATAGCATGGAATAATAAAAAACTATAGATACGTCGGAGACGTATCAAGCATCCCCAAGCTTATTTCTTGCTCGTCCTCGAGTAGGTAAATGATAAAAACAGAATTTTTGATGTGGAATGCTACCTAATATATTTATCAATGTAATCTTCTTTATTGTGGCAAGAATATTCAGATCCATAAGATTCCAAACAAAAGTTTAATATTGACATGAAAACAATAATACTTCAAGCATACTAACAAAGCAATCATGTCTTCTCAAAATAAAATGGCCAAAGCAAGCTATCGGTACAAAATCATATAGTCTGGCTATGCTCTATCTTCATCACACAAAATATTTAAATCATGCACAACCTCGATGACAAGCCAAGCAATTGTTTCATACTTTTGATGTTCTCAAACTTTTTCAATCTTCACGCAATACATGAGCGTGAGCTATGGACATAGCACTATAGGTGGAATAGAATGGTGGTTGTGGAGAAGACAAAAAGGAGAAGACAGTCTCACATCAACTAGGCGTATCAACGGGCTATGGAGATGCCCATCAATAGATATCAATGTGAGTGAGTAGGGATTTCCGTGCAACGGATGCACTAGAGCTATAAGTGTCTGAAAGCTCAAAAATAAACTAAGTGGGTGTGCATCCAACTCGCTTGCTCACGAAGACCTAGGGCATTTTGAGGAAGCCCATCATTGGAATATACAAGCCAAGTTCTATAATGAAAGATTCCCACTATTATATGAAAGTGACAACATAGGAGACTCTCTATCATGAAGATCATGGTGCTAATTTGAAGCACAAGTGTGTTAAAAGGATAGTAGCATTGCCCCTTCTCTCTTTTTCTCTCATTTTTTTTGTTTTTTGGGCCTTCTCTTTTTTTATGGCCTCTTTTTTTTCGTCCGGAGTCTCATCCCGACTCGTGGGGGAATCATAGTCTCCGTCATCCTTTCCTCACATGGGACAATGCTCTAATAATGATGACCATCACACTTTTATTTATTTACAACTCAAGAATTACAACTCGATACTTAGAACAAAATATGACTCTATATGAATGCCTCCAGCGGTGTACCGAGATGTGCAATGAATCAAGAGTAACATGTATGAAAGAATTATTAAGGTGGCTTTACCACAAATACGATGTCAACTACATGATCATGCAAAGCAATATGACAATGATGAAGCGTGTTATAATAAACGGAACGGTGGAAAGTTGCATGGCAATATATCTCGGAATGGCGATGGAAATGCCATAATAGGTAGGTATGGTGGCTGTTTTGAGGAAGGTATATGGTGGGTGTATGGTACCGGCGAAAGTTGCGCGGCACAAGAGAGGCTAGCAATGGTGTAAGGGTGAAAGTGCGTATAATCCATGGAATCAACATTATTCATAAAGAACTCACATGCTTATTGCAAAAATGTATTAGTTATCAAAACAAAGTACTACGCACATGCTCCTAGGGGATAGATTGGTAGGAAAAGACCATCTCTCGTCCCCGACCGCCACTCATAAGGAAGACAATTAAAAAATAAATCATGCTCCGACTTCATCACATAACGGTTCGCCATACGTGCATGCTACGTGAATCACAAACTTTGACACAAGTATCTCTAAAATTCACAACTACTAAACTAGCATGACTCTAATATCACCATCTTCATATCTCAAAACAATCATATGGAATCAAACTTATCATAGTATTCAATGCACTTTATATGATTTTTTTTATTATATCCCTCTTGGATACCCATCATATTAGGACTAGTTTTATAACCCAAGAAAATTACCATGCTGTTTAAGAGTCTCAAAATAATATAATTTCAGCATGATAGTTCATCTATTTCTTCAAAATAAAACCACCGTCGTGCTCTAAAAAGATATAAGTGAAGCACTAGAGCAAATGACAAATACTCCAAAAGATATAAGTAAAGATCAATGAGTAGTCGAATAATTATGTAACTATGTGAAGACTCTCTAACATTTAATAATTTCAGATCTTGGGATTTTTTTCAAACAGCAAACAAAACAAAATAAAATAAAATGACGCTCCAAACACATATCATGTGGTGAATAAAAATACAGCTCCAAGTAAGGTTACCGATGAATGAAGACGAAAGAGGGGATGCCATCCGGGGCATCCCCAAGCTTAGGCTCTTGGTTGTCCTTGAATATTACCTTGGGGTGCCTTGGGTCCCAATCTTAGGCTCTTGACACTCCTTATTCCATAGTCCATCGAATCTTTACCCAAAACTTGAAAACTTCACAACACAAAACTTAACAGAAAACTCGTAAGCTCCGTTAGTATAAGAAAATAAATCACCACTTAGGTACTGTTGTGAACTCATTGTAAATTCATATTGGTGTAATATCTACTGTATTCCAACTTATCTATGGTTCATACCCTCCGATACTACTCATAGATTCATCAAAATAAGCAAACAACACATAGAAAACAGAATCTGTCAAAAACAGAACAGTCTGTAGTAATCTGTAACTCTCGAATACTTCTGTAACTCCAAAAATTCTGAAATAAATTGTTGAACGTGAGGAATTTGTCTATTAATCTTCTGCAAAAATAATCAACTCAAAATTACGCTTCTGTTAAAAATGAAAATTATTCTCGTGAGTGCAAAGTTTCTGTTTTTTACAGCAAGATCGCATTAACTTTCACCCAAGTCTTCCCAAAGGTTCTACTTGGCACTTTATTGAAACAAAATCTATAAAACATGATTACTACAGTAGCTTAATCATGTGAACACCCAAAATCAGTAAGGGTAAATATTGGGTTGTCTCTCAACAAGCGCTTTTCTTTAATGCCTTTTAGCTAGGCATGCTGATTTCAACGATGCTCACATGAAAGATAAGAATTGAAATATAAAGAGAGCATCATGAAGAATATGACTAGCACATTTAAGTCCAACCCACTTCCTATGAATAGGGATTTTGTGAGCAAACAACTTATGGGAACAATAATCAACTAGCATAGGAAGGCAAAACAAGCATAACTTTAAAACTTTAAGCACATAGAGAGGAAACTTGATATTATTGCAATTTCTACAAGCATATATTCCTCCCTCATAATAATTTTAAGTAGCATAATGAATGAATTCAACAATATAACCATCACATAAAGCATTCTTTTCATGATCCCCAAGCATACAAATTTTGTTACTCTCCACATAAGCGGATTTCTTCTCATGAATAATAGTGGAAGCAAACTCAACAAAATAATTATCAAGTGAGGCATAATCCAATAGAAAACTAAAATCATGATGAAAATTTTCATGGTTATCATTATTCTTAATAGCATACAAGTCATCACAATAATCATCATAGATAGCAACTTTGTTCTCATAATCAATTGGAACCTCTTCCGAAATAGTGGATTCATCACTAAATAAAGTCATGACCTCTCCAAATCCACTTTCATAATTATCACAATAAGATTCAACACCGTCCAAAATAGCGGGATCATTACTTACTAAAGTTGACACTCTTCCAAACCCACTTTCATCAATATAATCATCATAAATAGGAGGCATGCTATCATCAAAATAAAAAGTCTCATCAAAACTTGGGGGACTAAAAATATCATCTTCATCAAACATAACATCCCCAAGCTTGTGGCTTTGAATTTGATTAGCATCATGGATATTCAAGGAATTCATACTAACAACATTGCAATCATGCTCATCATTCAAAGATTTAGTGCCAAACATTTTAATGCATTCTTCTTCTAACACTTTGGCACAATTTTCCTTTCCATCATTGTCACGGAAGACATTAAAAAGATGAAGCATATGTGGAAACCTCAATTCCATTTTTTTGTAGTTTTCTTTATAGACTAAACTAGTGATAAAACAAGAAACTAAAAGATTCAGTTGCAAGATCTAAAGATATACCTTCAAGCACTAACCTCCCCGGAAACGGCGCCAGAAAAGAGCTTAGTTGAAAGGGTGTTAGTGCCGCTTACATAGCCTCCCCGGCAACGGCGCCAGAAAAGAGCTTGATGTCTACTACACATCCTTCTTCTTGTAGACGTTGATGGGCCTCCAAGTGCAGAGGTTTGTAGGACAGTAGCAAATTTCCCTCAAGTGGATGACCTAAGGTTTATCAATCCATGGGAGGCGTAGGATGAAGATGGTCTCTCTCAAACAACCCTGCAACCAAATAACAAAGAGTCTCTTGTGTCCCCAACACATCCAATACAATGGTAAATTGTATAGGTGCACTAGTTCGGCGAAGAGATGGTGATACAAGTGCAATATGGATGGTAGATATAGGTTTTTGTAATATGAAATTATAAAAACAACAATGTAACAAGTAATAAAAGTGAGCGAAAACGGTATTGCAATGCTTCGAAACAAGGCCTAGGGTTCATACTTTCACTAGTGCAAGTTCTCTCAACAATAATAACATAATTAGATCATATAAAAATCCCTCAACATGCAAAAAAGAGTCACTCCAAATTCACTAATAGCGGAGAACAAACGAAGAGATTATTGTAGGGTACGAAACCACCTCAAAGTTTTTCTTTCCGATCAATCCATTGGGCTATTCCTATAAGTGTCACAAACAACCCTAGAGTTTGTAGTAAAATAACACATTAAGACACAAATCAACCAAAACCCTAATGTCACCTAGATACTCCAATGTCACCACAAGTATCCATGGGTATGATTATACGATATGCATCACACAATCACAGATTCATCTATTCAACCAACACAAAGAACTTCAAAGAGTGCCCCAAAGTTTCTACCGAAGAGTCAAGACGAAAATGTGTGACAACCCCTATGCATAGATTCCCAAGGTCACGGAACCCGCAAGTTGATCACCAAAACATACATCAAGTGAATCAATAGAATACCCCATTGTCACCACGGGTATCCCACGCAAGACATACATCAAGTGTTCTCAAATCCTTAAAGACTCAATCCGATGAGATGACTTCAAAGGGAAAACTCAATCCATTACAAGAATATAGAGGGGGAGAAACATCATAAGATCCAACTATAATAGCAAAGCTCATGGTACATCAAGGTCGTGCCATATCAAGAACATGAAAAAGAGAGATTAAACACATAGCTACTGGTACATACCCTTAGCCCCGAGGGTGGACTACTCCCTCCTCGTCATGGACAGCGACGGGATGATGAAGATGTCCACCGGTGATGGATCCCCCCTCCGGCAGGGTGCCGAAACAGGGTCCCGATTGGTTTTTGGTGGCTACAGAGGCTTGCGGCTGCAGAACTCCCGATCTAGGTTTCTTTCTGGGGGTTTCTGTATTTATAGGAATTTTTGGCGTCGGTCTCACATTAGGGGGGAGGGGGTCTCCGAGTCATCCACGAGATAGGGGGAGCGCCCAGGGGGCAGGGCACGCCCTCCACCCTTGTGGATGGCTCGGGACTCTTCTGGCCCAACTCTTTTACTCCCGGGGCTTCTTTTGGTCCATAAAAAATCATCAAAAATTGGCACGTCAATTGGACTCCGTTTGGTATTCATTTTTTTGTAGAACTCAAAAACAAGGAAAAAACAGAAAATGGCACTGGGCTCTAGGTTAATAAGTTAGTCCCAAAAATCATATAAAACAACATATAAATGCATATAAAACATCCAAGATGGATAATTTAATAGCATGAAATAATAAAAAATTATAGATACACTGGAGACGAATCAGCCCGTACTGCAAGATCCACCGAACCAAAGGACATGACCTTTAGGAGTGCTGTCAAGTTGAACAGCTTGTTAAGAAATAGAGGGCTGAGTATGATAAGCGTGATAAGGAGAGAGGACATAATGCTGCTGGCGGTAAGGGCCGAGGCGGTGGAGCAAATCGCCCAGGCAAACCCATTCGGAACCAAGGAAACCCGCCAGGGGCCAAGAGAAGGAAATCTGTGATGATGTGAGTGATGAAGGGAATGAAGAGGAAACTAGTGAGCAGGAATTTCAGAAGGCCACTAACACCCTATGCATTGATGGAGGTGCATCTTTGCACACCTCTCATCGCCAACTCAAGCGATGGCACGAGAGGTCAATGCTGTGGAACCAGCGCCCGAGGCCCAAAAGCCGCTCAAATGGTCCCGCACGCCCATCATCTTTGATGAGGAGGACCACCCTGGCCGTACCACTGCGGTAGGGTGTTTGCCATTGTTGGTCTCCCGAACAATTTGCAACCTCAAGGTCACAAAGATGTTAGTGGATGGTGGGGCCAGGTTGAATCTGATTTCCCCGACAGTCATCAACAAGCTCCATATAGGAGAAGAGGAGCTAGAGGTTACGGGCACGTTTCAAGGAGTCAATCCCGGCAGGAGCCATCCCAAGGGGAAGATTATGTTGCCGGTGATATTTGGGGGAGAACTGAACTATTAGACTGAGAAGATTGTGTTTGATGTGGTCGATCTCCCCCTGCCGTACAATGGGATTTTGGGACAACGGCCTTGGATAATTTCATGGCAGCGTCTCACTATGCTTATAACTCTTTGAAGATGCCTGGGCCACTGGTAGTCATCACTATCCCATCGGATGAGAAGGATGCAATTATCTGCGTGGGCAGCAGCTCTCGCCAAGGAAAGCAAAGGAAAGAAGAAGGATTGAAGGGCCTCCGGCAAGGAGTCCAGGAAGCGTGCCCCCTCCGAGTGCACGACACCCATTGAGGACGTGCCGGAGTGTTCTAACAGCAAGAGATCCAAGGTTGCTGCACCCCAAGTGAAGAAGGTCCCGGCAGGGCTGGCTGGCATTGATGGTACTTTCACTATCAGCGCTACCCTTGATGACAAATAGGAAAGCATGCTCGTTGCCTTCCTGCAGGCGAATATCAATGTGTTTGCCTAGCAACCATCTGATATCCCCGGTGTTCCCAGCGAGGTAATCGAGCACCACCTTGCTGTTTGCCCACATGCCAGACCCGTCAAGCAGAAAGTCCAGAAGTAGGCCTTAGAGCGGCAGCAGTTCATTGCTGAGGAAATCAAGAAGCTAGAGGCAGCTGGTTTGGTCAGAGGAGCACTGCACCCTACGTGGTTGGCAAACCCAGTGGTGGTCCGGAAGGCGAATGGGAAATGGAGGCTCTGTATTGATTTCACATATCTCAACAAGGCTTGCCCGAAGGACCCATTTCCCTTACCGTGCATCGACCAGATTGTGGATTCCACTTCAGGATGTGATTTTCTCTCCTTTCTGGATGCATACCCCGGATATCACCAGATCCTCATGTCCAAAGAAGACGAGGAGAAGACATCGTTCATCACTCCATGTGGTACGTATTGCTTTGTCCGCATGCCTTTCGAATTAAAGAGTGTTGGGTCCACTTTTGCAAGAGCAGTCCAGATTGGTTTTGAGCCACAGTTGCACGGAAATATAGAAGCCTATATGGATGACATCATGGTCAAAACCAAGGATAAGACCAACCTTATCTAGGATTTTGAGGAGACATTTGCTAATCTGCACAAGATCAACTTGAAGCTTAATCCGGAGAAGTGTGTATTCGGTGTTCCCTCCGGCAAGCTACTTGGATTCTTCGTGTCCCATCGGGGGATTGAATCCAACCCCGACAAGATCAAGGCCATTGAGTAGATCCAAGCACCAAGGATAGTTAAGGATGTAAGGCGCTTGACGGGATGCATTGCCGCGCTGTGCATTTAATGCACCCTATTAGCCCGCAGAGTTAGGCATGATAGCACTATTTGCTATCATATCAGTGGATAATGACCACTTTGCCACTGTGGCGACCCCTTAATCTATAAAATGAAGGACCATGGCAATCGTAGGAGGGGTTAGAGGGTTGTAAAGTTGAAGAACCCAAGCCACCATACGCACTTAGTCGCTACAGCCCCGAGGAAAACCTTGACGGGCAAGTGTACTACACACCCCCACATTCATTCCACCATGAATCCACCAAAGCAGGAGTAGGGTCTTACGCCTTGCGGCGGCCCAAACCTGGGTAAATTGCTTGTGTCCTCTCTGCCGTGTTGCCGTGCGCTGATCTGCTCTTTGTGCAATGTGATGTCCCCCCGCCGAACCAGCAAGGGGCCACCCAGTCCCATAGGTGGCCGTGGATATCCCGCGACAGCTGGAGAAGAATTGCGTGGCAGCGTTAAGATCTTGAACGGTGCGAAACCATATGATACAGCGACGGCTAGGGTAGAGCCTGTTAGGTCGGTCGTGCGAGTAAGACCAAGTATAATAGTGGGCCTTTGGCCCAAACCCCACGTCCAAGTCAATAATAGCCCCACTATCCAAAAGAATCAGAAACGGCTGAGTAATTAAGTCATCTGTTAATTATTAATTAATGACTTAATAAATTTTCTGACCAACACAAATATAGACCAGGTGCATAGCTTTTGTCCTTGGACAGGCTCATTCCCGAAGAGCGCGCGTGTAGGTTTCCTATTATCATGCTCATGCAAATGCTAGAATAGATCACATTATAAAGTGGTGAATCTCACACTCACCTAGCAGTATGGGACTAAACTTTAGTCCCACTCTCACCACACTTAGAGCATGGTTAATAGTATAGCCAACATCCGGCTATATGAAGTTGACACATCATAACCAACTTAATAGCCTGCTAGTACAATAGTTAGTCCCTTTAGTATAATACTATATCATTAATAATGGCCCCACCTTTTGTCTCACAAAGTATGTTGGAGCTCCTGCTACAATCGGCTACAAGTTTACAACCCGCTTATCTTCTCTCTCCTCTTCTCTCTCCTTCAACTAAGCACAAATACTATATATAAATCCTTATAGCCTGCTTATGTCATCTAATTGTAGTACTTGCTCTAAAGTTACTCTCCACTGTGTAGTCTGAAATGCTTTGGGCGTGGGCGGCGGTGCCCTCGGTCAACGCCCGCTCAACGGAAGCAGTGAGAGGTCACGTTGCCCTGACTTGCCATCAATGTGGAGCGGCGGGCTCAGCTGGCGCCGGGCGGGAAGCGCGCGCGGGAGGGGGGAGATGTTTTTGGTGGGCCAAGAAGATGAGAAGCCAACTTGGGGTCAGTCCGGACGGGGAAATATCATGTGCTCCAATACTCACTAGTTTCATGCATATGACACTAGTCTATGTTACTACTCCCTCCTTTCCGGTTTATAGTGCTCAACTTGAAAATCTCACCAACCAAGGTAGATGATGAGTGGTGGAATACTTTTTGTAATTTGCAAAAGCACCCAATTAATGCTCTTGTTTTCCTCAAAAATTTATGTTTACCATTGTATTAATTGCAATGCATGCATGCATAAAGTACATGCATTGGTCAATTTTCTCTTAATACTTGCATGCAATTATGTAATGCACCTTGAAATCTAAACTTGTGATGGGGAACAACCAAATTGATCCTTATAAAATGGAAAAACTAAGATTTTGAGATAAACCCTATAAACCGGAAAGGAGGGAGTGACATACTAATGTTATGATGGCTTCATTTATTAGCTTGCAGACTCATCTTGTCCTGAGAAACGCTATGTTATAGTAACATATTATGTTGCCACTTCTCATTAACTACTTGCCACATAAGCAAAAGTTTCTTGGAGTGCGCTAAGTTACTCCCACTATAACTAGTCGTACAAAGTGTGGGCTATGTAGAGGGCGTAGTAAGCAAGCTTCTCACCGTTCTGCGAGTTGACATGACACATCAAAATAGTAGTTTTTTATTTCAAAATGCACACCAAAGTAACAGTGTAGTAGTCTCCAAAAAGGGCCGACCATGTCCATGGCTACCATCCCATCTCGTGCTCCGTCATTGAGTATGTGCACGATTCACGTGCCATTCAAGAAAAAAATTGCATACGTTCCATTGAAGAAAAAAATTAAAAACAAACACTCCACCGCGTCATGGTCGAACTTTGATTCGTCCACGCGTGGTTCCCGGCCCTCCACTAAGTGAACAACTACCAAACGCGTCAAATTATCACGTGAGCTACCTCTTCATCTAGAAATGAGTTCCACCGTGTACCCGCACGCATGTGTTAGGGAATGAGGCACATAGTACGTGCGTCCGTGCGTGCAATTTTTCTCCTCGTGCACGTACTCCTTTTTTGGTGGGTGATTCGTGCACATACTCGGCCTACATTGTTGTCCGTTGGTGAGTCTCACTTATCTCTACATCTCAACATGTAAATCTACATCTGCATCTACATCTACACTACATCTACATCTACATCTACATCTACATCTACATCTACATCTACATCTACATCTACATCTACATCTACATCTACATCTACATCTACCTCTACTATAATACAACAAGTTTTAAACATGAGACCAACATTTTCTTGCATGACACGACCAGCCCGTATCGCTTCTTGCTCCTCGTCTCTCTCAAAGTGCGTCCGACAGGCGATTTTGCTGTCGAGTGAGGTCGGTTCACTCACACTCGGTCCCACATGTTATAAATCTAAAACGAATACTGACCAGCAGACCATTGAAAGAAGTATATTTTTCACCCTCAAATGTAAGTTGATCTACAAATAACCCCCAAAGTCAATTTTGGTACAATTTTTACCCTCAAATCTCTAAAACCGGGTATATCACCCCTTGAGCGATTTTAGTGTTCACATGTTAGAGTTTAGGCGGTTTTGATTGTTGACTAGGAATTGACTAATTATTTACACTAGTGAGATGGTAACGACGCCGTCGGAAGCCGCAGATGTCATCAGAGATGTACCCAATGGACCCCGACCTTCCCTACGAGGAGAGGAGATCATGCGGGTGCCTTTCAAGCTCAAGGGGTCGTTAGGCTACATCGTCGGCTCGTCGCTCACCTACCTCTAGTCCTCCCAGAGCCTCTATCATTGTCGCGCAGCTCATGGTGGCGCTCATTTGTAGGTGGGTGCTGCTAGCTTGGAGACATAGTTGAGTTAATCGAGCCCTACTTGAAAATCAATTGTGTCCTTGGCCTAAGCTCCACCACTACTAGAAGAAAACTCATGCAGAGGAGGTCGATGAGAGGCAGCACCGTGCTACCTACATTGGTCGTTTGATTCATAGGATAGAATGCTATAAGATTTTTTCCCATGTAATCATGTGTTAATTGGCAATCTAGCATCCACCCAACTTTTTTTCACTTCCTTTTTTTTCCTGTGTCAAACGCTCTATATTTTAGGGGAACACTGTGTTAATGCTATGGGATTCAAGTGGACATGCCACTCCAATCCTGTATTTTTCTTCACGAAGAGAGTACTTGCTGCTGCAAGAGCACTGTGTTAATGATGTGCCGCTGCAAGAGCCGCCTATATTAATTAACCGTGCAGCAGTTCATTTAGTAGTACTAGGTTAGTAGGTGACTTTGCGCTTGGCTCTTCTCCTCTTCCGGAAGTCCAACAATAATGATGGTACTACAATAGTACTTCTAGCAATCTGACACCAAATGAACTGCTGCGCGTCCACCGCTTGTAAGCAAAAGTTTGTCCTCGTGCCGCGAGCCAGCGCGCACGCGTTGGCGAGGGAGCTCGTCGTTCTGCGAGTTGACATGACACATCAAAGTTATTTAGTCTCTCCAAAAAGGGCCGACCATGTCCATGGCTACCATCCCGAGCTCCGTCATTGAGTACATGCACTATTCACGTGCCATCGAGGAGAAAAAATATTGCGTAATAGTACTAGGTGCCATCGAAGTGCACAACTCACTTACGCACTGCTTATCTCCATTTTCTTGCATGACACGTGCACCTTGATGTTAGATGTCCCGCGTGTTGGCAAAAGGATGAACAAAGCTCACGTAAAAAAGTGGAAGAACATAGGGCCTGTTTGGTTCCCAGCCTAAGGTTGCCACGTCTAACCTTAGTCATGCCACAACATCTTAGACATGTGTTTGGTTCATTGCCACACTTCTCTAGTTATATGGTCCACATGTCATAGGCTCAATTTTTTGCCAAATCTTGCAACACTTGTGGTGGCCATAGCCACACTTTTTGTGGCAGCCACACTTGCCTAAGGTTAGTTGTGGCAAAGGGGCTGTTTGGTTCTAGGCCTAGCATTGCGACACTTTGCCACACATTTTTGCCAAGCTTGCCTAAGGTTAGTTCATCAAAATGAGAGCCACAAGTTGGCAAGCCTAAGGGAATCCTGCCTTATTTTTTGTGTGTATGCCATGTGGGGTCCAAGTGTGGCTTGACTAAGGTGTGGCTTGAACCAAACACTCGCCTCATAGATTCTATCCTCATAGATTCCCGACGACCGAGAAGGAGCAAGGAATCTCGCGGTAGAGCGTCTGCACTCATAATATTTTATACTACTATCTCCGTCCAGGTGAATAAGTCATCTTTGGTTGTGCACCGTGACCAAGAAGGAGGAAAAAACAAGAGAACTTAATGTTTATTTGCTAATTAATAGCATTGCATGCAATGAACTAACCACTGCAAGTTGTGTTTGGTAGTCTCGAGTCATTGAAAACATGCATGCCCACATCTCTTATTGGTTAATATGTCAAGAAACAAGAATGTTTATTTGCTAATTAATAGCATTACATGCACGCCCAACGACCGAGAAGGAGCAAGGAACCTCGTGGTGGAGCGTCTGCACTCATAATAATTTATATTATTCAGCAATATAAAATCAACCAATCATCTCCATAGTAGACCGGAAGAGTACGAAACACGGCAGCCCAGTGTAGTTACATCATACTGTACATGGCCAACCCACGCTATCACCATATTTCTTGGCCTCCGTGGGACACCTAGCTCTAGTAATCCAGTAGCCCATATCACTTCTCGCTCCTCGTGTGTCTCAAAGTGCGGCAGGCTGGCGTTTTTGCCGTCTATTGAGGTCGGTTAACTCATCACATGTTAGCGACATGCCAAGTGCATTCTAAAAAAATTATTGTACTCTATTGTTATGCCAATAAGAGGAAGCGCTTTGATCGACGGACCAAACGAGACAGGCGTGCCGTCTTGGTGAGTGGGTCCGATTTCTCTTTTGAACTTGTTTGGTGTAGTAGTAACACTTGGTTTTGACTATTGATAAGATTTTATATAGGGCCTAATGTATTCTTCGAGGATACCTTTGACTATTGATAAGATTTTATATAATTTGAAAATTATATCATTCGAAGATCCTTTCACGTTCCGTTTTCAGAAAAAAAATATCCTTTCACGTACGAATTTGACTATATGCTTTGAAAAACGTGCATGTCCTATACTGCTCCTGTTTGGATACTCTAACTTAGCTAGAGGTTAGACTAACTCATGACTAACCCTGAACTAACTGTAGCTAAAGAGGTGTTTGGGTGACAGGGTTAGATTGACAATAAATGCACATGATGGAGAGAGAAAAGTGATTTTTCAGTGGGCCCAATGAGAACTATCTCCAATTAGCACCTCTTGGGTGGGATAGTTTTTTTGGTGGGTTCGATGCAACTTGCTCCAGTTTAACCCTCATGCTTGGATACTTTAGGGCTATTTAAGCCCCAACTAGCTCGAACTAACTCTAACCCATGGATCCAAACAGGGCCAAAGTTAGTCTTGGAAAACGCATTAAGCCCTATATACATGGACAGACGGAGTACATGATACTAGCAAACGCTCACCATTAGTAGTAGTTCATTGGTTGGTTTCGAACTTTGACTCAGTTGCTATGCTGCTACCGTCCAATATTCGCGTGTGGTTGTTTCTAGAGTAAAAAAAGGAGGTACTAGTACTTACTGTGGGAAAGGTGAAGTGATGTTTGCTTCTCTCGAGCAACTTATTACACTGGGAATATGGGAGTACCAACGGACTCAACAAACAGAGAAATGATGGTTGCTTCGTCCGAGCAACTTACTATGGAGAAGGTGGGGCTCTATGATTTGACTGCTCACTAGTCATTACTACCGCGGCGCAACGACCGGGGTGAATCTTTCCCTGCAGCTGTGCACTCAATATTGCTGCATGGCAAGTGGAGCCGGATGAAGGATGTCCCACATGTCAGCGAAACGAAGTTGAATTGTTTCTGGCAATTCTATCAATCCTTCAGGATTTGTTTATATGTATGCATAATTTTAATGAAATTGTACTGTGATGCTACGAAGGTTTCAACTTTGGTTCCCACAGGAAAAAAAGGTTTCAACCTAGGATTCATGTGTCCTCTTGCCTCAAGATTATCTCGTTACAAAATTCCATCAAATACAAATGAAACTACCATGGCTACTAATGCATCTCAATGGTTCGCAGATCAGCGCCAATATTCACATCAAAACTGAAGGCAAAGTTGTGAGAAGGTGTACAAATAAAGAAAAATATATAATTGATCGATGTTGTTTGTAGGCATGGCTCCATTTCCTGGGCACGGTGTTCATTGGTTGGCAGCTAGTTTCACCCAGCTCTGTAGCCAAAAAAGAGGTGTATGGAGGACACCACAATCCGATCATTTTGTGCAGCTCCACTAAAATCGAGCTGACCATCCCTGTTTGCAAAGATATCCAGTCAGTGTGATTACAATAATAGTGGAACTAGATGATGAAACATAACACACACAAATAGAAGCCGATCACCTCTGCAATCTCTCTTTTGGACTAACTACTTGTTGGAGAAGATTAGGAACGGAGTTGGATGAGGAGGATAACAAAACCAATCTCCCTTTCTGCAGTCCCACAAAAATGTAAAAAGTTGCCCGTGTGACATTTTGGCGGAACTGCACAAAACACTCTTAAGAAAAAAGTGATTTGTGCAGTTCACCAAAAGGTCGCAATAGCAACGAGGTGAAATGGACAGCCCTGTTTGCAAAAGGAGGTAGAAAGGAAACAATTACCGCCCAATAACACGAGTTGAAGACACATACGCCGACAAAAAAGAAGCATATTCCATGTAATAAGGGAAAGATAGCGGCATGGTGGTTTATCAAAAACGGTTTGAGGACGAGATTGCAAGATGGAAAGTACGCCGACCGAGATACGTTTTAAGCAAACAACTAAAGAAGATCCACATGCAGGATTTTCCACGTGCAGCAACACGGGAATATGGGCAGTGGAGCAAGGCCGGAGGAAGCTATACCTGAGGGTCGTTAGGATGAAGCTAGGAGGGTACCGGCGGCCAGGATCTGCCCATACTGCGGCAGCGAGCAAGTGGCGAAGGCCCTGCATGACCGGAGCTTGGTCAGAGAGAACGATGGGTACGCAGATCAGGACGTGCTGCCTCAACACCGTCGAACCGAGAAATGATGCACATCCTCCCTTTCCACTGGCAGATGGGATGCGGCCGGATCACTGACCAACAGTGAGAGAGAGAGGCCACCGCCGCCTTGTGTGAGATGGTGTGATGAGAGACAAACCCCGGTAGGCACGCTCCGTTGTATATAGTGGAGCGGATTTTTCCATTTTCCCTATGACAATCGTTTTATATTCTCTACGTGCCATTGAGGAATATATAACTTTATTTAATACTAACATGTCAAGTCGAACTTTGTTCCATCTACGCGTGGTATATGACCCTCCTTCGAGTAAACAACTGCTACACGCGTCAAATTATCACGTGGGCTGCCTTTTCGTACAGAAACGAACTCCACCGTGTACCCGCGTGGGTGTGGCCAGTAACGAGACGTGAGTACGTGTGTCCTGCATGCACCTCTTATTTAGGTGCAGGTACGTACGTGGGTGGGTGTGACAGAGATGGTTTGTGCGAAAGAAAGGCAATGTGTCGATGATATCTCATACAAAAAAAAGTAAAATATGCAACGTGTATGAAACAGAGTCATGGATATATCATATATAGAGGGAGCGATCCACGAGAAGAGAGTAGAGGGATCATCTGCATGAGATATCGATAGAATCAAAAACAAGGATGAAGTGTGTGGCTGCGCGATCGATAAAGAGTGCCATCGAATTTGTGCTTGCCCACGTCAAAGATACAAGGCGGCTGGCCTACTGGAATTTGAGAGGGCAGAGGTGCAGTTTTTCTCTATGGCATGGATACGTACCTACAATGTTTGAATATCGGTGTGTAGGGGGGGGGGGAGGGGGCAGAGACCTAACTATAGAGAGGTAGATTGACTAGTATATGTGTGGAGAAGGAGAGAGACCTAGCTATGTATTGAGGGATATCAATCGGCATCCATGCATATGTGTAGCAGAGGAATAAGGTTGGGAGAAAGACAAAGGTAGAGTGTCGGAGGGTTGGTGGTGGAGTGGCATTTCACAAATGGTGGGAGAGGCCTGCTAGACAAACGGAGGGTACGAGTGCAATATCTATAAGAGAGGGCCGGGGATGTCTGTCTGTCTATGCACATGCGTGTGAGAGATGGGTCGGGAGGTATGCAAGGATGCTGAGGGGAGACGATATGGTTGTGGTAAGCATACATAACTACATAGGAAGATCAACTGTTGTGTGTCCGAGAATGGGATAGACATAACTAGTGAGGTAAGTCTATCGGTGCGTGGGGAAAAAGAATTATAGTCGACCTAGCTATATGTAGGGAGATCGGTACATATACATGCATGCATGTGTTAGAAGCAAACAATGACCAGAGAGACAGACAGGGGGAGAGGGGTGCGGCTAGGAGGTGGTGCGAGAGGCCTACTATGTCGAGGGAGGAGGAGTGTGCGAGTATGAGATCGATGAAAAGAGGGGCGGGAGTGTGCACCTGCATGGAACCGTATTGGACATAGGGGGGCATGGGCGGTGAGAAGAGAAGAGGGGAAGTACATGTTTGTGGTAGGCACACTTGGCTAGAGAGGTATATCGACCGGTGTGTGCCGGAAAGAAGGAGCCGGGGGGTCTACACACACCGCGGGTGAACGACCTAAAGGGAAATGACGAACATGCTTGATGGAGGGGACGCTGAGGGAGGGTGAGAGGGGGCGGGCGTGTGCATGCACGATAGAAAGTTAGCGCTAGCTAGCTACAAAGAGAAGAGGATCATGAAGGTGTAAAAGACGAACAGAGATCATAATTCATTGTAAAAAAGTGGATACAGATACTTCAAGAAGATATCATAATGTAGTATATTGATTATAATTTGGGCTAATGTGTGGATTTTCTAGCTCAGGGCTAAATACTTGTCATAATGTAGGGGGCGGGGCACTATACTTTGTGTGATAAACATGATGTACGTATGGAACATGGTTTAGATTATGAATATCTAGTTAGTACATCAAATGTACTATTATTTGGAATCAACATCAAGTGTGTTCAAAAAATTGAATTTGAGTTCATATAGTACACATAGTTCATATCTATCTCTATAGTAATCATGTGGTGTGTTGTTAAGGTAATACACAAATGATGGTTGAAGTTGGCAACAATCATGATTGTAGATTCTTATTGAAATTGAGAAACAAATTCAAATTTAGTTCGAATTGCAGCAGTAGTATAGACATTTGGAATGCACTAAAATGTTGGTATGAGTAGGTTACATGCATTAGGCTGGCCATAGTGGGAGTAACATAACCGGTAACATGCACTTGGGACTAGCAAACATGCTTATGTGGCACATAATTAAAGAAGAGAGACAGGATTAGAGTAACATAGGTAGATACCGTATCATGCATGGCAATAAATATGATCATCTATGATACTAGTTTATGATACTATGCACTATGGAGGTAGTATCATACACTAGTATCATATGCATGATACTATTATATGATACTCCCTACTATGAGTAGCCTTATACAGCCAGCGAAATTTTTTAATTGGACATAACATGGATTCATAGCTTTGAATAACATTTGTATATAGTAAAATGGGACAAGACTCTCTCTTTGTGTGGCGTGAATAGTTTTTTTTTGTTTTTTCGTTGAGGGAAGTGCGAATTGATTTGGTAGGTACAAGTACAATATTACACGTTAGGTTTGTACCTAAAATTCAACCCGCGCCTTGTTATATCCCGAAAATTCAGCTATCGTGCTCCCAAAACTGGCGCCTTCACAACCCGTGCCTTGCTATCCCAAAATTACAACGCGCGCGAAAACTCCCTCCAGCTGCCAAATCCCGACAAGAGAAATCCCCCTTCTAACGCTGAGCCGAAAGAGCCGCTAGTAAAATCGGTGGGGGTACTTTTGTAACACACCCAACAAATTGGACAAGCGCGTCCCTAAGTCATGGTTCCCCCCTCCCATAGCCTCCTTTTCGCCATTCGAAATCCCAGGCTGCCATAACCTCTCCGCTCCAGCCACGAAACCCCACCCTCCTCCATCTGCCACCTCACCGCTGCCCAGCCGGAGCCTCTTCCCTGACGACATCGTCCACCGCAACAGCTCGACATCCCTCATCCACCTCCCCGGATGAGGATCCGTCGTCCATCTCATCGTCCTGCCGGTTCAGCCGCCCCGTCCTCCACCTCCAAGGAGCTGCTCCGACGATCGCCTCATCTATCGCGACTGCTCCATCCCCACAGCACCGCCTTAACCTGCTCCACCGGAACCGCAACATCCTTACCGACTCCTAGGACGAAGTCGAGGCCTACTCGGCGCCACCAAAGAGGTTGTACACTCAGCGCATAGCACCTTCTCCTTAACTCGACCTCCTGGCGCTGGCGATGCTCCATCCCGCACCCCCATGGAGTGGCTACCTTGAAGCCGGCGCCGCGGGCGACATCTCCATGGCGGCTCTCCCCCAGTGCGAGGCCCCTTTGGCGGCGGCGTCCATACTAGTCGAATCTGCTACAGCTACTCCGGCGCTTGCTCACTCGCTCGCGCTGCTACTACTGCTCCGGCTCTCGCTCGCTTGCTCGCGCACCTGCTGCTGCTCCGGCTCTCGCTCGCTCACTCGCGCTCCTGCTGCTCTAGCTCTCGCTCGCTCGCTCTCGCTGCTGCTGCCACTCTCCCCCTCGCTCGTGCTGCTGCTCTGCTCCGATTTTAGCTACACTTCAGTTGACTAAATCGACTTTTGGGTCAGTCGATTTTCAGGGGGAGGGGGGCTCGCCGGAGTTAAGGAAGAACCAGCCGCAGCGAGGAGGGGGGCTCGCCGGAGTGGTACCCTGTCGGTGTTCTGGGAACGGGGGTCCCCAGACTTGCCTGCCTGCGGCCCACAGCGTGACTAAGTCAGCGGGCCGTACGGCCCATCTTCATCAACAAGGCATCCAAGACCCTCGCGAGGGGCCAAGCATCGCGAGGCGGACGACGCAAGACCTCCTCAGGAGTGGCATAGCCAGGCAGGCTCACGAGGAGCATAGATATCAAAGGGGGGCAAACCTCACGAGGCTCTCGTGACGTGAGCCATGACGATCGAGACCAGGCGGGCGCCAGGAAGGCGCCAGCGCGCGCATCATTCTTGTTTCCTCTTTGGTGCTAAGGAGGCAAGCGCAGGCGAGGAGTACCGAGGCATCAGGCAAAGGTTGTCATATCGGTGCCACGAGACCAAGACCAGAAGGACGGCAGGACGGAGGTCATCATGGAGCCCAAGATGGCGTCACCACCAGAGCCTTTCGCAGGCGAAGACCACTTTTGTCAGGATAGCTTGTACTAGTTGTCCCCCTTCAAATTTGCCCGCCATTGTTGTGTGGGGACCCCGACTCATAAGTCGTGATAACCGAATGCACGTGTACAGTGATTCCAGAGATCAATGCTCACTGAACACACAGAAGCTGAATAACAAGAGTCTTACATCCATACATACCGTCTTACACAATTTATGACCATTATGGTCAAGTCTTACATTGATAAAGCCTTAAGGGCTGATAATCAAATGAAACACAAGCAACGGAAATCATCGTTGATAAGTAGAACCCATGCCATCTGCCTTAACCCTACCGACATTCTGACTGGGAAACGTCCTAGTTCGCATGCTCGTCTCCAAAGAACTCTTCACCGAACTCCGGTTCTTCCATGCCTGGCCAATTAAATAACCAGTGGCAAGCCAATGAGTACTTTGAATGTACTCGCAAGCAACCCATGTTTTGGTTCCAGATATAACAATGCATGATATAGGTAAATTTTTGCAGAAAGCTAGTTTTGAGTGCAATAATATGTTCAACAATTTGTAAGACATGCATCACGAGAATTCAAGTAACCATGAGGACAGGTTACAGATATCAACATAAATAGAGTGGGCACCAACCCAACTCAGTCATGTCAAGTCCTTTGACTTGACCCAAGTAGTTTTATCAACACACACACACTGGTTTGCAAAGCTCTGGATGTAGTATAAGCAGCGCCGCCCAACTGTCCTTGACCGTGGACACGGCTATTCGAATAGTTTTACACTCTGCAGAGGTTGCACACTTTACCCACAAGATCCGGGGAACTTCCGTGTCATCCACGACCTGCGGTACCTCAAGTACCCGGGGTAAGCACCCAATCACTATCTTTCCCTAGACGACACTAGCAAGGAGTTCACTCGTTGTTCCATATCCTCACGATGTACATCATACGAGACTCACTCGAGATCGTAACATCCGAGAGGGGACACAACGGTGTATCCGGTGCCCTGTGAAAATAGTCATGGCCGCCCTACACAGCACGACCCATCGAGAGAGAGCACCAACTTTCCCCCATCACTAGTAATGCGGGCTCCAAGCTAGTATTGGCCTAGGTAATCAATAATGCCCTTTCCCATACAAGGGTAGAGTGGTTGCGCATGTAAGGTTGGGACAGTCGACAAATCTTAAATCTAATCCGTTTTCGAAAACCACACTCACTTGCCTCGGTACACCACTTCGTCACCAAGTGGTTACCCATCTCATCATCTCCCTCGGGCATAAGTGGCACCCGCCGGGGTTTTCGAAAAGTCCTTTGAAAATACTTTGTCTCCTTCAACATGCATATACCCGTCCCTTTTATGTAGCACTACTTTAGCATCCTATCTACTCCCACCGCATAACCCTCATAAGAAGGTAGGGTCACGCACAATGCAAGTATCAACGAGGAAGTAACGGTGGCAAGCCACCCCATGTGGTCACCACAATATCATGTCTCCGATGCAAGCAATAAAAGTGCTATATGGCATGCATAAAAAGGTTTCATAGACATGGTCAAAGGGCTGCTTGCACGGTTCATCGTAGTCTTGAGATCTTGGTCCTTCTCCAAGTACTCCGTCTACTTCGTCAACTAATGTCGAAACAATCATAATAAGCAACACAACAAGGCAGAAAATAAAAGTGCTCTAAAAATATGGATTTGACTTTTCTAGGACTTCCTGGTCATATGAAAAATAACCAGGGTGGTTTCATTGGAATTGGATTAGTGAATATTTCTGAACATTTCAATATGATGGAATCAATGGATTTAATGGATCCGCAGGTTGTCCACATAATGCCTTCTTATAAAAATGTGTAAAAGTACCCACTAAATAAGGCATGATTTTAGAAACATTTAGAAATTTGTTTCACTGGATTTGGAGTTGAAATGAATATTCTATGGATTTGCAAAGTTGAAAAATATGAAGAAACGGCTCATTATTTTGTGGGGTACAGAAAGTATTCAGAAAAATGTTCATAAACTAAGTTATGAACTTAGAAGCATATAGGAATTTGAATCATGGCATTTGGATCAAACATGAGCTCTCTGTGATTTTCTAAAGTTTATCACATAAATGGAAAAATAAGACTTTGATAAATATTTGTGAAACAAATATCTCTTGGAAAATGTGACATTAGTACCATGTGATTGAGAGTGATTTATGGAGTCACAAGAAATTTGAATCAACAAATTTGGAGTTAAAATGAATTGATTATGGATTTTAGAAGTTCAAAATAAAAGAAAAAGGAACAGTTTAGGCTTATACCTAAAACACGCCATGAAAGCTCTTGGGCGGCCCAGCAGCTCAAGCGTCTTGAGGAGAGGGCACGTCGGGCGTCTTTCACGCGGGCGCCTCCACTTCTGCCAGCTGGGCGTGGCGCTTCGGTGGCTGACGGGCGGGTCCCGCGAGCAGGTCGCTCACCTGCCCCGCGTCGTCTTCACCCCCGCGATGCCAGGCAGAGGGCGCCGGCCTCGCTGGCCCGGCGCTCTCCCCATCTGCCGGCCGGCAAGGAAGCGGAGCCGTCTTGCTCGCCGCGCCCAAGGAGGAGGCAGGGGGAAGGCGGCGCCTTCCTCATGCGTGTGCGGACGCCGTCGGAGCAGTGGCTTGGCCGCCGCCCGTGCCGGCGATTCCGACCACCTCCCGCGGTGTTCTGCACACCGGAGAGCTCAGGACGGAGTTCCGCATCCATCCAGATGCCCAAGGCATGTCAGGGAGGTCCGAAGAGGTGGCGAGAGGGATGGCCGTGGAAGAGGCCGCCGACCATGGAGGTGAACAGAGGGCACGAGGAGGTGGGAGAGCTTGTGCGGGAGGTTTCTAGGGGAGAGGGAGAGCGGGAAGAGGCCAGAGAACTCGAGGGGGGGCTCTATATAGAGGGGGCGTTGGTGCACAGTGGGTGCGGTCTAGGGCGCGCTCGGTGAGCTCCGTATAGGGAGAAGGAGGGCCAGGGAGGAAGGTCCTGGCAGTGTTGCGTGTCTTGGACGTCGAGGCAACCTCGGGAGACACGAGGGAGAGGCCCGAGGTCTACGGGAGCATCGGGCAGAGGGCGGCTACAGTGCGGGAGTGCACTGTAGCGCGCTCCAGAGCGTGCATATGGCCGGCATGACCATTTTTCTAGCGCTCTGGGCTTGGCCTCGAGTGTCTGGGGGCTCTAGGGGGAAGTAAATAAGTGGTCTGTGGCCTTGGATGCCCTGGGGAGCCAGTAGGAGAGGAGAGAGGTAGAAGAAGAGGGAGAGAGGGGCTGTCCAGGGAGGGAAAGTGGGGTTTTACCCCTCCAATAATTGAGCTATGGATTTGCCATTGCTACTGGAGGTGCAAAGGGACTAGGAGGGGCTGTGATAAAAAGTTGAGCTCAAGGAGAATAGTGTAAGTGGTCAAAATGGTTATTTTTGAAAAGTGACAGAAGGTGTTTGATGCAAATTTGGGCAAGCAAATTAACTCCACTTGACATGAGAATTAACAGGATCAAGTGTCACACATAATTGAGGTTTACCACCAAGTTTGAGTCCATTTGAAGAAAGTTGCCAATGTAACTTTTGTAAACCCTAGAAATCAGCAGAAATGGCTTTACCAAGATTTAGTCATGCAAATCTATTCTCCTTGATGCACTACTTGGTTTAGTGTCATCATTTGAGGATTTGAACATGTCCACAAAAATTGGGACCAAAAGGAGACACTTGGCAATGTAGAGTTGTTCAAATTTGGTTCTGGACAGGAAGGGTTTTGGGGCACTTTGATCAATATAACATTTTCTCCAACATGTGCCATTTGGTCTAGATGAATTATTAGACCATTTGAGCATGTTCAAAAGGTTTGATAACATTTGGACATGTTTGGCAATGTAAAGTTGCTCAAACTTCAAAATGGACAGAAATGGTTTTGAGGGGATTTCATGGGGTTATACTACTCTCCATGACATGATACTTGTCAAGATCATCAAACATGTCATATGTGACACGCTAGAATTTTCTTATAATTTTTTGGAGAATATTTCCTTTGTAAATATTTCAAAAGCTTGAAATATCCAGAAAGGGTTTTTGAGAGATTTAACCAATATTTTGAACATGACCATGTGTTGAAACTCTTATATATGGACAATATATGTCCACTGAGTTTCCCTAGGTTTTAACAAATATTTGTAAAACATAAAAATAATTTTAACCTATTAAAGACCATTTCTGGCCTAAAGAAAAAGCCTTTAAATAAAATAGGTAAATAACTTCTAAAATTATATTTTTGTGGTTTATGGGTATCCTATATCTAATAGGAGTCAAATATATTTTTGGAAAGATTTTTATTGCCCTTAATTAAGTACTTGCAGTGCAAACCTCAATTCATGGGTTTTTGGAAAACTAATTTTTAAAATACTATTTGGCAAAATTATTTTTGTAAGAAATTATTTTTATGTCCTATACACATGGCATGATCATTGGTTCAAGAGTAGGGAGCAAGGAGATGAAGTATAGGAGTTGGAGGATTTATTTGATTTTTAGAGCACTTGCAAACAGCAGACAAAAACCAATCAAGGCAAGGTCCAAAACACTCAAAAGTTTTTGTCAAACCACATTTTATCATGATTGTTAGCTTGAGTGTAGTGGCATGAAAATCATGGTGTGACAGACCTACCCCCCTTAGAAGAATCTCGTCCCCGAGATTCCCAAAACTAGGCGCGGAAAGGGATACAGAAACTTGGATGTGGGGTAGTCTTCAAGTCCTCATGTTGCTTCTGCTTCCGTGTAGTGCTCCATTGAGCTTGAAGTACTTGATGGTGTGGCTTCGTGTATGACGCTCTTCTTGATCCAGGTTGCTAATGGGTAGCTCGCGGTAGGTTAGATTGGGCTAGGGGTCGATGGCTCGGTGGTCAATGCCCTCGTAGAGATCGGGCAAGTTGGGAAGTTGGAAACACTTCCGGGGTTGTGATGCATGGAAAGCGTTGTGCACAATGGGTAACTCAGGTGGTAACTCTAGCTGGTAGCCGTCTATTCTTCGTCTTGAAGTGATCTCGGAGGGGGTTGTTAAATCTTGGTGTGGGTCTCCTTGTCATTGAAATGCTTGGTTCCTTAGAGAGAAGTGGCTTGCAGATATGCCTGGTCTTCGATGCGGAGGTTTACTTCTTGATGATGGTGGTTGGTGTAGTTCTTCCTCCTGGACATGGCGATCTTCAGATGTTCCTTGACCAGCTCAGTGATTCTTCTTCCGTCTTCGGGTAGAAAAGTATGTTACCAAAATAAAGATGACAACCAACTTGTCCAAGTACTCCATGAAGACTTTGTTCATGAGGTACATAAAGTAGGATGGGGTATTGGTGGTGGTCGGTTGAGTATCGCCAAAGTCTTCTCGTCCTAGGTCCAAAGCCTATGGTCATGATCCAACCAAGTTCTTCTACCAATATGAAAGCCTTATAATCCTCCAAGGAGTCTAAGATAATTCCTCAAGGTCACTGATATAAACTCATCAAGTCATTAGTCCTCTATTCATATATCCCCAAACTGGTCTTTCCTATGGCATCGTCAATTCTGGTGCCATATTAGGATGATAAGGTGCTCATTCCCTACGTCCACTAGTTCCATAGTGAACCCAATGTTGAGCGAGGTTACGGAGGCTTAACTGGTTCTCTCTGCAAGTCTGTGGGTTAAGCACATGGTTAAGGATTCGAGATGGGCTATCTCATGAAGTCTCGACGGGTCTAGGGATAGGTGTCTGATCTGGATGGTTAAACATAATTCTACGGGGTTGCACTTGGCCATGGAGATCGTAGCAGGAGTCTTCATTGCTAGTTGGTTGCCGGAGTAGAACCCTTGGTGCATCTTGTCTTGCTTGTCTTCAGTTGAGGAGAGAGATGAGAGGAAAAGTAGCATAGAGGAGGGGAATGCCTAAAGGGGGTTCTATAGTGCAAGTGCGAACAAACAAGTGCTGAAAGGGCCAAACACAAACAATAAAATAAGGCAGGTGATATAGCCGCGTACTAGTTGCCTCGGCAAACGGGCGACTGATATCAAAACACAAACAAATAAAAACAAGCAACACACAATCATGGTTCTATTCGAACCATCATACGGACTTCATTGCGCATCACAGGGTACATGACTCATCCTACCCTAGGGGTTCTCGGACTCGATGAGTCGTGCCTTGTGCCTCATGCAGTCTTCGAAGTTTTCCTCGGTGTCGCTCGTCTCTTGTAGTTGTTTGATGAAACAATCCGGGTTGAGCGTGAAGACTCCTCAACAACTTCTCGCCTTCAAGTGATGGGGTGAAGGTGGCTCCTCGTGAATCGGGCATTGACTTGGTCTTCTATTGTCTTCTTAATCACAACGATCCCTTTTTGTCTTCTAAGCCGTCGATGGTACCAGGTAGGCAATCCTTTATGCAATAACATTATCAAGGCATAATAGTGGTCCAACCCGTCGGACACATTGTTGACAATATCGTCACCGAGAGCGGGGGATGAAGATAACCGTTTTCCTGCTCACTATAGTGAGGCGGACCAAATGGCTAGGTTCTCATCCACCGGTGGTTGCCGATACAATAACGGTAGTGACAGGGTTACCCTGTTAGCGATGTATATCATGATCTTGCATATCCTATGCCCTGATCGTCGTAGGCTAAGGTTGCATCGTCTTGGGGTAGTGTCAAGGGTGTCACCATCTCCTGGGTCTTCAGGTCCTCATCCCTTCTGTTGGTATCGTCTTGTTGTGATGTCGCCAATCTTGTGTTCAGGAGATGTGGATGAATGCCTGGCAAGGCATCTTCCTTCTAGATTATCCACGAGTATTACAAGGAATCCAGTGGTCAGGGGCATAGGGGTTCTAGCGACCAAAAGTTTTGAAGGGGAAGAGATCAATAAGGAAAGTATACCTTAGTTTTTTGAAAAACTGAGAAGGGAAGAGAAGTATAGATAGTTTGAAAACTGGTAATAGTTTTGAAAATAGTTTTACCCTAACTAATGACCATGCTAACTAAGGCTTCCTACAGTCAGGATGGCTCTGATACCAGCTCTATGGGGACCCTGACTCATAAGTCGTGATCACCGAATGCACGTGTACAGTGATCCCAGAGATCAATGCTCACTAAACACACAGAAGCTGAATAACAAGAGTCTTACATCCATACATACCGTCTTACACAATTTATGACCATTATGGTCAAGTCTTACATTGATAAAGCCTTAAGGGCTGAACATCAAATGAAACACAAGCAGCGGAAATCATCGTTGATAAGTAGAACCCATGCCATCTGCCTTAACCCTACAGGCATTCTGACTGGGAAACGTCCTAGTTCGCATGCTCGTCTCCAAAGAACTCTTCATCGAACTCCGGTTCTTCCATGCCTGGCCAATTAAATAACCAGTGGCAAGCCAATGAGTACTTTGAATGTACTACTTAAGCAACCCATGTTTTGGTTCCAGATATAACAATGCATGATATAGGTAAATTTTTGCAGAAAGCTAGTTTTGAGTGCAATAATATGTTCAACAATTTGTAAGACATGCATCAGGAGAATTCAAGTAACCATGAGGACAGGTTACAAATATCAACATAAATAGAGTGGGCACCAACCCAACTCAGTCATGTCAAGTCCTTTGACTTGACCCAAGTAGTTTTATCAACACACACACACTGGTTTGCAAAGCTCTTGACGTAGTTTAAGCAGCACCGCCTAATCGTCCTTGACCGTGGACACGGCTATTCGAATAGTTTTACACTCTGTAGAGGTTGCACACTTTACCCACAAGATCCGGGGAACTTCCGTGTCATCCACGACCCGTGGTACCTCAAGTACCCGGGGTAAGCACCCGATCACTATCTTTCCCTAGACGACACTAACAAGGAGTCCACTTGTTGTTCCATATCCTCACAATGTACATCATACGAGACTCACTCGAGATCGTAACATCCGAGAGGGGACACAACGGTGTATCTGATGCCCTGTGAAAACAGTCATGGACGCCCTACCTGGCACGACCCTGTCCCGAGAGAGAGCACCAACTTTCCCCCGTCACTAGTAATGCAGGCTCCAAGCTAGTATCGGCCTAGGTAATCAATAATGCCCTTCCCATACAAGGGTAGAGTGGTTGCGCATGTAAGGTTGGGACAGTCGACAAATCTTAAATCTAATCCGTTTTCAAAAACCACGCTCACTTGCCTTGGTACACCACTACGTCATCAAGTGGTTACCCATCTCATCATCTCCCTCGGGCATAAGTGGCACCCGCCGGGGTTTTCGAAAAGTCCTTTGAAAATACTTTGTCTCCTTCACCATGCATATACCCGTCCCTTTTGCGTAGCACTACATTAGCATCCTATCTACTCCCACCGGCATAACCCTCATAAGAAGGTAGGGTCACGCACAATGCAAGTATCAACGAGGAAGTAACGGTGGCAAGCCACCCCATGTGGTCACCACAATATCATGTCTCCGATGCAAGCAATAGAAGTGCTATATGGCATGCATAAAAAGGTTTCATAGACATGGTCAAAGGGCTTCTTGCCTAGTTCATCAGAGTCTTGAGATCTTCTGGTCCTTCTCGAAGTAATCCATCTACTTCGTCAACTAACGTCGAAACAATCATAATAAGCAACACAACAAGGCAGAAAATAAAAGTAATCTAAAAATATGGATTTGACTTTTCTAGGACTTCCCTGGTCATATGAAAAATAACCAGGGTGTTTTCATTGGAATTGGATTAATGAATATTTCTGAACATTTCAATATGATGGAATCAATGGATTTAATGGATCTGCAGGTTGTCCACAGAATGCCTTCTTATAAAAATGAGTAAAAGTACCCACTAAACAAGGCATGATTTTAGAAACATTTAGAAATTTGTTTCACTAGATTTGGAGTTCAAATGAATATTCTATGGATTTGCAAAGTTGACAAATATGAAGAAATGGCTCATTATTTTGTGGGGTACAGAAAGTATTAAGAAAAATGTTCATAAACTAAGTTATGAACTTAGAAGCATCTAGGATTTTGAATCATGGCAATTGGATCAAACATGAGCTCTCTGTGATTTTCTAAAGTTTATCACATAAATGGAAAAATAAGACTTTGATAAATATTTGTGAAACAAATATCTCTTGGAAAATGTGACATTAGTACCATGTGATAGAGAGTGATTTATTGAGTCACTAGAAATTTGAATCAACAAATTTGGAGTTAAAATGAATTGGTTATGGATTTTAGAAGTTCAAAATAAAAGAAAAAGGAAAAGTTTAGGCTTATACCTGAAACACGCACTGAGCGTGAGATAGCTAGTGGGCCGGCCCAGCAGCTCAGTAGCGTGCGGGAGAGGGCACGTCGAAGGCGTCTTTCACGCGGGCGCCTCCACTTATGCCAGCTGGGCATGGCGCTTGGTGGTCGACGGCGGGTCCCATGGCAGGTCGCCGCCTGCCCCGTCGTCTTCACCCCAGACGCCAGGAAGAGGCGCCGGCCTCGCTTCGCCGTCGGCTGCTCTCCCCATCTGCGCCGGCCGGCGGTAGAAGCGGAGCCGTCTTGGCTCGGCAGCGCCCGAAGGAGGAGGCAGGGGGAAGGCGGCGCCTTCCTCATGCGTGTGTGGACGCCGTCGGAGCAGTGGCTTGGCCGCCGCCCGTGCCGGTGATTCCGACCACCTCCCGTGGTGTTCTGCACACCGAAGAGCTCAGGACGGAGTTCTGCATCCATCCAGATGCCCAAGGCATGTCGGGGAGGTCCGAAGAGGTGGAGAGCGGGATGGCCGTGGAAGAGGCCGCCGACCATGGAGGTGAACAGAGGGCACGAGGGGGCGAGAGAGCTTGTCCGGGAGGTTTCTGGGGGAGAGGGAGAGCGGGAAGAGGCCAGCGAACTCGAGGTGGGGCTCTATATAGAGGGGGCGTTGGTGCACAGTGGGCGCGGTCTAGGGCGCGCTCGGTGAGCTCCGTAGAGGGAGAAGGAGGGCCAGGGTGGAAGGTCCCAGCAGTGTTGCGTGTCTTGGACGTCGAGGCAACCTCGGGAGACACGAGGGAGAGGCCCGAGGTCTACGGGAGCATCGGGCAGAGGGCGGCTACAGTGCGGGAGTGCATCAGAGCGCTCTCCAGAGCGTGCATATGGCCGGCATGACCATTTTTCTAGCGCTCTGGGCTTGGCCTCTAGTGTCTGGGGGCTCTAGGGGGAAGTAAATAAGTGGTCTGTGGCCTTGGATGCCCTGGGGAGCCAGTAGGAGAGGAGAGAGGTAGAAGAAGAGGGAGAGAGGGGCTGTCCAGGGAGGGAAAGTGGGGTTTTACCCCTCCAATAATTGATCTATGGATTTGCCATTGCTACTGGAGGTGCAAGGGGACTAGGAGGGGCTGTGGTAAAAAGTTGAGCTCAAGGAGAATAGTGTAAGTGGTCAAAATGGTGATTTTTGAAAAGTGATGAAGGTGTTTGATGCAAATTTGGGCAAGCAAATTAACTCCACTTGACATGAGAATTAACAGGATCAAGTGTCACATATAATTGAGGTTTACCACCAATTTTGAGTCCATTTGAAGAAAGTTGCCAATGTAACTTTGGTAAACCCTAGAAATCAGCAGAAATGGCTTTACCAAGATTAAGTCATGCAAATCTATTTTCCTTGATGCACCACTTGGTGTAGTGTCATCATTTGAGGATTTGAACATGTGCACAAAAATTGGGACCAAAAGGGGACACTTGGCAATGTAGAGTTGTTCAAATTTGGTTCTGGACAGGAAGGGTTTTGGGGCACTTTGATCAATATAACATTTTCTCCAACATGTGCCATTTGGTCTAGATGAATTATTAGACCATTTGAGAATGTTCAAAAGGTTTGATAACATTTGGACATGTTTGGCAATGTAAAGTTGCTCAAACTTCAAAATGGACAGAAATGGTTTTGAGGGGATTTCATGGGGTTATACTACTCTCCATGACATCATACTTGCCAAGATCATCAAACATGTCATATATGACACACTAGAATTTTCTTAGATTTTTTTTGGAGAATATTTCCTTTTTAAATATTTCAAAAGCTTGAAATATCCAGAAAGGGTTTTTGAGAGATTTAACCAATATTTTGAAGTTGACCATGTGTTGAAACTCTTATATATGGACAATATATGTCCACTGAGTTTCCCTAGGTTTTACCAAATATTTGTAAAGCATAAAAATAATTTTAACCTATTAAAGACCATTTCTGGCCTAAAGAAAAAGGCTTTAAATAAAATAGGTAAATAACTTCTAAAATTATATTTTTGTGGTTTATGGGTATCCTATATCTAATAGGAGTCAAATATATTTTTGGAAAGATTTTTACTGCTCTTAATTAAGTACTTGCAGTGCAAACCTCAATTCAGGGGTTTTTGGAAAACTAATTTTTAAAATACTATTTGGCCAAATTATTTTTGTAATAAATTATTTTTATGTCCTATACACATGGCATGATCATTGGTTTAAGAGTTTGGAGCAAGGAGATGAAGTATAGGAGTTGGAGGATTTATTTGATGTTTAGAGCACTTGCAAACAGCAGACAAAAACCAATCAAGGCAAGGTCCAAAACACTCAAAAGTTTTTGTCAAACCACATTTTATCATGATTGTTAGCTTAAGTGTAGTGGCATGAAAATCAGGGTGTGACATGTTGGTTCCCTTCCCGCTCAATATTTGGGGAGAGGACCAGGGCCTATATAAGTAGAACCAGCCACCACAGTAGGGGGATCTCAACTTGATCTGATCTGATCGAGAGCCTACCTTAGCCACAAGAACACCTCAACCTCGGGAGGCTGTTCTTCCCCTTGTACTATTCATCATCATCCCAAGAGGCAATCCACCACCACCACACTGGAGTAGGGTATTACACCACAACGGTGGCCCAGACCAATATAAATCTCGTGTCTCTCTATGATGCGAGTTTGTCGAGTTCGTCCGCGAGATCTTAGTGAGCTAGGGCGTGGATTGGTAGGAGGGAAAGACTTTGCGCGCACCATAGAGTTCGAACCTTAAGGGTTTTGCCGGAACCCCACATCCGACATTTGGCGCGCCAGGTACGGGTGCACCGTAGCTTCCCTTCCGTCGATTTGTCGCACCATCGCCCCGTCATCTCCATGGCGGACGCTCGCCGCGCTCGAGCTGAGCACCGGGCTGCCCTCATCGCCCGTGTTGCTCAGACGGCTCCAGTCAGCGGGCCACCCCGTCGTTCTCCATCTCCCGCCGCCAACGCTGCCACCAGCCTGGCAGGGAACAAGCAAGAGGCGTCCTCGCTGCATATGTCGGTGCTGCAGGACGGCCGCACCGCCACTCCGTCGCTGACCCTGGCCGGTTCTTCGTCTCATGCACGCCGCGCTCCCATGGAGGCGCGGGCCGCGCTCCTCGCGGCGAATGAGCTCCTGCGCTACCGCCCAGTCGATGACCTCTACGAGGAGTGGCTCGACCGCGTCGCCGAGCTCGTCCGCGCCGCAGGGGGCTCCCCGGCGTCGTCCCTCTCTCTGCCTCACCCTCCGCCAGCCAGAGGCGACGTGGCTCATGGCGCGCCTCTGCCACCATTGCCCCAGGACTGCGCCTTGGCACCAAGGCACGCGGCCCCACGGCGTGATCCGCCACGTCTGGTGCCCGCGCGTGAAGAGAGAAGCTGCCAAGAAATCCCTCGGCCGCGGGAAGCTGCACCTGCGCTCCCCGCGCCGCCTCGTAAAGACCGTGCGCCACCTGCGGTGGTGCCGCGTGGACCTCATCAAGACCAAGCTCCACCTCTGAGGCGGGCCCCGGCAACCACGGCCGGCTGCCGCGCCTTCACCCTCGAGCTGGGTAGCGTCGCCTGGCCAGGCAAGTTCAAGCCGGATCTGCCTCCCCGCTATGACGGCACCTCCGATCCTGCGGAGTTCCTGCAGCTCTACGAGCTGAGCATCGAAGCGGCCAACGGCGAGGAGAAGGTCATGACGAACTGGTTCCCTATGGCTCTCAAGGATGGCGCCCGCTCCTGGCTCCTGAACCTACATCACAGCTCGATCTCCTCCTGGGATGAGATGCGCGACCGCTTCGTCGCCAACTTCCAGGGCACCCGCGACCGCCCGCCGGCCGCAGGTGACTTACGCTGCATCAAGCAACAGCCAGGGGAGACCCTCCAGAAGTATATCCAGCGCTTCAACAACACTCTCCTGAAGATCCCCAAGGTCACGGACGAGGCCTTCATCTCTGCATTCTCAGACGGCGTCCGTGACGTCAAGATGAAGGAAGAGCTCGCTATCCATGAGGAGTTGTGCACATCTCAGGAGCTGTTCACCCTGGCGACCAAGTGCACAAGAGCTGAGGAGGGGCGCCTCTCCCTCCTCGAGCTGCCAGCGGCGCGCACAGAGGAGAAGAAAGCCAAGTCCAAGGACGTGAAGTGCAAGGAAGTGGCAGTGCTTGCAGCGGAGCCCGAGACCAAGCGGGGCATAGATCAGCCCGAGTCATCCAAGAACAGCCGGCCGTTCTGCGCCTTCCACAATCTGAACACCCACAACACCAGTGACTGTCAAGAGCTCAGAGCCATCCGTGAAGGACGCTTTGGTTGACGCCCCGAGCGTAGCGACCAGGGCTATGGCCGTGGAGGAGGACGTGGAGGCGGACGCTGGGACGACCGTGGCCCGCGCCAGGAGTGGCGCGACAGGCCTCGTGAGGACCGCTGGTAGGACCATCCTCGTGAGGGCACCTGGAGGGACTAGCCTCGTGAGGATCGCCCCCAGGGCAACGCCGGCCTTCCCCCACTGCCGCCACCAAGAAGGGACAACGATCACCATCAGGATGAGGGGCTGGGGCTTCCAGGAGCCACGTGCAATCGCCTGCATCTTGGGCGGCGCGCAGGCCCCAGCCTCTCAACGCATCTTCAAACATTTCTGTCGGCGTTCTGGGAACGGGGGTACCCAGACTTGTCTGCTTGCGGCCTGCGGCGTGGCTCAAGGGGTGGCCCAGCACGGCCCATCTTCATCAACGCAAGCTCAAGACCCTCGCGAGGGGCCAAGCCCCGCGGGGCGGACGGCAGGAAGCTTCCTCAGGCACGGCCTCGTCAGGCTGGCTCACGAGGAGGCGGGGAGATCAAGGCAGGGTACCTCACGAGGTGCCCATGACACAAGCCATGACGACCGGCAAGGCGTCGGTGGGCGCCGACCAGCCGCAGTTGTCCTCATTTCCCCTTTGGTGCAAAGGAGGCAAGCGCATGCCAAGGCATCAGGCAAAGGCAACCATTTCGGTGCAACAAGACCAAGACCAGCAGGACGGCAGGAAGGAGGTCATCGTGGAGCCTAAGCCGGCGTCACCGTCAGAGCCTTTGGCAGGCGAGGACCGACTTTAATCAGGGTAGGTGTACTAGATATTCCCCTTCAAAATGGCCAATTGTTGGCACCCTTCCCGATCAATATTTGGGGAGAGGCCCAGGGCCTCTGCCTATAAATAGGACTAGCCACCCACAGGGTAGGGGATCGTCATCTAGAAAGAGAGAGAGAGAAAGACAAGCGACTGAACTCCCCCTAGAAGTTCATCGCACCGGCCAAGAACAGACCCTCGTGAGGCTGTTCTTCCTTGTACTGTTCATCATCAGCCCCTGAGGCAATCCACCACACCACACACTGGAGTAGGGTGTTACACCACAATGGTGGCCCAAACCAGTATAAACCTCTTGAAGCTTGTGTTGTTCTTGGTGTAGTTTAGATCCTTGCGAGGCGACGAGGCGTAGGTAGGTTGGAGGTGTGATCTCCGCGTGCACCCCAGAGTTTGAACCTAGAGGGTCTGCCGGAACCCGAAATCTGACATTTGGCGCGCCAGGTAGGGGTGCGCCGGAGCTTTCCTTTCCACTGACCCGCTCTCCGCCAACATCGCGATTCGTCCTATGATGAGCGACGCGCCGCTTCCGCCGCCCGGCCAAATGTGAGGGCCAGGGGCTCGAGTTTTGGCCCCAGCAGTGCGATGGCGAACAAGTTCAAGCCGGAGACGCCACCACGCTATAACGGCACGACTGATCCGCTGGCCTTCCTGCTGGCGTACGAGGGGGCCATCCTTGAAGCCGGGGGCGACGACAGGGTGATGGCTAACTGGTTTCCCATGGACCTCACCGGCGCCCCGCGCATGTGGCTGCTCCACCTACCAGCGGCTTCCGTGGCCTCTTGGGGGGAGCTGTGTGGCCTCTTCCTCGCTCAGCACGCTGCGCCGGCGCCCCCGGTCGTCGCAGATCTCCTGGGCGGCTCGCAGGCGCCACCTTCAGGCCACCACATCAAGCCATTTGTTTGCCAGATCGGCGCTGCTTCCGCGCAGCATGGGGCTCCTCAGGGTCGGTCGGCGCCCAAGACCGATCTGGCCTTCAGCTCGGAGGATCACCCGTCCAACTCAGCCTGCTCGGGCGCGCTCCCAATGCTGTGCACCCCCACCATCTGCCAGGTGGCCGTCACCAGGACTCTCATCGACGGCGGCGCGGGCCTCAGCATGCTCTCGGTGGAAGCCTTCAGCCTCCTCCATGTACCGCCGGAGCGGCTTCAGCCCAGCAGGCCCTTCTTGGGCGTCGGAGGCGGTTCCGCCGGCTCCCTCGGGCGGATCCGTCTTCCGGTGACCTTCGGCACATACGACAACTTCTGCACGGAGCTAATCGACTTCGACATCGCCCCCATCGGCTCCCATACAACGCCATCCTCGGCTACCCATCACTAGCCCGATTCATGGCCGCGACTCACCCAGTGTACAACCTCATGAAGATGCCCGGGAGCAGCGGCGTCCTCACCGTATCCGAAGACACCAGGCGTGCGTTGCAAGTGCTCAAGCTCGTCTTCAAGACTGCGGCAGCGGTGCAGCCCGCCGACTCGGACGCCCCTGAGCCCAAGGGGCTGCACCGCCAAGAAGAAGCAGCTATTCACCCAAGACAAGGCAGAAACCAAGCGGACATCTGGTCGGCGAGGGACGGATCCACTAACGCCACCTTCACCATAGGCGCCAACCTCGAGCCCGGCGAGGAGGAGGCCCCGATCAAGTTCCTGTACGAACAAGAAGGTGTTCGCATGGGAACCTGATCAGCTGGCAGGGGTCCCAAGAGCCGTAATTGAGCACCACCTCAACATGTGCCCCAACGTGTGCCCCATGAAGCAGAAAGCGAGACGGCAGTCCACTGAGAAGCAGGCTTTCATCGTCCAAGAGACACGCAAGCTAGAGGCGGCAGGGGTCATTCGCGAGGTCCGATACCCAGATTGGTTGGCTAACCCGGTTGTCGTGCCAAAGAAAGGGGAAGGAATGCATGTGTCGACTTCACCAACCTCAACAAAGCCTGCCCACGTGATCCATTCCCGCTCCCTCAGATCGATCGGATCGTCGACTCCACCGCCGAAAGCGACCTGTTATGTTTACTGGATGCCTTCTCTGGCTATCATCAGATCAAGATGGCGATCGAAGACGTGGAGAAAACGGCTTTCCTGACCCCGTGTGGAGTGTACTGCTACACATGCATGCCGTTCGGGCTATGCAACGCAGGAGCGACCTTTCAGCGGCTGATGCACATCGCCTTGGGTCGGCAGCTCGGGAGGAATGCTGAGGCTTACGTCGATGACATTGTGGTGAAGTCTCGGGAGGCCAGAACCTTGATACAAGACTTGGAGGAAACCTTCGCGAGCCTCAACGCAGTGGACCTGCGGCTCAACCCGGAGAAGTGTGTGTTTGGAGTCCCCTCAGGCAAGGTCCTAGGCTTCCTCGTGTCCCACCGGGGCATCGAAGCCAACCCAGAAAAGGTCAAAGCAGTTGAGGACATGAGCCCGCCGAAGACCCTCAAAGAGATGCAGAAGCTCACTGGGTGCGTGACCGCACTAGGACGCTTCATCTCCAAGTTGGGGAACGAAAGGCTGCCCTTCTTCAAGCTGATAAAGAAAAAGGACCCCTTTGAATGGACTGAAGAGGCCGACAAGGCGTTCCAGGATCTGAAAAGGTACTTAACCAGCCCTCCGGTAATGGTGGCTACGCGCCCTCAAGAGCCCCTGGTGCTCTACCTTGCAGCCACCCCCTACTCTGCCAGCGTAGCCCTGGTGGCGATTAGGGAGGAGCGTTGGACCAAAGCCGCGGCAACTGCCCGGGTCAAGGCGAAGCAGGATCAAGGGGGCCTCACAGAGACCACTACCACAGCCAAGAAGGATCTGCCGCCGCAGGGAAGCACACTCGAAACAGAAGAGGCCCCTCCCCCTGGCGACCAGCCGCTGAGGGCTCCACTGTCTCAGGAGGCGCCACGGCCTCCGGAGGACGCTAGCACCACCAGCACTCCCAACCTCGTCGAACACCCTGTGTACTTCATCAGCACAGTGTTGCGGGACGCGAGGGCGCGGTACCCCATGCCCCAGAAACTCCTCCTCGCGCTATTGGTAGCCTCGCGCAAGCTGCGGCACTATTTTCAGGGCCATCCCATCAAGGTCGTCTCAGCATACCCCTTGGAAAGGGTGCTCAGGAGCCCCAACTCGGCTGGAAGGGTCGCTGAGTGGAACATCGAGCTGCAAGCGTTTCAGCTAGAATTCAGCACCACCAGAGTCATCAAGGGGGCCGCGCTAGCGGACTTCGTGGCGGAATGGGCGGAGGCGCCGGGCCTCAAGGATGATGAGGATCGATCCCTCTCCCCGGGAAGCGAGGCACCGGACGGTTGGGTCATGTACTTCGACGGGGCATTCTCCAGACACGACGCGGGGGCTGGCGCAGTGCTTATATCTCCCACTCAAGACAAGCTCTACTACGTCGTGCAACTCTGTTTCCAGCACGGAGAAAAGGTCTCCAACAACATAGCAGAATATGAAGGCCTGATAGCAGGCCTAAAAGCCGCGGTCTCCCTGGGGGTGAAGCGCCATACCATCGAGGGTGATTCACAACTCCTCATCAACTTATCCAACAAAGTATACGAGCCGAGGGATGAGCACATGGAAGCCTACCTCACGGAGGTCCGCAGGATGGAGAAGTAGTTCTGGGGACTGGAGGTGCAGCATGTGCCTCGCGGCACCAATCAAGAGGCTCATGACATCGCCAAACAGGCATCCAAGCGATTACCTCAGGAACCTGGCGTCTTCGAGGAGCGTCTCTTTAAGCCCTCGGCGATGCCTTCGCTGTCAAGCACGGTGCAGCCTCGGGAAGAGCTCCCCCAGCCACCTGCCTCGGGAGCCCCGGTCTGCGGCCCGGCCTCAGGAGCGCGTCTGCTCGCCTCGACGCCGATCCTCGGAGGGGTGCTGGATCACAGAGCTCAGGAGTTACCTGATGCAAGGGACCTTGCCGGAAAAGGAGGAGGAAGCGGAGCGTGTGGCACGGCAAGCCACGGCGTACTGCATCAGGGATGGAGAGCTCTATCGGAAGCGACAGAATGATGTGTCCCTGCGTTGCATTTTCAGGGAGCAAGGGAAGGAGCTGCTGGCAAACATACACGGTGGAGACTGTGGGCATCATTCGTCATCACGTACCCTCGTTGGCAAGGCGTTCCGCAGCGGGTTCTGTTGGACCACTACGCTCAATGATGCCGTGGAACTGGTGAAAGCTTGCGAGGCCTGCCAATTCCATGCCAAGCAGATACATCAGCCGGCGGGAGGTCTGCAAACTATACCCCTCTCGTGGCCATTCGCCGTCTGGGGGCTGTATATCCTGGGCCCGTTCCCTCGGGTGCCGGGAGGCTATCGCTACCTCTACGTCGCCGTGGACAAATTCACCAAGTGGGCTGAAGTGGAAGCCGTCCGCACCATCCCCATAGGTTCCGCGGTCAAGTTCATCAAGGGCATCGTGAGCCAGTTTGGGGTGCCGAACCGCATCATCACCGACAACGGTTCGCAGTTCACTAGTAACCTCTTCAAAACATACTGTGCTAACCTTGGGATGCAGGTATGCTACGCTTCGGTTGCACACCCACGGAGCAACGGTCAGGCCAAGCGGGCCAACGCAGAGGTCCTGAGGGGCCTCAAAACCAGGACCTTCAAGAAGAAGCTGGAAGCCTGCGGCAGGGGCTGGTACGATGAACTTCAGTCTGTGCCGTGGTCCATCCACACGACCGCGACCCAGCCGATTGGCGAGACCCCGTTCTTCCTGGTTTATGGAGCTGAAGCGGTCCTCCCTCACGAGGCCAGACGTCGTTCCGCACGGGTCCAGGCGTTCGACGAGGCGCAGCAGAACGCCATGCGGGGGACGGACCTCGTGCTGGGGGAGGAGCATCGTCGAGAAGCCGCACTACGAGCAGCAAGGTACCAACAAGCACTGCGGCGATACCACTGCCGCAACATTCGCCCCAGGACCCTTGAGGTAGGGGACCTCGTGCTCAGACGGGTTCTCTCCAGGGAGGGACTGCATAAGCTCTCTCCCATGTGGGTGGGCCCGTTCATGGTTGTTCATGTTTCCAGGCACGGGTTCGCGCGCTTGGAGACCCAGGAGGGGGTGCCCGTCTAGAACGCGTGGAACATCCAGCATCTCCGAAGGTTTTACCCCTGAAAAGGCCCGGTGCCTATGAAGAATGCGAATGCCTGTGAAGTTGTTGCATTTTGGAAAAGGCCCGGTGCCTGTGAAGAAGGCGAATGCCTGTGAAGTTGTTGCGTTTTGGAAATGGCCCGGTGCCTGTGAAGAAGGTGAATGCCTGCGAAGTTGTTGCATTTTGGAAAAGTCCTGGTGCCTGTGAAGAAGCCGAATGCCTGTGAAGTTGTCGCGTTTTGGAAAAGGCCCGGTGCCTGTGAAGAAGGCGAATGCCTGTGAAGCTGCTGCGATTGGGAAAAGGCCCGATGCCTGTGAAGAAGGCAAATGTCTGTGAAGCTCGCCGCCCATGACACTCTCACGTAATATTGAGTGGGGCTGTACACGCCCCGGAGTCTCCGAAGTGCCGCCCTCGGGCCTCGGGGGCTCCCGCCCACGCCCAGTGGCAGCACTTAGCTCCGCGCTGGTGAGAAGACGTCGAAGACTAGATTAGGTGCCGGACGCGGCTTCTTTCATTTGCTTTCTGCAGTTGGCTTGTTCATTCCCATTTGAAGTTTTATTGAAGTTGTTGCCATCTTTGGCTTGTGGCTCTCTGCCTTTTTCGCTCCCCTATCTTGATTTCTTTCGCGCGAGTCTCGCGAGGGAGCGGCGCGGGCACCCTCGCGAGTGTTTTCTGCCACTATCGTTTGAGGCTTCCCAAGCTGGGTTCGCTACGGGAGCACCCCTCCCAGTCCGTGCCCCACGGGCACCTCGACGCGAACACAGGACCTGGGTCGGTCGCCTCCACAACTGAGGCCGGAAGCTACCTCTCCTGACTAATCTTTGCAGGACATGAAGCGTTCGACGAGGCCTCAGCCTCAGGAAGCGAAGACCGCGACATGTCCTCCCCCCGAGCTAAGTAATTTCTACGCGCAGGCGTGTGGCACAAAAGCAAAATACAGAAAATAGAGGAAACAGTATGATAATTAACATCAATAGTCCAAGCACGCCCCCGCGGGGCCCTGCACTACTGTCTCTTTGCGCAGGAAAAGGAGAAGAACAAAACAGGCGCGACTCGCTTGACACCAACTCGCGGCGAAGGCTCGAACTGCCTCCGGAGCTCAGGCGGACTCCCTCTCGCGCTTCACCAGGGTACGATGGCGGGCAGACCCGCTACCTCCCTCCATGCGGGCGCGGTGGCACGGAGGCTGGTCGCGGCCACCGCTGGAGGAGCCGCTGTCCGAAGGAGAGTCGCCGAAACTCGACGAGCCCCGAGCGCCGCCGACCACGCGCGCGTTGTCATCTCCATTCCGATCTTCACCGGGGTTGGGCCCACGGCCGCGGTCGTCGCCCTCAGGGCAGCACCCAGCGCAGCGACCGTCTTCCCCGAACACCCTCACGTAGAGGGTGGCATCGCCGTCGAACTTGAAGTGCAGGGTGCACCGTCGACTTAGACCACGCGCGCGGGCAAACGTTTGCCAGCCACGGGTCAGGGCCACGCTCCCAGTGGCGGAGACCTCCAGCAAAGCCTAGGAGGCCTGGCTGCAGCAACCGTCCGCCTGGAGCCAGAGGCCGCCCGGGGCGCCAGCCGGAAGTTCACCTAAAAGGAAGCGGGGAAGCTGGAGCCAGGTGCTAGTCGGCTCCACCGACCAGACGACAAACTCCGGCAGCACCTCTGCTGAGTGGAAGCGGCACAGGAGGTCGCGATCGTGTAGCGCCCCCCATCAATGGCCTGGTGCCCATCGTCGCGCAAGAGATCGCCTCCACGGCCGCGGGAAGCCGCTGCGGGAGCCACATGGTGCTTGCAAGGACGGCCTCGACCGCGCTTGGCCGGGGGAGAGTCAGGCTCCACCTGGCAGGCCTTTCCCCTCTCCGCGGCCGAGAACCTCTTCGACGGAGCCATGGAGAAGAGGGAGAAGCAAGAAGAGATGGGCTGGAAGAGCTCGCGCCGTTCCGTACTTATAGCCGGAGGAGGCCAATCGTCGGCCTCCATGATCGCAGGTAATCATGACCCGTTTCTGCATGCAGGGACTTGTCAAGTCATGCGATTGCTGAGGGATCATGGGGAAGTGGAGACGCCCACGACCAACCAATCGCCACGCGACGCTCAAGGCCGCAGGCTGTTGGGGCCCGCGGCGCTTTGCACACGGCCTTTCGCTTCTCTGCTAGGCCAAGTCCGGGCGCGCCTTGGGCCCGGGGGCTACTGTCGGCGTTCTGGGAACGGGGGTACCCAGACTTGCCTGCCTGCGCCCTGCGGCGTGGCTCAAGGGGTGGCCCAGCACGGCCCATCTTCATCAACGCAAGCTCAAGACCCTCGCGAGGGGCCAAGCCTCGCGGGGCGGACGGCAGGAAGCTTCCTCAGGCACGACCTCGTCAGGCTGGCTCGCCAGGAGGCGGGGAGATCAAGGCAGGGTACCTCACAAGGTGCCCATGACGCAAGCCATGACGACCTAAGGCGCCAGGCGGGCGCCAGCCCGCGCAGTGTCCTCATTTCCCCTTTGGTGCAAAGGAGGCAAGCGCAGGCCAAGGCATCAGGCAAAGGCAACCATTTCGGTGTAGGAAGACCAAGACCAGCAGGACGGCAGGAAGGAGGTCATCATGGAGCCCAAGCCGGCGTCACCGTCAGAGTCTTTGGCAGGCGAGGACCGACTTTAGTCAGGATAGGTGTACTAGATGTTCCCCTTCAAATTGGCCAATTGTTGGCGCCCTTCCCGCTCAATATTTGGGGAGAGGCCCAGGGCCTCTGCCTATAAATAGGACTAGCCACCCATAGGGTAGGGGATCGGCATCTGAAAGAGAGAGAGAGAAAGATAAGCGACTGAACTCCCCCTAGCAGTTCATCGCACCGGCCAAGAACAGACCCTCGCGAGGCTGTTCTTCCTTGTACTGTCCATCATCAGCCCCTGAGGCAATCCACCACACCACACACTGGAGTAGGGTGTTACACCACAATGGTGGCCCGAACCAGTATAAACCTCTTGTCCCTTGTGTTGTTCTTGGTGTAGTTTAGATCCTTGCGAGGCGACGAGGCGTAGGTAGGTTGGAGGTGTGATCTCCGCGTGCACCCCAGAGTTCGAACCTAGAGGGTCTGCCGGAACCCGGAATCCGACAAGTTCGCTCGTGAAGTGAACGCGGTGCTCCCCAAGCTCGAGGCCATGCGCCCACTCAGGTGGTCCCAATGTGCCATCACTTTCAACTCGGCAGATCAGCTCAAGTGCGCAGCCATCACTGGTGCTCTCCCGATGCTTTGTTCACCAGTCATCAGCAATGTGCAAGTTACCAAGACCCTCATTGACGGCGGCGCAGGGTTCAACGTCACGTCCATCGACACGTTTGACAATCTCCAAGTGCCATATGAGCAGCTTCATCCTACCAATCCTTTCTCAGGAGTGACCGACGACTCCACCACACCGATAGGGCAAGTCCACCTGCCTGTCACCTTTGGGGAGCGCAAGAACTACCGCACCGAGCTCATCGACTTCGACATAGCGCACATCCACTTGCCGTACAATGCCATCCTCGGGTATCCAGCCATGGCCAAGTTCATGGCGGTCACCCATCACGGATACAACGTCCTCAAGATGCCGGGAAGCGGCGGAATCATCACGGTCCCATGTGAAGAGAGAGATGCGATGTGCTCCCTCGAGCGCACCTTCCAAGCTGCAGCAATCAATGACCCCGACCGCAAAAGCGAGGGCCCTCCTGAGGCCCTCCCCAAGAAGAAGAAGCAGTTGTGCCGAGCAGAATTCCAGGAGGGTGGCGACGCGGCTGGAGCCTCATTAGGATCAGCGCGCGCTTCAGGCGCGCCTCCCTCCAATGCATAGGAATGCGCGCCTGGCGCCCTCCTCGGGTAGGGCTCGGGGGGCTCTCTTCTAGAGGGCCTCAAACCTTGCCAACCTCACGAGGGAGGCGCTTGGGCACCACTTGGAGGCGTGCTTCGCGGCACGTTTTCCTCAGGAGAACACAGGGCAAGGAGTGCCCACCACTCAGAAGTTCATCACCCAGACCACTCGGGAACTACAATACACAAGAGCCATGCGTGGCGACAGCCGCTCACGAGGCGCAGATCCCCATCCAGGCAAGGATGTTGGGCTGCGTGTCTGCATCGACGTCCCAGTGCTCAACAGGGCCGCATCTTTGGAGCGTTTCTGGCCTTCGCGTGTGGGCTGTTGCGAGGGCCCGCCACACAGCTACGTTCTCATGCCCTTTGGCTTGCCGAGCATGGCGTCAGCCTATCAGCACAACATGCGGCGCATCCTGGCGGCTCAGGAGGCCAGGTTCCACGCCGTCCTGGAAGAAATGGATACGATCTTCAAGGAACCTCCGGAGCCCCCAGAGCCTCCCAAGGCTCAGGGCCCCGGTGGCTCGTGAAGAGTCATTCCTTCGACGCACGCCTTCAGCTGACCAACTCTACTTCTTCTACAGAACCAGGTGACCATTTCCAAGCTCGTTTAGCTGGGAGCACCCCTCGGGCTGCATTATTCCCAGGCCGCATGGGTCCGTCCCTGTGGCATGTATCCCTTTTGCTTATGCCTTTAGCTTACCTTGCTGGGGGCGCCCCTCGGGCTGCATCATCCCCAAGCCGCTCGGGCCGGACCCATCGGCATGTATCTTCTTGCATTTACCCAAGCTGATTTGCCTTCCATGCTTAACCTGCCTACGGTTATCACCCGCTCGATCGTCGCCTCCCACGGGGCCTCCTCACATTGGCACGACGCTGGAGCATGGGTCCGTCCCTGCCACGTCGACAAACCTGAGCGACCGAGCTCTGGCTCGCAGCACGCCCCGCGCACGTCACCTCACCAGGGCCTCAGTGCCCTCGCCTCTTCACGGAACAACCAGCGGCATGCTGACAGCTATAACGGCAAACTGTGTTTCTTCTTGTGCCTGTTCACAGGGGTCCCATGGGGAGGATAGCAGGCGGCACCGCGAGTCTCCTTTTCTCTCGTGCAATTCGCTTGTGCGTTGAAAGGGGGACTCCTGAGCATCACGACTTAGGAGCTCTTACTGGCTCTCCAGCCCTCACCCCCTGGCCTTGACCACGACATCGCGACCTGGCATACCAGCGGCGGCCAAGCTCGCTCGAGGGCCGGGACCTGAGGACGTAGAGCACTAAGGAGAGCATGGGAGGAGGGAACTCGTATGGGCCGGCCTAGCTATGCCACACAAGCTGGCGCGCAGGCCTAGCGCACCACCAGGGATCGCTATGAAACCGACAAGATAAGTCCCGCTCTCGGATCGACTAAATGTTGGGGCCTAAGGGTCACCCACGCTGCAGCCCCGTTGCGGCCACGTCAACTCCCTTTCTTGCCTTACCCTGGCTGCTTGAGCGCTAAGGGGGACCTCCTGAGCATCGCGCCTCAGGGGCTCTTACTAGACCTCGGGCCACAAACCTCCTGGCCTTGACCACGGCACGCGACCTGGCATACCAGCGACGACTGTAGCCTGCCTGGGGACCAGGATCTGTCAGCGTAGAGCAACAAGCTATCACGAGGGAAGAAAGGGGGGACCGAGCCTCAACAGGACATGCGTTCACCAAATTTTCATAACTGGGAAGATGAGTGCAAAAGACATTACAGACCCTTTACACGCCCCCATGGGGTACTTCATGATTCTTCGTAGGGAGCAAAAGCTAGAACTAAGAGGGATCCTATCTACACCCTCCCGCGGTGGACGCCATCACCAACAGTGGGCCACGGGAGGCCGACGACAACCCCATCTAGATCAGTGGTAGCGACAGCCGGACGCCGCAGCTCTACTCCGAGCGCGGCGAGAGTTCGGTGGCACATAGCTGTCGTCGCTCGTCTCCGGAGTCTCGTAGAGCTCAGGAGAGCTATTGGACTCCCAAGGGCTGCTGCTGCTGGAGTGGCCGCGAGCGGAGCGCGCGTTAGCCTGACGCTCCTCTTCGGAGCAACACTCCAGGCGGCGGCCCTCCACATCAAAGACCATGAACAAGAGCGTGGAGGATCTGTTGTACTCGAAGTGGATCGCGAGGGCGCCCCTCGCACGGCAGACCCGCGCGACCTCGCCCCAGCCGCGAGTCATGAAGATCTTGCCGGTGGGGACCGCTTTGATTCTGCTCTGGTCGCTGGAGTGTCGCAGTCGGCACGCTGCAACCAGAGCTCGAGAGGCCCCCTCGGCGGCATCACGTCGGAGAAGAACCGCGGGAAGCGGATCCAAGAGGTTGGAGGCATCAGCGCCCATAGCACAAGCTCGCGCGAGGAGTCCGCGGCGTGGATTCCATGGGCGAAAGCGCGTGTCGCCGTGGCATGGCGACCACGGGCGCGGCGCGGGTGACGCCGCTCGTCGCTCCGTCCTCCCGAGCCCTTGGCTCAGGCATACATGGGAAGCGGATACCCTGGAGGAGGCCGCTCGCTCCAAGGCCTCGTCACCACGTGCATCGGCGCTTTATCACGGCTATGGATCGACCTCTTCTTTGGCGGAAGCGGCCCCGGATGATCGCGCGGGGCTTTTCCCTTCTCTTCAGCGGAGAACCTTCTGATAGGCGCCATTGCAACTGGCGGTGGAGCGAGGAGGAAGAAGCAAACAAGCAAGGAAGAGTTGGGCGACGGGGGCTCCGCCCCCTCCCCATTTATAGCAAAAGAAGGCCAACCGGCGCCTCCCACGATCGCAGGTAATGATGGTTTTCCTTGCATGTCGCAGGGACTTGTCAAGTTGTGCAGTTGCCAAGGCAGCATGGGGAAGCGGAGACGCCCACGTCCAATCAACCGCCATGCGTCAACCGAGGCCACAGGCTTTTGGGGCCCGCGGCGCTCCATATTTGACCCTTGGCTCCGCCGCGAAGCCAAGCCCGAGTGCACCTTGGGCCCGGGGGCTACAGTCGGCGTTCTGGGAATGGGGGTCCCCAGACTTGCCTGCCTGTGGCCCACGGCGTGGCTAAGTCAGTGGGCCGTACGACCCATCTTCATCAACAAGGCATCCAAGACCCTCGCGAGGGGCCAAGACTCGCGAGGCGGACGATGCAAGACCTCCTCAGGAGTGGCCTAGCCAGGCAGGCTCACGAGGAGCGGAGATATCAAGGCGTGGCAAACCTCACGAGGCTCTCGTGACGTGAGCCATGACGATCGAGACCAGGCGGGCGCCAGCGCGCGCAACATCCTTGTTTCCTCTTTGGTGCTAAGGAGGCAAGCGCAGGCGAGGAGTACCGAGGCATCAGGCAAAGGTTGCCATATCGGTGCAACGAGACCAAGACCGGAAGGACGGCAGGACGGAGGTCATCGTAGAGCCCAAGACAGCGTCACCACCAGAGCCTTTTGCAGGCGAATACCACTTTTGTCAGGATAGCTTGTACTAGCTGTCCCCCTTCAAATTTGCCCGCCGTTGTTGGCTCCCTTCCCGCTCAATATTTGGGGAGAGGACCAGTGCTTATATAAGTAGAACCAGCCACCACAGTAGGAGGATCTCAACTTGATCTGATCTGATCGAGAGCCTACCTTAGCCACAAGAACACCTCAACCTCAAGAGGTTGTTCTTCCCCTTGTACTGTTCATCATCAGCCCAAGAGGCAATCCACCACCACCACACTGGAGTAGGGTATTACACCACAACGGTGGCCCGAACCAGTATAAATCTCGTGTCTCTCTGTGTTGCGAGTTCGTCGAGTTCGTCCGCGAGATCTTAGTGAGCTAGGGCGTGGATCAGTAGGAGGGAAAGACTTCGCGCGCACCCCAGAATTCGAACCTTAAGGGTTTCGCGCGCACAAGTCAAACACATGCGGAAGCGTAACATGTCTGAGTACAGACAACTATAAATGAAAAGCTGAGAAGCCTGACTATCTACTAGATCCTACCGAGGGCACAAGATCGTAGCTGAGCTAACAAGCTAAACGTCAAAGTCCATGCGGAACTACTAGCGAGACTGACGTCTCTCTGCAAAAACATAAAATAGGAAAACGTGAGTACAAATGTACCCAAAGAAGACTTACATCGTAACTAACTACATATGCATCGGTATCAACAAAGGGGGTGGTGGAGTTTGACCGCAGCAAGCCAGCTTTGACTCAAGCTATCCCGAACTACGATTGCCAAGTAACTCTTTTGAGGTGGCGCTACGAATCCACATATTCACCATATCAATACACCACTATGGATCCGCCTCGTCTCCCTACGAGATCGCCATCCATAGCACTCACACTTATCTTGCGCATTTTAGAGTATCCACTTTCACTTGTCTATGAACTGCAGTGCAAACCAGAAGTCCTTTACCGCGGACACGGCTATTCGAATAGATAATGTTAACCCTGCAGGGGTGTACTTCTTCACACACGCTCTCGCCACTTACCACCATGTACACGTCGTGTATCTCGGCAACCTTCAAGCGGAAGCTTGGCGTGGGAGTCGGCCACGACCTGACTAACCACACAAGTCTCTAGTCCAGGTTTATCGCCTATTTGGGTTCCATCCGCAAGGAGATCCGGCCGGGGTGTCGCTCACGGCCCCAAACGATGTGTGCAGGGTTCCCAAGTCCACCATCCGGGTGCCATTTGGTACACCGCCATCGTGCCTAGTCTGCTCCAAGCCCACATGTACCGGTGCCACTTGGTAGACTACTAACACTACCTACAAAACACGTAAACTAGTTGCAACTCCTGGACAGAGATCATGTTGATTAATAAGTCGAGAGGGTCGAGTTACCGGAACCCAATGTGTGGTAGTAACTGTTCATGGATCACAAACACAGAACTCAGTTCTCGAGGACGGCTGTAATGAGACAACCCACCAGACTCCAACATGGCCTCTCACCGCTACCTTTACCAAATCGTGTTCACACACTTAGCTCTCAACAAGAGGACATGTTCACAACTTCCCAATTCATCCCCGATGAATCAGACCTGACACAACTCTAAGCAATAGCAGGCATCACAAACAAGCATGAATGAGTAGGCACATCAGGGCTCAAACAACTCCTACTCATGCTAGTGGGTTTCATCTATTTACTGTGGCAATGACAGTCATGCAGAGGAAAGGGGTTCAACTACCGCATCATGTATCGCTTGAAGCGTTGTTGTCCTAATGCAAAGAAAAGAGTGCAGGAGCGAGAGAGTGGGATTGTATCGGAATGAACAAGGGGGTTTTGCTTGCCTGGCACTTCTGAAGATGGTATAGCTCTTCATCGGTGTCATCGAACACATTGTCGGAACCACGTCTATCGAGAGGGGACAAACACCGACAAATAAGGAAGAACACAATCAATGCAATGCAACAATTATGATGCATGATTATGACATGGCAATATGCTGTGGTTTGGGCTAATGCAGCTAGCAGCACATTAAATGAAGTTGGTATGAATACAAGATTCAAATTCAAACTCCATATGTGATTATTCAAATGCCATTTAATTGATTTGACCTAAACAGTGAAAAAAGTTGTTCTAACATGCATGAAAATGCTACAAATGGATAGATTGGATTTTTCTGATCATTTTTCATATATAATTTATTTCATTTGGAGTTATGGTTAAATTTCTAGGATTTTTAGAAGTTTATACTATTTTCTGGAATATCCTGAGTAAGAATAAATCCAGAAAAAACCTATTACTGCGTTAGCATTGCATCATGCTGACCTCAGCAGGTCAACAGGCGCCGACCAGGTCAAACCTAACCAGTGGGGACCACTGGTCAGTGACACAGTGCTGCCTAGGGTCAATGACAGGTGGGTCCGGTCAATAACCACGTCAGCAAAGTCAACCTGCCGTGTGGGCCCAGTGGATTAGTCTAATTACAAAATTAGTGGGCGCTGGGGCCCATCTGTCAGCGTCTGTGGGTGATCTAGCTGGCGGTGGTTAGCGCTAATGATGGGGCCACGTCATCATCGCCGGACTTTGGCCTGCGATGACCAGCCCGACGTCGGAGGTTCACCATGCTCCCGCTACAGGGCACCATTTCACGCGTGGTTTGCGGCTACGGGTTGCTGTGGTTTGCGCGCATCTGATGGAGCAAGCGAGAGGAGCTGGGGTGAGCTGTGGCGTCGGCGGTGGCGAGCGAGGCGGCGGCCGGAGTTCGGGTTAGTTTGGCCTCGGTGTTGGGATGCTCGGGAGGAGGATCTGGTGGGAGCTGCGTGCTCCTGGGAAGGCACTGAACGTGTTGACGCGCTCAGGCGCGAGCTGTGGTGGCTAAAACGACGGCGACATCATGGCCGACAGCGATGAGCTCTCGGCTCCGGCGGAATCGAGCTAGCGGAGAGAAACGGAGGGGGCGAGCATAGGGGAAGGCGAAGGAGCTCACAAGGGGTCGGGGGAGAAGCTCAGCGGGCTCGGGGATGGCCTGGAGACGAGGTGCGGTCACCGGCGATCTCGGCGGCTGAAGGAGGAAGAAGGAGTCGGGGACGCTTCTGCAGGGCGCGTCCGCTCGCGTGGCTTGGCGGAGACGATGTATAGGTCGACGGTGGAGCTCTAGATCACGTCGGAGAGGCACGGGGGAGGCTGTGGGCATGACTACGGCGGCGACGAGCTTGGGCGTGCGTCGGCCATGGCGTGAAGGGGGCGAGGGGGCGAGGGGGAAGAGTGAGCGAGGGGTCGGTGGGTTCCAGAGGCCACGGGGAGACGATCCCAGTGTCGTGCTGGCTAGGGAGGGGCCAAGCAGGCAGCTGCGTGTTCAAGACGCCTGAAGGTTGCAGCATCGCTTCCTCCGCTTCTCAAGCGAGAGGAGGAAGACAACTGGCAGGGGAGGTGGCTGGGCTGCACAGGAACTGGGCCGAGGTAAGTGGGCTGCCAGGTAAGCTACAGGTAAGTGGCCCAGGTGAGTCCTTTCTCTCTCTTTCTAATTCTGTTACAGTTTTCTATTTTATTCCTGTGTTTTGAATTAGTAAAATACTAATTCATTTCATAAAATCCTGGAAATAAATATGGGTGCTTTCTGAATTATTCCAGTGACCCTTAACAATTTCCAACATTTTTGGAGCATGTAAAATATATATAGCATTTAAATAGCTCTAATTCAAATATGTTTGAATTAATTCAAAGTCCAAATATGTCCTGCAAAAATGTGAACCATTTTTGGTAGATGCTTCCACCTTGATCCAGAAATGATGAACATTTTTAAAGGGCATTTTGAAATCATTGAAAAATATTTTGGTTGAACCTATTTGAATTCCTTTTGATGCTAGGGTTTGAACATCCCCATTTCAAATTTCCAAGAAAATTAAACATGATGCAAGCAAGATGCAAACACTAGGCAGCACCAGAAGCTAGGGATGTGACAACTCACCCCCACTAAACAAGAATCTTGTCCCGAGATTCAAGACGTGAGGTAAGAGGACAAAGGGGACACAAACTAACACAATCTTCATGATCCAATTGCTCTTCTCAAAGATGTTGATTCATTGCTATAAATTGATCTTGACGTCTTTGCTTTTGAAAACTTCATCCAAGACGACGACAGAAAGAAACTCTACAGGAATCGATCTCCTTGAAGATCGAGCAACTCACGATCAATTCATGGAATGAGGCATAGAACACCTCTTGAGCTGAGATGTTCAAAGACACTTCGGGAGGGATGGAAGAACAGATGATGGGGGTTCAATTTGGTAGGCAATAATTCCATGCTAGAGGAGATGGTGAATGGTTTCAAGATAGCGATGAAATAATTGCCATGATTCCATAACGGGGCACCTTAGAGAAGGTGACTCGTAAAATTATTCCCTTAAGTGGCAAAAAGAATTACTTTTGATACCTAGATCATTGAAACTCTTCATACCAGCCTAAGGCAATTCAAAATTGATCGTTTGAAAGGGGTTCGGGGAATGGAATACTCAGTTCGGAAAGGAAACTATGGTTATAGAACAACTCGGCAAACGGGAGGCACATTCCAATTGATACCGAGGATATAACCTAGTGACCGAGTGTGCTCTCAAGAACTTGAGCATTTCCATAGTCATCAAGGTTTTACCAACATCCGTGCCGAGGATCCTGGCAACACATCTTACTACCATGATGAATAGTGAAGGATGATGTGGATACAAAGGAAGATAACACCTTCTCAGACTTCCCCTTAGCAAGGCCAAGAGAACGAAATCTGATGATCGATCGAGAGACATTTAGCACTCCGCTTCGATGTTCTCCCCGATGTTCTAGCTACCACGATCATGCTTAAAAGCATCGACATGGCCATCAAGCAAAGGTCGAACTTGAGCACAAAAATCCATAAGGAACAACTTGTGGAATAAGTCATACCAAATCCTCATGGAGAAGGGTTGAATTGCTTGTTCAAGATACTACAATAATAGATCTTTCGGCTAGGTGTGTCGGCCAGAACATCAACCTCGTCGGGACCTACATCATAGATCTTGGAAATGTTCCAGCCATCATATCTGCCTGAGATACAGATCTGGCTGGTAACAGGATTTTTCAGACAACATGTCCAGAAAAGAAAAGGTTGCAACACAAGTCGACGAGATAACGTTGCGAGAATCTCGGGAGATGAACTATGATAGCAAGCTCCAAAATATGAGCTTGTTCTGCTACACACATGTGAACATGTTGCCCAAGACAAGCAAGACCATAGAGTAGTCTTACAATAAAACACTACCAAAGTTCAGGTGAGGAACCATCATTGTGGATAACGAAGTCCTTGCATAAGTCATGATTAGCTCTTAAGAAGGAACTTCTTCTCCTTGAACAAATCAATCAGTGGCTTGGTGTGCTAGGGAATACGTATGGAGTGGAGGTAATTAATCTACCAAACCATAGAATACTTCGCACGTATGCATGACTGATTTGGGATGATTCCAGAGGAAACAAAACTAACTTTCTTGAATTCATGGCGACAACTTACACCTAATGCACGTGAACTTGGAGAAAGTCACTTCTTTCACCAAACATATACTTCATGAACGGGGCATGAAGAAAATGCTTACACAAGTTTCCAACACTAGCTCAATGTTCAACATGAATCATGGAGGAGACAAGATGCCGCTGTTGGGCTCAACAACAACTCATCGGAATTTCCATATCACTAAACTCCCACCATTATGTGAACAATGTGTTAGTATTGGTCAGACCAAAAGATGTAATGGTGTATGCTCGAGGGATCAACCAAGAGTAAGACAACATTACGAACATCGTTGGTACTGATTTGATTTGACGATAGCCCACACTCAAATCAAAGGATTGATAAGACAATTGGTCCAACAACTGATCACAGGGACCAATCGATGAAGATATCATCTTTCTTCAACACACACTACACAAGAATATCCCTTTGGAATGAACTAAGTTAGGCAAGCTTTTATCTTCCAACTCTCCAAGTTGTTGTTTAGATTAACCAACTAGCCTGTGGTATTCAACATGATTCTTGGAGAATGGGTGGTTTAGAAGAAAACCAACATGATCACGAGCTCAACATAACAGTCAGGAAACAACCCGGTAATACTTCTGAGAATATATTCAGAAAATCACGAACCACCGATATGTTATTAAGCTCGAGAACAATCTTGCTTTTCAGGGCAAGATGATATGATCAAGGAGCGAGGGATTGTCACAATCCTAACTCCTTAGTCGATGAGTGCGCCCGGAAATATGGACTAGGTAGCACGATCAATCTTAGGATGATGATTCAATAACCAGCACGCTAAGATGAGAGTATTGTCCATTAACTACCAATCAACGGAGTTGCTAGGAGTATTGATTTTCGCACATCACAGTACACTTGTCGGCATTTCGATTACAATAACACGGAACCGAGGAATGAAGCAATGATAGCGAGAAGTATCACTACGTCAAGAATTCATAAGAGATGGTGCAATTCTCATGACAATCCTGACATAAAGAGGGTAATACTATAGGATAGAACAGAACAAAAGCTGGATTGGCATTTGATCTGCAGAACACAACTACTTTGACCCAATCCTGGATATGGATGAGGTACTGGAGTTTGTTTCTCCTAGTCATTCTGAAATAGAATGGCTTGACGGACCACAAGAATAATAGGCATCGATAACACGAATGCACAACTAGTCCTGACTATCAATTGATAGACGATGGTCAGAATACAACTAAAGAGAACAACTCAAAGGAACATATAATTTTCTGAGTTGTGGATGCATAGATTAGTATGTCGAGCGAAGCTCAACATTTCTTCCGGATAACCCATGCGGCAAGGTAGAACTGGCAGATTCACAATTATGAATGGAGAACTCTTGAAGAGTACTATGATTGTGACCCTTTGGTTCAGCGAGGAACTTCTGCCATAAGCAGTTCATAGTATTTGGAAGAAGGAAATACCACGGACCTCGAGGACTATCGCAAAGTTACTAATATCCTAAAGGTACGAGCAACACTAACAACATAAAGTAAGTAGGGAAATCTCGGGTTCAGAAACCCAGGAGTAGAATACCTACTACTAAGTGGCATCACGGGATGCTTTCGAGGATGATGGCTTAATCATCACACCGGGAACACAAAGCATGGCTGGATTACTAGGTGATACTCTAGACACCTAGGGTCATAATAATAGCTCCAACATAAATGTTGAGGCAATAGAATACCTCAACTCAACAATTAGTGTGATTAACCTGGCCTAAAGGAACATCAAAACCAGAGGGAAATGATTTTGCAAATGCACCAGATTGTTTAGAAACCTGGGACGACTCGGACATCATAACAGTTGTAAATGCTCCAAAGGATTTAAGACTTCCTACAAAATGGTGGCATAGCCACTCAGAAGCACAATATCATGGTTTCGAGATCAACAGTTAACATATGGAAGTAGTAGGAACTGAACTGAGACTTAAATCCAATAATCTTATAAGTCTACGGATTAGTAACACGTGATCCTGATAGAAAGAAGAGAAAGCCTAGTTCCTTAACCCCGTAGGAAAGATAAGGTGACTCAGATCAGAAGGCATAAGGTATAAGGAGTAAAAAGAGCCTTACGTTCCCTGCCACAATCAATTCCCTTATATAACTAAAGCATTTCTAGACTCAACTTCGACCAGTTTGGCTTGGTAATCCCACAGCAAATAAAGCTCTGATACCAACGGTGTCACGACCCCGATTCCAAGTCACATCGGTCTAGCCGGTAACACCTCATATCACTTTGCGGCCTCACACACGATATTCCCACGGGTGTCGCCTTACCATGGCCCGGGACCGTTTGCGCCTTTTGGCTCACGTATATGATAGTGTCGCTAGCATCCATATGACAGAGAAACCGGGCCGACATGGCTAGTCGTGAACCCAAAGCGGCACTAACCCATGGGGACAACATACATGAATCACATCGAGCATGTCGGTCACAGCTGCGTGTGAATCTAGGTCATAGCACGGGCTAACAGGACTCCAGGAACCCGGCTGTAGAAAGGTGCTAGGCAGGACTCGGATGTCACCGCGTGACATTTCCCGAAGGCGACGTATACAAGAACGAAGTGAAACACATGCCGCCAGTCAAGTGTCCCGAAAGCGGTAGTGTGGGCTAGCAGGACTCCGGTGAACCGGGCTGTAGCGGACTACTATGGTTCATGGAAGCACTAGACTACATTTCCCCATAAGAGAGGCTGCCAAGGATAAACAACTAGATTGTCGGATCCCACACATACCAAGCATTTCAATCATACACACAATATGCTCGATATGTGTAAATACAACATGGTATCACAACATAACTCTACGACTCAAGTATTTATTCATTAGGCTCCGAGGAGCCAAGATATTACAAACATGGGTCTCATGACCCAACATTCAAAGCATACAAGTCAAACACATGCGGAAGCTTAACATGTCTGAGTACAGACAACTATAAATGAAAAGGCTGAGAAGCCTGACTATCTACTAGATCCTGCCGATGGCACAAGATCTTAGCTGAGGTAACAAGCTAAACGTCAAAGTCCATGCGGAACTACTAGCGAGACTGACGTCTCTCTGCAAAAACATAAAATAGGCAAACGTGAGTACAAATGTACCCAGCAAGACTTACATCAGAACTAACTACATATGCATCGGTATCAACAAAGGGGGTGGTGGAGTTTGACTGCAGCAAGCCAGCTTTGACTCGGTGGCTATCCTGAACTACGAATGCAAGTAACTCTTTTGAGGTGGCGCACACGAGTCCACATATTCACCATATCAATACACCACTATGGATCCGCTCCCGGTTCCCTACGAGATCGCCATCCATAGCACTCACGCTTATCTTGCGCATTTTAGAGTATCCACTTTCACTTGTCTATGAACTGTACAGGCAACCCAAAAGTCCTTTACCGCGGACACTGCTATTCGAATAGATAATGTTAACCCTGCAGGGGTGTACTTCTTCACACACGCTCTCGCCACTTACCACCATGTACACGCTGTGGTATCTCGGCAACCTTCAAGCGGAAGCTTTGGCGAGGGAGTCAACCACGACGACTAACCACACAAGTCTCTAGTCCAGGTTTATCGCCTATTCGGTTCCATCCGCAAGGAGATCCGGCCGGGTGTCGCTCACGGCACCAAACGATGTGTGCAGGGTTCCTGTGTCCACCATCCGGTGCCACTTGGTACACCGGCCATCGTGCCTAGTCTGTCCCAAGCCCACCTGTACCGGGCGCCACTTGGTAGACTACTAACACTATCTACAAACACCAGAAACTAGTTGCAACTCCTGGACAGAGATCATGTTGATTAATAAGTCGAGAGGGGTCAATTTACCGGAACCCAATGTGTGGTAGTAACTGTTCATGGATCACAAATACAGAACTCAGTTTCTGAGGGCGGCTGTAATGAGACAACCCACCATGTAGTCCTACATGGCCTCTCACCGCTACCTTTACCAAATCGTGTTCACACACTTAGCTCTCAACAGTAGGACATGTTCACAACTTCCCAATTCATCCCCGATGAATCAGACCTGACACAACTCTAAGAAATAGCAGGCATGACAAACAAGCATGAATGAGTAGGCACATCAGGGCTCAAACAACTCCTACTCATGCTAGTGGGTTTCATATATTTACTGTGGCAATGACAGGTCATGCAGAGGAAAGGGGTTTAACTACCGCAGCATGTATCAGTTGAAGCGTTGTTGTCCTAATGCAGTAAAAGAGAGCAGGAGCGAGAGAGTGGGATTGTATCGGAATGAACAAGGGGGTTTTGCTTGCCTGGCACTTCTGAAGATGGTATAGCTCTTCATCGGTGTCATCGAACACATCGTCGGAACCACGTCTATCGAGAGGGGACAAACACCGGCAAACAAGTAAGAACACAATCAATGCAATGCAACAATTATGATGCATGATTATGACATGGCAATATGATGTGGTTTGGGCTAATGCAACTAGCAGCAGATTAAATGAAGTTGGTATGAATACAAGATTCAAATTCAAACTCCATATGTGATTATTCAAATGCCATTTAATTGGTTTGACCTAAAAAGTTAAGAAAAGTTGTTCTAACATGCATGAAAATGCTACAGATGGATAGATTGGATTTTTCTGATCATTTTTCATATATAATTTATTTCATTTGGAGTTATGGTTGAATTTCTATGATTTTTAGAAGTTTATACTATTTTCTGGAATATCCTCAGTAAGAATAAATCCAGAAAAAACCTATTACTGCGTTAACATTGCATCATGCTGACCTCAGCAGGTCAACAAGCGCCGTCCAGGTCAAACCTGACCAGTGGGGACCACTGGTCAAGGATACAAAGGTCGCCTAGGGTCGATGGATGTGGGTCCGGTCAATAACCACGTCAGCAAAGTCAACCTGCTATCTTCAAGAATGCTTGGTGGCAGTATCGGAATTACCTGAAGAAAACATACTTCACTGGCAAAGAAACTCATCAAACCTTACGTTCTCCTAAGACACATTTACTGGACGATGACTGGGAACGCCTTGTTCTGTACAGGTCCCGAACCAAGAATGTGGTAAGGTCTATGAGCTCATTTTATTTTAAGTACTATATTCTTGCGTCTTACTGTACTCTGTTCATGTAGAACAAGTTCTTAAACCTTAAGAACAACTATTCTCATTTAAGATTCCATTGCTATCGTGCATACTGCTTTGCTCTTGTATCACTGTATTTACTCATACAAACTTATTTTTACATTGAACGATCCAATGGAAACTCCAATGGCACAACATGTATGTTTACGCATGTTTATTTAACATGTTTGCTCTTATAAATAGCTCTATTGATTTCAATTTCAATTGTGTATACAGTTGACTTCTCATATCATGCACATTACTAGCATCACAACATGGCCAATAGTGTTGTTGTACATGTAGACCCGTGGTACCCATCTGAAATCTTGTTGTGCCGTGTAGTTTCCCACACTGTATTCTTTCAGTGTTGCTTTCTCTTGAACTGATATGATTTGAACCGTGTATCTATTTTGACTTGGCAAGACAATGAAGTGACCATAGGACATATATATATGTTTGTTTGATGCTTTTATAATGTACTACTTGGCAATAGAAGACTTGGTAGTTTAATCTTGTCCACCTTACTAATGAATTGGTTCACCGAAATGAGTTTCATATACTAGTACATGCTAAACCTGTTATATGTCTGCTTGTTTCTTCTTTTAGAATGCTGACAGAATATTGGGGAAGAGTGCCTTATTAAGCAATGGTAAAGGAAGTAATGCAGATAAGGTTTAGGATCGTGAGACATCCTTGTTGGTCTCCAACAAAGCTGATAAAACATCTAAGGAAAGCTATCTTGAAGACAGTGAGACAAACCCAAACATGACATCGATCACTAAAACCCAAACAAGACAGCTGATAAAACAACTAAGGAAAGGCCTGTTATATGTCTTGGTTTACTGTTCGAGTTACTGGCCACTACCTCTTGCACAAGATATTCAAGCTCACTGTCTAAATCAGTTCGGTTTCTTGAGTCTCAACTACAAGCTGAAAGACATCGATCAGTTGTGCCGCGACAAGAAGTGGAAGGACTGCGGAAGTCCCTAGAGCATTCAGATGCATACTTTCTGGTGCAACAACAAGCGTTGGAGGATTTTAGTGCCAAACATGACAAAGCTAATAAGCTTGCTAAGCTTATTGCCAGCATGGTGGATAGCCAGGATTATGTTTCTTGAGCTCTTCTAAAGTTGTTTCAGTTGTGGACTTGTTTTGCTGCCGTGTTTATTTGCACTGGTGGCCAATTTTGACGGCCAGTGTATGTAATATGCTGCTTTGTTCCCTATATTTGCACTGGTGGCGAACTTTGATGGCCAGTGGATGTAATATGTGTAATAGCTGTAATAGGATAGTGTTAGTTGCTTGCTTATTTATTTCCTTATTGTCTTGTTTAGTTGTTTGCTTGTAGTCACTGCAGTTCTTTTTCCGCGTTTTTCTAGTGGCCACAATAACCTATTTTTGGTAACTAGGACACAATAATCATGGCAACACACGGATTGTTGTAACCATGGGCCTCCTACGGGACGTAGGATCCATGGGCCTTCTACGGGCCGTAGGATCCATGGACTTTCTACGGGACGTATGATCCGTGGGCATTCTATGGGCCGTATGATCCATTGGTCTTCTACGGGCCTTAGGATCCATGGGCCTTCTACGGGGCATATAATCATTTCGCCAAACATGGGCCATACTATTCATGAACCATAACGGGCCATTAATAGGCTGTATTTGATAACGCTATGAAAACAGCCCAACGGGTTAACGGGCCACAAACGAGCCGAGTGTAACCACGGGCTGAATTTGGCCCACAAATGGAACATGCCGGTAACGGACCGTAACTAACCAAATTCTAGAATTGAGCCCAAGAATAAATGGGCCCTTAGAAGGCCGAAAGTTAACATGAACTGGAAACATGGGTATAAAGCGATACATTGTTCATTATGGGCCAGTTTCATCTCGGTCCTTTCATGGGCCCAGAGTTACAAAGGGCCTCATATGGGCCGAAAGACATCATGGGCCATACATGGGCTGGAAGTTACAACGGACTGGAATCATATTGGACGGACCAGATGAAGCTACTGGGCTTAATTCCGATAGGCCGTAACGGGCCGGGAGTTAGTGGGCCTTAAACGGGCTATATACGAACATGCCGTTAACAGGCTTTCCATGGGCCGACCCATTAACTTTTGACCAAGTCAAACAGGCCGGCCTTTTCACCGGAATGGGCCTCTGTTGGTCTGTGCCATGTGTCGACGTATCATAGGCGCCTCCTGTCCAATGAGTGGATGATATCTGTCCTAACGGTGAGCCAACACGTGTTTCCTCTGGCCAATGAGAATTTTACACATGGAAAATCCCCATTGCTCCGGGCTGTTAACGGGTTATCGGATCCAAAACCGGACCCGATAGATTAACCATGACCTATTATAGTGGATGCCACGTGTCATTTACCGTTGACGAAAACACTTCCATGACGTGCCATTTATCGTCATGGAAGTGGACACTTCCGTGATGATAATTTTGGTAATGTCATGGAACACTTGTACAACAGCATAGGTATGACTATCTTGATTGTATCATAAAATCGTCATGGATGTACATGCATGACAGAAAACGTGACCTACTGTGACAAACACGTATCATCACGGAAGTGTATTTTTTGTAGTGTTGCTCTCCTTTTTGGATGCATATTCTGGATATCACCAAACCTTCATGTCCAAAGAAGATGAAGAGAAGACCTCGTTCATCACCCCATGTGGTATGTACTGTTTTGTCTGCATGCCATTCAGGTTAAAGAGTGCCGGGTCTACTTTTGCAAGGGCAGTCCTGATTGGTTTTGAGCCACAGCTGCACAGAAACATTGAGGCTTATATGGATAATATTGTGGTCAAGACCAAGGACATAGCAACCCTCATCCAGGATTTGGAGGAGACAATTGCTAATCTGCGCAAGATCAACTTGAAGCTTAACCCGGAGAAGTGTGTGTTTGGCATTCCCTCCGGCAAGCTACTTGGGTTCTTTGTATCCCATCGGGGGATCGAAGCCAACCCTGACAAGATCAAAGCTGTTGAGCAGATCCAGGCGCCTAGGACAGTCAAGGATGTGAGGCCTCTGACAGGGTGCGTTGCCGCGCTAAGCAGATTCATTTCCAAGTCTGCCGAGCACACCCTGCCGTTCTTCAAAATCCTGAAGAAGGCAGGGCCCATGAAGTGGACCCTAGAAGCAGATGCAGCTTTGCAAGAGTTGAAGGCTTACTTATCTTTTGTGTCCACCTTGGTTTCCCCCAAACCACAAGAGCTGTTGCTACTATACTTGGCGGTAACCAATCAAGTGGTTAGTGCATCCTTAGTGGCACAGCGGGAAGTGGAAGAAGCAGAAAGTGAGCAAGGCCCGACAGAGCCAGATAACGGTCAGGACAGAAATGAGCACGACAGCGAGGGCGACCCCAAAGACACGGCAAAGAAGAAAGTGGTGCAACGCCCAGTGTACTTCGTCAGTTCCCTGCTACAAGGAGCTAGATCGAGGTACTCTGGTGTGCAAAAATTGATCTTTGGTCTCATCATGGCCTCAAGGATACTACGCCACTACTTCCAAGCCCATGAGATCACGGTTGTCACTCGCTTCCCGTTGCAAAGGATACTCTGAAACCCTGAGGCTACCGGTAGAATAGTGGAGTGGGCTTTGGAGTTATCCAGCTTTGGCCCGAAGTTTGAGAGCACATCATCAATTCAAAGTAAGGTGTTGGCAGAGTTTATTGCAGAATGGACGCCAAACCCTGATGAGGAAGTGCTGGAAACAGTTAACCCAGGCAAGGAAGCGCCCCAAGAAGGGATCATGTATTTCAAAGGTGCCTTTTCCCTACAAGGTACAGGGGCTGGCGTGCTTCTCGTTGCCCCCTCCGGGGAGCACTTGAAATACGTTGTCCAGATGCACTTTGCCCGGGAAGAGGCGACCAACAATATAGCAGAGTCTGAAGGGCTCCTTGCCGGGCTCAGGATTGCCGAAAAATTGGGAATCAAGAAGCTGATCATTCGAGGAGATTCACAGCTTGTGGTGAGACAAGTCAACAAGGATTACCAAAGTCCATTGATGGAGGCATATGTTGAGGAAGTGAGAAGATTGGAGGAGCACTTTGACGGATTGCAAACAGAGCACGTACCCCATGCAGAAAATAGCATAGCTGATCATCTGTCAAAGTGTGCTGCACAGAAGCTTCCCGTGGAACAAGGAACTTTTGTTCTCCATCTTACTCAGCCCTCCGTATCCCCAGCAACAATGGCTTAGAAAAGGAGAAAGATGGACTCCGGTAAGCCTCTCCTGGTAGAGCCTCCCGGGGCTCCTGGTAGGGACCCTGCCGGAAACAACTCCCCATCACTTGCCGGACCGCACCCTCCAGCCGGGCCTATGGTCCCCGCGAACGAGGAACGTGCCCCCGCAGTTGAGGAGGTGCCGCTAGTCCTTGTTGCCGAGCCCCAGGCTCCAACTTGGGCAAGGCACATAGTCCATTTTCTCTAAACCGGAGAACATCCCGATGACCAAGGTGAAGCTGAAAGAGTAGCCCGGAGGGCCAGTATGTATCAATTTGTCAATGACACTCTATACAGAAGGAGGCCAACCGGTGTGAAATTGAAGTGCATCTGTCGGGAAGAAGGAAAGGAACTGCTGGCTGAGATACACAAAGGCATGTGCAGCTCCCACATTGGATCAAGGGCATTAGTTGGGAAAGCATTTCGGCAAGGATTCTATTGGCCCACGGCCCTCCAAGATGTGGTTGAGCTAGTCACCAAATGTGAAGCCTGCCAGTTCCATTCCAAAAACATCCACATGCCCACACAAACTCTTCAGACAATCCCTTTGTCATGGCCATTTTCGGTCTGGGGACTCGATATCCTCGGCCCTTTCCCCCAGCTGCCGGGGGCTTTGAATTCTTGTTCGTTGCTATCGACAAGTTTACAAAGTGGCTGGAAGTAGCTGCCATGAGAAATGTGACTACTCAGTCAGCTATCAAGTTCTTAAAAGAATTGGTGTGCCATTTTGGTGTCCCGACAAGGATCATTATCGACAACGACACCCAGTTCACGAGTCGCGCCTTCATGCAATATGTTCATGCCCTCAGAAGCAAGATCTCATTTGCCTCTGTTGCGCATCCCAGAAGCAATGGGAAAGCAGAGAGGGCGAACGCTGAAGTGCTGTGAGGACTCAAGACAAGAAGCTTTGATATGCTGCAGAATCACGGCAGGCGGTGGATCGATGAGCTGCCAGTAGTTCTCTGGTCCCTTAGAACGACACCAAATCGAGCTACCGGGCAGACTCCCTTCTCCTATTCTATGGGGCAGAAGCAGTTATCCCCATGGAACTCATTTATTGGTCACCTCGAGTGCTTGCCTATGATGAAGTAGTGCAAGATCAACATCGGCGTGACGATGATGTGCTACTCCAGGAGAACCGTGATGATGATGTGCTACCAGCAGGCCCTGCGTTGCTACCACAGCTGCAAGGTTCATGCCCAGTGTTTTGAGGAAGGCGACCTTGTCCTTAGGCGCGTTCAGTACGCCAAGGGTACGAACAAGTTGATGCTGAAGTGGGAAGGCCCTTACTGGGTAGTTCGAGTCACCAGACCTGGCGCTGTCCGTATGGAGACCGGAGATGGCATTCAATTGCAAAACTCATGGAATATTGAGCATCTCCGCAAGTTCTACCCATAAGGCACGGCTGTCGGGCCCTACCTGGCAGCCACCCTTTTGTACAGGCCTTGCCTTAGTTGCGTGTAACCCCTTGTACAAAGCCAGGCGCAGACCCTGAGCAACAGAGAAATAAACGAAGCGCTCGGGGCCCCCGGCAAATTGCACGCATGCATAAGCATTTCAAGAGCATTGCATATGCATATAGATAAGGTCGCATCTTCCATCATTCCCATCTATGTGAGGCTACAGGTTCTTGCTGTGAGCTTAGCCTCTACTGGGAGTTGGGAAGATGAACCAGCATTGCGATCTCCGGCAAGCCAAACAGATAAGTTCTACCTCTTTTCCATAAGTGTTCTGTAAGCTGAAACTTGTGCATGAGAAAACCTCGTCGCTCTTTGAAACTTAGGTGCTCCCATCCCTGGACTCAAATGTTGCTTCGGCCAGGATGGTCACAGTGGCCTTTGGTGAAAAGAGATTGGCGGGGGCTGGTTCCTTTATTTATGCTCGGTAGGCTCAGTTCTCTGGCAACAAAAAAAAAGGATACCGGCAAGATAGCCTGTCGGGGAAAATTCATTTATTTAAAGTAAAGATGCATTCCGCCTCTGCATGGACGCATACATGCACGAGTTACTGGCAAGGTTTATCTTTTTCATTAATATGCTGATCATACAAGTACAAACCTTACATAACACAGACATGGACTCGAGAGATTACATTATTTGAACTAAAATTTGGCAAGTGCCGACAGATTTAAGATTGAAAAAAGATAAGTGCCCCATAAACTCCTCTCCCTGTCCCTTTTGTCCCTGGTAGTGTGGTGAGAAGAGAAGAGGGCAGGAGGCGCGCACCGGCACAACGCCACCCCGATCCCTTCAGGGCCTGCCAAGCACAGCCTGACAAGATCGGGAGTGGCAAGGCTGTGAAGGAGGAAGATGGAAGGAGCACCTAAAGGGCCCCCAGGTCACCGCTTCTAGGACCAGTCAAAAGGCTCCAGCACAGTCACCGACAGAGAAGGACGTCAGGGCCCAGCTGAAAGACCGCTGGAGGAAGCGAAAGCGCCAGGAGGGCAACCCTTTCCCCGACAACTGATAAAACTCTGATGACGGTGCTGGGGAAAGGAGGGGAAATACAGAAAGACGGGGCAGCAGGTCGCTAGTACGAGACGAATGCGTCGGTGCTATCGTACTCCGACTAGACGGCTTGCCTCCCGTCTTCTCTGTCTTCCCTGGCTTCATATTCATCAACACCGTCCCAGGGAGACGCCGACCTCACGGTCCGATGCCTTCCCTGGAGAGATGGCGAGCGACCATGACAACCAGGGGGCTCGGGGTGCACCGCTCCCCACCTCGGCAGGCAGGAAGGCGCGCCTCTTGTCAACATCAGCCCCAGGGCCTCCGGAAGGGGCAGTGCTGGGATTAACAATGATCCCCATCCCTGCCTCCCGGGCGAGCATCGAAGACACTGAGAACCTGGTCGCCAAGCCAACGAGCAGCAACAACCCGGGGTTAAATGCCACATTACTCGATGGGCAATCGACCATGGCGGAAGGGGCAAACATTTCCCCACAATGGGAAAGCTTGATATCTCCCACGCCACGGGCGGCTTGTCCACAACGTCTTCCCGAAGCATGGACCAGACTCACTCCCCAAGCGCCAACACAAACATTTGGCAGCACCAACCCCAGGCTGGAGCCCGGGGCCTGGCCCCAGGCTCTTCTCTTCAATATAACCAACAGGAGAGAAAAAATGGAGGAGAAGGGATTCAAAGATGGATGACACCGCTCTCCCCTCACCCCTCCTTTTATAGGCGGGCCGAGGAGGAGAGCCGCTCCCTCAACAAGCTAATGCCCCCCTCCTCTACCAAATTCAAGAAAACCAGGCCCCCACCTTCATGCTCTCCCGCACCACGCGCCTCCATTACCTACCCCGCGCGATGCATGCAGCATACGTGGCTATGGATAAGGGCGTGGTGGGAAGAGTGAATTGGCAATTTCTACCACGTGCATTAAATTCATTCACGAGCCATTACAGGAGTGGCCCCACCACGATTGGCTTTACACGACGCACGGGAAAACCGGAAACTAGCCCGGACTCAAGATTAATGAAGAAGCAAAGAAGACCTCAAGGAGACAGCCTCTTCCACACCCCCTCCTATGCACTTATTAGGTCCTACCCCGACGACGCTCGACAGCGCGTTCGGGGCAGGCCCAGGGGCTTCTGTCGGTGCAACAAACCCTGGGTCCGTTGCCCAGAATATGCACATGCATGGGAGCAAGATTACAGCACCAAGATGAGGCCAAAGTACAAGAGATCAAGATCTTCAAAGGACCAAAACGTGCAAATCAAGAGCACCAAGACCAAGCCAGAGAAGTAAGAAACCACCAGGAGAAAAGCCTCCCTTGCCGGGCAGGCGAGCCTGGCAAGGACAGGGTCACCCCTGGAAGAAAACCTCCAAGACGCCCCAGCAGGGCCCGCCGGGACTCGCGGAGGCGGAGCCACCTCACCAAACCACTTCACCATGATGCACGTCGTCGATCAGTGCGGTGTCGAGCCGCAAAGTGACTAAGTGGCAACCATTTGACACATGGCAGCCTCTTTCTACAAGAAATACCTACAGACGACACCCGTCCTGCGACGTGTCAAGCGAGTAGACGCAAAGTTGGCAAAACAGCCCAGCAAGGGACGATGTGACATTGAGCGGCGCATTTAATGCGCTCTGTCAGCCTGTAGAGTTAGGTATGATATCACTATTTGCTATCTTATCAGTGCATAATAACTAATTTGCCACTATCGTGACCCCTTAGTCTATAAAAGGAGGCCCAAGGCAACCTTAGAAAGGGTTGGACCCTATGTTACTGAATCCACCCCCTAACATTTCATACGCCCGTAGCCATTTCGTCACGAGGCAACCCTGCCGGGCAAACACGCTACGACCACCACCATTTTTACCTAGGTTTACCTAGGATCGAAGGTAACAGGAGATAGGGGACACGATGTTTACCTAGGTTTGGGCCCTCTTAATGAAGGTAATACCCTACTTCTTGCTTGATTGACTTTGATAAGTATAGGGGTTACAAGAGTGGATCTACCTCGAGATCATAATGGGTAAACCCTAGATGTCTAGCCTATATGATTTGCGTTAGCCTCTACGGACTAAACCCTCCGGTTTATATAGACACCGAAGGGGCCTCGGGTTGTATAGAGCCGGTTTACAGAGAAAGGAAACTACACATCCGGATGCCAAGCATGCCATCCACGCAAAGGAGAGTCCCATCCGGACACAGGGGAAGGCCTTCTATCTTGTATCTTCACGACTCATCAGTCCGGCCCATGTCAGACAGCCCGGACGCCCGAGGACCCCATAATCCAGGACTCCCTCAGTAGCCCCTGAACCAGGCTTCAATGACGATGTGTCCGGCGCGCAGATTGTCTTCGGCATTGCAAGGCAGGTTCCTCCTTCGAATACACCAAAGCAGTTTTATGAACAAGTGAACTGTATCCGACTCTGTATAATGGTTACAACACCCAACCACAAGGGCAAAATACTTAAACAAAATAAGTCATGTCCAATGACAGCTTTTTCGGCGAGTTGTTACGTCTGGCGTTATTATTATTTCAAACTGTTTTTTGGCCTCCCACTCCGCATTTCGAGGCACGGCCTCCATTGACACGTCCTGTCAAAGCGGAGATCGTGTCCCCTTATTACGGGATTCTCATCAATACGGGTTTGGGTAATCCAACCGTGCCGTTCGCAATACCCCTGGGGAATAGGCGAGTTTTAAGGCTTGTGAGGGGGCACTTGATATTCACTGCCTTTATAAGAGGATAAGGACCCATGTTTTTACCTCACGCCTTCTTCTTCCTCAGCCCTCCCATCCTCGAGCTCCAACACCCAAGTTTCGATCTTATCCATCAGCACCAAACACTCCAGCCATGTCCGGATCCGGCTCTCAAGGCAAGTGGGTGGCCTCCTCCATGACGGAGAAGGACATCAAAGAGCTCCGGGAGGCGGGGTACCTGAGTGCGGACGTCGCGCACAGGATCCCTCCCAAGAAGCAGGTCATCCCCACCCCAGCGCCCGGCGAAAGGGTGGTATTTATCCACTTCCTCCGCGGACTAGGATTTCCACTTCACCCATTCGTCCGCGGCCTTATGTTCTACTATGGGCAAGATTTCCACGATCTAGCCCCAAACTCCTTCCTTCATATCTCGGCGTTTATCGTCGTGTGCGAGGTGCACCTCCGCATTCCCCCCACTTCGGCTTATGGCTCAAAGTCTTCAATGTGAAGCAGAAGGTGGTTGATGGGCAGCATGCAGACTGCAGAGGCGCCATGGTGAGCAAGCTTCCCAACGTCACCTGGCCCAAGCGGGCCTTCATGGAAACCGTCAAGATATGGCAATAGGAGTGGTTCTACATCACCGAACCCCGTGGCGCCAACTGGGCGGCCACTCCTGAGTTTAGATCCGGACCCCCGATGCGGCTCATGTTGTGGATCAACAAGGGTCTGGATTGGAGGTCGATCGACGAGGTGTTGATGCTGCAGAAGCGCATCAAAAACATGATAGAAAATAACACCAGCCTCACTGACGTGGTCCAAGTGATGCTATTCTGTCGGACCCTTCCCTGCCAACTCCGGGCTCTCCACATGTGAGAGTTCAATCCGGAAGGGCCGTGGATCCTGCAGTGATTCTTCGGCATGACGCACGAAGCGATCTGGAAGCTGCTTTTCAAGGCCCATAAGTCGTGGATGGAGACGACAGACGACATCGGCCTCGACTGCGCTAACCCAGCCACATCGGCCTCAACTGCGGCCAAACTACACGATCAATCAAGGGGGCTCCTAGGGTCGGTCGAGGCTCTGATACCAACTTGTCACGCCCAATATGCGACCCTATCCAAAAGGAACTCGACGGTCCCACCAAGGATAGACCCGCATATTGGAACGCTTTTGCAAGGTGGATATCTTTACATCAACATTACATAATAGTGGGGATACAACCAAGACATACAATGTCACATGAATACAACAATACAACATACAAGATCAACATCCGATTACGGATGAAACATAAACAGAAACTCAAACAATATCCACCCTGCTAGCCCAGGCTGCCGACCTGGAACCTATCCCCTGATCGAAGAAGAAGCAGAAGAAGAACTCAACGCAAGGCAAGCATCGCTCTCGCGTCATGATCATCGCATAACCTGCACTGCAATCGTTGTTGTAGTAATCTGTGAGCCACGAGGACTCAGCAATCCCATTACCATGGGTATCAAGACTAGCAAAGCTTAATGGGTAAGGAAGGGGTAAAGTGGTGAGGTTGCAGCAGCGACTAAGCATAATATGGTGGCTAACCAACGCAAATAAGAGCGAGAAGAGAGCAAAGGAACGGTCGACAACTAATAATGATCAAGAAGTGATCCTGAACTCCTACTTACGTCAGACATAACCCAAAAACCGTGTTCTCCTCTCGATCAACCCCGAAAAGAGACACTCACGGTTATGCACACGGTTGGTGTATTTTATAAGAGTTTGCTTCAAGTTTACTACAACCGGATATTAACAAATTCCCATCTGCCACATAACCGCTGGCACGGCTCTTGAAAGTTTATACCCTGCAGGGGTGTCCCAACTTAGCCCATGATAAGCTCTCGCGATCAACGAAGGGTATTCCTTCTCCCGGGAAGACCCGATCAGTCTCGGAATCCGGCTACAAGACATTTCGACGGAATAAAACAAGACCAGCAAAGCCGCCCGATGTGCCGACAAATCCCGATAGGAGCTGCACATATCTCGTTCTCGTGGCACACCGGATAGGTCAGCCTACGAGTAAAACCAGCCCTCGAGTTGCCACGCGTGGTGGCCCCAGATCTGCCTGCTTTGGACCAACACTCGAAGGAGCACTGGCCCGGGGGGGGGGGCTAAAATAAATATGACCCTTGGGCTCCGGAAACCCAAGGGAAAAAAGGGCTAGGTGAGGCAAATGGTAAAACATATGTTGGGCCTTGCTGGAGGAGTCTTATTCAAAGCGAACTGTCAAGGGGGTCCCATAAATCACCCGACCGCGTTAGGGACGCAAAATCCGGGAACATAATACCGATATGACGGAAACTAGGGCGGCAAGAGTGGAACAAAACACCGGCATAAGGCCGAGCCTTCCACCCTTTACCAAGTATATAGATGCATTAATAACATAAGAGATATTGTGATATCCCAACCAAAATCCTGTCCACCATGGAGCAATCTTCAACTTCACCTGCAACTAGCAATGCTATAAGAGGCCTGAGCAAAGCGGTAACATAGCCAAGCAACGGTTTGGATAGGAAAGGTGTCAAAGGTTAGAGGCTGACATGGCAATTGGGAGGCTTGAAGAGCAAATGATAGGTAGCGCAGCATAGCGAAAGAACGAAGCAACTAGCATAGCAATGATAGTAATGAGATCCAAGGTGACGGTCATCTTGCCTGAAATCCCGCAAGGAAGAAGAACGAGTCCATGAAGAAGACGAATGGATGAGGCCGAACCAAGCGTAGACGATCGAATCCTCACGATCGCAACGAAACGGGAACTAACAAGAAGAAGCACACAACATGGTAAACACACCACACATAGACAAGACATGATGCACAACCAAGCATGATGCATGACAAAGCTACATGAAGCTACTCATGGCAAGAGATGATGCATACAAGAGCAACACATCAAAGCAAGTTTAAATGAGGCCGGAAACAACATAGAACAACTCCGGTAAGTCCTCATATGCAAATTTCGAAATTGGTCCAGATCTGAATAAACCTTATGTTCAAGTTTTTAAACAGCAATTTAAGATGCACCATGATGATCTATACGAAATTCTAGTCAAGTTACATATAAAGTTCATTTAATTCGGAGCTACGGCCAGAAGATATGAGCAAAACAAGTTAAACATGGCATGATGCAAAATGCATACAAACATCAAGCAAACACCTCAAAACATGGATGCAACATGATAATATGAAGCTAAATGCAAAATCAAGAAAGTTTCATATAGAGCACACTCAAAACGGAGCAACGGTTCAACACATACACATGAAACAAGTTTAAAGGACAAGCTGTCCAAAACAGCAACTAGGCATATGGCAAGCACCAAAACAAGAAGCTCCAGCATCTTAACATGATAAAAAAAGGCATGGACGTGATTTATAGGTAAGGCATGACAAAACACGAACATTGAGCTATCTCCAGAAATCAATAGAACATGCTCAAAATGACATGGCAAGATTGCATATAATAACAGTTTCAGACTTATCAGGAAATAACATCAGGTTGCAATGTTTAGAGCTATCAAACAGCATGTTACAGGAACTTATAATGGAAAACAAAGGCATGGCATGATACTACTAAATGCATAGAACAAAAGTCCCTTACTGACCATAAGCCAAAAAGGCACAGAAAATATGATGGCACCCATGTAAACATGGCAAATGATATGACAGATTTATACATGGCAGGAACAGCAATAAGTAGGCATGTTGGTGAGCTTGAACAACTCACCACAGAGCAATACATGGCATGGCAAGGCAAACAACAGAAAGAATACATGTTTATGAAGCTAAAAATGGCAATAGAAAGTTCATAGAGCGCATAGATCACTAGTAACACACATGGCAAAATTGATGTTAACAGGCTGTCAGCAACATTATTTAGTAATTTGAGAGCACGATTACAACATGTTACAGGATACTATAATTGCAAAAAAGGGCATGGATGGATATAGAAAGACATTTGTAACAAAACATCCTTAGTGAACATCTCCAGATTATGCATAGAATGACTTGTGGCAGCAGGTTTACATAGCAACAAAATATAACAGAATTTGTCAGGAAAACAGCAACAGCAAGTACCCTACTTAACAAGCTTGATGCACTCACTACAGGAATCACAAAAATACATGGATGGCGCCCCTGTAAAGATGGCATGACATATCACAAAACACATGTAGAGCTCATGCTCATAGGATGCACACATCAAATGCAACAAAAATGACAAATCATCAAGTTATAACAGTTCCAGCAGATTAACATCATATAGCACTCTTGCAACGAAGATTCAGGCATCAAGATGAGCTCAAATGAATATTATGCAATGGAATGAAATGAAGTACTTGACGAGACAAACAATTTGACATATTACACGCACAAAACGGAGCAGTATGCACAGAGTTATGATGTGATGAATATGGCATGATAATGCATGGATTCGGAGACTTGGACTTAGGAAAATTAGCACCTCAGGGAAGAAGTCAAAGGGCGAGGTGGTGACGGATCTCGCTGGAGAAGCAGCGGGAGAGGTCGCCGGAGTTGAAGGAGGCGGCCGGAGCTTCACCGGCGAGGGCCGGGCGAGGTCGGGCGCCGGATCCGTCCGCTCGACCGGATCCGGGCGAGGCAATGGACGGGAGGCGGGGCGAGGCCGGGTCGGTTGGCCGGGCGGGAGGCGCCGGACGGCACCGGCGCCCATGGCGCGAGGCGGCGGTGGGGAGAGGAGGCGCGGTGGCGGAGTTGGCCGCTGGGGAGAACGAGGCGGCGGCTGGGGCGCGGGCGCCGAGGAGGACGGCGAGGCCGAGCGCCCGGGCGAGGGGCAGCGGGCGAGGCCGCTGGCGAGGCGCGCCGGGCGCGGAGGCGCTGGGCGCCGGAGGAGGCGGCGACGAAGGGCCCGGGCGAGGTCGTTGCCCGGGCGGGCCGGATCTGGGCCCCGGGTGGCCGGCGGCGAAGTGGGCGCAGGGAGGTGAGGTGGCGGCTCCGGATTGGTTGGGGAGGCGGCGGAGATGACGTGGCAGCCTCTGATTGGCCGGGGTGAGGTGGCTGGCGGCGGTGGACGCGTCCGGCGGCGGGCGGACATGTCCGGCGGCGCGAGGAGGGAGAGGGCTAGGGTTGGACTGCGCGAAAAAATCTGGGAGGGGCACATATTTATAGGTATAGAGAGCTAGGAGTGTCCAAATGAGGAGCGGTTTTCGGCCACGCGATCGTGATCGAACGACCGAGAGCATGGAGGGGGTTTGGATGGATTATTGGGCCACTTTGGAGAGGTGTTGGGCTGCAACGAGAAGGAGGCTTTACGGTTACCCGGTTAACCGTTGGAGTATCAAACGACCTCCAAATGGCACGAAACTTGACAGGCGGTCTATAGGTGCTATACTAAGGCCGCTTGGCAAACCTCGGGCCATTCCGAGAAAGTTTAACACCCGCACATGAAAAGAGGCAAAAGAGGGCGTCGGGGGACATAGGAGTGCCGGATCGCAAAACGGACATCGGGGAAAATGCTCGGATGCATGAGACGAACACGTATGCAATGCAATGCAATGCACATGATGACATGACAAAATGCAACACGCAAGAAAATGACATGGCAACGAAGGCGAATAACTGACGGACACCTGGTGCATCGAATTCGGGGTGTTACATTTGATCTCCGAACATAACTTAGTTCGCAACTCAAAAGGGTATACTGAGAATTCCATGCTTTGATCAGGGCTGGACAAATAAGGCGGAGTGGATAAAGTGTCCGGCTCCGCTACCCAAAAACCCAGTTGATCCTCTACTAGCGAGGATGCTGGTCCCGGCTCCGTACCAGGCGCCGGAGAAGAAGACCAAGAAGAAGGGCAAGGAGACCAAAGGTGGCCTCCACCATAGAGGTACTTCGGACGCTATGTCCGGAGATACCAAAGCTCCCTCCTCCCACGAGGAAGATGAAGATGAAGAGGGGGAGGAGGAAGAGATCAATTCTCCCCTCAAGGAGAAGAAGAGGGCGGCCTCTGCTGACCTAGACATGGAGGCGTCCAAAAGGGGGAAGATATCCCTCTCGGATGGCTCGGACTCGGACGCCGAAGTCATCCCCTGGTGGCGCCCCAGGGCAAAGCCCCTGGCCGAATCGTGAGTATTCAAAGATACTATACATATATCCGGCCTCTTACAAATCGTAGGATAACATATTTTTATGTATTTCACTTCGGCCCGTGATCTCCCCCGATAATCATCATCTTCGGGGAACTCTTTGGCACCGGAGATGATGGAGACTGAAAAGCCTCCGCGAGCCTCTCCGCCACATACCGCCCCATGGATACTAACAACGGGGGCCTGGACCAGTCCGGCCCCTAGCTGAATACCACTCCGGAGAACCACACGGCTCCGGAATCGAGCGAGTAGCCCCCTTTAAAGGAGGGGGGAGTGCTGACTCCACCGGCAACCTCCATCAATCCGAAGGTGCCGGACACTTTGAGGGAAGCACTTCGACGTGCTTCCTTCATAGAGGAGCACCATAGCCTGATGGGTACGATGGTTGAGAAGGTTCAGTCCGCCAAAAGCGGGATGAATGAAGCTTTCACCAGCCTGTTAACAGGCTTTGAGGTATGCGATGTAATATTCTTAGCTGCTTTTGCATGTACAAAAAATATGCCTGTGTATAGATAGTAGCCCCTTAGACTCTGTTCATCTTTGTGAAAAAGGCGCCGGACAGAGGATCAAATATTCGCCGGAGATAACATACTTGTCTATTTTGATAAACATGCTTCACTGTTAGCGGCTTCAGCCCAGTCCATGAAGTTTCGAACTCAAGCGGAAGTCAAGTCGGTTGATGATGAGATCGACCGCATTAACAAGCGGTTCGATGAGGCACAAGGTATGCTTTTAAAATATCCTTACAAACCTGAATTCTAATGCAAACTCAGAGTTTAAGCTCATGTGCCACTATGTGTATGATTGTAGGCAGCGCGACCGAGGTCGAGACCCTCAAGAGTGCCCTTGCCAAAGCCAAGGAGGAGGCGAGGGCGAGCAAAGCGGCCGCAGACAAAGCGGCTGTGGATTTAAAGGCCGAACAGGTCGCCCGCCGCTAGTATGAGGAGAGGGTGACCTAGGTGGAGCAAGAGCTCAAGGACGCTGGCGGCAAGTGCGAGTCCTTGGAGGAGCAGAATAAGGCCCAGGCAGCCGAACTCGCCAAGGCCCTCGAAGAGGCCAAGGAGGCACAGACCGAGTCCCGGGGGGCTCGCAAGGAGATCAAGCAAGCCGAAGTGGCTGGTAAGCCTTTTCTTTTACAGAGTATATTTGGCAGTCGGAGATATGCTTTGCTAAATCGACTATGGAGTGCTTCAGACGCCTTTGCGGATCTCCCAAGGAGTGCTGCCAACGCCGCCCAGCATTTCCAGGCCCAAGAAGGGAACACGACGGAGAAGCTCTTCTGGTCGCAGTACCTGGCGCCGGAGCGGACAACGCTGCTAAACAACCAGATGATGCAGCTGGCGGAGCTGCATAGGATGTCTGGTTTGGCCATGATGGACATCATAGTCCGGCTATGGCCAACCGGACCCATTCTTAGCAGCTACTTCGGCCTGGTCAAGCGGCTCGGCGACGCCTTGCCCCGAGTCGAGGCTATGAAGCGTTGGGCGTGCATACAAGGTGCGCGGATGGCCTTTGCCCGTGTCAAGATGCACTGGGCGAAGATGAAGGCCGCTGTCGTGGCAGTTGAGGGTCCGCCCGGGGGCAAGGACCATCGCAAGCCGGAGCACTATTTTGAAGACGTCCTAGAGGGTGCCCGTTTGATAGAGGGTCAATGCTCGAAGGATATTATATTTGAGTGAATGTATCAGAACTGCCCAGATGTTGTATTATAAACCAAGGCCTTGTAATATATTTATGCTTTTATCCGAACTACATACCTCTCGTGCGGCCGTACTTTATTATTATGAAAGTTTGCCAGTCGTCGGCTTCAGCCCCCACATAGATGCTACGGGGGTGTTCAGATAACGTGTAATCACTCTTGACCCAACTCTTGGTCCGTAAAGGAGGTGACTTACGTAGCGAACCAGACAATCAGACTATGTGGCTTTAGCACTTTCACTTAGCCATGGGAGTTTGACGGTGGGGCTAAGAACTAGCCCCTAGTGCGCATGCGACTGTCTGAACTAGGATGCCTTAAGCGCGTGACCGAACCGGAGCCAGTCCTTCGTATAATACGGAAAAAATCGCAAGAGATTTGTATTAAGTTGCGGAATAGACGACCAGCTCTCGCCGTACCATGATAGTCAGCTTTTGGTTTTCTCTACTGAGGTGTTTGACCGGACTAACCAGAAACACAATCACATTAGTTCTCCCTTTGCTACCTTAGCCGAACAAGCGGAACGTAAGGTGGTAACCACAGGAGCCGGGCAACCCAACTATTGACCAAAGACACGATTCTGAGCTGATGCATATGATGCCATATTCGGGACGCCTAAGTATACTATAAAAGTGTTCGGACTTCTTTGTTTTTGAAAAATATATGTGGCCGGATAGAGCCCCTGGCGATTTAAATCGTGCTGAGGTGTATATGACAATCTGACGTAAAGAGGGAATGCAGATTAGGAAATAAGCCAATACCGAACAGGGTTGGGCGAAACTGTTTCCATTATAGTCTGATTGATACGTCAAAACGTATTTATACAGAGGATGCCATGAGCATCAAGGCTATTTTACATGCCGAGAGTTTGTGAACAAGGGAAAGCTGTATACAGGTCCTAAAAAAAGGTGATCTTAAATACCCTTTGGAAACTCTACCGCATGTCTGTGCTGCTTTTCGCCTTGGTGTATGATCCTTTGAGAGGATCAATGATCGAGTATACATAAGGGGCCTGAAAAAGGGGCCCTTTGTACCATCAAAAAGTGATGTGGATTGTAAAGATCCTGAAAAATAAAAATAAAAAGGAAGAATATGAAGGTCCGGATAGGGTCGAGCCGTAGTGTGGACTTTGTTTTTAGTGTGCCTCCGTCCTTGCCCATGGTATCTTTAGTGCATAGTTATGTACGCGCGGTTCGTATGCCGCGATCAGGTTGGGGTTTTGACGGAGGCCGAATTGCTAATCTAGCTTTGGACGACCTGGACTGTCATTCTGCAGGGTAGACCGTACTCGTTTGACAATGTCCGGGGGCTTGACTGCCGATGCAATATTCGGCTTGATAAGGCCACCCTATACTTCAGCTACGAGGGCCGCGGTATGCTCCTCCGTACGGAGGGAGCTCTCCATGTTTCCATTGACTATTATAACACCACGTGGTCCGAGCATCTTGAGCTTTAGATAAGCGTAGTGCGGGACTGCATTGAAACAGGAGAAAGCGGTTCATCCGAGCAGTGCATGATAGCCACTGCGGAAGGGGGCAATGTCGAAGATCAAGTCTTCGCTTCGAAAATTATCTGGTGAGCCGAAGACTACTTCCAACGTTATTGACCCTGTGCAGCAGGCCTCTACGCCGGGTATCACTCCTTTAAAGGTGGTTTTCGTGGGCTTGATTCTTGACGGATTGTAACACCCAAAATTTTTAGCTAAGTTTTAAATATTAAAATTTTGCCAGGAGTTTTAAATTTTTTTATTTCTGTTGATTTCAGAACTCTTCTGTTAATATTAGGTGTCTTTTCCATGTGGAGCTTTCCAAAGCATATTGGTCTCCTATGCCCTATGTATACCATTTTCTTAATCAGTAGAATTATTTATTCAATTATTTCACCCTGAGCTTTATTCATTAAAATGATTGTTTTAAATTTTGGAACTCTTTTGAACTACAACCATTTGATAGATTCACTTAAAATTCCAACCAAAATTTGGAGATGTCATGTGATGTCTCTAAATCACTTGTGTGCATTAATATAATTATTTCATTGCATATTTTGAGTTTTACACCTGTTTTTCAAATCTGGTCCAGTGGACACTTTTGCACTATAGCCTAATTAAATATTTCCCTAGAGCCTCCACCAAAATTTTGAGATATCAGTAGTAGCATGCCATCCAACTTTATGCAAAAACCTTGTGATGTTCTATGGAAAAATTAAGTATACCAACCTCTTTTTCATTCTGGACCAGACTAGTGTTTTGTACAACAACCATCCCCTAACTTGTTTCCTTACTCATGAGCTTTCCTCTGCTTGTAGTCCTCCCTGCCAAACCCCTAAGTCCAGGAGCATGCACTCTTTGGAACACTTTTGGTCCATGTAGTGATGCCTTCTTCTTTCTGTCCAGAATTGTAGTTTTGCAAAACTTGCACTAGCAAGTTTCTCCTTTTGGCAAACTAACTTCACCACCCTCTCTCACATCCATGGAGACACTGATCTGGAGTTTTTGGCCACTCCAAGAAATGCCTAAGTACCCATGGCCTTTTGTCAAACACCTTATGGGCATGATCTGTTTTGACATGATTTTTGTTGTGCACTGTGACCTTGCACCTCTGGGCAATCTGGCATGTCTACTAAGCACCTAGACGATCCTAACCTAGATCTGCTAAGTGCCAGCCTCACCCAAGCCCTGTAGCATGCCATGGCATTTCGTCGAGAACCTTCCATGCATGCTCTGGGCGCGAAAGCAGAAAGCATCGCCAGACAGCACGTGTGCCGCTACCGAGCCGACGCTGTCAGCGCTTCTGGTTTTGGCCCGCTCTGTAGCGCCACGCCACGCACTCCCCATCTCACCGCAACGCGCCAAGCCGCCCTGGCAGCCCACAACACCGCCGACAGAGCTCTTGGCGGCACGCCGGCGTCCGCAGCACGCCTCTGCCATGGTTGGCGCCGCCAAAGCCACCCCGTCTCGCCACCTGCCCCTGTGAGCAGCGCAAGCTTATCACCTCGCTCGTCGGTTAGCTCCCGTCGTCGCCACGACGCCCTGACGCTACAGGGAGGCGGTTCGCCATCGTCCTTATCGCCGGTCGCCTCGGAACCGACCTCCACCGCCTATATAAGGGCCCCGGAGCTCAATCGAGTCCCCAAGCAACCTCAAATAATCTTCCTAGTGCTACCCTGGCCAGCAGTCGAGGAGGGGAAGGCCATCTTCCCCGAGTCCGGCCGGTTCGGTCGCCGCCAAATCCCGGACGATTCCGTCGCCACCAAAGGCTCTCCTCCTCTCCACCAAGAGCTTTCCCTCCTCTGAAAGTGCAACCCCACACTCAATTTTGGTCGGAGACCACCACAGCCCCAAACTCACTTTGTCCCCGGAGCTTCCTCCGCCGCAGAGCTCGTCGCCGACGACTCCCTCCATCCCCATCACTCCCTCGACTACCGAAAGAACCGCCCCAGCCTTGCGGATCCATCCCCACCCTCGGGGGCCCGCGAGGAGCCGCCTAGCGCCGGCGACGATCGCCGGAGCACCCGCCTGCTCGCCAGAGGAAGAAGAGGGAAGGGAGAATGGTCAAACCTGACCAGTGGGCCCCCTCGACCCACTGCCAGTGACCCCGCCCAGTCCACGTGGGTTAAGTGGAAGCACACTTCCAGATTACGCCTTCGACGTGTACGTGTATTTTTGAAACGTTTTCTTTTCTGTTTATTTTTAATAATAGATTTTTTGACCAAACTTTGACCGGTTGTATCTTTTTAAATACAGCTCCAAATAAATTAATTCTTTTTCCTACCTCTCTCAAATATGGTCTAGTTTATTTTAAGATTTATTTGAAAAAAATTCAGACAACCTTTTTGTGCTGTTTTGATTTTATGTAGTAATTCAAATATATTCTTTTAAATAGGATTTTTGAAGATTTCAAGATGTGTTGGAATGCACCCTGCCTTCCCATGACCTGAAAGCAAGCATTCTGAACCCTGGTGTAATTTTTGTGTGTGTTGCTTGGCACGGTGACAACACCACCCCGACATTTAGCATACGCCATTTTATGTGAGGATGTGTTCCTACTCATGAGTGCATGTTAATGAATTTCATGCAAATGGAGTTGATATGATTGTGATGGGAATCACCGTCATATGCCTTTCATGCATACCGGGAGGAAAGCCGGGAAGGCCGCTGTCTTGGGAAGACACGGTCTTGTCCCTAGTCCTCCGTCGAGACGGACGTGCCCGGTATGGCATGAGGGGGTATGTCGCGTGGTGTTTCTATCTATTGTTTGAAGTATATGCATTGTTATACTAATCTTGCAGGAAACATTACGACCTCCTGAGTCGACCGTAGATCGAGTCTTGTGCCCAGAACCCCATACTTGCTTCAGACTACCACTGCCTCTACAAAAGGTAGGGTACAGTTTAGTAAGTTGTCAACCCTTTCCTAGCACACACCGTGCATGAGAGGCCATGGTGGAAGATACCGGAGGCCTCCTGTAGTCATGCCACCGGTCCGGGAGCATGGGTGTTTTGGTTGTAGCCGAAGGAGGTAGCTCCCGCTTATGCCAGTATAAATTTTGTGATCCCATGTTACGCCGAGGTTGTAGCCTCCCACTTAGAGTTTTGCTTAACAGGTGTCGTGGGTGATTCCGCATACATGTGAGTTAAGCTGGTGTGTGCAAGTTAGGTGTGTTTTCAACAAAAAAGATCAGAGATGAATTAGTCCCGGCGACTAAAGGAATCCGCTACTGTGGGTAAAGAGTACACCCTCTCCGTAGATTAAACCTATTCAATAGCCGTGTCCATGGTTAAGGATTACAGTCTGGGATGGGTCAAGTGTCGGTCTTAGTGTCGGTCTTCGGAGGTGAAACTGTTAAACCAGAACTGGAATCACGATCGTGACTTGTGATAATTATGATTATTATTATTATTGTTGACTAACTTGTGATATTATTGGTATTATCGAATATCCCTGGGATGGTTCTACCTCCTGGATATTTACTGTGTCTTCTTTTAAAGCCCTTTATGTGGTGTCGCTAAGACGCCCGACTGTGGCATTTCTCTTAAAGCCCTTTATGTGGTGTCGCTAAGACGCCCGACTGTGGCATTTCTCTTAAATCCCTTTATGTGGTGTCGCTAAGACGCCCGACTGTGGCATTTCTTTTAAAGCCCTTTATGTGGTGTCGCTAAGATGCCCGACTGTGGCATTTCTCTTAAAGCCCTTTATGTAGTGTTGCTAAGACGCCCGACTGCGGCATTTCTCTTAAAGCCCTTTATGTGGTGTCGCTAAGACGCCCGACTGTGGCATTTCTTTTAAAACCCTTTATGTGGTGTCGCTAAGACGCCCGACTGTGGCATTTCTTTTAAAGCCCTTTATGTGGTGTCGCTAAGACGCCCGATTGTGGAATGCTTGTTATTCATTTCATAATTTTAATACTACTCTTGTTAATTATTTCATAATTTTAACACTACTATGTTATTTCATATTCATAAATAACATACTTGCACGCAACAGATTTTTGTTTACCTTTTGTGACTGTCATCATGAGCATAAAATATTTTCAGCCCATCATTGTTAAATTATGCCTGTGTTCATAATGTTTGCGAGTACATTCAAAGTACTCACTGGCTTGTCCCTGGCTATTGTCTTGGCCAGATTTCTTGCTTGGAGAGGAGCGTTGTGATGACAGCCCCCGAAACCTAAGCAATGGTGATAGCAGTCTCGCGAAGATAGGAGTTAACCTAGTCAGCTGTTCCTGTGGGAATTGGAGTCCCATAGACACTGATGATCCATAAACCGCTTCCGCCATCAACCATTAGAAACCAATTGTTGTACTCACAGGCCAGAATGGTCTTGTACTACATATTTTGTATTTTGCTTGGAATTTCTGTATCAAGTTGGTGCCTCATCACCAACAAGAATCCCGGGCTGATGAGCACAACGGTCATTTTCTGGAATTCAATACCCGGAGAACCGGTCGCCACAGACTTGGTATCAGAGCCAGGCTGACCATTGGCTAATCCTATCTTAGCCAGGTCAATAAACTTAGGCTAACAACCCACCAAGCCATAAGAAAACCTCAGCCAAGCTTCTCGCACAAGATAGCCACACAGTGACCCGACGCTTTTGGCAGTCGGTGCCCAACCTATCAATCTAGCCCGTCATCACAAGCACCAGGACCAGCACCCAAGGTGTCTCATTTGCAAGCGTGCAGAAGGAAGACTCCGTCCCCTTTTTCTATAAAAGGACACGCCGCCTCAACCCGCCCAAAGACCGCTACCCCAAAACCGAGCCACAATGCCCGGGTCCCGTAGTGCACCATGAGACTACAAAGAACCAACCTTGGAGGTTTTGTGACCATACTCGCAAACCTTACCCGTCGTGCCTATGCGTTAGAAGAGCCACCCGAATATGTTGTGTACCAAGGACCCATAAGTGGCGAGAGCCGTCAATTCTGGGCCACTGTACATATCTACGGTAGGGGTCTGGCACCCGAGCGCCCCTACAGGTTCACCGGAAGAACCACTTCCTTTGAGCCACAAGCCATCCAACTAGCTGCTCGAGAGGCTATAGTTCATCTCAGGCACTGCCGCCCGTAGTTAATCGTCATTGCTCCACTACTACCCCAGGCGTGAAGGGTATAGTAGACCACCCCAAGTTGCCAACGGAGATCACGAGACGGATCCTGCATTGCTGCACCTAGTGCGCTACGTAAGTGCACTGGAGGAACTGTTCGATCAAATCACCATTGATCTGATCGCAGCTCGTGGAGAGCTGGTTCATCGAGCCCCGGCAAGAGAAGAGATCGAGCCCAACGCCGACAACCCAGTCGTGCTGTTCGGACACCCGATCAAGACCCTGAGGTCAGCCCCAGCCGTTAGCCAAGGTGCTTTGATGACCCCAGAAATGCTTCGTCGCCTCCTGGGAGCACATTCCAACAGGGTTGTAGTCAACAATCCCCGCGATGGTCATCATCACTACCCCGAGCCTGCAGCCCCTCAGCCCTCTCCAGCTAATTCCGACAGTGAGAACCATGGAGGAGCCTCGACGTCCACAAGGGACGCCCGCTTGGATGTAAACGAAGTAGACTAAGTCACTAGAGTAGTGGCGAGTCCCCGTGTACCCTCGCTTTGTAATCCTGTGATCCCTTAAATTAACGCAGCCTGGCATCGTGCATCTGTTTTATATAGTAGTCTTGCATGGATGTATTAGCATGCAGGGTGATTTCTCTATCCTTGGCGCAACCACCAAAAACCGCCCCGACAACACCCACAGTGATACGTCACTTTAGTAAGATGTGTGTATCTATGGTTGACCCCGAGCTGAGCCGGCCAATTCTTTACTTTTTACCACGGTAAATGACCCAGCCCCGGTGCTATATAAAGGCCATCGAGTGACCTTGCCAAGCACCCCTCACCTTGTGCACCATCCTCACAACCATTTCTTGCCATGCCGAGCCCTAGTATTTATCTGAGGACTCCAGATGCTACCCCAGGTAGTTTTGTCAAGATATTGTGGGATTTTACCTGCAGTACCATGGGCGCTACCCAGCCACCCCAGTACGGGCTGTTCAAATCGAGGATCACCCCTTCCACCTCGAGATATTGGGCAGCCGTGCACATCCCACTCGTAAACCCAAACCAAGATCCAACGGAGGTCTCCTTCGTAGGGAAATCTATGCCAACCCTGCATATGGCCGTAGAAGCTGCTGCGTATGAAGCACTTGCTCGCCTTCGATTCACGGTAACCTATGCCAGCGAACGAGGGTATTATTATTTTCCGAGCCGTGCAGCACCCGGAGGAGTAACAACTTTTCTCGGTGGACGTATTGAGAGACCCAAGATCGCCAACCTTGTCCAAAGACGTCATCGCTCAAGAGCGTTTAACCCAACGCGTGATGGGTTATCTACAGAGCCTCGCGGATTTAAATCCTCAGATCGCCATCGGCAGATCACTGAGGCCCGACCAGGAGAGACACATTCATCGACTGGTGAATCAACTATCTCCGATAGAAGAAGAGTGTATCCCCGTACCAGAGACATTTTCTCAGGACCCCGTCCAGTTACCATTTTCAATTTAGATGCACCGTTGTTTTTATTACCGCAAATTTTATTTATGTGTTGTAACTTATGCTAGGTACCCCGAGTTTCGCGGCGAGTAGATCATTAATGTAAGTAGCTTTGTCGCGGTTTAACTCTAATGTATTAATGTTTTCTCTCGCGAGAAATCCTGGAGTGAGATTTCTTTTCCCTGAATTGCCGCATCGTATATTTTCTCACGGCATAGATTATTTATTTCGCGCAGCACCACGGCAGCAGACTCACCACCACGTTTACACGGACACATACACCGCTTGCAAATTTTTGCAAACTGTGTCGCATCTAACTAAGCACCTCCGGACAACAGTATCACCCGGCACACTCCACCTACTCATCGTGGTCACCGCCACCGCGGAGAGCCAGCAACCGAGCAGCGGCATCGCGACGATCATCGAGGATCATCACGCACAGGAGCATAGAGAGCCCCAGCACCGCTGCCAGCCCTCCGCACAGCAGGATCACGTACCAGTCCGGCACCACCTCCGCCATTAGAGCCTCGCCTCGAGCTCCTGCCAACGGAAACAGAGGAGAAGGAGAGAGAAGGAGGAGCGAGGCCAGGTGTGAGGAAGAAGAGGAGAACGCCGCGGTCGTTTTATAAGCCCGAGCTCGGTGTACGGTGGGCGAGGTCCACCAGCGCCGCTCATCGCCCGACCGCCGGTGTTCGGAGGCGAATCCGCGAGCAGTGCCGGCAATGCACTGGACCGCGAGGTGAGTGCACGCTGCACCGGCAGCTAGCACGCCGCGCACTACCGCGGTACGGCCTAGGTGCCCTACGCGCTAGGCGTCGCCGGTGGAGAAAGCGCGGGAGAGCACGCGGGAGAGAGGAAGAAGAAAGGGCCGGAGGAAGGAGAAGAGGCTGACCGTGGGCTCGGGTCCACCAGTCAGCCAGAGAGAGCACTGTGCTCCCGGGTGCGACCAGCGTATTTTAAGATTTAGAATTTATTCTAAATCTATATACGGTGTAGAAACCTCTTGTTTTGCCCCTAAACGTAGATTTTTCCATGCAGCTCCAGTATCCCACACTGTATTTTTGCACCACTTATTGCTCTCACTGTAGCCACTTTCGTTTTAATGCATATTTATTTAGATTTAACTCTTAGCAAATCTCGAGGACGAGATTTTTCTTAAGGGGGGTAGTAGTTGTAACACCAAAAAAATTTAGCTAAGTTTTAAATATTAAAATTTTGCCAGGAGTTTTAATTTTTTTTATTTCTGTTGATTTCAGAACTCTTCTGTTAATATTAGGTGTCTTTTCCATGTGGAGCTTTCCAAAGCATATTGGTCTCCTATGCCCTATGTATACCATTTTCTTAATCAGTAGAATTATTTATTCAATTATTTCACCCTGAGCTTTATTCATTAAAATGATTGTTTTAAATTTTGGAACTCTTTTTGAACTACAACCATTTGATAGATTCACTTAAAATTCCAACCAAAATTTGGAGATGTCATGTGATGTCTCTAAATCACTTGTGTGCATTAATATAATTATTTCATTGCATATTTTGAGTTTTACACCTGTTTTTCAAATCTGGTCCAGGTGGACACTTTTGCACTATAGCCTAATTAAATATTTCCCTAGAGCCTCCACCAAAATTTTGAGATATCAGTAGTAGCATGCCATCCAACTTTATGCAAAAACCTTGTGATGTTCTATGGAAAAATTAAGTATACCAACCTCTTTTTCATTCAAGACCAGACTTGTGTTTTGTACAGCAACCATCCCCTAACTTGCTTCCTTAGTCATGAGCTTTCTTCTGCTTGTAGTCCTCCCTGCCAAACCCCTAAGTCCAGGAGCATGCACTCTTTGGAACACTTTTGGTCCATGTAGTGATGCCTTCTTCTTTCTGTCCAGAATTGTAGTTTTGCAAAACTTGCACTAGCAAGTTTCTCCTTTTGGCAAATTAACTTCACCACCCTCTCTCACATCCATGGAGACACTGATCTGGAGTTTTTGGCCACTCCAAGAAATGCCTAAGTACCCTTGGCCTTTTGTCAAACACCTTATGGGCATGATCTGTTTTGACATGATTTTTGTTGTGCACTGTGACCTTGCACCTCTGGGCAATCTGGCATGTCTACTAAGCACCTAGACGATCCTAACCTAGATCTGCTAAGTGCCAGCCTCACCCAAGCCCTGTAGCATGCCATGGCATTTCGTCGAGCACCTTCCGCAGGCGTGCTCGGGCGCGCAGAGCATCGCCAGATTGCACGTGCCGCGCCAGAGCCGTTGCGTCGCGCCCCTGGTTTTGGCCCGCTCTGTAGCGCCACGCCACGCACTCCCCATCTCACCGCAACACGCCAAGCCGCCCTGGCAGCCCACAGCACCGCCGACAGAGCTCTTGGCGGCACGCCGGCGTCCGCAACACGCCTATGCCACGGTCGGCACCGCCAAAGCCACCCCGGCTCGCCACCTGCCCCTGTGAGCAGTGCAAGCTTATCCCCTCGCTCATCGGTTAGCTCCCGTTGTCGCCACGACGCCCTGACGCTACAGGGAGGCGGTTCGCCGTTGTCCTTATCACCGGTCGCCTCGGAACCGACCTCCACCGCCTATATAAGGGCCCCGGAGCTCAATCGAGTCCCCGAGTAACCTCAAATAATCTTCCTAGTGCTACCCTGGCCAGCAGTCGAGGAGGGGAAGGCCATCTTCCCCGAGACCGGCCGGTTCGGTCGCCGCCAAATCCCGGCCGATTCCGTCGCCACCAGTGCCTCCTCCTCTCCACCAAGAGCTTTCCCTCCCTCTCGCGAGTGCAACCCCACACTCAATTTTGGTCGGAGACCACCACAACCCCAAACTCACTTTGTCCCCGGAGCTTCCTCCGCCACAGAGCTCGTCGCCGACGACTCCCTCCATCCCCATCACTCCCTCGACTACCGGAAGAACCGCCCCAGCCTTATGGATCCATCCCCACCCTCGGGGGCCCGCGAGGAGTCTTAGCGCCGGCGACGATTGCCGGAGCACCCGCCTGCTCGCCAGAGGAAGAAGAGGGAAGGGAGAATGGTCAAACCTGACCAAGGTCTCGACCCACCGCCAAAGGACCCCGCCCACGTGGGTTAAGTGGAAGCGCACTTCCAGATTACGCCTTCGACGTGTACGTGTATTTTTGAAACGTTTTCTTTTCTGTTTATTTTTAATAATAGATTTTTTGACCAAACTTTGACCGGCTGTATCTTTTTAAATACAGCTCCAAATAAATTAATTCTTTTTCCTACCTCTCGCAAATATGGTCTAGTTTATTTTAAGATTTATTTGAAAAAATTTCAGACAACCTTTTTGTGCTGTTTTGATTTTATGTAGTAATTCAAATATATTCTTTTAAATAGGATTTTTGAAGATTTCAAGATGTGTTGGAATGCACCCTGCCTTCCCATGACCTGAAGGCAAGCATTCTTAACCCTGGTATAATTTTTGTGTGTTGCTTGGCACGGTGACAACACCACCCCGACACGAGCATACGTCATTTTATGTGAGGATGTGTTCCTACTCATGAGTGCATGTTAATGAATTTCATGCAAATGGAGTTGATATGATTGTGATAGGAATCACCGTCATATGCCTTTCATGCATACCGGGAGGAAAGTCGGGAAGGCCTCTGTCTTGGGTAGACACGGTCTTGTCCCTAGTCCTCCGTTGAGACGGACGTGCCCGGTATGGCATGAGGGGGTATGTCGCGTGGTGTTTCTATCTGTTGTTTGAAGTATATGCATTGTTATACTAATCTTGCAGGAAACATTACGACCTCCTGAGTCGACCGTAGATCGAGTCTTGTGCCGGTAACCCCCGTACTTGCTTCGTACTACCACTCGTCTCTACAAAAGGTAGGGTACAGTTTAGTAAGTTGTCAACCCCTTTCCTAGCACACACCGTACAGAGACGCCATGGTGGAAGATACCAGAGGCCTCCGGTAGTCATGCCACCGGGTCCGGGAGCATGGGTGTTTCGGTTGTAGCCGAAGGAGGTAGCTCCCCAGTTTGCGCGCGGTATAAATTTGTGATCCCATGTTACGTCGAGGTTGTAGCCTCCCCACTTAGAGTTTTGCTTAACAGGTGTCGTGGGTGATTCCTGCATACATGTGAGTTAAGCTGGTGTGTGCAAGTTAGGTGTGTTTTCAACAAAAAGACCGTAGGCGGAATTAGTCCCGAAGGACTAAAGGAATCCGCTACTCGTGGGTAAAGAGTACACCCTCTGCAGAGATTAAACCTATTCGAATAGCCGTGTCCATGGTTAAGCATTACAGTCTGGGATGGGTCAAGTGTCGGTCTTAGTGTCGGTCTTCGGAGGTGAAACTGTTAAACCAGAACTGGAATCACGATCGTGACTTGTGATAATTATGATTATTATTATTATTGTTGACTAACCTGTGATATTATTGGTATTATCGAATATCCCTGGGATGGTTCTACCTCCTGGATATTTACTGTGTCTTCTTTTAAAGCCCTTTATGTGGTGTCGCTAAGATGCCCGACTGTGGCATTTCTCATAAAGCCCTTTATGTGGTGTCGCTAAGACGCCCGACTGTGGCATTTCTCTTAAAGCCCTTTATGTGGTTTCGCTAAGACGCCCGACTGTGGCATTTCTTTTAAAGCCCTTTATGTGGTGTCGCTAAGACGCCCGACTGTGGCATTTCTCTTAAAGCCCTTTATGTGGTGTCGCTAAGACGCCCGACTGTGGCATTTCTCTTAAAGCCCTTTATGTGGTGTCGCTAAGACGCCCGAATGTGGCATTTCTTTTAAAGCCCTTTATGTGGTGTCGCTAAGACGCCCGACTGTGGCATTTCTTTTAAAGCCCTTTATGTGGTGTCGCTAAGACGCCCGACTGTGGCATGCTTGTTATTCATTTCATAATTTTAATACTACTCTTGTTAATTATTTCATAATTTTAATACTACTATGTTATTGCATATTCATAAATAACATACTTGCACGCAGCAGAGTTTTGTTTACCTTTTGTGACTGTCATCATGAGCATAAAATATTTTCAGCCCATCATTGTTAAATTATGCCTGTGTTCATAATGTTTGCGAGTACATTCAAAGTACTCACTGGCTTGTCCCTTGCTATTGTCTTGGCCAGATTTCTTGCTTGGAGAGGAGCGTTGCGGTGACAGCCCCCGAAACCTAAGAAATGGTGATAGCAGTCTCGCGAAGATAGGAGTTAACCTGGTCAGCTGTTCCTGTGGGAATTGGAGTCCCATAGACACTGATGATCCATAAACCGCTTCCGCCATCAACCATTAGAAACCAATTGTTGTACTCACAGGCCAGAATGGTCTTGTACTACATATTTTGTATTTTGCTTGGAATTTCTGTATCAAGTTGGTGCCTCATTAGCTAACAGTAATCCTGGGCTGATGAGCACAACGGCCATTTTCTGGAAATCAATACCCGGAGAACCGGTCGCCACATGGATCAATACCCATTTTGCGGATAGTGTCCTGATAAAGCAGGTTAAGACTGTTGCCGCCGTCCATAAGGACTCGCGTGAGATGTAATCGTCGATAATTGGATCGAGGACCAATGCCGCCAAACCTCCATGACAGATACTCGTCGGATGGTCTCTGCGATCAAAAGTGATCGGACAGGCTGACCATGGGTTAAATTTTGGGGTGACTGGCTCTATGGCATAGACGTCCCTTAGAGCACGCTTGCGCTCCCTCTTGGGGATATGTGTAACATATATAATATTCACCATTTCTACCACGGGGGGAAATTTCTTCTGTCCCCCTATGTTCGCTGGGCGAGGCTCTTCATCGTCGTCCTTGCTGGGCGGCCCTTTCCCCTTATGTTTGGTGTTTAGCTTACCGGCCTGTTTAAAGACCCAACAATTTCTGTTGGTATGACTGGCAGGTTTGTCAGGGGTGCCATGAATCTGGCAGGGCCGATCTAGTATTCTGTCCAAACTGGATGGACCATGTTTGTTTCCTTTGAATGGCTTCTTCCACTGACCGGGCTTCGAGCCACTGAATCCGGCGTTGACCGTCGTGTCTTTGGTATCTTTGTTTTTTTTTCGATGCTTGTGTTTGTTGCGTCGTGGCTTGCCGTTGCCATCTCTGGCTTAGGAGGTGCCAGGGTCGCTGGTGTTGTTGCTTCTACGAGCTAGCCAGCTGTCTTCTCCCGCGCAAAAGCGGGTCATAAGTGCGGTGAGAGCTGCCATAGACTTCGGTTTTTCTTGGCCGAGGTGTCGGGTGAGCCACTCATTACGGACGCTGTGTTTAAATGCCGCGAGGGCTTCGGCGTCTGGACAATCGACAATTTGTTTCTTTTTAATTAAGAACCCGGTTCAGAGTTTCCGGGCTGACTCTCCGGGTTGCTGGACTATGTGGATCGAGGTCTTCAAAGGTTCGGGGCTGAACATAGGTACCCTGGAAGTTGTCTGTAAAGGCATCTTCCAAATCTTCCCAGCTGCCAATAGAGTTTTCTGGAAGCCTGTTTAACCAGTGTCGTGCTGGTCCCTTGAGTTTTAGGGGGAGGTACTTGATGGCATGGAGATCGTCACCGTGAGCCATGTGGATGTGGAGAAGAAAATCTTCGATCCATACTGCGGGATCTGTCGTTCCATCGTATTATTCAATGTTGACGGGTTTAAACCCTTCTAGGAACTGGTGCTCCATTACCTCATCGGTGAAGCATAAGGGGTGTGCGGTGCCTATGTATTGGGCAACGTCACGACGCAGTTCGGATGAAGTCCGTATGCAGTTTTCGGCCTGGGTGAGGTTGTGCCTGTCGCACCAAGCCTGATGGCCGTCTTCTCATGTTGGGGCACGCACCCTTGATCCATAGATTGATCTAGCTTGGCATGCTCTATTGTCCAGGTCCTATCATAGGTCATAGGTGTATCCTGGAGCCGCTGCCTCTCTACCTCTACGGCGAGGTGCGGGTTGGTGTTCGTCCTGAGTGGCTGCTCTGTCCCGTCCACGCGGTGGCCGGTCTGATTCATCAGTGCGGTCATGTCTTGACGGTATTGGCTCGAGGGCCTCGTCGTCAAATTGTGGTAGTAGCCGACGCTTCAGATAACTCTTTGATGGGGGTTGAAGGCCATACTCTTCGGCAGCTAGGACCTGCGTCCATCTGTCGTTGAGTGTATCCTGTTCGGCTTGGAGCTGTTGCTGTTTCTTTTATAGGCTTCTGCAGTGGCGATTAGCTGGCGCTTAAAGCACTCCTGCTCGAGTGGTTCCTCAGGCACGATGAAGTCTTCGTCGCCGAGGCTCATATCATCCTTGGAGATTGGTAGATAGTTACTATCCTTCGAGTCCTCATTCCCGACCGGATCATCAGGGTTAACTTGCCCCTCCTCCCAATCATCCTTTTCGGATGTTGGCTCGACGGGGCTTTGGGGTCTTCGGCGTTCTCCAGAGTGTTATTTTCCCGGGTGCCTGTATTGCTGTCTTTTTCGCGACGCGATTTTGAGCAACACCGCTGACGTTGACGCTATGGTGGTGCCTCAGCAGGCTTGTCCTCAACTGGATTCTTCCTTCCGTCGCCGTCATCCTCTTTGGGTGTGTCCACCATATATACGTCATATGTGGAGGTGGCTGTCCAATGTCCGTTAAACGGCGGGTCTTGGCCTTGTTCGTCTCCGGCATCATCGTTCATGCCGTCGATGTCTTTGGAGGCATAGTCCAGCATGTCAGTTAAGTCCTCGACAGTGGCTATGAAGTGAGTGGTGGGTGGGACGTAAATTTCCCCGATTTCAGCCCCTAGTTCGGGCTGGGCATAGTTTGGAGGTGATTCTTTAGTAATGGCGAGTGATCGCATTAGGTCCAGAGCCTCGTTTAAGAGCGAGGTTTGGACGGGGAAACGAGAGTCCATGGAGCTAGGCAGGGGAGAAGCCTCCTGGTCGTGCTCACTTGACGTGGACCTCGAGAGTTTGGAGCTAGTATCCGGGGAGGAGTCCAGCTTTCCAATGATAAGGGGAATCCGGTTTGACTCCGGGCTTGCTGATGACACAGTCCCCTCTGGATCTCCGGTAGTAATCTCCATAATTGTGGTGAGTCCGGTAGGCTCCAGGCTCCCCTCTTCGGACCCAGTGGTTTGCTCCGGATCTAAGGCCAGAGCGGTGGCCGAAGCCGCGAACCCTTCGAAGATCAAGTCTCCTCGGATATCAGTGACGTAATTTAGATTTCCAAAACTGATCTGATGATCAGGGGCGTAGCTTTCGATCTATTCAAGTTGGCCAATCGAGTTGGCACGCAGCGCGAAGCTGCCGAATACGAAATTTTGACCGCGGAGAAAAGTCTCCCTGAAACAACATCGTTGTAGACGATCGCTTGAGCCATCGAACCTTCTGTCGACGGCACAGTGGAACTCTCAATGAAAGCACCAATGTCGGTGTCAAAACCGGCCGATCTCGGGTAGGGGGTCCCGAACTGTGCGTCGGAGGATTGAGGGTAATGCTACGTCTTGAGGTTGCGTTGGTTTTCCTCGAAGAGGAGAGGGTGATGCAGCAAGTGTAGTGTAAGTATTTCCCTCAGTTTTGAGAACCAAGGTATCAATCCAGTAGGAGGCTCCTCAAAAGTCCCACGCACCTACACAAACAAACTGAGAACTCACAACCAACGCAATAAAAGGGGTTGTCAATCCCTTCACGGCCACTTGCGAAAGTGAGATCTAATAAAGATAGTAATATAAGATAAATATATTTTTGGTATTTTATAATATAGATTAGAAAAGTAAAGATGCAAATAAAAGTAGATTGAAAGCAAATATGATAAGAGATAGACCCGGGGGCCATAGGTTTCACTAGAGGCTTCTCTCAAGATAGCATAAGTATTACGGTGGGTGAACAAATTATTGTCGAGAAATTGATAGAAAAGCGCATAGTTATGAGATTATCTATGCATGATCATGTATATAGGCATCATGCCCATAACAAGTAGACCGACTCCTGCCTGCATCTACTACTATTACTCCACACATCGACCGACTCCTGCCAGCATCTAGAGTATTAAGTTCATAAGAATAGAGTAACGCATTAAGCAACAAGACATGATGTAGAGGGATAAAATCATGCAATATGATATAAACCACATCTTGTTATCCTCGATGGCAATAATACAATACGTGTCTTGCAACCCTTTCTGTCACTGGGTAAGGACACCGCAAGATTGAACCCAAAGCTAAGCACTTCTCCCATGGCAAGAAAGACCAACCTAGTAGGCCAAACCAAACTGATAATTCGAAGAGACTTGCAAAGATAAATCAATCATACATAAAAGTATTCAGAGAAGATTCAAATATTATTCATAGATAAACTTGACAATAAACCCACAATTAATCGGATCTCGACAAACACACCGCAAAAAGAGTTTACATCGAATAGATCTCCACAAGAGATGGGGAGAACATTGTATTGAGATCCAAAAAGAGAGAAGAAGCCATCTAGCTAATAACTATGGACCCGTAGGTCTGTGCTAAACTACTCACAACTCATCAGAGGGGCAAGGATGTTGATGTAGAGGCCCTCCGTGGTTGATTCCCCCTCAGGTAGAGTGCCGACGAAGGCTCCAAGATGGGATCTCGCGGATACAGAAGGTTACGGCGGTGGAAATTGTGTTTCGTGGTGCCCCTGGATGTTTTTGGGGTACCTAGGTATATATAGGAGGAAGAAGTACGTCGGTAGCTGCCCGAGGGGCCCACGAGACAGGGGGCGCGCCCTACCGGGGGGGGGGCCTCCTATCTCGTGGGGTCCTTGGAAGCTTCTTGACTTGCACTCCAAGCTCTCCGGATTACGTTCGTTCCAAAAATCACACTCCCGAAGGTTTCATTCCGTTTGGACTCCGTTTGATATTCCTTTTCTTCGAAATACTGAAATAGGCAAAAAACAGCAATATGGGCTGGGCCTCCGGTTAGTAGGTTAGTCCCAAAAATGATATAAATGTGTAAAATAAAGCCCATAAACATCCAAAAAGGGGTAATATAATAGCATGGAACAATAAAAAATTATAGATACGTTGGAGACGTATAAGGTAACAGGAGACAGGGGACACGATGTTTACCCAGGTTCGGGCCCTCTTAATGGAGGTAATACCCTACTTCCTGCTTGATTGACTTTGATGAGTATAGGGGTTACAAGAGTCGATCTACCTCGAGATCGTAATGACTACACCCTAGATGTCTAACCTATATGATTTGCATTAGCCTCTACAGACCAAACCCTCCGGTTTATATAGACATCGGAGGGGCCTAGGGTTGTACAGAGTCAGTTTATAGAGAAAGGAAACTACACATCCGGACGCCAAGCTTGCCATCCACGCAAAGGAGAGTCCCATTTGGACATAGGGGAAGGACTTCTATCTTGGATCTTCACGGCCCATCAGTCCGGCCCAATGCACATGGCCCAGACGCCCGAGGACCCCATAATCCAGACTCCCTCACTTGTCGTGGAATATTAACTTGAACATCGCTTGCTGGTGCCCATACCATTACTCCCCTCGGCAACATGCGTGAGGCGACCTTCTGTCCTTTGACAAAAATAAAGAAGAGAAAATAATGATATGGAACCCTGACGGTCCGTTGATTATCCACAAGACAAATGTATCACAACACCACAGAAAACACATATAACTAGACATGAGAATTGACGAGAGTTGTGAAGCACTTAGCTTTATTTCACTTATGCACATGGTCTGCGTCTGGATTTGTACAAAGGATTAGATGCCACAGTGGCAAACTTGTACAAAAGGTGGTTGCCGGGCAGCCTGGCAACCCCGTGCCTTACAGATAAAACTTGCGAAGATGCTCGATATTCCACGAGTTATGCACTAGAGTGCCGTCTTTGGTCTCTAGGTGGACTGCGCCAGGCCTAGTGACTCGTTTCACCTGGTAAGGGCCTTCCCACTTTGACGTCAACTTGTTTGAATTCTTGGCAGACTGAACTCGCCGAAGAACAAGGTCGCCTTCCTCAAGGCTCCAGGTGTTAACCTTGCGGCCGTGGTAGCGGTGCAAGGCTTGCTGGTAGCGTGCAACATGTACAACATCCTGGGGACGATCTTCCACAAGGAGCATAACATCATCTTGCCGCAACCGCTCTTGCTCAAGCTCATCATAAGCGAGCACTTGAGGTGACCCGTACATGACTTCTATGGGTGGCACTACTTCTGCCCCATAGACTAGTGAGAATGGTGTCTGGCCAATAGATCGATTTGGTGTCGTTCTGATTGACCAAAGAACCATCGGCAACTCATCAATCCAGCGTCTTCCACACTTGTGCAGCTTGTCAAAGGTCCTCGTTTTGAGCTCATGTAGCACTTCAGCATTTTCCCTTTCGGCCTAGCTGTTGCTCCTTGGATGGGAAGCTGATGCAAAATATATCTTGCTGCCAATGTCGTCAAGGTACTGCCTGAAGGCGCGTCTGATGAACTGTGTGCCTTTGTCGGTGATTACCGTGTTGGGTACTCCAAACCGGCAAACTAGTCCTTTGAAGAACTTGACAGCTGAATGTGATGTCACCTTCCTTACCGGCTCCACTTCTGGCCACTTTGTGAACTTCTCGATTGCAATGTACAAGTACTCAAAGCCCCCGACAGCATGGGGAAAGGGGCCCAGTATGTCGAGCCCCCAAAGCAAGAAGGGTCAGGAGAGAGGGATTGTTTGAAGAGCTTGAGCTAGCTGCTATGATTGTTTTGAATGGAACTGGCATGCTTCACACTTGGTTACTAGCTCAGTTGCATCCTGGAGGGCTGTGGGCCAAAAGAAACCTTGCCAGAAAGCTTTGCCGACAAGTGCTCTTGATCCTATGTGAGAGTCACATACCCCCCCCCCCATGTATCTTTGCCAACAGCTTTTGTCCATCTTCCCGATAAATGCGCTTCAATTTCACCCCATTTGGTCTTTTTCTGTATAGGTTGTTGCCGACAAACTGATACATACTTGATTGGCGGGCTACTCTTTTAGCTACTTCTTGAACTTTGGGAAGTTCTCCAGTTTGACGGAAATCGACAATTTGCTACACCCATGCTGGAGCCTCTGGCTCGACAACAAGGACTAAAGGCATATATTCAGCTGTGGGAGCGCTTGTCTCGACGGAACTTGGTTCTTTACTGGAGTCTGCTGCTCACCAGCAAGCTTGCCGCTGTCTTCGGCGACATCCTTGTCGGCACCTTCTGGGACCTCGGCAGAAAAATACTTGCCGGAGTTCAGTTTCCTTCTCTTGTTCTACCCAACTGATGGTGTTATGGATGGTTGAGTCAAATGGAGCACAAAAGTTCCTGGTTCCACATGTAGCTTGAGTGCGACACGTTTTGACGGATCATCTGCAATGTTGTTCTCTACACGTGAAATGTGCTCTGTTTGCAATTCGTCAAAGTGCCCTTCGAATTTCCTACTTCCTCAACATATGCTTCCATTAGTGGAGTCTGGTAGTCTTTGTTGTCTTTCTTCACAACCAACTGTGAATTACCTCGGATGATAAGGTTCTTGATTCCAAGATCTGCCGCGATCCTGAGTCCGGCATGCAATCTTTCGTATTCAGTAGTGTTGTTTGTCGCCTTCTCCTTGCGGAAATGCATCTGAATCATGTACTTGAGGTGCTCTCTGGTGGGTGCAACAAGTAGCACTCAAGCACCGGCTCCTTGCAGCGAGAAAGCACCATCAAAATACATAATTTAGTCCTTAGTTGTTTCCTTGCCGGGGAGAGAGGTCTCTGAAATTTCTTTGTCTGGCGTTGGCATCCATTCTGCAATAAACTCCGCCAAAGCTCTGGTCTGTATTGTTGACGTACTTTCAAACTTGAGATCAAAGCCTGACAACTCCAACTCCCACTCAACAATCCTGCATGTTGCATCTGGATTCCTCAAGGTCCTTTGCATTGGAAAGCGAGTGAAGACATTGATTTGGTGTGCTTGACAGTAGTGGCGCAGCTTCCTTGAGGCCATTAGCAGACCAAAAAGCAATTTATGTATTCCAGAATATCTTGATCTAGCCCCCTCGAGAAGGGAGCTAACAAAATATACTGGCTGCACCAGTTTCTTCTTCTGCACAACTTGCTGTTCTGATCCATCTGATCGCTTTACGCTTGACTTGTGTGCACCAGGACTTGCCAGAGAAAATCCCTGCTTGACACTCACTACTGCAGGATGCTGCTAATGCGCACTACAATCAGAGACCCTTCGACGAAACTGTGTCCGATGCATTAATCGCAAATGGTGATGTAGAAAAACCATAAAAAAAGTTGCAAAACGTTTGTGATGGAGGATACATCAAACATGGTTTAGATTTTAGTTGCGTGTGCGATGCGGGGCATACAATTTAGTTCAATGAACTATTTGCGATGAGGCAGAACAACAGAAGTGGACAGCTAGATGAAGGTGTGTGTGCAATATACGGCATACAATTCACTCGGATAAACTATTTGTGATCAGGCGGAACAATAGAAATGAGTAGCCAAATGAAGGTGTGTGCGATATATGGCATACCGTTCACTTGGATGAACCGTTTGTGATTAGGCGGAACAAAAGAAACGGTCAGCCAGATCAAGGTGCGTGTGTGCGATAGAGGGCAAACAGTTCATTCGGATGAACTGTTTGCGTTGAGCCAAGAGAACATAAACGGTTCAACTTAACAAGATGTGTGTGATACACGGTAAACATGTCTATAATCAGAAATGTGTGCGAAGAGCGATAATAACACAGACGATTGCTACTAATAAGACAGAACAACAACATATATATACATATGGGCTATTCTGTTTCACGTAACCCTACTTGAACTGACGAAGTTTATAGGTTGGACTGACATGGTTTGCCACCTGAACTGACCTTCCCGCGTCTTCGACGGACGGAAACAGGGGATTCAACGGGGAGCTTTCGGGGGTTCTTCGGCGCGGTGCTGCGGGCCATTCGTTGCGAGAGGAGACATGTACGGGGTTCTGCACGTGCACCCGCTCACCTGGTCTTGTTTTCTGATCTGAAGTCACCGAAGGTGACGGCGTGGGCATTTGCCGACGGAGGTGTTGCAGGCGTTTGTGTTTACCGTGGTGTTCGTAGCCGTCTATTTTACGTCTGCTTTGTTGTTTTCTGTGTTATTGGGATGTGAGAATGTTCGATGTGTTATAGTTTTGGAGATTCTTTCACTGTAATTTCTGATTAGAAGTTTTGGTGTTCTTGGTCGTTGGCCATGTCGGCCATGCATATGTGTTCTTCCTTTTCTGATGTTTTATTTTCAAATTGGCATTGCAGGGAGAGAGATGAGGATTGTATGAATAGATTTGTGTTGTCAATTTTGCTTCTTGAGTTGTTTCTACCCCGGATTCCCATGTGATTTGGTCGTTGGCGGAAGTGGTGTATGGTGGCTGACTGTAGCCTACGATTTCTTGTAATCTAGTCAAACTGTGTAATTAAGTTGCGTGTTTTTAGTGTTGTTTGAATGGCTGCCGTATTTGTAGTTGGACTGCTCCGTGTCAAAATTGTGTTACTGTGTGTTGACATCGGAGTAAGTAGTTTCTATTGGCTGCCTACCCAACCATCTGCACTTTGAATATAAAGCCCCTGCCCTCTGTCACTTTCATTCCACCAGCTGCCACCAAAGGAAAGCCAGATCGATCCTGAGCTGGGAGAGGTCCCAGAGGAGGAGGGGGATGCAGTCAATGTGAGGGATGCAGTAGCAGAGTAGAGGAGGAGGAGGAGGCACAGGCGCAGGCAGAGGGCACAACATGCTACCGAGGTGGAAGTGGAGGCAGAGTTCAACAGACGCCTTGCCCGCGAGGTGATGGATACTTGCAACTCCAATGAATTGGAGCTTCTTTTCCCAGAGGGCAGGGGAAGGAACCATATACAGATCATCACTTCGGCTAGGGTGAGAGCAGCCACGGCTCCATATCCATCCACCAGGGCCAAATGGCATCGTTTCTTTGATCGTTATGACTGAAATACTGAAATTTTATGTTTTTCAGATTGTGCTGTGAGGGAGTAGGTGGTTGAGTGACTAAATGAATTCAACTGTCTACCTCTGAATGAGTTGTTTTATCTACATATGTTTGTCGTGTGCACTTTGAACTGTTGTCGTATGTCCTCTCCAACAATTATTTTGAACTGCTGCTTTATCTGAAGTTGAACTGTTTTGCGGTCAATGTTGTATGACTTGTATAATAACTATTTTCTACCAGCTGGCTGCCCACCTGCCTATTTATTATTTTTATAATCTGCAAGTCTTGCTGGCTATAAATTCTATCCATCTATGTGTGGTGTGTGGCTCAGTCTCCCTCTCCTTTTTCTTCCTTCTTCCAGAATCAGATCTAGGTTCCTCCCTCTTCTCTTTGTTGTTTGCTTCCCTTTTCCCGTGTTTCCCATGGAGGATTGTTCATGGGGATGTCTTGCAAAGATGGCACGCATAGCTGACGGTTGTGTGTACGAATCTGGTTTGGAGCTCACCGAGAGTCAGCACCATGGGAAACTTTCGTGTCTGCTGTACAATAACCATGGGTTTCGTGCACCCTATGTTTGTCGCCTGATGGTTGGGGACTTGGAGGAATCATGGGTATGTGTTTCTGTTCTTTTTGTTTTCCTCTTTTTGTAGGTCTCACTTTGAATCCCATGATCTGAATCTGTAGTTTAGTCTTATCAATAGTTTGTTTATAATTTTTATTGGGTTTTGTCAGAAGTTAATAGTAGGGATTTGTGTGTGTATTTGTTCATTACTTAACAGTATTTATCCATTTTTGTATAATCCTTGTTCTGTTTTTGTCAGATGTTTTACTGTAGGGGTATTGATATGTATATTTCTTCAGTTTAGTCAGGACATATGACTAGTTAGTTTCGTGTTTTTGTTTTGGTTCAGATATTTCTTTTCACTTTGTTATGCAACAGTTCCTAGATCTGTGCAAATATTCAGTTATGTCAGGTATTCACTTTATTTTCTACTCCCATGCCCATTTGCAGAAAATGTCACCAGAATCAGGATTGTTGCTCCTAGTTCGGGGATACTGAAGATGGAGACTTCATACAAAAACAGGTATCAGTTGATGGAAGTTGCCTACCAAATCGACTTTGATGGTTGCATCAACCCAACTACTGGGTGGAAGGATTTTGTGGCAGAGTCTGGAATTGAGGATGGAGATGTGGTTATGGTTATGTTCTCCAGGGAAGATGACTCTCTGATGTTTAGAATTTATGTGCTTAGGTTTAAACGTGGCAAATGACACTGGTTGTGAGATTTGTGTGCATTTGATTATGTTGCAGTATTTTCTTTAAAACAATGCATGTGAGATGGTTGAATTCTATGTTATTACCAGATGGTTTGGAACAATTTGTTCGTATGTTATTGTATGCACTATTTTTACTTATGTAATGCTTTCTATTTTGGCTCAAGCACAACTGTTATTTTTTATTTTTTTATATTTGAGTTGGAACAATTATAGTTGAACTGATGCGCATCCTTTGTTGTTACTGGGATATTTTCACGTACATAGCTCGCACACGAAAAATTTACGCTGATAATGGATGTAGGACCCCTTGGGTTTGAGTTTGTTGAACTTACATGGTGTTAACGATAGTACTGAACTATTTTGGATGTCAATGGCCAACCGCATTCGTTCGTTGTAGAGCATTTGTTCTTACTATTGACAGGAATTTAGAGCACAATTTATTTTTTAGTTGAATAGTGATAGTTCTAGTATTTTTTAAATAAAAGGAATTTAATCTTTGCTGCATAGTACTAATTTAACTTGAACCTTATGAATTTTAGTAGTTGAACTTCTTAAAAATTTGTTTCTGAAATTTTTATTACAATCTTCTACGTTTAATTTTCAAAAAAATATTTTCTTATTTTTCTTATTTTTTACAACGAACATGTGTTTGAACTTTTCTACATTCTTTATTTTGAATTGATTTCTTATGAGTTTTCTAAAATTATCTGCATTTGTCCCTTTTATTTGGTCGTGTGTGATCGGTTACAATTTGGTAATGGGGCGAATTGTTGTATTGGACCATTCCCCGGAGCCATTGTTTTCAGCCGAAATAGCTTGTCCGCGTGGCTGTGCAGCACGGCGTGCACGTGCGCTATACGTTTAGTCCGACCTCGCTAGCTGAGGCGGCTCTCGACCTGTTTATAAGCGCTGCCGAGGCTTACTGGTCAAACTCCTCTGAATACTTACTTGAGCGCTTATACACGGCACTCGCTCTCTGTCATGACCTGTGGGCCTTGGTCGGTTGGCCCCTACAGTCTGGTTTACAATGGTTTCGTCGGTGGTTTTGCTGTTGGCTTGAGTCCTAGTACCCACCTGCGTTGGGCCGGCCTGTCCCTTGGGCGGTCAATATTTTTGGTTCTTAGCATTTTTTTCTTCTAGTTTTTATGATTTTTTGCCTAATATAAGCATTATTTTTTATTTTAGTACTGAATGTTCTCCTCTGCTTGAATTGACATCTTTTTTATAGTGTGTTTCCCTCGCTTTCTCTTTGTTCTCATTTTTTCAGCGTTTTTTGGATTTTTTATGAACATCTGGGTAAGATATATAGGACCGCACCGAGTGGCATAGTCGTACTGACACATTTTTTTGTATGGACTGAAGAACATCTTTTTTTAGGGTGTGTGTGTGCATGAGGGGTGGGAAACAGAATAACCGCACTACACCTGTCAAATTACCGCACTGCCGCATCAGCGTGACGCCGATTCGGGGGGGGGGGGGTCGGGACCCCCTCCCCCATCCTGGTGAGGCCGAGCCAGGAACGAGCCGTAGCAGGCGACAACACGGCGTGCCGCGGCGTCGCATGCAGAGGCGAGTCCGTAACATGACTTGCCCCATTAACTATCTTTTTAGGAAAAAAACTAGCACCACACCGAGGGGCATAGTTTTACTGACACATCTTCCTTGTATGGACTTGCCCCCATTATCTATCTTTTTAGGGTGTGCGGGTGCATGGGGGGGGGACAGAATAACCGCACTGTGCCTGTCAAACGAGCGCACTGCCGCGTTAGCGCAAGGACGAGCCAGGGGTGAGGGGAGACCCCCTCCGAAATCCCAGCAAGGCCGAGCCAGGAACGAGCCGTAGCAGGCGACGACGCGGCATGCCGAGGCATCGCATGCAGAGGCGAGTCCATAACACGACTTGCCCCATTATTTATCTTTTTAGGGTGTGCGGGTGCATGCGGGTGGGCAGAATAACCGCACTGCGCTTGTCAAACGAGCGCACTGCCGCATTAACACGAGGCCGACCCGGGGGGAGGGAGGGTCGGGACCCCCTCCCCCATCCCGGCGAGGCCAAGCTAGGAACGAGCCGTAGCAGGCGACGACGCGGCATGCCGCGGCATCGCATGCGGAGGCGAGTCCATAACATGACTTGCCCCCTTATCTATCTTTTTAGGGGAAAAACCAGCGCCGCACCAAGGGGCATAGTTGTACTGACACATCTTCCTTGTATGGATTTGCCCCATTATCTATCTTTTTAGGGGAAAAACCAGCATCGCACAGAGAGGCATAATTGTACTGACACATCTTCCTTGTATGGACTTGCCCCCATTATCTATCTTAGGGGGGTGTGCGTGCGTGGGGGGGGGGACAGAATAACCGCACTATGGCTGTCAAATGAGCGCACAGCCGCGTTAGCGTGAGGCCAAGCCAGGAACGAGCCGTAGCAGGCGACGATGCGGCGTGCCACGGCGTCGCATGTGGAGGCGAGTCCGTAACTGGACTTGCCCCATTATTCATATTTTTTAGGGTGTGTGGGTGCATGGAGGGGGGGGGGGTGGAATAGCAGCACTGCGCCTGTCAAATGAGCGCACTACCGCGTTAGCGCGTTAGCGCGTTAGTAACGAGTCGTAGCAGGCGACGGTGCAGCGTGTCGTGGCGTCGCATGCTGGGGCGAGTCCGTAACATGACTTGCTGAAAATGCAACTATCCCTATTTGGTTTTGGTAATTCCTAACAACATATAGCTCATTGAGCTAACATTATTCCAAGATAAATATTTCAGGAAAAGCTCAATGAATGGCATGGCATGGATGAGAAAAGTGGACCCCTCAAAATACTAAGGATAAAAGGATTGGCTCAAGCTCAAAGCTCAAGACTCTACATTTTATATTTTAGTGATCCAAGATCACATTGAGTCTATAGGAAAAGCCAATACTATCAAGGAGGGATGAGGTGTTGCTTAATGAGGTTCTTGCTTCATAGTGCTTAGTGATATGCTCCAAAACCCTCAACTACTTTCGCACATCCACATATGACCTAAACCAAAAGTCAAACTTGGCCCCACCAATTCTTTCTATCCGGCACCACCGAGTTCAGATGTCATAGCCACTGCCACAAACCCTAGGAAAATCAGTCTCACTGATAGGGATCTCGGTCTCACCGAGATGGGATTGTAATCTCTCTGTTTCCCTTCGTAACGTTTCGGTCCTACCGAGATGAGCGATCGGTCCAGATTGCAATGTAAACTCTCTGTTTCCTTTTTGTAACATTTCAATCTCACCGAAATGAGCGAATCGGTCCCACCGAGTTTACCTGACCAACTCTCTGGTTAGCTTATTACCAAAATCGGTCCCACCGAGTTTGTGTAATCGGTCTCACTGAGCTTGAGTTATGCCCTAACCCTAACCATATCGGTCCTACCGAGTTGCATGTCAGTCCCACAGAAAATCCTAACGGCCACTAGATTTGCTGAATCGGTCCGACCGAGTTAAAAATTCGGTCCCACCGAGTTTGGAAAGTTGTGTGTAAAGGTTAGTTTTTGCGTGGAGGCTATATATACCCCTCCACCTCCTCTTCATTCATGGAGAGAGCCATCGGAATGAACCTACACTTCCAATACACATTTTTTGAGAGAGAACCACCTACACTTGTGTTGAGACCAAGATATTCCATTCCTACCATATGAATCTTGATCTCTAGCCTTCCCCAAGTTGCTTTCCACTCAAATCTTCTTTCCACCAAATCCAAATCCTGTGAGAGAGAGTTGAGTGTTGGGGAGACTATCATTTGAAGCACAAGAGCAAGGAGTTCATCATCAACACACCATTTGTTACTTCTTGCGAGTGGTGTCTCCTAGATTGGCTAGGTGTCACTTGGGAGCCTCCGACAAGATTGTGGAGTTGAACCAAGGAGTTTGTAAGGGCAAGGAGATCGCCTACTTCGTGAAGATCTACCTCTAGTGAGGCAAGTCCTTCATGGGCGATGGCCATGGTGGGATAGACAAGGTTGCTTCTTCATGGACCCTTCGTGGGTGGAGCCCTCTGTGGACTCAAGGCAACTGCTACCCTTCGTGGGGTTGAAGTCTCCATCAACGTGGATGTACGATAGCACCACCTATCGGAACCATGACAAAAACATCCATGTCTCCAATTGCGCTTTGAATTCTCCAAACCCTTCCCTTTACATTCTTGCAAGTTGCATGCTTTACTTTCCGCTGCTCATATACTCTTTGCATGCTTGCTTGAATTGTGTTAAGATTGCTTGACTTGTGCTAAGTTAGCTAAAATCTGCCAAAGACTAAAATTGGGAAAAGGATAAGTTTTTATTTGGTCAAGTAGTCTAATCACCTCCCCTCTAGACATACTTTCGATCTTACAAGTGGTATCAGAGCTTTGGTCTCCATTTACTTTGATCTCCACAGCTTTTGGTAGTCATAGCCTTGGTTTCACAACCTAGGAGAGTATGGCGTCTAGCGAGGGAAATTACCACCGTAGAGGTCCTTACTTTGATGGTACTAATTTTGCTAGTTGGAAGCATAAGATGAAAATGCATATTCTTGGACATAACCCCGTCGTTTGGGCTATTGTGTGTATTGGCTTGCAAGGTGAATTCTTTGATGGGAAAGAACCGAACTGTGAAGCTACCGCGGAAGATTTGAAAATGCTACAATACAGCGCTCAAGCTTGTGATATCCTCTTCAACGGATTGTGCCCCGAAGAATTCAACAAGATCAGCCGTCTTTAGAATGCAAAGGAAATTTGGGATACTTTGATTGATATGCATGAGGGTACCGACTCCGTCAAGGAATCCAAGTTGGATGTGCTTCAAAGTCAACTTGACAAGTTCAAAATGAGGGATGGTGAAGGTGTCGCTGAAATGTACTCTAGGCTTGCTCTTATCACAAATGAGATTGCCGGCTTAGGAAGTGAAGAGATGACCGACAAATTCATCATCAAGAAGATCCTAAGAGCCTTGGATAGAAAATATGATATCGTGTGCACATTGATCCAAATGATGCCCAATTACAAAGATCTCAAGCCAACGGAAGTTATTGGAAGAATTGTTGCTCATGAGATGTCACTCAAGGATAAGGAGGAACTTCACAACAAGTCAAGTGGTGCTTACAAAGCCTCATGTGAAGGCCCCACATCATCAAGTGAGAAAAAAACCTTCAATGAAGAATTGAGCTTAATGGTGAAGAACTTCAACAAATTCTACAAGAATAGAAGCAAAGAGAGAAGCTCCAAGTCAAGGTCCTACAATGACAAAAGATCTTCTAGTGGAGAGCATAATTGCTACAATTGTGGAAGACCCAGACACTATTCCAATGAGTGTACGGCACCCTACAAAAGAAGAGAAGAATCACCTAAAAGGAGAAGTAGAAGAGAAGAACCACCACCAAGAGAGAGAAGGAGTAGAGATGATCGTTATGAACAAAGAACATCCCGGAGAAGCAAGGATTCGGAAAGGAAGGACAAGTCATCAAGGAGCTACACAAAACGAAGACATCAAGCTCATGTTGGTGAATGGGTATGCGGCTCCGACTCCGACAATCACTCTGAGAGAAGCTATCACTCCGACTCCGAATATACTCGAGATGAAGGTGTTGCCGGTCTAGCACTTGTGTCAAGCAACTCCTACGACATATTTGATTCACCAAATGAAGGAATTGGAAGATGCTTCATGGCCAAAGGTCCAAAGGTATCACACCCCGAGTATGTTTATTTCAATAGTGATGAAGATGACTTGTTAGGTGATGATGATTTACTTGTTGACAACTCTAGTGATGAATACTATGATGAAACGTCAATTAATCATGCTAATCAAGATAAAATTAATGACAATGATAAGGAGAAGATTGAGCTTCTTACTAAATAACTAAACACTCTTAAGTTAGCTCATGAAACTATCTTAGAAGATCATCGAGAACTTTTAAGGACTCATGAGAAGTTACGCTTTGAAAAGCTCAACCTTGAGCAAGAACATGAGTTCTTAAAGGCAATCAATGATGATCTTCGTAAGAAAAGTTCTTCTTACATTGCCAAGCATTTACTCTTATCCACTTACATGCCTCAAGTCAAGTCTAGTAACAAGAACAAGAAGGATTCTTCCTCTAGTAGTAACAATAATCATGCTAAACCCAATGTTGTTGCTTCTAGTAGTTCTCTTCATTCCACTAATGATTCTCTTAGCCAAGTTACACTTGAGCAAGAAAATAGCTTATTGAAGGGAATTATAGAGAAAGGTGTTTACAAGAGCCTTGCCGGGAGTAAGCAATTTGAGGAAATTGTACGCAAGCAAGGAAGGCACCGGAAGAATCAAGGTGTTGGTTTTGAACGAAAGTTCAATGCCAATGGAGTTGAGTGGAAAGAAGATCAATACCCCAAGACGAAGTTTGTTCCTCAACAAGAGAAGTATGATCCTACTTCCCTCAAGGGGACACAAGCCCAAGATGATCTTCCACCACAAGACCACAAGCAAAAAGGCAAGGACAAGCTTCAAGAAGAGATTGATGCATTTGAAGAAGCTCCAAAGGCCTTGGTCAAGTGGGTTCCCAAGACTACATCAAGATCTACTTCATCAAGTACGACTACAACTCCAAGGATTCCCATCAAGATGATGTGGATCCCAAAGAAGAAGAACTAGAGAGTTCTTGAGGGTGACTCCGCCAACATATTTCACTCATATCATTTTGGCAATAACTAGTGCAATCAACTTCCACATCTTGCACTATTTCAAGGAGTCACAAACCCTCTTGTTGGTATGACAAGGGACAAGGTAACCTAATTCTCTCATAGACATCATCTTGTGTGTGCATCACTCTATGTATATGGATATCCTTGTTTGTTCCTCGTGGGAGTAACCCGTGTAGGTATTGAAAGTGCAACTCACTCCAAAGGATTTCTCCAAATGATCTACATCAACATTGAGCATCCACATCTTCAACACCTACATCAAGTCATCATCGACAAAACCCAAGGTTAGTTCATCCCTCTAAGGGGGGATCTCACATCTAGGGGGAGCTTTACTCTAAGAATTGAGCTAAAGCAACTCTAATGGTGTGAACACAACAATGCATTATGTAAAAGTGGTAACCCCACTTGAGCTTAAACGATGAGTATGACCTATGATCAAATGTTCTCATTTGACTCCTAAGTCAATGTACTCATATATAGATGACCTAGTCATCGCCAATTGCTTGATAGATGCTAGAATTGGTTGTGCATGCTTCACCACATATTCAATTTGCCATTTTATTGTGTGAGCATGTTGGTTGCATATTTTAGTCATTCGAGGACATCCACTTATTGTTTTGATTGATTGGTTTCTTTTTCTTTTGCCAAGTGGATGTACAAGAATGCCTAAGAACCTTCTCTAGCTATCTATGCTCTTCTCGTCTCAAACTCTATTCATGCTACATCACAAAATTTGATCAAGTCAGATTCGAACCACTCTGTGTGAGGAGCACTCGGAGTCCCCGATTCGTCATAGACTTAAACTTGCAAAACTTATTTGTGCGTTTCAGTCTGACCGATTCTTCCATTTTGGTCATACCGAGATCACTAAGTCGATCTAGGTTTTCAATCTCGGTGCAACCGATTTGAACTTTTCGGTCACACCGAGTTGTCAGAATCGCTTGCGATTTATGCATCTCGGTGCCACCGGTTGTTCCACTCGGTCACACCGGCTGTGGTCGGGCTATATATACCCACGGGCAAAACTTTGGAAATTTTCTTCGAACTCTTTCGCCCGCGCTCAGCCCGCTCTGCCTCCAGGGTCTCCGGATCGTCCTCCTCGTCGCCAGCTGCCTCCTGCCGCTGGTCTCCGCCGCCATCAACAGGAATCATCCCCACCATTGCCGCCGTAGCGAGTTCATCACCGAACTAGGGTATGAACTCGATCACTGTGCTATCCCTATCTGATTCCTAGCACATTGTGTTCGCCATGAATCTTGCCACGATTGAAACTATCTTATCCAGTCAAAACACTCCATAGATTAGAGATGAATTGAAAATTTAGGGTTAGGTTTCCGCCGAAACCATCTCGGACCAACCGAGTTGTAGAACTCGGTACCACCGATTCGGCTAAGGCCATTGCACATGTAATTCTCCGACCGAGAATTGCAAATCGGTGTGACCGAGTTCAGACTTTGTGAAACCCTAGCAGTCTCGATGTTACCGAACTGTGACTCGGTCCGACCGAAGTTCACTAGTTTAGGTTCCAAAAGCTGCTTCGGTATCACCGAGTTTACAAATCGGTAGATCCGAAATGCTTTCTGTGGAAAACTAAAACTAAGTTTTTGACTCATTCTTTTTCAAAAACCTCTGTATTTTGTGATGCTCATCCACTCTATCTCATCTATATCAACTCACAGGGTCTATTGTCAGTGTTTGCAATATGTCTGATCAAAGTGACAATCAGAACAAGTCAGAGGAGCAGGTTCACATGAGTGAGGGCACTAGTCCCTCTAGCAGCTATGATGAGGGTAGCAGGAGCACACCCAGCAACTTACCCAAGGTAGCCACCAGGACCAGAAAGAAGAGAATTTTAGATTTTGAGGATGAAGACTATGTGGCTGTTGAGGATGAGGCCATTTCCAAGAAGAAGGTGCTCAAGAAGGAGTATGGCACAGCTGCTGCCACTAAGCCTGGTATGAAGACCAAAGCACCTGCCAAAAGGATTCCCATGTCTAAATCCAGAGCCTCCACTCAAGTATCTTTGGAAGCTGAACCCAAAGAGGCTGCTGCAGAAGGGAAGAAGAGGAAGGAAAGGCTCAAGAAGACCATGGCCAGGGTTTTTGGAAAGCCTTCCATGATGGAAGAAGAAGAAGAAGAGGTTGGTGCACCAGCACCTAAAGCTCAGAAGCTTATGGGTGATGCCATCAGGTCAGGGGCTGCTTCATCAAAGCCCAAAGAAGCACCCAAGGCTGCATCCAAGCCCAAGACTGCACCTAAGAGGAGTACCAGAACATCCCAAATGCAGAAAGAACAAGGCACCAAAGGTTCTAAACTGCTGTCAAGAAGATGATGATGAGTCACATGTCTTGAGAAAATTGAAGCCTAAAATTCCAGATCATAATGATGCCCATCCTGTAGCTGAGAACATGAAAATCAGAAAGGATTCAGGATTGAGACTATGGAGAGAGTCTGATCCATATGCTACCAGGAGGAGAACTACTGTAGACTACAGGTTCCACACAAAGGAACATCAGGAATTCTATGAGACAATGCTGCTGGACAAGAAGCCAATAGTGTGTGACATGAGATGGGTGAACTGGGAATACATCAAGGAGCATGAAGAACACTATCCTAGTGTGTATGATAGCTTCAGTGCTTGTGGAGTGGCAGACTTTGTTGAGCAGAAGCTCACAAAGTGGAATGATGAGCTAATAATGCAATTCTACCCCACAGCACACTTCTATCCAGATGGCAGGATAGTATGGATGTCTGAAGGTACTAGGTACCAATCATGAATTTAAGAATGGTCTAATCTGATCAATTCACCTAAGGAGAAAGAGGATGACTTGGATGTCTATGCCAAGAAGAAGATGAACCACAACTCTATGGCACATATGTACAAGGAGATCCCTGATGCTGTAATTGAAACACACAAGTTTGGATCAGTACATTACCTTCTGTCAGGACTGCCAACCATCAACTAGATCCTCGTGCACACTCTTTTGCCCAAGTCGTGATCACAACATGATCAGAGGCCATGCAATAAATCTGCTACACTTATTTGATGTGCCACAAAAGTTCAAGGTCATGAGTCTTATAGTTGAAACTATCAAGAGGACAACTGCTGACCAAAAGAGAAGTTGTGGGTATGCCCCATAGATCCAGGAGCTTATTAACTCCAAGATGGGCACTGGCGGATACTTGTTGGACAAGGATCATATGCCTATCTATCCAGATTTTGAGGACAACCAAGTGGTTATGGATGAAGATGAACCATCTTCTATGCAAGCTCAAGCAAGGACTGAGAAGGCTGCCAAGATGCCAACAATGGAAGAGGCATCTCAGTACTTCTTGAAGAGCAAACAGGATCAGCTTGGCTACTTGATAGCATCCACTCTGAGGATTGAGAAGGGGCTGGCCACCTTGACTCGAAACCAGGAGAGCATGGAAAGGATAATGGAGCAGAAGTTCTATTACTTGGATGTGAAGGGAACTGAGATCCAGTCTGTTGTTGAGCAACTCCAGGATGATATGCAGGAGAGGAAGGGCAAGAAAACCACTGAGGCATTTGCCAGAGTGCCTAGAGCTCAGAGGTCAGCTGAAGTGCCAGTGACAGACACCAGAGCCACTACATCTGCACCAGCTACAACTTCAGTGCCGCCAGCTCTAGCACCCACTCCACCGGCTCCATCCACATCTACTGATGCCTTCTTCCTTGGAGTTCTATCTACACACCACCTGAAGATCAAGCCTGAGAGACGATTTAGTGCTATGCATTTTCTATGAACTTTTTGGTAACTTGTTGCCAAAGGGGGAGAAAAATGTATAGATCATAGGCTTTGAGAGAGAGCGTTGCTTTTTTATTCTCTCTTGGTTTGGTGGTTGAACTTTATTTTCTTGATTGAGATACTTTCTGTCTGTGTGATACTTGGATGATCATGTGTTTGATCATATGCTACATTAATGCATTTTGGATGACATTATCCTTTTATCTCTATATGATCATTCACTTTGCTTGGTGATGAGTGCATGTATTCTATTGTTATGATTTTGAGCACTCCACCAAGATGTATGTGACATGGAAGAGTAACCCATGAGCCTAACTCTTTGTGCATTTGCAGTCCAAAGCAAATCTTCAACTATGCACAAATTTAGGGGGAGCTCTTGCTTATCACATACTTCTCAAAGCGACAATGTTTTTCACTCTTATTATCATTTGTCAAAGCTTTGATCTATATGTTGTCATCAATTACCAAAAAGGGGGAGACTGAAAGTGCAACTATCCCTAGGTGGTTTTGGTAATTCCTAACAAGATATAGCTCATTGAGCTAACATTATTCCAAGATAAATATTTCAGGAAAAGCTCAATGAATGTCATGGCATGGATGAGAAAAGTGGACCCCTCAAAATACTAAGGATAAAAGGATTGGCTCAAGCTCAAAGCTCAAGACTCTACATTTTATATTTTAGTGATCCAAGATCACATTGAGTATATAGGAAAAGCCAATACTATCAAGGAGGGATGAGGTGTTGCTTAATGAGGTTCTTGCTTCATAGTGCTTAGTGATATGCTCCAAAATCCTCAACTACTTTCCCACATCCACATATGACCTAAACCAAAAGTCAAACTCGGCCCCACCGATTCTTTCTATCCGGCACCACCGAGTTCAGATGTCATAGCCACTGCCACAAACCCTAGGCAAATCGGTCTCATCGATAGGGATCTCGGTCTCACCGAGATGGGATTGTAATCTCTCTGTTTCCCTTCGTAACATTTCGGTCCTACCGAGATGAGCGATCGGTCCCACCGAGATTGCAATGTATACTCTCTGTTTCCTTTTTGTAACATTTCGGTCTCACCGAAATGAGCGAATCGGTCCCACCGAGTTTACCTGACCAACTCTCTGGTTAGCTTATTACCAAAATCGGTCCCACCGAGTTTGTGTAATCGGTCTCACCGAGATTATGTGATGCTCTAACCCTAACCATATCGGTCCTACCAAGTTGCATGTCGGTCCCACCGAAAATCCTAACGGTCACTAGATTTGCTGAATCGGTCCAACCAAGTTTAACAATTCGGTCCCATCGAGTTTGGCAAGTTGTGTGTAACGGTTAGTTTTTGTGTGGAGGCTATATATACCCCTCCACCTCCTCTTCATTCGTGGAGAGAGCCATCAGAACGAACCTACACTTCGAATACACATTTTCTCAGAGAGAACCACCTACACTTGTGTTGAGACCAAGATATTCCATTCCTACCATATGCATCTTGATCTCTAGCCTTCCCCAAGTTGCTTTCCACTCAAATCTTCTTTCTACCAAATCCAAATCCTGTGGGAGAGAGTTGAGTGTTGGGGAGACTATCATTTGAAGCACAAGAGCAAGGAGTTCATCATCAACACACCATTTGTTACTTCTTGGAGAGTGGTGTCTCCTAGATTGGCTAGGTGTCACTTGGGATCCTCCGACAAGATTGTGGAGTTGAACCAAGGAGTTTGTAAGGGCAAGGAGATCGCCTACTGTGAAGATCTACCTCTAGTGAGGCAAGTCCTTCGTGGGAGATGGCCATGGTGGGATAGACCAGGTTGCTTCTTCGTGGACCCTTCGTGGGTGGAGCCCTCCGTGGACTCGCGCAACTGTTACCCTTCGTGGGTTGAAGTCTCCATCAACATGGATGTACGATAGCACCACCTATCGGAACCACGACAAAAACATCCGTGTCTCCAATTGCGTTTGAATTCTCCAAACCCTTCCCTTTACATTCTTGCAAGTTGCATGCTTTACTTTCCGCTGCTCATATACTCTTTGCATGCTTGCTTGAATTATGTTAAGATTGCTTGACTTGTGCTAAGTTAGCTAAAATCTGCCAAAGACTGAAATTGGGAAAAGGATAAGTTTTTATTTGTTCAAGTAGTCTAATCACCCCCCCCCCCTCTAGACATACTTTCGATCCTACACGTGCCCCATTATCTATCTTTTTAGGGGGAAAACTAGCACCGCACCGAGGGGCATAGTTGTACTGACACATCTTCCTTGTATGGACTTGCCCCCATTATCTATCTTTTTAGGGGGGAAAACCAGCACCGCATCAAGGTGCATAGTTGTACTGACACGTCTTCCTTGTATGGACTTGCCCCCATTATCTATCTTAGGGGGGGTCTGGTTGCGTCGGGGGGGGGGGGGGACAGAATAACTGCACTACGCCTGTCAAACGAGTGCACTGCCACGTTAGCGCAAGTCATATCCCGGCGAGGCCGAGCCAGGAACGAGGCGTAGCAGGCGACGATGCGGAGTGCCGCGGCTTCGCATGCGGAGGCGAGTCCGTAATATGACTTGCCCCGTTATCTATCTTTTTAGGGGGAAAACCAACACCGCACCGAGGGGCATAGTTGTACTGAACATCTTCCTTGTACGGACTTGCCCCCATTATCTATCTTTTTAGGGGGAAAACCAGCACCGCACCGAGGGGCATAGTTATACTGACACATCTTCCTTGTATGGACTAGCCCCCATTATCTATCTTATGGGGGTGTGGGTGCATGGGGGGGGGGAAGAATAACCACACTACGCATGTCAAACGAGCGCACTGCCGTGTTAGCATGAGGCCGAGACGAAGGGAGGAGGGGTCGGGACCCCCTCCCCCATCTCGGTGAGGCCGAGCCAGGAACGATCTATAGCAGGCGGCGACACGGCGTGCCGCAGCATCGCATGTGGAGGCGAGTCTGTAACATGACTTGCCCCATTATCTATCTTTTTAGGGGAAAACCAGCACCGCACTGAGGGGCATAGTTGTACTGACACATCTTCCTTGTATGGACTTGCCCCCATTATCTATCTTTTTAGGGTGTGTGGGTGCGTGGGGGGAACAGAATAACCGCACTACGCCTGTCAAACGAGCGCACTGCCGCGTTAGCGCGAGGCCGAGCTGGGGGAGGGGGTGGAGGGGGGGGGTCGGGTCCCTCCTCCCCCATCCTTGTGAGGCCGAGCCAAGAACGAGCCGTAGCAGGCGAAGACGCGGCATGCTGTGGCGTCGCATGCGGAGGCGAGTCCGTAACATGGCTTGCCCCATTATCTATATTTTTAGGGGAAAAACCAGCACAACACCGAGGGGCATAGTTGTACTGACACATCTTCCTTCTATGGACTTTCCCCCATTATCTATTTTTTAGGGGAAAAACCAGCACCGCACCGAGGGGCATAGTTGTACTGACACATCTTTTTTGTTGTATTGATTGATGAACACATGTCGTTGGTAAGAAGCGGTTTTTGTCATACACTGAGGTGGATCTGTAACATAACTTGCGTCATTTTGGTATCTTTGTTATGTGTCTGCATTGTATAATGTGCTACAGCGTCATATGTGTACACGAGTGTAAGGATGCAAGTCCTTTACATGAATTTGTGATTCAAAGCGTACCACCATTTTTTTGTACTTCTCGTTATTTTTTTGAGAAATAATGTACTTAATTTTGTATAGTCTATGTAAGGTATTCGAATTGTAATTTTTTGATATTTTTTATTGTACTGTTATGAGGTCTTATTTGTACTTTAGCCGTTCGTTTTCTCCCTCTATATTAATTTTTTTATTATATTTAATTTTTGCTATTATTTTTAGTAACTGCCCTGAGATAGTGGGCTTTGCTCTTTTTCTTTTTCTTCCACGATCGTGGGCTTTAGCCGTCGGTTTTCTCCCACTGACCTTTCAACCTCCGCTCTCCCCCGTTCCCCTCCCCTCCCCTCCACAAATCACTTTATTCTTTGTTCCCCTCCACTCCTCTTCTCGCATAGAAGCTGATTCTCCTGTTTCGCCGCGTCGGCCGGCGGGTTGAACTCCAGAGAGGATGTCTGTGTGCTCTGTTGGTTCCTTTGCTCTTCCCTCGATTCCCCTTGCGTCCCCTTCTGTATAGATTTTCCTGTATTTGTAAGTTGTTGCTCTTGTGCTGTCTCGGGCTGGACTTGGTAGGGTTCCTTTGCTCTTGAACGAGCGGCTCGTGTGTCTGATATTGGATTCAGTGGTGGAGTTTGTGTTTGCTAGTAAGAGTTTTGCTTTGTTTGGCATCCTTCGTTGTACTATGATGTTGGAGTACCGATTACCATGTGTAGTTTGAACTATTGTACTGGCATCTGAATAGTTTGTAGCAGTCTGAGAAGAAATACTATGATGTTGAAAGAGCTGACATTTTGAAGTTCGGTGTGCGAGTGGTGGGGTTATATTATTTTACTGGTTGCACTTTTAGTGTTCATATAGTTGAACTGATTGCTTGTTCATGTACTTTTCTTTTCTTTACCTTTTTGCTGATTATGATGTTGTTGCAGATGTTGGAGTGCCGGTGCCTCCTGATTCTGACAAACCAGAACGCTTTCAAGATCTTGTGAATGTTATTTTTGAGATACCAAATCCTCTATAGGAACTTGCGAGTGTTGCTGGTGTTTCCCTTATATTTTCTCTTTTATTGACAGCCTTGCATACATAAATGTGCTTAGTTACATCAGTTGTTCCTTTTGTTTGTGTCTGATGCTATGCGCCTTATTTTACTTGTCTCTGCAATGTTAATTGTGTTTTAATTTTATATGTGTGTGCTTATGTTATTGGTTTATGCAGTTAATGATAGCCATGCTGCTGCTGAGGACATTGCTGATCTTGTGAAAGATATTAATGATGGAATTTATTCTCTTAATTTTGGTGATGGTGATGGGATCTTACAGTTGTCTGTTACTCAGTCACAGAGTGTTGATGGCACTGAGCTCACATTTCAGCCGAGGATGTTCCTATGCAGTTACAGCTGGAGGATGAAAGGAAAAGAAAGAAGAAGTGTCATTTCCAAAGGAGAAAGGAGTTGGAACGGCATCAAAAGGCTGCTTGCATGCAACAAAGCACTGAGGATGTTGCTCAAGCTGCTAAAGGTGGAGATGATGAAGGTGGTGATGCGGCGTTTGCAACTGTTGATGCTAGATCTCATGGAACTGACATGCCTATCAAGACAAACCTGTTGCAGACTCGCTTGACGCAAGTGTTTCCTCGTGATGCAGTTAAGGAGAAGAAAGCTTTTTTGAAGAGGAAGATGTCAGATCCAAATCCTGATGGTACACAGAGGTGTAGCCCACGTGTGAAAGCTGGTTCCCAACCTGGTAATAGCAAAGCTGATGGAGATAGTGTTGCTGTGAAGATTGGTCCAAGCACACTTGGTGGCTCCACTGTTCGCCGGAGTCCATGATTTTTGTCAAATAAGAAGCTTTCTTTGTCTCCTCTTCCGAAGGGATCTTTGTTGAAGGATAATAAGAAGCATAAAGTTGCTCCTGCGAAGGTGAACAAAGGTGTGAAGAAGCATGCTCGTGTCGAAGCTGAAGATCCTACATTTAAAGAAGATGATATCGAAGTTAATTCTGAAGATGAATATGCAGTGGTACGTGTTTGTACTGTATGTGACTTACTAGTTGTACTTGCAATGATTTAATTGTGTCCGGGTTGGTATGCTGGCCAGGTGAGGGCTGTTCATTGTTTGTATCAATTGAGGGTGGTACTGAAGTTGTTTTAATAGTTGAACTTGTGCAATCTATTTTCTTCTTCTTGGCTTCATATGTTTGTTTTGTTTTTTATATTCATTTCATTAAGTTGTGCCTTCTTTATTTTCATTTACAGCCTGTTAGCGTTATGAGTCTGGTCAAGCTGGTGAGAGGCAATGACGGGAAAGTTGCTTTGGATGAAGGTGACTTACAACGATTTGATAACCCACAAGTATAGGGGATCGCAACAGTTTTCGAGGGTAGAGTATTCAACCCAAATTTATAGATTCGACAAAGGGGAGCCAAAGAATATTTGAAGCTAATAGCAGCTGAGTTGTCAATTCATCCACACCTCGATATTAATTACCTGCAGCATGTAATCAGTAGCACAGTAATATGATAGTTTTGATAGTAGTAACAGCAGCAACGGTAACAGTAATAGTGATAGCAGCAATTTTGTACCAAGTGTAATAGTGATGACAACAGTAGTAACTTAGCAGAACAATATAAGTTCAATTCGTAGGCATTGGATCGGTGACTTGTTAGATGATATTCATCATGTGACAGTTATAACCTAGGGTGATACGGCACTAGCTCCAGTTCATCGATATATTGTAGGCATGTATTCCTGAAATAGTCATACATGCTTTATTAAAAGAACTTGCATGACATCTTTTGTCCTACCCTCCTATGGCAGGGGGTCCATATTGGAAACTAAGGGATATTAAGGCCTCCTTTTAATAGAGAACCGGAACAAAGCATTAACACATAGTGAATACATGAACTCATCAAACTACGTTCATCATCGGGAGTGGGCCCGGTGTTGTCACCCTGGGGTTGCCGGATCATAACACGTAGTAGGTGACTATAACTTGCAAGATCGGATCTAAAATATGGATATAATGATGATAACAAGTACGGTTCAGATCTGAGTTCATGGCACCCGGGCCCAAAGTGACAAGCACTAAGCATAGCAAAGTCATAGCAACATCAATCTAAGAACATAGCGGATACTAGGGATCAAGCCCTATCAAACTAACTTGATTACATGATGAATATCATTCAACTCCTCACCGTCCAGCGAGCCTATGAAGGAATTACTAACTCCCGGTGGGGAGAATCATGGAATTGGCGATGGAGAAGGGTTGGTGATGACGAAGAACAAAGATCCCCCTCTCCGGAGCCCCAAATGGAATCTAGATCTGCCCTCCCGAGGAAGAACAGGGCTTGGCGGCGGCTCCGTCTCGTGGATCGTGATAATTCTTTCTCCCTTATTTTTTCTAGAAAAACAGGATTTTGTAGCGTCGGTCTCAAGGTTTGTAGGGCCACTAGGTGGGTACAACCTAGCTGGGCGCACCAGGAGAGGGGGCATGCCCTAGTAGGTTGTGCCCACCCAGGTGCCCCTCTCCGGCACGTCTTGGCTCCAGAAATTCTTATTTATTATATAATAATTCCTCGCGAATTTTCGTTTCATTCTGAGAACTTTTATTTCTACACAAAAACAACACCATGGTAGTTCTGCTGAAAACAACGTTAGTCTGGGGTTAGTTTCATTCAAATCATGCAAATTAGAGTCCAAAACAAGAGGAAAAGCGTGAGTAAAAGTAGATACGTTGGAGACGTATCAAATCCCCAAGCTTAAACCTTTGCTTGTCCTCAAGCAATTCAGTTGATAAACTGAAAGTGAAAAATAAAAACTTTTACGAACTCTTTTGCTCTTGTTTGCATAAATAAGCTTAAACAGCACCCAGGTTTTCAGCCAACATTATAACTAACCATGTCGACAATAACTCTTAATGATTATAATGACTGATATGAACGACATAATTAGCTAGCGAGCAATAATAAGATATCTCAAACAGCAACACGTTATCAAAACAATCATGATATAATATGACAATACTGGTATCTCGCTAGCCCTTTCAGAGACCGCAAAACATAAATGTAGAGCACCTCCAAAGTTCAAGCAGCGACTAAACATTGTAATTCATGGTAGAAAAGATCCAGTCATGATGCACCCAACATTAGCTACACACAATGCATAAATCATGACAACTGTGCTCTCTCAGTTTCCGACGCTTGTTTTAGAAGGTGATGACACAACATAAAAGTAAATAGATAGTCCCTTCGTAGAGGGAAGTAGTGATTTGCAGAGGTGCCAGAGCTCAATATTTAGAACAGAGGTAAATGATTATTTTGAGACATGCACCCTTCTCATTTACTTCATGACCATCAGTTATCAACATCTTCCATGCTAAGCACGCTAGTGGCGGCTCCCAGGCGATAAAAGTAAAGGTTCTGACTCCATTGGGAGTTTTGTTTGATTTTTCAAGATATTAACTCTTTTTCATGTTTGCAGTTTGGGACTGGGCATCCCTATTATCGCCCTTTTCTCGTGCGATGGCGAGTGAATAAACACTCGGCCTGAGAATAACCCGCTTAGCATGGAAGATACCGACCACCTCCTGTCGTTCCATGAATGATCCATGCAAACAAAAAGGATAATTTTTAGAAGTTTTTAGAGGTGGCACGTGCAAATTTACTTAGGACGGCAGGGAAATACCGCATATAGGTAGGTATGGTGGACTCATCTGGAATAACTTTGGCTTCAAGGTTTTGATGTACAAGAAAAATTCCCACTTAGTACAGGCGAAGGCTAGCAATTAGATTGAGAAGCGGCCAACTAGAGAGCAACAACGATCATAACCATGCATTATGCATAAGTAACATTGGACATTAGCATGAGTAGGATATGAACACCATGAACATAAATATCATAGAGGCTATGTTGGTTTTGATTCAACTACATGCGTGAACATGTGCCAAGTCAAGCCACACGAACATTCAGAGGAGGATACCATATCATCATACTAACATTTAGAGGAGGATACCATATCATCATACTACATCACAATCATTTTAACGCTATGTTGATATCCAAGATAAATCATTATCAACTCCCAGCTACTTATGCATGACATGAGAAACTATAATCTCTAATTGTCATTGCAAACATGTTTAATCATAATGGGTTGAATCATGGATACTAGGTTAAACATATTTACACAAACAGAACAAGTCGAGTTCATACCAGTTTCTCTCTGCCACAGCCAGTTCATCGAGTGTCGTCATTATTGCCTTTCACTTGCACGAACGAACGATATGAAAATAATAATAGTGCAAGAGTGCTGTGGACTAAGCTGGAATCTGCAAAAAATTTATTCAACAGGAGAAGACAAGGTAAAATGTGCTCTTTATTAGTTCAGCAATTATTCATATGAGAGCCACACAACATTTTCATCGTGGTCTTCTCCTTGGTACAACCCGAATAAAAGGAAAAGAAATTCAGAGAAACACAGTGAAATATTTTTGGAGTTTTTTATTTTCTTGAACAGGTAAATAAAAGAGAAAGCATAAACGAGAAAAAACTATTTACACGGAAATCTCCCAACAAGCAAAAGAAGAACAAGGAAATCTTTTTGGGTTTTCTTTTTAGTACTACTACTAAGCATGCATAGAAAGTAAATTACTACAACTATTTTTTTTGTTTTTTTCTAAAGTTTTTCAAACACACAAGAAGAAAGCAATAAAATAAATCTAAGCATGGATGATACAATGAAAAAGTGTGAATTCCGACAAATGGAATGATATGCGTGAACATGGATATAATGTTGGTGAGAACACGTACTCCCCCAAGCTTAGGCTTTTGGTCTAACTTGGTAGTCGATCAGTAGTCTGGAGGGTAGTAGTCGGCATGGTAGCTCACGAAGGCTCTTGGTGCGGACGCCTCTGCCTGTTGTGCTGCCTCTACTGCTATGTTCTGAGCTCGGGCCTCGCTCTCAAGAACAAAATATCTTCCTTTGCTGTGATAGTCAAAAAGAGCAGGCGCAGGAAAATATGTGTGCACAACAGATTTTTGGTTAAACAATAGATTATAAGTGAAGTTATCAACCTTTCCCTTGAGAATCTTATGCTCTTTTAAGGTGTCAAAATATAAATACTTCGTGGGTAGGATAGGGTCAAAGGGAAAAGGTGAAACACCCAGCCCTCGTGTTAAACGAGTGGCATAAATTCTACCATAGAACCTGCCACTGTTAGAGGTGTGCTGAAGTCTGCGTGCGACAATTGCTCCAAGGTTGTAGTCTCCTTCACCAGTGAGAGCGGTGCGTATGAGGCTCAAGTCTGGAGCACAAAACGTACTACAGTCCTGCTTGCCTACTATACATTTCCCGTTGAATAATGCAAAGTACTGAATCACGGGAAAATGAATGCTCTTTATTCTACCTTGTGTCACTCCCCTCCTTTCACCATAACAGAGACTAGTAAAAAATATTTCGAACTCAGCCTTTGGTGGATCGTCAGAACCCAAAAATGGAAGCTTTCAGTCATGAGAAAAGTCCTCTAGTGAGATGGTAAATGGCCTATCATAAAGCATAAACGACACTCTAGACTCACGGGGAAAGAATTTAAATGCTTTGAAAAATGATTCAGTGAGAAGTTGGCGTTGTTCACACTTATCCGAAAGGTACGGACCGAGACAGGCATTGTGAACATATTTCTCAAATTCCTCCTTAATGCCCACACGCATCATATATTCATCGCAAGGCCATAAGCATGTTTTGGTGGTGGCATCTCGTGTGAAACTTTCACTTGGTTCAACATAAGACCGGCGAGAAGAACTGTCACTAGAGGATGCCCCCGAGGATCGTCTCCTCGAAGAACTCCTTCCAAATAGGTTCATCATGTCCGCGTAAAATTTTCTGATACTAAATTTTTTTGGGGTGACAATATTTTATCAACAAAACTTTATAAAATCGATAGCAACTTCTCATAGGGATACATAGAGGACATAGAAAGCATTCAAACTTCTTAGAACACTAAGATTTCAACATGCAAGCTCATCTACAGCAGCACCAAGAGTAGCTAATTTTTGAAAATATAAACCACCAAAACAAAAACTAACTGCACAAATGGTGGAGTCACATACCAAGCAACAATCCCCCGAAATAGTTTCGGAAACGGAGTTTCGAGCAAAGAGATCAAAATCCGCGGGTTTGAGAGCAAGAACACGAGAGAGAGAGAGAGAGAGAGAGAAATGGAGATTTTTTTCTGGACGTAAGTGATGATGTGGGAAGAAGAGGTAAGTGAGGGGGCCCACGTGGGGACCACAACCCACCAGGGCGCGCCTGGGTGTCCTGGCGCGGCCATGTGGGTTGTGCCCACCTGGTGCACCCCCCTATGATATTACTTGCACCAGAAATTCAGATTTAGAAAAAAATCATATAGATTTTTTAGAGCATTCTGAGAACTTTTATTTTTGGGTCATTTTTTATTGCAATGGAAATTCAGAAAACAGACAAAGCATGGCATTTTATTTTACTTAACTAGTAAAAACAGAAACCAAAAGATAGGGACAGAAGGTAGTGCTGACAAATTCATCAGCTTCATACCGCTAAAAAATGATTCATTAATAAGGTTGATCACGTCTTATTAAAGACCACTTTCGATTAGCATTAAACCAAAGAACTTTCGTAAATCACTAAGTTACCTCAATGGGGATATGAATGTCCCCAACAATAATCATTTCATATTTATTTTTGACAGTAGGTAAAGGTATTTGAAAACTTCCAATAGTGATTGTCGGAGATTTTTCAGTAACATTAATACCATTCACTTGGAATTGTTTCTTCGGAAAGTGCACCGTATGCTCATTACCATTGATATGAAAAGTGACCTTGCTTTTATTGCAATAAATAATAGCCCCTGCAGTATTCAAGAAGGGTCTCCCAAGGATAATCGACATGTTGTCGTCCTCGGGCATCTCAAGTATAACAAAGTCAGTCAAAATAGTAAGATTAGCAACAACAACAGGCACATACTCACAGATACCGATAGGTATGGCAGTTGATTTATCAGCCATTTGCAAAGATATTTCAGTAGGTGTGAGTTTATTCAAGTCAAGTCTTTTATATAAAGAGAAGGGCATAACACTAACACCAACTCCTAAATCACACAAAGCAGTTTTCACATAATTCTTTTTGATAGAGCAAGGTATAGTTGGTATTCCCGGCTCTCCAAGTTTTTTAGGTACTCCATCTTTGAAAGTGTAATTAGCAAGCATAGCGGAGATTTCATCTTCCAGTATTTTTCTCTTATTAGTGACGATGTCTTTCATATACTTTGCATAAGGAGGCACTTTCAAGATATCAGTCGTTTAGCACGCAAAAAGATCGGCCTCGACATTTCAAATAAGCGTTCAAATTCTTCATCAACTTTCTTTTTAGTTGACTTGGGTGGAAAAGACATAGGTTTTTGAACCCACGATTCTCTTTCTTTACCGTGTTTTCTAGCCATGAAGTCTCTTTTATCATATCTTTTATTCTTAGGTTGTGGGTTATCAAGATCAACAAGTGGTTCGATCTCAACATCATTATCTGGTTCTTTATCATTATTTGGTTGAGTGTATTCACAAACCTCGTCATTATCTTTTTCATTATCACTAGGTGAGTGTTCATTACCATATTGAGTTTCATCATTAGAGATAGAAGTTTCATTTTCATTATCACGAGGTTTTTCTATTTCAGGTTCACTAGAAGTGTGCAAAGTCCTATCATTTTTCTTCTTCTTTTTATTTCTAGAAGGACTAGGTGCACTAGTCTTATTTCTTTGTGAATCTTGTTCAATACTTTTTGGGTGTCCCTCAGGATAAAGTGGTTCCTGAGTCATTTTACCTCCTCTAGTTGCAACTCTAACAACAAAGTCATGTATATTATGATTCATTTCATCAAGCAATTCTCTTTGTGAGTTAGCAACTTGTTTTAACTGAGTTTGAACCATAGAAGCATGTTTTCCAACACCTCTAACATCATTTGAAATTCTAAATAACAAGTCACTCAAGCGAGCAATCATATCAGAATTATATTTCAATTGTTTCATAACATTCGCATTGAAGTGGTCTTGTTTTCTAATGTAGTTTTCAAACTCATAAAGGCATTGAATAGGATGCATATTGTGAGGATGTCATTATCATTGAACTTCATTAGAGAATTTACCTCTACCACCTTAGGCAGTGGTGGTGTATTAAGCCCATTTATTTCTTCAATAGGAGGTAAATTTTTAACATCCTCAGCTTTAATACCTTTTTCCATCATAGATTTCTTTGCCTCTTGCATATCTTCAGGACTGAGATATAATATACCACTCTTCTTCGGAGTGGGTTTAGGCGGTGGTTCAGGAATAGTCCAATCATCATAATTTTTCAATATGTTATTCAATAATTCTTCAGCTTGTCCAACAGTTCGTTCCCTGAAAACACAACCAGCACAACTATCTAGGAAGTCCCTAGAAGCATCGGTTAGTCCACTATAGAAGATATCAAGTATTTCATTTTTCTTAAGAGGATGATCAGGAAAAAATTAAGTAACTGGCAAAGCCTCCCCCAAGCTTGTGGGATACTCTCTTCTTTAGTTTGCACAAAGTTAAATATTTCCTGCAAGGCAGCTTATTTCTTATGAGCAGGAAAATATTTTTCAGAGAAGTAACAAATCATATCCTGGGAACTACGCACACAACCAGGAGTAAGAGTATTGTACCAAGCTTTAGCATCACCCTTTAATGAGAACGGAAATAATTTGAGAATAAAGTAATAGCGAGTCTTCTCATCACGAGTAAAAAGGGTGGCTATATCATTCAACTTAGTAAGATGTGCCACAACAGTTTCAGTTTCATAACCATGGAAAGGATCATATTCAACCAAAGTAATTAACTCTGGGTCGACAGAGAATTCATAATCCTTATCATCAATAAAGATAGGTGAAGTAGCAAACTTAGGATCACATTTCATTCTAGCATTCAGAGATTTTCTTTATACTTGCATAATAATTTCTCTAGATCATCTCTATCCTTACAAGCAAGAATATCTCTAGTTGTCTCCTCATTCATAACATAACCTTCCAGTACCTTAGGCAATTCATATCTAGGAAGGCTAGTTCTAGCAAGTGTTTCAGGAGTTTCAGTTTCAAGCTCATCATCAGGTTCAACAACATCATGTTGTATTACTCTAGCAATTTGTGCATCAAGAAAATCACCAAGTGGCACTGAGGGAGTCCTGGATTAGGGGGTGTCCGGATGGCCGGACTATGACCTTTGGCCGGACTCCTGGACTATGAAGATACAAGATTGAAGACTTCGTCCCGTGTCCGGATGGGACTTTCCTTGGCGTGGAAGGCAAGCTTGGCGATACGGATATGTAGATCTCCTACCATTGAAACCGACTGTGTAACCCTAACCCCTGTTACGTGCCTATATAAACCGGAGGGTTTTAGTCCGTAGGACGAACAACAATCATACCATAGGCTAGCTTCTAGGGTTTAGCCTCTCTGATCTCGTGGTAGATCTACTCTTGTACTACCCATATCATCAATATTAATCAAGTAGGATTAGGGTTTTACCTCCATCGAGAGGGCCCGAACCTGGGTAAAAACATCGTGTCCCTTGTCTCCTGTTACCATCTGCCTTGACGCACAGTTCGGGACCACGTACCCGAGATCCGCCGGTTTTGACACCAACATTGGTGCTTTCATTGAGAGTTCCTCTGTGTCGTCACCGTCAGGAAGGATGCCTCATCCTGTCTTGAAAGACGAGACTGTTGCTAAAGAAGCTTTGGCTGTCGGCCAAACTCTCCGGCTAGGCGGTTTTCTTATGACCGCCTATTCGTCCGCCGCGCCGACGATGACTTCTCGGGTCATCGAAAGCAATCTTCACGTTAACTCGGAGCTCGCCGAGCAGTTAGATCCGATGGAGCTCTCTTCCTTAAACGAGCTCTTGGATCGCATCGCCGCCCTGGGAGTCGCTACAGACTATGGTCAGATTGGGCTTAAACCCGATCTGAGAGAGATTAACTCTCCCTAGGTTACCCACCACGTTGCTGTGGTGGAGGAACAACACGGTGACCCTTCTTCTATCTTAAGGACTAGCCACGTCCGGATTCCCAATCCCTCCATGCCGGATTCCCGCGGAGGAGAGGACGTCACTCAAGCCCTGAACCTAAAGTCAGGCAACGGGCTAGATTCATTGGACAACATCCAAGAATCCAAGCTTCCAAGTTCGGAAGCTCCTGGGCCCTTAAGTTTCAGATTGGGCGCGATTCTGGATTTAATTCCACCCGCCCACCCAAACATAAGCGACATATCTCAAATTCGGCAAGAGCCCGCAGAAACAGTACACCATTACTGGGCCAGATTCCTCCTGGTTAGGGACAGGATAAAGGACTGCCGCGAGGAGGACGCAATCTCATTATTCAGCAACAATTGCACGGACAACGGGATCCTAAACGCTATAAGTCGCCATGACATTACATGCTTTGCCGACTTGGCGACCATAGTACAAAAGTACTGTGCGACGGAAAGCGCCTGGAAAACCGAATCAAGATTTTGGGACAATCCGGCCTTGAATACAACCCCATTCCGAAATAAAAGGGTGCATCATCGCCAGGCACCTGGGTTAAATACCAAAAAGCAAAAACCCTCTATAGGGCATGGAACCGTACTGGAGGGATGGCTCAATGGACCCTGTAAAATTCATAATACAGAGGGCGCCACTCCAACTCATAGCCTTAGAGCATGTTGGATACTACGGCAGGTGGCCAAAGGTGGCGAAGAGCTTCTAGCTCTAGAGCACCAACCCAAGGATACCAATACGGTATTAACAGTCTTCGAGACTTTTGCATCAAATAATATGCGGAAACGAACACTCCGTAGCCTCACCGAAGTCTACCAAGTAGCAACAATAAACCCATGGAGTGACACGACTATTACCTTTAATGCCAGTGACGAACCTAAATTACGAACAGCCCGAGCACCAGCCGCATTGGTCCTCAGTTCGATAGTGGACGGCTTTCGCCTTACCAAGGTACTCATGGACGGTGGCAGCGGATTGAACCTCATTTACGAGGAAACCCTCCGAAAAATGGAGATAGACTAGAGCCGCATTGAGCGAAGAAGCACAACCTTTAGAGGAATAATCCCTACCGGAAGCATCCGTCTGAGGAAAAGTCACATCGATGTGGTGTTCGCACGCCGGATAATTACAGGTCCGAGGAAGTCACATTCCAAGTGGCCCCGTTCAAGAGCGGATACCACGCCTATTAGGGAGAGAGGCATTCACAATTTTTCAAGCTATACCCCATTATGGGTACATGAAGCTCAAAATGCCCGCCCAACGGAATCATTACTCTTGCTAGTGACCTGGACATAGCGCTCGGCCGAAAATAAGACAGCCAAGACCGGCCCTTGAGGCACTATCCGAAGCCCTAGCGGCCGAGGAACTCACTGCGCTGCGCTCCACGGTGAATAGGGACAATGTGATACTCGATAAGAGATCCAAATCCACTTCCTTCAAACCAGCGGACGAAATAGTCAAATTCCAAGTCCATCCAACGGACCCTACCAAAACGGCCTCCATCGGGGCACAATTAAATCTTGATGTAGACGCCGCACTAAGAGAATTCCTACGCGAAAATTAGGACATTTTTGCCTGGCACCCTTCGGACATGCCAGAATCCCACGCCGGCTGGCCGAAAGCACAGCCTAAACATCCTAAAAGGATTCAAGCTACCAAATAGGCTCTTCGGCGTTTCTCCGAACCAAAGAGACATGCCATGGGAGAGGAGCTAGCCAAACTATTGGAGGCCGGATTCATCAGAGATATAAAACATCCGGACTGGCTAGCAAACCTGGTCATGGTACCAAAGAAGAATAAATCATGGCGCCTATGCGTCGATTTCAAGGACCTCAACAAGGCTTGCCCAAAGGATCCCTTCCCCCTCCCCCACATCGATCAAATCATCGACGCTACCGCAGGATACGATTCATTGTGTTTCCTCGACGCATACTCCGACTACCACCAAATTAAGATGGCAGAGCCTGACCAAGCCGCAACGGCATTCATCACTCCATACGGCCCATTCTGCTTCAACACAATGCCCTTCAGGCTCAAAAATGCCGGCGCAACATATCAGCGCATGATTCAGACATGTCTGGAAAAACAGATCGGCAAAACAGTGGAGGCATACGTAGACGATGTGGTCGTCAAAAGCAAGCACGTCGAAACTCTAGTAGACGACTTGAGGCTCACATTCGATAATCTCCGAACATATGACATTAAGCTCAACCCGAAAAATGCGTTTTCGGCGAACCGGCCGGAAAGCTCTTGGGCTTCATTGTATCCGGTAGAGGAATTGAAGCAAACCCAGCCAAGATCCGAGCTCTGTCACAATTGGATATCCCAAAAGACCTCAAACAAATACAAAAATTGACTGGATGCATGGCGGCTCTAAGCCGCTTTATCTCCCGTTTGGGAGAAAAGGCATTACCCCTTTATCGCCTCGTCCAACGCACCGAACACTTCAAGTGGACGGATGCCGCCACGGCCGGACTCGAAGAAATAAAAGCCATATTGGCAACAAACCCGGTCCTGGCCGTGCCCAACATGGGCGAACCAGTGCTATTATACATCGCGGCAACTCATCAAGTTGTAAGCGCGGTGCTCGTTGTCGAACGAGAAACGGACGGACACAAGTTCCCCCTTCAAAAACCAGTTTACTACATGTCCACCGTCCTAACTCCATGCAAGTCACGGTACCCACATTATCAAAAGATAGCGTACGCGGTGTTTATGGCATCCCGGAAGCTGCGACACTACTTTCAAGAGTGTTCAATAACAGTAGCCTCCGAAGTACCCCTTAATGACATTATAAACAACCATGACGCGACGGGCCGGATTGCCAAATGGGCCATTGAGCTCCTTCCGTTCGACATAACCTATAAGCCACGGAGAGCTATTAAGTCGCATGAGTTTTGGCCGACTTAAATGCGCCGAATGGACCGGCCGAACTCCCTAAAGAGTACGCGCATATTCCAACTGGATAATGCACTTGACGGCTCCAAAATGTTGGCTGGCCTAGGGGTCATGGCGCTGCTCGACATCCCCAACCGGAGATATAGTTCAATACGTACTCGAGATAATGTATACGGACTCCAACAACGCAGCCGAATCTGAGGCCCTTCTACATGGTCTCCGGATGGCGCCTCCATGGGCATTCAACGCCTAGAGGTGCGCGGTGATTCAACCTCGCGATATCACAAATAAATGGAGACTTTGATGCCAAGGATCCAAAAATGGCAGCCTATCGCAATGCAGTCCTAAAAATGTCACTCGGTTTGAGGGGCTCGAATTTCACCATATAGCCCGGGACAACAACCAGGCAGCAGACGTGTTGGCACGCATCGTCATAAGCGCGATGCTGTCCCCCAATATCTTCCTAGAGAGGCTGTTCAAGCCATCCGTACTATGGGAGGGAGAGTCCGAAATAACAATCCGGACCCAACCGCACCGCCCCACACCAAACATTCTCGACACGCTTGGTGGTTCTACCACCGAAATAACATCCTCAAACGTAATAATGGGAGTCATTGCCCGTGGACAGAACCATTCCTAGCCTACCTAACCAGGCAGGAACTCCCCGAGGACCAAAACGAGGCCCGCTGCATAGTGCGGCGATCTAAAGCCTACAAAGTCCATGAGGGAGAGCTTTATAAGAAAAGCACAACCGGAGTCCTTCAAAGGTGTATCTCCGAAGAAGAAGGGCAGAATATTCTGGCTGAAATACAGGCCGGACTCGGCGGGCACCACGCGGCAGCCGGGCCCTTGTAGGCAAGGCCTTCCATACAGGATTTTATTGGCCGACGTCCCGGGCAGATGCTCAGGACTTAGTCCAACGATGCGTCGGATGCCAGCTCTTTGCTAATGAGAGCCACATGCCACCTACCGCCCTCAAAACTATACCTATCACCTGGCCCTTCGCGGTCTGGGGGCTTGACATGGTCGGACCCCTTAAAGGGGGAACCTACAAGCAAAAATACCTGCTGGTCATGGTGGATAAATTCACCAAATGGATAGAGGCCAAGCCTGTCAAGACGGCTGAATTCGGACCGGTGATAGACTTCATATCAGGGGTCGTACACCGTTACGGCGTCCACAACATCATCACTGATAACAGCACAAACTTTACGGCCGACGAGGTCAAACTCTGGTGCAAAAACATGGGCATTAAACTAGACTACGCCTCAGTCTATCACCCTCAAACTAACGGTCAAGTTGAGCAAGCAAATGGTATAATTATGAGCGGCATCAAACCCATATTAGTGCGGTCCCTCAAGGAATCTAACACGCACTGGGTAGAGGAGCTCGACTCCATACTCTGGGTGCTGCGGACCACTCCGAATCGCACGACCGGATTCACACCATTCTTTATGGTATACGGCGCAGAGGCAGTTCTGCCCTGCGACATAATTCATGACTCACCTCGCGTGCGCATGTATGAAGAAAGAGAAGCCGAGCTCGATCGGCAGGACAGTTTGACGCCTTGGAGGAGGAGCGTGGCGTAGCAAAGCCCGTTCGCATTCTATCAACGGCAGGCTCGAAGATATCAAAGCAGAAGCACGGGCCAAAACTTACAATGTTGGCGAAGCTAGTTCTACGCCTCACGGACAAGAAAAGGACAAGCTAAAGCCCAAATGGGAAGGTCCCTTTATCATCGACCAAGTCCTGACCGGCGGAGCGTACCGTCTGCGCGATGCATCGGATAACTGACTCGAGCCGAACCCATGGAACTCAGCACTTCTCCGAAGATTCTACGCCTAGCGCCGGATTCTGAGTTTGTCTCCTTCCTCTGTCCATATTTTACATTTTAGTTGTCTTCTATTTTTCTCCTTCTCCCTCCTTTTTTCATTCAAGCCTTGGCAGGCTCGTTAGCGAATTGTTCGCACACCCTTGATGCACTATCCGCGCTCATTGTACTGGGGCTTCTTTCACGAAGCTTAATTATAAGGGCTTCATGCCCAATACATGTGTCACACTTCCGCATGTACCTTTTATTCGCCATTATATGCATCGATATGACTTAAGTTTTGGCCAAGCTGGGTTGCTCGGCTCACCTGCTTACCCCTACGTTCCCGATTGTTCGGCTAGGTGGTAAAGGGAGCACCTCTGCGATTGTTACTGCCGGGTCAGCCGGATGTGTACCTCAGACTGGTTGAAGCCGAAAGCTAGCGTTCTTAAGAGAATATTCGGTCGGTGAACTAAAAGAAGATTTCTTACCTATTTATTTATCTGCCCCCAGATGTTTTTCTGCTTTTTTCGCAGTCCGGACATGCACTTTAGGGCATGCCACCCAGGGAAAGGAACCCCTAACGGAACTATTCTCCCTAGAAGATGTTTCTTACTAACCATGTAATATAACATAACTAGTTGGGCACTTGTCTGATAAAGCACTAATGACCCCTACGCCTGGTCTCCACGCATGCCCCGGTTTTTATATAATCGCGAGGGTATTCGGACACACTCCGGACTATTGGGTCCCGAGGTTGAAGCGAAATGGTCCGCTAAGACAAACGATCTACAATCCGGCTAGAAGGCATTTTACATGTCACTTTAAATTACATAGTCAATTTGACTGATTGTATTCCTCTTCAATACCATCTAACATGATGTCTAGTTTACAGTCCTGCTGGAATACTTTGCGGCCAATTCCATTTGGCCGTACACTAAGCTCACAGGGATCTCCTTCCCATCTGGCCCCACAGGTCCGACCTCGGCCATGTGGTTTGGGTCAATAACCGTGTACCGCGTCTTCACCATGGCCCAGGCCTCCTCGGGCGCCTTGACGGCAGGCCGATATCTTCCATAACAGAAGCGCGCCGCCTCCGGAGCCTCTCTGCAAGCTCCCCAAGGCCTTGGGCAGGGAGATAGATGGCCACAAGGCACAGGCGATGCCTTTGATCACTGCCGAACTCGTTCGTGCAGCTTGTAAGAGCTCGAAGAAGGTCACCCGTAGAACCGGGCATTTCCTCCGCAGACGGCCTGTGAGCATACCTCTGAGACATAACTCTGTTAATCGACTTCCTCGCCGAACTCTTTTATCAAAGTTTGTTTAAGCACTTACTAAAAATGCCGCGTCGATGCCGCCGATTCTCCTTAATGGAGTCAGACAGCTGGGCATGAACATCCTTTAGCTCCTCGCCCAGCTTGGTGTTGGCATCTTGGAGATTATTTTTCTCCTGCCTCACCCTCGTAAGCATGTTCTCACCGGCCTTTAACCAGCGCAAGAGCTGTTGTTTGTCCGGATCTACCACGGCGCCATCTGTAATTTCATTGTCAGATCTATACACATGCCGCACTTCATAACATACTTATCTTTTAAAAGCGTATGTTACCAGAGGGGGTCTCCTTGGCTTCCCCTGTCACGGCTTTTGCGGCCTCAAGTTGGGCTTTGCACTCTTCAAGCTCCGACAATTGGGTATTCTTTTTGGTAAGATCCTCAAGATAATAAATGATCCTTAAATCAGTTATTCTAACTATTTTAAGTCTCGGGGCTACTGGTATATATAACCATCAAATTTTCTCACCCTTATGTCTTTCACATACTGCTCCATGGCTCTGGCTAGACCATTTTGAGCAGCACGGAGGTGCGCGTCTCCTGAATTGAAGGCATCCAATGCCTCTTGGGAGAAACATGCGTCACGAAGAACAGTCTGGCGACGCCTGTAATTCATGGCACTTTCCACCTCGGAATTGGTGGCAGATAGCCCGTCGGCATCCTCTGTCGGAGGAGCGTCCGACGCATGCTTTGTGTTCGCCTCCGCTTCGGGACCTGGCTTTGAAGCCTGGCTGGCGGAGGCTCGATTAGCAACCTCTCCGGATATAGTCCGGTGAGCGCTCTTTCTCCTGAAAAGAGCGCGAGCGTTAGCATGCCTTCCGGAATAAAACCTGGGAATAAGGCGACACGCCATACCGTTGTGCCGGCGCTTAGTCCGGACCGCACTTCTTTTTAGCCTGTTGGGCCGTGCTGCCCCTTGTTGGCTAGCCACCGCAGGCTCGGCCTTCCGCCCTAAGGGCTCCCCCTGCAGAACGCCATTGATATACGGTGGTCAAAGATAAGCACGGAGGGATCATTTCTAAGGTATTTGGACTTTGGTCTCAATTACCTGTGAGGCTGGAAATATTCCGGGTTAATCTTCCATAATGGCAACCAAGGCATTATCGATGCTCAGTTGGTAAAATACCCCATCAATCAGCTCCACAGATATGTCCGGATCCTCTTGGGAGGCCGGATCAAGGGATTGTTCCGGATCCTCAGGTTGTGGAGGTGGGTTCTTTATATCCTTTACGGTCCGGCACAATTCCTGCGTCAAAATCACAAGATAAGGTACTTAACTATGGGAATATGGAACGGATGGGCATAAAGAAGTGTCCGCTTACCCAGCTTGGAGGATCGTACATAGAAAATCCGCCACAGGATTGGCCGCAGAGGAAATCCTCCTCTTCTCCCTTGTATAATGCGGACAAGGCCTCTGTCAGAACAGCAACCGATCCCGGCCCCTTACGGCCGCAGCGGGTAGCATCATCTTCCCCATTGAAATCCCACATGGGGTGGCCTCTATATTGAAGCGGCTGCACCCCCCGCATGATGCATATGGCCAAGACTCCGATCATGGTAAGTTCGGAGTGAGCCAACAACCTTATTCGGCTCATCAGGTAAAGGACGTGTCGGTGTACTAGAGTAGGGGTACCCTAGTATCCCGTACTCGTGCACGGACAGTTGCAGCACCCCGCGCAAGGTTTGCCTCGTCACCGCCAATATCCTCCGTGGCTCCTTTGGAGCCATTAAAGAACAAAGTATTTGATTGAGAAGACAAGGCCCCGACAAGAGGAGCTTGTCGGGAAGGCCACTCCAGGCATACCGAAGACAAGGCCCCGGCAAGAGAAGCTTGCCGGGAAGGCTCGGAGCGTGACAAGTCTCCGGGCGCGACAAGGATTCGGCCGCGGCAAGGCGCTTGCCGCGGCATGCAGCTTCTCTCCGTCTCCGCTCCAGCTCACCCAGCGACGTGTCGCCATGGGACCGTTCCATGCGCGCGTGTCGAAAGCAGTGCAGCCAGCGGAGAGCAGCGATAAGCGGCGGCCGACAGCTCGCCATCGTGGCGGCGGAGGCGCACTGACGGTCTCTCATATAATCGCTTGGGCGACAATGAAGGGCATTTATTGCTTTTGTCCCTTGCCGTCAAAGTTAGGTATTTTGCATCGTACCTTTGCTCAAGTAGGTGTACCAACTCCTGTTTTTACATTTGTACCCCCGCCTATGTTGCCACCTATCGGAGACCCCTTGAGCATATAAAAGGAGGCCCGAGTGCAACGTAGAAGGGGTTCGGCTCGTTCGGTTCATTCGACCCACCAGAGACCAGAGACACTAACGTTAGGTTTTGTAGCCCTCATTGCTCCCTAGCAAGGAGAGAATACATCAAACAAGCAGCAGTAGGAGTTTTATCTCTCCGGAGAGCTCCGAAGCTGGGTAAACTGCTCGTGTGCATCGCCTCGATCCGCTCTTCGTGCGATCTCCGCCCCCCTCCGAACCACAAGGGGCCTGGTCCGTCGGCCCCATAGGTGTTCATGGGTACGATCAGCCTCCCGACATCTTTGGGCGCGCTGTAGGGGCGTCGAGGCCGTGTGAATCTGATTCGGCGTTCACACGAGCAGCGTCATCAACATCTTCCTCAACAAGCCACCGAAGAAGAAGGCTTCGGCGGCAGCAGAGCCGTCGCTGCTGCACCCACCCTCACCGCAGCAAACGGGTGGTGGGGCGGACGCTGGCGGAGGGACGGGCGCCGACGAAGGTGCTCGCGACGTTGCCAAGTCCAAGGACAAGGCACCGCAAACCTCGGCGTCCGCACATCCCCCGCGCCCGTCTCAGGAGGCGCGGGACCAACAACGCCATGGCGTTCAAAACGCCATACGTTCGTTGGATCGAGACCCTCAAGACCAGCATGCGCGCCAACACGCCGCACGAGTGAGATACGGTCGCCGGACGGGTGCTGCTCCTTCTAACGTAGTTAGAAGTCCGAGCGTGTCCCGCCTCGCACCGTTCTCCAATGCCACCCACTACTCCAGCAGAAGCTCTGGCGAGAGCTCAGCTGCTCCTCGACTACCCTCCAACGGCCGACAAGGTCGACGAGTGGAGGGCCACTATCCAGAGCCTCATCAGCTTTGCCAACGGCGACGCTCCGCGGCAACCAACGCCATCATTGCCGCGGCGGGACGACAAGGCACGAGCTGGTGGCGACGAGACTGTCGGAGGTGCAACCACCGTGCACTCTCCGCCAAGAAGGCCAAGATCGCCGACTCACCGGATCCACCTCGACAGCGACTCCATCACGTAGTCGGATCCGCGAAGCTTCGCCGCGATCAGCGCCAAGTTCTTCATGAGCGACAACAAGAGGACGCCGAACTCGCATCGAGCGCCCGAAGAGAAGCGCGGCGTCGATCCGACAAGCGCCGCTGGGCCTTCTGTTGACATGCGCGCGTGCGGAGGAGCCAGACGACTTGCCGTGACGTGGTAGGTTGCCCTGCGTTCACTCGTGAGCTGCGGCAAGTCCAAAGTGGCCCACCGGAAAAACTTCAAACCAGACGTGCGGAGAAGTATGATGGCAGGGCGCATCCGTCGGAGTTCCTCAGATCTACACCATCGCGGTGCAAAGGCTGCGGGGGACGGGACGACAAGATCCTCGCCAACTACTTCCCGCCGTGCTCAAGCCCAACGTCGAGATCTTGGCTCATGCACTTGCCGGACAGCTCCATATCCTCTTGGGCAGATCTGTGCCATCAGTTTGTTGGCGCCTTCATTGGTGGCCACAAACCTCATGGCCAAGAGAGTGACCTTCACTTGCTCGCCCAGAAGGAAGGAGAGTCCCTGCGCAAGTGCATTCAGAGATTCAGCCGTGTGCATTACAACATCCCAGACGTCCACCCCGCCAAGGTGATCAGCGCATTTCATCGTAATGTGCGGAACCGCAGGATGAGAGAGGAGATGGCGATGTGCAAAGTCAAGGACGTCGCCGAAGCTGTACGCCTTGGCCGACAAGTGTGCATCGCTACCGAGGAAGGAGGAGACTCCACGGAGAGAATGCGTAAGCAGGATCTCGACAAGGATGACACCGCCCGGCAAGAAAGAAGGGCCGGCGGCGAGGCAACAGGAAGAAGAAGGCCAGAGAAGTGCTAGCTGTTGAGCAGTCCGGCAATGGAGGTGGCGACAAGAACGCCAAGGCTGGTGGCTCCGGCAAGGAGGTTGCCGCTGACGCCAACCACCAGTCGGTGGCGGCCGCCGACAAGCAGGACAGCTCCGGCAAGCAGTACTGCAAGATCCACCGCACCAAGGGCCACGACCTCCAGAGCTGCAAGAAGGTCGAGCAGCTCGTCGAACAGCAGAGAGCTGAGTACGAGCGGCGCGACAAGGAGAAGGCCCAGGAAGGTGCTGGGGGAGCAAGCAAGAAACATCTCGGCCGGGGAGGACGCCGCGACAAAGCCAAGCAGCGGCAAGGAGATCGACCTCCCCGCGGCCGCGACAAGGATGAAGATGATGACGACGACGGAGATATGGAGGACGACGACGCTGACGAGCAGGAGTTTCAGAAAGCCACAGAGGTTCTCTGCGTTGACGGAGGTGCTTCCCTGCATACCTCCCACCGCCAACTCAAGCAATGGATGCAGGAGGTCAATGCAGCGGAACCATCCGTAGAGTCACGCAAGCCTCTGAAGTGGTCCAAGACGCCTATCATTTTTGATATTGAGGACCACCCCGACCGCGTGGATCGCGGTCGGGTGCTTGCCGATGTTGGTCTCACCAACCATCCGCAACCTCAAGGTCACAAAATGTTAGTTGACGGCGGGCCGGCTTGAATCTGATCTCCTCCGCGGTGCTCCGAAGCTTCAAATCCTCGACAATGAGCTCGAAGAGACCGATACCTTCCAAGGAATCAATCCGGGAAGGAGCAAGCGAAGGGGAAGATTACGTTGCGGTCACATTTGGCAGCGAAGCTGAACTTCGGGATCGAGAGGGTTACATTCGACGTTGCCGTTTTCCCATTGCCTTACAATGGGATACTTGGCCGTCCAGCACTCGCCAAGTTCATGGCAGCCTCTCACTACGCTTACAACCTACTGAAGATGCCAGGCCCGATAAGCGTCATCTCTGTCCACGGCGACAAGAAGGATGCCCTTATCTGTGCCGACAAGATCTACCGGGATGCAGCAGCCGCGACAGGAGCCCCGTCCAAGTCCGGCAAGGGCTCTGATGCTCACTCCGGCAAGCGCACCTCTTCGGAGTGCTGCGCTACCGTCGAGGACGCACCATCGAGCTCCACCGGCAAGTGTAAGAAGATGGTGGCTCCGCCGAAGACCAAGAAGGTGCTACCAAGGAGGACGGCATCGGTGGTACCTTCACCATCGCGCCTCTCTCGACCCTAAATAGGAAGGCGCGCCGTTGCTTTCCTGCGGGCGAATCGTCGGCGTGTTTGCATGGCAACCGTCTGATATCCCCGGTGTTCCGAGGAAAGTGATTGAGCACCGCCTGGCCGCTTGTCCTCATGCGCGCGGCCCGTCGAAGCAAAAAGTCGAGGGAAGCAAGCGGTGGGCGCCAAGAATTCATAGCAGAAGAGATCAAGAACCGGAAGCAGCAGGCCTTGTCGAGGAGTGCTCCATCCCTCGTGGTTGGCCAATCCTGTAGTCGTGCGCAAAGCAAATGGGAAATGGAGACATTGTATTGACTTCACGGATGTTAATAAAGCTTGTCCCAAAGATCCATTTCCCTTGCCGCGCATTGACCAGATTGTTGACTCCACGGCTGGATGTGATTTGCTTTCGTTTCTTGATGCATACTCAGATACCATCAGATCTTCATGGCTGAAGAAGATGAGGAGAAGACCGCATTCATAACACCATGTGGCACATCTTTGCTTCATACGGATGCCTTTCGGTTTGAAGAATGCTGGTTCAACATTTGCAAGGGTAGTCCATGACGCTTTTGAGCCGCAAATGCACAGAAATGTAGAAGCCTACATGGATGACATAGTGGTCAAAAGCAAGGACAAAGCAACTCTGGTTCAAGATTTGGACGAGACCTTTGCAAATCTGCGCAAGATCAACCTCAAGCTCAACCCCGAGAAGTGCGTGTTTGGAGTCCCTTCCGGCAAGCTTCTCGGGTTCTTCGTGTCTCAGCAAGGAATTGAAGCTAATCCCGACAAGATTGCGTGGCTGCTCTCAGCAGGTTTATTTCTAGGTCTGCTGAGCGCGCCCTGCCATCTTTCAAGATTTTGAAAAAGGCAGGTCCAATGAAATGGACTCCCGAAGCGGAGGCTGCGCTGCAGGACTTGAAGAGATACCTGTCCTCCACTCCAACACTTGTCACACCTAAGCCACAAGAGAAGTTGCTGCTATATATAGCGGCAACCAATCAAGTGGTTAGTGCTGCGTTAGTAGCGGAGAGGGAGGCAGATGACGAGCCAGCAACCACGGCAAGCACATCCAGCGACAAGGTGGGGCTTCACGACAAGCTCTGGTCCCGACAAGGATGAATCCGCGCAGGCACACGAGCAGTTACAGAAAAGGATGGTGCAGCGCCCAGTCTACTTTGTCAGTTCCCTCCTATAGGGGGCTAGATCGAGGTACTCTAGCGTGCAGAAATTGCTTTTCGGCCTCCTCATGGCCTCGAGAAAGCTGCGCCATTACTTCCAAGCACATGAGATCACAGTTGTCACTCGCTTTCCATTTGAAGAGGATCGCAGAATCCGTAAGCGGCAGGCAGGATTGTCGAGTGGGCACTGGAGCTGTCAAGCTTTGGTCTCTATTTTGAAAGCACATCAACTATCCAATGCAGAGCCTTGGCAGAATTCATAGCGGAATGGACGCCAACGCCAGATGAAGAGATTCCGGAGACGAGCATTCCCGTCAAAAGAAGCAAGCAAAGAGTGGCTGATGTACTTTGATGGTGCCTTCTCGCTACAAGGCGCTGTGCCGGGCGTGCTGCTTATCGCACTCCACCGGAGAGCACCTCAAGTCGTCGTCAGATGCACTTTCCCAAGGAGCAAGCGACAAACAATACCGCAGAGTATGAAGGTTTGCTTGCCGGTCTCGTGGATCGCCGTGGACCTTGGGATCAAGAAGCTTATTGTCAGGGGTGACTCGCAACTCGTCGTCCGCCAAGTCAGCAAAGATTACCAGAGTCCGTTGATGGAAGCCTACGTTGATGAAGTGAGGAAGCTGGAAGAGCACTTTGACGGCCTACAAATGGAACATGTTCCAAGAGCTCAGAATGATATCGCTGATGGCCTGTCAAAGTGCGCCGCACTTAAGTTGCCTGTGGAACCAGGGATCTTCGTGCTCAAGCTGACTCAACCCACCGTAACACCATCAACAGGACAAGGCAAGAAGAGGAAGTTGGCCTCTGGTGAATACTTTCCACAGAGCTTCCGAAGCCGTCGTTGCAAAGGTCCCCAAGATCAACACCAACAGCAGTGCTGAGGAGCAGTCTGCTCCGGCAGACCCCGGGGTTTGTTTCGTTGAAGCAGACGCTCCCGACAAGTCTTGCTCCGGCAAGCTTGTCGGGGACCATCAAGCTCCGGCAGGACCTCAGGTCCTTGCCGTGGAAGCTGATGTTCCCGCAGCAGCAGATGTGCCTTTGGTCCTTGTTGTCGAGCCGCAAGCTCCAGCATGGGCGCAGCAGATTGTCCATTTCCTTCAGATAGGAGAACTTCCCGAAGAGCAAGAAGAAGCGGAAAGAGTAGCCCGGCAGTCAAGTATGTACCAGTTTGTCGACAGCATACTGTACAGAAGACGACTCAACGGTGTGAAATTGAAGTGTATTCCCAGGGAAGATGTACAGAGGCTATTGGCAGAGATACATGGAGGCATATGTGGTCACCACATTGGCGCAAGAGTACTTGCCGGCAAAGCTTCCTAAGCAAGGTTTCTTCCGGCCGACAGCCCTCCAGATGCAACCGCACAAGTAACCAAGTGTGAAGCGTGCGGTTCCATTCCAAACAGATACACCAGCCAGCTCAAGCTCTCCAGACGATCCCTTCATCCGCGCCATTGTCGGTCTGGGGGCTCGACATCCTCGGCCCCTTCCCCCGAGCTGTCGGGGGCTTTGAGTACTTGTACGTTGCCATCGACAAGTTCACAAAGTGGCCGGAAGTGGAAGCAGTGAGGAAGGTGACGGCACAGTCAACAGTCAAGTTCTTCAGGTCAATTGTTTGCCGTTTCGGAATCCCTAACCGGATAATCACCAACAACGGCACACAATTCACGAGTCGCACCTTCATGCAGTACGTCCAAGACCTTGGCGCCAAGGTCTGCTTTGCTTCTGTTGCTCACCCGAGAAGCAACGGCCAAGCAGAGAGGGCAAATGCTGAAGTGCTGCGCGGGCTCAAGACCAGAACTTTCGACAGGCTGCACAAGTGCGGAAGAAACTGGATCGAGGAGCTGCCAGTGGTTCTTTGGTCGACCAGGACGACGCCAAATCGAGCCACCGGCCAGACATCCTTTGCTCTAGTCTATGGAGCAGAGGCAGTTCTCCCCACGGAACTCGTATACGGATCGCCTCGAGTGCTCGCTTATGATGAGCTAGAGCAAGAGCAGCTGCGACAAGATGACGCTACGCTGCTCCTTGAGGAGGATCGCCTTCAGGGCATTGTCAGGCGAGCCGCCGCTACCGACAAGCTCTGCGTCGCTACCATAGCCGCAGGTTAGTGCTAGAAGTCTCGAGGAAGGCGACCTTGTTCTTCGGTAGCGTTCAGTCCGCCAAGAATTCAAACAAGTTGACGCCGAAGTGGGAAGGCCCTTATCGGGTGAAACGAGTCACTAGGCCTGGTGTTGTCCGCCTTGAGACCGAAGATGGCATTCCGGTGAGCAACTCCTGGAACATTGAGCATCTTCGTAAGTTTTACCCATAGGGCGCGGTTGTCGGAACCCGTTCCGGCAACCACCTTTTGTACAAGTCTTGCCGCTGTTGCATGTAATCCTTTGTACAAAGCCGGGCATGCACCCGATGCATCAAGAAGCTCATGTGTTGCGCACAACTTGTCAAGTTCATGCTTTCATCAATCTATTGCATGTTTTGGCTAACACTTTGTGCAGCAACCACACCCGGTAAGCAGAATCGAGCCACTGGGCTCCACAACGTTATTTCCTCTTCTTTTTCTTTTCTCAAAGAAAGGGAGGCTCCCTCGCGCACAAGTTAACCAGGGGGGAAGGAGGAGATAATACTATGGACCAGGCGCCGCTTGAGGAAGTTTCACCTCATCGGGAAGCAAGAGATGTAAAAGCTAAGTTGCCAAAGTTTGAGCAATCAATTTTAAATTTTTAAGTTATCTCCCTCGAGCGATAGTACTTTGTATGGAGAACACATGCGCAGAGGAACCAACTCGCCGGCTAGTCACGCCTTACTTTGTTTCGAGTCCGGCTCAACAACTTAAGTGAGCTGCGGCTAGTCGCGACGAGGTTGCTTTGTCGGAGGCGGCACTGCCGGCAGGTTGGCCGACGTTCGGCACTTCATGACAAAAGTGCCCGCACCGACAAGTCCCCTAAATGCGTAAGGCGAAACGCATAAAGGAAGGAATCAAGTAGAGGAAATAACGTTGCATTGATCGATCGCCTAAGATAGAGTATATTACAAAATAACTTGTCGCTGATCTAACAAAGTGTTCTAAACATGATCAGCAGCCGACAAGGGAAAGATAAGGTTGGCGGCCTAGTCTACGCGGGTCGCCTTCGATCCGCTTGATCTTGTTCACCTTGTCCACAATGGGTGCGACAAGGGCTTTGAAACTCCTCCACGTTGGCGTCGGACGGCAAGGATCTGAGGACGCCGTTAAGGTTGAGGCCCGGGTTGCGGAAGGCCACCTTCATCAACACCTTCTTGAGGGCCCCTGCACAAACCTGGCGCGAATCCTCGGCAAGCTGCTTCGGGACCTCCTCCCGGAGTCGCCGGAGGCCCGTCGCCACACCTTTGAAGAATAAGCTGAGCTTGGCGCTGGGTTGGAGATGCTCGTCGGAGGAGTACGCAAGGTCCGCCATCCCCAGCTCCATCAGCTCGTTGTGGATGTCGGCGGCGGTGTCCACAAGACCTTCGGTCCAGTGCTCCACACTCTCCCTCAAGGTGTTCTGGACGGAGACAACATTCGCCAGCAGCTCCTCCTTGGCCTTGATCGCCTCCAACAAGCCACCTCCCGCTCTCTGGCGCCATCCAACGTCTGCGTCAAAGTGGTCAGTTTCAGCTCCAGATCCGCCTTGGAATCCTTGGCGGCGTCGAGCTCCTTGGCCCTGTCAGCGAGACGGCTCTGCAGCTCGCCAAGGGTGTAGGCGTCCTTCTCGCGCTCATGCTTGAGCACGGCAAGCTCTTCGCCGCTCTTCTTGAGGGTGGCCTCCAGCTGTGCCACCTTCGCCTTCAGCTCTTCCTTGGCGGCCTCGGCGGCTGCGGCAGCGTCCTTCGCTTCCTGAAGCGCCCCGCCAAGCGACTCCTCAGCAGCAAGGTCTTCCTCGTGGCTGTCCAGGTTGACCTTCCGCTGCGCCATTTCGCTTTCCTGCTGGCGAAGCTTCTCGGCAGCCCGCTGCTCCTCATCACCGCGGCCTTCTCAAGGATGAAGGCCGTGCGCTCTTCTGCGAGCTGCCCCAGCGCTTCCGCCACGCGTCACGGAGGGCTTCTTTGTTGGCGCTCCGAGCTCCTCGGCGCTTCTCCATATCCGCTCCCGCCCTCGCGACAAGGGCTTCCAGTCTCTAACTTGGCCTGCCGGAGTGCGGTAGAGCGACAACAGCTTCTTGATAGCTGCTCCTCCTCGGACTTCGCCCGCTGCTGCTGCTTGGCGCGTCCACCAGCGTCAGCCAATGAGGCCAGTAGTTCGCCGTCGAAGGTTTCTCCCTCGACCGGCGCCACGAGCTTGGCTCGGGGAGCTTGATGAAGACGCCTTCGCCCGGCCTTGGTAGGCACCGGCTGGGGCTCCCTCGAACTGGCCAGCGGCAGCGGCAGCGAAATCGGCTGTCGGTGTAGTGCTTGCCGCTCCTGCGGCCTCAGGGCCGTCGATCGATCGCCCGATCCTCGCCCGGCCTCTGCGTCGGCAGCCTCGGTGGTCTCCTCGCCAGCAAGGCTTCGTCGGCGGCCTCTTCCTCCACGACGACGACCTCTTCTTTTTTCGATGGCGGCCTCGTCGGTGTTGCTGCAGCGTTTCCTCCTCGCCGCGGCCTCGACCTCCATCGGGTCTGCGTCGAGACGAAGAAAGAAGCGATCAAGCGAGACATTCAAAAAGAGAAACGAAAGAAAGCAAGCCCAAGGGAAAATTTCGTGTAAGGGAGTTACCTGCAACGGGATCCGCAGCTATGACCTCGACCACTGGAGGGTCGCTGGCGCCGTCCCTTGCCGGGGTAGCCTCCCTTGTTGGAGGGAGCTCCCTTGCCGGGGAGTTCCCCTTGGCGGCGTAGTGGCAGCGGGCAGGATCTCGGAGGCGGCTTCCGAGCCCTCCTGATGAGGCTGATCTGCTCCTACACAAGCACACAAATCGAGATATCAACAAAGAAGGAGCACCCCTGCACACCTAATAGTAAGAAGAAAACTGCACACTTACTCACAGGGGGCTGTCTTTGGGGGCTGCTTTCAGAGGAAGGGTTGCCGGGTCCGGCAAGGAGTCTCGAACACGTCCCCTGTCGCCACGGGAGAATCGTCCTCAACGACGACCGCCGGGATCTTAGCCCTCTTCGCGCTCTGGGCCAGCGTCACGAAAAGGAAAGAGTCCAGGACGAAGCAAATCAGATTCAAGATGAAGCAATAAAAATTGAAGAAATACAAGCACAATCTCGAGAAGCTTACTCTTCGCCTTCCTCCTCGGAGCTGAGCGCGGAGAAGTCAAACTCTGGGCCGCCTCCGGTGCGATGAGGCGGGGGAGTGGGCTCTCTTGGCCGCCAGGAGGCGCTGGCGGTGGCTCGAGAAGATTCCGCCCGGTTGTCGCTGCAGTGTGAGGCGCTCCCTCAGCAACCTCGCTTGCAGCGGTGGAGCGCCGAGCGTCGCTGCTGTGGGCCGGTTCGCGCCCGGCTCGTCTCCAACTCTGCGGAGACGCCTCTTTGGCGGAGCCGGGGGCTCCGCTGGCGGCAAGTCGCTTGGCGGTGGGGAAGAAGCGCCCTCGGCGGGTCCACTCGTCCCGGCCTCGGGCTCGACAAGCTCGTCCTCGCCGGCGACCTCCCCTCGCTCGGCAGAGCTTGCCGCCTTCGCCGCGTCCGCCTCCTCCACGGTGAACTCGAAGGCTCCAGCGGCAGCGGCTGCTGCCGCCTCCTCCACCCTGGTGGTGATCCTCGCCATCTCCTGGTCGGTGGTGTCGCGGGTGAGCCTCTTCTGCTCGTCGGCGCGGATCGGCACTTTTTCTAAGTCATCAAAGAATTGCTGCACGATCTCGTCGGGGGGCTCCTGCCATGTTGGGACGATTCCGTGGGAGTCGCACAGTGGCATCATGGCGCGGATGCGGTCGAGCGCCGAGTTATTGCACAAAGAGACGACCCCAAGCGGCAACCTAAACCACTCGGGGTGGTCGGGGTCGTTCTTGAACAGCTCGAGAAGTATCGAGTCCAGCTCCATGACAGTGAAGTTCCAATTCAGGCCCGGGCGCAGCCTCATGATGTCCGCCAGACGGAACTCCCAAGCAGGCCTCCTCCTTTCCTGCAAGGGAGCGATGCGGCGGCGAATGAAGTCTGCGCCAACTGCTCCCATCACAACCCGGCAAGCCTGAGGCGCAGAATTCGGGTCACAGCTATCTTCAGCTTCGCATCCTCCGGCGCCAAGTTACTCCAATCCCTGCCGTGCACTATTGGGGTTTGGCACACGGCGGTGAAGGGCTGTGGGTTCTCCTCTACGACCCAGCACCAGTTGGCTCTCCACTCCTCCCACTTGTTCCGGAACTCCCCCTCTAGGTAGGCCTCTTTCTTGCCGATCCTAGAGACCCGTGCTATTCCCCGCAAGTGGCTCCCCTCTCTCGACGCGGGCAACAAAGAATTGGCAGAAGAGTGCCAGGTTCGGTTAGACTCCCACAAAGTTTGCCCACAAATGTGCTAAAACCGCCATGGTCAAGACGGCGTTGGGGGTGAAATCAAGGAGGCGGAGGCTAAAGGTGTTCATAATGTCGCAAAAGAACTCGGAAAACGGCGGGCAAAGACCGCAATAGAAGAAAAGGGCGAAGAAAGGGTACCCTGTTGGGGCCAAATCAGCGGTGGAGGCGGGGAGCACCCTCGTGCGCGGATGCGCACGAGTCTCCGTCGACCAGAAAAGGTAGAAGACGTCCCGCAGCTCCCGTGCGCCGAGCTGCGGGGGGAAGATGGCTTGCTCCTTGTGCAACGCCGCGAGCCGCTACGCCTCGGCCGACTTGACGCCCTTCTCCTTATCGGCTTTCGGAGCCATGGCGAGGGGGCGGAGGAGGTCGACGGCGGTGAGTGTGCTTGTGGCGAAAGGGGGGCGGGGCGCTGCTCTCTTCGCACCGGAGAAGAAGAGGGGAGCGGCGGTGGTTTCTTGACAAGACAACAATGGATGGGGTGGTCGGCCTGCCTCTGTTTCCTCTGCTTATAAAGGGGAGGAGGGGGCGGACGTTCCGCTTATATTAATAAAGAACCCCCCACGACCGCGCCCACGATCTCTCGCACGACGCCACGTCCGGTGCGTGCCGTTAGTGGGGATCGTGGTGGGTCCGGGGTGGGTTGCGACGTGGTCGAGGCAGCGGCGTGTCCGTGCAGCGATTACAGGCCTGGCCCGACAAGCGCTTGGCACCGTGTGCGGTCCAGGGCCGGGGGCTCCTGGCCGGTGTACTAGAGTAGGGTACCCTAGTATCCCGTACTGCATTGCACGGACAGTTGCAGCACCTCCAGCAAGGTTTGCCTCGTCACACCGCCAATATCCTCCGTGGCTCCTTTGGAGCCATTCAAGAACAAAGTATTTGATTGAGAAGACAAGGCCCGACAAGAGGAGCTTGTCGGGAAGGCCACTCCAGGCATACGGAAGACAAGGCCCCGGCAAGAGAAGCTTGCCGGGAAGGCTCGGAGCGCGACAAGTCTCCGGGCGCGACAAGGATTCGGCCGCGGCAAGGCGCTTGCCGCGGCATGCAGCTTCTCTCCGTCTCCGCTCCAGCTCACCCAGCGACGTGTCGCCATGGGACCGTTCCATGCGCGCGTGTCGAGCGGCTGTGCAGCCAGCGGAGAGCAGCGATAAGCGGCAATGACAAAGCTCGCCATCGTGGCGGCGGAGGCGCACTTAACGGTCTCTGTTACCTTTGTTTGGCGACAATGACGGGCATTTATTGCTTTTGTCCCTTGCCGTCGAGTTAGGTATTTTGCACTGTATAATCGCTCAAGTAGGTGTACCAACTCCTGTTTTTACATTTGTACCCCCGCCTATGTTGCCACCTGTCGGAGACCCCTTGAGCATATAAAAGGAGGCCCGAGTGCAACGTAGAAGGGGTTCGGCTCGTTCGGTTCATTCGACCCACCAGAGACCAGAGACACTCACGCTAGGTTTTGTAGCCCTCATTGCTCCCTAGCAAGGAGAGAATGCATCAAACAAGCAGCAGTAGGAGTTTTATCTCTCCGGAGAGCTCCGAAGCTGGGTAAACTGCTCGTGTGCATCGCCTCGATCCGCTCTTCGTGCGATCTCCGCCCCCCTCCGAACCACAAGGGGCCTGGTCCGCTGGCCCCATAGGTGTTCGTGGGTACGATCAGCCTCCCCGACAGGACGTCCCTGTCATTCTCCCTCTGGGGGCTCCATGGACGCCAGCTTAGGCGTTTCTTCAAAGGAGCATTACTGAACTCCGGGAGGCCGATCCGAGCGAAGTCCGCAGGGGACGTCTTCTATATAAAACCATTCTGAAGGCCAGTCTTCGGACGCCTTCTTCGGGGTTTCGGATAGATATCCGGTCCCGGCGATGCGCCATAGTTTGGCTCCACCCACTTGATATATCGACCCCTCCTGAGAACGGGGTACGAGGCAGAGCAGCCTCTTCCACAGCGAAAATGAGCCTCGATGCCCAAGAACAGCTCGTAAAGGGCTACGAAGCCCGCAATATGCAGAATGGAGGCAGGCGTAAGGTTGTGCAACTGGAGGCCATAGAACTCCAGTAGCCCCCGGAGAAACGGATGAATTGGAAATCCGAGCCCTCTTATCAAATAGGGGACAAGGCATACCCGCTCTCCGCGGGAGGGACTGGGGACGCTCTCCGCTTGTTTTCCGCCCTTATAGGTGGCGTGTCCGGCTCGAACCGGAACCATGAAGGCTGGGGGAAGAAACCCCTTGGTTTGGAGCGTCACTAGCTCGCTGTGCGGGACGGAGCATCTCTCCCAATCTCCGGGCTGAGTACTAGGAGGGCGAGAGGAGGAGCCACGTCAACTATCCATGATGGAATGGGTTTCTGTCAGATGCGCTCCGATGAAAGCTCGCGAAGGGAAGGTGGTGTGATTTGGATCTAGATCCTCGTCTCTTATATAGGCAGCTCATTTGCGCAGCTAGGGAGATAAATGTAAAAATACCCTGGCTTTTCGCATTCATTCAACATGTAGAAGATGGCCATTATTGGGCGTGGAAGCCAAGGCGCGCGATGTTTACAGGAAGCCGGACACTATTCAAATAGGGACACAGGATTTGGAGAAGAACCCGCCTTGCAATGCCAAAGACAATCTACGCGCCGGACTCGTTGTCATTGAAGCCTGGTTCGGGGGCTACTCAGGGAGTCCTGGATTAGGGGGTGTCCGGATGGCCGGTCTATGACCTTTGGCCGGACTCCTGGACTATGAAGATACAAGATTGAAGACTTCGTCCCGTGTCCGGATGGGACTTTCCTTGGCGTGGAAGGCAAGCTTGGTGATACGGATATGTAGATCTCCTACCATTGTAACCGACTTTGTGTAACCCTAACCCTATTCGGTGCCTATATAAACCGGAGGGTTTTAGTCCGTAGGACGAACAACAATCATACCATAGGCTAGCTTCTAGGGTTTAGCCTCTCTGATCTCGTGGTAGATCTACTCTTGTACTACCCATAGCATCAATATTAATCAAGCAGGTGTAAAGTTTTACCTCCATCGAGAGGGCCCGAACCTGGGTAAAAACATTGTGTCCCTTGTCTCCTGTTACCATCCGCCTATACGCACAGTTCGGGACCCCCTACCCGAGATCCACCGGTTTTGACACCGACAGGCACATCATCATTATCAAGCAAGGTACTAGCATCATCCTAAGCATTATCCATAGAAGAAGTAGCATCATCAATAACTTGCGACATGTTAGAATTGATAGCATATGGTGGTGTGTGACAGCCTGATTTTTGGCCCTTTCTTTTTCTTTTGATTTTCTGAGGTTTTTGCCTGAGTTTTCTTTTTTCCGTGGCTATGTGGTCTGGAAAATGAAGAAGATGGCCTCTTCTTTCCTTCTAGAGTGGCTTGTCATCCTCATATCCATCCCTAGACCTTGCCATTTCCATCTTGGACCAACCCCAATAATCTTTTCCTTGAGAATATTCCTTTTTCTGTTAAAGGAATAACTCAATTTGCCCAAGGTTGTGAAGCAACCTATATTTCCATCACTCCTAAATCTCCCAAATAATTCTAATAAATTGTTTGGGTCATATCTTCCTCAAATATGGCAAAATATTTCACTTGCCATGTTTTCCATCATGCTCAAATAATTAATTCCCTATTCTGTCCTAAATAGCACATTGTGAAGCAAGTGCTATTTACCTTCGCCCAATTGACTCCAAACTTCTTGGACATATTTTCATCTCCATATCATTGCCACATGCCAAAATGCAACTTCATTTGCCTAGTGATTATTTATCAATGATTTTCCAAAGTTTCTGTCCAGAAAGAAACTTTGTGAAGGAGGTACAAGCTAGGCATATCCAAATGAGTTGAAATTTATGCATGACCTCAATATCATCATATCATAGGCCTCCACCAAATTAGAGCTCATGTCATGCATCCCTGTGAGCTCATCTTCAGTTCTTTGATTCTGTCCAAATTTTCAGTTTGTGAAGCAATTATATGTTATATCGCTTCAATTAAGCTGAAAATTTTCCTAAGCCTTCTCCTATCCATATAACCTATCTCCACAAGATTTAGGCTGATTTCATCTAGCCATTTCCCTTAGTATTTTTCCTAAGTTTCTGTCCAGGGAGGTGCTGTATGAAGGAAGTACCATTTTGGCTTGGCCAAATGGCATGAAATTTTTATGACACTCTCATATGCCCAAATAAATCATCTACACAAATATTCAGCTCAATCGCATTTGATACGTGAGTGCTACATCATGTTTTGTATTTGTGCCCAGTCTGTTGGTTGCTACAGCAACTACTAGCTAAACTCCTCTTCTTGAGATGAAACCTTGCCATCCTAGTCACCTTAGTGCGTGATCAAACCCAGTCAAAGATCATCCTTCATATCCAAGTATCTGCTCCCCAGCAAAGTCCAAACACCTTGCCGTTCCTTTCTTTTCTTGCTACCTGTGATCATATCAGGGATCACTATGCTTGTTTCTCTCCCCAGCAAACTCCAATCACCTTGTCTCCTAGACAAGGTTTGACAAATTAGAGCACGGGTAAGCGTCGTGTGCACGCGGTGACAACCGCCCTGGCATTCATTAACGCCCTCTAGTGTGCCCACGGCGCTGTGCCCGTCCATGCTCTCCTCATCTCGACTCAAAGCCATGTCCAGTAGCCTCCTCGAGATCGACCGCGTCGCCCTGACCTCAATCCCCCTCCGTCCGCTTCCTCGTCGGCGCTCGTTGCCGCGCGCCCACGGACGCGCTGTAGCCGACCGTCGTCTTCCTCCTCTGTCCACTTCCTCCTCGTGTTTCCCTTGGCCTCCTCTGCTCCATGAGCTCTGCGGCTCGTCCGCTCCTCCCCTCATCATGTTCCCGTGCCACCCCGTGCTCGCCGAGCCTCGCCAGAGCTTTGGCCGAGCTCGAGCGGCGGCAACCGGTTTGGCACCTCGCGCCGCGGCCATTTAAGTCCCTCCCATCGGCCTCTTCTATCTCGTGAGGTTCATCCGCTCCCCGTCGTCCCGTTCCTTGCCCTCCCCATGATGCATCTGGCCATCATCAGACCTGGCCAGCGTGTCCTTGGCGGCACCCGAGCCTGTGACCCTCGCCCTGCTATATATAGGCCATCCCGAGCCTTCCCGAGCACCTCATCAGCTCCACCACTGAAAGTGCTAGTTATCGACTAGAGGAGGGGTGAATAGGCGATTTTTAGGTATGTCTTCAAAACACGGATGTTTCGAAGACAAACAATAGAAATGACCTAATTGATATGCAGCGGAAGATAAACTACAACAAGCAAACCATAGTCAAGTATGCAATAACGTGAAAGTACAAGACTAATAGCAGCTTGGTAGTAGGATCAAGATGGAAGATAGTGAGAAGCCAATCAACAAAAGTAGTCAAGCAATGAAGTCAAACAGGTATGACAAATAGGCAATGACTTCACAAAGACAAACTCTAAGTAAGGAGAGGGAGAAGATAGAACCAGTCACTTGTTGAAGACACATGATTTGTTGGACCAGTTCCAGTTGCTGTGACAACTGTACATCTGGTTAGGGAGGCTGAGATTCAACTCAGAAGACCGCGTCTTCACCTTATTCCCCTTGAGCTAAGGACACACAGTCCTCGCCCAATCACTCTGGTAAGTCTTCGAGGTAGACTTCCGAACCTTCACATACTGCGTTCACCGACAATCCACAATGACTCTTGGATGCTCAGAACGCGACGCCTAACCGGCTGGAGGATTCACAGTCCTCAAGTGTAATAAGTCTTCGTGTCACATGCATGTAAAAGACTTTAGTGATGCCTAACAGTCTTTGGCTCCGGGTGTTTGGGCTTTGTCCTCGCAAGGATTTCTCTCTCAAAGGCTTCGAGGTGGGTTGCTCTCAAACGACAAAAGCCGTGCACTAACTCTGAAAGCAGCCACCAATTTATGGTGTAGGGGTGGGCTATTTATAGCCACTAGGCAACCCGACCTGTTATGTCCGAAATGACCCTGGGTCACTAAGGAACCGACACGTGTTCCAATGGTCGATTTCAAACACACACGGCAACTTTACTTGGGCTACAAGCAAAGCTGACTCATCCAGCTCTGGATAAGTTTTGCTCTCATTGTCTTCGCTCGAAGACATAGGATTTGGGTTGAGCATCACTTGATCATTCTCGACTTTGATCACTTGGACCCCACTTAACGATGCGGTGGTTCCTATGACTCAACAAAGAAGAAAAGGAAACAACGAAACGACACGATCTTCGCTCCATAGTCTTCACTCAATGTCTTCTCATGTCATAGTCTTCAATGTGAATATCTTCACATGCCACCATTGTCGTCAATGTCTTCATACATTTTTAGGGGTCATCTCCGGTAGGTAAACCGAATCAATGGGGGACATTACCTGCATTATCCTGCAATTCTCACAAATGCATTAGTCCCTCAACCACATTTGTCGTCAATACTCCAAAATCAACTAGGGGTGGCACTAGATGCACTTACAATCTCCCCCTTTTTGGTGATTGATGACAAACTGGTTGAAGTTTTCAACGGGGATAAAGTATGTGAAATTGTAAAGGATAGGAATTGTCTTCATAAGTGGCAAAGGCTCCCCACGAAGATGTGCATATAAGTAGTTTGCTTTTTGGAATGCAAATGCACATGGTAGGTTGTACTTGTGGAGATCCTCTTCAACTTATGAAGATAATTCATCATGCATGAAATGATATAACTAAGAGAATGACATGCATAATGAAAAATGGACGTCTGCAGAATGATCTAAGTGTAGCAGTTATCATCGCACATGCGGAATTTATCATCGCACCACAGCAAAGCAAATAAGTAGCAGATGACCATCGAGTTTAAGTGTTACAACTCAAAGAACCAAATGTATCAAAAGCGAGAGTTGTAAACACTAGGCAAAATATTATGCAACCTCCCTTATGAACCCGCTTGAAGACTATCAAACTCATATGCTTCTCCTCCTTTTGTCAGTAAGGACCAAAAAGGTTTGAAGACATAGAGCGTCTACTCGTCCTCTTCAGAAGTAGATGATGCAGCAGGGTTGTCGTTGTTGTTGGGCAGCGCAGATGAACTTGGTGCAGTGTCGATGCGAACAGAAGTAGGGGGCGGTGAAGTAGCATCATCTTCATCATTGATCACTCTGGCATTGACAGCTGTCAGCGGAGGAAGAATAGTCGAGTCTTCAAGTGATGGAGTTCGTCGTAGGACTGCATTCCGTGGAGGAGTGGACTCAAACTTGAGTGTTCAGTGAAGCCATCGTCTTGAAGATCTGCTTCAGCACTGAGCAGGGTCAAACTCTTCCATGATCACCGACAGGTCTCGTGAGTGACAAAAGCATTCTTGGTGGCAAGGTTTCGAATGCGATTGACATCCACCAAGAGGCTTTGCATTTGTCGCTTGAGCCAGAAGTGATGCTTATCTTGTTTCTGATGCAGTGCCACAAGAAGTTCTCGATCATTGAGGATGCGAGAGCGCTTCCTGGGTCTTTGGCCAATTGTGCTCTCAGTAGCTTCAGTCTGCGCACGGTGAGGCACGAGATACTGCTTGGACGCCTTCCATGGGTTGAGAGAAGCTCTGGTGATCTGCATTCTGAAGACAAAGTGGCATTTTGGCAGGCTCGGGGTATATGGCTTCAACTGACATATCAACCTCTGGTAGAAAGATCAGATGATTGCGAGCAGAGGACTGATAGTTGATAGCAGAGTGCATCTTGATGAGACGCATGACCCATGGAGCATAAAATTTCAGACCAAAAAGATCAGATCCAGACGCAGCCAATTGCCGGATGAAGAATTCTTGCGTATTGAAACTGATGCCATTGAGGATGTAAAAGACCAATGTCTTCATGGCTCCTTCAAGTTTTGCAGATGATGAATGCCCTTTGATAGGCCATAGAGTTCGCCTGATGATGTGATATATTGTACGAGGCAGATACTCAAGGTCATCAAGAAAGAATTCCTGAGGGTATTCAGCGTCATGTGGCAGAGGCTTCATCATGCTCAACACCTGACTCATGTTGGGCTCTGGCTTATGGAAGATGCTCTCCAGTGCATCACGGTGGAGTTGACAACCAGGTTCAAAGAGCTCTCCGGGAGTGAGTAGGCCTGTGAGCTCAATGACGCCAAGAGCTTTGGCTTCATGACGAACATTTCCTGTCATCCACTCGAGAACCCATGTCTTTGTATCTCTGTAGTAGCCAAGGATGTGGAGGGTAGCATAAAATTGAAGCATAAGTTCTTCATTCCAATGTTCTTTGTCTGTCACAAAGCCTAGCAGACCAGCATCATGAAAGCAATCAAGTGTTTCCTCTAAGAAGGGCAGTCCAAAGAATGGCTTTCAGTCGAGGCGCATATGAGGGAAAATGCGCCCTTGATCATACTGTAACACGGAGTAATAGCTTGCTGTCGATAGCTCCAACAACGGTCAGATGATATCCTTGGCCTTGTGTAGGGGTTCTTTGCTCTGTCAAAGAAAGAGTTGTGGGCTTTGAAGCCATTTGCATTGAAAGACCCTGTAGAGGTGGCAGTGCCTGGAAACCTTGGCAGTCGTGGCTTTGGTTTCTGGACCAGAGGCCTATGCGCAATATGATAGTCGAACTGAGGACCAGAGGCATGAGGCGAAGGGACCAGAACATGCCATCTTACTATGATTAGCTGACCATAGTTGTATGCTTGCTCAATTGTATAGGGCCTTGGTGGCTGAACTGGAGCAGTGGAAACAACTGAGGCTTCAGGCTGCTCAGCAGATGCTTCAGGAGCAGTTGCCTCATTGGCTTCAGGCACATTTGGTGCAGGCTCCACATTTGCTTCAGCCATGATTGTGTCATTGGCTTCATTGGTGTAGGAGGTGGCAGCCTCAATGTTTTCAACCTCCACTTGAGGAGCTGGAGGGTCAGTCACTGGCACGTTGATATCAGGAATAACTTCTTCAATAACAGGGGGTGTACGGACATGTTCTTATTCTTCTTGGGTGTCTTCGGCTGATGCAGCCGGATTGTCTTCAGCAGCTTTGGCTTCAGACTCGGAGACATTCACAGTTGGAGTGGCTTCTGAAAACACTTGACGTGCAACAGGTTGGTGGTGCACTTCTCCTTCCGAACGCCGAGAGAGGTACTTGAGGCCTTTGACCTTTGCGAAGCCTGCGTAATGCCGGCGACGCCTTTGAAGATGGAGTTGGCTGGGCCTCAAAGTCTTCCTCTTCTTGTTGTTGTTGTTGTTTGGGAGTACTTGGGGAGTCTTGTTGTTGTGGGTGATCAGCCCATGATGCATCCTGAGCAATTTGTGTCAGAGGACGACCAATGCTGATGAGTTCGCTGTTCGTGAGAACAGGCGATGATACCGCGTTTGGTTCGATCTGAGGAAGAACTTCATCATCTTCAACATTGTCATGATGACCAATGTCTTCAGCAGCGGTGGGATCAACTGCTGGAATGTCTTCAGCTTCATGAGCCTCTGTGGAAGCAGGCTCATGAACTATCATCCGTCGTTCTTGGATTTCAGATGCAGGGCAAATCACAGAAATAGGTTCAACAACCAAGGGCTCTGTGGGAGTATCCCGATTCTTCTTGCTTTTGAGTTTCTTCTTGGAGGGAGCACCATCAGAGGCTTCAGGATTTTTCCTTTTTCTGGCTTCAGCCTCAGCAGCCCTCGTCTTCTTCTGTTCAGAAGCGGTCGATCTGACCTTTGGCTTCGAGCCACTCATGCTGCTTGGGAAGACTATGCGAGGTTCTTCCTGCCTTGAAGGTGCAGATTGATCAGTTGATAGCTTCTTCCTCTTTGCAGCCATTCTTGGGTCAATGCCAGGACAACCAAGAGCATTGCGCTTCTCAGCCTCATTGTAGACTAGCACACACTTGTCAGCCAGACTCTTCATGCGCTCACGAGAGCCTCTAGCTTCTTTGTGCTTCTTGAGAAAGGCTTCTTTGAGGTCGTGCAGCATGACCTTGAAGTTTTTGACATCTTGCACGCTGAGTGCAGCCATATGCTTCTTGAACTGAGCTTTTTCATAGTCGATTTTGTTCTTCGCTCAACAATGCGCCGAGCAAGAGCTAGCTCAGAAGCAATGGCTCCATTGAAGGAGACGCTGAGGCCAATAGGAAGTTGCGGATCTTCAAAGCTGATGTTTGGGGTGTCAAACCACTCATCAATGAAGTGATGGATGATTGCCACATCAAAGAGAGGCAAATTGTTGAAAATTTCTGCTTCTTCCTTGCTCTTGATTAGTTGCTCAAGTGCATCATCTGCAAGATCTTCATCGCTGGATAGATCAATGTGCTCTTCGCGCAAAATGGCATCAGGAGTCAGTGTCAGGTCAGTATTCTTGACAATTTTCTTTTTCTTCTCCGTCCGCTTGGAGATACGTGATTGATCTTGAGACTGCGCACTGGCTTCAGGAGGTGCAGTGGCTAGTGGCTTCACACGTGAAGCTTTTGGAGGAGCAGCTGACTTTGAAGCCTTAGCCTTCTTTGGCTTCAACGACTTTAGGGGAGGAGCCGGGCTTCATCGATGTCGTAATCATCATCTGAATGATCCACTTGGGCACCTTGGACCGCAATGTGAGTGATGAGGCCATCAAGGTTGTAGAAGGGACCGATGACACTGGGTTCATCATCACGTGAGCCGTCAGCACGGGGAGCAGAGGGACCAGGGTTGAAGTCTAATCCCAATGACTTCTTGTTTTCCTTGGCCGAAGCCTTTGCATGCTGGAAGTTGCGGTTGAAGATATTATCGTCACGACAACAGAGCAATGACGTTGGGTCGGCATTCTCAGGCTGAGGTCCATGGACCATACAAGGATAGAAACCATGTGCAATAGCTTCAGCCCTGTTCTTGGGCGGAAGGCCTCGAAAGAGAATATCACCCCAAGGGATTTTGATAGCATTCTTCTCGGTGTATTCCTTGGTCACGAACTTGTACTTGAACCATTGTTCAGCCCAATATCGATTTAATCCATTGGATTCGTGGTTCTTGCCGATTGTAATTCTCTTCGGGTCTGCTTTGTAAAGCTCTGCGAGGTCATCGACAGATCTTTTGAGGTTCCCCACGACGCCGTCTGCCGCCCTTCCTAACTGATTTATTTGCAGCCATGAACTTCAAACCGAATGGCTTCAATACGCTCGAGAGGCTTCAAAGGCTTGCGTTTATTGGACAAACAGGAACCGCTTCGGGAGAGTTAAGTTGATGTCAAAGAATTCTGCAAACGAATGCGCACTATGAGAACCAAGGGATTCTCCCACGCATATGTACCTGTGACAACATTAGAGATGCGAGGGAAGGGAAGAGGTCATATGCATTCTCGTAAGATTTTGAAGATAAATCAGTTTGAAGACATTGACCTCATGATGCGAAGACATTCACTTATACCGAGAGTTGGTTCCAGATTTGTACGAATCCGTGAATAAGTACAAGTGAGGAATCTAACTAGTTGTGAAGCTTAAGTGAATATAATAGGCGATATGAGATGCGCATGCAATAGATCTAACATTGTATAGGCGTAAACCAATTTTGGTAACTAGGATGAATCTTTGAGGATAAAAAAGATGGTAAAATAGAGTTATATTTACCACTCGAAGAACTGCTAGACGGGAAGAAAAGGAGACCGAGCAGTTCAATCCACCGTGCCCTAACTTGGCGACGGAGGACACCTACGGCGGCGGCGGAGAGGACGATGTTCGCGGCCGGCGTGAGGACGGCGTCGGAGAAGTCGCGGCAGCTAAGCGCTTTGTCGCCGGCGTCGTCGAGAGCTAGCGGTGGCGCTAGGGTTTTGACGAGGTGGAGAGGTGGAAGAAGGTTTTCTTTACCGCACGGGACATGTATTTATAAGGAGGTGTGCGGCTCAGTGCAATTACGCAGGTGCCTGGCGGTTCACATCTCGAGGGCATGTGGCAAGCATGCAACATACTCTGAGTTGTCCCACGTTCCCACGCCCGCCAGGTTTGTCGGATGGTCGTTCCGGCTTCTCCGGATTTCAACAATAAGGATTAATCATTTAAAACAGACTTAAAGGTTGTCTCTGTGTCTTCTGCTGACAAGGACGCAGAGAAGACATTCGACAGTTTCAATAGAATGCATATGATTTGGACAGATAGAGTTTGAGATAGAAAGCATAGAGAGATTAGGGTCCGATCACATTCACTTAGTTCAAAAGATTCAACTAGGAAGACATAGCTATAAGTGAATGCTGTAGAGGACAGAACAATATATATATATATATATATATATATATATATATATATATATATATATATCAGAAAGCAACCAAATCAACATAGTGAAGAAAATCATGAAGATAGGTTAAAGTTGAAGACAAATCAAATGCGAATATATTGCAGAAATAACGCCATGAGTGAAACACTTCAAACAGAGAAATTTGGTGGTGGCATTACCCACCGTATAGGAAGTATTAGACCCAGACATGGCACACAATTATCGTGGCGCTCTGAAGTCAAATTCCACGTTAATGTATTCACACTTAGAATGTAAGTCTTCATTGATTGAAGATATACTTTACTTCGTGTGTTGCACATCTAAGTCATCAACATGCGTAAGTGTTAGGATGTGTGCTTGATCACATGACATTTGAGGATTCCAAGATATTTAGCTCACACCGTAACTTGCAAAACCTTTTCTCATCCAAGGGCTTTGTGAAGATATCTGCCAATTGCTCTTCAGTGTTGACGTGAATGATGTCAATATCTTTCTTCATATCTGCCAATTGCTCTTCAGTGTTGACGTGAATGATGTCAATATCTTTCTTCATGACATGATCCCTGAGAAAATGATGACGAATTTCAATGTGCTTTGTCTTCGAGTGCTGGACTGGATTATTGGCAATCTTGATGGCGCTTTCGTTGTCGCAGAAGAGAGGTACTTGTTTCAGATTGATGCCATAGTCCTTGAGATTTTGCTTCATCCATAGAAGCTGAGCACAGCAAGATCCAGCAGCAATGTATTCAGATTCAGCAGCTTGAGAGTGATACAGTTACGCTTCTTTGAAGACCAACAGACAAGTGATCGTCCCGTAAAGTGACATGTGCCTGATGTAGACTTGCGATCCACCTTGTCACCAAAGCATAATCAAAGCATCCGAAAATCCAACCAAATCAAATTTTGAGCCCTTTGGATACCATAATCCAAGTGTTGGGGTGTGAGCCTAATATCGAAGAATTCGCTTCACGCCTAAGTGATGCGATTCCTTTGGTGCCGCTTGGAATCGAGCACACATGCAAACACTAAGCATAATATCCGCCTAGAAGCACATAGGTAAAGTAAGGAACCAATCATGGAGCGGTATACCTTTTGATAGAACTCTTTACCATTGTCGCCGGGACCCGTGATGGTGTTTGGCTGGCATTGGCGTCGTGTATCCTTTGCAATCTTGCATTCCAAACTTCTTCGCATAATCTTTGAGGTATTTTTCTTGCGATATGAAGATGCCATTCCTTTGTCTTTAATTTGAAGACCAAGGAAGAACTTCGGCTCACACATCATGGACATCTGATACTGCTCTTGCATCATGTATCCAAACTCATCACTGTACTTATGGTTGGTGCAGCCGAAGATAATGTCATCCACATATATTTGGCACACAAACAATTCACCATCATATGTCTTCGTGAAGAGTGTTGGATCGAGGGATCCAGGTTTGAAGCCTTTGCTCTTCAAGAAGTCTTTGATCGTATCATACCAAGCGCGAGGAGCTTGTTTGAGGCCATAGCTTTGTTTAGCTTGTACACCATATCAGGATGTTTTGGATCTTAAAAGCCAGGTGGTTGAGTGACATATACTTCTTCAATCTTGCCGTTGAGAAATGCACTCTTCACATCCATTTGATATAGCAAGATGTTGTGGTGGTTAGCATAGGCTAGTAGTATGCGAATAGCTTCAAGCCTAGCTACAGGAGCAAATGTTTCATCGAAGTCAATTCCTTCAACTTGAGTATATCCTCGAGCCACAAGACGTGCTTTGTTTCTAACGACTTGACAATGCTCATCTTGCTTGTTTCGATATATCCAATTGGTGCCAATAATGTTATGCTTGCGAAGGTCAGGACGCTTGACAAGTTCCCAAACATTGTTCAGCTTGAACTATTGAAGTTCTTCTTGCATAGCTTGTATCCATTCTGGTTCCATAAAGGCTTCAGCAACTTTCTTGGGTTCGATATTGACACAAAAGAAAAGTGCCCACGTAAATTTGCTAGTTGTGTTGCTCTTGAGCGAGTAAGCGGACTAGGTGCATTGATGCTATCGATTATCTTCTCAATCTGTACTTCATTTGCAACTCGAGGATGAACTGGACGAAGACTTTGCTCATGCTGATCATTGTCTTCTGGTTGGTTAGGTGCAGAAATGATAAGTTCCTCTTCAGGATGTGCTTCAGAAGGCATGATTTCACCAGTTCCCATCAGCTTGATAGATTCATTGGCGGAGCTTCGTCTAGTGTACTTGGCAGCAGCTCTCTTTGTGAACCATTGGTTTCATCAAATCGCATCGTCCATAGTTTCGACGATTTTGTAGTGATAGAGGTTGAAGACTCAGAGGGAGTGCGAGTCCTTTCCAGAATCGAGCATGAAGCCTTCGTGAGCTTTGGGTTCAAATTTTGACTTGTGATGGGGATCCTGGATCCAAAGACTTAGCCCCAAATACTCAAGTAGGCGACATTTGGCTTCTTGCCGAGAAGGAGCTCATAGGATGTTTTGTTCAGAAGCTTATGGATGTAAACACAGTTGATGACGTGACATGTTGTATCAATAGCTTTAGGCCAGAACTTTCTTGGTGTCTTGTACTCGTCGAGCATTGTTCGAGCCATCTCAATGAGGATTCTGTTCTTGCGCTCCATGATGCCATTTTGCTGAGGTGTGTATGGAGCAGAGAACTCATGAGTGATTCTCATGGTATCCAGATAAAGATCAAGTCCGATGTTCTTGAATTCAGTGCCGTTGTCACTTCCGATATGCTTGATCTTGACGCCATAATTGTTCATTGCTCGATTGGCGAAGCGTCTGAAGACATCTTGCACTTCAATCTTGTAGAGAATTATGTGCACCCATGTGTATCTTGAGTAGTCATCAACAATGACGAAGCCATAGAGACAAGTAGTTGTTGTGAGGGTAGAGTAGTGAGTAGGGCCAAACAAATCCATGTGTAAAAGCTTGAAGGGTTGAGATGTTGTCATGATTGTCTTCGAGGGGTGCTTTGCCCTAGTCATCTTTCCAGCTTCGCATGCACCACACAAATGATCCTTCTTGAACTTGACACCTTCGATGCCTATGACATGCTTCTTCTTGGCGAGTGTGTGTAAGTTCCTCATGCCAAGATGCCCCAGCCTCCGATGCCAGAGCCAAGATTCTCAAGCTTTTGCAAGAAGACATACGCAAGTCGTGGACCTGCTGAGAAATCCACCATGTATAGATCATCTTTCCTATACCATTCAAAGACTAGAGACTTGTCAGATTCCATTAGTACAAGGCAACGATATTTTCCGAATATCACAATCATGTTCAAGTCACAAAGCATTGAGACATACATCAAGTTGAAACCAAGGGATTCAACAAGCATCACTTTATCCATGTGTTGATCCTTTGAGATTGCAACTCTACCTAGACCCAATACCTTGCTTTTACCAGTGTCAGCAAATGTGATGTGACTCTTGTCTGATGGATGTAAGGTTGAGTCCATGAGAAGACTTCGATCACCAGTCATATGATTAATGCATCCACTATCCATAATCCACTCTGAAGCATGATGTGTCATACCCTACAATACAGTTAGGGGGATAGGCTTCACCAAGAGTATTGTGAAGCATAAACATTTGACGGACAAGAGGATTATTAAAGCTCAAATCAAGATTAAGACAGATAGGATGAATGGCAAACGATTCAGGAACAAAATACATAGTGAGACCATTTGGGCATTTGATCTTGCGTCCTACAAGATGTTTTAGGTCCCCAAAGAATAAAGATCGACGCCTTTGATTTTCTACCGAGACCCTTCCCTGCAACAGAAAGTTAATTCTTCTTAACCACCCACATCTTCAGGGGTGGCTTAGAAGCAATGAGTCTAAGTGCAGCATCTGAGAACTTCGGCTTTGGAGCCCTAGAAAATAGCCTTACAGGAGATGAATGATACTCATAAGAATAAGCAGAAAAATTCTTAGTTCTATGAACATAGCGGTTTGAAGACACACGCTCATATTCATAAATTTGAGTACGGTTTCCCTACAAAACATTGGAGTTAGGGTGACTCAGGTGAGTCGTCTGTCCGTATGAAGACTTTGGACCATATGACGCCTTTGGTCTGGGGTTTGTCTTCTTCCCAGGTGGTATCATGATGACATTCACTGGAAGATTCTCAAGACAGCTTTTGGGAACCCATATCTTCTTCATAGGTGGTCCATTCCTGCAGTTAGTACCAATATACCGCAAACACTTCACCATTCTCGATTCTTGAACAGCTTATAGTTTGCATCAAAGGATTCATCAATGATAATAGGGTTAGCACAGTAAAGCCAGATAAGGTGGATGGATCCACTTGAAGGTCCCTTTGCGGCAACTCCATGTGGTTTTGGGATACCGCCAAAGCTTCCGGTGGGAACCATCAACATTCATTTTCCTCTCGAACCCAACACCCTCTTTCCTAGGGTTTCGGTTCGTAATCTGCTTTTTGAGGACATCGGAAAGTGTCCGATGCCCTTTCGCACTTTTATACATCCCTGTTTCAAGCAATGTCTTCAACCTAGCATTTTCATCAGCAATAGCAAGTGGTATCCTCCGCAGAGGGGTTAGTTACCACATTAGTAGTTGAAGACAATGCAACAAGAGCAACAGCTTGAACATTCAAAGAACAGAGGTAGCGATATCACGCCAAGACATTTTAGACATGGTGGTTCAAATCCATCCTGAGCGGAACTGATCTGTTGAGCGCGAAGTGAATCATTCTCTTTTTGAAGATCTTCATGAGCCGCTCTCAATTTCTCAAGCTCTTGCTTCCTTTGAAGATAATCATAGGAGAGATTTTCATGAGTAGTTGAGAGCGTTTCATGACGACTTTCAAGTTCTTGGTACTTAGCATGAAGATTTTTAATGTCTTCAACTAAGGACTGTGAACGTGTCATTTCAAGGCCCAACAGGTCATCGCTTTTGTCTAACAGTTTTTGAGTATGTTCCATAGCTCTTTGTTGTTCGGTTGCAATTTTAGCAAGTGTTTTGTAGCTGGGTTTGGATTCACAATCATAGTCATCTTCACTTGATGTTTGAAAGTAAGCATCACGTGATTTTACCTTGGCACCACGTGCCATGAAGCAAGAGGGTGGGGAGCAGGGTCGTCCTTGTCATCGCCTTCAAATGGTGTGGAAGTCATTGTATTCAGTGTTGAAGATGGACTTGGCAACATAGGCTGTGGCTAAAGCCAGACTTGCAATGCCAGGGTATTACTCCTCTTCAGACTCCACCTCCACCTCCTCAGAAGCAGACTCCTCCTCTGAATCCATTTCCTTGCCAACAAAAGCACGAGCCTTGCCAGATGAGCTCTTCTTATGAGATGAAGACTTAGATGAGGACTTGGAAGAAGACTTTGAAGATTTCTTCTTCTTCTTGTCATCAGAATCATATTCCTTGCTCTTCTTCTTCTTCTTCTTCTCATTGTCCCACTTTGGACATTCAGAGATATAGTGTCTAGTTTTCTTGCACTTGTGACATGTTCTCTTCTTGTAGTCATGAGTGGAAGCTTCATCATTTCTTGAGCTGGATCGTGAAGACTTTCTGAAGCCTTTCTTCCTAGTGAACTTCGAACTTCTTCACAAGCATAGCAAGTTCCTTTCCAATGTCTTCGTGGATCATCGTAACCGCAATGATGATTCTTCTTCGATGAGGAAACAACTTTTGCCTTCAAAGCGCGAAGTTTGGCCATAGTTGGGACCATAGATATCTCTTTTCTCGTAAAGTCGAACTCATGTGTGTTGAGCCTCTCAAGTATATCGACGGATCGAGTGTCTTGAAGTCGTGCGTTCTTGTATCATGAGGGCAAGGGTGTCAAAAGAGTCATCAAGTGATCTCAGAGTGTCTTGACGATTTCATGCTTGGTGATCTCGGTGGAGCCGAGAGCATGAAGCTCATTTGTGATGTCGATTGAGGCGATCAAACGTGAGCTGGACATTTTCATTGTCGTTTCTCTTGAAGCGGTTGAAGAGGTTGCGAAGAACACTGATCCTTTGATCTCTCTGGGTTGAGACGCCTTCGTTGACCTTGGATAGCCAGTCCCAAACTAGCTTCGACGTTTCCAGAGCACTCACACGGCCATACTGTCCTTTGGTTAGATGACCACAGATGATGTTCTTTGCAAGAGAGTCCAGCTTGAATGAACTTCTTGACATCGCCAGGTGACACCTTCACCAGCTTTTGGGAACGCCGTTCTTGACGACATACTAGAGGTCGACATCAATGGCTTCAAGATACATGCGCATCTTATTCTTCCAGTAGGGATAGTCAGTTCCATCGAACACGGGGCAAGCAGCGGAGACTTTGATTATCCCTGCAGTCGACATAGCTGAAACTCCAGGTGGTTAAACCAAATCACACAGAACAAGGGAGTAACTTGCTATGATACCAATTGAAAGTGCTAGTTATCGACTAGAGGGGGGTGAATAGGCGATTTTTAGGAAAGTATTTAAAACACGGATGTTTTGAAGACAAACAATAGAAATGACCTAATTGATATGCAGCGGAAGATAAACTACAACAAGCAAACCATAGTCAAGTATGCAATAACGTGAAAGTACAAGACTCATAGCAGCTTGGTAGTAGGATCAAGATGGAAGATAGTGAGAAGCCAATCAACAAAAGTAGTCAAGCAATGAAGTCAAACAGGTATGACAAATAGGCAATGACTTCACGAAGACAAACTCTAAGTAAGGAGAGGGAGAAGATAGAACTAGTCACTTGTTGAAGACACAGGATTTGTTGGACCAGTTCCCAGCTTGTCGTGACAACTGTGACATCTGGTTAGGGAGGCTGAGATTCAACTCAAGACCGCGTCTTCACCTTATTCCCCTTGAGCTAAGGACACAGTCCTCGCCCAATCACTCGTAAGTCTTCAAGGTAGACTTCCGAACCTTCACAGCATGCGTTCACCGGCAATCCACAATGACTCTTGGATGCTCAGAACGCGACGCCTAACCGGCCGGAGGATTCCACAGTCCTCAAGTGTAATAAGTCTTCAAGTCACATGCATGTAAAGACTTCAAGTGATGCCTAACACTCTCTGGCTCTGGGTGTTTGGGCTTTGTCCTCGCAAGGATTTCTCTCTCTCAAAGGCTTCGAGGTGGGTTGCTCTCAAATGACAAAAGCCGTGCACTAACTCTGAGCAGCCACCAATTTATGGTGTAGAGGGTGGGCTATTTATAGCCACTAGGCAACCCGACCTGTTATGTCCGAAATGACCACTGGTCACTAAGGAACTGACACGTGTTCCAACGGTCGATTTCAAACACACACGGCAACTTTACTTGGGCTACAAGCAAAGCTGACTCATCCGACTCTGGATAAGTTTTGCTCTCATTGTCTTCACTTTCGAAGACATAGGATTTGGGTTGAGCATCACTTGATCATTCTCGACTTTGATCACTTGGACCCCAATCTTTGAGCAGATGCGGTGGTTCCTATGACTCAACAAATAAGAAAAGGAAACAACGAAACGACATAGTCTTCGCGCTCCATAGTCTTCACTCAATGTCTTCTCATGTCATAGTCTTCAATGTGAATATCTTCACGTGCCACCATTGTCGTCAATGTCTTCATACATTTTTAGGGGTAATCTCCGGTAGGTAAACCGAGTCAATGGGGGACACTACCTGCGTTATCCTACAATTCTCACAAACGCATTAGTCCCTCAACCACATTTGTCGTCAATACTCCAAAACCAACTAGGGGTGGCACTAGATGCACTTACAACCACGCTCCCAGGACCCCGCCCAGCCCCTTCAATCGCTCCCGAAGCCTCTCCTCGACCCCATGGCCACCGTGTCCGCTGATGGCCTCTGCTCAAATCCGAGCAAGACCGAGCCCCTCCCTCACTTCCACCACCACCAGAGGCGTCCACATCCACACTAGATCCACTCCAGCACTCCCCGTACTCCTCCAGTGGCCTCTTGCCAGGAGTTCTTCGACGGCCGAAGCCCCTGTCCGTCGGCGTCGAGCCCATCATCGTCTCGGGTCATCCCATGGGCCGTGGATGGGATCTTTGGATGCGCCGTTGCGCGCTGAATCCATCCCTAGCCCGAGCATCGCCGGAGATGCCTCAGAAGCGCCGCAATCGCCAAGTTAGTGGTCTGCCCCTCGGCCAGGAGCTCCCCGAGCGGGGGTTGAAGATAGTCAGGCTGGCGGGCTCCTCCCCGCGCGACCCCACCTGGTAGTGGCTCAAGGCCCGGCCCCGCGCTTGCCAGCGTGTATAAGTGGAGACGGATTCCACTAGAATGCGTCTTCCCTTCCCGAAAGTACATTTCTCTTCTACTTCACCCCGGAATACGTTTTCGCTTCTAAGAAAGCGTACTTCCAGAGGGTTGCGTTATGTTTTTTCGGCTGAGGGCCTATTTGTGATGCTTTTATTTACAAATGGGTCCCTGGCAGAAAAACTATCACATCTTTTTCCTCGTAACTACGATTGAGGTGAATCCAACGCTCACGTCTTCGTCTCATCGAGCCAATTCTGTTCCCATCATTTTCACCATGTCTTGACATTCTGAAAATGACCTTGATGCCCTTGCCCTAATCGGCCCCCTCCGAGAGGGAATCTTTTCTGGTGAATCTTTCCGCGGCTTCAACGCACTACTTCCCGGAGCCTTCTTCATCCCCAGGCAAGCCACAACCACCATTTGCATGATAGCCATGCAGTAGCATTGGTTTTCAACTCGAATATTAAATAACTGTCTGTTTGTTTTGCTACTACCATCCTTGTTTCGGTTATGCTATGGATCTGTGTTTACTTTCATGATATGTTCTTATGCACCTGGTTATCATATACTACTTGTTAGTATTTCTGTCGTATGTCTTGTTTGGTAGTATTACATGTTGATGTTGGTCATGTACTTCGGAGCATGACTATCGTCTACTACCGAGTACCGTGATTATGCATGATCCTTTGCATCTAGCTGGTTATATGCTTCGTGATAGTATTTTTGATATGTTATTGCTCAGTATTTGTTGTTGATGGTAGTGGTAATGTTATGCTATGAGTAGTGTTATGCTTGTGATATTCATGCTCGTCAGTATGCTATGCTCATTCGGATATATGATTCATTGTGGTTATGCTCGATGATTATGTTGCACCTCTATGCTTATGTTGATATCATACTCATGCATTGTAGTTGCATCATGTTATTTTAATATGACTCAGCTTATTCCATTCAAGTTTAACCGGACTTAAATGAACTTGAACAACTGTTGGCTGAGTCATGGTGCCACCGTATCGAGCTGACCAGTGCAACAACATTTGCCTTTTATGGGAAGGTCCTAATTGGGTTTATTGTCATGCCTCTCGCCGGTGCCTCCAACGAGGGAAGGTTATGCGTGGGCGCTACCCTTATCAGGTAGGACGGCATAAGCCTTGTGTGCCCGTTGTTGTGATTGGTATACCATGTCCCCATTTGGGACCATTTTTGTTTTGCCGCGACGGTGGCCGTCGATGCCTTTGGTAGGCACGGGGCCACCCATGACTTAGCCCAAAGGGGAGTTGGTCGGAGTGGCCGGGAGAGTGTCATGGCAGTAGACCGGTTTTGTCAGAACGCCATTGGTCCACCCGAATGGGAGTGCAAGGCCATGCGTTCTGTGGTGTGGGTACAATGTGCTAACCTCTGCAGAGTGTGTGTTTAAATATATCGATAGCCGCGCCCGCGGATATGGGCCCAGTTCGTAGTCGGTCACACTGTGGGTCAATGGTAGTAATAATAATGTGCTAAATAACAACCTTGGTTTGATGATGAAAGAAGTTGGTTGATATTTATTGTGATCGTGAGAGGATCACCGTGGTATCATCGATACCGAGTTGATGGATATTTGTGATGTTGTGTGACAATCGCGGGTAAAGGTCAAGCTCCTTGTGGTAATGTATGATTACTACGGTATTGTAATACCAAGCTTGATTGGATCCTAAGATTATCGTGTGATGTCTGCGATGGTAAGTTCATGCATGTATTGGTTACGAGGTAACCCGATCAGAGTAAGTTGGTGCATGATAGTGGCATCATGTTTTATGCTAGTGTTATCATGTTTACATGTTCATGCCATGCCCGTACTGTTCTAGCTGTATCATGTTGTACATGCCATGTTGATCTGATGGTATCATGTTCATCCATGTTTAACCTGTAATTTCCTTGCTGATGTTTGTCTTGATTGCGCTTGGTTGCTGTGAGCTTGCGAGTACATTCAATGTACTAACCTGGCGTGTCATGCCAGTTTGCAGGTCATGCCGGATTTGATCGCTTGTTTCCTGTGGATTCCTTGTTTGCGAGCTAGGATAAGCGTTCCAGCCAGAGTCCCTGCGGAGTGGAGTTCATCACCGTCGTCGTTGTTCTGCTACTAGAGTTATTCCGCTGCTTCGTGTTGTTCTGCTCCTTACATGGAGCAACCGTGGCACGCGTAGTGTCGCCGTGCCGATGTAATCCACTTGTACCCACATATAGCTTGTAATAAAGAGCTGATTTGTTCTATGCTAAGCAGTGCCGTATTCCAGAAGGCTCCTCCTCGATTTCTGGACTGGAATACGGGGCGTTCTGGTTTCTCTAAGCCGGGGTGCCACAGAGCTTGCTATCAGAGCAGGTCTGGCTGTAGGACGCCCTAGCCCACGCGAGCGTTAGAAAGCGGTACTATAGAGCCCAGTGGTTTGTTGCACTTGTTTGTTGCATTTGTTTGTTGCATAGAATGCATATAGACTCATTATCTTGTCGCTAACGGTTAATCTTGTGAGTGTAGGTGGCATCGGTTTCAATCCACTACCTGCACCCTCCTTCTTAGCATGCCTGCTCTGTGGTGTTCGGTGTCAGATCTGTCCCAGCAGGGTGATGCCCTGGTATCGAGTGTTCCAGAGACCATTTGCAGGAGTTATGCTCAGATATCGCGTCGATATCTTTCCGCCACCCACCCATATCGTTTCGGTGATAGACTTGTCTCCATCCCGAATCGTGCTATCCATCTCGTCCCATTTGGCAAACCTTATTGATCTTGGTTATCAGAAGAGGGTAATGCCAGCAAGCCCGTTTCCACCGCTATCCTACCCTGTCATCTCATCCTTTGGACGTGTACGGTTCCCTTTCGTACGCTTGATGATGATGTAGTCGTGACCTGGTGTCTTGCTACTTGATCACCAAGACCGTCCTCTCCTCCATCTCCATTCAAATCCAACCGGTGTTCAGCCAACGCTTGGTGTAACCTTGGTTACATCAATTCCTTCCACACACAGACTCACTTTTAGTGCACACTGCCACATCATAATAGATCGTAAAACCGGAGTTTCCGCGAAATTTGTGTGCTTAGGTGTGCATGCATATTATTGTGTGAGTAGCAGTAATATGTGATGTTGCTTGATTATTTGCATTATTTATATTATTAGTATGCTTGTGTGCTTTTGTTTTCATCGTTTATTTTGCTTCTTTCTTTGGGCCTTCGGTGTTGCCAGATTTTCTCCTTATTAAAGTTGCTCGCCAACCGACACCGGGCCCGAAGAATCAACAAGGAAAGCATATGTTTGGAAACTCAGCTGAATAGAATGGAATTTGTCGGCGTTCTGGGAACGGGGGTCCCCAGACTTGCCTGCCTGCGGCCTGCGGCGTGGCTCGAAGGAGGCCCACCACGGCCCATCTTCATCAATGCAAGCTCAAGACCCTCGCGAGGGGCCAAGCCTCGCAGGGTGGACGACAAGGAGCTTCCTCAGGCATGGCCTCGTCAGGCTGGCTCATGAGGAGGCGGAGAGTTCAAGGCAGGGTACCTCGCGAGGTGCCCATGATGCAAGCCATGACGACCAAGGGCGCCAGTCGGGCGCCAGCCCACAGATGTCCTCCTTTCCTCTTTGGTGCAAAGGGAGCAAGTGCAAAGTAGAGCATCAAGCAAAGGCATCCGCTTTGGTGCAACAAGACCAAGACCAGCCCAACGGCTGGAAGGGAGTCATTGTGGAGCCCAAGCAGGCGTCATCACCAGAGCCTTTGGCAGGCGAGGACCAACTTTAGTCAGGATAAGTGTACCCGTCGTTCCCCTTCAAAATGGCCAATTGTTGGCGCCCTTCCCGCTCAATATTTGGGAAGAGGCCCAGGGCCCTTGCCTATAAATAGGAGTAGCCACCCCCAGGGCGGAGGGATGAGGAGACGGGATCCGAGATCCGAATCACCATCAAGAAACCAGTAGCTAGAGCGACTGAACCCCACCTAGCAGTTCATCGCACCCGCCAAGAACAGACCCTCACGAGGCTGTTCTTCCTTGTATTGTTCCTCATCAGCCCAAGAGGCAATCCACCACACCACACACTGGAGTTGGGTATAACATCACACTGGTGGCCCGAACCAGTATAAATCTCGTGTCTCTTGTGCTGTTCCGTTTAGTAGTTTAGGTCCCAGCGATTCGGTGAGGTGCGAGACGGTGGAGGGTTGGATCTCCACGCGCACCCCAGTGTTCGAACCTCAAGGGTCTGCCAGAACCCGAAATCCGACATTTGGCGCGCCAGGTAAGGGGTGCGCCAGAATCTGCCTTTCGTCGCCTCGTTCTTCCCCGACCACCTCAACCATGTCTAACGCCCGTCGGGCCCACGCCGAGCGCCGAGCCGCCCTCGCCTCCCATGTCGCCCAGACAGCTCCCGTCGGCGGGCGCCCTCATCGTTCCCCGTCACCTGCCGTCAATGCCGCCATCGCCCGGCGGGGAACGGCAGCAAGCATCGCCCCAAAGCACCCGTCCATGAGGCGAGACGGCCGCACCGCCACGCTTTCGCTCACCCCGCTGGTTCGCCGTCACGCGCCAAGGCCGCGCGCATGGAGGCCCGGCTGCACTCATCGCGGCAAACGAGCTCTGCGCTACCGCCCGTCGGCAGCGTCTACGAAGAATGGCTCGACCGAGTCGCCGAGCTCGTCCGCGCTGCAGGAGGCGCCCCCGCACCGTCCGTCTCGCTGCACCGGACCCCGCCCCGCGCGGGCGATGAAGCTCCCGGGGCGCCTCAGCCGCCTCCTCCTCAAGGATGCGCCCTGGCACCAAGGCGCGTGGCCCCTGGGCGGAACCCGCTCCGCCAGGTGCCGGCGCGGCAAGAGCAGAGCTGTCAAGAAGTTCCTCGCCCACGAGAAGCTACCCGAGCGCTCCCCGCTCCAGCACGTCAGGACCCTACGCTGCCCCCAGCCGCGGCGCAGGGAGGCCCGCAAGACCAAGCTCTCTGTCGTCCGAGGCCCCCCGCGGCCACGGCGGGCTGCCGCGCCTTCACCTCCGAAGGCGGCGTCGCGTGGCCCGCCAAGTTCAAGCCAGACCTGCCTCCTCGCCACGAGGGCACAGCTGACCGTCTGGAGTTCCTCCAGCTCTGAAGCTGGGCATCGAGGCTGCCAACGGGATGAAAAGGTCATGGCGAACTGGTTTACCATGGCGCTCAGGACGGAGCCCACTGGCTCCTGAATCTGGCCCTGTGCACGATCTCTTCTGGGCCGAGATGCGCACCCGCTTCATGGCCAACTTCCGTGGTACTCGCGACCGGCCACCCGCCGTGGAGCGACATGCGCCGAATCAAGCAGCAGCCGGAAACCCCGCAAAGTATATCCAGCGCTTCAACAACGCTACGCCTCAAGATCCCTGTGGTAACGGAGGAGGCCATCATCTCTGCCTTCTCCGACGGCGTCGCGACGCCAAGATGAAGGAGGAACTGGCGATGCATGAAGATCTGTGCACCTCCTTGAGCTGTTCAACTTGGCGACCAAGTCGCGCCAGGCGGAGGAGGCGCCTCTCCTCCTCGAGCTGCCTGCCGTGGATCCCGATGAAAAGAAGTCCAAGGCCAAGGACGTGAAGCGCAAGGGGCTGCCGTACTCAGCGTGAACCAGACACCAAGCGGCGTAGATCAGCCCGAGTCCTCCAAGGGGCCGATCGCTGCGTGTACCACGACCTCCACACCCACAACACCAATGAATGCCAAGAGCTCCGGCCGTGCTGGCGAAGGAGTTGGCAGACGCCACGAAGCGCAGCCAGACGGGGCTCTGGCCGAGGAGGAGGAAGAAATGCAGACGCTGGGAAGACGCGGCCAGCGCCAAGGGTGGCGCGGTCAACCTCGCGAGGACCGTTGGCAAGACCCGCCTCGCGAGGGAGGCTGGAGGGATCAGCCTCGCGAGGATCGACCGCAGGGGAACGCAGGCCTCCCTCCGCTGCCGCCGCAGCCAAGGAGAAATGAGGACTGTCATCAGGACGAGGGGGCTGGGGGCTACCAGGAACCGCGTGCGATCGCCTCCATCCTGGGCGGAGCTCAAGCCCCAGCCTCTCAGTGCATCTTCAAGCAGTTCGCCCGCGAAGTGAATGCAGTCCTCCCCAAGCTCGAGGCCGCGCGCCCTCTCAGGTGATCGGCGTGCGCCATCACGTTCAGCTCAGGGGATCAGCTCAAGTACGCGGCCACAGCCGGAGTTCTCCCGATGCTTTGTTCCCCAATCATCAACAACGTGCTGGTCACCAAGACCCTCACCGACGGCGGGGCAGGACTCAACGTCCTGTCCGTGGAAACATTCAACAATCTTCAAGTGCCTTACAGTCAGCTTCAGCCAACCAAGCCTTCCTCCGGAGTCAGCGACGGCTCCACGGTCCCGATCGGGCAGGTCCGCCTTCCCGCCACCTTCGTGGCTCGCGACAACTACCACACCGAGCTCATCGACTTTGATGTCGCCCATTCATTCGCCAGATAACGCCATCCTCGGGTACCCGGCGCTGGCCAAATTCATGGCCGTAACCCACCATGGCTACAACGTCCTCAAGATGCCAGGAAGTGGCGGGGTCATCACGGTTCCCTACGAGGAGAGAGACGTAGTCTGCTCCCTGGAGCGAGCCTTTCAGGCCGCATCGCTAGAAGACCCAGATCACAGCAGCAGGAGGCCTCCCGAGGCCGCACCCAAGAAGAAGAAGACATCGACCGGCCCGGCTCCTGAAGAGGCAGGCCCCTCAAGGCCCGCCCCGGGCCAGGGGGAGCCTCCTTCCATCGCATAGGAAAGCGCGCCCGGCGCCCTCCTCAGGCCGGGCTCGGGGGCTCTCCCCTGGAGGGCCGCCGACCTCGCCAAGGTCACGAGGGAGGCGCTTGGGCACCACGTGGAGGCGTGCTTCGAAGCACGTTTCCCGCAAGCAGGAGCAAGGCAAGGAGGGCCGAACCCTCAGGAGTTCGTCAGCAAGGCCATTCAGGAGCTACAAGAGTCAAGGGTCATGAGGGGCAGCCACCGCCTACCCGCTGTGGCCCCCCATCCAGGCGAGGATGGTGGGCTGCGCGTCTGCATCGACATACCAGGGCTCAACCGAGCCGCGTCTCAAGAACGCCTCTGGCCCTCGCGAGTGGGACGTTGCGAGGGCCCGCCCCACAGCTACATGCGCATGCCTCACGGCCTGCCAAACACGGTTGCTGCGCACCAGCATCTCATGAGGGCCATCCTAGAGGCTCGAGAGGTCAGGCACGCCGCAGCCCTGGCGGAGATGGAGATGGCCCCCGAGGAGCCGCCATCGCCTCCGGATCCTCCCGAGGCCCCCGGGCCTGGGGGCTCGTGAGGATCGGCTCCTGCTGCCCACCGAGTCTGCTGCACCAACACCCCTTCGTCCCCAACATCACCATGTGAATTCTTTAAGTTTTATTTCTGACTGGGAGCGCCTTCAGGGCCGCATTATTCCCAGGCCGCGTGGGTCCGTCCCTGCGGCATGTATCCCTTTTATTTCATGTCATTAGCCTATACTATTGGGGGCGCCCCTCGGGCTGCATCATCCCCAAGCCGCTCGGGCCTGTCCCAGCGGCATGTATCCTTCTTACGTTTTCCTTAGGATTATGCTCTCGCTCCACCATGCTTGTTATTTGGTGCCTTTTCCCGGGTGACGGAATCTTGCACGTTAAAGGGGGTGCTCGAGCATCGCGACTCAGGCTCCTACCGGCTCTCTGGCCCTCACCCTCTGGTCTTGTCCATGGCATCGCGACACAGCTTGCCGGCCGACGGGTGAGACCAGCCCGAGAGCCGGGACCCGAGAACGAGAGTTTCATCATCTAACCCAGCTTGCTGCGTTAAAGGGGGTGCCTGAGCATCGCGACTCAGGGCTCCTACCGGCTCTCGAGCCCTCACCCTCTGGTCTTGTCCATGGCATCGCGACCGCTTGCCGGCCGACAGTGAGACCAGCCCGAGAGCCGGGACCCGAGGACGTAGAGTTTCGTCATCTAACCAAGCTTGCGCGTTAAAGGGGGGGTGCCTGAGCATCATGACTCAGGGCTCCTACCGGCTCTCCGGCCCTCCCCCTCTGGTCTTGTCCATGGCATCGCGACCTGGCTTGCCAGCGACGGCTGAGACCAGCCCGAGAGCCGGGACCCGAAGACGTAGAGCACCGGCACCTGGCCAAATTTGTAGGAAGACACTCGAAGATAAGGCCCAGATCCAGGCGCAACCCGCCTTGAGGTAGGGCCCCGTGAGCCCTGCGCTGGCTCACGGGTGCCCCAACACACCTCGCGAGGCCTCTCGCGCCTCTCCCAAGCAACTAATGGCATGACTAACGATCGCCACGGGCGAGCTCTTGTTCCTTTGTGGTGAACCTGCAGGTCCCTCCAAGGAGCACGAACGACCTCGCCACGCAATCTCTCGCCGGCCAAGGCACGGACCTAGCGCCGCACCAGGAAGCATTGTCCTGACCCTCGAGATAAGTCACCCTCCGGACACACTAGTTATCGCAACACCATCCCCACACTCAATGCAACCCCGTGTTAACAACGTCGCTCTCCTTTCTCACCGAATGATGGCTGCTTGAGCGCCAAGGGGGACCCCCTGAGCATCGCGACTCAGGGGCTCTTACCGGACCTCGGGCCGCTCACCTCCTGGCCTTGACCACGGCATCGCGACCTAGCATACCAGCAACGGCTGAAGCTGCCTTGGGACTGGGACCTGTCGGCGCAGAGCATCAGGCCCTCGTGAGGACTGAAAGGAGGAAACTAAGCTAGAACGGAATGAGCATCTCGCACTGCTTCATAAAAAGGATTATATTGACGGACGGAGCTACAAACATCTTACAAGCCCCCGCAGGGTATATTCTTGGCTCCTCGCAGGAGCAAAAGGCGGGCATCCTAAGGAATCCTAACTACAGGGGGCATCGCGGCAGATGCCATCATCAACAGTGGGCCACCCGTCCGGGCGCCAACCCCATCCAGATCGAGGCGGCGACGATCCGACGAGCCCGCCTGCTCCTGGAGCGCGCAGGCTCGGAGGCTCAGTCGCTGCCGCCGCCTCTCGGCGTCGCGAAGAGCTCGGCGGAGTCGCTGGATCCTCCGGCGCCTTCGCCGCCTGAGGAGCGGCCAAGGGAGCGATCGGCCAGCCTCTGTCTCACCGCAGCAGGACCCCGACCACCTCTCCCGGGGCAGCACCCCAGCCGACGACCCTCCGTGTCGAAGACCTTGAAGGACACCACCGAAGCACAATCGTACTCCAGGTGGATCGTGAGGGCGCCCCTCGCCCTGCAGACCCGGCGACCTCGCCCCAGCCTCGAGTCATGAAGACCTCGCCTGGGCAACTATCACGCGACCTCTGCCCTGTCATGAGGGTGCCGCAACCCGGGCGTCTTGCAGCCTGTAGTCCAGGGGTTCCCCCTGCCGGACGACGGAGGCGAAGAAAGAAGGAAGATGAATCCAAGATTTAGGAGGCGTGGCGGCGCGAAGCACGAACTCCCGGCAGGAGCCCTCGGCGTGGACTCCAGGGGGGAAGACGCACACCTTCGTGACCCGCCTGCGTCGTCGGCGGCGGCGCTCGTGGAGCCCAGCGTCGCCTCCTTCAGAGCCGCCAATCTGCGCGTACAAGGGAAGAGAGAACCCTGGTGGCGGCCTCTTGCACCAGGGCATGGGCGCCTCCTGGCGAGCGCTCTTGCCCTGACACCAGAGGGCAAGCCGCTTCTTTGGGGGGAGCAGGTCAGGATCCTCTTGAGGAGCCTTTCCCTTCTCTTCCGTGGAGAACCGGCGGATCGGAGCCATGGCAACCAAACGAAACGAGGAGGAGGAGAAGCAGAAGGATAGACTGGAAGGGCGCGCGCCATTCCGTACTTATAGCCGGCGAAGGCCAACCGTCGGCCTCCACGATCACCGGTAATCATGACCGACTCTGCATACAGGGACTTGTCGAACCCGGGTGGTTAACGAGACATCCTGTGGGAGCAGTGCGCACGCGTCCAATCAACCGCCACGCGGCGCCCAAGGCCGCAGGCTGTTAGGCCCCGCGACGCTTCGCACTTGCCCTTTCGCCCCTCTGCTCGGCCAAGTTCGGGCGCGCCATGGGCCCAGGGGCTATCAGGCGTTCGGGAACGGGGTCCCCAGACTTGCACTGCGGCCTGCCGGCGTGGCTCAAAGGAGGCCCAGGACGGCCCATCTTCATCAACGCAAGCTCAAGACCCTCGCGAGGGGCCAAGCCTCGCGGGGCGGACGACAAGGAGCTTCCTCAGGCATGGCCTCGTCAGGCTGGCTCATGAGGAGGCGGAGAGTTCAAGGTAGGGTACCTCGCGAGGTGCCCATGACGCAAGCCATGACGACCAAGGGCACCGATGCAGTGCCAGCCAGCAGGTCCTCCTTTCCTCTTTGGTGCAAAGGGAGCAAGCGCAGCGAGAGCATCAAGCAAAGGCATCCGCTTTGATTGCAACAAGACCAAGACCAGCCCAACGGCTGGAAGGGAGTCATTGTGGAGCCCAAGCAAAGGCGTCATCACGTGAGCCTTTGGCAAAAGTAGGACCAACTTTAGTCAGGATAAGTGTACCCGTTGTTCCTCTTCAAAATGGCCAATTGTTGGCGCCCTTCCTGCTCAATATTTGGGAAGAGGCCCAGGTCCCTCGCCTATAAATATGAGTAGCCACCCCCAGGGCGGAGGGATGAGGAGACGGGATCCGAGATCCGAATCACCATCAAGAAACCAGTAGCTAGAGCGACTGAACCCCACCTAGTAGTTCATCGCACCCGCCAAGAACAGACCCTCACGAGGCTGTTCTCCTTGTATTGTTCCTCATCATCCCAAGAGGCAATCCACCACACCACACACTGGAGTAGGGTATTACATCACAATGGTGGCCCGAACCAGTATAAATCTCGTGTCTCTTGTGCTGTTCAGCTTAGTAGTTTAGGTCCCAGCGATTCGGCGAGGTGCGAGACGGTGGATGGTTGGATCTCCGCGCGCACCCCAGTGTTCGAACCTCAAGGGTCTGCCGGAACCCGAAATCCGACAGAATTCTCAGCCGACAACAGTGAAATGGGGAATATCTAATTTTTAGGACTGATAATCAAGTTTGCATCAACGTGCACTTCTCACAACAATATGGATAATCAAGTCTCCCTCGGTGTGCACTCATCATGGTAGTGGTGATCAAATCAGAAATGAGATGAATTGTGTGCTAAATCGACAGTATAATATCAGCAAGATTGTGCCATGGATTCAACACTCATAAAGGAGGATGTCACACCCTGATTTTCATGGCACAACACTTAAGATGATAAATCATGATAAAATGTGGTTTGACAAAAAAAACTTTTGTGTGTTTTGGACTTTGCCTTGATTGGATTTTGTCTGTTGTTTGCAAGTGCTCTAAAAATCAAATAAACCCTCCAACTCTTATACTCCTTCTCCTTGATCCAAAACTTCTGCCCAATGATCATGCCATATGTATAGTACAGTGTAGAATTTTCTTACAAAAATAATTTTGGCCAAAAAGTATTTTCTAAATTTAGTTTTCCAAAAACCCCTGAATTGAGGTTTGCACTGCAAGTACTTGATTTGGGTATGAAAAATATTTCAAAGAGTATATTTGAAACCTATTAGATATAGGAATCCCATAAACCACAAAAATAATTTTAAAAGTTATTTTCATATTTTATTTAAAATCTTTTCTTAAGCCCGAAATGGTCTTTAATAGGTTAAAATTATTTTAATTCTTTAAAAATATTTGGGAAAAACCTAGGGAAACTCAGTGGACATATATTGTCCATATGTAAGAGTTTCAACACATGGTCATGTTCAAAATATTGGTCAAATCCCTCAAAAACCCTTTCTGGATATTTCAAGCTTTTGAAATATTTGCAAAGGAAATATTCTTTTGTAAGAGTTGCAACGCATTGGCAACTTTGCCCAAATGGACTCAATATTGGTGGAACCTATTATTTCATCATTCCATTTGACCCTGTCCAGCCTCATGACAAGAGGAGTTCATCTTCTTGCCCAAACCACCATCAAACACCTTCTGGCAGAAATTAAAAATGTATGTTTTGTCCACTTCCATTAATCTCCATGAGCTATTCTTTCTCCCACAGCACCATCTGGTCCTCCTCTAACCCCTGCATCTTTCCCTGCCCGAGGAGCCATGATGATGCGGGTGAAAAGCTCTTTTTCCCTCTCTGGACAGCACCATTTCTCTCTCTCAACCTCCCTCCTCACTCCAGTGGATCCCCAGGGCATCCAATGCCATTGTCACGTTGTTTACTCCCCCTTGCAGCTGCCAGACACAAGTGGGCGCGTGAAGACGCGAGAAAAAGCCGTGGGTGCCGGCCATTTGCGCGCTTTGGAGCACGTCAGCGTGCTCCCGACCGTTGACGCCGCGTCCCCCGACCGCCTCGAGCCTCCCCCTCGCGCCAGTCGAGGTGCCTCGACGTCCGCAACACGCCACCGTGCAGGCCCCCTCCTTTCCCTCTCTCTCTCACCTCCTGCGGTGCGTGCCCAGAGCCGCCCGGCTCGGCCAATGCCGGCCTCGCCTGTGAGCACCGAGCCTCGCCCCGCTCCTCCTCTCTCTTCCTGACACCCTACCCTACACCCACGAGCGCCGCAGACAGCCCCGAGCCTCCTCCCGTGGCCACCACGACCATTTCCATGGGTGCTCGTAGGCCACGTCCACGGTGAGCCGTGGCTTCGCCATATAAGGCCGCCCCTGACGTCCCTCTGGAGCTCCTTTGACCTCTCTCTCCCCTGTGAACCCCATGGACCAACCTGCACCTCCTCTCGTGCCCACCTGCTCCTTCCATGGCCGGAGTGCCGCCGTCGGTCTCCGCCCAAATTCCCGCAACCCGAAGCCTCCCCGCCCCTCCTTTGGCCACCATTAGAACCGCAGATGAACGACAAAGCTCTCCCCATCTTCATTTTGTCCCCTCTGTGGCTGCAGCGCCATGCCCAAACCTCACCGTCGCCTTCGTCCGCCGTGGGTGGTGCACCGCCCGCATCCGACCACCCCTGCCTCCGTGGAGCACCTCGTCGGATGCGCCGCTCTCCCCTGAGGCCCGCCCGGTGTCTTTGGGCGTCACCGGAGGTGACCGGAGCCATCGGAACGGGCGCCGGTGGCGCCGGCCGCCTCCTCTGCCTCCTTCGTCACAGCGGGAGGAGGAGGCGACCTCGGGTGGACCTCGCAGTCGGTGACCCCGTCAGCGGGTCCCTCCGTTTAAGTGGAGGCGCCCTGGGCAAATACGCCTCCGGCGTGGACCCTGCGCGTGTGTGGCTCAGCCGATGGGCCGGCCCAGTTGCGCCTCGACGCTAAACCTCGCCTAGCGCGCGCCACCGCCGCCCAGATTTGGCCCATTTAGGTAAATCCCTCTCCTTTTTATTTTTCTGTAGACTTGTAAAATCCATAAACAATTCAAATGGACTCCAAATTTGATGATTCAAATTTCTAGTGACTCTATAAATCATGATCTACCTGGTGGTGCAACATGCACATTTTTCCGAGACCTTTTCTTCACAAATATTTATCAAATCCTATTTTTCCTATTTACATGATGAACTTTAGAAAATCACAGAGAGCTCAAACTTGATCCAGATGCCATGATTCAAATTCCTAGATGCTTCTAAGTTCATAACTTAGTTTATGAACATTTTTCTTAATACTTTCTGTACCCCACAAAATAATGAGCCATTTCTTCATGTTTGTCAACTTTGCAAATCCATAGAATATTCATTTGAACTCCAAATCCAGTGAAACCAAATCCTAGATGCTTCTAAAATCATCCTTTGTTAAATGGGTATCTTTGCTCATTTTCCAAAAATATAATTCTGTACACTTCTTGCAAATCCATAAACCCCTTGATTCCATCATATTGAAATGTTCAGAGATATCCACTGATCCAATTCCAATGAAACCACTCTGGTTGTTTTTCATATAACCAGAGATGTCCTAGAAAAGTCAAATTAATATTTTTAGAGCTCTTTTATTTTCTGCCTTGTTGTGTTGCTTATTATGATTGTTTCCGACGTTAGTTGACGAAGTAGAAGGAGTATTTGGAGAAGGACCAGAAGATTTCAAGACTCTGATGAATCAGGCAAGCATCCCTTTGACCATGACACCCCTTTTGTTCACCGGTACCCTTTTTCCGATTGCATGATGATGAAATATGGCGGTGGTAAACTTGTGGTGAACCACCCATGCTGCATACCCCTACTCGTGTCCTTACCTTGTTCATGATTGCATTTTCAAGAAACTAGTTGCTGCCTAATGATGCATGTGTACCATGAACTCTTCGTGGTTACAATCTTTCAAAAACCCCATCGGGTGCCCCTAATGCCCTTGGGAGTGTTGAACTAAGGTCACCACTTGAGGAAGAAGTGGTGTACCGAAGAGAGCTTTTGGAGTTTGTGTGTGTAAAACGATGGATTAGATTTATGTGTGATTACCGTCCCAACCAAACATGTGCAACCACTCTACCCCTTTATGGGACGGGGCATTATTGATTACTTAGGCTGATACTAGCATGGTGCCCACATTACTAGTGACGGGGTGACTTGAGGTCACTCTCGGACGGGTCGTGCTTGGATAGGCGGCCATGACTGTTTTCACAGGCACCGGACACACCGTTGGTCCCTTCGTATGCGTAATAATGCGAAAAGGGCAGAGTCCCACGATCTTTTTCTTATACACGAGGGCCGTGTATCAACGAGTGGACCCTATGTTCGTGTCGTCTAGGGAAAGGTAATGATCGGGTGCTTCCCAGTACTTGAGGTAATCAAGGGATCGTGGATGACACCAAAGCTTCCCGGATCTTGTGGGTAAAGTGCACAACCTCTGCAGAGTGTCAAACTATTCGAATAGCCGTGTCCACGGCCATGGACAGATTGGGAGGTGCTACTTAAACTATGTCCGTAAATTTTACAACTCGATGCATGTGTGTGTGGAAAGGAACTATTTGTGTCAAGGTGGTGACTTGACATGTTGAATGGCATGGCATTGATTCAAACTGTATTTATGTTGATATCTCTAACCTGTTCTCAAGGTTACCCAAGTTCATTGAAGCATATCTCACCAATTGTTAGGACATCCCAACTAGCTCGAAGCTAGGTTGCTTACTTGTTGTACAATTGCATTGTTACTTTGAACCTAATCATGGGTTGCTTGCGAGTACATTCAAAGTACTCATTGGCTTGCCACTAGTTATTTTATTGGCCAGGCACGAAAGACAAGGCATACTGAAGAGTTCTTTGGTGACGATCGTGCGAGCTAGGACGCTTTCCCAGTCAGAATGCCTGTAGGGTTAAGGCTGATGGCATGGGTCCAAGTTATCGATTTAAGATTTCCGCTGCGATGTTATACTCAAGACTTGACCATAATGGTCCTACTTGTGTAATACGGTATGTATGGATGTAAGCCTCTTGATATTCAGCTTCTGTGTGTTCAGTGAGCATTGATCTCTGGGTTCACTGTACACGTGCATTCGGTGATCACGACTTATGATTCGGGGTCCCCACAGAGGATAGTTCAACAAACCCTGTTGCATACAAGTAATCAAAAACAAAAGTATTAATATGGTATGCATATGTGGCAATCAGTTTGTATATCACAAGGAGAAGCTTCTGGCGTAAGCAACCAATCTCCCTCGCAAGCTACCAGAGAAGCTTCCACTGCAAGGTTCCACTATCTTCCTCAGTGTGATATATGGATGGCTTCTCGTGCAAGGTTCTGTCTTCTGCAGTAAGCAACCACAAAAGCTTCCGGCATAAGGTACCGAGTCCTCCCCCAGCAAGTCTTTAAGGGGGGAAGCTTCTGAAGCACAATACCCAGCCTTCCTCGGCATGGTACTATCGATGGCTTCTAGCATTAGCCATCCAGCCATCCTCACTACAACATTGGGACAAGATATCGCACTGTGAATTGGCAGCATCTGGCCGTGTATCACAAGTAACAAATCTGCAACAGTTTGGTCAGAAGCAAGAATCAGTCAGAACACAAGTCTGCCTCGGGGATCAGATTCTCATATATATATATATATATATATATATATATATATATATATATATATATATATATATATATATATATATATATATATATATATATATGAGGTAAAAGGATCCGATAAATGCATGAGGATTGTTAAAATGAGAAAGCCAGTGATACACCGCAGTCTGACAAAGGATTATGAAGATTGACAACAACAGTGAGCTCTATACAAGTACCTGTGAACCTGGAATATGATCCTGATGAGCCCTTGTCTTGTTTTCTCCAGTGACGGCACCACACTTGTGATATGAGCTATTTTAGCTATTCGGGGTGGATGCCGATTTTATTTTCTCTATTCAACAATTGTCAGGAGTTCCGAGCTGCTTTTCGGCCATCTCGTATAGCTGTTGAGTTTCTTTTTGTGACAGTGGGCCTATGCTTTTAGCTACCTTTCGGCTATCTTAGGGAGCTGCCACTTTCTTCTTATCAACCCGGTCTCATGCTCTGAGCTGTTTATCGGCCGTCTTGAGCCGTGGTTGAGTTATTTCAGTAATGTCCTAGATCTGAGTTGTAAAGTCTGTTCTGGTGGCTACTGATTTATTTGCCGATTTCTTGCAAGGGTTCGGATGATCATTTCCCTATGTTCAGAACCTGAGAGGTGATGAACCTGCCATTTAAACGATATCACCATATTAGAAGATGCGGATAAGAGTACGCCTGTCAGAATATTGCACCCGATAGAACCTATGGTCACACGGAAAAACAATATGACCCCGCTCCTTCAGCCAAGGATTCAGACAAGGAAAACAGTAATGAAGGACCAAGACCGGTGATGCGGGTATGAGAATTGTTGCTAGACCCACATGGTGCAGATACCCTAGACAGTATGAGTCAGTATTGATCACCATGGATATTCATCAAAGGGGTCTACTCAATTTGGTAAGGACCCCATAACCAGACAAGCCGCTCAGCCAACAGTATATGCTCAGATTTGTCAGTATCAGATATCTGGGTCTGTGAATCCAGACCATAGGACAATTCAACAGTTCGACTCCAGCAACAATGTTAAAGCATCACACAACCTGTTATGGATATGCCGACAGAATGAATAGTCAGTATGTGGAATAACAGTCTAGAAGCATGTTCCCTAAAGCATGAGAATCATCAGGATATCCTGTCATGAACGAATTTTTTGCTGCAAGATCCCCAGTTAGTCAAATCTGCGGATACCATCACATAAAGCAGCCCTTCATGTTGACCACGACAGGAGACAATCAAATGTTTGGTACAAATTTGATACTCAAGACAGTGGAGCCACCAAACCGATTCGTAACCTCCCATGAGAAAATCAAGATAGTCAGAAGAACAGTTATGATCCACAGCACTGTTTTGGACCTGGAGAACCCGTATTTTGTTAAGTAAACCCAAAGTAGGGAGTAAAAATATTGGGTGCCTACCAGGAAAATTTGGCCACAACTTCATGAAAGGTTGTCAGTGCTGGATGACGCACCCATAGGAACTCACTCTCGATTTGTGAGACAGGCACATATTTCACTCATGGTAATCTCAGCTAAGTCAGCAGATATGAAAATAATTTGAGCCAGTATAAGCATGAGCAAGCAAGGTAAGATGTGTCAGGATGAGGATACTGTGAAGCAAACCACCCCGGAGGCAGACAACCAGTCAGATCAAATCCAGTGGGGAACAATCAATAAGGAAAGAGGATACCCGAGTTAGAAACGGTTTCCTTAAGTCAGATATATTCATACTTGTTCCTTCAGCAACCAAATCTCGAGGACGAGATTTCTTTAAGGGGGGAAGGTTTGTGACAGCCTGATTTTTGGCCCTTTCTTTTTCTTTTGATTTTCTGAGGTTTTTGCTTGAGTTTTCTTTTTTTCCGGGGCTATGTGGTCTGGAAAATGAAGAAGATGGCCTCTTCTTTCCTTCCAGAGTGGCTTGTCATCCTCATATCCATCCCTAGATCTTGCCATTTCCATCTTGGATAAACCCCAATAATCTTTTCCTTGAGAATATTCCTTTTTCTGTTAAAGGAATAACTCAATTTGCCCTAGGTTATGAAGCAACCTATATTTCCATCACTCCAAAAATTCCCAAATAATTCTCATAAATTGTTTGGGTCATATCTTCCTCAAATATGGCAAAATATTTCACTTGTCATGTTTTCCATCATGCTCAAATAATTCATTCCCTATTCTGCCCTAAATAGCACATTGTGAAGCAAGTGTTATTTATCTTTGCCCAATTGACTCCAAACTTCTTGGAAATATTTTCATGTCCATATCATGGCCACATGCCAAAATTCAACTTCATTTTCCTAGTGATTATTTATCAATGATTTTCCAAAGTTTTTGTCCAGAAAGAAACTTTGTGAAGGAGGTACAAGCTAGGCATATCCAAATGCGTTGAAATTTATGCATGACCTCAATATCATCATATCATAGCCCTATACCAAATTTGAGCTCATGTCATGCATCCCTGTGAGCTCATCTTCAATTCTTTGATTATGTCCAAATTTTCAGTTTCTGAAGCAAGTATATGTTATATTGCTTCAATTAAGCTGAAAATTTTCCTAAGCCTTCTCCTATCCATATAACCTATCTCCACAAGATTTAGGCTTATATCATCTAGCCATTTTCGCTCAGGATTTTTCCTATGTTTCTGTCCAGAGAGGTGTCATATGAAGGAAGTACCATTTTGGCTTGGCCAAATGGCATGAAATTTTTATGACACTCTCATATGCCCAAATAACTCATCTACACAAAAATTCAGCTCAATCCCATTTGATACGTGAGTGCTACTTCATGTTTTGTATTTCTGCCCAGTCTGGTGGTTTCTACAGCAACTACTAGCTAAACTCCTCTTCTTGAGCTGACACCTTGCCATCCTAATCACCTTAGTGTGTGATCAAACCCAGTCAAAGATCATCCTTCATATCCAAGTATCTGGTCCTCGGCAAACTCCAAACACCTTGCAGTTCCTTTGTTTTCTTGCTACCTATGATCATATCAGGGATCACTATGCTTGTTTCTCTCCCTCTTAGCATCACCTTCTGCACACCTTGTCTCCCAGACAAGGTTTGACTGATTAGAGCACGGGTAAGTGTCGTGTGCACGCGGTGATAACCGCCCTGGCGTGCATTAAACGCGCCTGTGACCCTTGCCCGGTTATATATAGGCCACCCCGAGCCTTCCCGAGCACCTCATCGGCTCATCCTCGCTCCCAGGACCCCGCCCAACCCCTTCAATCGCTCCCGAAGCCTCTCCTTGACCCCATGGCCGTCGTTTCCGCTGACGACCTCTGCTCAAATCCGAGCAAGACCGAGCCCCTCCCTCACTTCCACCACCACCAGAGGCGTCCACATCCACACTAGATCCACTCCAGCACTCCCCGTACTCCTCCGGTGGCCTCTTGCCAGGAGTTCTTCGATGGTCGAAGCCCTTGTTCGCCGGCATCGAGCCCGTCATCATCTCGGGTCATCCCACCGGCCGTGGATGGGATCTTTGGATGCACCATTGCGCGCTGAATCCATCCATAGCCCGAGCATCGCCGGAGATGCCCTCTAGCACCGGCAATCGCCGTCGGGGCGGGTCTGTCCCCTCGGCCAGGGGCTCCTCGAGCGGGGGTTGAAGATAGTCATGTCGGCAGGCCCCTCCCCGTGCGACCCCACCTGGCAGTGGCTCAAGGCCCGGCCCCGCGCTTGCCAGTGTGGATAAGTGGAGACGGATTCCACTAGAATGCGTCTTCCCTTCTCGAAAGCGCTTTCTCTTCTACTTCACCCCGGAATACGTTTTCGCTTCTGAGAAAGGTACTTCTAGAGGGGGGCGTTCTGTTTTTCCGGCTGAGGGCCTATTTGTGATGCTTTTATTTACAAATGGGTCCCTGGCAGAAAACTATCACATCTTTTTGCTCGTAACTCCGATTGAGGTGAATCTAACGCCCACGTCTTCGTCTCATCGAGCCCGCTGTTCCCATCATTTTCACCATGTTTTGACATACTGAAAATGAACTTGATGCCCTTGCCCTAATCAGCCCCCTTCAAGAGGGAATCTTTTCTGGCGAATCTTTGCGCGCCTTTACCGCACTTCTCCCCGGAGCCTTCTTCATCCCCAGGCAAGCCACAACCACCATTTGCATGATAGCCATGTAGTAGCATTGGTTTTCAACTCGAATCTTAAATAACTGTCTGTTTGTTTTGCTACTACTATTGTTTTTTCGGGTATGCTATGGATCTGTGTTTACTTTCATGATATGTTCTTATGCACCTGGTTATCATATACTAGTTGTTAGTATTTCTGTCGTATGTCTTGTTTGGTAGTATTACATGTTGATGTTGGTCATGTACTTCGGAGCATGACTATCGTCTGCTACCGAGTACCGTGATTATGCATGTTCCTTTGCATCTAACTGGATCTATGCTTCGTGGTAGTATTTTTTGATATGTTCTTGATTAGTATTTTTTGTTGATGCTAGTGGTCATGTTATGCTATGAGTAGTGTTATGCGTGTGATATTCATGTTCGTCAGTATGCCATGCTCATTCAGATATATGATTACATGTGGTTATGCACGATGATTATGTTGCACCTCTATGCTTATGTTGACATACTCATGCATTCTAGTTGCATCATGTTATTTTAATATGACTCGGCTTATTGCATTCATGTTTAACCAGACTTAAATGAACTTGAACAACTATTGGCTGAGTCATGGTGCCACCATATCGAGCTGACCAATGCAACCACATTTGCCTTTTATGGGAAGGTCCTAATTGGGTTTATTGTCATGCCTCTCGCCGGTGCCTCCAACGAGGGAAGGTTATGCGCGGGAGCTACCTGATCAGGTAGGACGACATAAGCCTTGTGTGCCCGTTGTTGTGATTGGTATACCATGTCCCGTTTGGGACCGTTTTTGTTTTGCCATGACGGTGGCCTTTGATGTCTTTGGTAGGCACGGGGCCACCCATGACTTAGCCCAAAGGGGAGTTGGTCGGAGTGGCCGGGAGAGTGACATGGCAGTAGATCAGTTTTGTCGGAACACAGTTGGTCCACTGATACGTCTCCAACATATCTATAATTTTTGATTGCTCCATGCTATATTATCTACTGTTTTGGATGTTATTGGGCTTTATTATCCACTTCTATATTATTTTTGGGACTAACCTATTAACCGGAGGCCCAGCCCAGAATTGCTGTTTTTTGCCTATTCCAGAGTTTCGCAGAAATGGAATATCAAACAGAGTCCAAACGGAATGAAACCTTCGGGAACGTGATTTTTAGGAAGATTATGATCCGGGAGACTTGGACCCTACGTCAAGAAACAAAAGAGGAAGTCACGAGGTAGGGGGCGCGCCCTCCACCCTCGTGGGCCCCCTGTTGCTCCACCGACGCACTCCTTCCTCCTATATATACCTACGCACTCCAAACGTCCGACACGGGCCAAAACCTAATTCCACCTCCGCAACCTTCTGCACTCCACGAGATCCCATCTTGGGGCCTGTTAGGAGCTCATGGGAAGGGGCATCCATCACAGAGGGCTTATACATCAATACCATAGCCTCTCCGATGAAGTGTGAGTAGTTTACCTCAGACCTTCGGGTCCATAGTTAGTAGCTAGATGGCTTCTTCTCTATTTTTGGATCTCAATACAATGTTCTCCCCCTCTCTCGTGGAGATCTATTCGATGTAATCTTCTTTTTGCGGTGTGTTTGTTGAGACCGGTGATCAAGATTATCTATGAACAATACTTGAATCTTTTCTGAATTCTTTTATGTATGATTGGTTATCTTTGCAAGTCTCTTCGAATTATCAGTTTGGTTTGGCCTACTAGATTGACCTTTCTTGCACTGGGAGAAGTGCTTAGCTTTGGGTTCAATCTTGCGGTGTCCTTTCCCAAAGGATGAGGGGCAGCCAGCACGTATTGTATTGTTGCCATCGAGGATAACAGATGGGGTTTTTATCATATTGCATGAATTTATCCCTCTACATCATGTCATCTTGCTTAAGGCGTTACTCTATTTTCATGAACTTAATACTCTAGATGCATGCTTTGGATAGCGGTCGATGAGTGGAGTAATAGTAGTAGATGCAGGCAGGAGTCGGTCTACTTGTCTCGGACGTGATGCCTATATACATGATCATACCTAGATATTCTGATAACTATTCTCAATTCTGTCAATTGCTCAACAGTAATTCGTTCACCCACCGTAAAATACTTATGCTCTTGAGAGAAGCCACTAGTGAAACCTATGGCCCGGGGTCTATCTTCATCATATTAATCTTCCAACACTAAGTTATTCCCTTTGATTTTTACTTTGCTTTATTTCACTTTGCATCTTTATCACAAAAATACCAAAAATATTATCCTATTATATCTATCAGATCTCACTCTCGTAAGTGAGCGTGAAGGGATCGACAACCCCTTATCGCGTTGGTTGCGAGGATTTATTTGTATTGTGCAGGTGCGAGGGACTCGCGCGTATCCTCATACTGGATTGATACCTTGGTTCTCAAAAACTGAGGGAAATACTTACGCTACTGTGCTGCATCACCCTTTCCTCTTAAAGGGAAAACCAACGCAGTGCTCAAGAGGTAGTAAGAAGGATTTCTGGCGCCATTGCCGGGGACGCTTACGCGAAGTCAAGTCAAGATTTGATTGCCCGACAACGAGCCATTTCCGGCGCCGTTGCCGGGGAGTCTACGCAAAAGTCAACATACCAAGTACCCATCACAATCCCATATCTCCCGCATTACATTATTTGCCATTTGCCTCTCGTTTTCCTCTCCCCCACTTCACCCTTTGTGGGGACCCCGACTCATAAGTCGTGATCACCGAATGCACGTGTACAGTGATCCCAGAGATCAATGCTCACTGAACACACAGAAGCTGAATAACAAGAGTCTTACATCCATACATACCGTCTTACACAAATTATGACCATTATGGTCAAGTCTTACATAGATAAAGCCACAAGGGCTGAATACCAAATAAACTTAAGCAGCGTAAATCTTCGTTGATAAGTAGAACCCATGCCATCTGCCTTAACCCTACAGGCATTCTGATTGGGAAACGTCCTAGTTCGCATATTCGTCTCCAAAGAACTCTTCTTCGAACTCCCTGTTCTTCCATGCACAGCCAATTAAATAACCAATGGCAAGCCAATGAGTACTTTGAATGTACTCGCAAGCAACCCATGTTTTGGTTCAAGATACAACAATGTATGATATAGGTAAATTTTTGCAGAAAGCTAGTTTTGAGTGCAAGGACATGTTCAACAACTTGTAAGACATGCATCACGAGAATTCAAGTAACCATGAGGAAAGGTTACAGATATCAACATAAATAGAGAGGGCATCAACCCAACTCAATCATGTCATGTCCTTTGACTTGACCCAAGTAGATCTTCCCACTTATCCAAACACACACACTGGTTTGCAAACATGAGGACGTAGCCCAAGAGCGGTTACCCAACTGTCCTTGAACGTGGACACGACTATTCGAATAGTTTGACACTCTGCAGAGGTTGCACACTTTACCCACAAGATCCGGGGAACTTCCGAATCATCCACGACCCGTGATACCTCAAGTACCCGGGGTAAGCACCCGATCACTACCTTTCCCTAGACGACACTAACAAGGAGTCCACTCGTTGTTCCGTATCCTCACGATGTACATCATACGAGACTCACTCGAGATCGTAACATCTGAGAGGGGACACAACGGTGTATCCGGTGACCTGTGAAAACGGTCATGGCCGCCCTACAGCACGACCCGTCCGAGAGAGAGCACCAACTCTCCCCCGTCACTAGTAATGCGGGCGCCAAGCTAGTATCGACCTATGTAATCAATAATGCCCTTTCCCATACAAGGGTAGAGTGGTTGCGCATGTAAGGTTGGAATAATGGTCGCAACTTAAACCAATCCGTTTTGAAAACAACACACACTTGCCTCGGTACACCACTTCGTCATCAAGTGGCTACCCAACTCATCATCTCCCGCGGGCATAAGTGGCAACCTATGGGGTTTTCTAAAAGTCTTTTGAAAATACTTTGTCTCCATCACCATGCATATCCCCGTCCCTTTTTGCGTAGCACTACTTAGCATCCTATCTACCACCACCGGCATAACCCTCATAAGAAGGTAGGGTCATGCACAATACAAGTATCAACGAGGAAGTACGGTGGCAAACCATCAAAGTAGTTACCACCTCATCATGATTCCGTTGCAACAACAATATGGTGCTATATGACATGCATAAAAAAGGTTTCATAGACATGGTGAAAGGGCTGCTTGCCTGGCTCAACAAAGTCTTCTGGGTCTTCAAAGTCTTCTGGTCCAACTCCTTCGTCAGCAACGCAATCTATAAATGCAAAATAATAACGAGAAAAATAAGGCAATAATAAAACAGAAAAACCAAAGTGCTTTGAGAAATATGTCAACTCATTTTTGTTAAATACTAGGGTGAAAACTAAGAAGGGGAAAATTCCTAGTTTTGGATTTGGAGTATCAGAATAGAAGAAATGGATTTTCAGAGGGGTTTAAATATATTCAAATTTGAATTTAAATATGAACCGTACATAAAAGTCGGTTGGAGATGAATGAAAGTTATACCATTAAATAGGTGGGATTTTTAAAAGATTTTAGGAACTGGAATTATTGCATTTGGATTAGTATTTAATCCTGTAGAATTTCTACAGTTTGACAGAAAAGAAAAAGGGGAAGGGGCACTGACCTGCGGGCGAGAAACGACCCTTGAGGCAGCGGTCCCGGCCGAAGCGCAAGCGTCGTGCAGATTTTTAAACTAACGGGCGGGGCCCGACGTTAGTGAGAGAGGGCGCGGGAGAGGGAGAGGATAGAGAGGCTGACGGGCGGGGCCCCTTGTCAGGGTCGTCATCAGCCCTCGTCCGACGGCGGCGAGGCTTACCGGCGACGATGCAGGGCACGACGAGCTTGGCCAAGGGCAGGGACGGACTCAGCGTGGCGTCGCTGTTCGGGTGGAGGTGGAACCAGTCACCAAAGTGGCCTGGTTTGCCGGCGACGAGGTCACGCGGCGGAGGGGCGTCGACCGGCGGCGGTTTCGGCCGTTTCCGGCAGCTACAAAGAGGGGAAACAAGGGGGAAAGGATCAGAGAGCTTCAGGGGTTCCAGATCGAGAGGAAAGAGGGCCGGGACAGCACAGACCTCACGAACTCCGAGCGAAGCGGGCGGCTTCGAGCTCGATCTCGAGCTCGGGGAGCTCTAGAGAGGAACTGGGGTGCAGGGGGATGATTTCGTGGTGCAGAGAGCGAGTGGTGAGGAGAGGAGAGCTCGGGGAGGCCCTTAAATAGGCGGGCGACGGTCCATCGAGGACCCGTGCGCCGGCGAGCCTGCTGCGGTTGCTACGGGTCATGGGGGCACGCGCGGGCGTGTCTGGGTGCTCGTGGGGTTGGTCTAGGGCGAGGGGAGAGAAGAGAGGGAAAGCGGGGGCTGTGGCACCACAGTGTGTGGCAGCTCACCAGTGCGCTCGAGGCTGACAAGCGTGAGGTGGTGAGGGAGAGAGGAGGGAGAAGGAGGAGGGGGACAGAGGCGTGGCGCGTCGCAGATGTCGAGGCGCATCGTCGGGCACGCTGGGGAGGCCCGAGGTGGCCGGAGGCGGTAGGAAGGGTGCGGCTACAGTGCGGGAGCACATTGTAGCGCGCTCCAGAGCGTGCAAATGGCTGGCATGCCATTTTTTTTAGCAAGGTGGGCATGGCCAAGCATGTCTGGTAGCTCTAGGGGAACGTAAAGAAGTGGGAGATGGCCTTGGATGCCCTGGGTGGCCAGTAGGAGAAGAGTGGGGTTGATAGAGAGGGGGAAATGGGCTGTCTAGAGAGAGAAAGTGGGGGTTTACCCCTCCAATAATTGAGCTATGGATTTGCCATTGTTACTGGAGGTGCAAGGGGACTAGGAGGGGCTGTGATAAAAAGTGGAACTCTTGGAGATTAGTGGAAGAGCCCCAAACAGGGTTTTTAGTTAGCATGTAGAAGGTGTTTGATGTGGTTTTGGGGTACTTGCACTAATTTACTTCTTGTGGCACTTGGCAGGGGTGTTTTTCATGACAAAATGACAAGGTAAAAGGAAGATGAGCTCATTTCGAAGAGTTTTCTAATGAAACTTTGGCAAACCCTAGAAATTAGCAAAAATGAACTTGTGTAGATCTAGTTGAGCAAACCACTTCTCCTTGATGCACCACTTGGTGTAGTGGCCTCATTTGGTCATGTGAACATGCTCACAAAAGTTGGGGTCAAGGAGAGAAGTTTGGTAGTACAAAGTTGTTCTAATTTGATCCTTATCAGAGAGGGTTTTGGGGCATTTTGGTGAACCAAAATGACCTTGGTTTGCATGAGGCTTTGCAAGGAGATTACAATATGCATTTGTGACTTGCTGGATTTTCCTTGGATTTTTATGAAAATGTTTCCTGTAGAAATATTTCAAATCCTTGAAATGGGCAGAAATAGTTTTGGGAGGTTTTGTCCAATATTTTGAACATGACCATGTGTTGAAACTCTTATATATGGGAAATATATGCCCACTGAGTTTTCCTGATTTTTGTCAAATATTTTTAAAACCATAAAATAATTTTTCCCCATTAAAGACCATTTCTGGCCTTAAGAAAAAGCTTTTAAATAAAATAGGAAAATAACTTTTAAAATTATATTTTTGTGATTTATGGGAATCCTATATCTAATAGGTTTCAAATATACCCTTTGAAATATTTTTCATACCCCAAATCAAGTACTTGCAGTGCAAACCTCAATTCAAGGGTTTTTGGAAAACTAATTTTTGAAAATACTATTTGGCCAAATTATTTTTGTAAGAAAATACTATATTGCACTATACACATGGCATGATCATTGGGCAGGATTTTGGGGCAAAGAGATGAAGTACAGAAGGTGGAGTAGTTGACTTTAAAGAGCACTTGAAAATCACAGAGAGAAAACCAACACCAACATAAAAAGCCAAATAATGCAAAAGTTTTTGTTGGTCCAAATTTTTATGCTTTGTTAATGCAAATGAAATGTTACAAAATGCAGGGTGTGACACCCTTGCCGTTTTATTCGCCCTCTCTTTTTCCGTTCGCCTCTTTTTCGCTTGCTTTTTGTTCGCTCGTGTGTTGGATTGCTTGCTTGCCACGATGGCTCAAGATAATACCAAATTATGTGACTTTACCAATACCAACAATAATGATTTCCTTAGCACTCCGATTGCTCCTCTTACCGATACTGAATCTTGTGAAATCAATGCTGCTTTGTTGAATCTTGTCATGAAAGATCAATTCGCCGGCCTTCCTAGTGAAGATGCCGCTACTCATCTAAATAGCTTAGTTGATTTGTGTGATAGCAAAAGAAAAAATATGTTGATAATGATATTGTTAAACTGAAGCTATTTCCTTTTTCGCTTAGAGATCGTGCTAAAGCTTGGTTTTCGTCTTTGCCTAAAAATAGTATTGATTCTTGGAACAAGTACAAAGATGCTTTTATCTCTAAGTATTTTCCTCCTGCTAAGATCGTCTCTCTTAGAAACGATTATATGAATTTTAAGCAACTTGATCATGAACATGTTGCACAAGCTTGGGAGAGGACGAAATTAATGATACGTAATTGCCCTACTCATGGTTTGAATTTGTGGATGATTATACAAATTTTTTATGCCGGATTGAATTTTGCTTCTAGAAATATTTTAGATACGGCCGCGGGAGGCACTTTTATGGAAATCACTTTATGAGAAGCTACTAAACTCCTAGATAATATTATGGTTAATTATTCTCAATGGCACACTGAAAGATCTACAAATAAAAAAGTGCATGCGATAGAAGAAATTAATGTTTTGAGTGGAAAGATGGATGGACTTATGAAATTATTTGCTAGTAAGAGTGTTTCCTCCGATCCTAATGATATGCCTTTGTCTACTTTGATTGAGAATAATAATGAATCTATGGATGTGAGTTTTGTTGGTAGGAATAATTTTGGTAACAATGCGTATAGAGGAAACTTTAATCCTAGGCCTTATCCTAGTAATTCCTCTAATAATTATGGAAATTCCTACAACAACTCTTATGGAAATTTTAATAAGATGCCCTCTGAATTTGAGACCAGTGTTAAAGATTTTATGAATTCGCAAAAGAATTTCAATGCTTTACTTGAAGAAAAATTGCTTAAAGTTGATGAATTGGCTAGGAACGTTGATAGAATTTCTCTTGATGTTGATTCTTTAAAGCTTAGATATATTCCTCCTAAGCATGATATCAATGAGTCTCTCAAAGCCATGAGAACTTCCATTGATGAATGCAAAGAAAGAACCGCTAGGATGCGTGCTAAGAAAGATTGCTTTATAAAAGCATGTTCTTCAAATTTTTGTGAAAACAAAGATGAAGATTTAAAAGTTATTAATGTGTCCCCTGTTAAATCTTTGTTTTGCAATATGAATCTTGATAATGATGGGACTGAATATGATCCACCTTTACCTAGAAGGCGTTCCAAAAATTCGGAGTTTTTAGATCTTGATGCTAAAATTGATAAAAGTGGGATTGAAGAAATCAAAACCCTAGATGTTGCTAAACCAACTATTTTGGATTTCAAGGAATTTAATTATGAAATTTGCTCTTTGATTGACTGTATTTCCTTGTTGCACTCCGTGCTAAATTCTCCTCATGCTTATAGTCAAAATAAAGCGTTTACTAAACATATTTTTGATGCGTTGATGCAATCTTATGAAGAAAATATTGAGTTGGAAGTTTCTATCCCTAGAAAACTTTATGATGAGTGGGAACCAACCATTAAAATTAAGATTAAGGATCATGAGTTTTATGCTTTAGGTGATTTGGGTGCTAGTGTCTCCACTATTCCCAAAACTTTGTGTGATTTGCTAGGTTTCCATGATTTTGATGATTGCTCTTTAAACTTGCACCTCGCGGATTCCACTATTAAGAAACCTATGGGAATAATTAATGATGTTCTTATTGTTGCAAATAGGAATTATGTGCCCGTAGATTTTATCGTTCTTGATATAGATTGCAATCCTTCATGTCCTATTATTCTCGGTAGACCTTTCCTTAGAACAATTGGTGCAATTATTGATATGAAGGAAGGGAATATTAGATTCCAATTTCCATTAAATAAAGGCATGGAACACTTCCCTAGAAATAAAATAAAGTTACCATATGAATCTATCATGAGAGCCACTTTTGGATTGCCTACCAAAGATGACAATAGCTAGATCTATCCTTGCTTTTATGCCTAGCTAGGGGCGTTAAACGATAGCGCTTGTTGGGAGGCAACCCAATTTTATTTTAGTTTTTTGCTTTTTGATTCTGTTTAGGAATAAATATTTTTTCTAGCCTCTGGTTATATGTGTTTTTATGTTTTAGTTAGTGTTTGTGCCAAGTTAAACCTATAGGATCTTCTTGGATGATAGTTATTTGATCTTGCAGAAATTTCCAGAAACTTTCTGTTCACGAAAACAATTGTTAAAAATCATTAGAACGTGATAAAATAGTGATTCGAATTGCTGATGATCAATAAACAAATTGCCTAGGTCTTCCTATTTTGGATTATTTTTGGGAGTTCGAGAAGTTTGCGTTAGTTACAGATTACTACAGATTGTTCTGTTTTTGACAGATTCTGTTTTTCGTGTGTTGTTTGCTTATTTTGATGAATCTATGGCTAGTAAAATAGTTTATAAACCATAGAGAAGTTGGAATACAGTAGGTTTAACACCAATATAAATAAAGAATTATTTCATTACAGTACCTTGAAGTGGTCTTTTGTTTTCTTTCGCTAACGGAGCTCACGAGATTTCTGTTGAGTTTTGTGTTGTCAAGTTTTGAAGTTTTGGGTGAAAGATTTTTGATGGATTATGGAACAAGGAGTGGCAAGAGCCTAAGCTTGGGGATGCCCATGGCACCCCCAAGATAATCTAAGGACACCAAAAAGCCAAAGCTTGGGGATGCCCTGAAGGCATCCCCACTTTCGTCTACTTCCATCGGTAACTTTACTTGGAGCTATATTTTTATTCACCACATGATATGTGTTTTGCTTGGAGCGTCTTGTATGATTTGAGTCTTTGATTTTTAGTTTACCACAATAATCCTTGCTGTACACACCTTTTGAGAGAGCCATACATGATTTAGAAATTATTAGAATACTCTTTGTGCTTCACTTATATCTTTTGAGTTATATAGTTTTGCTCTAGTGCTTCACTTATATATTTTAGAGAACGGTGGTGGATTTGTTTTATAGAAACTATTGATCTCTCATGCTTCACTAAGATTATTTTGGGAGTCTTAAATAGCATGGTAATTTTCTTAAATAATCTTAATATGCTAGGTATTCAAGAATAGTAAAAACTTTCTTGTGAGTGTGTTGAATACTAAGAGAAGTTTGATGCTTGATGATTGTTTTGAGATATGGAGGTAATAATATCAAAGTCGTGCTAGTTGAGTAGTTGTGAATTTGAGAAATGCTTGTGTTGAAGTTTGCAAGTCCCGTAGCATGCACGTATGGTAAACGTTATGTAACAAATTTGAAACATGAGGTGTTCTTTGATTGTCCTCCTTATGAGTGGCGGTCGGGGACGAGCGATGGTATTTTCCTACCAATCTATCCCCCTAGGAGCATGCGCGTAGTGCTTGGTTTTTGATGACTTGTAGATTTTTGCAATAAGTATGTGAGTTCTTTATGACTAATGTTGAGTCCATGGATTATACGACTCTCACCCTTCCATCATTGCTAGCCTCTTCGATGCACTGCATTGCCCTTTCTCACATTAAGAGTTGGTGCAAACTTCACGGTGCATCCAAACCCCGTGATATGATACGCTCTTTCACACATAAACCTCCTTATATCTTCCTCAAAACATCCACCATACCTACCTATTATGGCATTTCCATAGCCATTCCGACATATATTGCCATGCAACTTTCCACCATTCTGTTTATCATGACACATTCATCATTGTCATATTGCTAACCCACAATTATAGGGGATCGCAACAGTTTTTGAGGGTAGAGTATTCAACCCAAATTTATAGATACGACACAAGGGGAGCCAAAGAATATTTGAAGGTATTAGCAGCTGAGTTGTCAATTCAGCCACACCTGGAGATTAATTATCTGCAACAAGTAATCAGTCGCACGGTAATATGATAGTTTTGATAGTAGTAACAGCAGCAACGATAACAGTAGCAGTGATAGCAGTAATTTTGTAGCAAGTGTAACAGTGATGACAGCAGTAGTAACTTAGCAGAACAATATAAGATAAATTCGTAGGCATTGGATCGGTGACTTGTTGGATGATATTCATCATGTGACAGTTATAACCTAGGGCGATACGACACTAGCTCCGGTTCATCGATATAATGTAGGCATGTATTCCATAAATAGTCATACGTGCTTTATTAAAAGAACTTGCATGACATCTTTTGTCCTACCCTCCCGTACAAGGGTCCATATTGGAAACTAAGGGATATTAAGGCCTCCTTTTAATAGAGAACCGGAACAAAGCATTAACACATAGTGAATACATGAACTCCTCAAACTACGGTCATCACCGGGAGTGGGCCCGGTTGTTGTCACTCCGGGGTTGCCGGATCATAACACGTAGTAGGGGACTATAACTTGAAAGATCAGATCTAAGACATGGATATAATGATGATAACAAGTACGGTTCAGATCTGAGTTCATGGCACCCGGGCCCCAAGTGACAAGCATTAAGCATAGCAAAGTCATAGCAAAATCAATCTAAGAACAAAGTGGATACTAGGGATCAAGCCCCAACAAAACTAACTCGATTACATGATGAATCTCATCCAACTGGCATCACCGTCGGTGTCAAAACCGGTGGATCTCGGGTAGGGGGTCCCGAACTGTGCGTCTAGGATCTATGGTAACAGGAGACAGGGGACGCGATGTTTACCCAGGTTCGGGCCCTGTCTATGGAGGTAATACCCTACTTCCTGCTTGATTGATCTTGATGAATATGAGTATTACAAGAGTTGATATACCACGAGATCGTAATGGCTAAACCCTAGAAGTCTAGCCTATGTGAATATGGTAATGAGTATATCCCCTATCCGGACTATGCTCTCCGGTTTATATAGGCACCGGAGAGATCTAGGGTTACATGGGGTCAGTTACATAGGAGGAAATCTTCATAATTGGTCGCCTAGCTTGCCTTCCACGCCAAGTAGAGTCCAATCCGAACACGGGTATAGTCTTAGGCCTTCGTGTCTTCACAGCCCATTAGTCCGGCCCACTAGATAACAGGTCGGACGCTCAAGACCCCTTACTCCAGGACTCCCTCAGTAGCCCCTGAACCTGGCTTCAATGACGAGGAGTCCGGCGCGCAGATTGTCTTCGGCATTGCAAGGCGGGTTCCCCTTCTTCCAAACTCCAAGATAGTCTTCGGACGCGATGATTGTATCCGGACCTGTTACACACCATGCAAAACCGCAGAGAGAATATTTTTTTTACATGAGTCCCATCCGCTGACAGCTTTCTGCAATGTGACATTACGTCCGTTCGGTCATAATTTTGAACCGTTTGTCCCACGTTTCAAGATGCGGTTGCTATTGGCACGTCTTGTAGCCCTTTCGTCCTTGAGCTCCAGCGCCCAAGCTTTAGCTTTTCCCTCATAGAAAGTACTTTGAAGATGTCCGGATCCGGAGCTGGAGGTAAGTGGATGACCTCTTCTGCCAAGAAGAAGGATATCAAGGAGCTCCGGGAGGCTGGATATCTGGCCAAAGAGATCGCTCATCGACTCCCGACCAAGGGACATATCGTCCACACTCCCGAGCCCAACGAGAGGGTTGTGTTTCTTACACATTTCGTCCGCGGGCTTGGGTTCCCTCTTCACCCACTCGTCCGCGGGTTGATGTTTTACTATGGGCTGGATTTTCATGACCTAGCACCCAACTTCCTCCTCAAAATTTCGGCGTTTATCATTGTTTGTGAGGCTTTTCTCCGCATCCCGCCTCACTTCGGCCTGTGGCTGAAGACCTTCAATGTGAGGACGAAAGTAGTGCGTGGTCAACAAGCAGAGTGCGGAGGCGCTATGGTGGGCAAGATGCCCAACGTCACCTGGCCCAAAGGTTCGTTTGCGGAGACGGTGAAGAGGTGGCAATCCGGGTGGTTCTACATCACCGAGCCGCGCGACGCTGATTGGTTGGCGGCCCTCGAATTTCGATCCAGAATCCCGATGCGGCTCACCTCCTGGCAAGAGAGGGGCCTAACCTGGGTCCCTCGGACGAGCTGACTGGGCTCCAGACGTGCATCCAGAACATGATAGAAAGGAAAATCAAGCTCGCCAACATGGTCCAGGTCATGCTTGGTCGTCGGGTCCTTCCGTGCCAACGCCGAACTTGTAAATTGTGGGAGTTTGAGCCGGCCAAGCACCAGGCGCTACTGGAGCTCTTCGGCACGACACACGAAGAAATATGGAAGGTGCTCTTCAAGGCCGGCGAGACGCCACCGCCTACGACCGAAGACCGCGGGCATAGCCTAAAGCGCCAGCCCAGCCTGGTCAGTTCCTTTAATGCTTTCAAGGAGTATCCCCTACTAACATATTTTGAGAGGAAATTTAAGCTTCCTTCCCCTATTTTCAGGCCTGGATTAAGTTGGCCGAGGAGATTAACTGTCTGGCTCCGCTGACCGAGGACCAAGAATTTCCATTATTGGAGAAGATGTTGTTCCCTGCACCTTATGAGGTGCCGGAGAAGACGGCTAAGAAGGCGTCCCAAGGGGCCAAGAAGGGACTTCGCCAGAGAAGCACTCCGGACGAGACGTCCGGAAGCGAGACTTCCTCTTCGTCCGCTGATGACGGCGATGAAGAGGAAGAAGAAAACGACCCCCCACCTGAAGCGGGGAGGAAGAAGAGAGCGGCCCCCACAAGCCCGGAGGCGAAAATGCCTAAGAGGGTTAAAGGCTCCCTCGCGGATAACTCCGCGTGGGATGTTGACAGCAGTCCGGAATGATCTCGCCGGACTAGGCCTCGGGCCGCTTCGTAAGTACCAGAATTCGCAAACGTCTGGCTTTTCCAGTTTGTAATATTGACATATTCTAAACTTTGTCCTTGCAGTCTGGCGCGCGATGGCTCTCCGCGATCCTCGACAGAGGATTCGCTGGACACAGAGGAGATGGCTAGCATGGCTCCGCCACCTGCTCATTCCATCTCACCCAAGGGTGATGACGAGGCGGTGTCGAAAAAGACCTGCCCAAGCTGGGGGGAGGTTCCAGAGATCATCGGGGTGACGCCCCAGGATGACTCCTCGGACGCCGGACACATGGGGGAAAAACCCCCATGAGGATTGGTGATGGGGCCCGAGTTCACTTTGGCCCTCAGCCAGCTACCATTTCGGAAATCTATATGGCTCCGGGGTCCAGCAAACGGCATTCCCCACCAGGAGGGGGTGTGCCTGTTCCACCGGTGAACTCTGTCCAACCAGAGGCACCAGATAATCTGCTGGAGGCGCTACGAGGCGCCTCTATCGTGGATGAACATCGTGTCCTTATGGACATGGTAATAGAGAAGGTTCAGTCCGTTAAAAGCGGACTGGCCGAAGCCTGCACTAGCCTTTTAACGGGCTTTGAGGTAAGTAATGTGATTATAGGAAAAATATCACATTATAGACAAGAGCCTCGATACTGCTTGGTGTTCGGGAAGAAAAGCCGAATAGAGGATCAAAAAATCGCAGGAGTCTAACCTGAGTTGTCTATGTGAATAAGCAGGTATAGCTGCAGGTTGCCACTGCTCATGCTGTGAAGGTCTCCGAACTGAAGCAGAAATTGGAGCGGGCCGAGTAGGAGCTCGGCCGCGTGAAGAAGTAGTTGGAGGATAGCCAAGGTATGCAATAACCTGTGGGTACATTTCGAAAACAAATGAATAGTCCGACTGCGCTAAAGTGTCATAAACTTTATTAGGGGCCACGACCGAGGTGGCAACTCTGAAGAAGGCGCTAGCCGAGGCCGAGGACAAAGCGGCCAAAGAGCGCGTCTCGCGCGAGAAGCACGAGGGCCGGGTTGGCGAGGCGCAGCAATAGCTCCAGGGCACGATAGAAAGATTTGAGGCCCTGGAGCGCAATTGTAAGGCGTAAGAGTCCAAATTGGTGAAGGCTCGCCAGAGCACTCAGGATGCGCGAGCCAAAGCCCAGAGCGCCCTCTAGGAAATTGAGATGTCCAAGAAGATTGCGGCGGGTAAGTTCTTCACTGTCGGATTTCGGGTTCCGGCAGACCCTCTAGGTTCGAACTCTGGGGTGCACGTGGAGATCTCACCCCTACCTGCATGCACCTCGTCGCCTCGCAAGGATCTAAACTACACAAAGAGCAACACAAGGGACACAAGGTTTATACTGGTTCGGGCCACCATTGTGGTGTAATACCCTACTCCAGTGTGTGGTGTGGTGGATTGCCTCAGGGGCTGATGACGAACAATACAAGGAAGAACAGCCTCGCGAGGGCTTGTTCTTGGCCGGTGCGATGAACTACTAGGGGGAGTTCGGTCGCTCTCTCTCTCTCTCTAGATTGCTTGACCTCTAGCTCTGTTCTGGATTCCGGATCCCTCTACCCTGTGGGAGGCTAGTCCTATTTATAGGCAGAGGCCCTAGGCCTCTTCCCAAATATTGAGCGGGAAGGGCGCCAACAATTGGACATTTTGAAGGGGAACATCTAGTACACTTATCCTGACTAAAGTTGGTCCTCGCTTTGTCAAAGGCTCGATGGTGACGCCTTGCTTGGGCTCCACAATGACCTCCTTCCTGCCGTTGTGATGGTCTTGGTCTTGTTGCACCAAATGGTTGCCTTTGCTTGATGCTCTCGCCTGGGCTTGCCTCCTTTGCACCAAAGAGGAAATGAGGACATCACTGCTGGCCGGGCGCCTCCTGGCGCCCTCGGTCGTCATGGCTTGCATCATAGGCACCTCGTGAGGTACCCCGCCTTGATCTCCCCGCCTCCTTGCGAGCCAGCCTGACGAGGCCGTGCCTGAGGAAGCTTCTTGTCGTCCGCCCCGCGAGGGTTGGCCCCTCGCGAGGGTCTTGAGCTTGTGCTGATGAAGATGGGCCGTCTTTGGGCCACCCTTTGAGCCATGCCGCAGGCCGCAGTGCAAGTCTGGGTACCCCTGCTCCCGCAACGCCGACAAGAGCCCCGGCCCAAGGCGCGCTGGACTTGGCTTAGCAGAGAAGCGAAGGGGCAGTCAGTGCGTCATGGGCCCTAACAGCTCATGACCTCGGGCGCCGCGTGGCGGTTTGATTGGACGTGGGCGTCCCTGTTCCCCCACGGCTCCTTATTTTGCTCCCAGCTAGACGGACCCGTGGTTGCACACAGTCATCCCTCTCCTCGCCACTCGACCGTCTCCTACTCTTCCTCCTCTCGAGCTCTAGTCTCCGCTTCCAATCCAATCTCGAATCCTCCCCCTTCCTGTCACCATGGCTCCGACGAAGAAGGGGAAAGGGAAAGAGCATGTGCCTCCGCCCCGCTCGCCATCGCCGACGGCTCCTGCTGTCGATCGGTCGATCATACTCAACCGAGAAGGCTTGGACAAGGTCAGTTCTGCCCTCGCCACTATCTTCAACGAGTGCGGGAGGACGATGGTCTGGCCTGCGTCTCACTTCTCCATTGACAGAATAGTCACCGAGGTCCGGTACTTCACCGACGCCCTGTGGGCGGGACTAGTTCCCCCGCTCCAATTTCTTCAATGCTGTGCTTTCCCATTACCAGATCCATATGATGCATTTGGGTCCTGAATCCATTACTCTTCTTGCCGCTTTCGCCTTTGTCTGCGAGGCAATGATGGGCATCCCTCCTTTAGTTGCCTTGTTGCGCCACTTCTTCTCTTTGCGCCTCATCGACCCCACCCAATGCTCGGGGTGCGTGAGCTTCATTGCCGCACCAGAAACAACGGCTTCAGGGATTGATATCAGCCTTCCTCCGCCCGCGTCTGGGTTCCACGAGCGGTGGCTGTATGTGGATGTCGGGGTGCCCAGCCCCCTGCTTTCGGAGCCAACATTGCCCGCTATCCCCAATTCAGGGTGGGGCCAGGAGACGCTCACGAGCCCCCGGCTCGTCTTCTTCTGGCATCGCTTCGCGTACTTGAGGGCGCTTGGCGTGACGGCACCCAAGGTGGTGAATGAGTTCCTCCTATGCCGCATTGCCCCTCTCCAGCACCATTCCCACCAGATGTGGGCCTTCGGCGGGCGTGAGGACCGCATGAGGCTCCAGGAGGAGGACCTGACGCCTGAAGTGCTGAGGAAGGTTCTCATGATCCTGACTGGGGACCCTTCCCCTGGCAGCATCCGGCAAGGGGGTGCTTTGTTGTACCTTTGCTCGAACAGGGGTGACTTCGTGAAGCAGATGCCCAGCTTCGACGAATGGGGGCTGCACCCCGCAGGCCTCATGGGACCTCGCGAGAACCCAGTTGTGGTGACTGCCCTTCCAGTTGCCCACGGCGGTCCTTCCTCGAGTGGTGGAGCAGGGAGGTGTCGGTGCCAAAACCGGCGGATCTCGGGTAGGGGGTCCCGAACTGTGCGTCTAGGCGGATGGTAACAGGAGACAAGGGACACGATGTTTTTACCCAGGTTCGGGCCCTCTCGATGGAGGTAAAACCCTACTCCTACTTGATTAATATTGATGATATGGGTAGTACAAGAGTAGATCTACCACGAGATCAGAGAGGCTAAACCCTAGAAGCTAGCCTATGGTATGATTTTTGTTCGTCCTATGGACTAAAACCCTCCGGTTTATATAGGCACCGAATAGGGTTAGGGTTACACAGAGTCGGTTACAAGGTAGGAAGTCTACATATCCGTATCGCCAAGCTTGCCTTCCACGCCAAGGAAAGTCCCATCCGGACACGGGACAAACTCTTCAATCTTGTATCTTCATAGTCCATGGGTCCGGCTAAAGGTCATAGTCCGGCTATCCGGACACCCCCTAACCCAGGACTACCTCAGTAGCCCCTGAACCAGGCTTCAATGACGACGGGTCCGGCGCGCATGTTGTCTTTGGCATTGCAAGGCGGGTTCCTCCTCCGAATACTTCATAGAAGATTTTGAACACAAGGATAGTGTCCGGCTCTGCAAAATAAGTTCCACATAACACCGTAGAGAGAATAACAGTACACAAGTTCAATCTGTTGACGTGTCCCGCAGCGTGACATCACACCACAGCGCGTTTGGCGAGGCGGTTTCCTTGGCACGTCTTGTCAAAGCAGAGATCGTGTCCCCTTATTCCGGGATTCTCATCAATACGGACGTGGGTAACCCAACCGCACCATTGATTACGGCGCTTGGGAGATAAGCGAGTTTTATCAGGCCGGTGGGGACGCGTAGCTTTGTCCGTCCATATAAGGGGATAAGAATCCGCCTTTTCACACATGCCTTCTTCCTCCTTTGCTTATCCATTTCCACGCACTCGAGCTCCAGCGCCCAAGTCCGCACATCCCACCTCGACCTTCTCTAACTATGTCCGGAGCGGGAGGCAAGTGGATGGCCTCCTCCGTCACGGAGGGGCACATCAAAAAGCTGCGGAAGGCCGGATACTTGTCCAGCGACATCGCGCATAGGCTCCCCAACGAGGGGCAGCTGATCCCCACCCCCAAGCCCCATGAGAGTGTGGTGTTCCTCCCCCACTTCCTCCGCGGACTAGGGTTTCCACTTCACCCATTCGTCCGGGGGCTCACGTTCTACTATGGCCTAGATTTCCACGATCTGGCCCCGAATTTTATCCTCAACATCTCGGTGTTTATCGTCATGTGCGAGGCCTTCCTCTGCATCCAGCCCCACTTCGGCTTATGGCTGAAGACCTTCAATGTCAAGCCGAAGGTAGTGGGCAGCCGTCAAGCGGGGTGCGGAGGCGCCATGGTGGCCAGGATGGCCAACGTCCTATGGCTCGAGGGCTCCTTTGTGGAGACCATAAAGGGGTGGCAATCGGGGTGGTTCTACATCACCAAGACGCGCGACTCTCAATGGGCGGCAGCCCCGATTCTGATCTGGCTTCCCCACACGGCTCACCTCATGGAAAGAGACGGGCCTGACATGGGGTAATTCGGAAGAGCTGGCCGGACTCCAAACCTGCGTCCGAAACCTGGTGGACAAGAATCTCAAGCTTGTCAACATAATCCAGGTGATGCTTATCCGCCGGATTCTCCCATGCCAAAGAACGGGACTTCAATTTGTGGAGTTTGATCCGGCACATCACCGGTTCTTGAACCGGCTCTTCGACACTACGCACGAAGATGCCCGGAAGGTGTTGTTCATACGCCGAAGCTCCGCATCCGCCGACGGAAGATCACGGATTCAGCTCGCAAGATCAAGCCAGTGAGGTAAGTTATTTTACCCTTTACGGACTCTTTTTCATAGTTTGACTCTATCACGGGATCTAAAACTCCCTCACCTTTGACAGACTGGTTGAAGACGTCCCGACAGATCGACCGTCCGGCTCCTTGCCGAAGACCCAGCGGACGCCCAATTAACGGGGCTGCTGGTTTCGGCACCTCACGTGGTGCCGGAAAAGAAGGCCAAGAAGAAGGCCACGGGAACTCGAAGGAGTTCCCGGCGCCAGGTGTTATCAGACTCATCGTCCGATGACGCCGAGGAGGACTCCTCCGCGAAGACGAGGAGGAGGAAAAAGAGGCCTCTCCCCCAGCGGGAGGAGAGAAGAAAAGGAAGGCCGCCCCCACCAGGGAGGCCGGAGGGTCCAAGAAGGGAAGGACCCTTCCACCGTACTACACCGCCAATGCCGCCGACGACGAGGAGGGGTGGGCTCCAAGGGCCAAGCCCATGGAGAGATCGTAAGTGTCCGGACACCAGAATAACTCGTGGCGTTTCATTTGTCGCACATCATCCTATAACGCCGGATATAACCATGCAGCCCGCCCAAGGATGGGCTCGACGATTCATCGAGCGGCTCCTCGATTCGCTTGGAGGTGAATAGCACCTCACTTCCGACCGCCTTGTCTCCTCCTGCCGCGGATGACACCGGGGTGGAGTCCCAAAAGGGGCCCACCCAGGAGGAGGTGGCTATGGAGGCGCCGCAAGGCGACCTCCCGGAATCCGGGCTCAAAGGGGATAAAACCCCGAAGGGCTTCAAGTCCAGCCTCGCGCCGACTCGCATCGAACCTTCAGTGGTTCCGGAGTCCGACAGGCGACCCCTTCGTAAGAAGGGCAAGACTGTGATGCCGGTGACCTCCGTACAACTGGAGGCACCGGATGATTTGATGGAGGCGCTTAACGGTGCTTCCATCGACGAGGAGCACCGCACTGTTATGAGTGTGGTGATCCAGAAGGTTCAGTCCGCCAAGAGCGGGCTGACTGAAGCCTGCGCCAGCCTTCTAACAGGCTTTGAGGTATGTATAAAAATATTACCGCATAGACAGTAGCCCCTGATGCTCAGTTTGGTGTTCGGAAAGAAAAAGCCGAACTGAGGATCTAAAAGATATACGCAGGAGTCTAACATAAGTATGTCAATATGGGAATGCAGGCTGCGTTGCTGACCTCTGCCGCACTGACTGCGGAGGTTGATGCATTGAAGCAGAGCCTCGAGCAGTCCGAGAACGAGCTTGGACTTGCCAAAAAGCAGCTCGAGGATAAGGAAGGTAAGTAATACCTTATGGGAGTATTTAAAAGATTTGTTTGCAAAAAATGACAGGAATAACATGAATATTGCAGGGGCTACGAACGAGGTGGCGACCCTGAAGGAGGCGGTGTCCCGGGCCGAAAGCAATGCGGCCGCGGAGCGCACCGAGCGAGAAAGCAGGAGGCGCTGGTGGCGGAGGTGCGGCAAGAGCTGCTGGCTCTCGTGGAAAAGCACGAGAGTTTGGAGCGTGACTCAAAGACTCGGGAGTCTGAGCTCGCGACGGCCCTTGAGAGCGCCAAGGCCACTAAGGCCGAAGACCAAAAAGCCCTCCAGGAGATTGAGGCGATGAAGAAGATAGCGGCGGGTAAGGCATTCTATATACAAAGCAAGCATGTGAAAGTGAATTATCTCTTAGTTACCCGAATCCGGAGCTCTCCAGGAGCAGCCAGATATCTGCCCCGTAGTGTGGCTGATGCTGTCGCATTCTACCGAGCCGAGGAGGGAAGCTCGACGGAGAAGGTGTTCTGGTCTCAGTATGCTGAGGCCGGACACCCGGTGCCCTTAAGCGACCAGTTGAAGCAGCTGGTCGAGCTCCATAAGGTGGCCGAACAGGCCATGAGGGGCCTCATAGTTGGGTTGTGGCCTAAGGAAGCCATGCCTGGGAGCTACTTCGGGCTGGTGAGGCGGCTGGTGGACGCCTTTCCATGGGTTGAAGTCATCAAGCGCTCCATCTGCATCGAAGGTGCCCGTAGGGCCCTTGCCCTTGCTAAGGTGCCTTTGAGGGCAAGATGGACGCTGAGAAGCTTGTGAAGGACGGACCACCACCGAAAAAGGAGCATCGCAAGCCTGAAATGTATTATGAGGGCGTCCTGAAGGGTGCCTCCCTTATAGCGGATGAATGCTCCAAAGATATAATATTTGAGTAGACTCGCATTTGTTATCCTGTACGCTGAAAACTTGTTCATATGCGCTGAGCAACACTTTTTAATTTAAAATATTACCTTTTGTGCGGCCGTGTGTTAAATTTGAGAGATGGCGAGTCGTTGGCTTCAGCCCCCATGCCACGAGTGTTGGGGTGTTCGGGATGAACTTGAGCGCTCTTGTTCCCATTCTTGGGTCCTTCGAGGGAGGCACTCAATGCAACGAACAAGGCAACCGGACTATAATGCTTGAACACTCTCACTTAGCCATAGAATTCTATAATTTTAAATTTTGGCGAAGCCCCTGGTATTTGGAAGACCGAGTTCGGGGCGCTATCCACGCCTAAGCCGGACAATGCCGACTCCTCGCTCTAAGCGGCATAAGTCTTTAGGGACTCGAAAACCTCTCGAACAGAGACCGGCTCTCGCCCTATCATGACGGTCAGTTTTAGCTTTCTCCACTGAGGTGCTTAACCCAGCTCAACCGGGGCACAGTCGCAGTGGTTCTCCCAGTGCTACCTTAGACGATATAACGGAACGTAAGGTACCAAAACATGGGAGACGGGCAAACCCAACTATTGACTCAAGACATGATTCGGAGCCGATGCATATAATGCTATAAGTTCGGGGTGCCGCACTTGTGAAAGTGTTCGGACTTATCACACCATGTTATGGGGTACTTTAGCCCCTGGTGTATTGCCCGTACCAAAGTGTACGGTTGCACAATGTCATAAATGAACATATATACAAAAAAAAGGGAAATCAATAATAGGCAGAAGCTATATATTGTTTATTCAAAAGGACTGCTGTAAGAGGAGAACAATACAAATAGTGCGATAAGCAAGGGACGGGACTTTTAACATGTCTCCCTCCAAGGGTAAGCCGCGAGATGTTGTGTAAAACAGATATATTGCTCGTAAAAGAGACCACCTGGACACTCGACGTAGCTTTCTGCTTCCCTGGCTGTTGCATCGTGTGTTCGGTGATTCTAATGCCGGACATGGCTTCGTGAGAATGGAGTCCTGAAAGTAAAAAGAAAGAGAAAAAAGAATGACACAATCGGGAGCCCCTGGTGTGGTTGAGCCGCATTCGGGCATGCCGTGGTTGTGCCCTTCCCTATGCCCATGATATTTCCAGAGCGTAATTATGTACGCGTAATACTGGTTTCGCAATTTCGCGAGGGTCGGGCTTGGGCCGCATTGCTATGCGTGCTCGGGACGTGCTGACGGTCTTGTTGTAGGTTACTCGGCGCAGCTTGACGGTGTCCTGACGCTTAATAGCCGGACTCGAGAATTGCCTTAAGAGGCTAGTTTGCACTTCCGCCGCAAGGGTCAGCCAGATGCTCCTCCGTCCGGAGAGCGTTCAGTGTTTCCATTGACCGTAATGACTCCTCGAGGACCTGGCATCTTGAGCTTGAGATATGCGTAGTGCGGCACCGCATTGAACTTTGCAAATGCGGTTCGTCCGAGCATTACATGATAGCCGCTGCAGAACGGGACTATGTCGAAGATTAACTCCTCGCTCCGGAAGTTATCCGGGGATCCGAAGACCACTTCAAGTGTAACTGAGCCTATACAGTTGGCCTCTACACCTGGTATGACGCCTTTGAAGGTCGTCTTTGTGGGTTTAATCCTTGATGGGTCTATGCCCATTTTGCACACTATATCCTGATAAAGCAGGTTCAGGCTGCTGCCGCCGCCCATTAGGACTATAGTGAGGTGAAATCCATCGATGATTGGGTCTAGAACCAATGCGGCGAATCCGCCATGGCGGATGCTAGTGGGGTGGTCCCTTCGATCAAAAGTGATCGGGCAGGAAGACCACGGGTTGAACTTTGGGGCGACCGCTCCATCGCGATATCGCCCCTTTAGTGCACGCTTCGCTCCGCTTTTAGGTATGTGGGTTGCGTATATCATGTTCACCGTCTGCGACTTATGGGGGAACCCCTTTTGTCCTCTATTGTTCAGCGGCCGGGGCTCCTCCTCGTCATCGCTATGCAGCCCCTTGTCATTGTTTTCGGCATTTAACTTGCCTGCCTGCTTGAACACCCAACAATCCCTGTTGGTGTGATTGGCTGGCTTTTCGGGGGTGCCATGTATCTGGCACGAGCGATCGTGTATTCGGTCCAAATTGGATGGGCCCGGAGTATTCCTTTTAAATCGCTTTTTCCGCTGACCGGGTTTAGAGCCTTCTGAATCTGGCATTGACTGCCGTGTCCTTAGCATTATCGCCGTTAATGCGGCGCTTGTGCTCGTTGCAACGCGACCTGCCACTGTTGTCCTTGGTATCCGAATTACCAGGGCTCTTGGTCATGTTGTTACTACGAGCTAGCCAGCTGTCCTCTCCCGCGCAAATTCGGGTCATGAGTGTTGTGAGGGCTGCCATGGATTTTGGCTTTTCCTGTCCTAGGTGCCGGGCAAGCCACTTTCGTCATGATGTTGTGTTTGAAGGCTGCAAGGGCCTCGGCATCCCGGACAATCGACGATTTGATTTTTCTTGCTTAGGAACCATGTCCAGGATTGTCTAGCCGATTCCTCCGCTGCTGAATTATGTGGCTTAGGTCATCGGCCCGTGGTCACACATATGTGCCCTGGAAATTATCAAGGAATGCGTCTTCCAGGTCTTCCCAACAACCGATTGACTCTGCTGGCAAGCTGTTAAGCCAATGCCGGGCTGGTCCATTAAGCTTGAGTGGGAGGTATTTGATGGCGTGAAGATCATCACCGCATGCCATGTGGATGTGAAGGAGATAGTCCTCGATCCAAACCACAGGATCTGTTGTGCCATCATATGATTCAATGTTTACGGGTTTGAAACCCTCAGGGATTTGATGATCCATCACATCATCTGTGAAGCATAGTGGGTGTGCGGCACCTCTGTATTGGGCTATATCACGACGCAGCTGAAATGAGCTTTGTCTACTATGTTCGGCCCGGCCGGAGTTGCCATATCCGGCGTGACGGTTATTGTCATGTGTCGTGGGGCGCCCACGTGATCCATAGATCGATCTTGTCTGCCTTGCCTTGTCCTCCAATATATCTCGCAGGTCTGGCCATTTCCCCGTGCCTTTGTATTTTTTGAGCGGTGACGGGGTGCGGCTTGAATTGAGGGCCGAGAGGCCTCTCTGTCGCGGCCACGAGGTGGCCGGTCAGCCATATCATGCGCCGGTGTTGTAGGTTTAGGTGCTTCCTCCTCTAATCGGGGTAGCAGCCTGCGTCTTGGGTAGCTCTTGGAGGGGCGCTCGAGTTCATACTCTTCTGCCGCAAGGACTTCAGTCCATCTTTCAGCTAGCAAATCTTGGTCAGCTCTAAGCTATTGCTGCTTTTTCTTGAGGCTGCTTGCCGTGGCCATGAGCCTGCGTTTGAAACGCTCTTGTTCGACAGGATCCTCGGGCACGACAAATTCGTCGTCGTCGAGGCTGGCCTCATCTTCAAAGGGAGGCATGTAATTATCGTCCTCTACCTCTTTTTCTACCGCTCTCTCATGAGGGCTGGCTTCTCCATCCTCCTGCGCTGAATCTTGCTGGAGGGGGTTGTCTTCGGCACTGTCCGGGGTGTTATTATCTCCCGTGCCGGAATCACCGTTTTTGCTGTGGCGGGATTTAGAGCGGCGCCGCTGACGCCGGCGCTTAGGCTGTTTCTTGGAGGGGTCATCCTCCGCTGTTCCATCGCCATTCCCATCTTTTGGGATGTCCACCATGTATATGTCATATGACGAGCTGGCCTTCCAGTGCCCTATGGGCGCTGGTTTTTGGTCGTCTCCTGCATCGTCGTCCATATCATCGATGTCTTCGGAGTCGAAGTCGAGCATGTCGGTTAGATCATCGACAGTGGCTACGAAGTGGGTGGTGGGTGGGCTTTGATTTTCTTCGTCGTCCGCATCCCAACCTTCCTGACCATAATCCAGCCAGGGCTCTCCTAATAAAAAGAGATGCTTTAGTGAATTCAGAATGTCGCCAAAAGGCGAGTGCTGAAAGATGTCCGTGGCAGAGAATTCCATGATCGGCGCCCAATCGGATTCGATTGGCAGGGGCGCAGAAGGCTCGGAGTCCGGAGAGGAGTCCGGCGCCTTGAAGTCACGAGCTTCGCAAAGGACGGGGTAGGTGTACGGCTCAATCGCCGTGGAGATCGCAGCCCTCGAGGCGGTGTCCAGCCACCCATCCTCGATCAGCGTGGTCGGCTCCGAGCTAAAGGTCGGAGCGGACTCTGGTGTAGCCTCCAGGACACTGTCCGGCGGCAGAGATAGATCATGCCCCTCGAGACAGTGCGGCACGCTTGGCTGTGGCTCGAACCCGTCAAAGATCAAGTCTCTGCAGATGTCAGCCGTGTAGTTCAAACTTCCAAATCTGACCTAATGGCCAGGGGCGTAGCTTTCAATCTGCTTCCGGATGGCGGTTAATTGCCCGCAAAGCAAAAGCCGCCGAATACGAAGATCTGTCCGGGGATAAAAGTCTCACCCTGGACAGCATCGTTGTTGATGATCGGAGGATCCATCGGGCCTAAAGATGACGACACATTTCAACTCTCAATGAAAGCACCAATGTCGGTGTCAAAACCAGCGGATCTCGGGTAGGGGGTCCCGAACTGTGCGTCTAGGCGGATGGTAACAGGAGACAAGGGACACGATGTTTTTACCTGTGTTCGGGCCCTCTCGATGGAGGTAAAACCCTACTCCCGCTTGATTAATATTGATGATATGGGTAGTACAAGAGTAGATCTACCACGAGATCGAGAGGCTAAACCCTAGAAGCTAGCCTATGGTATGATTGTTGTTCGTCCCCACGGACTAAAACCCTCCGGTTTATATAGGCACCAAATAGGGTTAGGGTTACACGTAGTCGGTTACAATGGTAAGAAATCTACATATCCAGACGCCAAGCTTGCCTTCCACGCCAAGGAAAGTCCCATCCGGACACGGGACGAAGTCTTCAATCTTGTATCTTCATAGTCTAGGAGTCCGGCCAAAGGTCATAGTCCGGCTATCCAGACACCCCCTAATCTAGGACTCCCTCAGGAGGCAAGGGCCACCGGAGGCTGAGGGGGCCTTCGCCGGGATGACGATGCCAAGCGGCACTCCTAAGGTGGCAGCTCCTGAGGCCCGCACTGCTGCGGCTGAAGGGGTTAAGCCGCGGCCTGCGGCTCCCGTGGACGAGGCCCCTGAGGCCCCGGCTACCCTTCTTGGTGTGAGGCGATCAAGCGTGCACCAGACGACGCCTGACGCTGGTCACCTTGGTGCTTCTTCCTCGTCGCAGGCTGACCCCTGCGCTGAACTCCTGGGCCGCTTCCGCGTGGACTTCGAGGCTCTCTGAAAGAGAAGGGAGGCCTAGGGTGATGATTACCCTTGCCGCCTGCTGAAGCGCAGGAAGTATTTCACCATTGATGAGTAAGCCTTCCCCTTTCCTAGTTCCTTATTTTCCCGTTGCATTGGCCGATCCTCGCTCCGCAGGGCCCTTCCTGCCGAGCTCACGAAGATGGCTGAGTAGCCATCCCCCCAGGCCTCGCCCTCTCCACTGTCTCCAAACGCTCCAAGCTCAAGCACTGCCCTTGTGGTGAGGCCGGTCGGAGAGGTGAGCCATCCTGTGGCGCATCATGGTTCTCACAGACCTCGCGACCCTCCTTCGCGAGCCTTCCCGGGCATAGCCAGCCTGCCTTGGGCTCCTCGACCGTCGTGGACGGCGATTGGCTGAGGTCGGCCCTTCGTTCATCATTCGGGGACGAGCCGGCTCTAGGCCGGGCTTCTGGCGAGGCGTGCCCGGCCATCGCGGGGGCGCCAGCCCCCAGCCCCCTGCCCAGAGGGGGAGTGCTGATTCGCTGCCCCCCGCACACACCTAGGGCGGATGACGACGCAGAAGACGTGCTCGAGCGCGCCCGAGAGCGGCGTGCCCTTCGCCAAGGGTTTCTCCAGAGGGCGGCTGACGCAGTGAGCCAGGTTGGTGTAGAGCTCGCTGACAAAGACGGACGCCTTGAAGCTGAGGGCCTGCGCCTAGCTGAAGAGGGGCGCAAGCTGAAGGTGGCCGTTGCCCTTGCGTGCCACCAGCGTGACCTCGACATTGAGAAAGCCGAGGTCTCGCTGGCGACTTCATGGGAGGCCCGTTCCCGGGCCGTCGAGGAGGCCCGGGAGACTGACCGGCGGCGTGAGGCGTCGGAGGAGCGGGCATGGAAGCTCCAAGCCTAGAGCAATTCCCTGGAGCAGCAGGTGGAGCTGCGTGAGATGGACCTTGCGTCGATGAAGGGGGCTTCGGTCGACCAGGCGGAGCTCTAGAGGCGCGAGGAGGCACTGACGCTGGAAGCTGCTGAGCGCGCCCGCGATCTTGAGCAGCTGGAGACGAGGGAGCGCTTGGCGATGCAGGCGGAGGACGATGTCGTTGCGCGGGAGGCCCGAGTCCTGGAAGAGGTTGATCGCCGGGTGGCGACGGCCCGCTTGAACCTCGAGCGCGAGTTCGAGGAGAGGCTGGGGTTGATCAGGGCCGAAGCGGAAGGCAGGACCGCCACCCTGAGGGCCAAGCTCGATGAAGTGACGCGGCGGGCTGACGCTTCCCGGGCCGCCCTTGGCGTGGTGCAAGAGGAGCTGACTTCCTCCAGCGCCGAGGTGCTTCTTCTACATCAGCGGGTGGACGCGGCCGAGGCCGTTGCGCGGCGGAACGAGGACGAGATACGCTAGCGGCATATCCTGGAGCACGAGCATGGCCCTATGCTCCACACGCTCCGGGAAAGAGCTAACACGGCCTTGGGCAACATCTGCGAGGCGGCCACTGGCGAGCCTCATGCAGCTAACTATGCTGGTAACCTCCAGTTCTTCACTGATGTGGTGACGCAGCTGGAGGTGCGGCTGGGCAGAGCCAACAGGTTGGTGGAGGAGAGGAGTCGCGCCCTGCTCGGGCGTGCCTTTTCTCGCGTCTTTAGCCATCTTCGGGACATGGACCGCAACTTCGATTTTGATGCCGCCAACGCCCCAGTACCCCAGGCCATCCAGGACGACCTGGCACATTGGGTGGAAGACAACGTGGATGCCCTCGTCAAGGCCTTCGCTACTGACGACGACGGCGTGGTCGTGGCCCTTGATGAAGTTCGCGTGGTGAACGGCCCTGACGCCGCTGACGGCGACGCGGAGGGCGATGGCGAGGCCAGCGACGCCAGCAACGATTCAGGAGTTGACCTCGAGGATGCATTGGGGGATTTATCGAATTGACTGTGTGCTGCTCCTGCTTTCTTATCCTGCTCAGACAGAGTTCGGGCTTGGCCCTGAAGGTTGTAAGAGCATTTTGGGAGGGGGAGCCCCTCGCGTAAAAACTTGCAGTTAGCGTATTAGTAGATGCGATCTCACCCGTACGCCTGCACCAAGTGGTTGGCCTTGCGACGAGCTGGCTGGCTTGTTTACCTTTGACCCGCGTGGGCCCCGAGATAGCCTGCGGAGGGCTGTGGCGCTCTGTGTGCTCCCTGAACAAGCCCATTGAGCCTGTGATGAGAACCTACTGAGAGGGCGCGGTGATGGCGGTCTAGTCTGCACGCATGCTAGGCCTGGCCTGGCTCGCGAGGGGCTCACGAGGGGAGGCAGCTGAGGCAGAGTGGTAATCAGAACACGAGAGATTGCTCGAACGAGACTAAACACCCCTTCCCCAAACACACGCAAATCGCAAGCTCAAATCCAACTTAAATCCAAACGGGGGAAAAAGCGACAGCCAAGGGGAAAAGCAAGAAAAGCAGAAAAAGCCGCGTCCGGCACCTAGTCTAGTCTTGGGCGCCTTCTCACCAGCATGAGCTAAGTGCTGCCACTTGGCGTGGGAGGGAGCCCTGTGGCCCGAGGCCGGGCGCCTCGAGACTCCGGGGCGTGTACAGCCCCATTTATTATTACGTGAGAGTGTCACGGGGCGGCGAGCTTTACAGGCACTGGGCCTTCTTCACAGGTACCGGCCTTGCTTCATATCGCCAGACGAGGGCCCTGCCTTGCGCCACACTCTAGTTCCATCGACGACGGCCGGAGACCGAGGACGCCGCCGATGGGGTAGAGCGGTCGCCAGCGGTTCCCTCGATGTCCACGGGTCCTCTGCCGGGGGTAGGCCCTGAGGCACCTCCCCAGCAGAGGGCCTACCTCCTGAGGACGCCTTGCTCCGAACGCCACGATGGTGATGCCGGATCTCGGCCCCTCTCCTGCAGCCCACGGCACCCTCCTCCTGATGGGTAGGAAACTGCGGGATTGGGGCAGCCGTCCGCTGCGATGACCTGCACCTCCTGCGATCCATGGTTAGCGTATGCCTGCTCCTGAGGAATTAGCGGAACTAGATAATCGTTGCTTCCGGCGCGGTCGACGGGGCTTTCCCGGGGCTCCTGGAAGAGCTCAGCTTCGGGTGCCTCGTCCCCCCAGCGTGGGCCGACGAGCGAGCCGTGTTCATCCTCCTGCGCGTGCCCTTGATCCATCGTGTGGGGCACGTACTCTTCCGGGGCCGCCATCCCGAATGCTACACCATAGTGCCCCGTGTGCCACTCAGCCCTGCTTGAGGCGCCCACCTGGGGGTGGTAGCGCGGTGGCCCACTGGGGCCGTGGGCCGCGGCGAGTCCTCCTTTGCTGGCCGGGGGCGGAGGCAGCACCGCTGCTAGCCCGGTGCTGACGGCCGGGCTGGCACTGGAGTGGCCTTGGAGTCCGCTTGGCACTGCGCGGGCGTGCGTGGGGCCTCCGCGTGGGCCACCCTGGACCTGAGGTGGCAGTTGGGTGCAGAAGGGGTGAGCCCCGGCGCGGGCGAAGCCAGAGCTCGCCACCCGCTCCAGAAGACACGTCACGGCCGCCTCCGGCCTTTGCATTGCAGTAGCTCTCCGGGCCACCGTGAGCGCGCCTTGAGTTCGCCTGCTTCCCGTCGGGTGTACGGGCGCCGTGGCCAAGGTGGTTCGAGGCCTCGCCGCCGACCGCGCTGCCGCGGCGTGAGAGCTGTCGTTCGACCTGCCGCCATGCTGCCTGCAGCGCCCTGCGGACCGCGAGCTGCCTGGGCATGGGGTCACCCGGCGAAGCGGCTCAAGGTGAGCGGGCCAGCCGCCAGGATCAGGGTTGCCCGCTGGTCGCCGGACATGATGATGACGATCGACGGGCGCCAAGCAGGCGGATTCCGGCGCACCTACCCGGGCGCACTAAATGTTGGATTTCGGGTTCCAGCAGACCCTCTAGGTTTGAACTCTGGGTGCACGTGGAGATCTCACCCCTACCTACTGCACCGCACCTCGTCAGCCAAGGATCTAACTACACAAAGAGCAACACAAGGGACACAAGGTTTATACTCATTCGGGCCACCATTGTGGTGTAATACCCTACTCCAGTGTGTGGTGTGGTGGATTGCCTCAGGGGCTGATGACGAACAATACCAGGAAGAACAGCCTCGCAAGGGCCTGTTCTTGGCCGGTGCGACGAACTGCTAGGGGGAGTTCGGTCGCTCTCTCTCTCTCTCTCTAGATTGCTTGACCTCTAGCTCTGTTCTGGATTCCGGATCCCTCTACCCTGTGGGAGGCTAGTCCTATTTATAGGCAGAGGCCCTGGGCCTCTTCCCAAATATTGAGCGGGAAGGGCGCCAACAATTGGCCATTTTGAAGTGGAACATCTAGTACACTTATCCTGACTAAAGTTGGTCCTCGCCTGTCAAAGGCTCTGACGGTGACGTCGGCTTGGGCTCCACGGTGACCTCCTTCCTGCCGTTGTGATGGTCTTGCTCTTGTTGAACCGAAATGGTTGCCTTTGCTTGATGCTCTCGCCTGAGCTTGCCTCCTTTGCACCAAAGAGGAAATGAGGACACTGCGCGGGCTGGCGCCCTCCTGGCGCCCTCGGTCGTCATGTCTTGCGTCATGGGCACCTCGTGAGGTACCCCGCCTTGGTCTCTCCGCCTCCTCGCGAGCCAGCCTGACGAGGTCGTGCCTGAGGAAGCTTCATGTCGTCCGCCCCGCGAGGCTTGGCCCCTCGCGAGGGTCTAGAGCTTGTGCTGATGAAGATTGGCCGTGCTGGGCCACCCTTTGAGCCACGCCGCAGGCCGCAGGCAGGCAAGTCTGGGTACCCCCGTTCCCAGAACGCCGACATTCACCATGCAGAGCAAGCGTGTAGAAGCAACGTCCCTTGTACTTATCCTGAAGTTTGGTTTTCCAGGGGCATTTACAGGTCTGCCGCACAGTGTGTCGGAAGCGGCCGAGCATTATAGAGCTGAGGAAGGGATGTCTACGGAGAAGCTGTTCTGGTCCCAAATATCTGGGATCCGAACATCCGGTGCTGTGGGGACCCCGACTCATAAGTCGAGATCACCGAATGCACGTGTACAGTGATCCCAGAGATCAATGCTCACTGAACACACAGAAGCTGAATAACAAGAGTCTTACATCCATACATACCGTTTTACACAAGTAGGACCATTATGGTCAAGTCTTGAGTGTATCATCGCAGCGGAAATCTTCAATAACAACTTGGACCCATGCCATATGCCTTAACCCTACAGTCATTCTGAGTGGGAAGCGTCCTAGCTCGCATGTTCGTCACCAAGGTACTCTTCATTATATCCTGTTCTTTCATGCCTGGCCAATAAAATAACCAGTGGCAAGCCAATGAGTACTTTGAATGTACTTGCAAGCAACCCATGATTTGGTTCAAAGTAACAATGCAGTTGTATAACAAGTAAACAACCTAGCTTCAAGCTAGTAGAGATGTTCTATCAACTTGTGAGACATGCATCAATAAACATGGGTAACCTTGAGAACAGGTTACAGATGTCAACATAAATAGAGTTTGAATCAATGCCATGTCATTCAACATGTCAAGTCACCACCTTGACACAATTAGTTCCTTTCCACACACACATACACCGAGATTGTAAAGTTTCTGGATATAGTTTAAGTAGCACCTCCCAACTGTCCATGATCGTGGACACGACTATTCGAATAGTTTGACACTCTGCAGAGGTTGCGCACTTTACCCACAAGATCCGGGAAGCTTTCGTGTCATCCACGATCCCACAAGCCTCAAGTACTGGGAAGCACCCGATCACTATCTTTCCCTAGACGACACTAACAAGGAGTCCACTTTCGTTGATACACGGCCCTCGTGTATAAGAAAAAGATCGTGGGACTCTGCCCTTTTCACATTATTACGCATACACGAAGGGACCAACGGTGTGTCCGTGCCCTCGTGAAAACAGTCATGGCCGCCCTACCTGGCACGACCCCGTCCCGAGAGAGAGCACCAACTCTCCCCCGTCACTAGTAATGCGGGCTCCAAGCTAGTATCGGCCTAGGTAATTAATAATGCCCCATCCCATAAAGGGGTAGAGTGGTTGCACATGTTTGGTTGGGACGGTAATCACACATAAATCTAATCCATCATTTTACACACACACACCAAAATCTCTCTCCGGTACACCACTTCTTCCTCAAGTGGTGACCTTAGATCAACATCTCCCAAGGACATTAGACCCGATGGGGTCTTCGAAAGAATGTAACCATGAAGAGTTCATGGTACACATGCATCGTTATGCATCAAATAGTCTCTTGAAAATGCAATCATGAACAAGGTAAGGTCATGAGTAGGGGTATGCATCATGTGGTGGTTCACAACAAGTTTACCACCGTCATACTTCATCATCATGCAATCGGAAAAAGGGTACCGATGAACAAGAGGGGTGTCATGGTCAAAGGGCTGCTTGCCTGGTTCATCAGAGTCTAGAAGTCTCCGGGTCCTTCTCCAAGTATTCCGTCTACTTCGTCAACTAACGTCGAAAACAATCACAATAAGCAACACAACAGGGCAAAAATAAAAGTGCTCTAAAATTTCAAGTTGGACTTTTCTAGGATACCTTTGGTCATATGAGGTATGAACAAAGTGGATTCAATGGGATTTGATCAATGGATATCTCTGAATATTTCAATATGATGGAATCAAGGGATTTGTGGATTTGCAAGAAGTGTATAGAAATATATTTGTGAAAAATGAGCAGAGGCACCCATTTAGCAAACCATGATTTTAGAAGCATCTAGGAGTTGGTTTCACTGGATTTGGAGTTCAAATGAATATTCTATGGATTTGCAAAGTTGACAAACATGAAGAAATGGCTCAATATTTTGTGGGGTACAGAAAGTATTAAGAAAAATGCTCATAAACTAAGTTATGAACTTAGAAGCATCTAGGAATTTGAATCATGGCATTTGGATCAATTTTGAGCTCTCTGTGATTTTCTAAAGTTCATCACACAAATGGAAATACAAGATTTGATAATTGTTTTTGAAGAAAAAGTTCCTGGAAAATTGTGCAAGTTGCACCATGAGATAGATCATGATTTTATGAGCTACTAGAAATTTGAATCATCAAATTTGGACGTAATACGAATATTTGGGAGATTTTACAAGTTTCAGGAAAAAAGAAAAAGACAAGGGAGGGGGGATTTATACCTATATCACAAGACTGGTGCAAGATAGTCTTCAACAAGACTGGGCCGGCCCAGCGGCTCGGCCACGCGGGCGACGGGGCGACGTCGAAGGCGCATTTCGCCCGGCCCGTCTCCACTTAAACGGCGGGGCCCGCCCACTGGGTCGCTGACGCGCGGGGCCCAGCTGCAGGTCGCCCTCAACCTCCCACACGTGCTCCGGCCGCAAGGAGGAGCGGCTCCCGCCGGCGATAGCCGGGTCTACAGAGAGTCTCCGGCTGCGCTATGACCACCGGCGTGCTCAGGAGTCCACGCCGCACCCATCCATGTGCTCCACGCATGCCGTGGAGGGCTACAACAGCGATGGCTTGGGCGGCCGTGAAGGAGGCCGTCGGCGAGGTTTGGGGACTGCGCGTCACGCGCGGGGAGGAGGGAATGAAGTGCGGGGCGAGTCAGCGGTGGTGATGAGTGGGCACTGGAGTGGTCTATAGGGAAGGAGCAGGAGTGGTGGGCGCGAATTTAGGTGGAGTCCGACGGCTCGGCTCCGGCCATGGGGGGCGACGGAGAGCTCGGCGAGAGGGTTGGCTGGGTGTGGGTGACGTACGGGAGGGAGAAAGGGCGAAAGGAGTAGAGTGGGGGCTCGGCGGTGGCCTTAAATAGAAGGGGGCGAGGTGCACCGTGGTTCATGCACCGGCGAGCTTCTAGCCGTTGCTGGAGGCCACGGGGGCGTGCGTGGGCGTGTCTGAGGCGTTTGTGGAGGTGGTCCACGACCAAGGGAAGGAAGAGAGGGAGCAGGAGGGGCCAGAGGCGCCGCGCGTGTGAGTGTGCTCATTGGAGCTCTCGGGCGGCCATGGCGTGCGTGTGAGGGAGGCTGTGGGAGGGAGAAGGAAGAGGGGGACCAGGGCTTAGCGTGATGCGGTCGTCGAGGCACCTCGGCTGGCGCGAGGGGGAGGCTCGAGGTGGCCGGAGGTGCTTGGCAGGGGGCAGCTACAGTGCGGGAGCGCACTGTAGCGCGCTCCAGAGCGTGCCTTTGGCTGCCATGGCATTGTTTAAGGGGCAGGGGCGTGCCCACTCATGTCTGGTAGCGCTAGGGAGAAGTAAACAAAGGGTAGAGGGCCTTGGATGCCCTCTACAGCCAGTAGGAGAGGAGAGAGGTTGAGGGAGAGAGGGAAATGGGCTGTCCAGAGAGAGAAAGTGGGGTTTTACCCCTACAATAATTGAGCTATGGACTTTCCATTGCTACTGGAGGTGCAAGGGGACTAGGAGGGGCTGTGGTAAAAAGTTGAGCTCAAGGAGAATAGTGTTAGTGGTCAAAATGGTGATTTTTGAAAAGTGGCAGAAGGTGTTTGATAATGGTTTGGGCCAGCATATGATTTCCAACTGCCATGAGACTCCACAGGGTGAAATGACACATATAATTAGGGACTTCCACCAATTTGGAGCTTATTTGGGTAAAGTTGCCAGTGCAACTTTTGTAAACCCTAGAAATCCACAGAAATGGGTTTTCCAAGATCTAGTCAGGCAAAACCATTCTCCTTGATGCACCACTTGGTGTAGTGTCATCATTTGGGGATTTGAACATGTACACAAAAATTCAGATCAAAAGGACACACTTGGCAATGTAGAGTTGTTCAAATTTGGTTCTGGGCAGGAAGGGTTTTGGGGCACTTTGATCAATATAACATTTTCTCCAACTTGTGCCATTTGTTCTAGATGAATTATGAGACCATTTGAGCATGTTCACAAGGTTTGAGAACATTTGGACATGTTTGGCAATGTAAAGTTTCTTAAACTTCAAAATGGACATAAATGGTTTTGAGGGGATTTCATGTGGTTATACTATTCTCCATGACATTATACTTGTCAAGATCATCAAATATGTCATATGTGACATGCTAGAATTTTCTTCGAGTTTTTGGAGAATATTTCCTTTGTAAATATTTCAAAAGCTTGAAATATCCAGAAAGGGTTTTTGAGGGATTTAACCAATATTTTGAACATGACCATGTGTTGAAACTCTTATATATGGACAATATATGTCCACTGAGTTTCCCTAGGTTTTTCCCAAATATTTTTAAAGTATTAAAATAATTTTAACCTATTAAAGACCATTTCTGGCCTAAAGAAACATCCTTTAAATGAAATAGGAAAATAATTTTTAAAATTATATTTTTGTGGTTTTTGGAAGTCCTATACCTAATAGGTTTCAAATATACCTTTTGAAAGGTTTTCACACCTCAAATCAAGTAATTGCAGTGCAAATCTCAATTCAGGGGTTTTTGGAAAACTAATTTTTGAAAATACTATTTGGCCAAATTATTTTTGTAAGAAAATACTATACTGTTCTATACACATGGTATGGTCATTGGGCAGAAGTTTGGAGCAAGGGGATGAAGTATAAGAGTTGGAGGATTTATTTGATTTTTAGAGCGCTTGCAAACAGCAGACAAAAATCAAATCAAGCAAAGTCCAAAACACTCAGAAGTTTTTGTCAAACCACATTTTATCATGATTTTTAGGTTAAGTGTAGTGGCATGAAAATCAGGGTGTGACAGACCTACCCCCCTTACAAGAATCTCGTCCCCGAGATTCCCAAACTAGGCGCGGAAAGGGATACAAAAACTTGGATCTGGGGTAGTCTTCACGTGCTCATACTTCTTCTGCTTCCGTGTAGTGCTCCATTGAGCTTGAAGTACTTGATGGTGTGGCTCCGTGTATGACGCTCTTCTTGATCCAGGTTGCTAATGGGTAGCTTGCGGTAGGTTAGATTGGGCTAGGGGGGTCGATGGCTCGGTGGTCAATGCCCTCATAGAGATCGGGCAAGTTGGGATGTTGGAAACACTTCCGGGGTTGTGATGCATGGAAAACGTTGTGCACAATGGGTAACTCAGGTGGTAACTCTGGCTGGTAGTCGTCTATTCTTCGTCTTGAAGTGATCTCGGAGGGGGTTGTTAAATTTTGGAGTGATCTCGAAGGGGCCGATGAATCTTGGTGTGGGTCTCCTTGTCTTGGAAATGCTTGGTTCCTTAGAGAGGAGTGGCTTGCAAATACACATGGTATTTGACACGGAAGTATACTTCTTGAAGATGGTGGTTGGTGTAGTTCTTCCTCCTAGACATGATGATCTTCAGATGTTCCTTCACCAGCTCAATGATTCTTCTTTCGTCTTCGGGTGGACAAGTAGGTCACCAAATGATGATGACAACTATCTTGTCTAAGCACTCCATGAAGACTTTGTTCACGGATACATAAAGTAGGCTGGGGGATTGGTGGTGGTCTTTGTTGAGTGTGGGCCAAGGTGTTCTAGATCTAGTGTCAAGGCCCTAAGGTCCTGATCCGACCATGTTGTAGCTTGGTAGGGCTTAAGGGTTTCAAGGATTCTATTGTGCGAGTGAACATTTATCATCTTATCTTTAAGCACAGTTTCTGAGATGCCAATAGTTCTACCTAGTCCTTCAAACAAATAACCTTATACCACCGAAAGCATCATTTCGTATAGGTCAAATCCAATCATCACTCATGTGATCCATATTCTCGTGACTCCCGAGAGGAGGTCTAACAAAATCATATATGTCTACGATCCCCAAACTCATATGTATGGCTACCCCTAAAAATCCATGGGTAGAGCATACAAGCTTCGAACGACAATCCAAGTGCTCACCCTACTCTTCCAAGGTCCATGTTAGTGTATCTCTATCCTAAGGAAACACGTCGTATGCCACTCCAAGATCTAGTTTCCTTTCCTATGAATCAACTCCAAAAGCCCATTAGCTACATAATTCATTAATTCTACAAATCCAATGTCTATGGTGTTCCACATGATCTTCTAATGTCCTATAAACCCCAAATACTTGAAAGGGTTACCTTGGTATAGTCAGTCCACCAATTTCCGTTATCATGGTCATGTAAACTCCAAGGTCAAGCTTATATAGATCCCTAAATCAACTCCAGCAATTAATCCAATCTCCTAGTTTATCATCCACCGAGAAACATGGTATCATGATCGAGATCATCAGTCTAAATCCGATTTACTCCAAACCATGTAGACATACTTAGCATCTATATTCAACTAGAATCACCTACTTAAATCCAAATCTCATGTCCAACAAAAATTACAACATGTTTGCCCCAAGTCATTTACGTAATATCAACTGTCTCCCATCAATATCCCATGGTTAAGTTAAATCCATATACTACCAAGAATTTTTAGATTGCGATCATAATTGTCCTACTAAATTCAATTTACTCAGGGGCAATGAGAGTCATGCTACTCTATTAGCTGATCCCACCAAGTCCATCTACCAACATGAAAGCCTCATAATCCACCAATGACTCTCAGTCAATTCCTCAAGGTCTCTGATATAAACTCATCAAGTCATTTGTCCTCTGTTCCTATATCCTCAAATTGTCCTTCCCTATGGCATCGCCAGTTTTGGTGCTATCTTAGGATGATAATGTGCTCGTTCACTATGTCCACTAGTTCCATAATGAACCCAGTGATAAGCAAGGTTACAGAGGCTTAAAAGGTTCTCTTGCAATTCTGTGGGTTAAGCGCATGGTTAAGGATTTGAGCTGGGGTATCTTATGAAGTCTTGAAGGGTCTAGGAATGGGTCTCTAATCTTGAGGGGCAACCATAACTCTAAGGGGCTGCACTTGGTCGAGGAGGTTGTAGCAAAAATCTTCAGTGCTGGTTGGTTGCCAAAGTAGAATCCTTGGTGTATCTTCTCTTGCTAGCCTTCAGTGGAGGAGAGAGATGAGAGGGAGAGGTAGCATAGAGGAGGGGAATGCCTAAAGGGGGTTCTATAGTGCAAGTGCAAACAAACATGTGCAAAAAGGGCCAAACAGAAGAAGCAAGGTAAGGAAGGTGATATAGTCGCATACTTGTCGCCTAGGGCAAAAGTGCGACCTATATCAAAACACAAACAAACAAAACAAGCAACACACAATCATGGTTCTATTCGAACTATCATACGGACTCGACTGCACATAGGGGGTACACGACTCATCCTACCCTAGGGGTTCTTGGACTCAGTAGTCGTGCCTTGTGCCTCGTGCAGTCTCCTGAGTTTTCCTTCGGTGTTGCTACGTCTCTTGTTTGATGAAACGATCTTGGTTGAGCCTGAAGAATCTTCGACAACTTCTCGCCTGATGAGGTGATGGGGTGATGGTGGCTCCTCGTGGCTGTCTTTGACTTGGTCTTCTCTTGTCTTCTTAATCATGATGATCGCTTTTGCTTTCTAAGGCATCGATGGTACCAGGTAGGCAATCCTTTATGCAATGACATTATAAAGGCATAATAGAGGTCCATCATGTCGGTTACGTTGATAACAACATCGAGACCAAGAGCGGGGGATGAGGAGAACCGCTTTCCTGCTCACTATGGTGAGGCGGACCAGATGGCTAGGTTCTCATCCACCGGTGGTTGCCGATACAACAACGGTAGTGACAGGGTTACTCTATTAGCGATGTATATCATGATCTTGCATATCCTATGCCCTGATCATCGTGGGCTAAGGTCGCATCATCTTGGGGCAGTGTCAAGGGTGTCACCATCTCCTGGGTCTTCAGGTCCTCATCCCTCGAGGATGTATCTTATGTTGGTATCGTCTTGTTGTGATGTCGCCAATCTTGTGTTCAGGAGATGTGGGTGAATGTATGGCAAGGCATCTTCCTTCTAGATTATCCATGAGGATTACAAGGAATCCAGTGGTCAGGGGCATAGGGGTTCTAGCGACCAAAGGTTTTGAAGGGGAAGAGATCAATAAGGAAAGTATACCTTGGTTTTCGAAAAACTGAGAAGGGAAGAGAAGTATAGATAATTTTGAAAACTAGTAGTAGATTTGGAAATAGTTTTACCCTAACTAACGATCATGCTAACTAAGGCTTCCTACAGTCAGGATGGCTCTGATACCAGCTCTGTGGGGACCCCGACTCATAAGTCGAGATCACCGAATGCACGTGTACAGTGATCCCAGAGATCAATGCTCACTGAACACACAGAAGCTGAATAACAAGAGTCTTACATCCATACATACCTATTTACACAAGTAGAACCATTATGGTCAAGTCTTGAGTGTATCATCGCAGCGGAAATCTTCAATAACAACTTGGACCCATGCCATCTGCCTTAACCCTACAGGCATTCTGACTGGGAAGCGTCCTAGCTCGCATGTTCGTCACCAAGGTACTCTTCATTATATCCTGTTCTTTCATGCCTGGCCAATAAAATAACCAGTGGCAAGCCAATGAGTACTTTGAATGTACTCGCAAGCAACCCATGATTTGGTTCAAAGTAACAATGCAGTTGTATAACAAGTAAGCAACCTAGCTTCAAGCTAGTAGAGATGTTCTATCAACTTGTGAGACATGCATCAATAAACATGGGTAACCTTGAGAACAGGTTACAGATGTCAACATATATAGAGTTTGAATCAATGCCCTATCATTCAACATGTCAAGTCACCACCTTGACACAATTAGTTCCTTTCCACACACACATACACCAAGATTGTAAAGTTTCTGGACATAGTTTAAGTAGCACCTCCCAACTGTCCATGACTGTGGACACGGCTATTCGAATAGTTTGACACTCTGCAGAGGTTGCGCACTTTACCCACAAGATCCGGGAAGCTTTCGTGTCATCCACAATCCCATGATACCTCAAGTACTGGGAAGCACCCGATCACTATCTTTCCCTAGACGACACTAACAAGGAGTCCACTCGTTGATACACGGCCCTCGTGTATAAGCAAAAGATCGTGGGACTCTGCCCTTTTCACATTATTACGCATACATGAAGGGACCAACGGCGTGTCCGGTGCCCTGTGAAAACAGTCATGGCCGCCCTACAGCACGACCCGTCCAGAGAGAGCACCAACTCTCCCCGTCACTAGTAATGTCGGCTCCAAGCTAGTATCGGCCTAGGTAATTAATAATGCCCCATCCCATAAAGGGGTAGAGTGGTTGCATATCATTGGTTGGGACGGTAATCACACATAAATCTAATCCATCATTTTACACACACACCAAAATCTCTCTCCCAGACACCACTTCTTCCTCAAGTGGTGACCTTAGATCAACATCTCCCAAGGTCATTAGGGGCACCCGATGGGGTCTTCGAAAGAATGTAACCATGAAGAGTTCATGGTACACATGCATCATTATGCATCAAATAGTCTCTTGAAAATGCAATCATGAACAAGGTAAGGTCATGAGTAGGGGTATGCATCATGTGGTGGTTCACAACAAGTTTACCACCATCATACTTCATCATCATGCAATCGGAAAAAGGGTACCGATGAACAAGAGGGGTGTCATGGTTAAAGGGCTGCTTGCCTGGTTCATCAGAGTCTTCAAGTCTTCGGGTCCTTCTCCAAGTATTCCGTCTACTTCGTCAACTAACGTCGAAAACAATCACAATAAGCAACACAACAAGGCAAAAATAAAAGTGCTCTAAAATTGCAAGTTGGACTTTTCTAGGATACCTTTGGTCATATGAGGTACGACCAAAGTGGTTTCAATGGGATTTGATCAATGGATATCTCTGAATATTTCAATATGATCGGATCAAGGGATTTGTGGATTTGCAAGAAGTGTACAGAAATATATTTTTGAAAAATGAGCAGAGGCACCCATTTAGCAAACCATGATTTTAAAAGCATCTAGGAGTTGGTTTCACTGGATTTGGAGTTCAAATGAATATTCTATGGATTTGCAAAGTTGACAAACATGAAGAAATGGCTCATTATTTTGTGGGGTACAGAAAGTATTAAGAAAAATGTTCATAAACTAAGTTATGAACTTAGAAGCATCTAGGAATTTGAATCATGGCATTTGGATCAATTTTGAGCACTCTGTGAATTTCTAAAGTTCATCACAAAAATGGAAATACAAGATTTGATAAATGTTTTTGAAGAAAAAGTTCCTGGAAAAATGTGCAAGTTGCACCATGAGATAGATCATGATTTTATGAGCTACTAGAAATTTGAATCATCAAATTTGGAGGTAATATGAATATTTGGGAGATTTTACAAGTTTCAGGAAAAAAGAAAAAGACAAGGGAGGCGGGATTTATACCTATACTGCCTTTGGTGCGATATAGTGCCATAGCCTGCAGGCGGCAATGGCTCGGCCACGCAGGCGACGGAGCGACGTCGAAGGCGCATTTCGCTCGGCCCGTCTCCACTTAAACGGCAGGGCCATGCTGGGTCAGCAGCCAGCAGGCTCAGTGCAGGTCGCCTTCAACCTCCCGCGCTCGCTCCGGCCGCAGGGAGGAGCGGCTCCCGTCGGTGATAGCTGGGGCTACAGAGAGTATCCGGCTGCGCTATGACCACCGGCGTGCTCAGGAGTCCACGCAGCACCCATCCATGTGCTGCATGCATGTCGTGGAGGGCTGCAGCAGCGATGGCTTGGGTGGCCGTGGAGGAGGCCGTCGGCGAGGTTTGGGGACTGCACGGCAGGCGCGGGGAGGAGGGAATGAAGTCTTGGGCGAGTCACGTGGTGATGAGGGGCGCTGTAGTGGTCTTTAGGGGAGGAGGTTGAGTGGTGGGCGAGAATTTTGGTGGAGTCCGGCGGCTCGGCTCCGGCCATGGGGAGCGACGGAGGGCTCGGCGAGAGGGTTGGCTGGGTCTGGGTGACGTACGGGAGGGAGAGAGGGCGAAAGGAGTAGAGAGGGGGCTCGGGGGTGGCCTTAAATAGAAGGGGTCGAGGTGCACCGTGGTTCGTGGCGCCCGTGAAGCTTCTAGCCATTCTTTGGAGGCCACGGGCGCCAAGGTGGGCGTGTCTGAGGCGTTTGTGGAGGTGGTCCACGACCAGGGGAAGGAAGAGAGGGAGCAGGAGGGGCCACAGGCGCCGCGCGTGTGACTGTGATCATTGGAGCTCTCAAGCGGCCATGGCGCGCGTGTGAAGGAGGCCGTAGGAGGGAGAAGGAAGAGGGGGACCAGGGCTTAGCGTGATGCGGACGTCGAGGCACCTCGACTGGCGCGAGGGCGAGGCTCGAGGTGGCCGGAGGTGCTTGGCAGGGGGCAGCTACAGTGCGGGAGCGTACTGTAGCGCGCTCCAGAGCGTGCCTTTGGCTGCCATGGCATTGTTTAAGGGGCAGGGGCGTGCCCACTCATGTCTCTGGTAGCGCTTAGGGAGAAGTAAACAAAGGGAGAGGGCCTTGGATGCCCTGTCAGCCCGATGGGAGAGGAGAGAGGTTGAGGGAGAGAGGGAACGGGGCAGTCCAGAGAGAGAAAGTGGGGTTTTACCCCTCCAATAATTGAGCTATGGACTTGCCATTGCTACTGGAGGTGCAAGGGGACTAGGAGGGGCTGTGGTAAAAAGTTGAGCTCAAGGAGAATAGTGTTAGTGGTCAAAATGGTGATTTTTGAAAAGTGGCAGAAGGTGTTTGATAATGCTTTGGGGCATGATGATTTCCAATTACCATGAGACTCCACAGGGTGAAATGACACATATAATTAGGGACTTCCACCAATTTGGAGCTTATTTGGGTAAAGTTGCCAATGCAACTTTTGTAAACCCTAGAAATACACAGAAATGGGTTTTCCAAGATCTAGGCATGCAAAACCTTTCTCCTTGATGCACCACTTGGTGTAGTGTCATCATTTGGGGATTTGTACATGTACACAAAAATTCAGATCAAAAGGACACACTTGGCAATGTAGAGTTGTTCAAATTTGGTTCTGGGCAGGAAGGGTTTTGGGGCACTTTGATCAATATAACATTTTATCCAACTTGTACCATTTGGTCTAGATGAATTATTAGACCATTTGAGAATGTTGAGAAGGTTTGAGAACATTTGGACATGTTTGGCAATGTAAAGTTGCTCAAACTTCAAAATGGACATAAATGGTTTTGAGGGGATTTCATGAGGTTATACTATTCTCCATGACATGATACTTGTCAAGATCATCAAATATGTCATATGTGACATGCTAGAATTTTCTTGGAATTTTCGGAGAATATTTCCTTTGTAAATATTGCAAAAGCTTGAAATATCCAAAAAGGGTTTTTTTGAGGGATTTAACCAATATTTTGAACATGACCATGTGTTGAAACTCTTATATATAGACAATATATGTCCACTAAGTTTCCATAGGTTTTTCCCAAATATTTTTAAAGTATTAAAATAATTTTAACCTATTAAAGACCATTTCTGGCCTAAAGAAACATCCTTTAAATAAAATAGGAAAATAATTTTTAAAATTATATTTTTGTGGTTTTTGGAAGTCCTATACCTAATAGGTTTCAAATATACCTTTTGAATGATTTTTACACCTCAAATCAAGTACTTGTAGTGCAAATCTCAATTCAGGGGTTTTTGGAAAACTAATTTTTGAAAATACTATTTGGCCAAATTATTTTTGTAAGAAAATACTATACTGTTATATACACATGGTATGGTCATTGCGCAGAAGTTTGGAGCAAGTGGATGAAGTATAAGAGTTGGAGGATTTATTTGATTTTTAGAGCACTTGCAAACAACAGACAAAAATCAAATCAAGCAAAGTCCAAAACACTCAAAAGTTTTTGTCAAACCACATTTTATCATGATTGTTAGCTTAAGTGTAGTGGCATGAAAATCAGGGTGTGACAGGTGCCCTTCAGTGACCAGCTAAAGCAGTTGGTCGAGCTACACAGGTTGGCAGAGTTAGCCATGAAGGACTTTATAGTCTGGCTGTGGCCTGCCGATCTTATACCTAGCAGCTACTTCAGACTTGTGCAGCGGCTTCTGAGTGCCTGTCCGCGGCTCGAAGCCGTGAAGCGGTCGGTCTGTATTGAAGGTGCGCGTATGGCCTTTGCCCGCGTCAAGACGCATTGGGCGAAGCTGGATGCCAAGAAGCTGATGACCAAGGGACCGTCGGAGGGCAAGGAGCATCGTCGACCCGAGCATTATTTTGATGGTGTCCTGGCACTACAAAAAAAAGACACATCCGTGACATTTTGGGCCGAACGAATTTTTTTTCTGTCATACATATGACACTTCTATGACGATAATTGTGACAAAACCCGGTATCATCATAGATGTGGTGGGCTCCTACTTCTATGACAAAAAATCATGACAGAAAATGGGCTTTTCGTCACAGGCGGGCCGGAGACGCAGCGGCATGACATTCTTGGGGCCGTCCATGACGGAAAAACCGTGGTAGAAGCGAGGGGAGGAAAATTTCGGAGTTCCGGTTACGGTGGGAGGTCGGGGCGAGCGATGCGCGTTTCTCATTACACGCGGTAGGCGTTGGCTCTAACTGAACCCGAGCAAGGTGTTGGGCTCTAACTGAACCCGAGCGATTGCACTGCAGGCTACGCGTTACTGAACCCGAGCGATCGATCGATGGCTGTTAACTGAACCCGATCGAGCAATTCCTTCGCTACTGCTGCTAACTGAAGCCGATCGATTGGATGAACAGTGAGCGCTGCGGGGATTGGGGGGTTGGATGAACAGTGAGCGGTGGCGTTGCCTCTGGATGAACAGGACCCCGTGGTGTGGAGGGCTGGATGAACAGTAGACGGTGGGGTGGCCGTGGAGGGGTGGATGAACAGGACCCCGTGGTGTGGAGGGCTGGATGAACAGTAGACGGTGGGGTGGCCGTGGAGGGGTGGTTGAACAAGACCCCATGGTGTGGAGGGCTGGATGAACAGTAGATAGTGGAGGGAAGCCTGTGAAGGGGTGGTTGAACAGTAGCCGGTGGAGTAGCGCGCGGTGGAAGCTGGATGAACAGGAGCCCGTGGAGGCTGGAGAAGGTCGATGGTGGAGATGAACAGTATCCCGTGGAATCCCGTTTTGCGGTACGCCACACCCCTCCCGGTGAACAGGACCCCCGTTTCGACCATAGCGCTCGAACACAAGTCCGTTTAAATCCGCTTTTGGCGGTACGCCACACGCCTCGATCAACAGGACCCCGTTTCGACCGTAGGGAGGTCCGCTTCCTCCATTTTGTGGTACGCCACACCTCCCGATCAACAGGACCCCCCGTTTCGGCCGTGGAGGATTCGTTTCCTCCGTTTTGCGATGCCACACCTCCCGATCAACAGGACACCATTCCGAGCGTGGGAGGTCTGTTTCCTCCGTTGTCTTGATCGCAGAACCCTCGTTCCATCGCTGTTATTCCGTCCAAGCCGGTTGGCTCCCACGCGTTCCGTTGCCTCCCGATGAACACGGCGCATTCCATTGCCTCCCGATGAACACGACGCATTCCGTTGCCTCCCCATGAACATGACGCATTCCGTTGCCTCCCGATGAACACGACGCATTCCGTTGCCTCCCCATGAACACGACGATGATGTTGTTTCTCCGTTCCGACCCAGCCATGTACACGAGCCCTGGCCGTACGTATGCGCGAGTAGGCGTTCGAGACCCTGCCCGTATGTACGTACGTGGCCGTATTTTCTTTCTTGCACCCTCGCCGCTGTACGTACGTGTACATGCTACATGCGCGCCTCTACATCCACCAGTATATATGTATGTAAACATTTGCGACCAGAATGACAACACTACGTACGCTTCGACCAGGTGGGTCCCGACTGTCAGGCACTTCCTTGCGTGCGAAGATGTAGCTGGTGGGTCACAGCAGTCAGGGGGGCGAATCGTTTTTTTGCCCGGACGCACTTCCTTGCGTGCGAAGATGTAGCTGGTGGGTCCCAGCAGTCAGGGGGGCGAATCGTTTTTTTTGCCCGGACGCACTTCCTTGCGTGCGAAGGTGTCTGTCACGCCCAATATGCGACCCTATCCAAAAGGAATGCGAAGGTCCCACCAAGGATAGACCCGCATATTGAAACGCTTTTGCAAGGTGGATATCATTACATCAACATTACATGATACATAGGGATACACCCAAGACATACATTGTCACATGAATACAACATCATATACAAGATCAACATCCGACTACGGATGAAACATAAATAGAAACTCAAACAATATCCACCCTGCTAGCCCAGGCTGCCGACCTGGAACCTATCCCCTGATCGAAGAAGAAGCAGAAGAAGAACTCCAAACAAGCAAACATCACTCTCGCGTCATGATCATCGCAAACCTGTACCTGCAACTGTTGGTATAGTAATCTGTGAGCCACGAGGACTCAGCAATCCCATTACCATGGGTATCAAGACTAGCAAAGCTTAATGGGTAAGGAAGAGGATAAAGTGGTGAGGTTGCAGCAGTGGCTAAGCATATATGGTGGCTAACATACGCAAATGAGAGCGAGAAGAGAAACAAAGGAACGGTCGTCAACTAGTAATGATCAAGAAGTGATCCTGAACTCCTACTTACGTCAGACATAACCCAGAAACCGTGTTCTCCTCTCGATCAACCCCGAGAAGAGACACTCACGATTACGCATTACACGGTTGGTGTATTTTAGAAGAGTTTACTTCAAGTTTACTACAACCGGATATTAACAAATTCCCATCTGCCACATAACCGCTGGCACGGCTCTCAAAAGTTTATACCTGCAGGGGTGTCCCAACTTAGCCCATGATAAGCTCTCGCGATCAACGAAGGATATTCCTTCTCCCGGAAGACCCGATCAGTCTCGAATCCCGCCTATAAGACATTTCGACAAAGCAATAAAACAAGACCAGCAAAGCCGCCTCGATGCTACCGACAATCCCGATAGGAGCTGCACATATCTCGCTCTCGTGGCAACACCGGATGAGACTAGCTACGAGTAAAACCAGCCCTCGAGTTGCCTCAAGGTGGCCCCGCAGTAGATCAGTTCGGACCAAAGACTTAGAGAAGCACTGGCCCGGGGCTAAATAAAGATGACCCTTGGGTTAATTACTCCCAAGGGAAATGTAGGTGGTGGTGAGGCAAATGGTAAAACCAATGTTGGGCCTTGCTGGAGGAGTCTTATTCAAAGCGAATTGTCAAGGGGGTCCCATAAATCACCCGACCGCGTTAGGGACGCAAAATCTGGGAACATAATACCGATATGACGGAAAATAGGGCGGAAAGAGTGGAACAAAATACCAGGCATAAGGCCGAGCCTTCCACCCTTTACCAAGTATATAGATGCATTAATTGAACAATAGATATTGTGATATCCCAACAAGTAAACATGTTCCAGCAAGGAACAACATCTCCATGTTCCAACAAGGAACAAACTTCATCTTCACCTGCAACTAACAATGCTATAAGAGGGGCTGAGCAAAGCGGTAACATAGCCAAACAACGGTTTGCTAGGAAGGGTGCAAAAGGTTAGAGGCTGACATGGCAATTTGGGATGGCTTGATAAACAGGTAATAGGTAGCGCAACAAAGCGATAGAACGAAGCAACTAGCATAGAAATGATAGTAGTGAGATCCAGGGTAGCGGTCATCTTGCCTGAAATCCCGCAAGGAAGAAGAACGAGTCCATGAGGAAGATGAAGCCACGAAGACGAACCAAGCGTAGACGAACGAACCCTCACGATCGCGACGAAACATGAACTAACAAGAAGAAGCACACAACATAGTAAACACACCACACATGAACAAGACATGATGCACAACAAACATGATGCATGACAAATCTAGATGAAGCTACTCATGGCAAGAGATGATGCAAACAAGAGCAACACATCAAGGCAAGTTTAAATGAGGTCGGGAACAACATATAACAATTCCGGTAAGTCCTCATATGCAAGTTTCGAAATTGGTCCAGATCTGAATAAACCTTATGTTCCAGTTGTTAAACAACAAGTTAAGATGCACCACGATGATCTACACGAAATTCTAGTCAAGTTACATATAAAGTTCATTTAATTCGGAGCTACGGCCTAGAAGATACGAGCAAAACAAGTTAAACATGGCATTGATGCAAAATGCATACAAACATCAAACAAACACATCAAAACATGGATGCAACATGATAATATGAAGCTACATGCAAAATCAAACAAGTTTCATGTAGAGCACACTCAAAACGGAGCAACGGTGCAACATACACCCTATACAAGTTATGACAATCTGTCCAAAACAGCAACTAGGCATATGGCAAACATCAAAACACTATTCTACAGCAGTAAACGTAATAACAAAAGGCATGGGCATGATGTACAGGTAAAGCATGACAAAACAAGAACACTGAGCTATCTCCAGAAATCACTAGAACATGCTCAAAATGACATGGCAAGATTGCAAATAATAACAGTTTCAGACTTTAGCAGAAATAACATCAGGTTGCAATGTTTAGAGCTATCAAACAGCATGCTACAGGAACTTATCATGGCAAATAAAGGCATGGAATGAATCTAATAATTGCATAGAACAAAAGTCCCTTACTGACCATAAGCCAAAAGGGATCAGAAAATACAATTGCAAGCATGTGAACATAGCAAAAACATAACCAGATTCATACATGGCAGGAACAACAATAAGTAGGCATGTTGGTGAGCTTGAACCACTCACCACAGAGCAATACATGGCATGGAAAGGCAACCAACAGTAAGAAGACATGGCATAGAATCTATACATGGCAAGAACAACATCATAGCCTACATGGATCAACTACAAAAACCTTGGCAAAATTGAATAACATGTAAACAACCTGCCAGGAAACATTTTATAGCAAAAGTAGAGCTCGATTGACTCAAGCTATGGCACTCCATAATTGCAAAAAAGGTATGGATGGATAGAGAATAACCATATTTCGAAACATCCTTACTGAAGTATCTCAAAATAAGCATGGATCTCTCGGTAGCATCAAGTTAACATGGCATAAAAATATCAGCAGAACAGGGGCTGAAATCAGCAACATCGTGAAGCCTAGTTTGCATGCTTGTGATAGTCACCACAGAGATCACAAAAATACATGGCATACACCCCTGTAAAGATGGCATGGCATAGTACAAAACACATGTAGGACTCAAGTTCATAGGATGCACACATCAATCATGGCACAAATGACAAAAGTGCATGTTCTGATAAGAATCTGAAACTAACATCACATAGCCCTCCTGCAACGAAGATTCAGGCATCAAGATGAGCTAAAATGAACATGATGCAATGGAATGAAATGATGTACTCGTTGAAGCGAAATTTTTTACATATTACACGCACGAAACGGAGCTACAGGTGCAGAGATACGGCATGATGAATATGGCATGATAATATGCAAATCTGGGGACTTAGTCATTTCAGGAAAAAAAACAGGTGAGTGTGATATAGTTAAATCGGGCACGGGGCGAGGGATAGGGCTGCTCACCTAGTGGGCTTCGGCCCAGGACGCGGGAAGGGGCCGGCTGGGCCTGGAGGGGGGATCCGGCCCACGTGGGGGAGGCGTCGTCCTCCTCCTCGATCTCTCCTGGATCGGGCAGGGGCGGCGGCGCACTCCGGCGAGGCGGCGCCCCATGGGAAAAGGGCGCAGACGGGCGACAGGGGAACCGGAACGGGCAGCTCCGCGACGGGAGCCAGATCCCGGCGTCGATAGCGGCCGGAGGGTTGTAGGGGCGCCGGGAGGCCGGGAGGCGCTGGCATGGCGGAGGCGGCAAGGCTCTTCGGCGGCGGCGGCGCGATGCTCGGGCGGCGCGGCGTGGGCGGCGGCAGCTGGGAGACGGGCAGGAGGGCCCGATCCGGGCTCTCCGGGCCGCGACAGTGGGGACGGCGCGGGCGCCACGTGGCGGCGGAGTGGAGGAGAGGGGCGGCAGGGTGACGTGGCGCGCGCCCATTGGTCGGGCGGCGTGGCTGGCTGGACGTGTCCGGCCGGGGCGGACGCGTCCGGCGGCGGAGAGGGAAAGGCTAGGGTTTCGGGGGGGATTCATCCGCGAATTTGGAGAGGGTTGCACATATTTATAGGTAGAGGGAGCTAGGAGAGTCCAAATGAGGTGCGGTTTTCGTCCACGCGATCGTGATCGAACGACCGAGAGCATGGAGGGAGTTAGATGGGTTTTAGGCCAGTTTGAAGGGTGTTGGGCTGCAAAGAGAAAGAGGCTTGTCACGGTTACCGGTTAACCGTTGGAGTACCAAACGACCTCCAAATGACCCGAAACTTGACAGGCGGTCTACCGGTGGTATACCAAGGCCGCTTGGCAGACCTCGGTCCATTCCGAGACCGTTTAACACCCGCACACCAAAAGAGGCAAAAGGGGGCCGGAGACATAGGAGTCCCGGATTGGAAAAGCGGACAACGGGAAAATGCTCGGATGCATGAGACGAACACGTATGCAAAATGAAATGCACATGACGACATGATATGAAATGCATATGATGACATGGCAAAGTGCAACATGCAAGCAAATGACATGGCAAAGACGACGAATAACTGGCGGACACCTAGCGCACCGGATCTGGGGCGTTACAGTGTCGCTGGTGGGTCCCAGCGGTCAGGGGGCGAATCGTTTTGTTTTTTGCCCGGACGCACTTCCTTGCGTGCGAAGATGTAGGTGGTGGGTCCCAGCAGTCAGGGGGAAATGTTTTTTGGCGAAATACAGTAGCCCGTCCGGTGGGTCCCAGCTGTCAGGTGGAGTAATAATTATTTTCCGCGTAATAAGGAGGCACTTCCTTGCTGCGGCCGTGGACCCGGTATCGGCCTCTCCACGTCTGATCCACGTCCAATGGAAGTCGCTCCTTGACCATATTGACCACGCCGCGCCGAGAGCACCAGGGCGGTGGACGGCAGCGAGGCCTAGAAAGGGGCGACGGGAGCCGGGAAAAGCAGCGATGGAAGCCAGCGTGGGCGGAGTACTGAGAGTTCACCGGTTGGTGCGGTGTGAGGCTGCCGTCGCCGCAGGCCTGGCCAGCGGTGGGAATAGTAGGGGCGGTGAGGCCTCAAGCGACAGCCCGCCACGGAGGCGTGAGCATGCGGCACGACCGGGCGCTGCTTTGGTAATTTGGAGAAAGAAGACCAGAGGTTGAAGAAGCACTACGGCCGTTGGATGGACATCATACGGTCACTGGAGCTAGAATCGTTCATATTAACTAAAGTTGACAAAGGCCCCCGTCCTAGTCAACTTAGTAGGCCCACAAGTCAGCCTCCCAACATGGTGGGTCCCAGCTAGCAGGGGGAGTATTCATTTTTTGTGCGTAATAAGGAGGCACTTCAGGAAAAAACAGGTGAGCGTCATATAGTTAAATCGGGCACGGGGCGAGGGATAGGGCTGCTCACCTAGTGGGCTTCGGCCCAGGACGCGGGAAGGGGCCGGCTGGACCTGGAGGGGGGATCCGGCCCACGCGGGTGAGGCGTCGTCCTCCTCCTCGATCTCTCCTGGATCAGGTAGGGGCGGCGGCGCACTCCGGCAGGGCGAGGCGGTGCTCCGGCGGGGGAAGGGCGCGGACGGGCGACTAGGGAACCGAGAACGGGCAGCTCCGGCGATGGGGAGCCAGATCCCGGCGTCGGCAGCGGCCGGAGGGTTGCGGGGGCGGCGCTGGGAGGCCGGGGAGGCGCTGGCATGGCGAGGCGCTCGGGAGGAGCTCCGAGCGGCGCGACTCCCGAGGAGCTCCGGCAGGAGGAGGGCGAATCCGACGGAGGCGGCAAGGCTCTTCGGCGGGCGGCGGGCGCGATGCTTTCGGGCGGCGCGGGCGTTATGGGCGGCGGCACGGGAGACGGGCGGGAGGGCCCGATCCGGGCTGTCCAAGCAGCGGCGGCGACGGCGCGGCGCCACGTGGCGGCGGAGTGGAGGAGAGGGGCGGCAGTGATGTGGCACGCGCCCATTGGTCGGGCGGCGTGGCTGGTTGTGTGTGTCCGCCGGGTGACGTCCCGGCCGGAGAGGGAAAGGCTAGGGTTTTGGGGGGATTCATCCGCGAATTTGGAGAGGGTTGCATATATTTATAGGTAGAGGGAGCTAGGAGAGTCCAAATGAGGTGCGGTTTTCGTCCACGCGATCGTGATCGAACGACCGAGAGCATGGAGGGGAGTTAGATGGGTTTTGGGCCAGTTTGAAGGGGTGTTGGGCTGCAAAGAGAAAGAGGCTTGTACGGTTACCCGGTTAACCGTTGGAGTACCAAACGACCTCCAAATGACCCGAAACTTGACAGGCGGTCTACCGGTGGTATACCAAGGCCGCTTGGCAGACCTCGGTCCATTCCGAGACCGTTTAACACCCGCACACCAAAAGAGGCAAAAGGGGGCGCCGGGAGACATAGGAGTCCCGGATTGGAAAACGGACAACGGGGAAAATGCTCGGATGCATGAGACGAACACGTATGCAAAATGAAATGCACATGACGACATGATATGAAATGCATATGATGACATGGCAAAGTGCAACACGCAAGCAAATGACATGGCAAAGACGACGAATAATCGGCGGACACCGCGCACGGATCTGAGGCGTTCTGATGTCGCTGGTGGGTCCAATGATCGTGGGGCTTAATCGTTTTGTTTTTGCCCGGACGCACTTCCTTGCGTGCGAAGATGTAGGTGGTGGGTCCCAGCAGTCAGGGGAAATGTTTTTGGCGAAATCTGATAGCCTGTCCGGTGGGTCCCGGTATCGAGTGGAGTAATAATTATTTTCAGCGTAATAAGGAGGCACTTCCTTGCTGCGGCCGTGGACCAGGTATCGGCCTCTCCACGTCTGATCCACGCCCAATGGAAGTCGCTCCTTGACCATATTGACCACGCCCACGCCGAGAGCACCAGGCGGTGGACAACGGCGAGGCCTAGGAAGGGGACGACGGGAGCCGGGGAAGACGCAGCGGTGGAAGCCAGCGTGGAAGCGGAGTACGAGTTCACTGGTTCGGGTGCGGTGTGAGGTTGCCGTCGCCGCGAGGCCCGGCAGTGGGAATAGTATGGGGCGGTGAGGCCTCATGGCAAAGACCCGCCACGGGAGGCAGGAGCATGCAGCACGACCGGCGCCGCTTTTGGGCGGCCGGAGAAAGAAGACCGAGGTTGAAGAAGCACTACGGCCGTTGGATGGACATCATACGGTCACCGAGCTAGAATCGTTCATATTGACTAAAGTTGACAAAGGCCCCCGTCCTAGTCAACTTAGTAGGCCCACAAGTCAGCCTCCCACCATGGTGGGTCCCAGCTAGCAGGGGGAGTATTCATTTTTTGTGCGTAATAAGGAGGCACTTCAGGAAAAAACAGGTGAGCGTCATATAGTTAAATCGGGCACGGGGCAAGGGATAGGGATGCTCACCTAGTGGGCTTCGGCCCAGGACGCGGGAAGGGGCCGGCTGGACCTGGAGGGGGGATCCGGCCCACGCGGGTGAGGCGTCGTCCTCCTCCTCGATCTCTCCTGGATCAGGCAGGGGCGGCGGCGCACTCCGGCAGGGCGAGGCGGCGCTCCGGCGGGGGAAGGGCACGGACGGGCGACTAGGGAACCGGGAACGGGCAGCTCCGGCGACGGGAGCAGATCCGGCGTCGGCAAGCCGGAGGGTTGCGGGGCGGCGCTGGGAGGCCGGGAGGCGCTGCATGGCGAGGCGCCGGGAGGAGCTCAGGCGGCGCGACTCCGAGGAGCTCCAGCAGGAGGAGGCGAATCCAGCGGAGGCGACAAGGCTCTTCGGCGCGGCGGGCGCGACGCCAGCGGCGGCGGGCGCTATGGGCGCGGCGCGGGAGACGGGCGAGGCCCGATCCGGGCTGTTGGCCAAGCGGCGGACGGCGCTTGGGCGCCACGTGGCGGCGGAGTGGAGGAGAGGGGCGGCAGGGTGATGTGGCACGCGCCCATTGGTCGGGCGGCGTGGCTGGCTGTGTGTGTCCGGCCGGGGCGGACGCGTCCGGCGGCGGAGAGGGAAAGGCTAGGGTTTTGGGGGGATTCATCCGCGAATTTGGAGAGGGTTGCACATATTTATAGGTAGAGGGAGCTAGGAGAGTCCAAATGAGGTGCGGTTTTCGTCCACGCGATCGTGATCGAACGACCGAGAGCATGGAGGGGAGTTAGATGGGTTTTGGGCCAGTTTGAAGGGGTGTTGGGCTGCAAAGAGAAAGAGGCTTGTACGGTTACCCGGTTACGTTGGAGTACCAAACGACCTCCAAATGACCCGAAACTTGACAGGCGGTCTACCGGTGGTATACCAAGGCCGCTTGGCAGACCTCGGTCCATTCCGAGACTGTTTAACACCCGCACACGAAAAGAGGCAAAAGGGGGCGCCGGGAGACATAGGAGTGCCAGATTGGAAAACGGACAACGGGGAAAATGCTCGGATGCATGAGACGAACACGTATGCAAAATGAAATGCACATGACGACATGATATGAAATGCATATGATGACATGGCAAAGTGCAACACGTAAGCAAATGACATGGCAAAGATGACAAATAACTGGCGGACACCTGGCGCACCGGATCTGGGGCGTTACAGTGTCGCTGGTGGGTCCCAGCGGTCAGGGGGCGAATCGTTTTGTTTTTTGCCCGGACGCACTTCCTGCGTCTTGAAGATGTAGGTGGTGGGTCCCAGCAGTCGGGAAACATTTTTGGCGAAATCTGAGCCCGTCCGGTGGGTCCCAGCTGTCGGTGGAGTAATAATTATTTTCCAGCGTAATAAGGAGGCACTTCCTTCTGCGGCCGTGGACCCAGTATCGGCCTCTCCACGCACAGTCCACGCCCAATGGAAGTCGCTCCTTGACCATATTGACCACGCCACGCCGAGAGCACCGAAGCGGTGGACGACGGCGAGGCCTAGGAAGGGACGACGGGGAGCCGGGAAGACGCAGCGGTGGAAGCCAGCGTGGAGCGGAGTACGAGAGTTCACCGGTTGGTGCGGTGTGAGGCTGCCCGTCGCCGCGAAACTGGCCAGTGGGAATAGTAGGGCGGTGAGGCCTCACATGGCAACCTGACCCGCCACGGGAGGCGAGAGCATGCGGCACGACCGGGCGCTGCTTTGGGCGGCCGGAGCAAGAAGACCAGAGGTTGAAGAAGCACTATGGCCGTTGGATGGACATCGTCACGGTCCTTTGGAGCTAGAATCGTTCATATTGACTAAAGTTGACAAAGGCCCCGTCCTAGTTAACTTAGTAGGCCCACAAGTCAGCCTCCCACCATGGTGGGTCCCAGCTAGCAGGGGGAGTATTCATTTTTTGTGCGTAATAAGGAGGCACTTCCGGTGGGTCCGACCTGACGGCGGGGGAACGTTTTTTTGCAAAATACGCTGGCCCTCCGGTGGGTCCCAATAGTCAGGGGGGAAACGTTTTTTTTCGAGAAATAAGGTGGCCCGTCCGGTGGGTCCCCGTTGTCTGGTGGAGGAATAATTATTTTGCGCGTAATAAGAAGGCACTTCCTTGCGGCCGCCTGGACCCAGCTGTCGGCCTCTCCACGTACAGTACTCTTCCGATGGAAGTCGGTCGTTGACCAAGTTGACCACGCCGCACCGAGAGCACCAGGGCGGCGGTCTGGACGACGGCGAGGCCTGGGAAGGGGACGACACGGAGCCGGGGAAGACACAACAGTGGAAGCCCGCGCGGGGAGGTGTACGAGGGTTCACTGGTTCGGCTGCGGTGTGAGGCTGCCATCGCCGCATAATAACAGGGGGTGTGGGTGAGTAGAGGGATGGCCTGGCCAGCGGTGGGAGTAGTACAGGGCAGTGAGGCCTCCGCGGCATCACAGCCGGCCACGGGAGGCAGGAGCACGCGACACGACCGGCGCTGCTTTGGGCGGCTGGATCAAGAAGACCAGAGGTTGAAGAAGCACTACGGCCGTTGGATGGACATCGTACGATCACTGCAGCTAGAATCGTCTATATTGATTAAGTTGACAAAGCCCTTGGTACACGTCAACTTAGTAGGCCCACAGCTCGGATTTGGCAGAGAAATTATAGCCCATTTGCGATTTGTAAGAATGTACATCCCATTTTTTAATTCTAATGGAATTTACTATAGCCCATTTACAGTTTGTTAAAAGTACAGCCCAACTTCTAGCTAGGACAATGATTAATAATTTCAAACAACTGCTCAAAACAAAATTCAAAAAATATTCCCACATTTTGATGGGATCCGAAATATTTTTATCCGAAATTTCTAGTCAGGTTAAATATAATTTCAAAATAAAGTTGTATTACGTTAAAATCCAACGAAATATTGCGCGTGCAACAAGTAATGAAATTAAAATTTCCAAATTCCAAAAATAATATGTTTTTCAAACTAATTACCTGTTTGGTGCATAGTAATTGCCCAGTTATTATAATTACATCCCATTTATTATTTCTTAAAGTCCATTTTCTTGTTAAGCCTAATGCATACCTCCTAGGAAACTTTGCAGCCCAGCGGGGCGGATAACAAGTTGACTCGGATATTGTGTACAACTGTCGGCCTAGTTGCATTGCTGATGTTTAAAAAAAAGGCCTGTGTAGTACAATACAACCTAAGATGGTTACTCAGCCCACATTCAACGACGCCGGAAAGGCCCAAACAAGGTTTCTGTACAACTTTTTGAAGTCATTGGGCTCAGTTAATAATTTAAGAAAAAAGTTAGATTATAGTGGAACCTAATTAAAAGCTGTCACGAGCAAATAAATAATTCAACGGGTCCCACTTGTGCATGTGCGCGTGTGTGTGTGCGTGTGTGTGTGTGTGTGAGAGAGAGAGAGAGAGAGAGAGAGAGATAGAGAGAGACCCATCGGTTGATGCTCGTAAATACATCTTTCAGCCATATGCATTGCTGATGCTCAGTAAAAACTTATATAGTTGACACAATCACATAGAACATCATAGCACACTGAACTTGCATATAAAAGTTTCACGCAGGCGGCACAATCAGGATGGAAGCAGTGGATCGCTATGGGAAGGGCTATGTTGAAGCCAATGAAGTCGTACATAATGGTTCATCGTCTTTATAAATGACGGGGAAATATCTTGAATGTTGTGCAAAGAAAACAGACAGACAACACAATAAGTTCTGCTAGCACATTAAGTTGACATACAGCCCTTTCTAAAAAAGTTCAGGTACAAAATTAGAACAAGTCACAATCAAATGTACTGGCATATCGGTGCTTCGGACCCATAGCTCGGATTTCACTAGGATCTGACATGATTCAGTTGTTACCTCAAATTAGAGCACATCCAGGCAGCCAGCCCTGCCTCTTCTCCCAAAGAAGCTATGGCCTCCGCCACGCGATGGAGTAGCAGGCCCTGTGCCATCCATCGTTCCGAGCAACACGGGGAAAGTCTGACATTGACTCCTGTAATGGACGTCGTCGTCGGACCCTGGCACCAGTGGCGACGGCAGGACTTCGATTGATGGATTGACCACTTCTTCGACATGCACGAACACTCGTTACAGGTACATCCCTAACGTGGTCCGCGGCTGCCTTGGCGGCGACGAATAGTACAACCCCGGTTCCTGCACCGGTATCTCAACACCAATCACCTTCGGTATGGTGGACGGCTTCTTCATCCATGCCATAACCGTCAGAGCCCAGCTGTCTGGAGGAACAAACATACTTACGAGCTCACCTCCAAGGTCGTTGATAAGCTAGTTCATGGACTCGCTGTTCCAAGCACGTCGAGGCATGCCGTGGAAGGTAAGCTTTGTTAAAAACTCAAGCTCGAGAGGGCACCGAGCCCCATCACAGGTGCCACCGATCAAAGCTCACCAAAGACGCCGTCATCAGAACAAACGCCGGGAAGATTCGAACACACGACTGTAGTCGAAAGTTGTCCGGAACCTGACGAAGAAATCAGCCGGTGGCGGACAGACTTCGATGAGCAAGTCACTTATTTGGATGCCGTGCGCAATGCCAAGAGCTTTGACAAGGTCGTCCAGCGAGACGGGAGGCCGGTCGCCGTTGATGGTTACCATCAGCACTTTGCCGGCAAACTGGTCATCAAGCGCCGCCATGCCACTGTTGAGCGACAGCATGCAACGAACAATGGCAGGACGGACCTCAGGATCTCCGGCTCAGAGATCCGCGTTGACCGGCGACATGATAGTGCGCTTGAGTATCGGGAGCATGGGAGGGGATTTGGGGAATCGAGTAGGAATCGAGATTCCAGAGGTGGGGGAGGGGCGGGAGACTGGGGATGAAAAGGTAGCATGAGTATCGAGCACGCACCAATATGCTCTCGGCGCGCAAGCGCACGAAAACACCGGTGGCTCCCACATGTCGGCCTAAGAGTCCTTATTCTTTCTTATTTGAAGAGCCCGGCCTTTTTTTTCAGGATCTTTTGAGAGCCCGGCCTGAGAGTCATAATTGACCTGTTTGGCATTGCGTTACTACTCGACCAATATTCAACGACACCTCACTGGCCCAAACAAGTGTACATCATCGAAAAGACAGTGAGCTCAAATTATATAACTTGAAAAAAGGAGATATGCTCTGAACACTTGAGAATGGTGATGCCCTCATTTAGCCCACCAGTAGTTCGAGACAATAAACAGTTCAAAACAACGATATATACAACATTCAAACACTGACTAGTGACTACTACTGACATAAACAACAAGACATGATAGTTCATAAGAAGTCTTGCTACACCACCAAAACGCACCCATCTGCAGCGCTCAGACTCTCGTGATCCAGACGAGAATGACATTCTAAACAGAAGCAATTATTACATAGAAAGAGTGACATAGACGAGGATGACCAAATGACAAGGTATATGCATAACAAAAGAAAGAACTACCCATCCAGAACCAGCAACAAAGACAACAAAGTCATTCGAAGAGATGATCCAACACCATCATAATTTGCAGCCCCGCTTCAACGACCAGTGATCCGGAGACACCAGTACTTCACCCTTTCAATGCAACAGCCCAATTACCTATCGACCTGAAGGCTTGAACCACATCACTGCCTGTCGTAATTGAGACATCCAAGGATCAAAGTTAATCCGGATGCCTTTGTCATTCTCACCTTCTTTTGGCTGCAGCCTGTATCGTTGACAATCAGGGGAGTTTGCTCCCGAACTCCTAGAGCTCGCTGTGTAGACACAGTTTTCCATAGCAAACAGAGCCTCTCTGCCATCAAGGTCCTTGCCAACGGTGATCTCCTGGTTAATCGGATAATTGAGTCCGAGAAACAGAGAGTGTGAACCAAGGCTGTTTACCCGCCTCCAACTAAAAAAATCCTAAAGGCCCCAGCAAGCTGGTATCCTGCTCATAGACGTAACAGCCACTATCCGGATACTCACGTATTACACGGTGCTTGTATACAGTGGGGTTTTTGCAATATAACTTTTCCAACTCATGTGTCCTAATGATCATCAGTCTTTTGTCGTCGTCTGATCGAGCGAGGAACCAGTTGTGCTTCCCTGTTTTTGGCAAAGCTGGTGTGATTACAAAGGGCTGTAACTGTAGGGACACTGCATCATATCAAAAAGGACAGGCATTGTTAATGTAAGATCAACATTGTTCAGACTATGAGTAGGATAATGCAAGAAACAACATTGATATGTCCATGTTGGGCCAGGAGGAAAATACAGGAAATGTATACTGTGTTCGAAAATATAGAAGTGCCATGCATGGTTATACTCATGTTATCTCGCAATCGATTCTTCATAGGAAACTACCATGTCATGCATGTTATGTAATCATGTTCTGTCCTCACAAACAAATTCTTCAAGGTAACTAACAGACCATGCATTGTTATATACTCGTGTTCTGTGGGCAAATTTTTGTGAGGATATTATTCTAGCCATTGATTGCTGAAGGGCGAATATAGGTATGTACACATGGTAAGCATTGTAGGATTTCACTACTTCCCAAATATAGAGTTCTCCATATGCACATTTACTTCCCTAATGTATGGTTAGATGAAACCAACAGTGTGGTGCGTGTTTCTACATCATGAAAATGAGGAAACTAACATGCCCATTGATACAAACTCATATTTAGTAGTAGTATATAGATTACTGTAAAATAAGGATAATATCCATATATTCCTAACCGTTTGATTATTCAGGGTACAAATTGGCTGTAATGACATGGTCACAATCGCATGAATTAACTCATTCCAAATATAGCTGATTTACGGCGTCTCTAATATATTGCCATAGTTCTACTCAAATTATGCTCAAACAAGGATATGACAATCATCACAAAAGTTCAAACAGTGTCATGGCGTCATCATTAACATGAGATGGAAACAACTTACATGCGCCGTCCCAGCAATACATGGTGCCATCTGCTTTGTCGATCGCGTAGATGATGCCATTGTGTTCAATAGCATCACAGAAGTGTGTATCAGCTTTGACGATGATCCACTACGAGCCGAGTTGTCTCCAGCTAAATAAGGCATCGGCGTAAAGATAGGCGAGTCCGCGGTCGAACAAGGCAATTAGTTTGAAGTCTGCGTAATTCGCATATCGTGTGGGCACTTGGCGATTACAATCTTACGCAAAACAAGGTCTGTCCAACCGGCGTAGTAATCTAGATGACTTGGACCGCGATGGTAATACTCTATATAATCCAGCGGAGGAAGGATAATCTCATGGGAGGTCTGGAAGTTCACGAGCACCAACTTTTTACCGTCCTCTCTGAAGGCAGCCATCCTGTGGGAGTTCATGCCGACCCAGTACATACCTGCCAAGAAGTTTCGGGCGATGGTGATCGGGTCGATGTCGAGGGAAATGATGTACGGCGACACAATACATACCTGCAAAGAAGTTTCGGCTAATGGAGATCGGATTGAAGTCAAGGGGCATCATGCACGCCTCCGTATCATGGTGAGCCAATCTCGCAAGACCAGATAGCAGCAAGCAGGATGTCTTGAAAAGCTTAGGCCTCTCTTCGACGATGGCCGTGTGCATGTCCCTCGAGCATGGAGCCAGCCGTAGGGCGGTCAACATATCCATACACGAACAACAGAGGTCGAGGATGTCACTAGGGAGATTGCTCCAATCGCGGCTCATATGGATAATGTGCGGTTCGCGTTCATCCATGGTGGAGTTTGGAAGGGGGCTTGATTTATGGGGGAGAAGGATGTCGGTGCTGGAGCGGCTAGCGAGGGAATAGTGGTACCGGGGGAGGCGAGTGAGGCGACGAGATGGAGACGGAGACGGAGACGGAGAAGGAGATGGAGATGGAGTGGTGCTATGGGAGCGGAGAGGGAGACGAGGCGAGGCGCCAATGTGCTGTACAACGGCGGTGACAGGCCAGTAAAGGCATGTGGTGAGGCTGACTTTGGTAACCCGAACACGCCCGCCTCGCTTGGACTAGTGTCGGTAGCAGGGTGTTGTCATTTCACTGTGAGGACCGGATGAATAGTATTTTGACCATCAAGTGTACCACAGTTGTACTACTACTACTACTACTACTACTACTACTACTACTACTACTACTACTACTACTACTACTATTACTACAAGTAGTAGGAACATGAGTACTCCAGTATTGTATAGCGGAAATAGGTCTCCCGTGCTAGCATGCCTGTTCACTTCATCGTTCAGGTATCATCCATATTGCGAGCAGAACCAAATTCTCGTGCATGCCCAATCAACGCCCTGCCGCGATGCATGTAGTGGTCGTTCTGGTGCATCAAGGACAGCATGCAGATCGTTCCACACTTGAGAAGAGGAAAAATGGAAAGGTAGAACGCGGCAGCAGAGGAAGAGAACGCTGGCTAACAAGGCTGGGTGGTGATCGAGCAGGAAGTTAATACTCCACGCCTAAAGGTTTTGGGAAAACCTGATTTTCATAAGGTGACTTATACTCACCTAAAACGGAGGGAGTATTCCTTAACCAGAGAATGTTGTGTCTCCCACTCACGCGCTCAAAAAAAAGCTAAAGCTACGACACATTTTTTTATTTGTTTGCATAGGTCCCACCTATCAGGAGGGATGGGCACGTACACGAACAGGTACGACTCCTCAGTCTACCCGCATAGCCTTTTCGTTTAGTCTACCTAGCCGTCTAATCAATCGTCAACGCCACTTCTCCCATTTACTTCTCCATCGGGAACCGATTCGCCTCGGCTTCTTCACCTCCCCTTCGTCTTCATTTGCATCCAAACCCCACCACGTTCACATTGTTTTAACCTCTTTAAATAATCATCTACTACTTCAGTTAGACTAGCCATCTAATCCTAATTCTCCAAACCATAGCCCTCCGTTCCAGCGGTTCCAAATGGCGAAAGAGATCGAGATGCAGGTTTTTAGGGTCCAACATGTCCTCGTCGAAGGCTCGATGCGCATAGTTGCCACCGTCACCGTCCACCCAAAGGTTGTTCGGCAGTGGATCAACAATGTATCCAACTCCCTCAAAAAGGTAGAGACGAGGGTCATCGGTCTTGACGCAGAGTACATGGAGCGTGCCCCTGGGAAGATCCAGCACGCCGCCGTCCTTCAGCTGTGCCTCGAAAATGATGTTTTGGTGTATCACATCATACACTCGCCCTCCATACCAAGTGAGCAGCGGCGGAGCTACGTGCTGCGTGCAGGGGCCATGGCCCCCCCATCATTGCTAAAACTATGAAGGAAAAAAATAGAGCCTGCTTAGATTAGAAAAATTAGAGCCTTTGCCCCCCCCCCCCAAACATGCATAATTTGTGTTTGCCCCCCTGAAGATCTTGTCTAGCTCCGCCACTGCAGGTGAGCTTCACGATTTCTTGTCCCGGGAGGACGTATACTTCTGTGGGGCAGCCATCGAAGGGGACAAACAGAAGCTGGAGCCGTATAACTTTGATTTGAAAAGCATCGCTGACCTACAAACCAGAATCAAAATTCATGTAGAAGATTGTGCTAGACAGACACCATCCCTATTCGACGTAGCAAATTTTGTGCTCGATACAAATCTTCAGAAGGGTGACGAGACAGTGGCATTAAGGTCGTTTGGATGGGAGAATTATCCCTTGACGTACGAGCGGATAAAGTATGCTACCCTCGATGCCCGTGTGAGTTTTGAGATAGATGCAAGGTCCAAAGAGCTTGTTGCCAAGCCGTCTCCCACAGAGAATGAGAAGAAGAAGAAGAAGAAGAAGAAGAAGAAGAAGAAGAAGAAGAAGAAGAAGAAGAAGAAGAAGAAGAAGAAGAAGAAGAAGAAGAAGAAGAAGAAGAAGAAGAAGAAGAAGAAGAAGAAGAAGAAGAAGAAGAAGAAGAAGAAGAAGAAGAAGAAGAAGAAGAAGAAGAAGAAGAAGAAGAAGAAGAAGAAGAAGAAGAAGAAGAAGAAGAAGAAGAAGAAGAAGAAGAAGAAGAAGAAGAAGAAGAAGAAGAAGAAGAAGAAGAAGAAGAAGAAGAAGAAGAAGAAGAAGAAGAAGAAGAAGAAGAAGAAGAAGAAGAAGAAGAAGAAGAAGAAGAAGAAGAAGAAGAAGAAGAAGAAGAAGAAGAAGAAGAAGAAGAAGAAGAAGAAGAAGAAGAAGAAGAAGAAGAAGAAGAAGAAGAAGAAGAAGAAGAAGAAGAAGAAGAAGAAGAAGAAGAAGAAGAAGAAGAAGAAGAAGAAGAAGAAGAAGAAGAAGAAGAAGAAGAAGAAGAAGAAGAAGAAGAAGAAGAAGAAGAAGAAGAAAATGATGCACCAGCAGGAGGGCATTATGGATGGATGAACTATTTCCTCTCTTGTAAAAAAAATTATTCCCTATCGGTGTATATTGATATAGATGGACTATTTCGATGGCGTGCATGTCTTTGGAACAGAGTAGTAGCGTGCGTCCGCTTGACTATAAGGAACTATTTATCCGCATATATAGCTTTCTCTGCTACTCCTTCCGGTGATAAATCGGTATGCAGTGCATGTGTCCGTAGACATGACAGCTTGTCCATGGAAGTTCAACTACGTCGACCATCACGTTTCATCTCGCGATTCCCACGACGCCTCTCCAACCCACGGCACCATGCCCCCCGACGTGCGCCTCACCCCTCTCGGCCGCACCGCACCTCTGCCTTTGTGTGCATGACATGTGGGCCACCTAAAATGCGGCGAGCATCAATTTTCTACCACAGCCACCCGCGATTCCCACGACGCCGCTCGAACCCATGAAACCACACATCCCCCGACCTGCGGCTCACCCCTCTTGGCCCCACTGCCCCTCTGCCTTCGGGAGCATTACATGTGGACGAGTCACCTATCGGGTCCACATGTTATTGACTCAAAGGTAGGTGTAGTAAGGCGCCAGAAGTGAAAACGGGCTGGAATGATATTGGATGGCCCAGATGACGCTACTGGGCCTAATTCACATAGGGCGTAACGGGCCTCGGGTTAGTGGGCTGTAAATGGGCTATATGCTAACAGGCCATTAACAGGCTTTCCATGGGCCGGCCCGCCAGCTTTTGACCAAGTCAAACGGGCCAGCCTTTTCACAGGAATGGGCCACTGTTGGGCCGTGCCATGTGTCGACGTATCATAGGCGCCTTCTGTCCAGTGAGTGGATGACATCTGTCCCAATGATGAGCCGACACGTGTTTCCTCCAACCAATGATGATTTTACACGTGGAAAATCCCCATTGGTCGGGGCTGTTAACGGGTTATCGGATCCAAAACCCGACCCGATAGCTTAACGACATTCGCCATTCTTGTGGATGCCACGTGTCGGTCACCCTTGACGTAAAGCACTTCGTGATGCGCGATTTATCGTCATGGAAGTGGACACTTCCGTGATGATAATTTTGGTAATGTCATGGAACACTTTTACGACAGCATAGGTATGACTATCTTGATTCTGTCATAAATTTGTCATGGATGTACATGCATGACAGAAAACGTGACCTACTGTGACAAATACGTATCGTCAAGGAAGTGTATTTTTTTGTAGTGTGGAGGGGTCCCGCCTTGCGGTGGAGCAATGTTCGAAGGATTTTATATTCCCATAAGAACATGTGTATTGTCTTGCCCTGTAATATGGAACAAATATGTTATGTAGTATAATGTTTATGATTTTAAATTTTACCTCCTATGCGGCCGTTTATTAAATCTGAGGGATGACCCGATTTGGCTTCCGCCCCCACGTAGATAGTACGTGGGTGTTCGGGATAAATCTAAACACTCTTTACTCCACATTCTGGTGCTTAAAGGAGGTGTTTAGTGCAACGAACAAGGCAACCAGACTATGTGGCCTTTACTGCCCGCACTTAGCCATAGGAGTTTGACAATTGATAAAGTTGGCGAAGCCCCTGGTATTCGAAAGGCTGAATTAGGGGTGCTATACACGCCTAATCGGAGAAACTGATTCTTCGCAAGAAGCGGGAAAAATCTCTAACGATTTGGAACCTCTCGAACAGCTGACCGACTCTCGCCGCACCATGACAGTCAGTTTTTTGGCTTTCTCTACTGAGGTGCTCGTCCAGAAGAACCAGGACACAATTGCAGTAGGTCTACCTTTACTACCCTAGCCGATATAGCGGAACGAAAGGTAGTAAGCACAGGAGCCGGGCAACCCAACTATTGACCAAAGACATGATTCGGAGCCGATGCATATAATGCTATAAGTTCGGGGTGCCGAACTATACTGTAAAAGTGTTCGGACTTTTATTGCCGTGATGCGGGGTATAATTGAGCCCCTGGCGTGTTAGTACGTACCATGGTGTACGTGTGCAACGAGTAATAGATGCTGAGGTGAGGAAACGGAAAAAATGAAGTAATGGGCTGACGCCACCATTTATTCACCGTTGTGATGTAATCAGTACATCAAGGCGTACTTTGTACAAGTAATGCGATAAGCAAGTAAGGCTATTGAAAATGTTGTAACCAAGGGCGAGCTGCATGCGGGTGTGTAAAACAAGTATGGTAATCATTTATTAGAAACCACCTGGGGGTTCCCTTGTACACCAAAGCTCCTTGCCTCCTTGGTGTGTTCTGAAAGCAGGTCGTCCGTATAGCCCTTGAAAAGAGAAGAAGACCTATACAAAGAAAAAGCAGAAGCGTGTGAATCCCAGGGTCTATCAAGCCGTACTGTGGATTGCGAGCGAGTTGTGCCTCCGTCAGTACCCATGAGTGCGTAGCTTATATGCGCGCGGTACTAAAACCATTGCCTCGTCTGGGCTGGGAATGAGGCTGAATTTGCTAGTTTGGCTCGTGACGAGCCGAGCTGTCCTGTTGCAGTGTAGTCCGGACCCTCTTAATGATGTCCAGGGGCTCGGCAACCAGATTATGGCATTGCTTGAGAAGGCCACTCTGTACTTCTGCTGCTAGGGCGGCGGTGCGCTCCTCTATACGGAGGGAGCATTCCGTGTTACCATTTACTGTAATGACGCCACATGGACCAGGGATCTTGAGCTTGAGATAAGCATAATGCGGGACCGCGTTGAATCTAGAGAATGCGGTTCGTCCGAGCAGCGCATGATAGCCGCTGCGAAATGGGACGATATCGAAGATTAGTTCTTCGCTTCGGAAGTTATCCGGGGAACCGAATACTACCTCCAGCGTTAGTGAGCCGTACAATGGGCCACTACGCCTGGTATGACTCCTTTAAAGGTAGTCTTCGTGGGCTTGACTTGTGAGGAGTCAATGCTCATTTTACATACTGTATCCTGATAGAGCAGGTTGAGGATGCTACTGCCGTCCATTAGGACTCGAGTCAGGTGGAATCCGACGATGATTGGGTCGAGGACCAATGCGGCTGAACCGCCATGCCGGATGCTAATTGGATGGTCTCGGCGGTCGAATGTGATCGGGAATGATGACCATGGATTAAATTTCGGGGTGACGGGCTCTACTGCATAGACGTCCCTGAGTGCGCGCTTGCGCTCCCTTTTGGGAATATGTGTAGCGTATATCATGTTCACTGTTTTGACTTGAGGGAGAAATTTCTTTTGCCCCCCGGTGTTCAGCTGACGAGGCACTTCGTCATCGTCCTCGCACTGTGATTCCCCTTCTTTGTTTCTGCTATTTACCTTGCTGGCTTGTTTAAAGACCCGACAATCTCTGTTAGTATGGTTGGCCGGTTTATCTGGGGTGTCGTGTATTTGGCAAGGACAATCGAGTATGCGGTCTAAGCTGGATGGTTTTTCGCTGCTCCTTTTATAGGGCTTCTTTCACTGGCCGTACTTTGAGCCACTGAATCCGGCATGAACTGTTGTGTCGTCGGTGTTATCGCCATTGCTTTGGCGTTTGTTTCTATTACGCCAGAGCTTGCCGGTGTTGTTTTTGGTCTCGGAGGGGCTTGTTTTGTTGGCCGTGCTTGTACTGCGAGCCAGCAAACTATCTTCTCCCGTGCAAAAGCGGGTCATAAGTGCCGTGAGGGCTGCCATGGACCTCGGTTTTTCTTGGCCGAGGTGGCGGGCGAGCCATTCTTCCTGGATGCTTTGCTTAAAGGCCGCTAGGCCTTCGGCATCCGGACAGTCGACGATCTAGTTCTTTTTGGTTAGGAACCTAGTCCAGAATTTTCTGGCTGATTCTCCGGGTTGTTGAACTATGTGGCTTAAGTCATCAACGTCTGGTGGCCGGACATAAGTTCCTTGGAAGTTATCAAGGAAAGCCTCCTCCAAGTCCTCCCAACTGCCGATGGAGTTTTCAGGCAGGATGTTAAGCCAGTGCCAAGCCGTCCCTTTGAGCTTTAGCGGGAGGTATTTAAGAGGTCGTCCCCTCGAGCCATATGGATATGGAGAATGAAATCCTCGATCCATACTGCAGGAATCGGTTGTGCCGTCGTATGATTAGATATTGACGGGCTTGAATCCCTCGGGGAATTCGTGATCCAGTACCTCATCTGTGAAGCAGAGAGGGTGTGCGGCACCTCTGTACCGGGTCGCATCGTGGCGTAGCTCTGATGGAGTCCGTCTGCGACATACGGCCCGAGCGTGGTTGGATTTATCACGTCCGAATAGGTAGCCGTCTTCGTGCCTTGAGGCACGTCCTCGTGATCCGTAGATCGATCTTGTGTGTCCTGCTCTACTGTCCAGGGTCTGCCGAAGGTCGTACGTGTCACCCCGAACTCTTTTGTCTTTTTTTTGCGGGGTGGTGGGGCAGGCTTCTATTCGGCTTGAGTTGCCGCTTTATCCCGACCGCGGGGTGGCCGGTCGGCTGCCCTGTCTCGACCATGCGGTGGTCGTTCCGCATTACGCGGGGGAGATATGTGTTCTGGTGCCACCTCATCGAATTGAGGTAGCAGTCTGCATTTCGGGTAGCTCTTTGTTGGGCGCCTGAGGCCGTATTCTTCGGCTGTTAGGACATCAGTCCACCTATCGACGAGCAGATCTTGTTCAGCTTAAAGCTGTTGCTGTTTCTTTTTCAGGCTCCTTGCAGTGGCTATGAGCTGAAGCTTAAAGCGCTCCTGCTCTAGAGGATCCTCAGGCACGATGAAGTCTTCGTTGCCGAGGCTTGTCACCTCTTCGGAGGGTAGACGGTAGCTGTCGTCCTCCGAGTCATCATCTATGGCCTGTTCGTTAGGGTTGTCTTGCCTGTTGTCATGTTCCTCCTGTTCGGATGTAGCTCCGACATGGTCTTCATTGTTTTCGGCGTTGCCTAGAGTACTATTCTCTCCGGTGCCGGTGTTGCTGTCCTTTGAGCGACGAGGCTTAGAACCACGCTTGGGGCGTCGGAGCTTGGACTGCGTCTCAGAGGTTTTATTCGCATCTGGCTCTTCGTTGTCATCGCCAGATCCTTTGGGTGTATACACCATGTACACGTCGTACGAAGATGTAGCCGTCCAACGTCCAGTGAATGGAGGGTCTTGGCCTTGCTCCATATTGGCATCGTCGTCCATACCGTCGATGTCTTCGGAGCCATAGTCAAGCACGTCGGTTAAGTCATCGACAGTGGCTATGAAATGGGTGGCGGGTGGGAAGCAAAATTCCTCGTCATCCGTCTCTAGCTCGACCAGAACATAGTTTGGCTATGAATCCTCCTCCAAGGATAAGTTCTTTAAAGAATTTAGTATGTCACCAAAAGGTGAGTGCTGGAAGAAGTCTGCGGCGCCGAATTTGAAAATCGACAACCGATCCAGCTCGGTGTCCGCGGGCGTGTCTGATCTGGAACGTGTAGCCGAAAACGAGTCCGGAGTTCCATTGACACAAATATTGTAGGATGTCGAGTTCGTGTGCGGCTCCAATGTTGTGGACTTTGTGGCTTCGAAGGGCATGATCTGCTTCGGTTTTGAGGCCGTTGCAGCAATAGGATCCATCTCCTCGGTGTGCTTCGATGACGGATTTAAGTCATGTTCATCGGAGAGAAGGGGAGCGATCGCCGCGGTCTCAAATTCGTGGAAGCTCAAGTCTCCACGGATATCCGCGAAGTAGTTCAAGCTTCCAAAACTGACCTGATGGCCAGGGGCGTAGCTATCGACCTACTCCAGATGGCCAAGTGAGTTGGCCCACAGTACGAAGCCGCCAAACACAAAGATTTGTCCGGGGAGAAAGGTTTCTCCCTGAACGACGCCATTACCGACGATTGAAGGGGCCATCGAGCCTTATGTCTACGACACAGTGGAACTCTCAATGAAAGCACCAATGTCGGTGTCAAAACCGGCGGATCTCGGGTAGGGGGTGCCGAATTGTGCCTCTAGGATCGATGGTAACAGGAGACGGGGGACACGATGTTTACCCAGGTTCGGGCCCTCTCTATGGAGGTAATACCCAACTTCCTGCTTGATTGATCTTGATGAATATGAGTATTACAAGAGTTGATCTACCATGAGATCGTAATAGCTAAACCCTAGAAGTCTAGCCTATGTGAATACGGTAATGAGTATCCCCTATCCGGACTATGCTCTCCGGTTTATATAGGCACCGGAGAGATCTAGGGTTACATGGGATCGGTTAGATAGGAGGAAATCTTCATAATCGGTCGCCTAGCTTGCCTTCCACGCCAAGTAGAGTCCAATTCGGACACAGGTATAGTCTTCGGCCTTCATGTCTTCACAGCCCATTAGTCCGGCCCAGTAGATAAAAGGCCGGACGCCCAAGGACCCCTTAGTCCAGGACTCCCTCAATAACTCACTACCGATGGGGAGCATCATGGAATTGGTGATGGAGAAGGGTTGGTGATGATGGAGAATGAAGATCCCCCTCTACGGAGCACCAAACAGACTCCAGATCTGCCCTCCTAAGGAAGAACAGGGCTTGGCGGCGGCTCCGTCTCGTGGATCGCGATAATTCTTTCTCCCTTATTTTTTCTGGAAAAATAGGATTTTATAGCGTCGGTCTCAGGGTCTGCGGGGCCACCAGGTGGGGACAACCCACCTCGGCCCAGCGCCAGAGAGGCGCGCCTACAGTAGGTTGTGCCCACCCATGTGCCCCTCTCTGGCAGGTCTTGGCTCCAAAAATTCTTATTTATTATATAAAAATTCCTCGCGAAGTTTCGTTCCATTCCGAGAACTTCTATTTCTGCACAAAAACAACACCAGGTAGTTCTACTAAAAACAGTGTCAGTCCGGGGTTAGTTTCATTCAAATCATGAAAATTATAGTCCAAAACAAGAGGAAAAGCGTGAGGAAAAGTAGATAAGTTGGAGACGTATCATGATTGAATTTAACTGTGCGATGTTCGTCGAGAGAGATTAATGCTTCTGCGATGTTTGCTTGAGAGTCACCATGTAGCTAGGGTTCATGCAGCTGCTTTTGGTTCTATCTTCCATTGGAAGGTGAAGTCTAACATTTCCCGCCCTCTGATGGGAGTTTTGTACTTGAAGATAGATCCGTCTGATGACTCTTGACATGGGTGAGGCGAATAAGAAGCTTTGCATCACTAGCGATGGTATGCAACAACTATTTGGGTTCCCTCGTGGTGGTCGTTTTGCACCAAGGCTGTCAGAGGACAGATATGATGACGCTCTGATCAAGTTAAGATCGGAGCTTGACATTAGCAGGAACAGAGATATCAGGACGAAGGATTTGAGGGATAAGCTCAAGGTGCTTGTCAAGGATCCTAGCAAAGATGACCTTGCTCAAAAAGAGTTCTTCATTTTGCGTTTATGAAAGTTGTGTTGCCTGGTGAGGGAGTCCTGGACTAAGGGGTCCTCGGGCATCTGGCCTGTTATCCATGGGCTGGACTGATGAGCTGTGAAGATATGAAGGACGAAGACCGCACCGTATCTGGATTGGACTCTACTTGGCGTGGAGGGCAAGCTTGGTGACCAACTATGAAGGTTCCTTCTTATGTAACCGACTCCATGTAAACCCTAGATCCCCCTGGTGTCTATATAAACCGGAGGGGTTAGTCCGGAAAGGATATATTCATTACCATATACACATAGGCTAGACTTCTAGGGTTTAGCAAGTACGATCTCGTGGTAGATCAACTCTTCTAACACTCATATTCATCAAGATCAATCAAGCAGGAAGTAGGGTATTACCTCCATAGAGAGGGGCTGAACCTGGGTAAACATCGTGTCCCCTGTCTCCTGTTACCATCGATCCTAGACGCATAGTTCGGGACCCCCTATGCGAGATCCGCCAGTTTTGACACCGACATTGGTGCTTTCATTGAGAGTTCCACTGTGCCGTCGCCACGAGGGTTGATGGTTCAGCTTGTCCTCAAGGATAATATCATCTCCAGAGGAACCCTGGCCCCAGGCCAAACCCTCCGGCTGGGCGGCTTCGTCATGACCGCCGGGTTGGCCCTTAAGCCGACGATGACCTCTCAAGTCATCGAAAATTACCTCTGTGTTAATCCCGAATACTCCGCCCGGATGGATCCAACGGAGTTATCGTCGTTGAACGAACTCCTGGATCGCATGACCGCCTTGGGGGTCGCTACAGACTACGATCGGGTTGGGCTTAAACCCGACCAGAGAGAAATTAAAACTCCGCCAATCACCCACCAGATAGCGGTAATCGAGGAGCGGAGCAACTCTTCTACTATACTGAAGACAAACTATGTTCGGATCGCTGATATTGAAGGGCCGGATATTCTCCGGCAGAAAGGCATGTTCCGTCCCCGAACATGGAGTTGGACGATGAGCCTAAAAAATCAGTCGATATCCTGGAGCCCGAACTGCCAGGGCCGATAGATCTTCAAACTCCGGATCCAAAGTCGGGTCAGGGTTCAGATTTCGTTCCACCCACCCACCCGGACATAGACGCTCTCATGAGCATCAAATGATAGCCTCAGGAAACGGTCCACCACTTCTGGGCCAGATTCCTCCTTGTCAAAGATAAGGTAAAAGATTGCCGTGACGAAGACGCGATAGCAGCATTCTGCAAAAACTGCGCGGACGAAGGTATCCTAAATGCCATCAATCTCCGCCGCATACTAAAGTTCGCTGACTTAGCAACTATCGTACAAAAGTACAGCGCGATGGAAAGCGCCTGGAAAATTCAGGCATCTCATTGGAAACCTTCGGCGCCAACCCAACTCATCCTACGGGCGAAAAGGACGCACCCCCGCGATGCGCCCAGCCGAACAGTCGAAAAACATAAACCCATTACGCTGCACGACACCGTTCTGGAGGGATGGCTCAATGGCCCGTGCAAAATACACACGACGCCGGATACCGCGGCAACCCACAGCCTTAGAGCATGTTGGATACTTCGGCAGGCAGCCAAGGGCGGCGAGGACATCCTTATCAAGGACACCCCAAAACAGCACCCTCGAACAAACGACGATACTAGAGTATTGACAGTCTTTGAGACATTCGCTTCAAACAATAAGCGTAAAAGGGCACTACGCTATCTCGCCAAAATTTGCCAGGTCACCGCAATTGACCTCTGGGACGACACGGCCATAACCTTTAACACCAGTGCCGAACCCAAATACAGAACAGTCAGAGCGCCAGCTGCATTAGTCCTCAGTCCCATCATGGACGATTTTCGACTTACAAAGGTCCTCATGGACGGCGGCAGCGGGCTAAACCTCATCTACGAGGACACGCTCCACAAGATGGAAATAGACGGGAGCCACATCGAGAAAAGCAGCACGACTTTTTGAGGTATCATTCCCAGTCGGGAAGCTCGGTGTGCAGGAAAAATTACACCCGATGTGGTATCCGGCACGCCGGAGAATTATCGATCCAAAGAAATAACTTTTCAGGTGGCCCCTTTCAACAGCGGATACCACGCCCTGTTAGGGCAAGAGGCCTTCATCCGCTTTCAAGCCATACCCCATTATGGGTATATGAAGCTAAAAATACCCACGCCTAATGGAATAATCACCCTCGTCAGTGATCCGGATATAGCACTCCGCGCCAAAAACAAAACCGCATTCTTGGCCCTCGAGGCATTATCTGAGGCCCTTGCGGCTGAAGAACTAACCGCACTACGCTCCACTGTGGACAGAGACGATGTTATCCAGGACAAACGACCCGAATCTACCTCCTTCAAGCCAGCCGAAGAAACGGTCAAATTTTAGGTCCATCAAACAGACCCGAAGAAGACAATCTCTATCGGAGCGCAACTCAGCCCCTCAGTCGACGCAACACTGCGAGACTTCTTGTGCGAAAACTGGGATATATTCACCTGGCACCCATCAGATATGCCAGGAATCCCACGCGAGTTGGGCGAACACAGCCTCAACATACTAAAGGGATATAAGTCGGTCAAACAAACCCTACGACACTTTTCCGAACCCAAACGACAAGCTATGGGGGAGGAGCTAGCCAAACTCATCGAGGCTGGATTCATCAAAGATATTAAACATCAAGACTGGCTGGCAAACTTGGTAATGGTACCAAAGAAGGATAAATCCAAGCGCCTATGCGTCGATTTCAAAGTCCTTAACAAGGCTTGCCCTAAAGATCCCTTCCCCCTTCCTTGCATTGATCAAATCATTGATGCTACCGCAGGACACGACTCGCTATGCTTCCTCGATGCATATTCCGGATACCATTAAATCAAAATGAAGGAGTCCAATTAAGTTGCAACAACATTCATTACACCATACGGGCCGTTTTGCTTCAACGCCATGCCTTTCGGGCTCAAGAACACCGGCGCCACCTACCAGCGCATGATCCAAACATGCCTCGAGAAACAGATCGACAAGATAGTGGAGGCCTACGTGGACGACGTCGTCATCAAAACCAGACACGTCGAAACACTAATAGACGACTTACGTCTCACATTCGGCAACCTCCGCGCACACGACATCAAGCTTAACCCAAAAAAATGCATCTTTGGCGTCCCTGCCAGTAAAGTACTGGGCTTCATCATTTCCAATAGAGAAATTGAGGCAAATCCTGCAAAAATCCAAGCCTGTCACAATTGGCCACGCCAACCAAACTCAAACGAGTCCAAACACTCGCCGGGTGCGTGGCAGCTTTAAGCCGCTTTATCTCCAAGTTGGGGGAAAAGGTGCTGCCCCTTTATCGCCTTCTACGGTGCACCGATAACTTTGAGTGGACAGACGTGGCGATAGCCTGACTGGAAGAAATAAAATCCCTTTTGCCAAGCAACCCAATCCTGGCCACGCCAAACATCGGCGAACCAATGCTCATATATATATTGGCAACAAACCAGGTGGTGAGTGTCGTGCTCGTCGTCGAGCGAGAACAGGACGGACACAAATTTCGGCACCAAAAGCCGGTATACTAAGTATCCACCGTCCTCACACCACGTAAATCCCGATACCCTCACTATCAAAATATAGCATATGTAGTCTTCATGGCATATCGAAAATTGCGACACTACTTTTAGGATTGCTCGGTCACGGTGGCTTCCGAAGTGCCCCTCAATGATATAATCAACAACCGGGATGCAACGGGCCGGATTGCCAAATGGGCCATTGAGCTCCTGCCGTTTGACATCACGTACAAACCACGTCGAGCCATCAAATCCTAGGTGCTGGCTGACTTCATCGCCGAATGGACAGAGGCCGAACTCCCTAAAGAGTACGGCGCGTATTCCAACTGGGTTATGCACTTTGATGGCTCGAAAATGTTGGCAAGGCTAGGGGCAGGCGTCGTATTAACGTCCCCCACAGGAGATATCATCCAGTACGTACTCCAAATATTATACAGAGACTCCAACAACGCAGTTGAATACGATGCCTTGCTATATGGCCTTCGGATGGCCGTTTCAATGGGCATACAGTGCCTTTAGGTGCGCGTGGATTCAAACCTCGCAATATCCCAAATTAATGGAGACTTTGACTCCAAAGATCCAAAGATGGCAGCTTATCGCAATGCCGTCTCAAATTTCATCACATCGCCCGCGAAAGTAACCAGGCGGCAGACGTCCTTGATCGCATCGGTGCTAAGTGCGACCTTGTCCCACCCAACATCTTCCTCGAAAGGCTCTTTAAGCCATCCGTAGTGTGGCAGGGGGGATATCAATGATAGTCCCATTCTGAACACAAACATAGATAGCGAACACGCTGATATCATCGGAGGCTCTTCCACCGAAATAACACCATCGACCCACCTCATCATGGCAGTAATTGCCCCGTGGACCGAACCTTTCTTTGCCTACTTTAATAGGAAGAAGCTCCCAGAAGATCAGAACGAGGCTCGCCGCATTGTCGGCGTTCGAAGGCCTATAAAGTTCACGAAGGAGAGCTCTACAAGAAAAGCACTACCTGAGTCCTTCAAAGGTGTATCTCCGAGGAGGAGGGGCGACAACTCTTGGCAGAAATTCACGTCGGTCTCGGTGGGCACCACGCCGCAGCCCGGGCACTTGTCAGCAAGGCCTTCCGGACATGATTTTATTGGCCTACGGCTCAAGCCGATGCAAAGGACCTCGTCCAACGCTGCGGTGGATGCTAACTCTTCGCCAACCAAAGCCATATGACCCCAACCGCCCTACAAACAATCCCCATTACATGGCCCTTTGCAATCTGGGGCTGTGACATGGTCGGACCCCTTAAAGGGGGAAGCCATAAGAAAAAATATCTGCTGGTCATGGTGGACAAATTCACCAAGTGGATATAGGCTAAACCAGTTAAGACGGCAGAGTCCGGACCGGTGATTGCATTTATATCCGATGTGGTGCACCGTTATGGTGTCCCGCACAGCATCATCACTGATAATGGTTCCAATTTCACAGCCGATGAGGTGAGAACCTGGTGTGCTAATCTGGGCATTAAGCTCGATTACGCCTCTGTCTACCACCCACAAACAAACGGTCAAGTTGAGCGAGCCAATGGTCTTATTATGAGCGGCATCAAACCCAGGCTAGTGTGGTCTTTGAAAGAATCAGACAAGCACTAGGTCGAGGAGCTCGACTCCGTACTCTGGGGGCTGCGGACCACGCCCAGCCGTACTACCGGATACACACCTTTCTTCATGGTGTACGGTGCAGAGACTGTATTGCCCTGCAATATTATACATGACTCACCTCGAGTGCGTATGTACGAAGAGAAAGAGGCCGAGTTGGATCGGCAGGACAGCCTAGATGCCCTGGAGGAGGAGCGCAACATCGCCAAAGCCCGTTCAGCATTTTATCAACAGCAGGCTGAAGGATATCAAAGCAGAGAAGTACGGGCCAAGACTTACAACGTTGGCAAACTTGTTCTATGCTTGCCGGAGAAGAAAAAGGACAAACTCAAGCCCAAATGGGAGGGTCCCTTCATAATCGATGAAGTCCTTACTAGCGGAGCGTACCGTCTTCGTGATGCATCAGACAATCGCCTAGAGCTGAACCCTTGGAACGTGGCCAGACTCCAAAGGTTCTATGCCTAGCGCCGAACTCTTTGTTAGTCTCCTTCTCCCCTATAGTTTCCATTACTTTTTCTCTCTCTTTTTTACACATTTTTTCACTTTAAAAGCTCTCATTAAATCGACCGAACACCGACGCATACACATCTTTACATATGTACATCCACTATACCTGGGGGCTTCTTGAACAGAAGCTTGTTAACATTATTTGCCAAGCGTCAAGCTCATCATACATACGTGTTTTTCCCGTGTGTCTTTTTTTCACCATTATATGCATCGATATGACTTAAGTTTTGGCCAAGCTGGGTTGCCTGGCTCCTGTGCTTACCCCTACGTTCCCAATTGTTCTGCTAGGTGGTAAAGGGAGCACCTCTGCGATTGTTACTTCCGGGTCATCCGGATGTATACCTCAGACTGGGTGAAGCCGAAAGCTAGCATTCTTAATGGAATATTCGGTTGGTGGATGAAAAATACTCTTTGCACTCACTCTATTGTGAACCCCCAGAAGCTATACACACTGTGATTTTTACATCACAATTCGGACATGTCTACTAATGCATGCACACCCAGGGAAATGAACCCTTAATGGAACTATTCTCCCTAGAAGATGTTTCTTACAATCTCAATGTAATATAACATAACTAGTCGGATACAACTTGTCTGTTCAAGCAACTATGACCCCTACGCCTAGTTTTCCAAGCATACCCCGGTCTATTCGGCCGCGAGGGTATTCGGAAATACTCCGCACAATCGAGTCTGGAGGTTGAAGCGAAAAGGTATACCATGATAAATACTATACAATTCAGCTAGAATTACATAGGGTAAGGAAAGTACATAGTCACTGGGACTCAAACACTTCCTTCTCTATACCGTCCAATAGGCGGTCTAACTTACAATCCTGTTGGGAATATTTGGTGGCCACCTCTACTTGGTCATACACTAAACTATTGGGAATTTCTTCCCCATTCGACCCTAGCGGTCCGACCCGAGCCATGTGATTAGGATCAAGCTTGGTATACCGAGTTTTCACCATGGCCCAAGCTTCTCGCGCTCCCTCTCGACAGGCCGATATCTTCCATAATCGTATACGCCGCCGCGCTCCTTTGAACAGCTCTACAAGCTCCTCCATACTTCCTGGAGGGGAGGCGGATGGCCATAAGGCCTTGGCAACTCTCCGCATCGCCAGCCGAGCATGCTCGTGCACCTGTGACAGTCTTTGCAGCAGATCACCAGCTGATCCGGACACCTCCTCTTCAGGACGGCCCGTCAATATACCTACAATCATAATTATATCAGTTCTATCTATCTCCGAACTACTTTAACAATAGTTCGGGACACATACTGAATATGCCGCCCCACAGCTTCTTGTTCTCCTTCACAGAATCGGCTAGCTGGGCCTGCACATTCTTCAGCTCTTCGCCTAGCTGGGTTTTGCAATCCTGGAGCTGGTTTTTCTCAACAATGGCCTGCTTCAGCACACGTTCGCCCGCAACATGTAACCTCTTGGCTTCTTGTTCATTCCCTTGCGCGACTTCCAGCGCCTCTTTGAGTTCCTCTGACAATCATGTCATGATATAGGCAGGACTGTTAACATTAAGGGCATATGATTATATTTTCTCGATGGAGGGGAAAATTACCAGGCGACGCCTTTTTGGACTTTTCCAGTTCGGCGGTAGTAGCATTTAGGTGCGCCCGACATTGCTCCAGCTCTTGGGTCAGCAGGTTGTTCTTCTTTGTAAGACCTGGTCATACAATGGTCCTTAAATCAGTTGTACCAACTGCTTTCAGTCCCGGGGGCTACGGGTATATGGCTATCCTTTTTTGACAAAGAAAACTTACCTGCACATCTGTCAGATATTGCCTCGTGGCTTTTCTAAGCCCGTCTCGAGCAGCTCGGATGTATGCGTCACCCAAGATAAAGGCATTAAATGCCTCGTCCGAGAACTTCGGGTCTTGTAAAACAGCTCTGCAGCGCCGATGATTCATGGCGCTCTCTACTTCCGAGTTGGTAACATACATATTGTCCGAACCCTCGGCCGAAGGGCAGTCCGGCTTTGTTCCTACATCGGCTCCCATCTCCCTGACTGGATCTAAATCTTTGTTGTTGGGAGCGCGGCCGGCCGGACCCCTGGACACAGTTCGGGGAACCTTTTTCCTGTAATCAAACAGGCGCATAGGTCACAGTTGGACACGACCACTGAAAAATATATTTATCCGTACCTCCTCGACGAGGGCCCGGTGATGCCTTCACCAGCCCTCCCCTTCGAAGGCCTGCCCGGTGCAGGAACCGATTTCCTCGGTATTGTCAAACGCCTCCCCTGTAGAACGCCCGACAATGCGGTGGGTGAGGCAGAGTACGAGCACCCTTTCAAAGGAGGTGTTTCTTGATTACTTACCTGTGAAGTAGGAAGAAGACTCGAGTAGTCGGGATGGCCACCTCTGTGCCATCATAGCTCATCTGGTAAAACACCCCCTCTGCGAGCACCACAAATATATCTGGATCCTCTTCAAACCCGGGATCAAGCTCCCGGTTGTGGTCCTCCGGCTGTGGGGCGGGAGTATAAAATCCCTCGGTAACCTTCCGCCAGTGCTGTCACAAGCAAACAAACTAGAAATTTATCAAGGGCAATTCGGAGATGGAAGGAGTAAAAACAGAGGGGTCGGGCCTTACCCAACTGGGAGGGTTATACATAGAGTACCCGTCTCTGAGTTTGATGCGAAGAAATTCCTTTTCCTCCCTTTGAATAGTTCGGCTAATATCTTAGCCAAAGCGGCAGGGGTATCCGGACCTTTCCGGCCGCAGCGAGAGGCATCGTCCTCCCCATCATAGTGCCACATTGGAAGCCCTCTGTATTGGAGTGGCTGAACCCCTCGCGCTATGGAGATCACCATAACCTCGATTACTGTGAGTCCGGACTGAGTGAGCTCTTTTATCTTGCTCATCAGCTGATGAACCTCCGCACCATCTTCCTCTTCAAGACTCCGGGGACGCCAACTGTGGCGTTTCTTCAGCGGGACGTGCGCAAATTCGGGAAGACCCTTTCGAACCGGGTCGGGAAGCGCAATTTCCTCTATATAAAACCATTTGGAGGGACATTCATCAGGTGCCTTCCTTGGTGTGCCGGATGGATATCCGGTATCAGCGACGCGCCATACTTTGGCTCTACCCACTTCAAATATTGACCCTTCATGATGGTGCGGGACGAGACAGAACAACTTCCTCCACAACTCGAAATGAGCCTCGACGCCCAGGAATAGTTCACATAAAGCGACGTAACCTGCAATGTGCAGAATAGAGGCTGGAGTGAAGTTGTGCAGCTGGAGGCCGTAGTACTCCAGAAGCCCTCGGAGGAACGGATGGATTGGAAATCCAACGCCTCTCAGCAGGTAGGGGACAAAACACACTCGCTCTCCCCCACACGGATTGGGGAAGTCCTCTACCCGAGCCCCCTCATTGAAGGAAGCTAGCCATGTTCGAACAGGGACTAGATCTGCATGAGGAAGGAATCCCTGTGTTTGCAACTTCGTCAATCGGCTATGAGACACAGAACACCTCTCCCACTCGCCTTTTTCTTGGACGGGACGAGCGGAGGATCTAGGAACGCTAGCCATGCCGGAATGGTTTCTCCTAAGCAGTCTCTGGGGATTTCTTCTGCGTAGCGCTGAATGGATCTGGGATCCAATCTCTTTAAATAGGCGCTCTTCCTTGCGTGGATGGGGTGTTATTCACAAAAATACCCCGACTTTCCACATTTGCTCTACACGTGGAGGACGAAGATTATTTAATGTGCGAAAGCCAAGGAGGCGACATTGGATCAATGGCCGAATAAATTACTTGGAGATTATTGAAGGGGGACCCGCCTTGCAATGTCGAAGACAATATGTGTGCCGAGCACCTCGCTATTGAAGACTGGTTCGGGGGCTACTGAGGGAGTCCTGGACTAAGGGGTCCTCGGGCATCCGGCCTGTTATCCATGGGCCGGACTGATGGGCTGTGAAGACATGAAGGCCGAAGACCGCACTGTGTCCGGATTGGACTCTACTTGGTGTGGAGGGCAAGCTTGGCGACCAACTATGAAGATTCCTTCTTATGTAACCGACTCCATGTAAACCCTAGATCCCCCGGTGTCTATAAACCGGAGGGGTTAGTCCGGAAAGGATATATTCATTACCATATACACATAGGCTAGACTTATAGGGTTTAGCCATTACGATCTCGTGGTAGATCAACTCTTGTAACACTCATATTCATCAAGATCAATCAAGCAGGAAGTAGGGTATTACCTCCATAGAGAGGGCCCGAACCTGGGTAAACATCATGTCCCCGTCTCCTGTTACCATAGATCCTAGACGCACAGTTTAGGACCCCCTACCCGAGATCCGCTGGTTTTGACACCGACACCTTGTGCCGCCCCTCGTGTTTCCAGAGAGGTAGCAATGTTTGAGGATCTCTTCATTGAGTACATGGCTACTATGCATTATTGCCAACTGATGGTTGATGAGCTTACAAGGGCTGTTGCCAGGTACCAAGATGGTGTTACCCTTGGGAAGGCAATCACATGTTGTGCTATAGGGCCTGTACTAATGTACCTTGACTGCCTTATCTGTGGCAAGATTCCGGATGTTGACATGCGAGTCCCCCACATATGTTTCATGGATCAGGACAAGCTTTCCGATCTAGCTGATGCAGATTTGATAAGAAAAGGCAATGCAGATCCAAGGACTTGGGTGTTTGGGAAGCTTCCGCTGAGTTTTATTTCTCTCGTGTCTTGCAGACCTTTTTTTAGGGATAGCTATTTTTGTTGGAGTGAACATGTGTACTGCAGTGTTACCTGTTTAGATTTTGTCAGTTCTTAAGCTTTGTCAGGTTTAGGTATGATTTTTTAGTACTGTTGTGTCATGTGTGGTTGAACTGAATCTCTTTTTCAACTGACCTGTTTGTAAATACTAACAAATTGGCACTGACAGTGAAAGATCATTAGTACTATGGATTTAAATATGTTAATATAATGTTTATTTTTCCCTATGTGTTGCATTGATTAATTAACTCTTTTTTGCCTTTTTGTAGTTGAAAACTCATGAGGAAGTTGTCTTTTTCCAGGTGTATAAACGGCCAGTCCTGAAGATGCCGTGGTTCCCAAGAATTCATCTCTGCACGATGAGTTGAGAGATGGCCGTAGTGTTGAGGGTGCTCGTTATGTTCCCCCTGGACCTAGTCAGGCTAGTACTTCACAGAGGCAGGGTTTTGGTATTGATGTAGCTGTTTCTGCATTGGAGCGCGCTGAGCATATTTTTATTAATGTCCGTTTTGAGTAGACATGGTCATGGACAACCCGGCCTGCCGGCCCGAACCCGAAGCCCGACATTGGGGCCGGGCTCGGGCTCCATTTTCTGACCGGAAGCCCGTCCAAAAAGCCCGAAATATATATATATATATAACATAATTTATTTGAAATGTAGGTATAATAAATTAATATAATATCCTGAAAATGATTAATTTAATTAAAAAATGTCATTGTTCATGTACTTCGGGCCAGGCCGGGCCGGGCTCGGGCTTGGGATTTTTCCTTCGGGCTTTGTCAAGCCCGGATCGAACCCGACCCGGCCCAACAAATGATCAGGTTTAGTTTTGAGCTGGAAAAGGTCCGAACTACAGTTGAGCGTCTGAGCTATATGAATGGTATCCTCCTTGACGGTCATCAATTTAATGCTGAGGAAGCAGCAGACTATGTTGACATGGAGAGAATTTTAATTAGTGACGTGTGTGATGGTGCTGCTCAACTAATTCAGAGCTCGGTTCGTCTGTTGAACAACATGAAGCATTTCAAAACTATGCAAGACTCTCGCTGCAAGCCATATGAAGAAACTGCCAATGTTGTTATCAGGCAGATTGAGCAGGATGAGGCTGCTGCCACTGCTAGTAGGGCTGGTGATGGTACTGAGGCTAATGTTTCTGACCACCATACGAATGACGTTGGTTTAGAGTCCCCTGTTGTTGATGTGAGTCAGTCCTTGATGTTTGCATTTTTTACTATGTTGTTCTGCTATCAGTATTTTAGTTGAACTTTCTCATGTTCATCTTTTTATTAAAAATTTTCATGCAGGAGACTAGTCATGATGTTGAGGCTGGTGTTGACTGTGGAGTTAATGATCCATCTATTGATAAGAGCAAGGTATTTTTTTTATCATGTGTATATATATTCTTGAATTTTCATGCGCACCACTGTGCCTTACATGTTCATTTTTCTATCCCACACCATTAAGAATTTGTAGGTGATATCTACCTTTTGTTAGTGTAGTTTAACTCTTTGTGTGTTGTTGCTAATAATAACACTGTTTTTTTGATTTATTATTATGAATCAGGATCCTGTTGTTAGTGATGATCCTTGTTCTACCATCGGTGATGTTCCTTTGAATGTTAGCAGCAGCAAGTTCGGTGATGTTCCTGTGGATGCTGCTAAGGTTTGTTTTTCTATGCTTGCATTAGTTTTATATGTAGTTTTCGCTGCTGTTTCTTTGTAGCTGTAAAAGTTAGCGTGTACACCTCTTGCTAGCTTTTTTGATTGTTATTTTTGCTCATTTACTTCACTTCCTGAATTTTTATTTTTTCAGATGACTGATGTTGAGCACGAGGCTACCGTTACTGTTAGAGATGATGCTTTTGGTGTTCCATTGAGCAGTGGGAGCGGTGTTGGTAGAAAATTTGCTGGTGAGGATGTTGGTGCTCCAGCATACTTGATGCCAAATCGTCTGGTGTTGGTATTGATGAGAATGATAATCTTTCTGATTCTGAAGATTTCCCGCCGGAAAATTTCCCGCCTGGAGGGCTTGATTACGGTGATGCATTGCAAGATACCGACGTGTCTAGCATGGAGGAGGTGCCATCTGAGGATGATGATTTAATTCTGTTGATTTCTTCTGGCCCCTTGACGCAGGAGGCGCTCCTGTCGTCCCAGGATTTTCTTTCTTCAAACCCTGAAAGCGCAGCCATATTGCTATCCTCATAGGTTCTTCCGTCGTCAAACCCTGAAACAGTAGGCATATTGCTGCTATCATAGGAACTCCCGTCGCCAAACGCTGAAAGTGCAGGTAAGGACTTGTAAATGAGGCGTACTTCTCATTTATGGCATGGTGGCAATGTTATCTTGTAGTGCTTGAACTTTTTTTTTCTGAAAGCAGAAGGTGCTAACGTTGCTAAGATTGGTTTATTTTTCTTCGCTGTTATGAGGTTGCGGACGAACCATTGGAAACAGTTAGTGTTTGATTTTTGCATGGTTCATTTTTATCTCTTTTTATTTTTCTCTCATATGATTATTGTTGTCACTGAGCTAATTTAGTTGCTCTCATCTTTGTGTTTTTCCCTAGTGAAAAGCTGATGTTCCAAAATAGCGAATGTGATGCCAGTGTTGGTTATGTTCCTAAAGCGTTTGTCCCCACTGGCATGCTCAACTAAGAGAGTGCTGATGTTGTTTTATGTTCTCTACATGAGAAGTACCAAGACACCGACAAGTTGATTGTTCGGAGATGGGTCACGATAAGTTTTTTTGCTTTGTACATATGATGATAAGTTATTTGTCTATTTTCTAATTGTTGTTGTTCTTTTTGTACAACAGACCATGATCCGTGATGGAAATCTTGATGCCAATGGCAGCAGTGGTTCACAAGAGCAGGAGCTGATGGTTAAGACCATGTACGTGACTCATGCTGATGTTTTATGTTTTTCATGTGTATTGATGAAATATGCATGCTATTATCTAAACTTATTGTACTCATGAACTAGAACTGTCATGTTTCTTTTGCAAGTAATAAAGGTGGAATGAACTTCAGTAGCCTGTTGTTTCTCCCTGCACTTAGGAATGACATGTGCTCTTATTTAAAGCTAACTGGTGTGTTTCTTGAAAGTTTGGACAATGGATATAAACTTCAGTGCCCCCTTTTTTTTACTGAGTTGTTTACACAATTAGAACTTATGATTATCTGATCTGTTTGGACTTCTCAATTTCAATTTTGTCACATTTATTTATTGTTTCACTATAATTATGGTTCTTAACTTCATTTTTCCTCTGCGATTTTTTTGTCAGCTGTCACGACCGGATTTTCAATAAAAATATTTATTGAACAACCGACCCATGAAATCCAATATGAGGATAAATCCTCCATATCGGTAGACAAAACTTTGATACAAGAAGCTAGTAGCATTACAATATTACAAGGGTCGGACTAAAGATGCCCAACCAATTATTACAACACGCCAATAATTATACATGATGGCGGATATGGCACAAGGTGTAGGGTGGAAATACTACTGACTTGGAGTATGCGTGGTTGGTGGAATAACATAGTGGGGTGGTTAATGAATCTACTGCACTGGCGGCTCATCGAGTGTCGAGGTGAGGCTCGATGAATTTATTTGGGTAGCGGAAGCGGATATTTTACAAGGACTAATCCAGGGTCGACGAGACTGGTAGGATTCCTCTAGGCGTCGGACTCACTATCGAACTCTTCGTCCATGAGATCGCCTTTCGACAAGATTCTGGCCAAATCAACAAGCCGGTGAGTACTATGAAAGTACTGCAAGATGATTCGCATAAAAGATATAACAAATGGAAGCATGAATGCGACATAGTTAATCCTAACAATGCTCAATTAAAGCAGTATAGAAAAATAATTAAAATGGGAGTCGGCGGTAGTCCGCTCGAAAACCAAGGAGGCAAACTTAAAACCGATCGAATTATGCAGGCGGCGCCTCAAAAGGTGAATAAATAAGCAAAATATTGCCACGATCGGGCGTCGAGCGACACCTCATAAAGGGCTTATATTGAAATAAAAATGCATGTGTGCATGATCGGACGTCTGAGCGACATCACAGAAAGGGCTTATAATAAAAATAAGTAACATCAATGCTGCAGTCGGACGTCTGAGCGACATCACAGAAAGGGCTTATAATAAAAATAAGTAACGGCACTGCCGCATGATCGGACGTCTGGCGACATCACGTAAAGGGCTTATAATAAAAATAAGTAACAGCAATGCCACGCGATCCGGACGTCGGCGACATCACGTAAAGGGCTTATAATAAAAATAAGTAACATCAATGCCATGATCGGACGTCTGGCGACATCACGTAAAGGGCTTATAATAAAAATAAGTAACGGCAATGCATGATCGGACGTCTGGCGACATCACGTAAAGGGCTTATAATAAAAATAAGTAATAGCAATGCATGATCGGACGTCTGAGCGACATCACGTAAAGGGCTTATAATAAAAATAAGTAACAGAATGTCATGATCGGACGTCTGAGCGACATCAAAGAAAGGGCTTTCATCACAAAGATATAGTAGTCATAATAAATATTCAACACATGAATATAAACGGTTAGTCCATCCACGAGGAATAAACATTTAACCGGACTTAGTACTCATGTGATTCACCGGAGTATCTGTCACCAAACTGACACTTGTCGAGGATAAGATATCTGAGAACTTGGACATGGATAAGATGATTCGAGGATTTATGACTCTGCAGAGTTTGTACTAAAATTACCCACAGCCAACGGATTTCGTAGTCTGAAGGACTAGTTCCATTTATGGTATTTCGGAAGAAACACAACTAACCAAGACACACCCATCCTACCTCACGATGCCAGGAATCACCCTAGACATTGTCCAAGAAAACTTTTGAGACGGGGAGATCACAATCTCGAATAGCATGGGATCAAATTTATATTCGCGCGCTCTAAGGGGTGCCCCCCTCTCGGTCCCAACCGGAAACACCCATGCCCCCTGACTGGATGACTAGCTTTAATCCAGGGCCATGGAACCATCATCACGGCCTCTCCATTTGGTGTGTACCAGGAAAGCGGTTTGCTACTTACTAAGCCATATCCCTTGCGGAAAACATGTGGTAGTACGGAAGGGAAATGGATGGGAACCGAATCGACACGTTGACACTAAAGTCAAATAGTACGGCATAAGACTGGCATGCTACAACACTGCCATTTTACCCATCCTCATGCCAACACATGGCCGTGCACATTCACATCCAACACGTATGGATTATCGAACTCACTTGCCTCAACTTTGCATGAAAAATAACATTCATCGGTATGCTCACAAACATGCCATGAAACTACTTAATGCAAACCTGCCAGAACAATCATCATATCAAAAGTTCAAACATGCTTGCCTGGTTCAGAGTAGTTGGAGCCTAGCCCGGTGAAGTTTGCGGTCCCGTCACCTCCTTCGGTATCTACGGTATAAAGAAAACATACGCGCTAACGTAAATACCGTGAGGTGCACAAAAATTACTCCAAATATTTTTCAAATAAATCTGATAAAAAACTAGACAAAATTTTAAAGAGGACAGGAAAAAGAATCAATCAAAAATACTCTTTTGTTTAAAAGTTATTAGCATTTTAGTCCAGGGACCTTTCTGTAATGAAACAGAAACTTCCCAGGGTTTTCTTTATAAAAAAACGCTTGATCTCGAATACGTCGATCGAGTGGGAAGACATATTTTGCCCGAAGGCGTTTCGAAAACGATTCAAAAGAGGAAAAGCTGACGGGAGGACCCACCCATCAGGTTTGAAAACGAAGCAGATTTGGCGCCCGAGGGCCGCGGTGATCGCCGCGGCGATCTACTGGCGGCAGGAGGATCGGAGGTTACCAACATGCTCACCGTGTCCTTCCGCACGGTGGGTGGTGGAGTTGGTCGCCGATGAGCACCACGTTGTGATGATCTCAACTCCGGCCAGACGGTGGTTCGGGCGTTGATGGATCTGGCCGAGGAGGCTGCAAGGATCGAATTGAGGTGGGGGTTAGAGCACTAGGTGTAAGATAAGGCTACGGACGAGGTTTGGGCGCCGGAGATGGCATCACCATAGTGAATCAAGGTGGAGGCCGAGGCGGAACGAAGTGGCCGGAGTCGGGGAAGGAGAGCTCCCCGTGGCCCTTCCAGGGACTTGGCGGGGTCTGGAGGGGTAGAGGAGGTGTGCGGGGGCGAGAGCAAGCTCGGGGTGCTATATATAGCCGCCCGTGGTTGCCGAGAACGGGTTCTCCGGCGAGGTGATTACTGGGCGCTGTGGTTGCACGGGAGAGTTCAGAGGTTGGCGTCGTCGAGGTGTTCCCTAGTTCCGTTTAGGTGCTAAGCGTGTCGGTATTTGGTTGCTTACGGGAGCTCGGCGGAAGCGGCGCGGGCCCGTCGGCGGCGAGGCGCGCTGTCAGGCGTGCCGCGCCACGGCGACGGTGCTGCATGCGTGCGCTGGCGAGAAAATGGCCACGCGGAGCCACCAGGGGGTTTGGGCAGCGCCGAACGGCGTCATGCCGTCGTTCTGCTCCCGGTCGGCCACTACAGTGGTTTGGCCGCCGCGAGACACGCCGACGCAGGCGGGCCAGGGCGCCACCGATGCCAGGAACGCGCCAAGCACGCGTGTGAGGCTCCGGACAAGCAAGCTAGGCCGTGAGCAACGTGCCAAGTGCACTGTGATCATGTGACTGAATTTACTAACGAAGATCGACGCGGAAACTCTGAACTTAACTGAAAATGAATGCGAAGCGATTGCATGCAAGGTGTTCGACAGAATGATCTAGGCATGTAGGGATTTTCCTTGAGCTAGTTTTTTGGTGGAGGGCCTCTCATTGCATCTAGAGGCTGCCTGAATATTTGTGGAATTTTTGGAGTAATGTAGATATGAATTTCACCAAATTTGGCGAATCTGGTCCAAACTTGCAGGGATTATAATTTGAAATTTTTGAACAGAAGAGCAGTGGATCTTGATAGTCCTAGGTTGTGGATACCAAGGACTATCCAAGGGAGTTGGTTTGAGGTCAAAATTCAAATGTATTAAGGTACTTGCTTTGCAAATTACCTAGGCTCAAAATAATAGACAGAAAGATTTGGGAGAGAATTAATTGAAATAAAAATTCAGAAGAGGGTTGAACTAGTAGAGATAGAGTGTTTGGATTGCCCAAAGTGGAAGGAGATATATTTGGGAAGATTTTACCATGTGGTGTATGGCCAAATCATGAATGATTTCAAATATGGGAGAGAATGAAAAACTCCTAGAGTTTCTTTTGAAAGAAAAAATAAACTTCAAATTTTTTCTTGAATCCTTGAGAAGAGAGCAATTAGAGGAAAAATTTAAAAACTAAACACCAGAGTTGAAGGAGATGCAAAAGTAAAATATTTGCCAGAGGGAAAAAGCTTTTGATAGAGATTTTTTTTTGAAAGGGTTTTGGTGACCTCCTTCAAATCCAACAAAGTTTTGAAGAAAACCAAAGAAATTTTTTTTGGAGTGTCACAACACCTACCCCCTTAGGAAAAATCTCGTCCCCGAGATTCCAGTTGATCCTCAAATAATTGTGGGTGCTCCGCTCGAAGGAAATCCTCTCTTTCCCAAGTGGCTTCACTCTCGGTGTGGTTGCTCCACTGAACTTTGAAGAACTTGATGGTTTTCTGTCGGTTTCTCCTTTCTGACTCTTCCAAGATTTTTATCGGATGCTCCCGATACGTAAGGTCTGGTTGCACGTCAATGTTTTTATGGGGTACTTGTTTCTCTGGGTTGCTTACACACTTCCTCAATTGGGAGACGTGGAACATGTCGTGGATGTCGGATAATTCTTGGGGTAAGTCCAGCTGGTAGGCCACCGTGCCTCTTCGTGCTACTATGCAGAAAGGTCCGATCAATCTTGGTGCTAGCTTCCCTTTAATCTTGAATCGATGCAGGCCTCTCATGGGTGATACTCGTAGGTACACAAATTCACCGGGTTCAAAATGGACTCCACGATGCTTCTGATCGTAATAACTCTTTTGTCGACTTTGGGCTGTCTTGAGTCGGTCCTTAATTACGTTGACTTTATCTTCACCTCTTTGAGCAGTGCAGGCGAAGATATGACTGTCTCCTGCTTTCGACCAATTTAGCGGGTACGACATCTTCATCCGTAGAGAGCTTCAAATGGTGCCATTTGCAGGCTGGGTGATAGCTGTTGTTATATGCGAATTCTGCGTATGGTAAGCTCTCCTCCCAACTGGTCCCATAGGTGAGGACACATGCTCTCAAAGATATCTTCTAGAATCTGGTTTACTCGCTCGGTCTGCCCATCTGTCTAGGGATGGTATGCGGTCTTGAATGCCACCGAGTTCCCAGAGCTTGTTGTAAGTGATCCCAAAACCGGGAGGCAGATTGAGTGCCTCTATCCGAGATTATTTTCTTTGGGACTCCATGTAGGCAAACGATACGGGAGAGGTAGAGCCTAGCAAGCTTCTGAGTGGTGTGTGTTGTCTTCACGGGGATGAAGTGAGCTACTTTAGTCAGTCTATCAGTGATTACCCATATGGCATCATGTCCGTGTCGCGACCGAGGTAGTCCAACAATAAAATCCATTCCAATCTCGTCCCATTTCCACTCGGGTATCTTATTTGGTTGCAATAGCCGGGCCGGTTTACGGTGCTCGGCCTTGATGCGTCGACAAGAGTCACAACATGCGATGGCGTGGCTATGTCTCTTTTTATACCATGCCACCAAAATGTTTCCTGAAGATCTTTGTACATTTTTGTTCCTCTAGGATGGATTGAATATGGAGCGGTGTGGCCTTCAGCCAGGATTTGCTATTTAAGGTCATGGATATTTGGTACGCAAAGCCTATTCCCGTACCACAATATTCCTTGCTCATCAATAATGAATTTCGAGGCCTTGCCCAACTTCATCTTCCGTTTTATGCCTTCAATGCTTTGGGGTGTCCACGTTGAGCCTCTTTAACCTTCTCTATCGTGGTAGGTTGTACTTCTAAGTTTGACACACTGCCTTCGGTGACCACCATCAGGTTGAGCTTTGCAATTCCTGCTGGAATTCAGGTCTTAAGTCTGGCATGCCGTCGTTGTCCGGACTGGGGTTCCGACTCAGAGCATCTGCTACAACATTTGCCTTGCTCGGGTGGTAGTGGATCCCAACATCATAATCCTTTACTAATTCCAACAAGCGTCGCTGCCGTAAATTTAGATCTGGTTGTGTGAAAATATACTTGAGGCTTTTGTGGTCAGTGTATATTTCACAATGATTACCAAGTAAAAAGTGTCTCCATTCCTTGAGTGCATGAATAACTGCTGCTAATTCCAGGTCATGAGTAGGGTAATTTTCCTCATGCTTGCGAAGTTGTCTGGAAACATATGCGACAACCTTGCCCTCTTGCATCAATACGCACCCGAGGCCCTTTCGGGATGCGTCACAAAATACCTCAAAATTTTTGTGTATATCTGGCACAATTAGTACTGGTGCTGTCGTCAGTTTCCTCTTTAGTTCTTGGAAACTTTTCTCGCAAGCTTCCGTCCATTCAAACTTCCTGTCTTTCTTGAGTAGTTGTGTCATTGGCTTTGCTATGGTGGAGAATCCTTCAATAAATCTTCGGTAGTATCCTGCCATACCCAAGAAACTTCAGACATCCGTCACGCCTGTGGCGGCTTCCAATAAATCGCCCTTGACTTTTTCCGGGTCTCTGGCGATACCTTCTTGAGTCGATGCGTGGCCCAGAAAACCTACTTGCTTTAGCCAAAATTCACACTTGCTGAATTTAGCGTACAACTGATGTTTCCTGAGTTCTCCTAGTACAATCTGGAGATGTTCAGCGTGTTCTTCTGGTGTTTTGGAGTATACCAGAATATCATCGATAAATACCACAACAAACTTATCCATAAACTTCATGAATACTTTGTTCATGAGGTGAACAAAATATGCGGGGGCGTTTGTTAGTCCAAAGGGATAATTGATTTTATGCCCCTAGTTGGGTCACACTCGGCAGGTTTACCCCTAGTTTCCGAAAACACTTGTTCCTGCCCAAACCACTTTGCTCCTCTTATGCTTTTGCCCTTTGACCGTTTGACCATCACTTTGAAAACTTCATAAAAAATTCATACTAACTCGGAAAAATTCAAATAAGATGTCAAAATGTTCAGAAAAGCATCACCTATATGTGCATGTCATTTGCATTCATGAAAAAAGTGTTGGCCAATCCCGATCTCAGCTTTAGCGCATATGATCTTAGCATGAATAATAAAATCTAAAAAAATTCTAAAAATCCTAAAAAAATCTGGTGGCAAACTTTGACCAATGTTTTGAGTGCTTGCCAAGTTTCATAAGGGAATGAAATTCATGGAAGTCGTGGCAAAAAACAAAAATCAATGCTCCAATTTCATTTTTTGCCACGACTTCCATGAATGTCATTCCCTCATGAAACTTGGCAAGCAATCAAAACATTGGTCAAAGTTTGCCACCAAATATTTTTAGGATTTTTAGAATTTTTTTAGATTTTACTATTCATGCTAAGATCATATGAGCTAAAACTGAGATCGGGACTGTCCAACACTGTTTTTGTGAATGCAATTGACATGCACATATAGGTGATGCTTTTCTGAACATTTTGATATCTTATTTGAATTTTTCTGAGTTAGTATGAAATTTTTATGAAGTTTTCAAAGTGATGGTCAAACAGTCAAAGGGCAAAAGCATAAGGGAGCAAAGTGGTTTGGGCAGGAACAAGTGTTTTCGGAAACTAGGGGTAAACCTGCCGAGTGGGACACAACTAAGGGCACCAAATTAATTATCCCTAGTCCAAATGGCATCACGGTGAACTCGTACAAACCGTATCTGGAGGTGAAAGCGGTCTTGGGAATATCCTCGGTTCGTACTTTCAGTTGATGATATCCCGATCTCAAGTCAATCTTTGAGAACACCTTGGCCTTAGCGAGTTGATCGAATAAATCATTTATTCGCGGCATTGGATAATTGTTCTTGATTGTGACCATGTTTAGCGCTCGATAGTCTATGCACAATCTCAGTGTTCCATCCTTCTTTTTGGCGAATAAAATTGGTGAACCCCAAGGTGAGGAATTGGCTCGTATGTACCCTTTTTCCAACAGTTCCTTTATTTGCTTCTTTAGTTCCACCAATTCGGATGGTGCCATTCTGTATGGTTTCTTGTATATGGGAGCGGTTCCGTGTGCTAGCTCTATGCTGAATTCAATCTCTCTATTTGGTGGCATGCCTGGTAGTTCTTCGGGGAATACATCTGGAAATTCACACACTACTGGAACTTTGCTCAATTCAAAAATATCTACCTTATTCAATCTCGGTCGCCGTCATAATTTTCTTTCCTTGGCTGAAACCTTTATGGTCTTCCCGTGGTGATGGGTGAGAATTACGGTCCTGTTGAAGCAGTCAATAAAACCTTTGTTGGTGGTTAACCAATCCATCCCTAAGATGACATCCAGCCCTTTATTTTCCAATACGATAAGATTTGCGTGGAACTTCAACCCTTCAAACACGATAACCACATCCTGGCAATAATTCTGGGTAACTTGCTTGATTCCAGGGGACTTCATGATCATAGATTTTCCCAAGGGAAGCATCGAAAAATTATTTTGCAAAGCAAAACTTTTCGAAACGAACGAGTGAGAAGCTCCAGAATCAAACAAAACCATGGCAGGTATTGTGTTGATGTGAAACGCATCGAGTACAATATCTGGGGCATTTTGTGCTTCCTCTTTGGTCACGTGGTTCAGCTGACCCTTCCTGTGGTTGTTATTTGGGTTGAAATTGTTGCGCTTTGGTGCCGAATTATTGCCTCCGTTGTTCGGCTTTGGGGCCGAGTTCCTTAGCTTGGGGCACTGCTTGGCATAGTGCCCTTCTTCTCCACAAGCGTAACAGGTAACGCCTGGGCGGTATGTGAACTCCTTGTCCCTTTCGTGGAAATTCTTGCTTGGGCGTGAGACGTTTGTCGTGGGTTTGGGTGTCCAGTTTTTCTGAACGTCTGTCTTGCTGCGGTGGTTGCGGGTGTGTTTAGACTGGTCCCTCTTCCGTTTGCGGAAATCTTCTAAGTTGCGTCTCTCATTTTCCAAGGTAATGGCCTTATCTACCAGCGTCTTAAAATCTGGAAATGTGTGTACCAATTAACCGACATTTAAGCGCGGGTGTCGATCCGTCTAGGAACTTCTCCATCTTTTGTTTTCTCGACATTCGTTCCTCGTTGGCGTGGCGAGACAGCGAGGTAAACCGACCGTTATATTCGGACACCGCCATTGTTCTTTTCTTGTGGTCATCAAATTCTCTCTTTTGATCTTCATCGACTCTTAGGAATATGTGCCCCACAAAAACCTTCTTTAAATTCCTCCCATGATATATTATTTTCGTTGGGGTGCATGTGTAGGAAATTTTCCCACCATGATGCGGCTGCTCCGGGAGATAGTGCGGAGCATAAAGCACTTTCTCAAGGTCTGAACACCGGGCGATAATTAATTTTCTCTCCATGTCTCAAGCCAGTCCTCGGCTTCCAGAGGTTTGTCGGTGTGACAAAATGTTTGGGGACCCGTCTTACGTAGCTTGGATAACTTGGATTGCTCACGACATCGTCCGTGGTGATTCCCCATATTGATGACTTGGTTCAGTATTTCCTGATGTTGCTGCTGACTTTGTTCGTAAAGACGGCACATCTGGGAAAGTGCCGTTTCACTGTCCTGTTGACTTGTATGTCCCTGTGTGATATTGTTGCCTGGGGGTGTGCCATAATTTTCCTATGTCGGAGTTGGCATGGAGCGCGTCCAAGGACGAGACATAATTTACTCTGGGGATATATTTTGAAACACTCATAAGAAAGTGGAAGAAGTCGCATAAAATTAAGTCCATAAATGCATAAGGATGGCAAATAAATTAAAAGCCCAAGATTTTTTTCAAGAAAACAAGTCGATTGCATACGGAGAAGAACTGCTCATTACATATCTTACACGCATAGCAGTAATTATACAATACATCACTCGGGATATGCGTACATAAATCCTGACATGTTATTTAGTCTAGTGCACTCCTCCGGATCCTACATGATGCGCAAACAAACTACTTCTCACAGCCTATTTACATATAAACATATCGCACAAGTCGGTACATCGCATGGCGGCTAAGCGTGTAGTCGGAGATGGTAAGGATTTCCCTTGGCCTGCCACGGGTGAGGCGAGAGAGGCTGGGGACTCAACCTCCTCTTCGGAGATAGGCTCCGCATTTAGAGGTGCTGCATGGAGTTGGTGGAGCAGGTGCCTGTGTGGGACAACTCGAATCTGAGCGGGCACGAGGGGTGGTGCAGAACGAACCGTAGTAGGTGCAATGACATGGTTGAATTCCTCCGTGGTAGGCAGGCGACGAGTAGCGGTGCGAGCAGTAGGAGCGAACGATGCTGATGACGAGACGAAAGTCAGTGGCGGTGCAGCACGCAGGAGCTCCCTCCTGTTGGCGGCACAGCCATGGACTGAGTCCATGCGGGCAGCTACAAAGTCGTCCACCAGGTTGTCGAAGGCTGCCTCCAAAGCCCGGAGATACTCGATGAGCATCTCAAAAGCTTCATCCCGTTCTCCTCTAGGGCAAGAGAACGCATAGTGGCAGGTGTATGGAACGTGACATGGCAGGTAGCGGTAGCGACGAGTCTTCATTGAAGGCAGGATATCCCTGAGATGGGCTATCGCCTCACGGGCTGCCATCTGTAGCGCGTGCTTCTCTGTGGGCATGGCTCTCCCCACGAACCGGTAACGCTCAACTCGTCCTCTCTTGAATTCCACCGCGGCTTGGTGCGTGGTTAGACGGTCATTGACCTTGTCTTTGAGAGAGAGAAGAAGACTGGCGCACATCTGGCCCCATCGCGACTTGGACGATGAAGGAGAGAAGCTTGACAAACCCATCGGGCATGTTGGCGAACATCTGCGACTCGCGATCGTTGCTGGCCATCTACAAAAGTAGGCAAAAATCCTGAGTAGTCAAATCATAAATTTATGCCGATCGTCGAAATTGACTACATTTGTAAAAATAATAAATAGCTCTATTATGCTAATAACCGATTAGCGATCGCACCCCGTGGCTTCCTATAGTCAGCCTGGCTCTGGTACCAAGCTTGTCACGACCGGATTTTCAATAAAAATATTTATTGAACAACCAACCCATGAAATCCAATATGAGGATAAATCCTCCATATCAGTAGACAAAACTTTGATACAAGAAGCCAGTAGCATTACAATATTACAAGGTTCGGACTAAAGATGCCCAACCAATTATTACAACACGCCAATAATTATACATGATGGCGGATATGGCACAAGGTGTAGGGCGGAAATACTACTGACTTGGAGTATGCGTGGTTGGTGGAATAACACAGTGGGGTGGTTAATGAATCTATCAAGATCGGCGGCTCATCGAAAGGCCCAGTGAGGCTCGATGAATTTATTTGGGTAGCGGAAGCGGATATTTTACAAGGACTAATCCAGGGTCGCACGAGACTGACCGATTCCTCTAGGCGTCGGACTCGCTATCGAATTCTTCATCCATGAGATCGCCTTCACAAGATTCCGCCAAATCAACAAGCCAGGTGAGTACTATGAAAGTACTCGCAAGACAGTTCGGACAAAAGATATAACAAATGGAAGCATGAATGCGACATAGTTAATCCTAACAATGTTCAATTAAAGCAGTATAGAAAAATAATTAAAATGGGAGTCGGCGGTAGTCCGCTCGAAAACCCAAGGAGGCAAACTTAAAACCGGTCGGATGTCTGAAGCGACGCCTCGAAAGGTGAATAAATAAGCAAAATATTGCCACGATTCGAGCGAAAGTGACACCTCATAAAGGGCTTATATTGAAATAAAAATGCATGTGTGCCGCAGTCGGACGTCTGAGCGACATCACAAAAAGGGCTTATAATAAAAATAAGTGACATCAATGCCGCAGTCGGACGTCTGAGCGACATCACAGAAATTGCTTATAATAAAAATAAGTAACGGCAATGCCCTAGTCGGACATCTGAGCGACATCACAGAAAGGGCTTATAATAAAAATAAGTAACAGCAATGCCGCAGTCGGACGTCTAAGCGACATCACAGAAAGGGCTTATAATAAAAATAAGTAACAGCAATGCCGCAGTCGGACGTCTGAGCGAAATCACGTAAAGGGCTTTCATCACAAAGATATAGCACTCATAATAAATATTCAACACATGAATATAAACGGGTTAGTCCATCCACAGGAATAAACATTTATCCGCACTTAGTACTCATGTGATTCACCGGAGTATCTCATCACCAAAACCGACACTTGTCGTGATAAGATAATACGTAACTTGGACATGGATAAGATGATTCGAGGATTTATGACTCTGCAGAGTTTGTACTAAAATTACCCACAGCCAACGGATTTCGTAGTCCTGAAGGACTAGTTCCGTTTATGGTATTCCTAAGAAACACAGCTAACCAAGACACACCCATCCTACCTCACGATGCCAGAATCACCCTAGACATCGCCCAAGAAAAACTTTTGAGACGGGAGATCACAATCTCGAATAGCATGGGATCAAATTTATATTCACGATCTAAGGGTGCCCCTCTTGGTCCCAACCGAAACACCCATGCCCCCGACCGGATGATCGGCTTTAATCCAGGCCATGGAACCATCATCACGGCCTCTCCATTTGGTGTGTACCAGAAAGCGGTTTGCTACTTACTAAGCCATATCCCTATGGAAAACATGTGGTAGTACGGAAGGGAAATGGATGGGAACCGAACTGATACGGGTTGACATCAAGTCAAATAGTATGGCATAAGACCGGCATGCTACAACACCGCCATCTTACCCATCCTCATGCCAACACATGGCCGTGCACATTCACATCCAACACGTATGGATTATCGAACTCACTTGCCTCAACTTTGCATGAAAAATAACATTCATCGGTATGCTCACAAACATGCCATGAAACTACTTAATGCAAACCTTTCAGAACACTCATCATATAAAAAGTTCAAACATGCTTGCCTGGTTCAGAGTAGTCGGAGCCTAGCTCGGTGAAGTTTGCGGTCCCGTCACCTCCTTCGGTATCTACGGTATAAAGAAAACATACGCGCTAACGTAAATACCTGAGGTGCACAAAAATTACTCCAAATATTTTTCAAATAAATCTGATAAAAAACTAGACAAAATTTTAAAGAGGACAGAAAAAGAATCAATCAAAAATACTCTTCTGTTTAAAAGTTATTAGCGTTTTAGTCCAAGGACCTTTCTGTAATGAAACAGAAACTTCCCAGAGTTTTCTTTATAAAAACAGAAAACGCTTCAGTCTCGAATACGTCAGTCCAGTGGGGAAGACGTATTTTGCCCGATGGAGTTTCCAGAAAACGATTCAAAAAGAGGAAAAAGCTGACGGGGAGGACCCACCCGGCCGGGTTTGAAAACGAAAAGGTAGATTTGGCGCCCGAGGGTCGCGCGGTGATCGCCCGTGGCGATCTACGGCGAGGCAGGAGGATCGGAGGTTACCAACGTGCTCACCGTGTCCTTCCGCACCGGCGGGTGGTGGAGTTGGTCGCCGATGAGCACCACATTGACGGTGGTCTCAACTCCGGCGGACGGTGGTTCGGGCGTTGATGGATCTCGCCGAGGAGGGCTGCAAGGATCGAATTGAGGTGGGGGTTAGAGCACTAGGTGTAAGAGAAGGCTACGGACGAGGTTTGGGCGCCGGAGATGGCATCACCGCAATGAATCAATGTGGAGGCCGAGGCGGAACGAAGTGGCCGGAGTCAGGGAAGGAGAGCTCCCCGTGGCCCTTCCAGGGACTTGGCGGGGTCTGGAGGGGTAGAGGAGGTGTGCGGGGGCGAGAGCAAGCTCGGGGTGCTATATATAGCCGCCCCGAGGCGGTTGCCGAGAACGGGGTTCTCCGGCGAGGTGATTACGGCGGTGCTGTGGTTGCACGGGAGGGTTCAGAGGTTGAGCGTCGTCGTGGGTGTTCCCTAGTTCCGTTTAGCTGCTAACGGCGTCGGGATTTGGTTGCTTAGGAAGAGCTCGACGGAACGGGGCGGCGCGGGCCCGTCGGCAGCAGGGATCGCGCTCTGTGCATGCCGCGCCATGGCGACGGTGCTGCATGCGTGCGCTGGCGAGGAAATGGCCACGCGGAGCCACCAGGGGGTTTGGGCGGCGCCAAACGGCGTTATGCCGCCGTTCTGCTCCCGGTCGGCCGCTACGGTGGTTCGGCCGCCCAGACACGCCGCCTTGGCGGTGAGCTGTGGCGCCACCGACGCCAGGAACGCGCCAAGCACGCGTGTGAGGCTCCGGACAAGCAAGCTAGGCCGTGACCAACGTGCCAAGTGCACTGTGATCATGTGATTGAATTTACTGACGAAGATCGACACTGAAACTCTGAACTTAACTGAAAATGAATGTAAACAAAGGTATGCAAGGTGTTCGACAGAATGATCTAGGCATGTAGGGATTTTTCCTTGAGCTGGTTTTTGGTGGAGGGGCCTCTCATTGCATCTAGAGGCTGCCTGGATATTTGTGGAATTGTTGGAGTAATGTAGATATGAATTTCACCAAATTTGGCAAATCTGGTCCAAACTTGCGGGGACTATAATTTGAAATTTTTGAATGTAAGAGGAGTGGATCTTGATAGTTCTAGGTTGTGGATACCAAGGACTATCCAAGGGAGTTGGTTTGAGGTCAAAATTCAAATGTATTAAGGTACTTGCTTTGCAAATTACCTAGGCTCAAAATAATAGACAGAAAGATTTGGGAGAGAATTAATTGAAATAAAAATTCAGAAGAGGATTGAACTAGTAGATATAGAGTGTTTGGATTGCCCAAAGTGGAAGGAGATATATTTGGGAAGATTTTACCATGTGGTGTATGGCCAAATCATGAATGATTTCAAATATGGGAGAGAATGAAAAACTCCTAGAGTTTCTTTTTGAAAGAAAAATAAACTTCAAAGATTTTTCTTGAATCCTTGAGAAGAGAGCAATTAGAGGAAAAATTTAAAAACTAAACACCAGAGTTCAAGGAGATGCAAAAGTAAAATATTTGCCAGAGGGAAAAAGCTTTTGATAGAGATTTTTGTTTGAAAGGGTTTTGGTGACCTCCTTCAAATCCAACAAAGTTTTGAAGAAAACCAAAGAAATTTTTTTTGGAGTGTCACATCAGCTTCTTTTCCCTACTTTTGATCTGCCGTCATTTGCGGCTGCCATGAAGCTTACTAATGAATCTGGGCATTGGTGCTTGGTTGTTTTGAATTCGAGGTTCTGTCATTTCGAGTGTCTCGATTCACTCCGTGATGAAACCTTGAGTGATGTAGTTAGATTCTCAAGGACTATGATAGATGATATAAAGAAGCTTTGGAGGGAGTCCAGCATAGACAGGGCCACACCGTTCTCGCCAGCGCATGTTAATGGTTTCTCTTGCGATTTTGTGCGTGTGCCGCAGCAGCAAAACATGTGAGTATCTATTTTTTAACGATTTTATTAGTTGTTTTTGTTGCTGGAATGTGTGGTTTTCCTATTTTTAACGAATTTGTGATATACCCTTTTTTTGTTAACATGCATGATTGTGGCTTCTTTATGCTACAAAACTGCAAGACGTATCATTGCCGGGAGGATGGTGTGATTGAAATGTTGGATTATAGCCACAAAGACATTCTTGACATTAGAAATACTTTGATGTATACCTGCGCGACTGGCGATGTGTTTGATGTTGACTTCCGGGGTTTGTTTGGCAACGAACACTGTACGTATGCATGACCTTTTGTATTTGTTTCCAGCTTCTACTTCTTTACTAGTACTGTCATGAATTCTGTATTTGAGCTTACCCTTTTTGTGCTCCTTCTTTTTTTTATTTGCACGTGAGTGGCTAGATCTTGGTGAGCATGACTACATGATCTTTGGCACCTAGTTCTCGGAGCTCGAGCATGTAGCTGTTGATTTGAGCCAGGGGCGTTCTCCCGAAAAGACAAGATTTGGTGTTATGAAGGGGCGATTGGGAGATCTCAAAGGTTCTACGACTGCTTGTCCAGAGAGCCCCTCTACACCCAAGAATCCGATTGTGCAATTGATAGACAGTGATGATGATGCGTTTGACAAGATCGTTGGCATGGGAAGAGTCACCAGGAGCGCTGCTGCCAAGGGTGTATCTCCCCTTGCTGGAATAGTGGGTCGTAGAGCTGGTGTTGCTAGGAAGGATCCTGCTTTGAAGTATGGCAATGTGTAGGATTGAAAGTATGTCTAGAGGGGGAGTGTGATTAGACTACTTGACCAAATAAAAATCTAGCCTTTTCCCAATTTTAAGTCTTGGCAGATTTTAGCAACTTTGCACTAGCCAAGCAAACAACCTACACATGCAAGTCTAAGAGTATAGCAGCGGAATGTAAAACATTGCACACGAAGGTAAAGGGAGAAGTTTGAAGGGAACAAACGCAATGTAGACACGGAGATTTTTGGCGTGGTTCCGATAGGTGGTGCTATCGTACATCCACGTTGATGGAGACTTCAACCCACGAAGGGTAACGGTTGTGCGAGTCCACGTTGGGCTCCACCCATGAAGGGTCCATGAAGAAGCAACCTTGTCTATCCCACCATGGCCATCGCCCATGAAGGACTTGCCTCACTAGGGTAGATCTTCACGAAGTAGGCGATCTCCTTGCCCGTACAAACTCCTTGGTTCAACTCCACAATCTTGACGGAGGCTCCCAAGTGACACCTAACCAATCTAGGAGACACCACTCTCCAAAAGGTAATAGATGGTGTGTTGATGATGAATTCCTTGCTCTTGTGCTTCAAATGATAGCCTCCCCAACATTCAACTCTCTCTCACAGATTTCGATTTGGTGGAAATATGATTTGAGTGGAAAGCAACTTGGAGAATGCTAGAGATCAAGATTCAAATGGTTGGAATGGAATATCTTGGTCTCAACACATGAGTAGGTGCTTCTCTCTTAGAAAATATATGCTGGAAGTGTAGGCTTGTTCTGATGGCTCTCTTCACGAATGAAGAGTGGGTGGAGGGGTATATATAGCCTCCACACAAAATCTAACCATTACACACAAATTTCCAAACTCGGTGGGATCGAATAATGAAACTCGGTCAGACCGATTTAGTTCAAAATGTGAACGTTAGGATTTTCTGTGGGACCGACATGTCAACTCGGTGGGATCGATTTCATTAGGGTTAGGGCATAACTTAATCTCGGTAGGACCAATTACACAAACTCGGTGGGACCGATTTTGGTAATAAGCTAACCTGAGAGTTGGTCGAGCAAACTCGGTGGGACCGATTCGCTCATCTCGGTGAGACCGAAACGTTACGAAGGGGAAACAGAGAGTTTGCATTGCGAACACGGTGGGACCGATCGCTCATCTCGGTTGGACCGAAATGTTACAAACAGAAATAGAGAGTTTGCAATCCCATCTCGGTGAGACCGAGATCCCTATCGGTGAGACCGAAGTGACTAGGGTTTGTGGCAGTGTCTATGTCAAGTGAACTCGGTGGCGCCGGATAGAATGTTTCGGTGGGGCCGAGTTTGACTTTCGGTTTGAGAAATATGTGGATATGAGAAAGTGGTTGAGGGTTTTGGAGCATATCACTAAGCATTTTGAGCAAGCAACCCATTAAGCAACACCTCATCCCCTTTTAATAGTATTGGCTTTTCCTATGGACTCAATGTGATCTTGGATCACTAAAAGTAAAATGTAGAGTCTTGAGATTTAGAGCTTGAGCCAATCTTTTGTCCTTAGCATTTTCAGGGGTCCACATTCCTAATCCATGCCATGCCAATCACTGAGCTTTCCTAAAATATTTATCTTGAAATAGCATTAGCTCAATGAGATATATGTTGTTAGGAATTACCAAAACCACCCAGGGATAGTTGCACTTTCAATCCACCCCTTTTTGGTAATTGATGACACATATAAATCAAAGCTTCGACAAATGATCATAAGATTGAAATACATCGCCACATTGAGAAGTATGTGATAAGCAAGAGCTCCCCCTAAATTTGTGCATTATTTAAAATTTGCTTTTGAATGCAAATGCACAATTGATTAGGATCATGGGTTACTCTTCCATGCACATACATCTTGGTGGAGCGCTCAAAATGATGGAAATTAAAAGCATGCACTCATCACCAAGCAAAGTGAATTATCATATATGGGATATAAAAGATAATATCATCCAAGCAAGCATTAAAGTAGCATATGATCAAACACATGATCAAACAAGTATCTCACACACAAACATAAAGCATCAACCAAGCACACAATAAAGTTCAACCAAAAGCAAGAGAGGCAAAGAAGCAAAACACTCTCTTGAAGCCTATGATCTATACATTTCTCCCCCTTTGGCAACAATTTACCAAAAAGTTTGAAAATGCATAGTCCTATGCGTCTCTTAGGCTTGGTCCTTGGGAGGTGGTGTAGAGAGAACTCCAAGGACGAATGCATCAATTGATGTAGTTGGACCTGGTAGAGCGGCTGCTGGAGGTGGCACTGAAGCTGTTGCCGCTGGTGCTGACGTTGTAGCTCTAGTATATGGTACTGGCACTACTGCCGACCTCTAACCTCTAGGCACTCTGCGAAAAGCATCTGTAGTAGCCTTCCCCTTCTTCTCTTCTGCATCCTCCTGGAGCTGCTCAACTGGAGTCTGAATCTCAGTGACTTTTAAATCAAGTTCATAGAAATTGGTCTCTATGATCCTCTCCAAGCTCTCTTGATTCTGAGTTAGGGTGGCCAGGCCCTTCTCAATCCTCAAAGTAGATTGGTTCAGATATGCTAGCTGATCTTGCTTGCTCTTCAAGAACACTTGAGATGCCTCTTCAACACTTGGCATCTTTGCAGCCTTTTCTGCCTTTGCTTTAGCTCTCTTCTCTTGTGCTTGTGCTGATGAAGGTTCATTCTCATTCATGACAACTTCATTATCTTCAAATTCTGGGAGCAAGGGTAAATGCTCTTTGTCCAACAAGTAAGTGCCTGTGCCCATCTTGGAGTTGATGAGCACCTGAATGTGTGGAGCATACCCACAAGATCTCTTCTGGTCAGCAGCTGTCCTCTTGATTGTCTCTACAATCATACTCATGACCTTGAATTTTTGAGGGACATCAAAGATTTGCAGCAAGTTGATGGAATGTCCTCTTATCATGTTGTGATCTCTAGACTTGGGTAACAACTCAGGATGGTGTTGATAGTAGGCAGACCAGACAACAAATAATGCACAGATCCACGCTTGTGTGTCTCTAAATCTTTATCAGGAATCTCTTTGTACATATTTCCCATAGAGTTGTGGTCTTTCTTCTCCTTGGCATACACATACAAATCATCCTCATGCTCTTTTGGGGCATTGATCAGCTTGGCCCATTCTTCAACAGTTGATTGGTACCTTGTACCTTCAGACATCCATAATATCCTTCCATCTGGATAGAAAAGAGCAGTGGGGTAAAATTGCATGATCAGCTCATCATTCCATTTGGTGAGCTTCTGTCCAACGAACTTGTCAACTCCACAAGCTTTGAAGCTGTCTTGTACACCTAGGAAGTGATCTTCATTCTCTTTGATATATTCCCAATCAACCCATCTCATGTCACAGACAATTAGCTTCTTGTCAAGTAGAATAGTCTCATAGAAATCTTGTTGTTCTTTGGTGTGAAACCTGTAGTCCACAACAGTCCTCCTCCTCACAACATAAGGATCAGACTGTCTCCACAATTTTAGTCCTGCATCTTTCCTGATGTGCATGTCCTCAGCCACTAGATGAGTGTCATTGTGGTCTGGAATCTTATGCTTCAGTTTTCTTAGCACTAGGGCTTCTTCATCCTCTTCATCAACCTCAGGCACTGGGTCCTTGTTCTTCTCTTCAACAGGAATGTTTCTGGTGCTTCTCTTAGGCTTAGTGGGCTTCTGAGCTTGAGTTGTTGCTTTGGGAGCAGTCTTGGGCTTTGATGGAGCAGCCCCTAACTTGATAGCATCTCCCATAAGCTTCTGAGATTTGGGTGCTGGACTAGTATCCTCTTCCTCTTCCTATGAATCCCTTACCATAGTTGATTTTCCGAGAACTTTTGCAGATGTGGTTCTTGCCCTCTTCTTCTGCTTGCCATCTCCAACTGCCTCACCATCATCTGATTCTATTGTGAACTTCATGGTTTCTCCTGTTGGAACCTTTCTTGGCTTTGACATTGGGACTCTCTTTGCTGGTGCCTTCTTATGCAACCCTGGCTTAGTTGCAGCAGCTATGCTATACTCTTTCTTCAGCACTTTCTTCCTTGAGGTGGCCTCATCCTCAACAGCCACATAGTCCTCAGCCTCAGAGTCTGAGGTTCTCTTCTTCCTTGCTCTAGTGGCTGCCTTGGGAAAGTTACTTGGTGTGCTCCTGCTGCCCTCATCATAGCTGCTTGAGGGACTAGTGCCCTCACTCAATTCCACTTGCTCTTCAGATCTATTCCGGCTATCACTTTGGTCAGACATCTTGGCAAACACACTGATAGCAAGCCCTGTGAGTAGATGTAGATGAGGTAGAGTAGATGAGCATCACAAAGTGTAGAGTTTTTGCAAAACAGATGACTCAAAAACTTAGTTTTAGTTCTCCACAGAAAGCATTTCGGAGCTATCCATTTGTTAAACTCAGTGATACCGAAGCAACTTTTGGAACCTAAACTAGTGAACTCGGTCAGACTGAGTCACAGTTCGGTGGCACCAAGATTGCTTGGGTTTCACTGAGAGTCGAACTCGGTCGCACCGATTTGCAGTTTCCAGTCAGACCGAAAACGCATGTGCAATGGCCTAAGCCAAATCGGTGAGACCGATTTCTACAACTCGGTCGGTCTGGGATGAGTTCGGCGGAAACCTAACCCTAAATTTTCAAATCAAATCTAACCTAAAGGATGATTTCTCTGGATAGATTGTTTTCATACGTGGTAAAGATCATGGCAATGCAATGTGCTACGAATCGGAGAAAGGAAGTAGCACAAAGAGTCGAACCCATACCCTAGTTCGGCGGCATTTCGCTACGGTAACAAGGCGGAGCAGAATTCCGTTGACGGCGACGGAAACTAGCGACGGGAGGTTGCTGGCAGCGAGGAGATGATCCGGAGACCCGAGGAGGCATAGCAAGACACGCATGGGCTGAGGAGTTTGAAGAAATTTCCAAAATCTCACCCGTGGGTTTATATATCCCGACCCTGTCGGTGTGACCGAGTGGAACAACTCGGTGGCACCGAGATGCAGAATCGCAAGCGTTACTGCAACTCGGTGTGACCAAAAAGTTCAAATCGGTTTCACCGAGATTAAAAACCTAGATCAACTTAGTGAACTCGGAGTGACCGAAGTGGATGACTCGGGAATACCGAAATGCACAAACAGGTTTTGGAATTTTAAGTCCATGACAAATCGGGGACTCCGAGTGCTCCTCACACAGAGTGGTTCAAATCTAACTTGATCAAACTTTTTGATGTAGCATGAATAAAGTTTGAGATGATAAAAAGCATAGATAGCTAGAGGGAGTTCTTAGGCATTCTTGTCCATCCATTTGGCAAAAGAGAAAAAGCCAAACAATCAAAGCAACAAATGGATGTCCTCGAATGAGTGAAATATGCAATCAACATGCTCACACAATAAAATAGCTAATGAAATATGTGACAAAGCATGCACAAACACTCTAGCATCTATCAAGCAATTGGCGATGACTAGGTCATCTATATATGACTATATTGACTTAGGAGTCAAATGAGAAAATTTGATCATAGGTCATACTCATTGTTTAAGCTCAAGTGGGGTTACCACTTTTACATAAAGCATTGTTGTGTTCACACCATTAGAGTTGTTTTAGCTCAATTTATTAGAGTAAAGCTCCCCCTAGATGTGATATCCCCCTAAGAGGGATGAACTAACCTTGGGTTTTGTCAGTGATGACTTCATGTAGATGTTGAAGATGTGGATGCTCAATGTTGATGTAGATCATTCGGAGCAATCCTTTGGAGTGAGTTGCACTTTCAATACCTACACGGGTTAGTCCCACAAGGAACAAACAAGGATATCCATAGACATAGAGTGATTTTCACACAAGATGATGTCCATGAAAACATTAGGTTAACTTGTCCCTTGTCTTACCAACAAGAGGGTTTGTGAGTCCTGGAACTAGTACAAGATGTGGAAGTTGTTTGCACTCGTCCTTGCCAAAATGATATGAGTGAAGTATGTTGGCGGAGTCACCCTCAAGAACTCTCTAGTTCTTCTTCCTTGGGATCCACATCATCTTGATGAGAATCCTTGGAGTTGTAGTCGTACTTGATGAAGTAGAACTTAATGTGGTCTTGGGAACCCACTTGACCAAGGCGTTGGGAGCTTCTTCAAATGCATCAATCTCCTCTTGAAGCTTGTCCTTGCCTTTTTCCTTGTGGTCTTGTGGTGGAAGATCATCTTGAGCTTGTGTCCATTGGAAGTAAGTAGGATCATACTTCTCTTGTTGAGGAACAATCTTCGTCTTGGGGTATTGATCTTCTTCCCACTCAACTCCATTGGCATTGAACTTTTGTTCAAAACCAACACCTTGATTCTTCCGGTGCCTTCCTTGCTTGCGTATAATTTCCTCAAATTGCTTACTTCTGGCAAGGCTCTTGTAAACACCTTTCTATATAATTCCCTTCAATAAGCTATTTTCTTGCTCAAGTGTAACTTGGCTAAGATAATCATTAGTGGAATCAAGAGAACTACTAGAAGCAACAACATTGGATATAGCATGGTTATTGTTACTACTATATGAAGAATCTTTCTTACTTTTGTTGCTAGATTTTACTTGTGGCATGTAAGTAGACAAGAGTAAACACTTGGCAATGTAAGAAGAGCTTTTCTTGCGAAGATCATCATTGATTGCTTTTAATAACCCAGGCTCTTGCTCAAGGTTGAGCTTTTCAAAGCGTAGCTTCTCATGAGTCTTTAAAAGTTCTCGATGATCTTCCAAGGTAGTTTCATGAGCTAACTTAAGAGTGTTTAATTCTTTAGTTAGACGCTCAATCTCCTTCTTATCATCGTCATTCGTTTTATCTTGGTTAGCATGATTAATAGAAAGTTCATCATAGTTTCCAAATTAGAGTTGTCAACAATTAAATCATCATCTCCTAGCAAATCATATTCATCACTATTGAAATCAACATACTCGGGGTGTGATACCTTTGGGCCTTTAGCCATGAAGCATCTTCCAATTCCTTCATTTGGTGAGTCAAATATGTCATAGGAGTCGGTTGACACAAGTGCTAGACCGGCAACACCTTCATCTTGAGTATATTTGGAGTCGGAGTGATAACTTCTTTTAGAGTGATGGTCAGAGTAGGAGCTGGATACCCATTCACCAAGATGAGCTTGATGTAATCGTTTTGTGTAGCTCTTTGATGATTTGTCCTTCCTTTCCGAATCCTTGCATCTCTGAGAGGTTCTTCATTCATAACCATCATCTCTACTCCTTCTCTCTCTTGGTGGTGATTCTTCTCTTCTCTTTCTTCTTTTGGGAGAATCTTCTCTTCTTTTGTAGGGAGTCGTACACTCATTGGAGTAGTGTCCGGGCCTTCCACAATTGTAGCAATTTCGTTCACGACTAGAAGATCTTTTGTCATTGTAGGACCTTGACTTGGAACTTCTTTCCTTGCTTCTACTCTTGTAGAACTTGTTGAAATTATTCACCATTAGGCTCAATTCTTCATTGAAGGTTTATTTCTCACTTGATGATGTAGGAGCATCACATGAGGCTTTGTAAGCACCACTTGACTTGTTGTGGAGCTCTTCCTTATCCTTAAGTGACATATCATGAGCAACAATTCTTCCAATGACTTTCGTTGGCTTGAGATCTTTGTAATTTGGAATCATTTGGATCAATGTGCACACGGTATCATATTTTCCATCCAAGGCTCTTAGGATCTTCTTGATGATGAATCTATCGGTCATCTCTTCACTTCCTAAGCTGGCAATATCATTTGTGATGAGAGCAAGCCTAGAGTACATTTCAGCGATACCTTCACCATCCTTCATTTTGAACTTGCCAAGTTGACTTTGAAGCACATCCAATTTGGTTTCCTTGACGGAGTCGGTACGCTCGTGCATATCAATCAAAGTATCCCAAATTTCCTTTGCATTTTCAAGATGGCTGATTTTTTTGAATTCTTCAGGGCACAATCCGTTGAAGAGAATATCACAAGCTTGAGCATTGTATTACAGCATCTTCAACTCTTCCGCAGTAGCTTCACGGTTTGGTCCTCTCCCATCAAAGAATTCAGCTTGCAAGACAATACACACAATAGCCCAAACGGCGGGGTTATGTCCAAGAATATGCATTTTCGTATTGTGCTCCAACTAGCAAAATTGGTACCATCAAAGTAAGGACCTCTACGGTGGTAATTTCCCTCGCTAGACGCCATACCCTCCTAGGTTGTGAGACCAAGGCTATGATCACCAAAAGCTATGGAAATCACGACAAATGAAGACCGAAGCTCTGATACCACTTGTAGGATCGAAAGTATGTCTAGAGGGGGGAGTGTGATTAGACTACTTGACCAAATAAAAATCTAGCCTTTTCCCAATTTTTAGTCTTGGCATATTTTAGCAACTTTGCACTAGTCAAGAAAACAACCTACACATGCAAGTCTAAGAGTATAGCAGCGGAATGTAAAACATTGCACATGAAGGTAAAGGGAGAAGTTTGGACGGAGCAAACGCAATGTAGACACGGAGATTTTTGGCGTGGTTCCGATAGGTGGTGCTATTGTACATCCACGTTGATGGATACTTCAACCCACGAAGGGTAACGGTTGCGCGAGTCCACTGAGGGCTCCAGCCACGAAGGGTCCACGAAGAAGCAACCTTGTCTATCCCACCATGGCCATCGCCCACGAAGGACTTGCCTCACTAGGATAGATCTTCACGAAGTAGGCGATCTCCTTGCCCGTACAAACTCCTTGGTTCAACTCCACAATCTTGACGGAGGCTCCCAAGTGACACCAAACCAATCTAGGAGACACCACTCTCCAAAAGGTAATAGATGGTGTGTTGATGATGAACTCCTTGCTCTTGTGCTTCAAATGATAGTCTCACCAACACTCAACTTTCTCTCACAGATTTGGATTTGGTGGAAAGATGATTTGAGTGGAAAGCAGGTTGGAGAAGGCTAGAGATCAAGATTCATATGGTTGGAATGGAATATCTTGGTCTCAACACATGAGTAGGTGATTCTCTCTCAGAAAATGTATGCTGGAAGTGTAGGCTTGTTCTGATGGCTCTCTCCACGAATGAACAGTGGGTGGAGGGGTATATATAGCCTCCACACAAAATCTAACTGTTACACACAAATTGCCAAACTCGGTGGGACCGAATAATGAAACTTGGTCAGACCGATTTAGTTCAAAATGTGAACGTTAGGATTTTCGGTGGGACCCACATGTCAACTCGGTGGGACTGATTTCATTAGGGTTAGGGCGTAACGTAATCTCGGTGAGACTGATTACACAAACTCGGTGGGACCGATTTTGGTAATAAGCTAACCAGAGAGTTGGTAAGGCAAACTCGATGGGACCGATTTGCTCATCTCAGTGAGACTGAAATGTTAGAAAGGGGAAACAGAGAGTTTGCATTGCGAACTCGTGGGACCGATCGCTCATCTCGGTTGGACTGAAACGTTACGAAGGGAAACAGAGAGTTTGTAATCCCATTTCGGTGAGATCGAAGTGACTAGGGTTTGTGGCAGTGGCTATGTCAAGTGAACTCGGTGGCGCCAGATAGAATGTTTCGGTGGGGCCGAGTTTGACTTTTGGTTTAGGACATATGTAGATATGAGAAAGTGGTTGAGGTTTTTTTAGCTTATCACTAAGCATTTTGAGCAAGCAACCCATTAAGCAACACCTCATCCCCTTTTAATAGTATTGGTGTTTCCTATAGACTCAATGTGATCTTGGATCACTAAAAGTAAAATGTAGAGTCTTGAGATTTAGAGCTTGAGCCAATCTTTTGTCCTTAGCATTTTGAGGGGTCCACATTCCTAATCCATTCCATGCCAATCATTGAGCTTTCCTGAAATATTTATCTTGAAATAGCATTAGCTCAATGAGCTATATGTTGTTAGTGCTGGCGTTCTGGGAATGGGGGTGCCCAGACTTGCCTGCCTGCGGCTTGCGGCGTGGCTCAAGGGGTGGCCCAGGATGGCCCATCTTCATCAGCACAAGCTCAAGACCCTCGCGAGAGGCCAAGCCTCGCTGGGCGGACGACAGGAAGCTTCCTCAGGCACGGCCTCGTCAGGCTGGCTCGCGAGGAGGCGGAGAGATCAAGGCGGGGTACCTCACGAGGTGCCCATGACGCAAGCCATGATGACCGAGGGCGCCAGGAAGGCGCCAGCCCGCGCAGTGTCCTCATTACCTCTTTGGTGCAAAGGAGGCAAGCTCAGGCGAGATCATGAAGCAAAGGCAACCATTTCGGTGCAACAAGACCAAGACCAACACAACGGCAGGAAGGAGGTCATCGTTGTCGGATTTCGGGTTCCGGCAGACCCTTGAGGTTCGAACACTGGGGTGCGCGCGGAGATCCAACCCTCCACCGTCTCGCACCTCGCCGAATCGCTGGGACCTAAACTACTAAACGGAACAGCACAAGAGACACGAGATTTATACTGGTTCAGGCCACCATTGTGGTGTAATACCCTACTCCAGTGTGTGGTGTGGTAGATTGCCTCTTGGGCTGATGAGGAACAATACAAGGAAGAACAGCCTCGCGAGGGTCTGTTCTTGGCGGGTGCGATGAACTGCTAGGTGGGGTTCAGTCGCTCTAGCTACTAGTTTCTTGATGAGGATTCGGATCCTCCCGCCCTGGGGGTGGCTACTCCTATTTATAGGCGAAGGCCCTGGGCCTCTTCCCAAATATTGAGCGGGAAGGGCGCCAACAATTGGCCATTTTAAAGGGGAACAATGGGTACACTTATCCTGACTAAAGTTGGTCCTCGCCTGCCAAAGGCTCTGGTGATGACGCCTGCTTGGGCTCCACAATGACTCCCCTCCAGCCGTTGGGCTGGTCTTGGTCTTGTTGCACCGAAACGGATGCCTTTGCTTGATGCTCTCGCCTGCGCTTGCTCCCTTTGCACCAAAGAGGAAAGGAGGACATTGCGCGGGCTGGCGCCCGACTGGCGCCCTTGGTCGTCATGGCTTGCGTCATGGGCACCTCGCGAGGTACCCTGCCTTGAACTCTCCGCCTCCTCATGAGCCAGCCTGACGAGGCCGTGCCTGAGGAAGCTCCTTGTCGTTCGCCCCGCGAGGCTTGGCCCCTCGCGAGGGTCTTGAGCTTGCGTTGATGAAGATGGGCCGTGCTGGGCCTCCTTCAAGCCACGCAGCAGGCCGCAGGCAGGCAAGTCTGGGGACCCCCGTTCCCAGAACCGACAAGAGCCCCTCGGCCCACGGGCGCGCCCGAACTTGGCCGAGCAGAGAGGCAAAAGGGAAAGTGCGAAGCGTCACGGGCCCTAACAGCCTGTGGCCTTGGGCGACGCGTGGCGATTGATTGGACGCGTGCGCACTGCTTCCCCACGATGCCTCGGTAACCACCCGGATTCGACAAGTCCCTGCATGCAGAGTCGATCATGATTACCAGTGATCGTGGAGGCCGACGGTTGGCCTTCGCCGACTATAAGTACGGAACGCCGTGCACCCTTCCAGTCTATCCTTTCTTGTCTCTCCTTCTTCTCCATGGCTCCACCAAGGAAGTTCTCGGCCGCAGAGAAGGGGAAGGGCCGTCAATTCGAGTCTTCCTCTCCTCCGCCTAAGCGTGGTCAAGGTCGCCCTCGCAAGCATCCCGTGGCCTCCACGGCAGTCCCCCGTGGTCGTGGGGGAGGCTCTCAGCTTGGCGACGAGCGGCTGGCCATGGTCGGAGGGCGTGCCCCGGCCGCGCGTCCCCCGAGGCCGCGCCTCCGTGCTGCTGAAGCGCTGCCGGAGATCATGGTGTGGGCGGAGCAGCCATCCGGCGTCCGGCATCAGCTCCCGCGCTTCCTCCTGGGTGAGCTTCCAGCTGGCGCCCTGGGTGGCCTCTGGCTCCAGGCGGATGGCTGCTGCAGCCGGGCTTCGTGGTCTTCTCTGGAGGTCTCTGCTACAGGGAACCTGTTCGACTTCATGGTGGCGGGCGTTCGCTCACACGCGTGGTCTTCGCCCGGTGCTCCCTGCACTTCAAGCACGACGGCGACGCCACCCTCTACGTGAGGGTGTTCGGGAAGACGGTCGCCGCATGGGGTGCTGCCTCAAGATGACGACCGCGGCCGAGGACTCAGCCCGGCGTGGATGGAGAGGGCAGCGTGGCGGCCGGGCGATGCCCGTGACTCCTTAAGCTTCACCAGCTCTTCTTCGGGTGGTGATTCTTCCAGCAGCGGCCGCGGCCAGCCCCCACGCCGCCGCGCCTACTTGGAGGGTGGCAGCGGGTCTGCTCACCGCCGCGCCCCGGTGAAGCGCGAGAGGGAGTCGGCCTGAGCTCCGGAGACGGCTCGAGCCTTCCAAGAGGGCCGGCACGGGGCGTGCTTCACCGTCTTTTGTCCTTTTCCTTTCTTTTCTCCTGCGCAAAAAGACAACAATGTGTGGCCCCGTGGGGGCGCGTTTAGGTTAATGCCACTAATTATTGTACTGCTTTTGTTATCCTGATACTGTTCCTTTCTGTTGTACGCCCATTCGCAAGTGAACTCCAGCCATGGCCGCGGGGGCGACCGATCCAGGCCCCGTGTTCGCGTTGTGCTGCCCATGAGGCATGGTCAGGAGGGGTGCTCCAGCTGTGGACCAGGGCCGTGTAAACTTGAGCGATAGGGGTGCTCCCGAGGCTTCTGCCTCGCGAGTCCCCACGCAAGAGAAATTGAGGCAGGAGAGCGAAAAAGATCGAAGAACCACGGACCAAAAGATGGCGATAGTTTCGATAAAAACTCCAAATGGGAATAACTAGTCAACTGCAGAAAGCAAATGAAAAAGCCACGTCCGGCACCTAGTCTAGTCTTCGACGTCTTCTCACCAGCGCGGAGCTAAGTGCTGCCACTGGGCGTGGGAGGGAGCCCCAGGGCCTGAGGCCGGCACTCCTGAGACTCCGGGGCGTGTACAGCCCCAACTCATTATTACGTGAGAGTGTCACGGGCGGCGAGCTTCACAGGCGTTGGCCCTCTTCACAGGCTCCGGGCCTTTCTTCTGGGAAGCAAGCTTCACGGGCGTTGGCCCTCTTCACGGGCTCCTGGCCCTTTCCAGAATGCGATAGCTTCACAGGCGTTCGCCTTCTTCACAGGCTCTGGGCCTCTCTTCTGGGAAGCAAGCTTCACAGGCATTCGCCTTCTTTACAGGCACTGGGCCTTTTCCAGAACGCGACAGCTTCACATGCGTTCACCTTCTTCACTGGCTCTGGGCCTTTTCCAAAAGTAATGAGCTTCACAGGCATTCGCCTTCTTCACAGGCACTGGGCCTTTCCCAAAAAGAATGAGCTTCACAGGCATTCGCCTTCTTCACAGGCACTGGGCCTTTTTAGGGGTAAAACCTCCGGAGGTGCTGGATGTTCCACGCGTTCTGTATAGGTACTCCCTCTTGAGTCTCCAAGCGCACGGAGCCGGGCCTAGAAACATGAACAACCTTGAACGGGCCCTCCCACATGGGAGAGAGGTTATGCAGTCCCTCCCTGGAGAGGACCCATCGGAGCACGAGGTCCCCTACCTCGAGAGTTCTGGGGCGGATGTTGCGGTAGTGGTATCGCCGGAGTGCGTGCTGGTACCTTGCCGCTCGCAAGAAGCTTCGACGGCGCTCCTCCCCAAAGACGAGGCCGTCCTCAGCGTGGCCCCCCTGCAGCGTTCATCGAACGCCAGGACCCGCTGATCGACGCTGACCTCGTGAGGGAGGACCGCTTCGGCTCCGTAGACCAGGAAGAAGGGGGTCTCTCCAGTTGGCTTGGTTGCGGTTGTGCGGATGGACCACAACACGGATGGAAGCTCGTCATACCAGCCTCTGCAGCAGGCCTCCAGTTTCTTCTTGAACGTCCTGGTCTTGAGGCCTCTCAGGACCTCTGCATTGGCCCGCTTGACCAGTCCATTGCTGCGGGGGTGCGCCACCGAAGCGTACCATATCTGCGTACCAAGGTTAGCGCAGTACGTTTTAAAAAGGTTACTGGTGAACTGCGAACCGTTGTCGGTGATGATGCGGTTCGGCACTCCGAATCGGCTCACGATGCCCTTGATGAACTTGACCGCAGAACCAGCGGGGATGGTGCGGACGGCCTCGACTTCGGCCCACTTGGTGAATTTGTCCACGACGACATAGAGGTAGCGATAGCCCTCGGCGCCGAGGAAAAGGGCCCAGATGTCCAGCCCCTGCACTACGAATGGCCAGGTGAGGGGAATGGTTTGCAGACCTCCTGCTGGCTGGTGGATCTGCTTGGCATGGAATTGGCAAGCCTCGCAAGCCTTCACGAGTTCAACAGCGTCATTGAGCACAGTGGGCCAATAGAAACCGCTGCAGAACGCCTTGCCGACGAGGGCCCGTGATGATGAATGGTTCCCACAATCTCCACCATGTATATCTGCCAGCAGTTCCTTCCCCTGTTCCCTGGTGATGCAGTGCAGGGATACGTTGTTTGGTCGTTTCCAGTAGGGCTCTCCATCCATGATGTTGTATGCCGTGGCTTGCCGCACCACACGCTCTGCCTCCTCCTCCTTCTCCGGCAAAGTTCCATGCGTTAAGTAACTCTTGAGCTCCGTGATCCAGCACACCTCTTGAGCTACCATCGTTAGGAGCAGGCGTGCTCCTGAGGCCGGGCCACAGGCTGGGGCTCCCGAGGCAGGTGGCTGAGGGAGCTCCACCCGAGGTTGTGCTGTGCTTGATAATGGCGGCAGTGCTGAGGGCTTGAAGAGCCGTTCCTCAAAGAGGCCCGCCTCCTGGGGTAACCTCCTGCAGGCTCGTTTGGCAATGTCGTCGGCCTCTTGATTGGTGCCGCGGCACACGTGCTGCAGCTCCAACCCCCAGAATTGTTTCTCCATCCTGCGGACCTCCGCAAGGTAGGCCTCCATGTGTTCATCTCTTGGCTCGTACACCTTGTTGGAGAAATTGACGAGGAGCTGCGAATCGCCCTTGATGGTAAGGTGCTTCACCCCCAGGGCAGCGGCAGCCTTCAGACCCGCTATTAGCCCCTCATATTCTGCTATATTGTTGGAAACCTTCTCGCCCTGCTGGAAACAGAGCTGCACGACATAGTAAAGCTTGTCCTGAGCGGGAGATATGAGCACCGCCCCAGCCCCAGCGCCCTGTCTGGAGAACGCTCCGTCGAAGTACATGACCCAACCTTCTGGAGCTTCGCCTCGGGAGAGGGATCGATCCTCGCCGCCCCGAGGCCCGGTGCTTCATCCATTCGCCACGAAATCTGCCAGGCCCCTTGATGACTCTGGTTGTGCCGAACTCGAGCTGGAATGCTTGCAGCTCAATGTTCCACTCGGCGACCCTTCCGCCGAGTTGGGGCTCCTGAGCACCCTCTCCGTGGGGTATGCCGAGACAACCTTGATTGGATGACCACAAAGTAGTGCCGCAGCTTGTGCGAAGCCACCAACAGCGCGAGGAGGAGCTTCTGCGGCATGGGGTACCGTGCCCTCGCATCCCGTAACACCGTGCTGACGAAGTACACCGGGTGCTCGACGAGGCTAGGGGCGTCGGTGCTGGTGGCGTCTTCCAAAAGCTGGGTGCTTGGATGGAGGGCCTCTCCCGCCCTTGGTGTGCTCTGCTGCGACGGCTGATCTTCTTCCGTTGCGGTGCTGGCTTCTGCGAGTTCCTTCTGATTCGGCCTTGCCTTAGCTCGGGTGGCCGCCGTGGTCTTGGCCTGACGCTCCTCCCTAACTGCCACCAGGGCTGCGCTAGCGGAATAGGGAGTGGCGGCGAGATAGAGCACCAAGGGCTCCTGAGGGCGCGGGGCCACCATCACTGGAGGGCTGGTCAGGTACCTCTTGAGGTCTTGGAATGCTTTGTCGGCCTCTTCACCCATTCAAGGGCCCCTTTTCTTCATCAGCTGGAAGAAAGGCAACGCCCGCTCCCCAATCGGGAGATGAACGGCCCAGCGCCGTTCTGGCGCCCGTGAGCTTCTGCATTTCTCGAGGGTCTTTGGTGGGCTCATGTCCTCAACTGCCTTGACCTTTTCTGGGTTGGCCTCGATGCCTCGATGGGACACGAGGAAACCCAGGAGCTTTCCCGAGGGAACTCCAAACACACACTTCTCCGGGTTGAGTCGCAGGCTCACTGCGTTGAGGCTCGCGAAGGTTTCTTCCAGGTATTGTATCAAGGTCTTGGCCTGGCGAGACTTCACCACGATGTCGTCGACGTAAGCCTCCACATTCTTCCCGAGCTGTGGGCCCAAGGTGATGTGCATGAGCCGCTGGAAGGTTGCCCCCATGTTGCGCAGCCCGAATGGCATGCATGTATAGCAGTACACTCCACACGGGGTTAAGAAGGCCGTCTTTTCCATGTCTTCCACCGCCATCTTGATCTGGTGATACCCGGAAAAGGCGTCCAAGAAGCATAACAGGTCACACTCGGCGGTGGAATCGACGATCTGGTCGATGCGAGGGAGCGGGAACGGATCCTGCGGGCATGCTTTGTTGAGGTTGGTGAAGTCGACGCACATGCGCTCCTTTCCTCCCTTCTTTGGCACCACCACGGGGTTGGCCAGCCAATCAGGGTATCGGACCTCGCGAATAACCCCCGCGGCTTCTAGCTTGCGGATCTCTTGGACGATGAAGGCCTGCTTTTTGGTGGACTGCCTTCTCGCCTTCTGCTTCACAAGACGCACGTTGGGGCACACGTTGAGGTGGTGCTCGATTACGCCCCGTGGGATCCGCGCCAGCTGATCGGGCTCCTGTGCGAACACCTTCTTGTTCGCGACGCAGGAACTTGACCAGGCTTCCTCCTGCTCGGGCTCGAGGTTGGCGCCTATGGTGAAGGTGGCGTTTGTGGACCCGTCCTCGCCGACAGGTATCTGCTTGGTCTCCGCCTTGTCTTGAGTGAACAACTGCTTCTTCTTGGTCGGCGCAGCCCCCTTGGGCTTGAGGGCTTCCGCATCGGCGGGCTGCGCTGCGGCCGCCGTCTTGAGGGCGAGCCCGAGCGCTCGCAGCGCACCTTCGGTATCCCCGGGCACGGTGAGGACGCCGCTGCTCCCGGGCATCTTCATGAGGTTGTACCCCGGGTGGGTTGCGGCCATGAATTTGGCCAATGCTGGATAGCCAAGGATGGCATTGTAGGGGAGGCCGATGGGGGCGATGTCGAAGTCGACCAGTTCCGTGCGGAAGTTGTCGTAGGTGCCGAAGGTCACCGGAAGCCGGATTTGCCCCAAGGAGCTGGATGACCCTCCTCCTACGCCCGAAAAAGGCCGGCTGGGCTGCAGCCGCTCCCTGGGTATGCAGAGGAGGTTGAAGGCCTCGACTGAGAGTACGTTGAGGCCGGCGCCGCCGTCGATGAGGGTCCTGGTGACGACAACCTGGCAGATGGTGGGTGTGCAGAGCATGGGGAGCGCACCCGAGCCGGCCGAGTTGGCAGGGTGGTCCCGAGAGTCGAAGGTCAGCATGGCCGACGGCTCCGTCCTGCCCGATGGAGCCCCCTGCCGCGTGGAGGCGGCGCCGACCCGGCGGACGAATGTCTTGACATGGCGGCCGAAGGCGGCGTCATGAGCCACCCCGGAGGGCCGCGACGACCGGACGAACCTGCGCGACGGGGCGGGTGACGAGGAAGCTGCGCGGCTCCTCCCCAGAGGTCGCCGAGGAGTGCAGGGACGATGCTTGCTGCCCGTTGCCCGCCGGGCCGGTGGCGGTGTTGAAAGCGGGCGGTGAGGAACAACGAGGGCGCCCGCCATCGGAAGCCGTCCGGGCGACATGGGAGGCGAGGGCGGCTCGGCCCTCGGCGCGAGCCCGACGAGCGTCAGACATGGTTGCGGTGGTCGGGGAAGAACGAGGCGACGGAAGGCAGATTCCGGCGCACCCCTACCTGGCGCGCCAAATGTCGGATTTCGGGTTCGGCATACCCTTGAGGTTCAACACCGGGTCCGCGCGGAGATCCACCCCTCCACCGTCTCGCACCTCGCCGAATCGCTGGGACCTAAACTACTAAACAGAACAGCACAAGAGACACGAGATTTATACTGGTTCAGGACACCATTGTGGTGTAATACCCTACTCCAGTGTGTGGTGTGGTGGATTGCCTCTTGGGCTGATGAGGAACAATACAAGGAAGAACGGCCTCGTGAGGGTCTGTTCTTGGCGGGTGCGATGAACTGCTAGGTGGGGTTCAGTCGCTCTAGCTACTGGTTTCTTGATGAGGATTCGGATCCTCCCGCCCTGGGGATGGCTACTCGTATTTATAGGCGAAGGCCCTGGGCCAATTCCCAAATATTGAGCGGGAAGGGCGCCAACAATTGAACATTTTAAAGGGGAACAATGGGTACACTTATCCTGACTAAAGTTGGTCCTCGCCTGCCAAAGGCTCTGGTGATGATGCCTGCTTGGCCTCCACAATGACTCCCCTCCAGCCGTTGGGCTGCTCTTGGTCTTGTTGCACCGAAACGGATGCCTTTGCTTGATGCTCTCGCCTGCGCTTGCTCCCTTTGCACCAAAGAGGAAAGGAGGACATCATGGGCTGGCGCCCGATCGGGCGCCCTTGGTCGCCATGACTTGCGTCATTGGCACCTCGCGAGGTACCCTGCCTTGAACTCTCTCGCCTCCTCATGAGCCAGCCTCGACGAGGCCGTGCTCGAGGAAGCTCCTTGTCGCCCCGCCTCATGAGGCTTGCCTCGCGAGGGTCTTGAACTTGCATTGATGAAGATGGGCCGTCTTTGGGCCTCCTTCGAGCCACGCCCGCAGCCGCAGTAGAGCAAGTCTGGGGACCCCTGCTCTTAACGCCGACAATCGTGGATCCCAAGCCAGCGTCATCGTCAAAGCCATTGACAGGCGAGGACCAACTTTAGTCAGGATAAGTGTACTAGATGTTCCCCTTCAAAATGGCCAATTGTTGGCGCCCTTCCCGCTCAATATTTGGGAAGAGGCCCAGGGTCTTTGCCTATAAATAGGACCAACCACCCACAGGGTAGAGGGATCCGGAATCCAGAACAGAGCTAGAGATCAAGCAATCTAGAGAGAGAGAGAGAGAGAGAGAGAGAGAGAGAGAGAAAGAGAGAGACCGAACTCCCCATAGCAGTTCGCCGCACCGGCCAAGAACAGACCCTCGTGAGGCTGTTCTTCCCTGTACTGTTCATCATCAGCCCCTGAGGCAATCCACCACACCACACACTGGAGTAGGGTATTACACCACAATGGTGGCCCGAACCAGTATAAACCTTGTGTCGCTTGTGTTGCTTTGTGTAGTTAGATCCTTGCGAGGCGACGAGGTGCAGGTAGGTAGGGGGTGAGATCTCCGCGTGCACCCTAGAGTTCGAACCTAGAGGGTCTGCCGGAAACCGAAATCCGACATTTGGCGCGCCAGGTAGGGGTGCGCCGGAATCTACCTTCCGCCGCCCTGTTCTTCGCCGCCCCTTGCATCCATGTCAGACGCTCGTCGGGCCCGCGCCGAGCGCCGGGCCGCTCTCGCTACCCACGTCGCCCAGACGGCCCCCATCGGCGGCCGCCCCCGCCGTTCCCCGTCGCCTGCCGTCAACGCCGCCACCGGCCCGGCGGGGAACGAGCAGCAAGCGTCGTCACAGCATCCATCCGTGAGGCGAGACGGCCGCACCGCTACTCCCTCGCTCGCCCCAGCTGGTTCTTCGTCTCGCGCGCTCCGCGCGCCCATGGAGGCTCGAGCCGCGCTCATCGCGGCAAACGAGCTGCTGCGCTATCGCCCCGTCGACGACGTATACGAGGAGTGGCTCGACCACGTCGCCGAGCTCATCCGTGCCACAGGGGGCTCACCCACGCCATCCTTCTCACTGCACCGCGCCCCGCCTTGCGCATGCGATGAAGCTCCGGGGGCGCCTCAGCCACCTCCCCCTCAAGAAGGCACCTTGGCCCCAAGCCACGTGGACCCTGGGCGAAACCCACTCCGTCCGACACCAGCGCAGCAAGAGCAGAGCTGTCAAGAGGTCCCTCGCCCCCAAGAAGCTGCCTGAGTGCTCCCTACGCCGGCCCGTCATGACCGCGCTCCTGCTCCGGCACGCCAAGACCCCGCGCTGCTCCCAGCGGCAGCGCACGGGGACCCGCAAGACCAAGCCCTTCGTCACCAAAGGCCTCCCGTGGCCACTGAAGGCTTCTGCGCCTTCACCGCCGAGCTACGCAGCGTCGCCTGGCCCGGCAAGTTCAAGCCAGACCTACCTCCTCGCTACGACGGCATAGCCGACCCTCCACACCCACAACACAACGAACATCAAGAACTCAGAGCCGTGCGAGAAGGGAGAATCGGTTGACGCCCCGACCACAATGATCGAGGCTACAGCAGAGGAGGAGGAAGAAACGCAGGACACTGGGAAGACCGTGGCCCTTGACAAGGGTGGCGCGACCGACCTCCCGAGGACCGCTGGCAGGATTAGCCTCGCGAGGGAGGTTGGAGCAACCCGCCTCGCGAAGGAGGCTGGAGGGATCAGCCTCGCGAGGACCGCCCACAAAGCAAGGCAGGCCTCCCTCCTCTACCACCGCAGCCAAGGAGAAATGAAGACCATCATCAGGACGAGGGGGCTGGGGGCTTCCAGGAGCCGCGCGCGATCGCTTGCATCCTGGGCGGAGCTCAAGCCCCAGCCTCTCAGTGCATCTTCAAGCAGTTCGCCCACGAAGTGAATGCAGTCCTCCTCAAGCTCGAAGCCACGCGCCCTCTCAGGTGGTCAGCGTGCGCCATCACGTTCAGCTCAGCGGATCAGCTCAAGTGCGCAGCCACAGCCAGAGACCTCCCGATGCTTTGTTCCCCAATCATCAGCAACATGCAAGTCACCAGGACCCTCATCGATGGCGGAGCAGGGCTCAATGTCCTGTTCGTAGAGACATCCAACAATCTCCAAGTGCCTTACAATCAGCTTCAGCCAACCAAGCCTTTCTCCGGAGTTACCGGTGGCTCCACAGTTCCGATTGGGCAGGTCCGCCTCCCTGTCACCTTCGGGGCGCGCGAAGACTACCGCACCGAGCTCATCGACTTCGACGTCGCCCACATTCGCCTGCCATACAATGCCATCCTCGGCTACCCAGCTCTGGCCAAATTCATGGCCGTGACTCATCACGGCTACAATGTCCTCAAGATGCCAGGAAGCGGTGGAGTCATCACGGTGCCTTGTGAAGAGAGAGACGCAGTGTGTTCCCTGGAGCGTGCTTTTCAAGCCGCATCACTTGAAGACCTAGATCACAGGAGCGGGAGGCTCCCCGAGGCTGCTCCCAAGAAGAAGAAGAAGACATCGCCTGGCCCAACCCCTCGGGAGGCAGGCCCCTCAGGGTCCACGCCTGTTCAGGGGGCACCTCCTTTTGTCGCATAGGAAGGCGCGCCTAGCGCCCTCCTCGAGCAAGGCTCCGGGGCTCTCTCCTGGAGGGCCATCGACCTTGCTAAGATCATGAGGGAGGCGCTTGGGCACCACTTGGAGGCGTGTTTCGAAGCACGTTTCCCTCAGGAAGGAGCAAGGCAAGGAGGGCCAAACCCTCGTGGAGTTCATCACCAGATCATTCAGAGCTGCAGGAGTCAAGAGTCATGAGTGGTAGCCGCTGCCACTCCGCCGTAGCTCCCCTCCGGTGAGGATGGTGGGCTCTTGGCGTGCGCATCGACATACGAGGGCTCAACCGAGCCGCCTCTCAGGAGCGCCTCTGGCCCTCACGCGTGGGGCGTTGTGAAGGTCCACCCCACAGCTACGTTCGCATGCCATACGGTTTGCTGAACGCGGCTGCCACGCGCCAACGCCTCATGAGGAGCATCCCTGAGGCTCAAGAGGCCAGGTGTTCCGCAGTCCTGGCGGAGATGGAGATGGTCCACGAGGAGCCACCAGCGCCTCCGGAGCCTCCCGAGGCTCCTGGGCCTGGGGGCTCGTGAAGATCGGCTTCCGCAGCGCCTGACGTCGCTACTTACGCATCCCTTCGTCTTCAACGTTATCGGTGACATCCTTCGAAGTTTTATTTTCAGGCCGAGCGCCCCCTAGGGCTGCATCATTCCCAGGCCGCGTGGGTCCATCCCTGCGGCGTGTATCCCTTTTGCTTCATGTTCCTAACTTACTTTATTGGGGGCACCCCTCGGGCCCGACCCAGCGATGTCCGCCTTCTCTCCACCTATTTAAATAGACTTGCTCCTTCGTGATTAGAGTGCTTGACCTAGTCGCCCGCTCGATTGACACCAACTTATGGAGCTGCTCCCTGATAGCACGACGCTTGCGCATGGGTCCGTCCCTGCAACGCCGACAAACCTGAATGGCTGACCTCAGGCCGCGGCAGCCGCCACCTTGTCAAGCCTTCAGCGCCTCGTCGCCCCTCCAGAGCAACCAACGGCTGACTGACGATTGTCATGGCGAACTCTTGTTCTTTTTGTGATGAGCCAGCAGGATCTCTTCAAGGAGCAGCGTCAGGGGAGGCCCTCACGGCGTCTCCTTCACTCTCGTCCGCGCGAACCGCTTGCACGTTAAAGGGGGTACACGAGCATCGCGACTCATGGGCTGTTATCGGCTCTCAGCCCTCACCCTCCGCCTTGTCCACGGCATCGCGACCTGGCATACCAGCGACGGCTGAGACCCGCTCGAGGGCCGGGACCCGAGGATGTAGAGCAGAAAGGGGAGTAAAGGAGAGAGGGAAGAGGCACGCGGGGACCTCGCCAGGCAACTCCTCATCTGCCGATGCGCGGACCTAGCGCCACACCAATAAGCAGTTCCTGACCCCCGAGATTAGTCATCCTCCGGAAATGCTAGCCATCACAGCACCGACCTTGCTCCTAGAGTAATCCTGTGCTAGCAACGTCGCGCTCCTTTCTCACCGAACGATGGCTGCTTGAGCGCTAAAGGGGAACTCCTGAGCATCGTGACTCAGGGGCTCTTACTGGACCCCGGGCCGCTCACCTCCTAGCCTTGACCACGGCATCGCGACCTAGCATACCAGCGACGGCTGAAGCCTTCCTTGGGACCGGGACCTGTCGGTGCAGAGCATCAAGCCCTCGCGAGGTTCGAAAGGAGGAACTAAGCTAAGATGGGATGAGCATCGCACACCACTTCACGACAAGGATCATATTAACAAATAGAACCACAGGCGCCTTACAAGCCCCCACGGGGCGCGTTTTTCGATCCCTCGCAGGGAACAAAGGGAGCATATCCTAAAGAACGCTAACGACACACGCCTCTGCAAGACACGCCATCATCAATAGTGGGCCGTCAGGCACCGGCGCCAACCTCATCCAGATCAGTGGCGGCGGCGGCCTGACAAGCCCGCCCTGCTCCCAGAGCGACGCAAGCTCGGGGGCTCGTAGCTGTCGTCGCTCGTCCCCGGAGTCGCGAGTAGCTCGGCGGAGTCGCTGGATCCTCCGACACCTCTGTCGCCTGAGGAGCTGCTGGGGGAGCGGTCGGCAAGCCTAGTCCTAGCCGCAGCAGGGCCCCGACCACCTCTCTCGGGGCAGCACTCCAGCCGGCGTCCTTCCGTGTCGAAGACCTTGAAGAGCATCACGGAAGCGCCGTCGTACTCTAGGTGGATCGCGAGGGCGCCCCTCGTCCTGCAGAACCGGGCGATCTCGCCCCAGCCTCGAGTCATGAAGACCTTGCCCAAAGCGACGACCACGACCTCCGCTTCGGTCGGAAGGGTGCTGCAGCCGGCGTGCTGCAACCAGAGCTCCAAATATCTCTCCTGCGGCATCACGAATGCGAAGGAGGGAGGAAGGCAAATCCAAGACAGAGGAGGCATGGCGGCGTGGAGCACAAACTCTCGGACGGAACCCTCTACATGGACTCCGGGGGGAACAACGCGCACCGCCGTGACCCGCCGGCGCCGACGGCTGCGTCGTCCATGGCGCTGGGCGACAACTCCTTCAGGGACCTCAATGCGGGCATACAAGGGCAGCGGGAACCCTGGCGGCGGCCGCTCGTACCAGGGCCTCGACACCTCCTGCCGGGCGCCCTCATCTAGGTGGCAGAGGGCTAGCCGTTTCTTCGACGGCAGCAGATCGGAACCCTCTCGGGGATCCTTTCATTTCACTTTCGCGGAGAACCGGTGGATCGGAGCCATGGCCGCGATGTGGAGCAAGGGCAAGAAGGAGAAGCAAGAAGAGATGGACTGGAAGGGCATGAGCCGTTCCGCACTTATAGCCGGGGAAGGCCAACCGTCGACCTCCACGATCACAGGTAATCATGACCCACTTTGCATGAAGGGACTTGTCAATCGTGCAGCCGCCGAGGCGTCGTGGGGAAGTAGGGACGCCCACGTCCAATCAACCACCACGCGACACTCAAGGCCGCAGGCTGTTAGGGCCCACGGCGCTTCGCACTTGCCCCTTCTGCCTTCGGCCCTAGTCCAGCGCCGCCTTGGGCACCGGGGCTACTGTCGGCGTTCTGGGAACGGGGGTACCCAGACTTGTTAGGGCGCACCAAATGTCGGATTTCGGGTTCCGGCAGACCCTCTAGGTTCGAACTCTGGGATGCACGCTGAGATCTCACCCCTACCTACCTACACCTCGTCGCCTCGCAAGGATCTAACTACACAAAGAGCAACACAAGGGACACAAGGTTTATACTGGTTCGGGCCACCATTGTGTTGTAAAACCCTACTCCAGTGTGTGGTGTGGTGGATTGCCTCAGGGGCTGATGATGAACAGTACAGGGAAGAATAGCCTCGCGAGGGTCTGTTCTTGGCCAGGGCGACGAACTGCTAGGGGGAGTTCGGTCGCTCTCTCTCTCTCTCTAGATTGCTTGATCTCTAGCTCTGTTCTGGATTCCGGATGCCTCTACCCATTGGGTGGCCAGTCCTATTTATAGGCAGAGGCACTGGGCCTCTTCCCAAATATTGAGCGGGAAGGGCGCCAACAATTGGCCATTTTGAAGGGGAACATCTAGTACACTTATCCTGACTAAAGTTGGTCCTCGCTTGTCAAAGGCTCTGACGATGATGCTTGCTTGGGCTCCATGATGACCTCCTTCCTGCCGTTGTGTTGGTCTTGGTCTTTTTGCACCGAAATGGTTGCCTTTGCTTGATGCTCTCGCCTGTGCTTGCCTCCTTTGCACCAAAGAGGAAATGAGCACACTGCGCGGGCTGGCGCCTTCCTGGTGCCCTCGGTCGTCATGGCTTGCGTCATGGGCACCTCGTGAGGTACCCCGCCTTAATCTCTCCGCCTCCTCGGGAGCCAGCCTGACGAGGCCGTGCCTGAGGAAGCTTCCTGTCGTCCGCCCCGCGAGGCTTGTCCCCTCGCGAGGGTCTTGAGCTTGTGCTGATGAAGATGGGCCATGCTGGGCCACCCCTTGAGCTACGCCGCAGGCTGCAGGCAGGCAAGTCTGGGTACCCCCGTTCCCAGAACACCGACAGTAGCCCCGTTCAGCTTCTTCGCCGCAGGCGCACCTGGACTTGGCTTAGCAGAAATTCTTGGCGCGCCGTGATGACTTCACAAGGCCCCTGGATGGGGGTACCCCTACCTGGCACGCCAAATGTCGGATTTCGGGTTCCGGCAGACCCTCGAGGTTCGAACTGTGGGGTGCACGCGGAGAGCTCACCCCCTACCTACCTGCACCTCGTCGCCTCGCAAGGATCTAACTACACAAAGAGCAACACAAGGGTCACAAGGTTTATACTGGTTCGGGCCACCATTGTGGTGTAATACCATACTCCAGTGTGTGGTGTGGTGGATTTCCTCAGGGGCTGATGATGAACAATACAAGGAAGAACAGCCTCATGAGGGTCTCTGTTTGGCCGGTGACGATTTAACTGCTAGGGGGAGTTCGGTCGCTCTCTCTCTCTCTAGATTGTTTGATCTCTAGCTCTGTTCTGGATTCCGGATCCCTCTACCCTGTGGGTGGTTGGTCCTATTTATAGGCAAAGGCCCTGGGCCTCTTCCCAAATATTGAGCGGGAAGGGCGCCAACAATTGGCCATTTTGAAGGGGAACATCTAGTACACTTATCCTGACTAAAGTTGGTCCTCGCCTGTCGAAGGCTCTGACGATGACGCCGGCTTGGGCTCCATGATGACCTCCTTCCTGCTGTTGTGTTGGTCTTAGTCTTGTTGCACCGAAATGGTTGCCTTTGCTTGATGCTCTCGCCTGTGCTTGCCTCCTTTGCACCAAAGAGGAAATGAGGACACTGCGCGGGCTGGCGCCTTCCTGGCACCCTCGGTCGTCATGGCTTGTGTCATGGGCACCTCGTGAGGTACCCCGCCTTGATCTCTCCGCCTCCTCCCGACCAGCCTGATGAGGCCGTGCCTGAGGAAGCCTCCTGTCGTTCGCCCCGCGAGGGTTGGCCCCTCGCGAGGGTCTTGAGCTTGTCCTGATGAAGATGGGCCATGCTGGGCCACCCCTTGAGCCACGCCGCAGGCCGCAGGCAGGAAAGTCTGGGTACCCCCGTTCCCAGAACACCGACAGTAGCCCCCGTCAGCTTCTTCACCGCAGGCACGCCTGGACTTGGCTTAGCAGAATGTCTTGGCGCGCCGTGATGACTTCACAAGGTACCTGGATGGGGGTACCCCTACCTGGCGCGCCAAATGTCGGAGTTCGGGTTCCGGCAGACCCTCGAGGTTCGAACTCTGGGGTGCACGCGGAGATCTCACCCCCTACCTACCTGCACCTCATCGCCTCGCAAGGATCTAACTACACAAAGAGCAACACAAGGGACACAAGGTTTATACTAGTTCGGGACACTATTGTGGTGTAATACCCTACTCCAGTGTGTGGTGTGGTGGATTGCCTCAGGGGCTGATGATGAACAATACAAGGAAGAATGGCCTCGCGAGGGTCTTTTCTTGGCCGGTGCGACGAACTGCTAGGGGGAGTTCGGTCGCTCTCTATCTCTAGATTGCTTGATCTCTAGCTCTGTTCCGGATTCCGAATCCCTCTACCCTGTGGGTGGTTGGTCCTATTTATAGGCAAAGGCCCTGGCCCTCTTCCCAAATATTGAGCGGGAAGGGCGCCAACAATTGGCCATTTTGAAGGGGAATATCTAGTACACTTATCTTGACTAAAGTTGGTCCTCGCCTGTCAAAGGCTCTGACGATGACGCCGGCTTGGGCTCCACGATGACCTCCTTCCTGCCGTTGTGTTGGTCTTGGTCTTGTTGCACCGAAATGGTTGCCTTTGCTTGATGCTCTCGCCTGCGCTTGCCTCCTTTGCACCAAAGAGGAAATTAGGACACTGCACGGGCTGGCGCCTTCCTGGCGCCCTCGGTCGTCATGGCTTGCGTCATGGGCACCTCGTAAGGTACCCCACCTTGATCCCTCCGCCTCCTCGCGAGCCAGCCTGACGAGGCCGTGCCTGAGGAAGCTTCCTGTCATCCGCCCCGCGAGGCTTTTCCCCTCACGAGGGTCTTGAGCTTGTGCTGATGAAGATGGGCCATGCTGGGCCACCCCTTGAGCCACGCCGCAGGCCGCAGGCAGGCAAGTCTGGGTACCCTCGTTCTCAGAACACCGACAGTAGCTCCCTTCAGCTTCTTCGCCACAGGCGCGCCTGGACTTGGCTTAGCAGAATGTCTTGGCGCGCCGTGATGACTTCACAAGGTGCCTGGACGGGGGTACCCCTACCTGGCGTGCCAAATGTCGGATTTCGGGTTCCGGCAGACCCTCTAGGTTCGAACTCTGGGGTGCACGCGGAGATCTCACCCCCTACCTACCTGCACCTCGTCGCCTCGCAAGGATCTAACTACACAAAGAGCAACACAAGGGACACAAGGTTTATACTGGTTCGGGCCACCATTGTGGTGTAATACCCTACTCCAGTGTGTGGTGTGGTGGATTGCCTCAGGGGCTGATGATGAACAATACAAGGAAGAACAGCCTCGCGAGGGTCTGTTCTTGGCCGGTGTGACGAACTGCTAGGGGGAGTTCGGTCGCTCTCTCTCTCTCTCTCTAGATTGCTTGATCTCTAGCTCTGTTCTGGATTCCGGATCCATCTACCCTGTGGGTGGTTGGTCCTATTTATAGGCAAAGACCCTGGGCCTCTTCCCAAATATTGAGCGGGAAGGGCGCCAACAATTGGCCATTTTGAAGGGTAACATCTAGTACACTTATCCTGACTAAAGTTGGTCCTCGCCTGTCAAAGGCTCTGACGATGACGCCGGCTTGGGCTCCACGATGACCTCCTACCTGCCATTGTGTTGGTCTTGGTCTTGTTGCACCGAAATGGTTGCCTTTGCTTGATGCTCTCGCCTGCGCTTGCCTCCTTTGCACCAAAGAGGAAATGAGGACACTGCGCGGGCTGGCGCCTTCCTGGCGCCCTCGGTCGTCATGGCTTGCGTCATGGGCACCTCGTGAGGTACCCCGCCTTGATCTCTCCGCCTCCTCGCGAGCCAGCCTGACGAGGCCGTGCCTGAGGAAGCTTCCTGTCGTCCGCCCCGCGAGGCTTGGCCCCTCGTGAGGGTCTTGAGCTTGTGCTGATGAAGATGGGCCATGCTAGGCCACCCCTTGAGCCACGCTGCAGGCCGTAGGCAGGCAAGTCTGGGTACCCCCGTTTCCAGCCGGCACCAGCGCAGCAAGAGCAGAGCTGTCAAGAGGTCCCTCGCCCCCAAGAAGCTGCCTGAGTGCTCCCTGCACCGGCCCGTCACGACCGCGCTCCTGCTCCGGCACGCCAAGACCCCGCGCTGCTCCCAGCGGCAGTGCACGGGGACCCGCAAGACCAAGCCCTTCGTCACCAAAGGCCTCCCATGGCCACTGCAGGCTGCCGCGCCTTCACCGCCGAGCTATGCAGCTTCGCGTGGCCCGGCAAGTTCAAGCCAGACCTACCTCCTTGCTACGACGACACGGCCGACCACAGAGTTCCTCCAGCTCTATGCGCTGAGCATAGAGGCCGCAAACGGCGACGACAAGGTCATGGCGAACTGGTTTCCCATGGCACTCAAGGACGGCGCCCGCACCTGGCTCCTGAACCTGGCTCCTGGCACGATCTCCTCCTGGGACGAGATGCGCACCCGCTTCATCGCCAACTTCCAAGGCACTCGCAACCGGCCTCCTGTCGTGAGCGACATGCACCGCATCAAGAAGCAGCCAGGAGAGACCCTGCAAAAACATCTAGCGCTTCAACAACGCACGCCTCAAGATTCCCAAGGTGACCGAGGAGGCCATCATCTCAGCCTTCTCCGACGGTGTGCGTGACGTCAAGATGAAGGAGGAGCTGGCGATGCATGAAGACCTATGCACATCCTTGGAGTTGTTCAACTTGGCGACCAAGTGCGCCAGGGCTGAGGAAGGACGCCTTTCCCTCCTCGAGCTGCCATTTGACCCGAGAGAGAAGAAGCCCAAGGTCAAGGGCGTGAAGCGCAAGGGGCTGCCGTGCTTGCGTAACCAGACACCAAGCGAGGCAGAGATCAGCCCGAGTCTTCCAAGGGCAGCCGGTACTGTGTGTACCACGACCTCCACACCCACAACACCAACGAATGTCAAGAACTCAGAGCCGTGCGAGAAGGGCGAATCGGTCAACGCCCCGACCGCAATGATCGAGGCTACGGCAAAGAGGAAGAAACGCAGGACGCTGGGAAGACCGTGGCCCTCGCCAAGGGTGGCGCGACCGACCTCACGAGGACCGCTGGCAGGATCAGCCTCGCGAGGGAGGTTGGAGGGACCCGCCTCGCGAAGGAGGCTGGAAGGATCAGCCTCGCGAGGATCGCCTGCAAGGCAACGCAGGCCTCCCTCCTCTACCACCGCAGCCAAGGAGAAATGAAGACCATCATCAGGACGAGGGGGCTGGGGACTTCCAGGAGCCGCGCACGATCGCTTGCATCCTGGGCGGAGCTCAAGCCCCAGCCTCTCAGCGCATCTTCAAGCAGTTCGCCCGCGAAGTGAATGCAGTCCTCCCCAAGCTCGAAGCCACGCGCCCTCTTAGGTGGTCAGCGTGCGCCATCACGTTCAGCTCAGCGGATCAGCTCTGGCACGCATCCACACCCGAGTCCTCCCGATGCTTTGTTCCCCAATCATCAACAACGTGCAAGTCACCGGGACCCTCATCGATGGCGGAGCAGGGCTCAATGTCCTGTCCGTAGAGACATTCAACAATCTCCAAGTGCCTTACAATCAGCTTCAGCCAACCAAGCCTTTCTCCGGAGTCACTGATGGCTCCACAGTTCCGATTGGGCAGGTCCGCCTCCCTGTCACCTTCGGGGCGCGCGACAACTACCGCACCGAGCTCATCGACTTCGATGTCGCCCACATTCGCCTGCCATACAATGCCATCCTCGGGTACCCAGCTCTGGCCAAATTCATGGCCGTGACTCATCACGGCTACAATGTCCTCAAGATGCCAGGAAGCGGTGGAGTCATCAACATGCCTTGTGAAGAGAGAGACGCAGCAGGTTCCCCAGGCGTGCTTTTCAAGCCGCATCACTTGAAGACCCAGATCCCAGGAGCGGGAGGCTCCCCGAGGCTGCTCCCAAGAAGAAGAAGACATCGCCTGGCCCGACCCCTCAGGAGGCAGGCCCCTCAGGGTCCGCGCCTGTTCAGGGGACTCCTCCTTCTGTCGCATAGGAAGGCGCGCCCGGTGTTCTCCGCGAGCAAGGCTTGGGGGCTCTCTCCTGGAGGGCCACCGACCTTGCTAAGATCACGAGGGAGGCGCTTGGGCACCACATGGAGGCGTGTTTCGAAGCACGTTTCCCTCAGGAAGGAGCAAGGCAAGGAGGGACAAACCCTCAGGAGTTCGTCAGCCAGATCATTCAGGAGCTGCAGGAGTCAAGAGTCATGAGTGGCAGCCGCCGCTTACCCGCCGTAGCTCCCCATCCAGGCGAGGGTGGTGGGATGCGCGTCTTCATCGACATAACATACCAGGGATCAACCGAGCCGCCTCTCGGGAGCACCTCTGGCCCTCACGCGTGGGGCGTTGTGAAGGTCCACCCCACAGCTACGTTCGCATGCCTTACAGTTTGCTGAACGCGGCTGCCACGCGCCAGCGCCTCATGAGGAGCATCCTAGAGGCTCAAGAGGCCAGGCGTTCCGCAGTCCTGGCGGAGATGGAGATGGTCCACGAGGAGCCACCAGCGCCTCCGGAGCCTCCCGAGGCTTCTGGGCCTAGGGGCTCGTGAAGATCGGCTTCCGAAGCGCACGACGTCTGCTACTTCAGCATCCCTTCGTCTTCAACGTTATCAGGTGACATCCTTCGAGTTTCATTTTCACCGGGGCGCCCCCGTGGCTGCATCATTCCCAGGCTGCGTGGGTCCGTCCCTGCGGCGTGTATCCCTTTTGCTTCATGTTCCTAGCTTACTTTATTGGGGGCGCCCCTCGGGCTGCGTCATCCCCAAGTCGCTCGGGCCCGACCCAGCGATGTCCGCCTTCTCTCCACCTATTTAAATAGACTTGCTCCTTCATGATTAACGTGCTTGACCTAGTCGCCCGCTTGATTGACACCAACTGATGGAGCTGCTCCCTAACGGCACGACGCTTGCGCATGGGTCCATCCCTGCAACGCCGACAAACCTGAATGGCTGAGCTCTGGCCGTGGCAGCCCCGCATAGCGCCACCTCGTCAAGCCTTCAGCGCCTCGTCACCCCTCCAGAGCAACCAACGGCTGACTGTCGATTGTCATGGCGAACTCTTGTTCTTTTTGTGATGAGCCTGCAGGATCTCTTCAAGGAGCAGCGTGAGGCAAGGCCCTCATGGCGTCTCCTTCACTCTCGTCCGTGCGAACCGCTTGCACGTCAAAGGGGGGGTACCTGAGCAACGCGACTCATGGGCTCTTACTGGCTCTCCAGCCCTCACCCTCTGGCCTTGTCCACGGCATCGCGACCTGGCATACCAGCGACCGCTGAGATCCGCTCGAGGGCCGGGACCCGAGGACGTAGAGCAGAAAGGGGAGTAAAGGCGAGAGGGAAGAGGCACGCGGGGACCTCGCCAGGCAACTCCTCATCTGCCGATGCGCGGACCTAGCGCCACACCAATAAGCGGTTCCTGGCCCACGAGATAAGTCATCCTCCGGAAATGCTAGCCATCGCAGCACCGACCTCGCACCTAGAGCAATCCCGTGCTAGCAATGTCGCGCTCCTTTCTCACCGAACGATGGCTGCTTGAGCGCTAAAGGGTCCTCCTGAGCATCGCGACTCAGGGGATCTTACTGGACCCCAGGCCGCTCACCTCATGGCCTTGACCACGGCATCACGACCTGGCATACCAGCGACGGCTGAAGCCTGCCTTGGGACCGGGACCTGACGGCGCAGAGCATCAAGCCCTCGCGAGGTTCGAAAGGAGGAACTAAGCTAAGATGGGATGAGCATCGCACGCCACTTCACGACAAGGATCATATTAACAAACAGAACCACACGCGCCTTACAAACCCCCACGGGGCGCGTTTTTCGGTTCCTCGTAGGGAACAAAGGGAGCAGATTCTAAAGAACACTAAGTACACGGGGCTTTGCAAGAGACGCCATCATCAACAGTGGACCGTCAGGCACCGGCGCCAACCTCATCCAGATCAGTGGCGGCGGCGGCCTGACAAGCCCGCCCAGCTCCTAGAGCGACGCAAGCTTGGGGGCTCGTAGCTGTCGTCGCTCGTCTCCGGAGTCGTGAGTAGCTCGGCGGAGTCGCTGGATCCTCCGACGCCTCTGTCGCCTGAGAAGCTGCTGGGGGAGCGGTCAGCGAGCATAGTCCTAGCCGCGGCAGGGCCCCGACCACCTCTCTCGGGGCAGCACTCCAGCCGGCGTCCTTCCGCGTCGAAGACCTTGAAGAGCATCACGGAAGCGCCGTCGTACTCTAGGTGGATCGCGAGGGCGCCCTGGTCCTGCAGACCCGGGCGATCTCGCCCCAGCCTCGAGTCACGAAGACCTTGCCCGGAGCGACGACCGCGACCTCTGCTTCGGTCGCAAGGGTGCTGCAGCCGGCGTGCTGCAACCAGAGCTCCAAATATCTCCCCTGCGGCATCACGAAGGCGAAGGAGGGAGGAAGGCGAATCCAAGACTGAGGAGGCATGGCAGCGTGGAGCACAAACTCTTAGGCGGAGCCCTCGACATGGACTCCAGGGGGAATAACGCGCGATCGCCGTGATTCCGCTGGCGCCGACGGGCGGCGTCGTCCCATGGCGCCAGCGACAACTCCTTCAGGGCCCTCAATGCGGGCGTTCAAGGGCAGCGGGAACCCTGGCGGCGGCCGCTCGTACCAGGGCCTCGACACCTCCTGCCGGGCGCCCTCATCTCGGCGGCAGAGGGCTGGCCGTTTCTTCGGCGGCAGCGGAGCGGGACCCTCTCGGGGAGCCTTTCCTTTCTCTTCCACGGAGAACCGGTGGATCGGAGCCATTGCCGCGATGTGGAGCAAGGGCAAGAAGAATAAGCAAGAAGAGATGGACTGGAATGGCATGAGCCGTTCCGTACTTATAGTCGGGGAAGGCCAACCGTCGACATCCACGATCACAGGTAATCATGACCCGCTTTGCATGCAGGGACTTGTCAATTCGTGCAGCCGCCGAGGCATCATGGGGAAGCAGAGACGCCCACGTCCAATCAACTGCCACGTGGCGCCCAAGGCCGCAGGCTGTTAGGGCCCGCGGCGCTTCGCACTTGCCCCTTCGCTTCTCTGCTCAGCCCAGTCCAGCGCCGCCTTTGGGACGGGGCTCTTGTCGGCGTTACGGGAACGGGGTACCCAGACTTGCTCACTGCGGCCTCATGGCGTGGCTCAAGGGGTGGCCCAAGACGGCCCATCTTCATCGGCACAAGCTCAAGACCCTCGCGAGGGGCCAAGCCTCATGGCGACGACAGAAGCTTCTCGAGCACGGCCTTGTCAGGCTGGCTCGCGAGGAGGCGGAGAGATCAAAGTGGGGTACCTCACGGGGTGCCCATGAAGCAAGCCATGATGACCGAGGGCGCCAGCCCGCGCAGTGTCCTCATTTCCTCTTTGGTGCAAAGGAGGCAAGCGCAGGCGATAGCATCAAGCAAAGGCAACCATTTCGGTGCAACAAGACCAAGACCAACACAACGGCAGGAAGGAGGTCATCGTGGAGCCCAAGCCGGCGTCATCGTCAGAGCCTTTGACAGGAGAGGACCAACTTTAGTCAGGATAAGTGTACTAGATCTTCCCCTTCAAAATGGCCAATTGTTGGTGCCCTTCCCGCTCAATATTTGGGAAGAGGCCCAGGGCCTTTGCCTATAAGTAGGACCAACCACCCACAGGGTAGAGGGATCCGGAATCTAGAACAGAGCTAGAGATCAAGCAATCTAGAGAGAGAGAGAGAGAGAGAGAGAGAGCGACCGAACTCCCCCTAGCAGTTCGTCGCACCGGCCAAGAACAGACCCTCGCGAGGTTGTTCTTTCTGTCTTGCTCATCATCAGCCCCTGAGGCAATCCACCACACCACACACTGGAGTAGGGTATTACACCACAATGGTGGCCCGAACCAGTATAAACCTTGTGTCCCTTGTGTTGCTCTTTGTGTAGTTATATCCTTGTGAGGCGACGAGGTGCAGGTAGGTAGGGGTGAGATCTCCGCATGCACCCCAGAGTTCGAACCTAGAGGGTCTGCCGGAACCCGAAATCCGACAGTTAGGAATTACCAAAACCACACAGGGATAGTTGCACTTTCAATCTCCCCCTTTTTGGTAATTGATGACAACATATATATCAAAGCTTCGACAAATGATCATAAGATTGAAGTACATCATCGCTTTGAGAAGTATGTGATAAGCAAGAGCTCCCCCAAATTTTGTGCATTATTTAAAATTTGCTTTTGAATGCAAATGCACAATCGATTAGGATCATGGGTTACTCTTCCATGTCACATACATCTTGGTGGAGTGCTCAAAATGATGGAAATTAAAAGCATGCACTCATCACCAAGCAAAGTGAATCATCATATATGGGATATAAGAGATAATATCATCCAAGCAAGCATTAAAGTAGCATATGATCAAACACATGATCAAACAAGTATCTCACACAGAGACATAAAGTATCAAACAAGCACACAATAAAGTTCAACCAAAAGCAAGAGAGGCAAAGAAGCAAAACACTCTCTCGAAGCCTATGATCTATACATTTCCCCCCTTTGGCAACAATTTCCCAAAAAGTTCGAAAATGCATTTTTTTTCTTTTTCTTTTTTCGAAAAGGGGGGTCTCCCCGGCCTCTGCATCAGAATGATGCATACGGCCATCTTATTAACCAAATAAAAAGGTTCCAACAAGGTGCCAAAGTCTCCAACTAGAAAAACTAAAAAGAAAGCTCACACTGAGCCAAAATGGGCTAGAAACACAAACTAGCCAAGAAAAGACGCCACAACCGGCTGGCTAAAGGTAGATAGGTAAACTAATTGCCTATCCTATTACATGACCGCCATCCAAACTGGTTGAAGATATCCCGAGCTACCATCTCCCAGCGGATAGATCCAGTAACCAAATGCTCCCTGGCCTCCATCAGAGTGAGTAGCAACCATGAACGGATCACTGCCGTGGCTCGAAAAATAACCTTCAAAAAGTGAATACGTGATATTCTGTTAAAAACCAAATCATTTCTGCAATTCCAGATAGTCGACAACAAAGCGCAAACTCCAACACGAATATGTCTCGCTAAGTCAGGCTCAGTCTCATTAAGCCATGTCCCAAATAACGTGTTGACAAAATTCGGTGGAGTAATATTAAAAACAATGTGGACCGTCCGCCAAAGGACTTTGGCCAACGGGCAATCAAGAAAGAGGTGTTTGATCGTCTCATCCCGATCACAGAAACTACACCTAGTAGGTCCTGTCCAATTACGCTTTATCAAGTTGTCCTTGGTTAAAATAACTTGTTTATGGACAAACCACATAAACACTTTTATTTTCAATGGAACTTTGACAGCCCAAACATGCTTGGAGGTAGGAATGGAGTTCGAATTAACAACATCAATATACATTGATTTAACTGTGAATACTCCAGACCTAGTCAGTTTCCAGCGTAATTCATCGGGTTGTTGAGAAAGCTGAACCTCCATCAGTCTCCTAACTAGACGGAGCCATTCTTCCCGACGATTGCCTGCTAGCGGCCGTCTGAACTAAATATTAAGGGGGATAGATTGAAATACCGTTGCAACGAACACCTCACGTCGTTGAACAATACGATATAAAGACGGATATTGAATGGCCAAGGGTGTCTCGCCGAGCCAAGTATCCTCCTAGAAACATGTACTAGCGTCGCTGCCAATAACAAACTTTGTCCTATTAAACAAGGATTGTTTGACTTTCATCAGTGCTTTTCACAAAGGCGAGTCAGTCGGCCTGACTGTGACTTGGGACAAGGATTTTTCTGCAGGTACTTGCTGCGAAGGATTTGCACCCACGTGGCATCAGTCTCAGATGACAGCTTCCACAACCACTTACTGAGAAGGCATCTGTTCTTTACTTCAAGATTCTCAATACCAAGACCCCCTTGGTCTTTCGATCTACAGATGATATCCCATTTAGCAAGCCGGTATTTTGTTTTTAGTTCATCACCCTACCAAAAGAAACGCGATCGATAAAAGTCCAGTCTTTTCCTGACACCAACTGGGACTTCAAAGAATGATAAGAGAAACATAGGCATACTCGTCAGCACCGAATTTATCATAATTAATCGGCCTCCGTATGACATGAGCTTGCCCTTCCAGCAACTCAGTTTCTTCTCAAATCGGTCTTCGATGCACTTCCATTCTTTGTTTTTAGCTTACGATTGTGGATTGGGATACCTAGGTAAGAGAAAGGTAAATCCCCCAACTCACACCCAAACAATTGCCTATAAGCCTCCTGTTCGTCTTTTGCTCTACCAAAGCAGAACAACTCGCTCTTATGAAAGTTGATCTTTAACCCGGTTAATTGTTCGAAAAGGCATAACACCAGCTTCATATTTCTCGCCTTGGCCAAGTCATGCTCCATAAAGATGATTGTATCATCAGCGTACTGAAGGATGGATACACCTCCATCAACAAGATGAGGTACCAAGCCACCTACTTAACCATTCTCCTTAGCCCTTCCTATCAAAATTGCTAACATATCAACCACAATGTTAAACAGGATAGGGGACATCGGATCTCCTTGTCTTAGGCCTTTATGTGTCATTCACTTTAATTCCCACACTCCCTTTTTGCGTTAATGATTCAACCTGGCGGCGCCAGGCTTCATCAAAACCTTTCATACGCAATGCCTGTTGGAGGAAAGGCCATTTGACCTTATCGTACGCTTTCTCGAAATCCACCTTAAAAATTACTCCATCTAATTTTTTGGAATGGATTTCATGGAGCGTTTCATGAAGGACGACCACCCCTTCAAGGATGTTTCTGTCCAGCATGAAAGCAGTTTGGGATTGTTGCACCACAGAATGCGCAATCTGTGTGAGCCTATTAGTCCCGACCTTGGTGAAGATTTTGAAACTAACATTGAGAAGGCAGATCGGCCTGAACTGCTCAATTCTCACAGCATCCGTTTTCTTAGGAAGCAGCATGATAGTTCCAAAATTCAAGTGAAATAAGTGAAGCTGTCTAGAGAACAGATCATGAAACATAGGTAGTGCGTCTCTTAGGCTTGGTCTTCAGGAGGTGGTGTAGAGAGAACTCCAAGGACCAAGGCATCAGTTGATGTAGTTGGAGCTGGTGGAGTGGCTGCTGCTTTGGAGGTGGCATCAAGTCAATTGCTTCTTTGGTGCTGACGATGTAGCTCTAGTATCTAGTACTGGCACTACAGCAGACCTCTGATCTCCAGGCACTTTGTGAAAAGCATCTGTAGTAGCCTTCCCCTTCTTCTCTTCTGCATCCTCCTGGAGCTGCTCAACTGCAGTCTGAATCTCAGTGACTTTTAAATCAAGTTCATAGAACTTGGTCTCGATGATCCTCTCCAAGCTCTCCTGATTCTGAGTCAGGGTGACCAAGCCCTTCTCAATCCTCAAAGTAGATTGGATTAGATATGCTAGCTGATCTTGCTTGCTCTTCAAGAACACTTGAGATGCCTCTTCAACACTTGGCATCTTTGCAGCCTTTTCTGCCTTTGCATTAGCTCTCTTCTCTTGTGCTTGTGCTGATGAAGGATAATTCTCATTCATGACAACTTCATTATCTTCAAATTCTAGGAGCAAGGGTAAATGCTCTTTGTCCAACAAGTAAGTGTATGTGCCCATCTTGGAGTTGATGAGCACCTGAATGTGTGGAGCATACCCACAAGATCTCTTCTGGTCAGCAGCTGTCCTCTTGATTGTGTCTACAATCAGACTCATGACCTTGAATTTCTGAGAGACATCAAAGATTTGCAGCAAGTTGATGGAATGTCCTCTTATTATCTTGTGATCTCCAGACTTGGGTAACAATGTATGCCTCAGGATGGTGTTGATAGTAGGCAGACCAGGCAACAAATAATGCACATATCCAAGCTTGTGTGTCTCCAAAGCTTTATTAGGAATCTCTTTGTACATATCTGGCATAGATTTGTGGTCTTTCTTATTCTTGGCATACACATCCAAATCATCCTCATGCTCTTCTGGGGCATTGATCAGCTTGGCCCATTCTTCAACAGTTGATTGGTACCTAGTACCTTCAGACATCCATACTATCCTTTCATCTGGATAGAAATGAGCAGTGGAGTAAAATTGCCTGTTCAACTCATCATTCCATTTGGTGAGCTTCTGTCCAATGAACTTGTCAACTCCACAATCTTTGAAGTTGTCTTGTACACTGATAACCCACAAGTTTAGGGGATCGCAACAGCTTTCGAGGGTAGAGTATTCAACCCAAATTTATTGATTCGACACAAGGGGAGCCAAAGAATATTCTCAATTATTAGCAGTTCAGCCACACCTGGATAACTTAATATCTGCAGCAAGGTATTTAATAGGAAAGTAATATGATAGTAGTGGTAACGGTAACAAAAGAGTAATGAAAGCAAAAGTAATATTTTTGGTGTTTTGTAATAATTGTAACAGTAACAACGGGAAAGTAAATAAGCGTAAACAAGTATATGGAAAGCTCGTAGGCATTTGATCGGTGATGGATAATTATGCCGGATGCGGTTCATCATGTAATAGTCATAACATAGGGTGACACAGAACTAGCTCTAATTCATCAATATAATGTAGGCATGTATTCCGAATATAGTCATACGTGCTTATGGAAAAGAACTTGCATGACATCTTTTGTCCTACCCTCCCGTGGCAGCGGGGTCCTAATGGAAACTAAGGGATATTAAGGCCTCCTTTTAATAGAGAACCGAACAAAGCATTAGCACATAGTGAATACATGAACTCCTCAAACTATGGTCATCACCGAGAAGTATCCCGATTATTGTCACTTGGGGTTGTCGATCATAACACATAATAGGTGACTATAGACTTGCAAGATAGGATCAAGAACTCACATATATTCATGAAAACATAATAGGTTCAGATCTGAAATCATGGCACTCGGGCCCTAGTGACAAGCATTAAGCATAGCAAAGTCATAGCAACATCAATCTCAGAAAATAGTGGATACTAGGGATCAAACCCTAACAAAACTAACTCGATTACATGATAGATCTCATCCAACCCATCACCGTCCAGCAAGCCTACGATGGAATTACTCACGCACGGCGGTGAGCATCATGAAATTGGTGATGGAGGATGGTTGGTGATGACGACGGCGATGAATCCCCCTCTCTGGAGCTGCGAACGGACTCCAGATAAGCCCTCCCAAGAGGTTTTAGGGCTTGGCGGCGGCTCCGTATCGTAAAACGCGATGATTTCTTCTCCTTGATTTTTTTCTCCCCGAAAGCAAATACATAGAGTTGGAGTTGGCGTCGGAGGAGCTCTAGGGGGGCCACGAGGTAGGGGGCGCGCCCCCACCCTCGTGGACAGGGTGTGGGCCCCCTGGTCTTCATCTTTGGCAAGGATTTTTTATTATTCTAGATGTTCCGTGGAGTTTCAGGTCATTCCGAGAACTTTAGTTTTCTGCACATAAAACAACATCATGGTAATTCTGCTGAAAACAACGTCAGTCCGGGTTAGTTCCATCCAAATCATACAAGCTAGAGTCCAAAACAAGGGCAAAAGTTTTTGGAAAAGTAGATACGACGGAGACGTATCAACTCCCCCAAGCTTAAACCTTTGCTTGTCCTCAAGCAATTCAGTTGATAAACTGAAAGAGAAAAAGAAAAACTTTTACAAACTCTGTTTGCTCTTGTTGTTGTAAATATGTAAAGTGAGCATTCAGGTTTTCAAAGAAAGATTATAACTAACCACATTTGCAATAATTCTCAGGTCTCATGTTTACTCATATCAATGGCATAATCAACTAGCGAGTCATAATAATAAATCTCGGATGATAACACTTTCTCAAAACAATCACAATATGATATAACAAGATGGTATCCCACTAGCCCTTTCTGAGACCGCAAAACATAAATGCAGAGCACCTTTAAAGATTAAGGACTGACTAGACATTGTAATTCATGGTAAAAGAGATCCAATCATAGTCATACCCAATATAAATTAATAGTAATGGATGCAAATAACAGCTGTGCTCTCCAGCTAGTGCTTTTTAATAAGAGGGTGATGACTCAACATGAAAGTAAATAGATAGGCCCTTCACAGAGGGAAGCAGGGTTTTGTAGAGGTGCCAGAGCTCGGTTTTGAAATAGAGATAAATGATATTTTGAGCGGCATACTTTCATTGTCAACATAGCAACTAAGAGATGGCGATATCTTCCATGCTACGCACATTATAGGTGGTTCCCAAACAGAATGGTAAAGTTTATAGTCCCCTCCACCAACAAGCATCAATCCATGGCTTGCTCGAAAAAACGAGTGCCTCCAACTAACATCAGGTCCCAGGGGGAGTTTTGTTTGTAATTATTTTGATTTAGATTGCATAAAGCATGGGACTGGGCATCTCGGTGACCAGCCATGTTCTCGTGAGTGAGGACCGGAGTCCATTCCTCTTGAGAATAACCCGCCTAACATGGGAGATAAGGGCAGCCTTAGTTGATACATGAGCTATTCGAGCATACAAAAGAGAATGTTTATTTGAAGGTTTAGAGTTTGGCACATACAAATTTACTTGGAACGGCAGGTAAATACCACCTATAGGAAGGTTTAGTAGACTCATCTGTAATAACTTTGGGGTTTAAGGGATTGGACACACAAGCAGTATTCCCGCTTAGTACAAGTGAAGGATAGCAAGAGACTGGGAAGTGACCAACTAGAGAGCGACAACAGTCATGAACATGCATTAAAATTAATAAACATTGGATGCAAGCATGAGTAGGATATAATCCACCATGAACATAAATATCGTGAAGGCTATGTTGATTTGTTTCAACTACATGTGTGAACATGTGCCAAGTCAAGTCACTTAAATCATTCAAAGGAGGATACCACCCCATCCACATCACAACCATTTTAATAGAATGTTGGCACGCAAGATAACCATTATAACTCATAGATAATCAAGCATGGCATAAGCAACTATGATCTCTAATTGTCATTGCAAACATGTTTATTCATAATAAGCTGAATCAAGAACGATGAACTCATCATATTTACAAAAACAAGAGAGGTCGAGTTCCAACTAGCTTCGCTTATCTGATGACCCACAAGTATAGGGGATCTATCGTAGTCCTTTCGATAAGTAAGAGTGTCGAACCCAACGAGGAGCAGAAGGAAATGATAAGCGGTTTTCAGCAAGGTATTCTCTGCAAGCATCTTGAAATAAGTGGTAACAGATAGTTTTGTGATAAGGTAATTTGTAACGAGCAACAAGTAACAAAAGTAAATAAAGTGCAGCAAGGTGGCCCAATCCTTTTTGTAGCAAAGGACAAGCCTAGACAAACTCTTATAATAGGAAAAGCGCTCCCTAGGACACATGGGAATATCGTCAAGCTAGTTTTCATCACGTTAATATGATTCGCGTTCGGTACTTTGATAATTTGATATGTGGGTGGACCGGCGCTTGGGTGCTGTTCTTACATGAACAAACATCCCACTTATGATTAACCTCTATTGCAAGCATCCGCAACTACAACAAAAGTATAAAGGTAAACCTAACCATAGCATGAAACATATGGATCCAAATCAGCCCCTTACGAAGAAACACATAAACTAGGGTTTAAGCTTCTGTCACTCTAGCAACCCATCATCTACTTATTACTTCCCAATGCCTTCCTCTAGGCCAAAGTAATGGTGAAGTGTTATGTAGTCGACGTTCACATAACACCACTAGAGGCTAGACAACATACATCTCATCACAATATCGAACAAATACAAATTTCACATGACTACTAATAGCAAGACTTCTCCCATGTCCTCAAGAACAAACGTAACTACTCACAAAGCATATTCATGTTCATAATCAGAGGGGTATTAATATGCATATAGGATCTGAACATACGATCTTCCACCAAATAAACCAACTAGCATCAACTACAAGGAGTAATTAACACTACTAGCAACCTACTATTACCAATCCCGGACTTGGAGACAAGAATTGGATACAAGAGATGAACTAGGGTTTTGAGAGGAGATGGTGCTGGTGAAGATGTTGATGGATATTGCCCTCTCCCGATGAGAGGAGCGTTGGTGATGATGATGGCGATGATTTCCCCCCCTGAGGGAAGTGTCCCGGCAGGCAAGCCTGCGGAGCCCTAGATCTGCTCCGCCAAGGTTCCGCCTGTCATGGTGGAGTTTAAATCGAAAGGTTGCTTCTTATTTTTTCCTCATCGAAAGACCTCATATAGAAGAAGATGGGCATTGGGGAGCCACCAGGGGGCCCATGAGGTAGGGGGGCGTGTCCTAGGAGGGGGGCGCGCCCCCACCCTCGTGGACAGGGTGTGGGCCCCCTGGTCTTCATCTTTGGCAAGGATTTTTCATTATTATTTATAAGATGTTCCGTGGAGTTTCAGGACTTTTGGAGTTGTGCAGAATAGGTCTCTAATATTTGCTCCTTTTCCATTGAGAATTCCGGTATCGGCATTCTCCCTCCTTATGTAAACCTTGTAAATAAGAGAGAATAGGCATAAGTATTGTGACATGACGTGTAATAACAGCCCATAATGCAATAAATATCGATATAAAAGCATGATGCAAAATGGACGTATCAACTCCCCCAAGCTTAGACCTCGCTTGTCCTCAAGCGAAAGCGGATAACGATAAATATGTCCCCATGTTTAGAGGTAGTGGTGTCGATAAAAATAAAATACGGACGTGAAGGCATCATGATTATTCTCATAACAGCAACATATATAGATATTGTCATATGATTTCTTATGTTCAAGTAATAATCCATTCACAATGCAGAGTAAGAATCATAAACTTTATTGAGAACAAACAAACTATAGTCTCAGTCATTGAAGCAATTGCAATTTATCATAACATCGAAGAGTCTATGTCGAGCTTAATAGCAAGTCCACATACTCAACTATCATTTAGTCTTTCATAATTGCTAACACTCACGCGATACTTGTGGTTACGGAGTTTTAATCGGACAAAGAGAAAGATAGGGGCTTATAGTTTAGCCTCCCAACCTTTTACCTCAAGGGTAATGTCAACAATAATAACTCATGCCCCCCTACATCCAATTAGATATCTCTATTAGGATCTTTCCAACACACTATGCTTGCCAAAGGATAAAATGTAAAAAGGAAAGGTGAAGATCACCATGACTCTTGCGTAAGGTAGAAGATAATAATAAAAGATAGGCCCTTCGCAGAGGGAAGCAGAGATTGCCATGCGCTTTTATAGTTGGATGCACAAAATCTTAATGCGAAAGAACGTCATTTTATATTGCCCCTTGTGATATGAAACTTTATTATGCAGTCCATCGCTTTTATTTCTTCCACATCACAAGATCGTATAAAGCTTATTTCTCCCACACCAATCAATCATACATATTTAGAGAGCAATTTTTATTGCTTTGCACCGATGACAACTTACTTGAAGGATCTTACTCAATCCATAGGTAGATATGGTGGACTCTCATGGCAAAACTGGTTTAAGGGTTTTTGGAAGCACAAGTAGTATCTCTACTTGGTGCTGAGAATGTGGCTAGCATGAGGGGGAAAGGCAAACTCATGTTGGATGATCCATGACAATATACTTTATCTCAGATATAAGAAAATATAACTCATTACGTTGTCTTCCTTGTCCAACATCAACTCTTTAGCATGTCATATTTTTTTGAGTGCTCACAATCATAAAAGATGTCGATAATAGTGTATCTATATATGAAACTCACTTTACTTATTACTTCCTATTAATTGCAACAATGACCAAAGCTATGTTTGCCAACTCCCAACAACTTTTAATCATCATACTCTTTCTATGTGAAGTCATTACTCTCGATAAGATCAATATGAACTCTTTGTTTCTTTTTACTCTGTTTCTTTCTTTTCTTTTATTCACTCAAGATAATGGAAAAATGATTAAGCCCTTGACTCAATACTAATCTTTATTATATAGCTCACGGACTCGATTACATAGAGAGATCATAAAGCAAAATTCGAAACTAGATCATGCCATACACTTTATTCTACTAGATCAAGATACTACTAATAGGATCGAACTAAGAAAAACGGTAAAGATAGGAGATGTGGTTGTGATATGATACCGGGGCACCTCCCCCAAGCTTGGCAGTTGCCAAGGGGAGTGCCCATACCCATATGATTATGTCTCCTTCTTCGGGGTTGGTGAAACATTCTTGGCGATGATGCCCTTTAGGATACGATTCTCCTCCTCAAGCTTATTGACTTGCTGCTTGAGGTCCATTATTTCCTTGCGAAGCTTTCTTGTAACTGCTAAGGCTCCTTGCACCCAAGGGTGTTGCATAGCTGTGGGAGAACAAGTGACACTCCTCTTCATATTTTCATAAGAAAGAAATCTAACATTGGACGGGATAACCGAGTTTGGAAAAGCTGAGCTCAGAGGTTCCCCATCGTGAACCCAGCTCGGAAGCGAGAAGTGACTTCTTGATCCTCCATGGCATCCACTCTCATCAAGTCAGCCTCCATCTCCTCCTCTGTTGCTGGCCCAAAGGGGTCAGCTTTGCTGTTTGTCCTTGGTTCCGGTGCCGGATTAGATACCCGGCTCTCCCTGACTGACTCTTGAGAAGACATCTTGCTCTAATCTGTAGCAGCAACAGCTCGAAACAAAAACAGAGGATATTTGCGTGATACGGGAGTCCAAACCCCCGGGAGAATATATAATGATTTTTTACCGACCAAAATACGTATCGTTCAAGAAAACGGAGTCCGGAAGGCACACGAGGTGCCCACGAGGTAGGGGGCGCGCCCTCCACCCTCGTGGGGCCCTTGTGTCCTTCCCAGACTGCTACTTATTTTTCTATTTTTCTAAATATTCCAAAACGGAGAAATATTGCCAAAAAAATTGTTTTGGAGTCAGTTTACTTACCGTACCACATACCTACTCCTTTTCGGAGTCTGAAACGTTCCGAAAAGTGTCCCCTATGTATTCCTCCGGGGTTACGGTTTCAATAACATTGGTTTCAATATTAATAGGATTACCTGAGATATAGTGTTTAATCTTTGACCGTTTACCATCTTCGGATTTGTGCCTTCGAAGTTGTTGATTTTTATGGCAGTGGAACGATAGACCTCCTCGATAACGTGGGGTCCTTCCCATTTAGAGAGAAGTTTTCCTGCAAAAAATCTTAAACGAGAGTTGTATAGCAATACATAATCACCTACATTAAAGTCACCCTTTTGTATCCTTTTGTCATGCCATCTTTTGACTTTTTCTTTAAACAACATGGCATTTTCATAAGCTTGGGTTCTCCATTCATCAAGTGAGCTAATATCAAATAAACTCTTCTCACCGGCAAGTTTGAAATCATAGTTGAGCTCTTTAATAGCCCAATATGCCTTATGTTCTAGTTCGAGAGGTAAGTGACATGCTTTTCCATAGACCATTTTATATGGACACATACCCATAGGATTTTTATATGCAGTTCTATAGGCCCATAATGCATCATCAAGTTTCTTGGACCAATTCTTCCTAGATCTATTGACAGTCTTTTGCAAAATTAAATTGAGCTCTCTATTACTCAGTTCTACTTGACCACTAGACTGTGGGTGATATGGAGATTCAATTCTATGATTAACATCATATTTAGCAAGCATTTTTCAGAAAGCACCATGAATAAAATGTGAACCACCATCGGTCATTAAATATCTAGGGACTCCAAACCTCAAAGAAATAACTTCTTTAAGCATTTTAATAGAAGTGTTATGATCAGCACTACTAGTTGGGATAGCTTCTACCCACTTAGTAACGTAATCAACAACAACTAAAATATGTGTATATCCATTAGAGGAAGGAAAAGGTCCCATATAATCAAAGCCCCATACATCAAATGGTTCAATAACAAGTGAATAATTCATAGGCATTTCTTGACGTCTACTAATATTACCTATTCTTTGACATTCATCACAGGACAAGACAAACTTACGGGCATCCTTGAAGAGAGTAGGCCAATAAAAACCAGATTGCAATACCTTATGTGCAGTTCTATCTCCAGCGTGGTGCCATCCATAAGCTTCGCAGTGACACTTGCGTAGGATCTGTTCCTGTTCATGCTCACGTACACAACGTCTAATAACACCATCTACTCTTTCTTTATAAAGATGTGGGTCATCCCAAAAGTAATGCCTCAAATCATAGAAGAACTCTTTCTTTTGCTGGTATGTGAAACTAGGTGGTATAAATTTAGCAACAATGTAATTAGTATAATCAAGATACCATGGAGTACTACGAGAAGTATTTATGACACTTAATTGTTCATCGTGAAAGCTATCATCAATAGGTAGTGGGTCATCAAGAACATTTTCTAACCTAGACAAGTTGTCTCAGAACGGGTTCTCAGCTCCCTTTCTATCAACAATATTCAAATCAAATTCTTGTAGCAGGAGAATCCATCTAATAAGTCTAGGTTTAGCATCTTTCTTTTCCATCAGATATTTAATAGCAGCATGATCAGTGTGAATAGTTACTTTAGAATCAACAATGTAAGGTCTGAACTTATCACATGCAAATACAACTACTAAGAATTCCTTTTCAGTAGTAGCATAGTTTCTTGGAGCATTGTCTAAAGTTTTACTAGCATAATGGATAACATTTAATTTCTTATCAACTCTTTGCCCTAGAACAGCACCTACAGCATAATCACTAGCATCACACATAATTTCAAAGGGTAAATTCCTATCAGGTGGCTGAACAATAGGTGCAAAGATCAATGCTTTCTTAAGTATTTCAAATGCTTCTACACAATCATCATCAAAGACAAATGGTATATCCTTTGTAATAAATTAGTCAGAGGCTGAGAAATTTTTGAGAAGTCCTTAATGAACCTCCTATAAAATCTGGCATGGCCAAGGAAACTTCTTATACCTTTAATGTCCTTGGGACATGGCATCTTTTCAATAGCATCAACCTTGGCTTTATCAACTTCAATACCTCTTTCAGAAACTTTATGCCCCAAGACAATACATTCATTAACCATAAAGTGGAACTTTTCCCAATTGATGACAAGATTAGTTTCTTCACATCTCTGCAACACTCGATCAAGATTGCTCAAACAATCATCAAAAGAAGATCCATAGACGGAAAAGTCGTCCATGAAAACCTCACAAATCTTTTCACAAAAGTCAGAGAATATAGCCATCATGCATCTTTGAAAGGTAGCAGGTGCATTACATAAACCAAAGGGCATACATCTATACGCAAAAGTACCAAAAGGACATGTAAAAGTAGTCTTTGATTGATCTTTAGCCGACACAGTTATTTGAGAGAAACCAGAATAACCATCTAGAAAGCAATAATGTGTATGTTTGCATAATCTTTCTAGCATTTGATCGATAAAAGGTAAGGGGTAATGATATTTCTTAGTGGCTTTATTTAATTTGCGGAAATCAATTACCATCCTATATCCTGTAATAATTCTTTGCGGGATCAATTCATCTTTATCATTCAGAACAACAGTAACACCTCCCTTCTTAGGGACACAATGAACATGACTTACCCACTGACTATCAGCAACGGAATAAATTATACCTGTTTCCATCTTAGGATTAAGCCTCCGTTGATGATCACGAACCGGTTTGGCATCTTCTTCCAAATTTATTTATGTTGACATAGAGTGGGACTAATGCCTTTAAGATCATCAAGAGTATATCCAATAGCAGCACGGTGCTTCTTCAGAGTTTTCAATAATCTCTCTTCTTCATGCTCTGAAAGGTTAGCACTAATAATAACAGGATATATTTTCTTTTCATCAAGATAAGCATATTTAAGATTATCGGGCAACGGTTTAAGCTCAAACACGGGATCACCCTTGGGTGGAGGAGGATCCCCTAGGATTTCAACAGGCAAATTATGTTTCAGAATAGGTTCCTTTTTAAAGAATACTTCATCTATTTCCCTTCTTTCATTCATAAACATATCAAATAATGTTCTAGAGGATCAGTAGGAGGTACAGCAATAGAAGCAAGACCAATAATTTCGTCCTTTCTTCTTCTTCATGGTGTTGTTTAATAAATTTAGAGAAATTAAACCTGTCGGTGTACTAGAGTAGGGGTACCCTAGTATCCTCAGATTGCAGCGCTGTGACAGCTGCAAGACCAGCTGCAAGGTTTGCCTCGTCACCGCCACTATCCTCCGTGGCTCCTTTGGAGCCATTCAATAACAAAGTATTAGATTGAGAAGACAAGGCCCCGACAAGAAGAGCTTGTCGGGAAAGCCGCTCCAGGCACGCAGAAGACAAGGCCCCGGCAAGAGGAGCTTGCTGGGAAGGCTCGAGCGCCGACAAGTATCCGGGCGCGACAAGGATTCGGCCATGACAAGGCGCTTGCCGCTGCATGCAACATCTCTCCGTCTCCGCTCCAGCTCACCCGGCGACGTGTCGCCATGGGACCGTTCCATGGGCGTGTCGAGCGGGCTGTGCAGCCAGCGGAGAGCAGCGATAAGCGGCGCCGACAGTGCTCGCCATCGTGGCGAAGCGGAGGCGCACTGACGGTCTCTGTTACACTGTTTGGGCGACAACGACGGGCATTTATTGCTTTGTCCCTTGCCGTCGAGTTAGGTATTTTGCACTGCATAATCGCTCAAGTAGGTGTACCAACTCCTGTTTTTACATTTGTACCCCCGCCTATGTTGCCACCTGTCGGAGACCCCTTGAGCATATAAAAGGAGGCCCGAGTGCAACGTAGAAAGGATTCGGTTCCGTTCAGTTCAGTTCGCCAGGTTCGTCTCGTTGGGTTCATTCGACCCACTCGAGACCAGATAGACTCACGCTAGGTTTTGTAGCTCGCATTGCTCCCTAGCAAGAACACAATAGATCAAACAAGCAGCAGTGGGAGTTTTATCTCTACGGAGAGCTCAAGCTGGGTAAACCGCCGTGTGCATCGCTCGATCCGCTCTTCGTGCGACCTCCGCCTCCGAACCACAAGGCCTGCTCACGCCGGCACCATAGGTGTCCGTGGGTACGATCAGCCTCCCCGACATCTCTGGCGCGCCAGGTAGGGGGCGTCGAGGCCGTGTGAATCCGACCCGGCGTTCACGCGAGCGGCGTCATCAACATCTTCCTCGACATGCCACCGAAGAAGAAGGCTTCGGCGGCAGCAGAGCCATCCGCGTCGAACCCACCCTCACCACAGCGAACGGGTGGTGGGGCGGACGCTGGCGGAGGAACGGGCGCCGACGGCGAAGGTGTTCGCAATGTTGCCAAGTCCAAGTACAAGGCACCGCAAACCTCGGCGTCCGCAAGATCCCCCGCGCCCGTCTCAGGAGACGCGGGACCAACAACGTCATGGCGTTCACAACGCCATACGTTCGTTGGATCGAGACCCTCAAGACCAGCATGCGCGCCAACATCTGGCACGAGTGAGATAAGGTCGCCCGGACGGGGTGCTGCTCCTTCTAACTTAGTTAGAAGTCCGAGCGTGTCCCACTCCTCGCACCGTTCTCCAATGCCGCCCACTACTCCAGCAGAAGCTCGCGAGAGCTCAATCGCTCCTCGACTACCCTCCAACGGCCGACAAGGTCGACGAGTGGAGGGCCACTATCCAGAGCCTCATCGGCTTTACCAACGGCGACGCTCCGCGGCAACCAACGCCATCGTTGCCGCGGCGTGACGACAAGGCATGAGCCGGTGGCGACGAGACTGTCGGAGGTGCAACCACCGTGCACTCTCCGCCAAGAAGGCCAAGATCGCCGACTCATCGGATCCACCTCGACAGCGACTCCACTACGTCGTCGGATCCGCGAGCTCGCCACGATCAGCGCCAAGTTCTTCATGAGCGACAACAAGAGGACGCTCGAACTCGCATCGAAGGCTGAAGAGAAGCGCGACGTCGATCCGACAAAGCGCGTTGGGCCTTCTGTTGACATGCGCGCGCCCGGAGGAGCCAGCGACTTGCCGTACACGGTAGGTTGCCCTGCGTTCACTCGTGAGCTGCGGCAAGTCCAGTGGCCCAGCCAGAAGAACTTCAAACCAGACGTGCCGGAGAAGTATGATGGCAGGACGCATCCGTCGGAGTTCCTTAGCATCTACACCATCGCGGTGCAGGCTGCGGGGGGACGGGACGACAAGATCCTCGCCAACTACTTCCCGCTCGTGCTCAAGCCCAACGTCAGATCTTGGCTCATGCACTTGCCGGACAGCTCCATATCCTCTTGGGCAGAACTGTGCCATCAGTTTGTTGGCGCTTTCACAGGTGGCCACAAACCTCATGGCCAAGAGAGCGACCTTCACTTGCTCGCCCAGAAGGAGGGAGAGTCCCTGCGCAAGTTCATTCAGAGATTTAGCCGTGTGCACTACATAATCACAGGCGTCCACCCTGCCGCGGTGATCGGCGCATTTCATCGAATGTGCGGAACCGCAGGATGAGGGAGGAGATGGCGATGTGCAAAGTCAAGGACGTCGATGAGCTGTACGCCTTGGCCGACAAGTGTGCACGCTACCGAGGAAGGGAGGAGACTCGGGAGAGAATGCGAAGCGGGATCTCGACGGTGAGGACACCGCCCGGCAAAGAAGGGCGGCAAGCGGGGAAACAGGAAGAAGAAAGCCAGAGAAGTGCTAGCAGTCGAGCAGTCCGGCAATGGAGGTGGCGACAAGAACGCCAAGACTGGTGGCTCCGGCAAGGATGTTGCCGCTGACGCCAACCACCAGTCGGTGGCGGCCGTCGACAAGCAGGACGGCTCCGGCAAGCAGTACTGCAAGATCCACCGCACCAAGGGCCACGATCTCCAGAGCTGCAAGAAGGTCGAGCAGCTCGTCGAACAGCAGAGAGCTGAGTACGAGCGGTGAGACAAGGACAAGGAGAAGGCCCAGGAAGGTGCTGGGGGAGCAAGCAAGAAACGTCCCGGCCGGGGAGGACGCCGATGCAAGGTCAAGCAGCGGCAAGGAGATAGACCTCCCCGCGGCCGCGACAAGGATGAAGATGATGACGACGACGAAGATATGGAGGACGACGACACCGACGAGCAGGAGTTTCAGAAAGCCACAGAGGTTCTCTGCGTTGACGGAGGTGCTTCCCTGCATACCTCCCACCGCCAACTCAAGCAATGGATGCGGGAGGTCAATGCAGTGGAACCATCCGTGGAGTCACGCAAGCCTCTCAAGTGGTCCAGCACGCCTATCATTTTTGATATTGAGGACCACCACGATCGCATAATCTGCGGTCGGGTGCTTGCCGATGTTGGTCTCTCCAACCATCCGCAACCTCAAGGTCACAAAAATGTTAGTTGACGGCGGGGCGGCTTGAATCTGATCTCCTCGCGGTGCTCCGAAGCTTCAAATCCACGGCAATGAGCTCGAAGAGACCGGAACCTTCCAAGGAATCAATCCGGGAAGGAGCAAGCCGAAGGGGAAGATTACGTTGTCGGTCACATTTGGCGGTAGCTGAACTTCAGGATCGAGAGGGTTACGTTTGACGTCAGCCGATTTCCCATTGCCTTACAATGGGATACTTGGCGTCCAGCACTCGCCAAGTTCATGGCGGCCTCTCACTACGCCTACAACCTACTCAAGATGCCAGCCCGATAAGCGCCATCTTTGTCCATGGCGACAAGAAGGATGCCCTTATCTGTGCCGACAAGATCTTCCGGATGCAGCAGCGCGACAGATTGCTGTGACTCTTGCCGCTGAAGCTCCCGGGGGAAAGAAGACCAAGTCCAAGTCCGGCAAGGGCTCTGATGCTCACTCCGGCAAGCGCACCTCTTCGGAGTGCTGCGCTACCGTCGAGGACGCACCATCGAGCTCCACCGGCAAGTGCAAGAAGATGGTGGCTCCGCCAAAGACCAAGAAGGTGCCCGCCAAGGAGGACAGCGCTGGTGGTACATTCACCATCTGTGCCTCTCTCGACCCCAAATAGGAAGGCGCGCTCGTTGCTTTCCTGCGGGAGAATGTCGACGTGTTTGCATGGCAACCGTCTGATATCCCCGGTGTTCCCAGGAAAGTGATTGAGCACCGCCGCCGCTTGTCCTCATCGCGGCCCGTCAAGCAAAAAGTCGAAAGCAAGCGGTGGGCGCCAAGAATTCATAGCGAAGAGATCAAGAAAGCTGGAAGCGGCAGGCCTTGTCGGAGGAGTGCTCCATCCTACGTGGTTGGCCAATCCTGTAGTAAATGCGCCAAGGCAAATGGGAAATGGAGACTTTGTATTGACTTCACGGATGTTAATAAAGCTTGTCCCAAAGATCCATTTCCCTTGCCGCGCATTGACCAGATTGTTGACTCCACGGCTGGATGTGATTTGCTTTCGCTTTCTTGATGCCTACTCGAGATACCATCAGATCTTCATGGCTGAAGAAGATGAGGAGAAGACCGCATTCATCACACCATGTGGCACATCTTTGTTTCATACGGATGCCTTTCGGTTTGAAGAATGCTGGTTCAACATTTGCAAGGGTAGTCCATGACGCTTTTGAGCCGCAAATGCACGTAAATGTAGAAGCCTACATGGATGACATAGTGGTCAAGAGCAAGGACAAAGCAACTTTGGTTCAAGATTTGGGCCGAGACCTTTGCAAATCTGCGCAAGATCAACCTCAAGCTCAACCCCGAGAAGTGCGTGTTTGGAGTCCCTTCCGGCAAGCTTCTCGGGTTCTTTGTGTCTCAGCGGGGGATTGAAGCTAATCCCGACAAGATCAAGGCCATTGAGCAGATTGAAGCACCAAAGCGCGTCAAGGATGTACGAAGACTTGCCAGTTGTGTGGCTGCTCTCAGCAGGTTTATTTCTAGGTCTGCTGAGCGCCTCGCCATTTTTCAAGATTTTGAAAAGGGCAGGTCCAATGAAATGGACTCCGGAAGCGGAGGCTGCGCTGCAGGACTTAAAGAGATACCTGTCCTCCACTCCAACACTTGTCGCACCTAGGCCACAAGAGAAGTTGTTGCTATATATAGCGGCAACCAATCAAGTGGTTAGTGCTGCGTTAGTGGCGGAGAGGGAGGCGGATGACGAGCCCGAATCAAGGCAAGCACATCCAATGACAAGCGAGGGCTTCACGACAAGCTCTGGTCCCGACGAGGACGAATCCGCGCAAACATATGAACAGATACAGAAAAGGATGGTGCAGCGCCCAGTCTATTTTGTCAGCTCCCTCCTGCAAGGGGCTAGGTCAAGGTATTGTGGTGTGCAGAAATTGCTTTTCGGCCTCCTCATGGCCTCGAGAAAGCTGCGCCATTACTTCCAAGCACATGAGATCACAGTTGTCACTCGCTTTCCGCTGAAGAGGATATTGCAGAATCCAGAAGCGACAGGCAGGATTGTCGAGTGGGCACTGGAGCTGTCAAGCTTTGGTCTCAAGTTTGAAAGCACATCAACTATCCAAAGCAGAGCCTTGGAAGAATTCATAGCAGAATGGACGCCAACGCCAGATGAAGAGATTCCGGAGACGAGCATTCCCGTCGAAGAAGCAAGCAAAGAGTGGCTGATGTACTTTGATGGTGCCTTCTCGCTGCAAGGCGCCCGGTGCGCGTCTTGCTTATCGCACCCACCGGAGAGCACCTCAAGTATCGTCAGTCGGATGCACTTTCCCAAGGAGCAAGCGACAAACAATACTGCAGATTATGAAGGTTTGCTTGCCGGTCTCAGGATATTCGTGGACCTTGGGATCAAGAAGCTTATTGTCAGGGGTGACTCGCAACTCGTCGTCTGCCAAGTGAACAAAGATTACCAGAGTCCGTTGATGGAAGCCTACGTTGATGAAGTGAGGAAGCTAGAAGAGCACTTTGACGGCCGCAAATGGAACATGTTCCAAGAGCTCAGAATGATATTGCTGACGGCCTGTCAAAGTGCGCTGCGCTTAAGTTGCCTGTGGAACCAGGGATTTTCGTGCTCAAGCTGACTCAGCCAACCGTAACACCATCAACAGGGCAGAATAAGAAGAGGAAGTTGGCCTCTTGTGACTATTTTCCGACAGAGCTTCCCGAAGCCGTCGTTGCAAAAGGTCCCCAAGATCAACACCAGCAGTCTTTGAGGCGATGCTGCTCCGGCAGACCCTGTGGTTTGTTTCGTTGAAGCGGACGTTCCCGACAAGTCTTGCTCCGGCAAGCTTGTCGGGAGCATCAAGCTCCGGCAGGCCGCAGGTCCTCGCCCGTGGAAGCTGATGTTCCCAAGAAGCGGCAGATGTGCCTTTAGTCCTTGTTGTCGAGCCACAAGCTCCAAAGCATGGGCGCAGCAGATTGTCCATTTCCTTCAGACAGAGAACTTCCCAAGAGCGGGAAGAAGCGGAAAGAGTAGCCCGGCAGTCAAGTATGTACCAGTTTGTCGACAAGATACCGCATGTAAGAAGACTCAACGGTGTGAAATTGAAGTGTATTCCTGTGGAAGATGGACAGAAGTTGTTGGCGAGAGATACATGGAGGCATATGTGGTCACCACATTGGCGCAAGAAGAGCACTTGCCGGCAAAGCTTTCCGGCAAGGTTTCTTCGCCGACAGCCCTCCGTGATGCAACTACACAAGTAACTGTGTGAAGCGTGCGGTTCCATTCCAAACAGATACACCAGCCAGCTCAAGCTCTCGGGCGATCCCTTTATCCTGGCCATTTTCGGTCCGGGGCTCGACATCCTCGGCCCCTTCCCCGAAGCTGTCGGGGCTTTGAGTACTTGTACGCCGCCATCGACAAGTTCACAAAGTGGCGGAAGTGGAAGTAGTGAGGAAGGTGACAAGATCGGTGATCAAGTTCTTGGTCGATTGTTTGCCGTTTGAATCCCTAACAGGATCATCACCGACAACGGCACACAATTCACGAAGTCGCACCTTCATGCAAGACGTCCAAGACCTTGGCGCCAAGGTTCCGCTTCGCCTGCTGCTCACCCGAGAAGCAACGGTCAAGCGAAAAGCGGCGAACGCTGAAGTGTTGCGCGGACTCAAGACCGTAACTTCCGACAGCTGCAAAAGTGCGGAAGAAAGCTGGATCGAGGAGCTGCCGGTGGTTCTTTGGTCGATCGTAACGACGCCAAATCGAGCCACCGCCGTGCACCCTTTGCTCTAGTCTATGGAGCAGAGGCAGTTCTCCCCACGGAACTCGTATACGGGTCGCCTCGAGTGCTCGCTTATGATGAGCTCGAGCAAGAGCAGCTGCGACAAGATGACGCGCTGCTCCTTGAGGAGGATCGTCTTCAGGCTGCTGTGCGAGCCGCTCGCTACCAGCAGGCCCTGCGTCGCTACCATGGCCGCAGGGTTAATGCTAGAAGTCTCGAGGAAGGCGACCTTGTTCTTCGGCGCGTTCAATCCGCCAAGAATTCAAACAAGTTAACACCGAAGTGGGAAGGCCCTTATCGGGTGAAACGAGTCACTAGGCCTGGCGCTGTCCGCCTTGAGACCGAAGATGGCATTCCGGTGAGCAACTCCTGGAACATTGAGCATCTTCATAAGTTTCACCCATAAGGCGCGGTTGTCGGAACCCGTTCCGGCAACCACCTTTTGTACAAGTCTTGCCGCTCTTGCATGTAATCCTTTGTACAAAGCCGGGCGCAGACCCCGTGCATCAGTAAAAGCTCATGTGTTGCGCACAGCTTGTCAAGTTCATGATTTCATCATTTTATTGCATGTAATGTTATTTCCTCTTCTTTTTCTTTTCTCAAAGGAAAGAAGGCTCCCTCGCGCACAAGTTAACCAGGGGGGAGGAGGAGATAATACTATGGACCAGGCACCGCTTGAGGAAGTTTCACCTCATCGAGAAGCAAGAAACAGAAAAGCTAAGTTGCCAAAGTTTGAGCAATCAATTTTTAAATTTTCGTTATCTTCCTCGAACGATAGTACTTTGTATGGAAAACCTGTGCGCGGAGGAACCAAATCGTGACTGGTCGCGCCCTTACTTTGTTTCGAGTCCGCTCAACAACTTAAGTGAGCTGCGGCTAGTCCGCGACAAGGTTACTTGTCGGTAGCGACCCCTTGCCAAAGAAGCTGCTGAAGTTCCGCGCACTCGGCGCCATGGCAAGGGTGCTCTGCCGCAAGTTTCCCTAAAAAGCGTAGGGCAATAACATACAAAGCGAGGAATCAAGTAGAGGAACTAACGTTGCATTGATCGATCCACCTAAGATAGAGTATATTACAGAATAACTTGTCGCTGATCTAACAAAGTTTTCTAAACATGATCAGCAGCGACAAGGGAAAGATAAGGTTGGCGGCCTAGTCTACGCGGTCGCCTTCGATCCGCTTGATCTTGTTCACCTTGTCCACAATGGGTGCGACAAGGGCTTTGAGCTCCTCCACGTTGGCGTCGGACGGCAAGGATCTGAGGACACCGTTAAGGTTGAGGCCCGGGTTGCGGAAGGCCACCTTCATCAACACCTTCTCGAGGGCCCCTGCACACACCTGGCAAGATTCCTCGGCAAGCTGCTTCGGGACCTCCTCCCGAAGTCGCCGGAGGCCCGTCACCACGCCTTTGAAGAATAGGCTAAGATTGACGCTGGGTTGGAGGTGCTCGTCGGAGGAGTACGCAAGGTCCGCCATCCCCAGCTCCATCAGCTCGTTGTGGATGTCGGCGGCGATGTCCATAAGACCTTCGGTCCAGTGCTCCACGCTCTCCCTCAAGGTGTTCTGGACGGAGGCAGCATTCGCCAACAGCTCCTCCTTGGCCTTGATCGCCTCCAACAAGCCCACCTCCCGCTCTCTGGCACCATCCAACGTCTGCGTCAGAGTGGTCAGTTTCAGCTCCAGATCCGCCTTGGAGTCCTTGGCGGCATCGAACTCCTTGGCCCTGTCAGCGAGACGGACCTGCAGCTCGCCCAGCGTGTGGGCGTCCTTTTCGCGCTCACGCTTGAGCACGGCAAGCTCTTCGCCGCTCTTCTTGAGGGTGGCCTCCAGTTGTGCCACCTTCGCCTTCAGCTCTTCCTTGGCGGCCTCGGCGGCTGCGGCAGCGTCGCCCGCTTCTGAAGCGCCCGCCAAGCGACTCCTCACGCAGCGGCAAGGTCCTCCTCGTGGCTGTCCAGTTGACCTTCCGCTGCGCCAACTCGCTTTCTGCTGGCGAAGCTTCTCGGCAGCCAGCCGCTGCTCCTCATCACCGCGGCCTTCTCAAGGATGAAGGCCGTGCGCTCTTCATGAAGTTGCCCCAGCGCTTCCGCCACGTCGCGGAGGGCTTCTTTGTTGGCGCTCCGGAGCTCCTCGGCGCGCTTCTCCATGTCCGCTCCGGCCCTCGCGACAAGGGCTTCCCGGGTCTCTAACTTGGCCTGACGGGTGCGGTAGAGAGACAACAGCTTCTTCAGCAGCTGCTCCTCCTCGGACTCGCCGCTGCTGCTGCTTGGCGCATCCACCAGCGTCAGCCCAGCAGACACGAGTAGCTCACCGTCGAAGGTCTCGCCCTCGACCGGCGCCCTGGAACTCGGTTCCCAGGGAGCTTGATGAAAACGCCTTCGCCCGGCCTTGGTGGCGCCGGGCTGGGGCTCCTCGGAGCTGGCCTTGCGACAGCGGCGGGGGAATCGGCTGTCGGTGTAGCGCTTGCCGCTCCTGCGGCCTCAGGGCCGTCAGTACGACCGCCCGACCCCTCGCCGGCCTCTGCGTCGGCAGCCTCGGTGGCCTCCTCGCCAACAGGCTCGTCGGCGACGGCCTCTTCTTCCACGACGATGACCTCTTCTTCCTCGACGGCGGCCTCGTCGGTGCTGCCGCGCGTTTCCTCCTCGCCGGCGGCCTCGACCTCCATCGGGTCTGTGTCAGATGAAGAAGGGGGAGTCAAGCAGATGTTCAAAAAGAGAAACAAAAGAAAGCAAGCCCAAGGGAAAATTTCATGTAAGGGAGTTACCTGCAACGGGATCCGCAGCTATGACCTCGACCGCTGGAGGGTCACTGGCGCTGTCCCTTGCCGGGGTAGCCTCCCTTGCCGGAGTGGCCTCCCTTGCCGGGGTGGCCTCCCTTGTCGAAGGGAGCTCCCTTGCCGGGGAGTTCTCCCTTGGCGGCGTAGTGGCAGCGGGCAGGATCTCGGGGGCGGCTTCCGAGCCCTCTGATGAGGCTGCCCGCTCCTGCCTAAGCACAGTCGAGATATCAACATAGAAGGAGCACCCCTGCACACCTAATAGTAAGAAGAAAACTGCACACTTACTGCAGGGGGCTGTCTGGGGCTGCTCGAAGGAAGGGTTGCCGGGTCCGGCAAGGCTGTCTCGGACGCGTCCCCCGTCGCCACGGGAGAATCGTCCTCGACGACGACCGTCGGGATCTTGGCCCTCTTCGCCGCTCTCTGGGCCAGCGTCCTGAAAAGGAAAGAGTCCAGAACAAAGCAAATCAGATTCAAGATGAAGCAATAAAAATTGAAGAAATACAAGCACAATCGCGAGAAGCTTACTCTTCGCCTTCCTCCTTGGAGCTGAGCGCGGAGAAATCAAACTTCGGCCTGCCTCCGGTGCGATGAGGCGGGGGAGTGGGCTCTCTTGGCCGCTTGGCGGAGGCGTCGGCGGAGGCCTGAGAAGATTCCGCCCCAGTTGTCGCTGCAGTTTGGGCGCTCCCTGCAACCTCGCTTGCCGCGGTGGAGCGTCAAGCGGGCGCTGCTGTGGGCCGGTTCTGCCGCCCGACTTCGTCTCCAACCTCTGCGGAGACGCCTCCTCGGCGGAGGCCAGGGCTCACCGGGCGGCAAGTCGCTTGGCGGAGGAGAAGAAGCGCCCTCGGCGGGTCCACTCGACCCGGCCTCGGTCCTAACAAGCTCGTCCTCGCCGGCGACCTCCCCTCGCTCGGCAAGGCTTGCCGCCTTCACCGCCTCCGCCTCCTCCACGGTGAACCCGAAGGCTCCAGCGACAGCGGCTGCTGCCGCCTCCTCCACCCTGGTGGCAATCCGCGCCATCTCCGCCGGTGGTGTCTGGGTGAGCCTCTTACGCTCGTCGGGCGGATCGGCACCTCTTGCAAGTCGTCGAAGAATTGCTGCACGACCTCGTCGGGGCTCCTGCCAGTCGGGACGATCCCATGGGAGTCGCCGCGGTGGCATCATGGCGCGGATGCGGTCGGCGCCGAAGTTGTTGCACAATGGGGCGACCCCGCGGCAACCTGAACAACTCGGGATGTTCGGGTCGTTCTTGAACAGCTCGAGCAGACTGAATCCAGCTCCATGACGGTGAAGTTCCAATTCAGGCCCGGGCGCAGCCTCATGATGTCCGCCGCATTACGGAACTCCCAAGCAGGCCTCCTCCTTTCTCGCAAGGGAAGCGTCTGGCGGCGAATGAAGTCTGCGCCAATCGCTTCCCATCACAACCCGGCAAGCCCGAGGCGCAGAATTGGGTCACAGCCTTCAGCTTCGCATCCTCCGGCGCCAAGTTACTCCAATCCTTGCAGCGCAATTGGGGCTTAGCGTGACGGCGGTGAAGGGTCATGGGTTCTCCTCCACGACCCAGCACCAGTTGGCTCTCCACTCCTCCCACTTGTTCCGGAATTCCCCTCTAGGTAGGCCTCCTTCTTGCCGATCCTAGAGACCTGTGGTATTCCTCCGGCAAGTGGCTCTCCTCTCGATGCGGGGAACAAAGAAATGGCGGAAGAGTGCCACGTTCGGGTGGACCCCGACAAAGTTTTTGCACAAATGTGCGAAAACGGCCATGGTCAAGATGGCGTTGGGGGTGAAATCAAGGAGGTGGAGGCCAAAGGTGTTCATTATGTTACAAAAGAACTCGGAAAAGCGGCAAAGACCGCAATAGAAGAACAGGCGAAGAAAGGGTACCTGTTGGGGGCCAGATCAGCGGCGGAGGCGGGGAGCACCCTCGCGCGCGGATGTGCCACGAGTCTCCGCCGACCGTAAAAGGTAGAAGACGTCCGCAGCTCCAGCTGCGCCCGAGCTGCGGGGAAGACGGCCCGCTCCTTGCGCAGCGCCGCGAGCCGCTGCGCCTCGACTTGACGCCCTTCTCCTTATCGGCCTTGAGCCATGGCGAGGGCGGAGGAGGTCGCCAGCGGTGAGTGTGCTTCTTGCGGCGAAAGGGGCGCTGCTCTCTTCGCACCGGAGAAGAAGAGGGGAGCGGCGGTGGTTTCTTGACAAGACAGCAATGGCAGGGGCGGTCGGCCTGCCTCTGTTTCCTCCGCTTATAAAGTGGAGGAGGGGGCGGATGTTCCGCTTATATTAATAAAGAACCCCCCACGACCGCGCCCACGATCTCTCGCACGACGCCACATCCGGTGCGTGCCGTTAGTGGGGATCGTGGTGGGTCCGGGCGAAGTTGCGGCGTGGTCGAGGCCGCAGCGTGTCCGTGCACGCCTGGGCCCGCCCGACAAGCGCTCGGCACCGTGTACGGCCCAGGCCCGTGGGCTCCTGTCGGTGTACTAGAGTAGGGGTACCCTAGTATCCCGTACTCGTGCCCGGACAGTTGCAGCACCCCGTGGCAAGGTTTCCCTCGTCACCGCCACTATCCTCCGTGGCTCCTTTGGAGCCATTCAAGAACAAAGTATTAGATTGAGAAGACAAGGCCCCGACAAGAAGAGCTTGTCGGGAAAGCCGCTCCAGGCACGCAGAAGACAAGGCCCCGACAAGAGGAGCTTGCCGGGAAGGCTCGGAGCGCGACAAGTATCCGGGCGCGACAAGGATTCGGCCGCGGCAAGGCGCTTGCCGCGGCATGCAACTTCTCTCCGTCTCCACTCCAGCTCACCCAGCGACGTGTCGCCATTGGACCGTAAAATGGGCGCGTGTCGAGTGGTTGTGCAGCCAGCGGAGAGCAGCGATAAGCGGCGCTGACAGGCTCGCCATCGTGGCGAGCGGAGGCGCACCTGACGGTCTCGGTTACACTGTTTGGGCGACAACGACGGGCATTTATTGCTTTTGTCCCTTGCCGTCGAGTTAGGTATTTTGCATCGTACACTATTCAAGTAGGTGTACCAACTCCTGTTTTACATTTGTACCCCCGCCTATGTTGCCACCGCCGGAGACCCTTGAGCATATAAAAGGAGGCCCGAGTGCAACGTAGAAAGGATTCGGTTCCGTTCAGTTCGATTCGCCGAGTTCGCCTCGTTGGGTTCATTCGACCCACTCGAGACCAGATAGACTCACGCTAGGTTTTGTAGCTCGCATTGCTCCCTAGCAAGAACACAATAGATCAAACAAGCAGCAGTGGGAGTTTTATCTCTACGGAGAGCTCCGAAGCTGGGTAAACCGCTCGTGTGCATCGCCTCGATCCGCTCTTCGTGCGACCTCCGCCCCCCTCCGAACCACAAGGGGCCTGCTCCGCCGGCCCCATAGGTGTCCGTGGGTACGATCAGCCTCCCCGACAAAACTCATGAATCATATCATCCAAGCCAATAGTAACGACATTCTTTTTGCAGTCTATCTTAGCATTAACAGTGTTCAAGAAGGGTCGACCAAATATAATTGGACAAAAGCTATCTTGTGTGGAACCATGAACAAGAAAATCAGCAGGATATTTAGTTTTCCCACACAAAACTTCAACATCTCTAACAATTCCCACTGGCGATATAGTATCTCTATTGGCAAGTTTAATTGTAACATCAATATCTTCTATTTCAGCGGGTGCAATTTCATGCTTAATTTCTTCATACAAGGTAATAGGTATAACACTAGCACTAGCACCCATATCACAAAAGCCATGATAAAAATGATCTCCTATTTCAACAGAAATAACAGGCACGCCTACCACAGGTCTATGTTTATCTTTAGCGCCAGGTTTAGCAATTCTAGCAGATTCACCATAGAATTGAATAACATGCCCATCAATATTATCAGACAAGAGATCTTTAACAATAACAATATTAGGTTCTACTTTGACTTGCTCAGGAGGTGTATAAGTTCTAATATTGCTTTTACGAACCACAGTTGAAGCTTTAGCATGATCCTTTATTCTAATAGGGAAAGGTGGTTTCTCAACATAAGAGGTAGGAACAATAGGATCATTATAAGTGACAATCTTTTCTTCAAATTTAATAGGTGCAGCTACTTTTACTTCTATGGAGGATGATATTTAAACCACTTCTCCTTAGGGAGATCAACATAATTAGCGAAAGATTCATAGAAAGAAGCTACTATCTCAGAGTCAAGTCCATATTTAGTGCTAAACTTACGGAAAATATCGGTGTCCATAAAATATTTAACACAATCAAACTTAGGTGTCATACCTGACTCCTTACCTTCGTCGAGATCGCAATCTTCAGAGTTGCGTTTAATTCTATCCAATAAATTCCATCTGAATTCAATAGTCTTCATCATAAAAGAGCCAGCACAAGAAGTATCAAGCATGGTGCGATTGTTTATATAAAACCGAGCATAAAGATTTTGAATAATTGTTTCTCTTGGGAGCTCATGATTGGGGCATGAATACAACATTGATTTAAGCCTCCCCCAAGCTTGAGCAATGCTTTCTCCTTCGCAAGGCCAAAAATTATATATATAATTGCGATCACGATGAACAAGATGCATAGGATAATACTTTTGATAAAATTCCAATTTCAGTCTTCTATAGTTCCATGATCTCGTATCATCACATAGCCTATACCATGTCAATGCATCTCCCTTCAAAGATAAAGGGAAGACCTTTTTCTTAACAACATCATCGGGTATACCTGCAAGCTTAAATAGTCCCCAAACTTCATCCACGTATATTAGGTGCTCATCAGGATGCTTTGTTCCATCTCCTACAAAAGGATTAGCTAGCAGTTTTTCCATCATACCCGAAGGAAATTCAAAGGGAATATTTTCATATTCATTTTCAGTAGGTTCATTAGGTTGAGGAGCAACTGTTTGCTCTACTGGTCGGGGTGAAGATACCCCAAACAAGCCCCTCAGAGGATTACTTTCCATAGTAACAAGTGACGGTAAATTTCAGCACACTATATAAATTTTTCCTTACCAAATTCCACCTACCAAAGGTGCTTCACTCCCCGGCAACGGCGCCAGAAAAGAATCTTGATGACCCACAAGTATAGGGGATATATCGTAGTCCTTTCGATAAGTAAGAGTGTCGAACCCAATGAGGAGCAGAAGGAAATGATAAGTGGTTTTCACCAAGGTATTCTCTGCAAGTACTGAAATAAGTGGTAACAAATAGTTTTGTGATAAGATAATTTGTAACAATCAACAAGTAACAAAAGTAAATAAAGTGCAGCAAGGTGGCCCAATCCTTTTTTTAGCAAAGGACAAGCCTGGAAAAACTCTTATAATAGGAAAAGCGCTCCCTAGGACACATGGGAATATCGTCAAGCTAGTTTTCATCACGTTCATATGATTCACGTTCGGTACTTTGATAATTTGATATGTGCGTGGACCGGTGCTTGGGTGCTGTTCTTACTTGAACAAACATCCCACTTATGATTAACCTCTATTGCAAGCATCCGCAACTACAACAAAAGTATTAAGGTAAACCTAACCATAGCATGAAACATATGGATCCAAATCAGCCCCTTATGAAGAAACGCATAAACTAGGGTTTAAGCTTCGGTCACTCTAGCAACCCATCATCTACTTATTACTTCCCAATGCCTTCCTCTAGGCCCAAATAATGGTGAAGTGTTATGTAGTCGATGTTCACATAACACCACTAGAGGCTAGACAACATACATCTCATCAAAATATCGAACGAATTCCAAATTCACATGACTACTAATAGCAAGACTTCTCCCATGTCCTCAGGAACAAACGTAACTACTCACAAAGCATATTCATGTTTATAATCAGAGGGGTATTAATATGCATATAGGATCTGAACATATGATCTTCCACCAAATAAACCAACTAGCATCAACTACAAGGAGTAATTAACACTACTAGCAACCTACTAGTACCAATCCCGGACTTGGAGACAAGAATTGGATACAAGAGATGAACTAGGGTTTTGAGAGGAGATGGTGCTGGTGAAGATGGTGATGGAGATTGCCCTCTCCCGATTAGAGGAGTGTTGGTGATGATGATGGTGATGATTTCCCCCTCCCTGAGGGAAGTGTCCCCGGCAGATTGGTTCCGCCAAGGTTCCGCCTCGTGGCGGTGGAGTTTCGTCCCGAAAGGTTGCTTCTTATGTTTTCCTCATCGAAAGACCTCATATAGCAGAAGATGGGCATCGGAGAGCCACCAGGGGCCCACAAGGTAGGGGGCGCGCCTAGGGGGGGCGCCCCACCCTCGTGGGATGTGGTGTGGGCCCCGGTCTTCATCTTTGGCAAGGATTTTTCATTATTTTTATAAGATTTTCCGTGGAGTTTCAGGACTTTTGAGTTGTGCGAATAGGTCTCTAATATTTGCTCCATTTCCAGCCCGAATTCCACCGCCAAAGATTCTCCCTCCTTATGTAAACCTTGTAAAATAAGAGAGAATAGGCATAAGTATTGTGACATGACGTGTAATAACAGCCCATAATGCAATAAATATCGATATAAAAGCATGATGCAAAATGGACGTATCATTATCCCAATCAATTCATCATATATCATCATTATTGCCTTTCACTTGCACGACCGAACGATGTGGATAATAATAAGAGTGCACGTGCTTTGGACTAAGCTGGAATCTGCGAGCATTCAATAAGTAGGAGAAGACAAGGCAATATGGGCTCTTAGTTAAATCAACAATAATGCATATAAGAGCCACTTCAACAATTTAATCATGATCTTCTCCTATCGACCCCCAAAGAAAAGAGAGGAAATAAACCTATTTACACGGGAAAGCTCCCAACAAGCAAAAGAACAAGAAATATTTTTGGGTTTTCTTTTTAATTATTACTACTACAGCAGGAAAAGTAAACTAACTAGAAGCTACACTAATTTTTTTGTTGTTTTCTTAAAGTTTATCAAACACACAAGAAGAAAGCAGGAAAAAGAAAATAAACTAGCATGGTTATTACAGTGAAAAAGTATGAGCACCGACATTTAGTAATGAGTGTGTGTGAACATAAATGTAATGTCGGTGGGAAATACGTACTCCCCCAAGCTTAGGCTTTTGGCCTAAGTTGCTTTATTGCCAGGGATGGCCTGGCGGATATCCGTAGGTGTAGCTGGGTCGTCTTGTGATGAAGAGGACTCGATCGCCATCGGTGGCAGCCACCTCCGGATCCCAAGAATAAATAGACTGGCGTGGAGGCTTGTATTGTGGTTCCGGCTCCGGGGCTGGTGCAGGTTTCCGATAGGCTTGAACGGCCGCCCACGGAACGAGATAAAGACCTTTAGACAAGTTAGACAAAGAAGGAGCAGGTAGAGTAATAGTCTCAGGGTGATGTTTATCAAAGTACAATTTATATTTAAGCTCCCCTTCCTTGCCCTTAACAATAAAGTCATGCGCTAGCATACTCTTATAATCTAAATAAGCACTAGGCAACAATTTTTCTTCTTCTCATAAAGCCTAATGGGTATGTTAAAATGTGCAGCTAGGCGTGAAGCATAAATACCTCCAAAGATGGGGCCTTTAGTACAGTTCAAACTTAACCGTTTAGCAATAATTCCGCCCATACTAACAGAGTTATCGAGGTATAAACCATGGAACAAAATGATAATATCAGGAACACTAAGGTTTCCACAGTTTCCGCGACCAATCAAGCAACGACTAGCAAATAAGGAAAAGTAGCGTAAAACAGGAAAATGTATGCTAGTGATTCTTGCATCGGGAACCTTCCTGGTTTCCCCCACAGTGATGGTGTTAATAAATTCTTCCACATCCTTATGATGTGGTTCTTCTAAGGTACTGAGGGAGTCCTGGATTAGGGGGTGTCCGGATAGCCAGACTATAGCCTTTGGCCGGACTCCTGGACTATGAAGATACAATATTGAAGACAAGCTTGGCTATACGGATATGTAGATCTCCTCCCATTGTAACCGACTCTGTGTAACCCTAGCCCTCTCCGGTGTCTATATAAACCGGAGGGTTTTAGTCCGTAGGACGAACAACAATCATACCATAGGCTAGCTTCTAGGGTTTAGCCTCTATGATCTCATGGTAGATCTACTCTTGTACTACCCATATCATCAATATTAATCAAGCATGAGTAGGGCTTTACCTCCATCAAGAGGGCCCAACTCAGGTAAAAACATCGTGTCCCTTGTCTCCTGTTACCATCTGCCCTAGACGCACAGTTCGGGACCCCCTACCCGAGATCCGCCGGTTTTGACACCGACATTGGTGCTTTCATTGAGAGTTCCTCTGTGTCGTCATCTTTAGGCCCGATGGCTCCTCCGATCATCAACAATGATGCGGTCCAGGGTGAGACTTTTCTCCCCGGACAGATCTTTGTATTCGGCGGCTTTGCACTGCGGGCCAATTCGCTTGGCCGTCTACAGCAGATCGAAAGCTACGCCCCTGGCCATCAGGTCAGATTTGGAAGTTTGAACTACACGACTGACGTCCGCGGAGACTTGATTTTCGACGGGCTCGAGCCATAGACAAGCGCGCCGCAATGTCACGATGGGCATGATCTAGCTCTGCCGCCACGAAACGGTGTCTGGAGGTCGCACGATGTCCGGCTCCGACCCTTAGCTCGGGCCGATCGCTACCAATCGAGGACGGGTGGCTGGACACCGCCTCGGGGCTGCAATCTCTACGGTGATCGAGCGAACACCATACCTGTCCTTTGGCTTCGTGACTCCAAGGTGCCGGACTCCTCTTCGGACTCCGAACCTTCCGCGCCCCTGCCAATCGAATCAGATTGGGCGCCGATCATGGAGTTCACCGCCGCGGACATCTTTCAGCACTCGCTCTTCGGCGACATTCTGAATTCACTAAAGTCTCTCTCTCTCTCTATCAGGAGAGCCCTGGCCGGACTATGGTCAGCAAGGTTGGGATGCGGACGACGAAGAAATTAAAAACCCACCCACCACCCACTTCGTAGCCACTGTCGATGATTTAACCTACATGCTCGACTTCGACTCTGCAGACATCGACGGTATGGACGACGATGTAGGAGACGAACAGGAATCAGCGCCTATAGGGCACTGGACAACCACCTCATCCCACGATGTATACATGGTGGACACACCTAAAAGAAACGACGACGAGGAACAAAGGGGCGCAACGAGGGATCGTTCCCTCGAAAAGCAGTCAAAGCAGCGGCGTAAGCGCCGCTCCAAACCCCACCTCGATAGAGACCCAGCCATAGAGCAGGGCGAACCAGCGGACGACGAACATGCCATCGAGCAACCATCCGAATAGGGCAACTTGGATAAACAACCCGTCCCCGGCGAAGATAACAGTCTGGACGACCTCACGCCGGACAGATTGCTGGAGCAGAAGAACCTCCAAAGAAGGCTCATCGCCATCAAGCCGTAGCCCGAAAAAAAGCGTAAACGAAAGCTCAAAACAGCGAAGATGCACTCAAAATTAGATGGAGCAAAGTACTCAACACCATGAGACAAATCTGGCGGCGACAGTCGCCGCACAAAAAGTTATCCGAAGCGAAAATTACTGCCGGAATTTGATGAAGAAGCCTTAGAGCCTCCGCAATCAAAAAATAAGGAAGCCACCCGGTCGGATAAATGACCCCATGGCCTACATAGTGCGGCAAATGGCGCCACACACAATCCAGCACGCGATCCGCACAAGGATTCGCATCAAAAAGATGGCCCAGCTAGATCTATCTACGGGCCAAGAAAGCAAGCTCTAGTAAGCAATGCAACGCATCAAGTATCCAAACATCACGGTACACCCAAATATAGGGGTGCCGCACACCCCCTATGCTTCACCGATGAGGCGCTGGATCATGAATTTCCAGCGGGATTCAAGCCCGTAAACATAGAGGCATACGACAGAACAACAGACCCTGGAGTCTGGGTTGAGGATTACATCCTCCACATACACAAGGCTAGAGGAGATGATCTCCACGCCATAAAATACTTACCCCTCAAACTCAAAGGGCTAGCCCGGCATTCGCTTAAAAGCCTTCCCGAAAACACCATTGGAAGTTGGGAAGAGCTCGAGGATGCTTTTCGGGCAAATTTTCAAGGGACCTATGTCCGACCTCCGGATGTAGATGATTTAAGTCATATAACTCAACAACCCGGAGAGTCAGCCCGGAAACTCTAGAACAGATTTCTTACTAAAAAGAACTAGATAGTCGACTGTCCGGACGCCGAAGCCTTAGCAGCTTTCAAACACAGTGTTCGAGACGAATGGCTCGCCAGACACCTCGGCCAAGAAAAGCCAAGAACAATGGCAACATTAACAAGCCTCATGACCCGCTTTTGCGCAGGAGAGGATAGCTGGTTGGCAAGATGCAGTACCAGCGATCCATGTACATCCGAAGTTAGGGATGGAAACGGAAAATCGCGACGTAGCAATGACCAGCGCCGGACTAAGGGAAACATGCCGAAGAGCACGGCAGTCAACGCCGGATTCAAAAGCTCTCGGCAGAATCAGAAAAAGCTGCCCCTCAAGGATAACAGGGACGAGCTATGTAACCTAAACAAAATCTTGGATAAGATATGTCAAATCCACAGTACTCCCGGGAAGCCTACAAACCATACCCATAGAGATTGTTGGGTCTTCAAGCAATCCGGCAAACTCAACGCCGAATACAAGGGGCTCGACACACCAAGCGAGGACGATAATGAACCCCACAAGCAGAGCACCGGAAAACAAAAGAATTTCCCACAAGAAGTCAAAACAGTAAATTCACTTCACGTGAAAAAAGGGAAGAACATAGTGGCGCCCATAGAGATACGCGCCATACGGCCTATCCCAGAGGAGTCCCGCCACTGGTTGTTAAAACCAATCACCTTCGACCATCAGGATTACTCTAGAAGTATCCGGAATGCAGGTTAGACTGCCTTGGTATTAGATCCGATAATTGACGGACTCCACTTTACACAAGTCCTAATGGACGGCGACAGTGATTTAAACCTGCTATATCAGGACACAATCCGCAAAATGGGGATAGACCCAATAGCAATTCGCCATAGCAACACTTCCTTTCAAGGGGTAACGCCAGGCCCAGATGCCCATTGTACGGGCTCCTGTGTTTTGTTGCCTTACGTTCCGCTCTATCGGCTAAGGCGGCACCAGGAGAACTACAGTGATTGTGCCCCGGTTCGGCCAGGCGAGCACCTCAGTAGAGAAAGTCGAGCGAGCAAATGGTCTAATCATGAGCGGCATCAAACCCAGATTAGTGCGGTCCCTCAAGGAATCTAGCACGCACTGGGTAGAGGAGCTCGACTCCATACTCTGGGGGCTGCGGACCACGCCGAATCGCACCACCGGATTCACATCATTCTTTATGGTATACGGCGCAGAGGCAGTTCTACCCTGCGACATAATTCATGACTCACCTCGCGTGCGCATGTACGAAGAAAGAGAAGCCGAGCTCGATCAGCAGGACAGTTTGGACAACTTGGAGGAGGAGCGTGACTTGGCTAAAGCCCGTTCCGCATTCTATCAACAGCAGGCCCGAAGATATCAAAGCAGAGAAGTACGGGCCAAAACTTACAATGTTGGCGAGTTAGTTCTACGCCTGCCGGACAAGAAAAAGGACAAACTCAAGCCCAAATGGGAAGGTCCCTTTATTATCGACCAAGTCCAGACCGGTGGAGCGTACCATCTGCGAGATGCATCGGATAACCGACTCGAGCCGAACCCATGGAACGCAGCCCGCCTCCGAAGATTCTACGCCTAGCGCCGGATTCTGAGTTCGTCTCCTTCCTCTGTCTATTTTTTCACACACTAGTTGTCTTATATTTCTCTCCTTCTCCCTCCTTTTCTCTTACAACCTTTAAAGGCTCGTCCGTGCATTGTTCACACACACTTGACGCGCTATCCGCGCTCGTTATACCTGGGGGCTTCTTTAAACAGAAGCTTATTTATACGGGCTTCGTGCCCAACACATGTGTCACACTTCCGCATGTACCTTTTATTCACCATTATATGCATCGATATGACTTAAGTTTTGGCCAAGCTAGGTTGCCTGGCTCCTGTGCTTACCCCTACGTTCCCGATTGTTCCGCTAGGCGGTAAAGGGAGCACCTCTGCGATTGTTACTGCCAGGTCAGCCGGATGTGTACCTCAGACAGGGTGAAGCCGAAAGCTAGCGTTCTTAAGGGAATATTCGGTCGGTGAACTAAAGATGATTTCTCACTTGTTTATTTATCTGCCCCCAGATGCTTTTCTCCTTTTTCGCAGTCCGACATGCACTTTAGGGCATGCCGCCCAGGAAAGGAACCCCTAACGGAACTATTCTCCTGGAAGATGTTTCTTACTAACCATGTAATATAACATAACTAGTTGGGCACTTGTCTGTTCAAGCACTAATGACCCCTACGCCTGGTCTCCATGCATGCCCCGGTTCCTACATAACCGAGAGGGCATTCGGACACACTCCAGACTGTTGGGTCCCGAGGTTGAAGCGAAAAGGTACGCCATGACAAACGATCTACAATCCGGCTAGAAGGCATTTTACATGTCATCTTAAATTACATAGTCAATTTGACTGGGCATATTCCTCTTCAATACCATCCAACAGGCTGTCTAGTTTACAGTCTTGTTGGGACTATTTAATGACCAACTCTACTTGGCCGTACACTAAGCTCACAGGGATCTCCTTCCCATCGGCCCCCACAGGTCCGACCTCGGCCATGTGGTTCGGGTCAGCCTTCGTGTACCGCGTCTTCACCATGGCCAAGGCCTCCCTGGCGCCTTGACGGCAGGCCGATATCTTCCATAATCATAAGCACCGCCGCGCTCCCTTAAGCCTCTCTGCAAGCTCTCCAAGGCCTTCGGGCAGGGAGACAGATGGCCACAAGGCCTGGGCGACGCCTTTCATCACCTGCCGAACTCGTCCGTGCAGTTGTAAGAGCTCGGGAAGAAGGTCACCCGTAGAACCGGGCATTTCCTCTGCAGGAGACATGTGAGCATACCTACAGACATAACTTTGTTAGTCGACTTCCTCGCCGAACTCTTTTTCAAAGTTCATTTAAGCACTTACTAAAAATGCCGCGTCGAAGCCGTCGATTCTCCTTCACGGAACCGGACAGCTGGGCACGAACATCCTTTAGTTCCTCGTCCAGCCGGGTGTTGCCATCTTGGAGATTATTCTTCTCCCGCCTCACCCTCGTAAGCACGCTCTCGCCAGCCTTTAACCGGCGCAATAGTTGTTGCTTGTCCGGATCTACTCCGGCGCTATCTGCAATGATATTGTTAGATTTACACACACGCCGCACTTCACAACATACTTATCTTTGGAAGCGTATATTGCCAGAGGGGGTCTCCTTGGCCTCCCCTGCAGCGGCTAGTGCGGCCTCAAGTTGGGCTTTGCACTCTTCCAGCTCCTGGGACAGTTGGGTATTCTTTTTTGCAAGATCCTGCATAACAAATGATCCTTAAATCAGTTATTCTAATTGTTCCAAGTCTCAGGGGCTACTGGCAAATATAACCATCAAATTTTCTCACCCGTATGTCTTTCACATACTGCTCCATGGCTCTGGCTAGACCATTTTGAGCGGCACGGAGGTGCGCATCTCCTGAATTGAAGGCATCCAATGCCTCTTGGGAGAAACATGTCGTCATGAAGAACTGTCGGCGGCCTTTGTGATTCATGGCACTCTCCACCTCGGAATTGGTGGCGAGCATGCATCGGCATCTTACATCGGAGGAGCGTCCGACGACGCCTCAGATTTGCCTCTGCTTGGACTGGCTTTGGAGCCTGGCTGGTGGAGGCTCGATTGGCAACCTCTTCGGATATAGTCCGGCGAGCGCTCTTTTTCCTGTAGAGAGCACGAGCGTTAGTATGCCTTCCGGGAATAAAACCTGGGAATAAAATGGCATGCCATACCGTTGCACCGGCGTCTCAATCCGGACCGCACTTCTTTTCAACCTGTTGGGCCTTGCTGCCCCTTGTTTGCTAGCCACCGCAGACTCGGCCTTCCGCCTCACGGGCTCCCCCTGCAAAACACCATTGGTATACGGTGATAAAAAATAAGCACGGATGGATCGTTTTCAAAGTATTGGGACTTCGGTCTCAGTTACCTGTGAGGCTGGAAGTATTCCGGGGTAATCGGCCGTAATGGCGACCAAGGCATTGTCGATGCTCAGTTGGTAAAATACCCCATCAATCAGCTCCACGGATATGTCCGAATCCTCTTGGGAGGCGGATCGAGGACCGTTCGGATCCTCGGGTTGTGGAGGAGGGCTGTTTATATCCTTCACAGCCCGGCGCAATTCCTGCGTCGAAATCACAAGATAAGGTACTTAACTATGGGAATATGGAGCGGATGGGCAAAAGAAGTGTCCGCTTACCCAGCTTGGAGGATTGTACATAGAAAATCCGTCTGTGGATTGACGCGGAGGAACTCCTCCTCTTCTCCCTTGTACAATGCGGACAAGGCCTTCGTCGAGCAAAGAACCGATCCCGGCACCTTATGGCCGCAGCGGGTGGCATCATCCTCCCCGTTGAAATCCCACATGGGGTGGCCTCTATACTGAAGCGGCTGCACCCCCCACATAATGCATGTGGCCATGACTCCGATCATGGTCAGTCCGGAATGAGCTAACAACCTTATTTGGCTCATTAGGTAAAGGACGTCCTTGTCATTTTCCCTCTGAGGGCTCCGTGGACGACAGCTTAGGCGCTTCTTCAAAGGAGCATTATTGAACTGAGGGAGGCCGATCCGAACAGGGTCCGGCAGGGGGACGTCTTCTATATAAAACCATTCTGAAGGCCAGTCTTCGGACGCCTTCTTTGGGGTTCCGGATAGATATCCTGTCCCGAAGGAACGGATGAATTGGAAATCCGAGCCCTCTTATCAAATAAGGGACAAGGCATACCCGCTCTCCTTTGGAGGGATTGGGGACGCTCTCCGCCTGCTTTCCGCCATTATAGGTGGCGAGTCCGGATCGAACCGGGACCATGAAGGCTGTGGGAAGAAATCCCTTGGTTTGGAGCGTCGCTAGCTCGCTGTGCGGGACGGAACATCTCTCCCAATCTCCAGGCTGAGGACAGGGAGGGCGAGAGGAGGAGCTGCATCGACTGGCCATGATGGAATGGATTTCTGTCGGATGCGCTCTGATGAACGCTCGCAAAGGGAAGATGGTGTAATTCGGATCTGAATCCTCGTCCCTTTTATAGGCAGCTCATTTGCGTAGCTAGGGGGGTAAATGTAAAAACACCCTGGCTTTTCGCATTCGTTTGACACGTGGAAGAAGGCCATTATTGGGCGTGGAAGCCAAGGAGCACAATATTCACGAGAAGCCGGACACTATTCAACAGGTACACAGAATTTGGAGAAGAACCCGCCTTGCAATGCCAAAGACAATCTGCGCGCCGGACTCATCGTCATTGAAGCCTGGTTCGGGGGCTACTGAGGGAGTCCTGGATTAGGGGGTGTCCGGATAGCCGGACTATAGCCTTTGGCAGGACTCCTGGACTATGAAGATACAAGAATGAAGACTTTGTCCCGTGTCCGGATGGGACTTTCCTTGGCGTGTAAGGCAAGCTTGGCGATACGGATATGTAGATCTCCTCCCATTGTAACCGACTCTGTGTAACCCTAGCCCTCTCCGGAGTTTATATAAACCGGAGGGTTTTAGTCCGTAGGACGAACAACAATCATACCATAGGCTAACTTCTAGGGTTTAGCCTCTCGGATCTCGTGGTAGATCTACTATTGTACTACCCATATCATCAATATTAATCAAGCAGGAGTAGGGTTTTACCTCCATCGAGAGGGCCCGAACCTGGGTAAAAACATTGTGTCCCTTGTCTCCTGTTACCATCCGCCTAGACGCACAGTTCGAGACCCTCTACCCGAGATCCGCCGGTTTTGGCACCGACAAGTACCCTCAGAGGGTATTTTGCAAACCTTGCAAAATTCAGCTAATGGCATCTTCTTAACAACGTCATATAAATGAAACTCTACTGAAGGAGGTGATTCCTTAGGATAACAGTAGAAATTTTGCACAAAAGTATTGGTGAGTAAGATATACTGATGACGTTGGTCGCGGAGGAAGTCGGTGAGGCCAGCATTCTCAGTCAACGATTAAAAATCCTCAGAAATTCTGGCTTGTCTCAAGAAGTCATCGGAAGGCCATTCACACGGCCGGACCTCCGCGGTGCAAGGCAAATTATATTTGGGCCTCTGTGCTTCTTCATTTTGTTTTTCCTTCGAGCTTCGGCTCGTCGAGCCCCTCAAAAGTCTCTTCATCATTTTCTGAAATATTCTGAATTTTTTAGTAACTTCAAATAAAAGTGAACCAACTTCAATAAAATTGATAGCAACTAGTCCTACAAGTGCCTATAGCCTTAGTCAAGCATTAGAACTACTTGGAACCATATAAATTTGACATGCAAGCTCAAGAACATGGTCACCTATGCAGCACAAATTTGCAAAGAATAAACCACTAGAACAAAAACTAATTGGACCAATGGAGGAGTCACATACCAAGGAACAATCTCCCTAAGCAGTTTTGTGAGAGGTGCTTTGAGCAAGGAGATCGAAAATCACAGCAAAGTGAGCTGGAACTCGTGCTTGAGCCAGATATTCGTGTTTGTGGGAGGAAGAAGAAGAGGATGTGTGCAGGAATAAGTGGAGGAGGGCCACAGTGGGCCCACGAGGCAGGGGGCGCGCCCTCCACCCTCCTGGCCAGGTGGCAGCTCCCCCCATGGTAATTTTTGCACCATAAATCCTCAAATATTCCCGAAAAAATCATATTAAACTGGCATGGCATTTGGAGGACTTTTATTTTCAGGGTATTTTTATATTGCATGATAAATCGGAAAGCAGCGAGAAAAATACTATTTTACTTTATTTCAACTAAATAACGAGAAAGTATAAAGAGGGTACGAGAAGGTTGTGCCTTCTAGTTTCATCCATCTCATGATCATCAAAAGGAATCCACTAACAAGGTTGATCAAGTCTTGTTAACAAACTCATTCCGAATAACATGGAACCGGAGAGATTTCGAATAACACTATGTTACCTCAACGGGGATATGCACATCCCCTATAATAAGAATATCATATTTCTTCTTGACAGTAGGAAGAGGAAATTCAAAACCTCCAAATATAATCGATGGAATTATTCCAATAGAATTGATAGTATGAACTTGAGTCTGTTTCCTCGGAAAGTGTACCGTATGCTCATTACCATTAACATGAAAAGTGACATTGCCTTTGGTGCAACCAATGACAGCCCCTGCAGTATTCAAAAAGGGTCTTCCAAGAATAATAGACATACTATCGTCCTCGGGAATATCAAGAATAATAAAGTCCGTTAAAATAGTAACGTTTGCAACCACAATAAGCACATCCTCACAAATACCGACAGGTATAGCAGTTGATTTATCAGCCATTTGCAAAGATATTTCAGTAGGTATCAACTTATTCAAATCAAGTCTACGATATAAAGAGAGAGGCATAACACTAACACCGGCTCCAAGATCACATAAAGCAGTTTTAACATAATTTCTTTTAATGGAGCATGGTATAGTGGGTACTCCTGGATCTCCAAGTTTCTTTGGTATTCCACCCTTAAAAGTATAATTAGCAAGCATGGTGGAAATTTTAGCTTCCGGTATCTTTCTTTTATTGGTAATGATACCCTTCATATACTTAGCATAAGGATTTGTTTTGAGCACATCAGTTAATCGCATACGCAAAAAGATAGGTCTAATCATTTCAGCAAAGTGCTCAAAATCCTCATCATCCTTTTTCTCAGATGGTTTGGGAGGAAAAGGCATGGGTTTATGAACCCATGGTTCTCTTTCTTTACCATGATTCCTAGCAACAAAATCTCTCTTGATTGTGGGTTATCAAGATCAACAGCAGGTTCAACTTATACACCATTATCATTACTAGGTTGAGCATCATCATGAACAACATCATTAACATTTTCGCTAGGTTCATGTTCATTACCCATTGTGTTTCAAAGATCGTAAATAGATATATCATTTGGATTCTCAGGTGGTTCAACAATAGGTTCACTAGAAGTTTGCAAAGTCCTATCATTTTTCTTTTTCTTCCTTTTAGAAGAACTAGGCACATCAGTATTATTTCTCTGAGAATCTTGCTCAATTCTCTTAGGGTGGCCTTCAGGATACAAAGGTTCTGAGTCATTCTACCAGTTCTAGTAGCCACTCTAACAGCATAATCATTTTTCTTACTATTCATTTCATTGAGCAAATCATTTTGAGCCTTAATTACTTGTTCTACTTGAGTGGTAACCATAGAAGCATGCTTGCTAATGAGTTTAAGTTCACATCTAACATTAGACATATAATCACCCAAGTATTTAATCATATAGGTATTTTGTTTTAATTGTCTACCAAAATAAGCATTAAAATTTTCTTGTTTGACAATAAAATTATCAAACTCATCCAAGCATTGTCTAGCAGACTTATAGTGAGGAATATCACCTTCATCAAATCTATAGAGAGAATTTACCTTTACTACCGTGTCGGGTTATCAAGACCATGCGTTTCTTCAATAGGTAATGGATTAAGATCATATGTTTCTTCAACAAAGGTAAATTAAGACCATGTATTTCTTCAATAGGAGGTAAATTCTTAACATCTTCAGCTTTAATTCCTTTTCTTTCATAGATTTATTTGCCTCTTGCATATCTTTCAGATCGAGAAATAGAACACCCTCTTCTTCGTGAGTTGGTTTAGGAATAGGCTCGATGGTTGGAGCAGGAGCTGGCTCGAGCTGGCTCGTGAAGTGACCAATTATTTTCATTTATCAACATATTATTCAATACAATTTCAGCTTCATCCGGTGTTCTTTCCCTAAAACAGAACCAAAGCACAACTATCCGTAATCTCTAGAAGCATCGGTTAGTCCATTATAAAAGATATCAATTATTTCATGTTTCTTTAGAGTATGTTCAGGCTAAGCTTTAAGTATCTTGTGTATCCTCCCCAAGCTTGTGGGAGACTCTCTTCTTAAATTTGCACAAAGTTGTATATTTCCCTTAAAGCAGCTTGTTTCTTATGAGCAGGAAATATTTAGCGAGAAGTAATAAATCATATCCTGGGGACTACGCACACAACCAGGATCAAGAGAATTAAACCATATCTTAGCATCACCCTTTAATGAGAACGGAAATATTTTAAGGATATATAAGTAACGAGTTCTCTCATCATTAGTGAACAGGGTGGCTATATCATTTAATTTAGTAAGATGTGCCACAACAGTTTCAGATTCATAGCCATGAAAAGGATCAGATTCAACCAAAGTGATTATATCAGGATCAACAGACAGAGAATTCGCATTCCTTATCGGGAACACAAATAGGTGAAGTAGCAAAAGCAGGGTCAGGTTTCATTCTATCTCTAAGAGATTCTTTACTCCATTTAACTAATAGCCTCTTAAGTTCGTTTCTATCTTTGCAGGCAAAAATAGCTGCAGAAGCTTCCATATCAAAAACATAACCCTCAGGAATAACAGGCATATCTTCATCATCAATTTCATCAACATTATCAGTTTCAATAATTTCTTTCTCTCTAGCCCTAGCAATTTGTTCATCAAGAAATTCACCAAGGGGCACAGTAGTATCAAGCATAGAAGTAGTTTCATCATAAGTATCATGAATAGCGTAGTGGCATCATCAATAACATGTGACATATCGTAGCGAATAGCAGAAGCAGGTTTAGGTGTCGCAAGCTTACTCATAACAGAAGGTGACTCAAGTGCAGAACTTGATGGCAGTTCCTTACCTCCCCTCGTAGTTGAGAGATAAATTTTTGTCTTAGCGTCTTTCAAATTCTTCATAGTGTCCAGCAGATATAAATCCCAAGTGACTCAAAGAATAGAGTTATGCTCCCCGGCAACGACACTAGAAATTAGTCTTGATAACCCACAAGTGTAGGGGATCGCAACAGCTTTCGAGGGTAGAGTATTCAACCCAAATTTATTGATTCGACACAAGGGGAGCCAAAGAATATTCTCAAGTATTAGCAATCGAGTTGTCGGTTCAGCCACACCGGATAACTTAATATCTGCAGCAAGGTATTTAGTAGCAAAGTAATATGATAGTAGTGGTAACGGTAACAAAAGAGTAATGAAAGCAAAAGTAATATTTTTGTTGTTTTGTAATAATTGTAACAGTAACAACGGGAAAGTAAATAAGCGTAAACCAGTATATGGAAAGCTCGTAGGCATTGGATCGATGATGGATAATTATGCCGGATGCGGTTCACCATGTAACAGTCATAACATAGGGTGACACAAAACTAGCTCCAATTCATCAACGTAATAGAGGCATGTATTCCGAATATAGTCATACGTGCTTATGGTAAAGAACTCGCATGACATCTTTTGTCCTACCCTCCCGTGGCAGCGGGGTCCTAATAGAAACTAAGGGATATTAAGGCCTCCTTTTAATAGAGAACCGACAAAGCATTAGCACATAGTGAATACATGAACTCCTCAAACTATGGTCATCACCGAGAAGTATCCCGATTATTGTCACTTCGGGGTTGTCGGATCATAACACATAATAGGTGACTATAGACTTGCAAGATAGGATCGAGAACTCACACATATGCATGAAAACATAATAGGTTCAGATCTGAAATCATGGCACTCGGGCCCTAGTGACAAGCATTAAGCATAGCAAAGTCATAGCAACATTAATCTCAGAACATAGTGGATACTAGGGATCAAACCCTAACAAAACTAACTCGATTACATGATAGATCTCATCCAACCCATCACTGTCCAGCAAGCCTCACGATAGAATTACTCACGCTCGGCGGTGAGCATCATGAAATTGGTGATGGAGGATGGTTGATGATGACGACGACGACGAATCCCCCTCTCCGGAGCCCCGAACGGACTCTGGATCAGCCCTCCCGAGAGGTTTTAGGGCTCGGCGGCGGCTCCGTATCGTAAAACGCGATGATTTCTTCTCCTTGAATTTTTTATCCCCGAAAGCAAATATATAGAGTTGGAGTTGGCTCGGTGGAGCTCCAGGGGGCCCACGAGGTAGGGGGCGCCTAGGGGCGCCCCACCCCGTGGGACAGGTGTGGGCCCCGGTCTTCATCTTTGGCAAGGATTTTTATTATTTTTGACTAGATGTTCCGTGGAGTTTCGTGTCATTCCGAGAACTTTTGTTTTCTGCACATACAACGACATCATGGCAATTCTGCTGAAAATAGCGTCAGTCCGGGTTAGTTCCATTCAAATCATACAAGATAGAGTCCAAAACAAGGGCAAAAGTGTTTGGAAAAGTAGATACGACGGAGACGTATCATACACCTGGTAAGTGATCTTCATTCTCTTTGATATATTCCCAATCAATCCATCTCATGTCACAGACAATTGGCTTCTTGTCAAGCAGAATGTAGAGTCTTGAGAAAGCAACCCATTAAGCAACACCTCATCCCCTTTTAATAGTATTGGCTTTTCCTATGGACTCAATGTGATCTTGGATTAGTAAAAGTAAAATGTAGAGTCTTGAGCTTTAGAGCTTGAGCCAATCTTTTGTCCTTAGCATTTTCAGGGGTCCACATTCCTAATCCATGCCATGCCAATCATTGAGCTTTCCTGAAATATTTATCTTGCAATAGCATTAGCTCAATGAGCTATATGTTGTTTGGAATTACCAAAACCACCAAGGGATAGTTGCACTTTCACAATGTTACAAGCACAAAGCGTGCACCCAGAGCTCCTATAGAGTTTTGCTCCCCTGTGTAGCTGCTTCACTCTCATAAATTCCTTCACCTGGACAAGGCTCACAAGTTATATAATTTGTTGCTTGCTGATGAAGGATGTGAGAAGTATGCTAAGTGAGTATCTCTCATTATGTTTCCTCTTCTTTTCTTCTGTTGTTTCTAACTGCTAGATAAATATGACCTGAACTGCTCTTTTTATATAACTTGAACTGCTATGAATGCCTTATCTTGCTTCCCCTACTTTTTGTTCTTGTGTGTGCTGCAGGACTGCATTCTCAATGATACCTCAGCCCGATGATAGCATAACTACCTTCACTGGCAAACGCATCTGGAAAGTTTTTGCACCTGGATAGCTGATGGAGGGTGATGTAATGGACTTCCTCATTGATGATTGGAAGCGAGATCCTGAAAGAAATGTTGATTTCGCATCTGGAAAAAGGATCTTGCCGAGTGCAGCGAGAAATTTCAAGAGCTATGTTCGAGATGGGGAAGACTTGCTCAGTGCCGACCTTGTGAGATCTACTAGCTTATTTTTGGTTTTAATTGTTTGTTGTGATGCTGGTGTTTATTTTGAATATTTAATATCTCTTTTTGATCATTTGTTTTTAGTTCATGATGCCTCTATTCAAACCTATGGTTTTATCAAAGGATCTGAAAGTGCTACACTTTTCCTTATATGTCATGAATCATTACCGAAGTACCTTTGACATCCTTGACCCTTTACCTTATGGGAAGAACCATCATCCTTCAAAGAACACCTATCACAAAGGCTGCGAGAAGATTGTGAGTGATATTTATTATCTGTACTAGATTAATTTTTTCGCCTCTAGTTTTCTGCTTTTCTGAGTCCTGAAATGTGTGGTTTCTTTTCTTTTTTTATAGATCTCTAGATTGGTCCAAGTAATGAAAACTGTGTATGGTGATGCTCAGTATAATGCAAGCAAGCCACCCAAGTGGGAGGTTTTAGCAAAGAAACCAACATTTGTCAAGGTTCCATTTCAAGGGTTGAATGAATGTGGCCATTATACTCTGAAGTATGCGGGAACCTATGATGGTGAAAAGATCATTGAGAACATTCAAAATAATGATGTGGGTTCTAGTTCAGCTTTCACTTTCTGTGTTTGCTGATTATCTATTCCTTTTTTATGTGTCATGATTTTTGATATTTTTTTTATTTTTTTGCAGCCGCATATTGTTGATTGGAATGCTGAGAATCCGTATTCAGTTGTGTTCAACTGGAATAACCAGGTTATGATGGCGGAGCTTCCCGAGGAGGTTCAGGCTTTGGCTCCTAGTGCATAGAAGAAATGGTTATCATTTGCGTGATGGGATAATTGTGTGATTTATGTCCTGAAAGCATTGTAGGCTTTGTATGTAATGTTTGGATGTCTTGTCAACTATGTAATAACTAGTATATTTTGTGATATTTTTAAGTGTGGCACAACGTTTTACAAACTTTTTTTCATGATAAGAATGTGGTTGAACAGATGTTTCACTCGTGTATGTTTCATCGTGAATTTGTTTTGGTCAAGTTTTATTTTTGCACTGAAGTCTTATACACTAGTTGAACTGAAACACTTTTTTCAGGTGCATTACGAGTTGTTTCTGAAAAGTGAGATTTATTTTATTTTCATCTGTCCCAATCTCAGTTGGACCTTTATAGTTTCTGTACCCTATTTTTCTTGTACTTATGGTATAGTTCTGTGAGTACTGAACTGTAATATCATACAACGTAAGGCTTTTAAAATTTGGCGTCACAATAGTTTTTGTGGATCTAGTGTGAGTGAAGTGATGCTTTCTTGTTATGTAGAACTGATGTCATATAATGTATTAGAACTGAAGTTTTTTGGGATTGAAATTATTTACGACGAAATTGCTACGTGATCTCTAGCCAGATTTTATTTAAATATAAGAAATTTAGCAAAATTGAGAGCCAAATTTTTTTTGAGCTTCTTGCATTTTAGTAGTTGAACTTCATAGTAAAAGTTAATGCACTAGTTTAAATTAGCTACATTTAATAGATAGCCCTATTAAGTTCATAATTATTTTTTGTAGCATACTTAGTTGAACTTCAAAGTATCATTGTTTTTGTAGCATATTTTCAATCCTTTTATCTGTGCTGAAGAGGTAAATTTATTTTGTTTTTATATTTTAATTTAGAATTATTTTGCCTGCGAACATGTATTTGAACTTTTCTGTCACATTCCTAGCTTCTGGTGCTGCCTAGTGTTTGCATCTTGCTTGCATCATGTTTAACTTTCATGGAAATCTGAAATGGGGATTGCCTAAACCCCTAGCATCAAAGGGATTCACTAGGTTCACCTAAAATATTTCCAGTAAATCCAAATGACTTCAAAAATGTTCATCATTCTTGGAAAATCTTTGGAAGCTTGATAACGAGGTGATGCACATTTTTCCATGACATATTGGGCTCTGGATTTAAATCATACCTTATTTGCATTTGGGCATTTAAATTTTATATATTATATTAAATGTCTAAATATTCATGAACTAAAATTCTGGTTATTGGAAATAATCCAAATAGTAGCCAAAAGCCGGTGGGTTTGACCCATTTGAGCATGTGGGCCCCGCCCCTGGTCAAACCTAGATTAGGAGTTAAGCTAATATTAATTTAGTTAGTTAAGCTAATGACACTGACACGCGGGACCCACTGGTCAGTTTGACCAGGGCCGCCCCTGTTGACTTGCTGACGTCACACCGACGTCATGCTAACGCAGTTAATGATTTTCTGGAATTTAAATAATTCAAGAAATTCAAGAAAATAGCTAAAACTTCTAAAAATCATAGAAATTAATCTATAACTCAGATTGAAATGATTTATATATGAAAAATGATCAGAAAAATCCAATCTATCCATCTGTACCATTTTCATGCATGTTTGAACAATGATTGTCCTATGTTTTGGACAAAACAAATAAAGGGCATTTAAATAATCATATATGGAGTTGGAATTTGAATCATGTATTTAAACCAACTTCATTTAAATCATAGCTAGATGCATTAGCTCAAATCACAGCATATTGCCATGTCATGATCATGCATCATATTGTGGCATTGCACTGGTGTTTGTCCCCTCTCGATAGACGTGGTTCCGACGATGGGTTCGATGACACCGATGAAGAACTACATTATCTTCAGAAGTGCCAGGCAAGCAAAACCCCCTTGTTCATTCCGATACAATCCCACTCTCTCGCTCCTGCTCTCTTTTACTGCATTAGGACAACAACGATTCATCTGTTACTTGATGCGGTAGTTGAACCCCTTTATCCTCTGCATGACCTGTCATTCCATAGTAAATAGATGAAACCCACTAGCATGAGTAGGAGTTGTTTGAGCCCTGTTGTGCCTACTCATTCATGCTTAGTTGTCATGCACACTCTTGCTTAGACTTGAGCAGGTCCGATTCATCTGGGATGAATCAGAGGTGTGTGAACATGTCCCATCGTGTGTGAGCTAAGTGTGTGAACACGATTTGGCAAAGGTAGTGGTGAGAGGCCATGTAGGAGCACATGGTGGGTTGTCTCATTGAAGCCGTCCTCGAGGCCCAGTTACGTGTTTGTGATCCATGAAAGCAGTTACTACCACACATTGGGATCCTTAATTGACTCTCTCGGCTTCTTAACCACCCTTGTTCTCTGTCCAGGAGTTGCAACTAGTTTCTGGTGTTTGTAGGATATGTGTTGGAGGCCGTGCGTAGCTCTGACCCTAGAGGTGGGCTATGATGCGGTAGATACACCGTGGCCCGGTGTACCGATTCGCCTGTTTGGTGTCTCGGGAACCCTGCACACATCGATCGGGGCCGTTAGTAGAAACCTCGGCCGGACTCCCTGCGGATGGAACCCGAATAGGCGATAAACCTGGACTAGGGACTTGAGTGTTTAGGTAGGTCGTGGCCGACACCCTCGCCAGGCTTCCGCTTGAAGGTTGCCGAGATACATGACGTGTACATGGCGGTAAGTGGCGAGAGCGTGTGTGAAGAAGTACACCCCTGCAGGTTATAAATGATCTATTTGAATATCCGCGTCCGCGGTAAAGGACCTATCGGTTGCCTATACAGTTCATAGACAAGTGAAAGTGGATACTCTAAACTGCGCAAGATAAGCGTGAGTGCTATGGATGGCGTTCTCGTGAGGGAGGCAGGCGAATCCATAGTGGTGTATTGATATGGTGAATATGTGGACTCGTGTGCGCCACCTCAAAAGAGTTACTTGCAGTCGTAGTTCAGGATAGCCACCGAGTCAAACCTGGCTTGCTGCAGTCAAACTCCACCACCCCCTTTGTTGATAATGATGCATGTGTAGATAGATCTTATGTAAGTCTTGCTGAGTACGTTTGTACTCACGTTTGCTTATTTTATGTTTTTGCAGAGAGACGTCAGTCTCGCTAGTAGTTCCGCTTGGACTTCGACGTTTAGCTTGTTACCTCAGCTACGATCTTGTGCCCTCAGCAGGATGTGGTAGATAGTTAGGCTTCTCAGCCTTTTTCATTTGTAGATGTCTGTACTCAGACATGTTAAGCTTCCGCTTGTGCTTTGACTTGTATGCTCCGAGTGTTGGATCATGAGACCCATGTTTGTAATATCTCGCTCCTCGGAGCCTAATGAATAAATATTTGAGTCATAGAGTTATGTTGTGATGCCATGTTGTATTTACACATATTGAGCATATTGTGTGTGTGTTTGAAATGCTTGGTATGTGTGGGATCCAACAATCTAGTTGTTTATCCTTGGCAGCCTCTCATATGGGGAAATGTAGTCTAGTGCTTCTGGCGATAGTAGTCCGCTACATGCCCGGTTCACTGGAGTCCTGCTAACTTGACACTTGCTTTGGACACTTGGTAGCCGACATGTGTTTCACTTCGTTCCTATGCCTGTCCCTTCGGGGAAATGTCACGCGGTGATATCCGTAGTCCTGCCTAGCCCACTACAGCCCGGGTTACCGGAGTCCTGTTAGCCCAGTGCTACAGCCCGGATTCATACATTGATGACCGACATGCTCGATGTGATTCATGTATGCCTGTCCCCATGGGTTAGCGCCGCTTTGGGTTCACGACTAGCCATGTCGGCCGGGTTCTCTGTCATATGGATGCTAGCGACACTATCATATACGTGAGCCAAAAGGCGCAAACGGTCCCGGGCCATGGTAAGGCGACACCCGTGGGAATACCGTGCGTGAGGCCGCAAAGTGATATGAGGTGTTACCGGCTAGATCGATATGACTTGGAATCGGGGTCCTAACAGCATTGGTATCAGAGCCCTGACTGCCTGTAGGTTTACCAAGCCAAACTGGTCGAAGTTGTGTCTAGAAATGCTTTAGTTATGTAAGGGAATTGATTGTGGAAGGGAACGTAAGGCTCTTTTTACTCATTATACCTCATGGCCTTCTGATCTGAGTCATCCTCTTCTCTTCTACGGGGTTTAAGAACTAGGCTCCTCATCTATCTATCAGGATGACGTGTTACTAATCCATAGACTTTTAAGATTGTTGGTTTCAAGCCTCAGTTCAGTTCCTACTATTTCTGTATGATAACTATTGATCTCGGAACCTTGATATTGTGATGTTGAGTGGTTATGCCACCATTTTTGCAGGATGTCTGAAATCATTTTGAGCATTTACAGCCGTTATGCTGTCCGAGTCATCCCAGGTTTCTAATTAGTCTGATGCATTTGCAAATCCCTTCCTCCCGTTTCGATGTTCCTTTGGGCCAGATTAACCACACTAATTGATGAGTTGAGGTACTCTGTTGCCTCGTCATTTATGTTGGAGCTATTATTATGACCCTAGGTGTTTAGAGTATCACTTAGTAATCCAGCCATGCTTTGTGTCCCCAGTGTGATGATTCTGGCCATCATTCCCGAAAGCATCCCGTGATGTTATTAGTTAGTAGGTATTCTATTCCTGGGTTCTTGAACCCGAGATTCACCCTACTTACCTCCTGTTGATAGTGTTTGCTAGTTCCTTTGGGATATTAGTAACTTTGCGGTAGTCCTGGAGGTCCGTGGTATTTCCTTCTTCCAAATACTATGAACCGCTTATGGCAGAAGTGCCTCGCTGAACCGAAGGATCACAATCAGAGTGCTCTCGATGAGTTCTCCATTCATAATTGTGATTATGCCAATTCTACCTTTCTGCATGGGTTATCCGGAAGAAATATGTTGAACTCGTTCGACATGCTAGTCTATGCATCCACAACTCAGAAAATCATATGTTCTTTTGGGTTGTCCCTCTTTAGTTGTCTTCTGACCTTCATCTATCAATTGATAGTCAAGAGTATGTGTGCGATCGTGTTCATCGATGCCTACTATTCTTGTGGTCCGTCAAGCTATTCTGTTCTGGAATGACTAGGAGAAACAAACTCCAGTACCTTGTCCATTTCTAGGATTGGGTCAAAGCAGTTGTATTCCGCAGATCAAAATGCCAATCCAGCTTTTGATTCTGTTCCACCTGGAGTGTTACCATCTTTATGTCAAGAATGTCATGAGAATTGCACCTTCTCTTATGAGTTCTTGATGCAGTGATACTCTCGCCATCATCCCTCATTCCTCAGTTCCGTGTTGTTGTAACCGGAATGCCGACAAGTGAATCGTGATGTGTGAAATCTATACTCCTAGCAACCCCCTTGCTTGGTAGTTACTGGACAATATTCTCATCCTTAGCGTGTTGATCATTGAATCATCATCCTAAGATTAATCGTGCTATCTAGTCCATTCTCCTGGTGCACTCCTTGATCGATGAGCTAGGATTAATTCAAATCTTCGCTCTATTGATCATATCGTCTTGCCTTGAAAAGCAAGATTGTTCTCGAGCTTAGTAATATATTGGTGGTTCGTGACTTTCCAAATATCTTCTTGGAAGTGTTACCAGGTTGTCACCTGACCGCTGTGTTGAGTTCGTGATCATATTGGTTTTCCTCTAAACCACCCATTCTCCAAGAATGCATGTTGGATATCCACGAGGCTAGTTGGTTGAGCTAGACGACAACTTGGAGAGTTGGAAGATAAAGCTTTGCTTAACTTAGTTCATCTCTAAGGGATATCTTCTGTGCGTGTGTGTGTTGAAGAAAGATGATATCTCCATTGATTGGTCGTCGTGATCAGTTGTTGGATCTATTGCCTTGTCAAAACTTTGACTTGAGTATGGGCTATTGTCAAGTCAAATCAGAACCAACGATGTTCGTAATGTTGTCTTACTCGTGGTTGATCCCTCGAGCATACACCATTACATCTTTTGGTCTGATCAATGCTATCACCGTGTTCACATGATGGTGGAAGTCCAGTGATATGGAAATTCTGATGAGTTGTTGTTGAGCCCATCAGCAACATTTTGTCTCCCCCATGATTAATGTTGAACATCAACCTAGTGTTGAAAACTTTGTAAGTAATGCCTTCGTGTTCCGTTCATGAAGCCTATGCTTGAATGGAAGAAGTGACTTCCTTGAATTCATGTGCTTTAGGTGTAAGTTGCCGCCATGAATTTCAGAAAGGTTTGTTTTGTTCCCTCTGGAATCATCCCAAGTCAGTCATGCTTGTGCAAAGTATTCTATGGCCTGATAGACTGATCATCTTCATTCCATATGAATACCCTGGCACACCAAGCCACTGACTGATTTGTTCAAGGAGAAGGAGTTCCTTCATAAGAGCTAATCCGGACTTATGAAGAGATTTCAATATCCTCGATGATGGTTCCCCCACCTGAACTTGGTAGTGTTTAATATAAGACTACTACGTGGCCATGCTTGTCTGGGACAGCGTGTTCACATGTTGTAGCAAAAACCGCTCATGTTTTGGAGCTTACTATCGTAGTTCATCTCCCGAGAGTCTCGCAATGTCATCTCGTCGATTTGTGTTGCAAACTTTCATTTTTATTTCTAGACTCGATGAGTCTGGAATATCCTAACACCAACCGGATCTAAATCTCAGGCAGATATGATGGTTGGAATATTCCAACATTTGCATTTTGTTCGCAGCTTGCACCCTATCGTGCCAATTCTCCATGGGCTGTCCTTCCCAGCAGTTGCTGTCCAGGATCATCTTCAAAAGTGGTCTTGTCATGGGTCCCATCCATTTCGGTGATAAGCAAAATCATCCATTGTGTTGTCTTCAACAAGGTAGTCCACATCATCTATTATAGTATGAGCATGCCATTCTTTCAAATTCGTTCACACGATCGATTGTGATTGCCTTAGGCTGGTATAAAGAGTCTCAATGATTTCTAAATCAAAAGTAATTCTTTTTGCTGCTTAAGGTAATAATTCCACCAGTCACTTTTCCCAAGGTGCCCCGTTACGGGATCATGGCAATTATTTCCTCGCGACCTTGACACCATCCACCATCTTTCTAGGCGTGGAATTGTTGCCCACCAAATCAAACCCTGTCGTTGATCTTCCATCCCTCTCGATGTGTTTCGTGTCTCAGCTCGAGAGATGTTTCAATGTCTCACTTGATGAGTGATCCTGAGTTGTTCGATCTTTGAGAAGATCGATCGTTCTGGAGTTTTCCCTTTCCTCTCATTGTCATGTTAGTTGGAGTTTTGAGAGTAAGACATCGAGACAAAGATGGTGATCGTGTCAACGTTCTTATGAAGTGCAACCTGGATCGTGAAGATTATGCTAGGTTGTGTTTCCCCTTCACCTTACCCTATGCTTGAATCTCGGGAGGAGATTCTTGTTTAGTAGGGGCGAGTTGTCACATCCTAAGCTTCCGTGCTGCCTAGTGTTTGCATCTTGCTTGCATCATGTTTAACTTTCATGGAAATCTGAAATGGGGATTGCCTAAACCCCTAGCATCAAAGGGATTCACTAGGTTCACCTAAAATATTTCCAGTAAATCCAAATGACTTCCAAAAATGTTCATCATTCTTGGAAAATCTTTGGAAACTTGATAACGGAGGTGATGCACATTTTTCCATGACATATTGGACTCTGGATTTAAATCATACCTTATTTGCATTTGAGCATTTAAATTTTATATATTATATTAAATGTCCAAATATTCATGAACTGAAATTCTGTTTATTGGAAATAATCCAAATAGTGGCTAAAAGCCGGTGGGTTTGACCCATTTGACCATGTGGGCCCCGCCCCTGGTCAAACCTAGATTAGGAGTTAAGCTAATATTAATTTAGTTAGTTAAGCTAATGACACTGACACGCGGGACCCACTAGTCAGTTTGACCTGGGCCGCCCTGTTGACTTCTTGACGTCACACCGGCGTCATCTTGGCCTTGATTAATGATTTTCTGGAATTTAAATAATTCAAGAAATTCCAGAAAATAGCTAAAACTTCTAAAAATCATAGAAATTAATCTATAACTCAGATTGAAATGATTTATATATGAAAAATGATCAGAAAAATCCAATCTATCCATCTGTACCATTTTCATGCATGTTTGAACAATGATTGTCCTCTGTTTTGGACAAAACAAATAAAGGGCATTTAAATAATCATATATGGAGTTGGAATTTGAATCATGTATTCAAACCAACTTCTTTTAAATCATAGCTAGATGCATTAGCTCAAATCACAGCATATTGCCATGTCATGATCATGCATCATATTGTGGCATTGCATTGCTTGTGTTCTTTCTCGATTCTTGCGGTGTTTGTCCCTCTCAGTAGACGTGGTTCCGACGATGAGTTCGATGACACCGATGAAGAACTATATTATCTTCAAAAGTGCCAGGCAAGCAAAACCCCCTTGTTCATTCTGATACAATCCCACTCTCTCGCTCCTGCTCTCTTTTACTGCATTAGGACAACAACGATTCATCTGTTACTTTGTCATGTAGTTGAACCCCTTTATCCTCTCGCATGACCTGTCATTCCACAAGAATAGATGAAACCCACTAGCATGAATAGGAGTTGTTTGAGCCCTGTTGTGCCTACTCATTCATGCTTAGTTGTCATGCCTGCTCTTGCTTAGAGTTGAGTCAGTCCGATTCATCGAGGATGAATCGGAGGTGTGAACATGTCCCATCGTGTGTGAGCTAAGTGTGTGAACACGATTTGGTAAAGGTAGCGGTGAGAGGCCATGTAGGAGTACATGGTGGGTTGTCTCATTGAAGCCGTCCTCAGGAACTGAGTTATGTGTTTGTGATCCATGAAACAGTTACTACGACACATTGGGATCCTTAATTGACTCTCTCGGCTTCTTAACCACCCTTGTTCTCTGTCCGGGGAGTTGCAACTAGTTTACGGTGTTTGTAGGATATGTGTTGGAGGCCGTGCATAGTGCTGACCCTAGGGGTGGGCTATGATGCGGTAGATACACCGTGGGTCTGTACCGATTCGCCTGCTTGGTGTCTTGGGAACCCTGCACACATCGTTCGGGGCCGTTAGTGGAAACCTCGGCGGACTCCTGCGGATGGAACCCGAATAGGCGATAAACCTGGACTAGGGACTTGAGTGTATAGGTAAGTGGCCGACACCTCGCCAAAGCTTCCGCTTGAAGGTTGCCGAGATACATGACGTGTACATGGCGGTAAGTGGCGAGAGCGTGTGTGAAGAAGTACACCCTGCAGGTTATAAATGATCTATTCGAATAGCCGTGTCCGCGGTAAAGGACTTTTGGGTTGCCTATATCAGTTCATAGACCAGTGAAAGTGGATACTCGAAAATGCGCAAGATAAGTGTGAGTGTTATGGATGGCGTTCTCATAGGGAGACGGAAGCGAATCCATAGTGGTGTGTTGATATGGTGAATATGTGGACTCATGTGCGCCACCTCAAAAGAGTTACTTGCAGTCGTAGTTCAGGATAGCCACCGAGTCAAAGCCGGCTTGCTGCAGTCAAACTCCACCACCCACTTTGTTGATAATGATGCATTGTCGGGGCGGCTGATCGTACCCACGGACACCTATGGGGCCCGGCGGAGCGGGTCCCTTTGTGGTTCGGAGGGGGGCGGAGGTCGCACGAAGAGCGGATCGAGGCGATGCACACGGGCGGTTTACCCAACTTCGGAGCTCTCCGGAGAGATAAAACTCCTACTGCTGCCTGTTTGATCTATTGTGTTTTTGCTAGGGAGCAATGCCTGCTACAAAACCTTGCGTGAGTGTATCTAGTCTATGGCCAGTCGAATGAACTGAACCTTGCGAAAGACGCGAATCGAACTCTGGCCAATCATGAACCCCTCTACGTTGCACTCGGGCCTCCTTTTATATGCTCAAGGGGTCTCCATTGGTGGCAACGTAGGGCGGGGTACAAACGTAAAACAGGGGTTGGTACACCTACTTGAACAAAGGTATGCGGTGTGAAAATACCTAACTCTGACGGCAAGGGACAAAAGCAATAAATGCCTGTCGTTGTCGCCCAAACAGTGTAACAGAGACCGTCAGGTGCGCCTCCGCTCGCCACGATGGCGAGCCTGCCAGCGCCGCTCATCGCTGCTCTCCGCTGGCTGCACAGCTGCTCGACACGCGCCCATGGGACGGTCCCGTGGCGACACGTCATTGGGTGAGCTGGAGCGGAGACGGAGAGGAGCTGCATGTCGCGTAAGCGCCTTGTCACGGCCGGATCCTTGTCGCGCCGGGACTTGTCGCGCTCGGGCCTTCCGGCAAGCTCCTCTTGCCGGGCCTTGTCTTCTGCGTGCACAGGTGGCCTTCTCGACAAGCTCCTCTTGTCGGGGCCTTGTCTTCTCAATCTAATACTTTGTTCTTCAATGGCTCCAAGGAGCCACGGAGGAAGATTGGCGGTGATTTAGGCAAACCTTGCAGCTGGTGCTGCAATCGTCCGTGCACGAGTACGGGATACTAGGGTACCCCTACTCTAGTACACCGACAGAGCCCCGGCTGGGCGTACACGGTGCCGGCGCTTGTCGGGCCAGGCCCGTAATCTGCAGACGGACACGCGCCCTCGACCACGCCGCAACCCGCCCCGGACCCACCACGATCCCCACTAACGGCACGCACTGGACGTGGCGTCGTGTGAGAGATCGTGGGCGCGGTCGTGGGGGGTTCTTTATTAATATAAGCGGAACGTCCGCTCCCCTCCTCCCCTTTATAAGCGGAGGAAACAGAGGCGGGCCGACCACTCCCGCCATTGCCGTCTTGTCAAGAAACCACCGCCGCTCCCCTCGTCTTCTCCGGTGCGAAGAGAGCAACAGCCCGCCCCCTTTCGCCACAGGCACACTTACCGCCGTCGACCCCCTCCACCCCCCCTCGCAATGGCCCCGAAGGCCGATAAGGAGAAGGGCGTCAAGTCGGCCGAGGCGCAGCGGCTCGCGGCGATGCGCAAGGAGCGAGCCGTCTTCCCCTCGCAGCTCGGCGCACGGGAGCTGTGGGACGTCTATTATCTTTTCTGGGCGACGGAGACTCGGGCGCATCTGCGCCAGGGTGCTCCCGCCTCCGGCTGATCCGCCCCAACAGGTACCCTTTCTTCGCCCTTTTCTTCTTTTGCGGTCTTTGCCCGCCAGATTCTGAAGTTCTTTTGCGACATAATGAACACCTTCAGCCTCCACCTCCTTGATTTCACCCCCAACGCCATCTTGACCATGGCTGCTGCACATTTGTGCGAAAACTTTGTCGGGTCCACCAACGTGGCACTCTTCCGCCATTTCTTTGTCCCCAGCGTCGAGAGGAGAGCCCCTTGCCGGAGGGATAGCACAGGTCTCTAGGATCGGCAAGAAAGAGGCCTACCTAGAGGGGAGTTCCGGAACAAGTGGGAGGAGTGGAGAGCCAACTGGTGCTGGTCGTGAGGAGGACCCACAGCCCTTCACCGCCGTGCGCCAAACCCCAATTGCGCGCGGCAAGGATTGGAGTAACTTGGCGCCGGAGGATGCGAGGCTGAAGATAGCCGTGACCCGGATTCTGCGCCTCAGGCTTGCCGGATTAACTATTGGCGCAGTTGGCGCAGACTTCATTCGCCGCCGCATCGCTCCCTTGCAGGAAAGGAGGAGGCCTGCTTGGGAGTTCCAGAACGCGGCGGACATCATGAGGCTACGCCGGGCCTGAATTGGAACTTCACCGTCATGGAGCTGGATTCGTGCTGCTCGAGCTGTTCAAGAACAACCCGAACACCCAGTGGTTCATGTTGCCGCGAGGGTCGTCCCCACTGCAACTACTCGGCGCCGACCGTATCCGCGCCATGATGCCACTGTGACTCCCACGGGATCGCCCCGACCGCGGCAGAGCCCGACGAGGTCGTGCAGCAATTCTTCGACAACTTGCAAGAGGTGCCGATCCGCTCCGACGAGCAGAAGCGGCTCCCCCGAGACACCCCCGCGCCGGAGATGGCATGGATCGCCACCAGAGCAGAGGAGGCGACAGCGGCCGCGGCCGCTGGAGCCTTCGAGTTCACCGTGGAGGAGGCGGACGCGCGAAGGCGGCAAGCGCCGCTGGCGAGGAGGTCGCCCGGCGAAGACGAAGCTTGTCGAGCTCGAGGCCGGGACGAGTGGACCCGCCGAGGCGCTCCTTCCCGCCGCCAAGCGACTTGCCACCAGCGGAGCCCCGGCTCCGCCGAGGAGGCGTCTCCGCAGGCTGGGGACGAAGTCGGGCGACAGTCGGCCCACACTGCAGCGCCGCTCGGCCGACGCGCTCCACCCGCTGCAAGCGAGGTTGCCGCTGGAGTGCCCCAAACTGCAGCGACAACCGGGCGGAATCTTCTCGGGCCGACGCCCGCCTCCAAGCGGCCAAGAGAGCCCACTCCCCGCCTCATCGCGCCGGAGGCGGGCCGGAGTTTGACTTCTCCGCGCTCAGCTCCGAGGAGGAAGGCGAAGAGTAAGCTTCTCGAGATTGTGCTTGTACGTCTTCAATTTTTATTGCTTCATCTTGAATCTGATTTGCCTCGTTCTGGACTCTTTCCTTTTCAGGACGCTGGCCCAGAGAGCGACGAAGAGGGCCAAGATCCCGGCCGGTCGTTGTCGAGGACGATTCTCCGTGGCGGCAGGGGACGCGTCGAGGCCGCTTTGCCGGACCGGCAACCCTTCCCAGAGCAGCCCCCAGACAGCCCCCTGGTGAGTGTGCAGCTTTCTTCTTCTTTGTTAGGCGTGCGGGGTGCCCCTTCTTTGTTGATACCTCACCGTGTGCTTGTGCAGGAGCAGGCAGTCTCATCAGAGGGCTCGAAGCCGCCTCCGAGATCCTGCCCCTGCCACTACGCCGAGGGAGGACTCCTGGTAAGGAGCTCCCTCCGACAAGGGAGGCCACCCCGGCAAGGGAGGCCACTCCGGCAAGGGAGGCTACCCCGGCAAGGGACGGCGCCCGCGACCCTCCAGTTGTCGAGGCCATGGCTGCGGATCCCGTTGCAGGTAACTCCCTCACGCGGAAATCTCCCTTGGGCTTGCTTTCTTTTGTTTCTCTTTTTTGGATATCTGCTTGTTGCCCTTCTTCGTCAGCGGAGACCCGATGGAGGTCGAGGCGGCTGGCGAGGAGGACACGCTGGCAACACCGACGAGGCCGCCGTCGAGGAAGAAGAGGTCATCGTCATGGAAGAAGAGGTTGCCGCCGACGAGCTCTGTTGGCGTAGGAGGCCACCGAGGCTGCCGACGCAGAGGGCCGGGCGAGGGGCCGGACGGTCGTATCGACGGCCCCGAGGCCGCAGGAGCAGCGAAGCGCCATAACCGACAAACCGACTCCCTCACGCTGTCAAGGGCGCCAGCTCGAGGAGCCCCAGCCCGGTGCCTACCTGAAGGTCGGCGAAGGCGTCTTCATTAAGCTCCCCTGGGCGCCGAGCTCCAGGGCGCCAGTCGAGGGCGAGACCTTCGACGGCGAGCTACTCGCGTCCGCTGGGTTGACGCTGGTGGACGCGCCAAGCAGCAGCTGGCGAAGTCCGAGGAGGAGCAATGCTGAAGAAGCTGTTGGCCCTCTATCGCTCCCGTCGAGGCCAAGTTGAGACCCGGAAGTCCTTGTCGCGAGGGCGGAGCGGACATAGAGAAGCGCCACGAGGAGCTCCGGGCGCCAACAAAAGCGCCCGCGACGTGGCGACGCGGGCGCAGCTTCGCAGAAGAGCGCACGGCCTTCATCCTTGAGAAGGCCGCAATGATGAGGAGCAGCGGTGGCTGCCGAGAAGCTCGCCGCAGAAAGCGAGTTAGGCGCAGCGAAAGGTCAACAGACAGCCACGAGGAGGACCTTGCAGCTGCGTGAGGAGTCGCTTGGCAGCGGTGCGCTTCAGAGGCGGCGACGCTGCCGCGCCGCCGAGGCCGCCAAGGAAGAGCTGAAGGCGGTGGCATAGCCGAGGCCACCCTCACGAAGAGCGGCGAAGAGCTTGTCGTGCTCAAGCGTGAGCGCGAGAAGGGCGCCTACATGCTGGGCGAGCTGCAGGCCCGTCTCGCTGATAGGGCCAAGGAGCTCGACGCCGCCAAGGACTCCAAGGCAGATCTGGATTTGAAACTGACCACTCTGACGCAGACGTTGGATGGTGCCAGAGAGCGGGAGGCGGGCTTGTTAGAGGCGATCACGGCCAAGGAGGAGCTGCTGGCGAATGCCATCTCCGTCGTAACACTCGAGGGAGAGCGTGGACCACTGGACCGTAGGACTTGTGGACACCGCCGCGGACATCCACAACGAGATGATGAAGCTGGAGATGGGGGACCTCGCGTACTCCTCCGACGAGCATCTCCAACCCAGCGTCAAGCTCAGCCCTATTCTTCAAAGGCGTGGTGGACGGGTCTCCGGCGACTCGGGAAGAGGTCCCGAAGTAGCTGGCCGAGGAATCACGCCAGATTTGCGCTGGGGACCTCGAGAAGGTGTTGATGAAGGTGGCCTTCCAACCCGGGCCTCAACCTTAATGGCGTCCTCGGATCCTTGCGGCGAAGCCAATGTGGAGGAGCTCAAATCCTTATCGCACCCATTGTGGACAAGGTGAACAAGATTAAGAGGATTGAGGGCGACCGTGTGGACTAGGCCGCCAACCTTATCTTTCCCTTGTCGCTGCTGATCATGTTTAGAAAACTTTGTTAGATCAGCGACAAGTTATTTTGTAATATACTCTATCTTAGGTGAATCGATCGATGCATTGTTATTTCCTCTACTTGATTTCTTCCTTTGTACGTTTCTGCCCTGCGCATTTAGGGAAACTTGCCGGTGCAGGCACCCTTGCATGGCGCTTGAGTGCGGAACTTCAGCAACTCAAGGGTCGCTACCGACAAGCAACCTTGTCGCGGACTAGCCGCAGCTCACTTAAGTTGTTGAGCGGACTCGAAACAAAGTAAGGGCGCGACCAGTCACGGTTTGGTTCCTCTGTGCACAGGTTTTCCATACAAAGTACTATCGTTCGAGGAAGATAACGAAAATTTAAAAATTGATTGCTCAAACTTTGGCAACTTAGCTTTTCTGTTTCTTGCTTCCCGATGAGGCGAAACTTCCTCGAGCGGTGCCTGGTCCATAGTATTATCTCCTCCCCCCCTGGTTAACTTGTGCGCGAGGGAGCCTCCCTTTCTTTGCGACAAGAGAAAGAAGAGGAAATAACGTTATAGAGCCCAGTGGCTCGATTCTGCTTACCGGGTGTGGTTGCTGCACAAAGTGTTAGCCAAAACATGCAATAACTTGATGAAAGCATGAACTTGACGGGTTGTGCGCAACACATGGGCTTTACTGATGCACGGGGTCTGCGCCCGGCTTTGTATGAAGGATTACATGCAACAGCGGCAAGACTTGTACAAAAGGTGGTTGCCGGAACGGGTTCCGACAACCGCGCCTTATGGGTAAAACTTACGAAGATGCTCAATGTTCCACGAGTTGCTCACCGGAATGCCATCTTCGGTCTCAAGGCGGATAGCGCCAGGCCTAGTGACTCGTTTCACCCGATAAGGGCCTTCCCACTTCGGCGTCAACTTGTTTGAATTCTTGGCGGATTGAACGCGCCGAAGAACAAGGTCGCCTTCCTCGAGACTTCTGGCATTAACCCTGCGACCATGGTAGCGACGCAGGGCCTGCTGGTAGCGAGCGGCTCGCACGACAGCCTGAAGACGATCCTCCTCAAGGAGCAGCGCGTCATCTTGTCGCAGCTGCTCTTGCTCGAGCTCATCATAAGCGAGCACTCGAGGCGATCGTATCACGAAGTTCCGTGGGGAGAACTGCCTCTGCTCCATAGACTAGAGCAAAGGGTGCTCGCCGATGGCTCGATTTGGCGTCGTTACGATCGACCAAAGAACCACCGGCAGCTCCTCGATCCAGCTTTCTTCCGCACTTGTGCAGCCTGTCGGAAGTTCTGGTCTTGAGTCCGCAAGCACTTCAGCGTTCGCTTCTTTCGCTTGACCGTTGCTTCTCGGGTGAGCAATGCGAAGCGGCACCTTGGCGCCACGGTCTTGGACGTACTGCATGACGGTGCGACTCGTGAATTGTGTGCCATTGTCGGTGATGATCCGGTTAGGGATTCCGAAACGGCAAACAATCGACCTGAAGAACTTGATCTTGTTGTCTTTGTCACCTTCCTCATCGCTTCCACTTCCGCCACTTTGTGAACTTGTCGATGGCGACGCATAAGTACTCAAAGCCCCGACAACTTCGGGAAGGGGCCGAGGATGTCGAGCCCCTGCACCGAAAATGGCCAGGATAAAGGGATCGTCTGGAGAGCTTGAGTGGCAGGTGTATCTGCTTGGAATGGAACTGCACGCTTCACACTTGGTTACTTGTGCAGTTGCATCCTGGAGGGCTGTCGGCCGAAGAAACCTTGCCGGAAAGTTTTGCTTGCGGCAAGTGCTCTTCTTGCGCCAATGTGGTGACCACATATGCCTCCATGTATCTCCGCCAACAGCTTCTGTCCATCTTCCCTGGGAATACACTTCAATTTCACACCGTTGAGTCTTCTTCTGTACAGTATGCTGTCGACAAACTGGTACATACTTGACTGTCGGGCTTATCTTTCCGCTTCTTCCCGCTCTTCGGGAAGTTCTCATGTCTGAAGGAATTGGACAATCCGCTGCGCCCATGCTGGAGCTTGTGGCTCGACAACAAGGACTAAAGGCTCATCTGCTGCTGCGGGAACATCAGCTTCTACGGCAAGAGCCGGTGGCTCTGCCGGAGCTAGATGCTCCCCGACAAGCTTGCCGGAGCAAGACTTGTCGGAGCGTTTGCTTCAACGAAACAAACCACAGGGTGCTGCCGGAGCAGCATCGCCTCCTCAACCGTTGGTGTTGATCTTGGGGACCTTTGCAACGACGGCTTCGGGAAGCTCTGTCGGAAAGTAGTCACCAGAGGCCAACTTCCTCTTCTTGCTTTGTCCGACCGATGGTGTTACGGTTGGCTGAGTAGGCTTGAGCACGAAAGTCCCTGGTTCCACAGGTAGCTTGTCACGCCCAATATGCGACCCTATCCAAAAGGAACTCGACGGTCCCACCAAGGATAGACCCGCATATTGGAACGCTTTTGCAAGGTGGATATCATTACATCAACATTACATAATACATAGGGATACATACAAAAGGCACAAATGCCACAAGAATACATCAACATCATACAAGGTCAACATCCGACTACGGATGAAACATAAACAGAAACTCAAACAATATCCACCACCTAGCCCGGGCTGCCGACACAAACCTATCCCCACGATCGAAGAAGAAGCGAAGTAGAACTCCAATACAAGTAAACATCGCTCTCGCGTCATGATCATCGCAAACCTGTACCTGCAATCGGTGGTGTAGTAATCAGGAGCCACGAGGACTCAAAGCAATCCCATTACCATGGGTATCAAGACTAGCAAAGCTTAATGGGAAAGGAAGGGATAAAGTGGTGAGGTTGCAGCAGCGACTAAGCATGATATGGTGGCTAACCAACGCAAATGAGAGCGAGAAGAGAAACAAAGGAACGGTCGTCAACTAGTAATGATCAAGAAGTGATCCTGAACTCCTACTTACGTCAGACATAACCCAGAAACCGTGTTCTCCTCTCGATCAACCTCGAAAAGAGATACTCACTATTACGCACCGGTTGGTGTATTTTAGAAGAGTTTACTTTGAGTTTACTACAACCGGATATTAACAAATTCCCATCTGCCACATAACCGCAGGCACGGCTCTCGAAAGTTTATACCTCGTAGGGGTGTCCCAACTTAGCCCATGATAAGCTCTCGCGATCAACGAAGGATATTCCTTCTCCCCGGGAAGACCCGATCAGTCTTGGAATCCCGGCTACAAGACATTTCGACAGCAATAAAACAAGTCCAGCAAAACCGCCCGGATGTGCCGACAAATCCTGATAGGAGTCGCACGTACCTCGTTCTCAGGGCACACCGGATAAGTCAAGCTACGAGTAAAACCAATCCTCGAGTTTCCCCGTGGTGGCCCATGATTGCTCGGTTCGGACCAACACTCGAAGGAGCACCGCCCGGGGCTAAAATAAAGATGACCCTTGGGCTCGGAAACCCAAGGGAAAAGGGGCATAGGTGAGGCAAATGGTAAAACCAATGTTGGGCCTTCTTTGGAGGAGTCTTATTCAAAGCGAACTGTCAAGGGGGTCCCATAAATCACCCGACCGCGTTAGGGACGCAAAATCCGGGAACATAATACCGATATGACGGAAACTAGGGCGGCAAGAGTGGAACAAAACACCAGGCATAAGGCCGAGCCTTCCACCCTTTACCAAGTATATAGATGCATTAATTAAATAAGATATATTGTGATATCCCAACAAGTAAACATGTTCCAACAAGGAACAACATCTCCATGTTCCAACAAGGAACAAACTTCATCTTCACCTGCAACTAACAACGCTATAAGAGGGGCTGAGCAAAGCGGTAACATAGCCAAACAACGGTTTGCTAGGAAGGGTGCAAAAGGTTAGAGGCTGACATGGCAATTTGGGAGGCTTGAGGAACTAGTGATAGGTAGCGCAACATAGCGAAAGAGCGAAGCAACTAGCATAGCAATGATAGTAGTGAGATCCAGGGTAGCGGTCATCTTGCCTGAAATCCCGCAAGGAAGAAGAACGAATCCATGAAGAAGACGAACGGATGAAGCCGAACCAAGCGTAGACGAACGAATCCTCACGATCGCAACGAAAACGGGAACTAACAAGAAGAAGCACACAACATAGTAAACACACCACACATGAACAAGACATGATGCATGCCAAACATGAAGCATGACAAATCTAGATGGGCTACTCATGGCAAGAGATGATGCAAACAAGAACAACACCTCAAAGCAAATTTAAATGAGGCCGGAAACAACATATAACAATTCCGGTAAGTCCTCATATGCAAATTTCGAAATTGGTCCAGATCTGAATAAACCTTATGTTCAAGTTGTTAAACAGCAAGTTAATATGCACCACGATGATCTACACGAAATTCTAGTCAAGTTACATATAAAGTTCATTTAATTCGGAGCTACGGTCTAGAAGATATGAGCAAAACAAGATAAGCATGGCATTGATGCAAAATGCATACAAACATCAAGCAAACACCTCAAAACATGGGTGCAACATGATAATATGAAACTACATGCAAAAACAAGCAAGTTTCATATAGAGCACACTCAAAACGGAGCAACGGTTCAACACATACACTCTATACAAGTGATAACAACAATCTGTCCAAAACAGCAAGTAGGCATATTGCAAGCATCAAAACAACATGCTACAGGACCTCAACATAAAAACAAAAGGCATGGGCATGATGTACAGGTAAAGCATGACAAAACATGAACACTGAACTATCTCCAGAAATCACAAGAACATGCTCAAAATGACATGGCAAGATTGCAAATAATAACAGTTTCAGACTTTAGCAGAAATAACATCAGGTTGCAATGTTTAGAGCTATCAAACAACATGTTACAGGAACTTATCATGGCAAACAAAGGCATGGCATGCATCTACTCAAATCATATGACAAAAGTCCCTTACTGGCCATAAGCCAAAAAGGATCAGAAAATATGATGGCACCCATGTAAACATGGCAAGTTATATTACAGATTCATACATGGCAGGAACAACAATAAGTCGGCATGTTGGTGAGCTTGAACCACTCACCACAGAGCAATACATGGCATGTCAAGGCAACTCACAGTAAGAAGACATGGCATAGAAGCTATACATGGCAAGAACAACAACATAGCATGCAAGGATCAACCACAACAACCTTGGCAAAATTGAATATGTAAACAATCTGCCAGGAACATTTTATAGCAAACGTAGAGCTCGATAGACTCAAGCTATGGCACTCCATAATTGCAAACAAGGGCATGGATGGATAGGGCAAGACATGTTTATCAAAACATCCTTACTGAAGTATCTCAAAATATGCATGGAACTGTCTGTAGCTTTAAGTTAACATGGCATAAAAATATAACAGAATCTGCCAGGAAAACAGCAACAGCAAGTACCCTACTTAACAAGGTTGACGCACTCACTACACAACTCACAAAAATACATGGAAAGCACCCCTGGAAAGAAGGCATGACATATTACAAAACACATGTAGGACTCAAGTCCATAGGATGCACACATCAATCATGGCAAAAATGACAAAAGTGCATGTTCTGATAAGAAACTGAAACTAACATCACATAGCCCTCTTCTAACAGCATTTCGGGCATCAAGGTGTGCTCAAATGAAAATGATGCAATGAGATGAAATGATCTACTCTTCGAGGCGAACAATTTGACATATCATACGCACAAAACGGACCTACGGATGCAGAGTTATGACATGATGAAAATGCAACAAAATATCACATATGAAATGACGACGAAAATTCGGGGGGGGGGGGGAAGAAGTCAACCGAGGCACGTGTAACGAGGATGGCCGGGAAGGGGCGGGACGGGCGCTGCAGTGGATCCGGGCAGGAGGCTCCAGACGGGCTCATGAAGGGCGGAGGAGAGAGAGGACCCCGGGATGACGTGGCGGCCCCTGGTTGGGCGAGGGGCTGACAGCGGGCGTGTCCGGCCAGCAACCTGGCAGCGTCCGGCCATGGAGGAAGAAGAAGGCTAGGGTTAGGGTAGAATTGATCCACGAATTTCGGGAGAGGCACATATTTATAGGTAGAGGGAGCTAGGAGGCTCCAAATGAGGTGCGGTTTTCGGCCACGTGATCGTGATCGAACGACCGAGAGCATGGAGGGGAGTTTGGTGGGTTTTGGGCCACTTTGGAAGGGGTGTTGGGCTGCAACAAAAGAGGCTTTTGCGGTTACCCGGTTAACCGTTGGAGTACCAAACGACCTCCAAATGGCAGACAGGCGGTCTACCGGTGGTATACCAAGGCCGCTTGGCAAGACTCGGTCCATTCCGAGAACGTTTAACACCCGCACACGAAAAGAGGCAAAAAGGCGGCAGGAGACATAGGAGTGCCGGATTGCAAAACGGACAACGGGGAAAATGCTCGGATGCATGAGACGAACACGTATGCAAAATGAAATGCACATGATGACATGATAAAATGCAGATGATGACATGGAAAAATGCAACACGCAAGCAAATGATATGGCAACGACGGTGAATAACTGGAAGACACCTGGCGCATCGAATCCGGGGCGTTACATAGCTTAAGCGCAGCGCACTTTGACAGGGCGTCAACAATATCATTCTGAGCTCTTGGAAGATGTTCCATTTGCAGGCCGTCAAAGTGCTCTTCTAGCTTCCTCACTTCGTCAACGTAGGCTTCCATCAACGGACTCTGGTAATCTTTGTTGACTTGGCGGATGACGAGTTGCGAGTCACCCCTGACAATAAGCTTCTTGATCCCAAGGTCCACGGCGATCTTGAGACCGGCAAGCAAACCTTCATACTCAACAGTATTGTTTGTCGCTTGCTCCTTGGGAAAGTGCATCTGGACGACGTACTTGAGGTGCTCTCCGGTGGGTGCAATAAGCAGCACGACGGCACCGGCGCCTTACAGCGAGAAGGCACCATCAAAGTACATCAGCCACTCTTTGCTTGCTTCTTTGACGGGAATGCTCGTCTCCGGAATCTCTTCATCTGGCGTCGGAGTCCATTCTGCTATGAACTCTGCCAAGGCTCTGCTTTGGATAGTTGATGTGCTTTCAAACTTAAGACCAAAGCTTGATAGCTCCAGTGCCCACTCGACAATCCTGCCTGTCGCTTCTGGATTCTGCAGTATCCGCTTCAGGGGAAAGCGAGTGAAAACTGTGATATCATGTGCTTGGAAGTAATGGAAAGCTTTCTCGAGGCCATGAGGAGGCCGAAAAGCAGTTTTTGCACACCAGAGTACCTTGACCTAGCCCCTGCAGGAGGGAACTGACAAAGTAAACTGGGCGCTGCACCATCCTTTTCTGCATCTGCTCATGCGTCTTCGCGGACTCGTCTTTGTCGGGACCAGAGCTTGTCGGCGAAGCCCCCTGCTTGTCGCAGGATGTGCTTGCCGCGGTTGCTGGCTCGTCATCTGCCTCCCTCTCCGCCACTAACGCAGCGCTAACCACTTGATTGGTTGCCGCTATATATAGCAGCAACTTCTCTTGTGGCCTAGGTGCGACAAGTGTTGGAGTAGAGGATGTATCTCTTTAAGTCTCTGCAGCGCAGCCTCCGCTTCGAGTCCATTTTACTGGACCCGCCTTTTCAAAATCTTGAAAAATGGCGAGGCGCCAAGCAGACCTAGAAATAAACCTGCCGAGAGCAGCCACGCATAGCCGCGTAGTCTTCGTACATCCTTGACGCGCTTTGGTGCTTCAATCTGCTCAATGGCCTTGATCTTGTCGGGATTTGCCTCAATCCTCGCCGAGACCACGAAGAACCGAGAAGCTTGCGGAAGGGACTCCTAACACGCACTTCTCGGGGTTGAGCTTGAGGTTTATCTTGCGCAGATTTGCAAAGGTCTCGTCCAGATCTTGAACCAAAGTTGCTTTGTCCCTGCTCTTGACCACTATGTCATCCATGTAGGCTTCTACATTTCTGTGCATTTGCGGCTCGAAAGCGTCATGGACTACCCTTGCAAATGTTGAACCAGCATTCTTCAAACCGAAAGGCATCCGTATGAAATAGTATGTGCCACATGGTGTGATGAATGCGGTCTTCTCCTCATCTTCTTCAGCCATGAAGATCTGATGGTATCTGAGTAGGCATCAAGAAACGAGAGCAAATCACATCCGCCGTGGAGTCAACAATCTGGTCAATGCGCGGCAAGGGAAATGGATCTTTGGGACAAGCTTTATTAACATCCGTGAAGTCAATACAAAGCCTCCATTTCCCGTTTGCTTTGCGCACGACTACAGGATTGGCAAACCACGTAGGATGGTGTACTCCTCTGACAAGGCCTGCTGCTTCCAGTTTCTTGATCTCTTCAGCTATGAATTCTTCGCGCTCCACTGCTTGCTTCCTGACTCTTTGCTTGACGGACCGCGCATGAGGACAAACGGCCAGGCGGTGCTCAATCACTTTCCTGGAAACACCGGGGATATCAGACGGTTGCCATGCAAACACGTCGACATTCGCCCGCAGGAAAACGACGAGCGCGCCTTCCTATTTGGGGTCGAGAGAGGCACCGATGGTGAAGGTACCACCAGCGCCGTCCTCCTTGGCGGGCACCTTCTTGGTCTTCGGCGGAGCCACCATCTTCTTGCACTTGTCGGTGGAGCTCGATGGTGCGTCCTCGACGGTAGCGCAGCACTCCGAAGAGGTGTGCTTGCCGGAGTGAGCATCAGAGCCCTTGCCGGACTTGGACTTGGTCTTCTTCCCCCCGGGAGCTTCAGCGGCAAGTGTCTGGCAATCTGGCGGCTGCTGCGTCCCGGAAGATCTCGTCGGCACAGATAAGGGCATCCTTCTTGTCGCCATGGACAGAGATGACGCTTATCGGGCCTGGCATCTTGAGAAGGTTGTAGGCGTAGTGAGAGGCCGCCATGAACTTGGCGAGTGCCGGACGGCCAAGTATCCCAATGTAAGGCAATGGGAAATCGGCAACGCTAAATGTAACCCTCTCGATCCTGAAGTTTAGCTCGCTGCCAAACGTGATCGGTAACGTAATCTTCCCTTGACTTGCTCCTTCCCGGATTGATTCCTTGGAAGGTTCCGGTCTCTTCGAGCTCGCTGTCAGGGATTTGAAGCTTCTGGAGCACCGCAGAGGAGATCAGATTCATGCCGGCCTCGCCGTCAACTAACATTTTTGTGACCTTGAGGTTGCGGATGGTTGGAGAGACCAACATCGGCAAGCACCCGACCGCAGTTATGCGATCAGGGTGGTCCTCAATATCAAAAATGATAGGCGTCTTTGGACCACTTCGTGAGGCTGCGTGACTCTATGGATGGTTCCGCTGCATTGACCTCCCGCATCCATTGCTTGAGTTGGCGGTGGGAGGTATGCAGGAAGCACCTCCACAACGCAGAGAACCTCTGTGGCTTTCAAACTCCTGCTCATCGGCGTCGTCGTCCTCCATATCTTAAATGCGTCATCATCATCTTCATCCTTGTCGCGGCCGCGGGGAGGTCGATCTCCTTGTCGCTGCTTGACTTTGCTGCGGCGTCCTCCCCGGCCGGGACGTTTCTTGCTTGCTCCCCCAGCACCTTCTTGGGCCTTCTCCTTGTCGCGCCGCTCGTACTCAGCTCTCTGCTGTTCGACAAGCTGCTCGACTTTCTTGCAGCTCTGGAGATCGTGACCCTTGGTGCGGTGTATCTTGCAATCCGGCTGGCCAGCGCTGTCCTGCTTGTTGGCGGCCGCCACCGACTGGTGGTTGGCGTCAGCGGCAACCTCCTTGCCGGAGCCAACAGCCTTGGCGTTCTTGTCGCCGCCTCCGTTGCGGACTGCTCGACAGCTAGCACTTCTCGCTTTTCTTCTTCCTGTTGCCTCACCGCCGCTCTTCTTCGCCGGGCGGTGTCATCAACTGTCGAGATCCTGCTTCGCATCCTCTCCTGAGTCTCCTCCCTTCCTCGGTAGCGTGCACACTTGTCGGCCAAGGCGTACAGCTCATCGGCGTCCTTGACTTTGCTCATCGCCAACACCTCCCGCATCCAGCGCTTCCGCACATGCTCATGAAATGCGCTGATCACCGCGGCCGGGGGGACGACTGGGATGTTGTAGTGCACACGGCTGAATCTCTGAATGAACTTGCGCAGGACTCTCCTTCCTTCTCGGGCGAGCAAGTGAAGGTCACTCTCTTGGCCATGAGGTTTGTGGCCACTGTGAAGGCGCCAACAAACCGATGGCACGGGTCTGCCCAAGAGGATATGGAGCTGTCGTGCAAGTGCATGAGCCAAGATCGGCGTTGGGCTTGAGCACGGCGGGAAGTAGTTGGCGAGGATCTTGTCGTCCCGTCCCCGCAGCCTGCACCGCGATGGTGTAGATGCTAAGGAACTCCGATGGATGCGCCCCTGCCGTCGTACTTCTCCGCACGTCTGGTTTGAAGTTTTTCTGGCTGGGCCATCGACTTGCCGCAGCTCACGAGTGAACACAGGCAACCTACCGCGTGCGGCAAGTCGCCGCCCCCTCCGGCGCGTGCATGTCAACAGTAGGCCCAGCGCGCTTGTCGGATTGACGTCGCGCTTCTCTTCGGTGCTCGATGCGAGTTCGAGCGTCCTCTTGCTGCCGCTCATGAAGAACTTGGCGCTGATCGCGGCGGGTTCGCGGATCCGACGACGCGGTGGAGTCGCTGTCGAGGTGGATCCGGTGAGTCAGCGATCTTGGTCTTCTTGGCGGAGAATGCACGATGGTTGCACCTCCGACAGTGTCGTCGCCACCGGCTCGTGCCTTGTTGCCTCGCCGCGGCAACGATGGCGTTGGTTGTCGCGGAGCGTCGTCGTTGGCAAAGCCGATGAGGCTCTGGATAGTGGCCCTCCACTCGTCGACCTTGTCGGCCGTTGGAGGGTAGTCGAGGAGCAGTTGAGCTCTCGCCAGAGCTTCTGGAGTAGTAGGTGGCATTGGAGAAGCGGTGCGAGGCGGGGCGGCGCTCGGACTTCTAACCTTGTTAGAAGGAAGCGCCCGTCCGGCGGCCGTATCTCACTCGTGCCAACATGTTGGCGCGTATGCTGGTCTTGAGGGTCTCGATTCAGCGAGCGTATGGCGTTATGAACGCCATGACGTTGTTGGTCCCGCGTCTCCTGAGATGGGCGCGGGGGATGCGCGGACGCCGAGGTTTGCGGTGCCTTGTCCTTGGACTTGGCAACGTCGCGAGCACCTTCGTCGACGCCCGTTCCTCCGCCAGCGTCTGCACCGCCACCCGTTTGCTGCGGTGAGGGTGGGTACGACGCGGACGGTTTCTACCGCCGCCAAGCCTTCTTCTTCGGTGGCATGTTGAGGAAGATGTTGATGACGCTGCCAGCGTGAACGCCGGAATCGGGTTCACACGGCCTCGACGCCTACCGGGCGCCCGTAGATGTCAGGCGGCCGATCGCACTCCACGGACACCTATGGGGCCCGGCGGAGCGGGTCCCTTTGTGGTTCGGAGGGGGCGAGGTCGCACGAAGAGCGGATCGAGGCGATGCACACGGGCGGTTTACCCAGCTTCTGAGCTCTCCGGAGAGATAAAACTAATTCTGCTGCCTGTTTGATCTATTGTGTTCGTGCTAGGGAGCAATGCCTTCTACAAAACCTAGCGTGATTGTATCTAGTCTATGGCCGGTCGAATGAACTGAACCTTGCGAAGACGCGAATCGAACTCTGGCCACCCGCGGAACCCCCTCTACGTTGCACTCGGGCCTCCTTTTATATGCTCATGGGGTCTCCGACAGGTGGCAACGTAGGCGGGGGGTACAAACGAAAAAACAGGGGTTGGTACACCTACTTGAACAGGTATGCAGTGTGAAAATACCTAACTCGACGGCAAGGGACAAAAGCAATAAATGCCCGTCGTTGTCGCCCAAACAAAGGTAATGAGACCGTCAGTGCGCCTCCGCTTCGCCACTATGGCGAGCCTGCCAGCCGCTCATCGCCGCTGCTCTCGGCTGGCTGCACAGCTGCCGACACGCCGACGGGTCCCGTGGCGACACGTCGCTGGGTGAGCTGGAGCGGAGACGGAGAGGAGCTGCATGCTGCGGCAAGCGCCTTGTCGCGGCCGGATCCTTGTCGCGCCCGGGGACTTGTCGCGCTCCGGGCCTTCCCGGCAAGCTCCTCTTGCCGGGGCCTTGTCTTCTGCGTGCACAGGTGGCCTTTTCCCGACAAGCTCCTCTTGTCGGGCCTTGTCTTCTCAATCTAATACTTTGTTCTTGAATGGCTCCAAGGGATCCACGGAGGAGATTGGCGGTGACGAGGCAAACCTTGCCGCGAGGTGCTGCAACCGTCCGTGCACGAGTACGGGATACTAGGGTACCCCTACTCTAGTACACCGACATGCATGTGTAGATAGATCTGATGTAAGTCTTGCTGAGTACGTTTGTACTCACGTTTGCTTATTTTATGTTTTTGCAGAGAGACGTCAGTCTCGCTAGTAGTTCCGCTTGGACTTCGATGTTTAGCTTGTTACCTCAGCTACGATCTTGTGCCCTCGGCAGGATGTGGTAGATAGTCAGGCTTCTCGGCCTTTTTCATTTGTAGATGTCTGTACTCAGGCATGTTAAGCTTCCGCATGTGTTTTGACTTGTATGTTTCGAGTGTTGGGTCATGAGACCCATGTTTGTAATATCTCGCTCCTCGGAGCCTAATGAATAAATATTTGAGTCGTAGAGTTATGTTGTGATGCCATGTTGTATTTACACATATTGAGCATATTGTGTGTATGTTTGAAATGCTTGGTATGTGTGGGATCCGACAATCTAGTTGTTTATCCTTGGCAGCCTCTCATATGGGGAAATGTAGTCTAGTGCTTCCTGAGCGATAGTAGTCCGCTACAGCCAGTTCACCTGAGTCCTGCTAGCCCAAAGACTACCTGCTTTGCACACTTGATCGGCGGCATGTGTTTCACTTCGTTCTCTTATGCCCGTCCTTCGGGAAATGTCACGCGGTGATATCCGGAGTCCTGCCTAGCCCGCTTCTGACCCGGGTTACCGAAGTCCTGTTAGCCCAGCTACAGCCCGGATTCATACGTTGATGACCGACATGCTCGATGTGATTCATGTATGCCTGTCCCCATGGGTTAAGCGCCGCTTTGGGTTCACGACTAGCCATGTCGGCCCGGGTTCTCTGTCATATGGATGCTAGCGACACTATCATATACGTGAGCCAAAAGGCGCAAACGGTCCCGGGCCATGGTAAGGCGACACCCGTGGGAATACCGTGCGTGAGGCCGCAAAGTGATATGAGGTGTTACCGGCTAGATCGATGTGACTTGGAATCGGGGTCCTGACATTTTCTATATTCAGTTTTCAAACTTTTTTGTACTAGTTTATATTTCTTTGCCACAAGCTCTGGTTTATTCAGCGGGCCTATGGGGTGGGGTGAGGAGAGTTTGGAGAGGAGGGAGTAGCAGTCGTATTGGGCCCTTTTCTATCCCAAATGGCCCGTGCGCGCGACTATGCACTGCTGGCTGTGCGTGCGCTCTGAGTTTAGTCCCACCTCGCTAGCCGATGGGGCTCTCGACCAGTTTATAAGCCTTGTCGTGCCTTGTCTGTCGAACTCCTCTGTATACTGACCTGGGCGCTTATACACGGCGCTCGCTATCTGTTCCATGACCTGTGGACCCTTGACGGCTGGCCCGCACAGTCTCGATTACTATGGATTTGCCAACGGTTCCGCCGTGGGCTCAAGTCCAAGTGTATCCTCCTGTGCGTGGCTGGCCTGTCCTTGGGCGGTCATCATTTTTTTGTTTTTGTTTGAAACTAGTACCTCACTAGTCAATGTGGACTTGCTTCTGTTGTTTGTTCTTGTGAACTTTTGTCCTTGGTTGAATTGTAATCTATTTGATTGAGTCTTGGCCTTCTTTTTCAAGGCATTATGTGGTATCATCATAGTACTTACCGTATAAACTAAGTTGTACTGAGATTTCAGTTGTACTAGCACTATGATCATTTTAGTTTTTGTTGTTTGAAACTAGTACCTCACTGGTCAATGTGGATTGATGCTTCTGTTGTGGTTCTTGTGATTTTTCTCCTTGGTCGAACTGATAACTTTTTGATTTAGTTTTGGCCTTCTTTTCTCTAGGTTGTGGTTATTCTCAAGGCATTATTTGGTATCATCATAGTACTTGTCGTATAAACTAAGTTGTACTGAGATTTCAATTGTACTAGCACTGTTATTCTTATTAAATCCTTTGTTTTAGGGAATGCGAACTGACGCTTCCCGTTCCTTTTTATTTTTGTAGAATGGATGTACTGTGTGTTCAAGTGTACCGGCACTTTCACTCCTAGTATGCTAGTGACTATGAATTACGTACTGATAGTTCTTGGCTTTTCCTTTTGCAGTACTTAGTAATTTTCTAACGACTATAAGCATGATGCTGTTAGTACTGAATGTTGTCCTCGGCTCCAACTTAGTCTTTTTAGTGTTCTTTTGAAACTAAAAACTATTTTTACTGTGATAGTACTACCGTACAGGACTAAGCTATACTGAGCGTCCAAGGCTGCTATTTGTTGTTGTCCTTAGTCTGCCACTGTTTTTGTGAAAATATCCATGTGTGATTTGTTGCTCCATGACTAGTGCTGCATAGCAGCCACAAAGTTTCATTCACAACCTACTTCAACTTCAAATGATGGATAAACAAAATAAGAAGCTAGCAAACTTATTCAACGACATAAGCGAAGGATGTACTTGATGACATAAGCAAACTTGTTCAACCCTGAGACACATGACATAAGCAAGCTGGTTCAACCTAACTAAACCAAACTACAAATTCGAAACAACAAGATAAAGGACAAGCACAAGCGCAAGCAACACGAAGGCAGACTTTGATGTCGCTTCATCCCGCGTAGTGGCAGTGGTAGTAGGGGTCAGCCTCCTGCTCTTTTGAAATTTCCCAACCTATTATGACGTTGTCGATTATCCTCCATGACTTGTACATGGTGTATGCATCTATTCCTGCGTACTCGATGAGCTTGTCTGGCAGCGGGCCCCCACAGTTTGTGGTCTTCCTCATTGTCGATCTTCTTCATGCTTTTGTAGAATGGGTGGATGACGCTGGCTGCAACATCAGCCAAGGATTCATACTCTTTTCCGGTGCCTATAACTCTCCAGTTGCGCTGAATGTCGGTGAAGTTCTTGGGGTTGATCTCCAAACCAGACATCTTCAGCTTCTCTTTGTCACCTTCAATGCTGAAACTGGCAAATGTGTACAAATTCTGCTCCTGTAGGAACTCTTTGAGGCGCTTGGTCCTGCAAGGGGGAGACACATATTGAAGATTAGTGTTCTTTTTTGAAGGTTTAATTCTTCAGTTTTTTGGTTTACAAGTGATAATCCAAGAGGTAGATGCTTATATAGTACAAGTCACAGATGAATGTAGTTCAGAAACTAGTACACAAAGTTTTGAAATTAAATTCAAGTACCCCATGTTAGTTTTGTTTTTTGGTATCTTCAGTGCTTCACCAAATGCTTCACCAAGTTCAAGAACCTATAACCAGAGTAAATGATCTATGCGCTGCTTACTTCAAGTTTAGTTTTCTTTTTGTTGAATAAAAGACCTATACCAGTGCTTCACCAAGTTCTTACTTTATTTTTTGCTGCTGAAAATAACATCAGACCAGGTTAAGAAACTACTCTTGTACATCAAGTTTAGAAACATCTTTTAATACATCAACTCTATAAACTACACTAGTGCATCAAGATCAGAAACTATGCTAGTACATCAAGTTCAGAAATTAATCTGGTGAAGCAATTTCAGATGCTAATCTAGTGCATCAGTTTCAAAATATATTATAGTGCATCTAATTGAGAAACATGTACTTGTGCATCCACTTCACAAACTATAGTAGTTCATCTAGTTGGGAAACATGTTTAATGAATTTTTTAGGGAGTAGTACTAATACTCCCTCCATTTTTATATACAAGGCCACTATGGAATATACATTTTGCATCTATACAAGGCCACCAACAGTAATCGAGGCAAAATTAATGATATTTTCTCGTAATAACAACCTATTTAATACTTGCATACATGCAGTCATAATGACATTCAGCTACTTCCTCCACTCAGTTTCTTTGCATGCATGCGGAGTATTAATGATACCAGTAAACAAGAAGAAAAATTGACTTATAAAGCAGGCATTAAATTTTACATTAGTACTTGTAATCCGAGTTTGTGGCCTTGTATGCAAAAATGGAGGGAGTAGAATAGATGAATGAAGAGTAGTATGGATCACCATTTTGTGGCTGTTGCGATGTGGTACACCAAGTAGAGTTCCTCCACGCATAACTGCGGGATTGCTGCCATCTGGGGAGGTTCATATTTCCTGGTAAACTCCACATGACTCCGATGAAGCTAGGATACAAGCCGCTGCCTTTCATCCTGAGCCTGCTCATCATCTCGTCGGCCTTGTCTGGTTCGCTGGTGCAGACAATCTCTAGCGTCTCCTTGCCGGGGAGCTCAAACCCTGTGAGGGTTCGGGTGTACTCGCGCTTCTCGCTGGGAACGTGAACATCGTCGAGGTTGCTGTTCTGGTCGGACGTCTTGCCACAATGACGCTTGGAAGACGGTTCCTCCGCCATTGCCCTCCTCCGGTGAGTGTGGGCTCGGAAGAAAGATGTTTGTGGGTAGTTTGTAGTGGACATGGAAGCGGCAATGGTGGTTTTTGGAGATGTGGCAGGGATGGAGTCGATTTGGGGCTTTTTGAGGCCGTGGTTTGGGACGTGGGGGAGGCAGTTCTTCCTGGTCGTGGGGGTAGTGGTCGTGGGGTCGCCATTGTAGTCCGTTGTGGCAACCGCCAGTGGGTGGTGCGGGTGGTGGCCTAGAAGAACCAACCGTCCTAGCCAAGAGTTTTTTTTACTGTCGCACTAATCCATCTTGTCAAGCTGTACTTATCAGCTGCTTATCCCACTTGCACATCTCAGGGTCGGTGATGATGACATTTTGTACTGTTTAAGTGACGTATACTTTGTGATGTTTTCAGTGTGGAGGTTAAGTCTTATTTTTGCACTGAAGTGTTATGCACTAGTTGATCTGGAAAAAAAATGCAGTGCACTACGAGTTGTTGCTCAAAATTGGGACTTATTTTACTTTCATCAGTCCCAACCTAAGTTAGGCCTTTATAGTTTTTGTACTCTCTTTTAGTGTACTTATGTTTTAGTGTTGTGGGTACTGAATTGTAATTTCATACAGTGTAAGGTTTTGAAAATTGGTGTCACAGTGGTGTGTGTCACAACCCTAGTCTTTTTAATGCATTTGGGTTAAATTTGCATGTTCCATCATGTTTAAATTTTGTTTAAAGTTGAAATGGGGATTGATCAAACCCTAGCACCAGAAAGAATTCAATAGGTTCAAATAAAATCTTTTTCAAAGAACCCAAAATGCCCTTTGAAAATGTTCATGATTTTTGATAAGGTGAAAAATAGAAATGGAAATAGAGGAGAAAACTTTACCTGGACTTACCTGGCTGCCCAGCCCACCTGGCGGCCTAACTGTGCAGCCCAGCCCACCACTATAACTCCTATCGCCCTCCCCCTCACGCCAAAAGGACGCGAGGCGTGTGGCCACCATGCGCCAGCCACCTCCTGCCTGCCTGCGTACACTCTCGACACCCTGGATGCCTCGGGCATCGCCACGCATCCCCCTCGCCCCCCTCGACCGCTTGCTCGTCCCCATCCCCTCTCTGGGCCTCTCTCTTGCATGAAGAGGGCGCAACCGAGCGCTGCCGTCGACGCCGCTCACCACCACCGCACCCACCGCTGTCGCATCTCTCCCCTGGGCTGTCTAGAAGGACCGCCTCAGCCCCCTCTTTATCCTCACTGAGTTCTACGACGCTGGAAGCCCCTAGACGCCGCCAACACCGTCGTTTCCCTTGTCGGCCACCGAAGATCGTCGTCGTCGATTCGTCGCCCCAAGCGCCTCCCTGAGCCCACGGAGCTGCTCTTTGACCTCCCAATGAGCTCCTTCACCATCTTCCCTATCCCCGTGGCCAATATCTCACCGTAGAATCTCTCTCTACTGTCCCCCATGAGCTTCACGCTGCTGGTGAAGTCATCACGGTGGCTAGAGCAAGCTCAGCTTACCCCTGAGCACGTCATCGTGCTCGTGCTGCTTCCAGGAGACGAAAGCACTTGCTATTTCACCTTCCCGTGCACCATAGCGATTAGCCGGTCCTGCCCGAGCTCCGGCCGCCGCTGATCTGGTCGCCGTCGTCGGCTCCGGCCACCATAGGCCCGGCCATGACCACCGTTGGACGCGGCGCGCTCCTAGGGTCCCGTGGAACCCACCCGCGCGATGAATGGTCACCGGAATAGAAATTCCGATGAGCCACCGCCGTCCTGTAAAGTCGCCGGCGACTTGATCAGGTGGTGATGATGTGGCAGTAGTTAGATTAGGGCCTAATCACTGCTTAGTTAACCTCAAGACAATGACAAGTGAGTCCTGCCCTGCTAACAATTCTAGTTTAGGTTAAATAACCCTGTTAGTTAACTGAGTGAATGACACGCGGGCCCCACAGGTCAGGTTTGACCTGGCTGGCCCATCGACTCATTGACATAGTGCTGACGTCATGCTGACGTAGTACTTATTTTCTGGTTTTAAAATAAATCAGAAAAGGTTTAGAAATTCCAGAAATTCCGCTTGAAGTTTGCTGAGATACATGACGTGTACATGGCGGTAAGTGGCGAGAGCGTGTGTGAATAAGTACACCCCTGCAGGGTCCAACATCATCTATTCGAATAGCCGCGTTTGCAGTAAAGGACTACTTGGTTGCCTATATAGTTCATAGACAAGTAAAGGACTACTTAGAATAGCCGTGTTACTCTAAAATGTGCAAGATAAGTGTGAGTGTTATGGATGGCGTTCTTGTAGGGAGACGGGAGCGGATCCATAGTGGTGTATTGATATGGTGAATATGTGGACTCATGTGCGCCACCTCAAAATAGTTACTTGCAGTCATAGTTCAGGATAGCCACCGAGTCAAAGCTGGATTGCTGCAATTAAACTCCAACACCCCCTTTGTTGATACTGATGCATATGTAGCTAGTTCTGATGTAAGTCTTGAAGGGTACATCTGTACTCACCTTTGCTTAATTTATGTTTCGCAGAGGAGACTTCAGTCTCACTAGTAGTTCTGCATGGGCTTCAACGTTTAGCTTGTTACCTAAGCTACGATCTTGTACCTTGGGAGGGTCTTGTAGATAGTCAGGCTTCTCAGCCTTTTTCATTTGTAGTTGTCTGTACTCAGACATGTTATGCTTCCGTTGCTTGTATGTTTCAGATGTTGGGTCATGTGACCCATGATTGTAATTCTTACTATGTATGACCCTTCGGAGCCCTCTGAATAAATACTTTGAGTCGTAGAGTTTTGTTGTGATGCCATGTTGTATTTGCACATATCGAGAATATTGTGTGTATGATTTTGAAATGCTTGGTATGTGTGGGATCCGACAACCTTGTTGTTTATTCTTGGTAGCCTCTCTTACCGAGAAATGTCTCCTAGTGCTTCCACTCAGCCGTTGTAACTTGCTACTGCTCTGAAACACTTACGCTGGCCGGCATGTGTCCTTCTTCGTTCCTGTCCGTCCCTTCGGGGAAATGTCACGCGTTGTTCCTTTAAGTCCTTGTAGCTTGCTACGACTTGGGTTCATACGTTGATGACCGACACGTTCGTTGCTGGGTCATGTATGCCTGACCCTGTAAGTTAGCGCCACCTTGGGTTTACAAATAGTCATGTCGGCCCAGGTTGTTTGTTATATGGATGCTAGCGACACTATCATATACGTTAGCCAAAAGGCACAAACGGTCTCGGCGCAGGTAAGGTGGCACCCGTGGGAATACCGTGCATGAGGCCGCAAAGTGATATGATGTGTTACATGCTAGATCAATGTGACTTAGGATCAGGGTCCCGACAGCTTTGGTATCAGAGCCTGACTGCCTATAGGGAATGCTTTAGTTATATAAGGGAATTGATTGGGGAAGGGAAAGTAAGGCGCTTTTTACTTCTTATACCTCATTCCCTTCTGATCCGAGTCATCCTATCTTTCCTACGGGGTTAAGGAACTAGGCTTTCCCTTCTTCCTATTAAGATCACGTGTTACTAACCCTCAGAATTATAAGATTGATGGATTCAAGTCTCAGTTCAGTTCTAGTACTCCGTATGTTGACCGCTGATATCGAAACCTTGATATTGAGATGTTAAGTGGTTATGCCACCATTTTGCAGGATGTCTCAAATCTTTTTGAGCATTTACAGCCGTTATGCTGTCCGAGTCATCCTAGGTTTCTAAATAGTCTGATGCATTTGCAAATCCCTTCTTCCCGTTCCCAATGACCCTTTTGGGCCAGATTAACCACACTAATTGCTGAGTTGAGGTACTCCATTACCTCGACATACATGTTGGAGCTATTATTATGACCCTAGGTGTCTTAGGAAACCACCTAGTAATCTAGCCATGTTTTGTGTTTCCAGTGTGATAATTCTGGCCGCTATTCTTGAAAGCATCTCGTGATGTTATTAGTTAGTAGGCATTCCATTCCTGGGTTCTTGAACCCAAGATTCACTCCACTTAGCTCCTGTTGTTAGTGTTTGCTTGTTCCTTTAGGATATTAGTAACCTTTGTGATAGTCCTCAAGGTCCGTGGTATATCATTCTTCCAATACCATGAACCAATATGGCAGAAGTTCTTTGAACCAAAAGATCACAACCAGGGTGCTCTTGATGAGTTCCACATTCTATATTGTGACTCTACCAGTTCTACCTTTCTGCATGGGTTATCCGGAAGAAATATGTTGAACTCATTCGACATGCTAAACTATGCATCCATAACTCAGAAAATCGTATGTTCCTTTGATTTGTCCCTCTTTAGTTGTTTTCCTACCTTCGTCTATCAATTGATAGTCAAGAGTATGTGTGCATTCATGTTCATCGATGCCTATTATTCTTGTGGTTCATCAAGCCATTCTATTTTGGAATAACTAGGAGAAACAAACTCTAGCACCTCATCCATTTCTTGGTTGGGTCAAAGCAATTGTATTCCATAGATCAAAATGCCAATCCAGCTTTTGCTCTGTTCTACCCTGGAGTATTACCGTCTTATGTCAAGAATACCATGGGAATTGCACACCATCTTATGAATTCTTGGTAAAGTGATACTTATCGTCGTCATATTATCCATTCATCGGTCTCCGTGTTATTATAACCGGAATACCGACAAGTGAATTGTGTGGTGTGAAATCAATACTCCTAGCAACTCTGTTGCTTGATAGTTAATGGACAATACTCTCATTCTTAGCGTGCTGGTTAGTAAATCATCATTCTAAGATTGATCGTGCTACCTAGTCCTTATTTCAGGTGCACTCTTCGACTGATGAGTTAGGATTGTATTAATCCCTTTCTCTTTTGATCCTATCGTCTTGCCTTGAAAACAAAGATTGTTCTCTAGCTTAATAACATATCGGTGGTTCATGATTTTCCGAGTATCTTCTCGGAGGTATCACTAGGTTGTTCCCTGACCATTATGTTGAGTTCGTGATCAAGTTGGTTTTCCCCTAAACCACCCCTTCTCCAAGAATCTGTGTTGGATACCCTGAACTAGTTGGTTAAGCTAAACAACAACTTGGAGAGTTGGAAGATGGAAGCTTTTCCGACTTAGTTCATCATTAAGGGATATCTGTGTGTGTGTGTGTTGAAGAAAGATGATATCTTCATCGATTGACCTCGTGATTAGTTGTTGGATCTTTATCTTACAAATCTTTGATTTGAGTATGTGCAATCATCAAATCAAATCAGAACCAACGATCTTCATAATGTTGTCTTACTCGCGGTTGTCCCTCGAGCATACACCATTATATCTTTTGGGTCTGACCAATACTATCGCCTTGTTCAGATAGTTGTGGAATTCCATCTTCATCGGAATCTTGATGACCTGTTGTTGAGCTCATCAGCAGCATTTTATCTTCTCCATGATTCATGGTGAACATTAAGCTAGTGTTGGAAACTTTGTAAACAATGCCTTCGTGTCCCGTTCATGAGGTATATGTTTAGATGAAAGAAGAGACTTTCCCTAATTCATGTGCATTCGATGCTAGTTGCTGCCGTGAATTCGAGAAATATTGTTTTTGCTTCCTCTGGAATCATCCCAAATTAGTCACGCCTATGTGCTAAGTACTCTATGGTTTGATAGGTTTTCCACCTCCATTTTATATGTGTTCCTAGCACCCCAAGCCACTGACTAACTTGTTCAAGGAAGAGAAGTCTATGTTTGGGATCTAATCCATGGACTTGCGTAAAGACTTCGAAATCCTTGATGATGGATCCTAACCAGAACTCGGTAGTGTTTCATTATAGGACTACTATGTGGTCATGCTAGTCTTGGATAGCATGTTCACATGTATGTAGCCGAACCATCTCATGTTTTGGAGCTTGCTATCGTAGTTTATTCCCCGAGAATCTCGCAACGCAATCTCGTCGATTTGTGTTGCAAATTTTCATTTCTCTTTCTAGACTTGATGAGTTTGGAATATCCTGACACCAACCAGATCTGAATCTCAGGCAGATATGATGGTTGGAACATCTCCTAAGAGCTATAATATTGGTCCCTCTGTAACCCGGTAAAGTGGATGTCGTGGCCAACACCCAGCCAGAAGACCTATTATTGTAGTGTCTTGATTGAGGAAGTTGGCCACCTCCCCATAAGGATTTCGTAGGATTTACATCATTAGTTGTTCCTCATGATTTCTTGTGCTTCCGAAGTCCAACCTTTTACTTGATGTTCTAGATACCAAACCATATCTATAAATGGGTTGCACTAGCACATCAAGGAGAACATTAGAAGCGGAGTGCTAAATGTCTCCCGGTCGATCATCCAGATTTCATTTCCTTGGCCTCGCTAAGGTGAAATCTGAGAAAGTGTTGTCTTCCTTTGTATCTGCATCCTCCACCTTTATTCATCATGGTAGTATGGGGTGTTGCCAAGATCTTGTTATAGATGTTGGTAAACCCCTGATGAATATGGACATGCTCAAGTTCTTGAAAGCACACTTAGTCACTAGGTTATATCCTCGGCATCATCTGGAATGTGCTTTCCATTTGCTGAGTTGTCTTATAACTCTACGTTTCTTTCCAAACTGAGTATGCTATTTCTCCAAACTCCTTCAAACGATCGTTTGCGATTTTACTTTGGCTGGTATAGAGAGTTTCGATGATCTATGTATCAGAAGTAATTTTTTGCCACTTAAGGGAATAATTCTACAAGTCACCTTCCCTGAGGTGCCCCGTTATGTAATCATGGAAATTATTTCCTCACTACCTTGGAACCATGCACCATCTTATTAAGAGTGGAATTGTTGCCTACCAAATCGAACTTTCGTCATCTGTTACAATCCATCCATCTTGATGTATGTTTTGTGTCCCAGCTCAAGAGATGCTTCCACGTCTCATTCCATGAGTTGATTTTGAGTTGCTCGATCTTCAAGAAGATCGATTCCTATAGAGTTTCCTTCTGTCGCCATCGTGTTGGACGAAGATCTCGAAATCAAGGACGTCAAGATCAATTTGAAGCAATGGTTCAACATCTTCGAGAAGGGAAGTTGGACCATGAAGATTGTGTAGTTTTGTGTTCCCTCTGTCTTCTTACCTCACGTCTTGAATCTTGGGACAAGATTCTTGTTAAGTGGGGGTGAGTTGTCACAACCCTAGTTTAGTAATGCATTTGGGTTAGATTTGCATGTTGCATCATGTTTAAATTTTGATTAAAGTTCAAATGGGGATTGATCAAACCCTAGCACCAGAAAGAATTCAACAGGTTCAAATAAAATCTTTTTCAAAGAACCAAAAATTCCCTTTGAAAATGTTCATGATTTTTGATAAGGTGAAAAACCTCTGCAAAAAATGATGAGCATATTTCTTGGACATTTATAGATTTTTGAATTAACCCATATTATATTTGAGTTGGGGCTTTTAAATGCTATATATACTTTCAACAGCTCCAATAATTCTGAAAGTTTCGCTGGGGCTCTGGAATTATTCAATTAGCATCCAAAAATATTTTCAGAATTTAGTAAAATGGTTTAGTAATTTTAGTAAATCAAAATAGACAAAAGAATATAGAAAGACAGAAATGGAAATTAGAGGAGAAAACTTTACGTGGACTTACCTGGCTGCCCAACCCACCTGGCGGCCCAACTGTGCAGCCCAGCCCACCACCGCAGCTCCTTCCTGCCTGTGTACACCCTCGACGCCCTAGACGCCTCTGTCATCGCCACGCATCCCCCTCGACCACCTCGACCGCTCGCTCATCCCCATCCCCTCTCTGGCCATCTCTCTTGCATGAACAGGGCGCAACCGAGCGCTGCCGTCGACTCCGCTGACCACCACCGCGCCCACCACCGTCGCATCTCTCCCCTGAGCTGTCCAGAAGAACCGCCTCGGCCCCCTCTTTATCCTCACCGAGTTGTACGATGCTGGAAGCCCCTGGACGCCGACAGCACCGTCGTTTCCCTCGTCAGCCACCGAAGATTGTCTTTGTCGATTCACCGCCCCGAGCCCATGGAGCTGCTCTTCGACCTCCCAGTGAGCTCCTTCACCGTCTCCCCTATCCCTGTGGCCTGTAGCTCGTCGTAGCATCTTTCTCCGCCGTCCCCGTGAGCTTCATGCCGCCAGCGAAGTCGTCACCGTGGCTAGAGCAAGCTCAGCTTGCCCCTGAGCACGTCATCGTGCTCGTGCTGCTTCTAGGAGATGAACACACCTGCTATCTCACCTTCCCGTGCACCATAGCGAGTAGCCGGTCCTGCCCGAGCTCCGGCCGCCGCTGATCTGGTGGTCGTCGTCGGCTTCGGCCACCATAGGCCTGGCCACCACCACCATTGGACGCGGCGCGCTCCCAGGGTCCCGTGGAACCCACCGTGCGACGAATGGTCGCCAGAAAAGAAATTTCGATGAGCCACCGCCGTCCTGTAAGGTCGCCGGCGACTTGATCCGGTGGTGATGACATGGCAGTAGTTAGATTAGGGCCTAATCACTGCTTAGTTAACCTCAAGACAATGACAAGTGGGTCCCGCCCTGCTAACAGTTCTAGTTTAGGTTAAATAACCATGTTAGTTAACTGAGTCAATGACACATGGGCCCCACAGGTCAGGTTTGACCTGGCTGGCCCATTGACTCGTTGACGTAGTGCTGACGCAATATTTATTTTCTAGTTTTAAATAAATTAGAAAAGGTTTAGAAATTCCAGAAAATAGTTTAAACTTCAAAAATTCATAGAAAATAATCTGTAACTAAATGAAATAATTTATATGTGAAAAATTATCAAAAAATCCAATCTATCCACCTGTACCATTTCCATGCATGTTAGAACAACTCCTAGCTGCTGATTTGCATAAATCAAATAAATGTCATTTGAATATTAACGTATGGAGTTGAATTTGAATCTTTGATTCAAACCAACTTCATTTAATCTGGTTGCTAGTTGCATTAGCTCAAATCACATCATATTGCCATGTCATGATCATGCCTAATATTGTTGCATTGCATTGATTGTGTTCTTTCTCTGTTGCCGGTGTTTATCCCCTCTCAGTAGACGACGTTCTGACGATATGATCGATGACACTGACGAAGAGTTTTACTATCTTCAGAAGTGCCAGGCAAGCAAACCCCCTTGTTCATTCTGATATAATCCCACTCTCTCGCTCATGCTCTCTTTTACTGCATTAGGGCAATAATGATTCAACTGTTACATGCTGCGGTAGTTGAACCCCTTTCCTCTGCATGACCTGTTATTGCCATAGTAAATAGATGAAACCCTCTAGCATGAGTAGGAGTTGTTTCAGCCCTGATGTGCCTACTCATTCATGCTTGTTTGTCATGCCTGCTACTACTTAGATTTGAGCCAAGTCCGATTCATCGGGGATGAATTGGAATGGTGATGAACATGTCCTACTGTGTGTGCTAAGTTTGTGAACACAATTTGGTAAAGGTATCGGTGAGAGGCCATGTAAGAGTACATGGTGGGTTGTTTCATTGGAACCGTCCTTAGGAATTGAGATCTGTGTATGTGATTTAAGATCAGCTACTACCACGCGTTGGGCCCAAAATCAATGGGCCCTCTCAACTTATTAACTGCCCCTATCCTTTGTCCAGGAGTTGCAAGTAGTTTCTGGTGTTTGCACTATGCTGGAGGCCGTGCGCAGCGCTGACCCGAGGGTTGGGCTGTGATGCGGTAGGCATGTGGCATGGTGTACCGGGACGCCCGTTTGGTGCCTCGGGAACCCTGCACACATCATTCGGGGCCGTAGTGGAAACCTCAGTCGGACTCCCTGCGGATGGAACCTGAATAGGCGATAAACGTGGACTAGGGACTTGTGTGGTTCGTCATGTCGTGGCCGACACCCTCGCCAGGCTTCCGCTTGAAGTTTGACGAGATACATGACGTGTACATGGCGGTAAGTGGCGAGAGCGTGTGTGAATAAGTACACCCCTGCATGATTAACATCATCTATTCAAATAGCCCTGTTCGCGGTAAAGGACTACTTGGTTGCCTATACCGTTCCTAGACAAGTGAAAGTGGATCCTCTAAAATGCGCAAGATAAGCATGAGTGCTATGGATGGCGTTCTTGTAGGGAGACGAGAGCGGATCCATAGTGGTGTATTGATATGGTGAAGATGTGGACTCGCATGCGCCACCTTAAAAGAGTTACCTGCAATCGTAGTTTAGGATAGCCACCGAGTCAAAGCTGGCTTGTTGAAATTAAACTCCACCACCCCCTTTGTTGATACTGATGCACACGTAGCTAGTTCTGATGTAAGTCTTGCTGTGTACATTTGTACTCACGTTTTCTTAATTTATGTTTTGCAGAGGAGACTTCAGTCTCACGAGTAGTTTTGCATGGACTTCGATGTTTAGCTTGTTACCTCAGCTACGATCTTGTACCTTGGGAGGGTCTTGTCGTCGAATTGTCACGGCAGATGTCGTAGTGTGAGGACTTAGTCATGAGGCCAACGCATCTATTTGGTAGCTTGAGAGGGGTTGATTAGAATCAAGAGACGCAATGCAAGACAAGGGTTTAGACAGCTTCGGGCCCCGGGAAACATCATCCGGTAACAACCCTACATGTTGTTTGTGGCTAGGTCTCATTATGCTCATGAGGGAGTCGTCGTCTCTCCGGCTCTCCTAGTTGTGTCTAACCAAGAGATTATTCAACCTCTCCCCCTTGGGGTGCCGTGCCCCTCCTTATATAAGCTGAAGGGGCGGGTTACATGTAGAGTCCAACTCGGACTTAAGACTTAACTATTCTGACTTCTCCTCACAGGCTTCTCTCCATGGGTTTCTTAACATTTCGGGCTTCTTAACTGCTGACTGACAATCTGGCTTACCATCTGGCTTAATTGTCCGACTTAACTGTCTGGCTTATCTGCTGGCTTACCATGCTTACCTGTCTCCACCGGCTTACCCTGCTTAACTGTCTGGCTTAACTGTCTGCCGGCTTACCATGCTTAACTGTCTCATTGGCTTACCCTGCTTAAACAATCTGCCGGCTTAAACATCTTAAACATATGCCAGCTTATCAATGAAATACCAAGTCCCAGCCGGGTCATATCTCCGGTCGGGTCATACCGCGGGGTATATCCCCGACATTAGCCCCCAGTTTTATTTGGATTTATCCATGTAAAACTGATCCTGTAAACAAAACACAAGAACAATTTTAACAGGTTATGCCCCGGCTTAAATATTCTTGTAAGCCGGCACCTTATCATCCTTAACTCCTTGTTATTTCTTTCTTCGAAAATCCAGGTCAATAAGCCAACGTCATAATCAATCTGCTGACATTGGTTTCTCACAGAGAAAGACTGTGAAGAATAATTCATTTGACTCAGCTCCCAATGCTTAAAAATATTGTTCTTGAAATACTCATCTAATTTTCAGCCGGCTTGAAAATGTAGATCTTTCCAATTTATCATTACAAAAAAATTCGGGTTATAAAACTGATGATTCCGGGTCAAAACTGAGAATTTGAAGATGTTCCTCCTTTATATGCATATTACCTGTAGCCCCAAGTCTTAAGAGGAGAACATAGTGACAGCTTAAGACTTGTTTCAATATAAATGTTGCAACCTTGAAGAAATCTAGATTGTTCATCTCAGTCACTAGTCAGAACTGAGTATTCCACATATGTAGCCCCCATGTGCCAGGTTGTCATGCTTGTAGCAACCTGGGACTTGAAATTGCCTTATACTCATAAAAACTTCAACTAGTGTAGCCCCCAAGGGATGGCTCATTACGATGTCATGAGTCGGGTCTTCAATACGTTGAGCAAAAAATGACTTTGCATTAGCCCCCAAGTGCCATGGTGCATGCAGGCAGTGACATCGGACTTGCATATTTGATGTGATCTCAACTTGAATAATGTAGCCCCCAAGTGTCGGGTCGTAAGCCTGCAGCAACTCGGGACTATTCCTTCCATTGTAGAATAAATCATATCCATTGATAAAATAATAGCCATTGCGCTGAAGCGACTTTGAAAACCTTAATCATAATATTGGTTATTGATAACCATAATAAAAATCCATCCATGTTGGCTATTAAAGATTTGAATAATATAACCCGGTTTGAAAACCGGTTCCTGCACACAAACAAATCATAAGTGCCCTGGCGGTTTACCGCAGGGCGGGTCATGATGCCCAGTATAAGTCCGCTGGTGACCATAGAAGTCCATAACCAGAGTAAGGGGTAATATCCCAAATATGAGACATAATCAGGGCTGCTTGGCCCGACTTGTGAAAACTATATGGTAAGAAAAAAAGGGTGTGATATAAATCCAAAAACGAATAAACCCAAAAAACACGAGGCTTTCATAGGCCGCCAAGACAAAACATCTTCTTCAATGAAACTAGCATGATAGCCATTGGAATATCCGCGCTTTCCGTGAGCCGGCTCTCACTTGACCCAATCGACATTTTAACCTGGATAAGTTCAGGGTCTTATTAAAAGGCTGACTTATCGAGAGTACGCGGGGTTGGAGTAGCATCGTGCAACACAGGCCGGTGTAACCAAGTTTCAAAGAAGACGGCTGAATAGCCTGAGAGTTTATTCTTGCTTTCCGTAAGCCGGCTCTCTTATGACTCAATCAATGTTTTTTAATCTTAACAAGTGCAAGGTCTTAGTTAAAAGATTGACTGTTAAGAACATAGCAGGTCATTCAGGATTACCTGACATAGAAGCATCTAGCACACAGGCAGAATAACTCGGATTATTGGTGAATACACCTGGCTTCCAAGCCTGGCTTTTAAGCCTATTACAAGGGTCATAAAAACTCTTGTCCTTTGGACAAAGATCCCCCAAGTAATATTGTTGAGCAGTGCTCGGCGGGCACCTATGTTTGAGTTGTGCTTTGCAACAGACTCTCTTTGGTACCTTTAATTTTTTTTTGAGAACTCGAACTTTTGCGAGAGATAATATTCTTCTTGAGCCAGAACTTAAAACTGGATATTGAGAGCTTCAGAGCTTTGTGGGAAACAGATTTCCCTTAAACCAGATTTTAAACCGGAATTTTCATTTAGAGCCAGAAATTTTCTGAAGGCCTTTAAATTTTCATAAACATGGCAGCAGCCTCCTGGACCGGGTTATCTTCCCTCCAGCGACCCGGGGTCATGAATTGGCTGAGTCATACCATTGTAGGCCCTGAGTCTTGAGACTGCTCGAGGAGTTGGCTTGAGACTCTCCATGCTTGACCATGATATGACCAGTGGATTGCTAGAATATGTTGAATCTCAGCGGGTTATAATTGACCCTGTCTATTGACCCATCCGGTGTATGTAAGGACCAAAGCGTGATGGCCTCTTTTGTAATGATGAATTGTTCTGCATAAGAATTTGCACAAACGAGAGTAATTATTCTCGAAGAAAACAAAATAAGCATCAATAAGAATTGATTGGATGGCTTTCACATGATTTGTCTGGATGAAAAATGAGTCGTATATAGCGTCCATACATCACCTCCAATAACTTCAACTGTGATTTAGCCATTCTCTCATGGCTGCGGTGGAGGCGGCAGTTTAAAGCGCGGAACCGGGTGTCTCAGAAAGATCCTTTTTTTGCCCATCGGGTCAACTTCTCTTCTTGTTGCCAACAGGGGAGCGTACAAGCTGCAGATGTGCAGGGACGTGGAAACAGCAAGGCGAGCGGGGCCAACTCACGGGGCTCGGGCGAACAAGGGTAGGTGAGGCCGATTTCTCTGAGTGGCGGCTCACGGCGCAACCCGGGCGGTTTAGCGGTGCATATCAGAGGCGTCGGCCTCTAAGTCCGACAGGAAGCAGGGCAGTATCGGTGATTTAAGGCCGGCCGGCACAGGGCCAGTGGTGGCGAGACAAACCGGCGGCACAAAGCCAAAGGCTAGACAAGGTGGCGATGGCCCAGAGAAAAGATGAGCGGCGACAGCTCAATGCAATGGCTCACAGCGGAGGCAACCTGTGGGTGGGGCGATTTGAAGCAGAGGCGGCTGCTTGCAGCGGCTCACAGATGACCCGGCAAAGAGCGACAGCAGTAGGCGACTCAGGTGGCGACTCAGGTGCACCGGCGCAAGTGGAGGCCGGCTCTCAGGCGGCGCGAGTTTGCTCAGCGACTTGGCTCGGGACAACAGAGGAGGCGAGTCAAAGCGGCAACTCAGTTTGAGCGCGCGAGTGGTGGGTCGATAACTGCGCCGGTGACTTGGCGAAGCGACCCGGTGCATCGATGTAAGGGCGGCTTAGAGGCCACTCAAGGCAATGTGGACGGACATCACGGGCGGCTCTGGGCCGAAACGTGGGCAGCGGTTTGAGCCACAACAGCGATGGAGAGGCACCGGCGACTTAGCACAGGGCCGTGATGGGCCGATAGTTTTGACGAGGCACGATACCTTGTGGCCGTATTGGCGGTGTAGGCGGCTCGTGGTAGAGGCAAGGGCGAGGCTGAAGTGGTGAGGCGGGTCGAGGCCGTGGCGGAAGCAAGCCCGGGAATTGAATATGTGGCAGAGGCAAGCCACCTGCGCGACTCAGCGGCAAGGTGGAGGGTAGCAAGGCGGCATGCGGCTCTCCCCCGCTGTAGTTTGAGGGGGCAACTTGCAGCAATGGAGTAAGGCGGAGGGGCAGCTCAACAACTACTCGCGGGCGGCGGCTCACTGGCGGCGCCGCAGCAGCTCGAGGACGACACAAGATAGACGATAGGCGGCCGCGGCGACTCACAGCAGAGGCGAGGAGACCCGGCGGCTGTCGACGTTTGAATCAGTCCTGACGGCGGGAGCGGCAACTCGCAGGTGAAGCGGAGCCCTTGGTGACTCACGACAGTAATTGGGGAGGCCGGGTCACAGCGGCTGAGGTAGGCGATCGACGAGGCACCGGCGAATCAATGCTATATCGGCAACTTTGATGGTGATTTAAGGCAGCTTAGATCGAGACGGCGGCCGGCTTTTCATGGGCGGTCCGGCTCATAGGCAGTGTTCACAGGCGCAGTAGCAGACCAGCGAGGGCGGTTCAGTTTCGGGCGTGAACCGGGGCGGAAGACTCAGGGCCGAACAAGAAACAGGTCGTGCAGGGCAGTTGAAGGGAACGATCGGCTTGGATCTTGGCATTTTGGAAACCGCGGGGCGGCTCTCCGGCAATTGCTCAAGGCAGGTCATGATCGAGGGGAACCACTGCGACGGCAGTTGCTTGCAGCAAGGGTAAGGCGGCCTGGCACGTGGTTGATACGCGGGATCCGGCCGTTGACCGCAGTGGCCGGCTGCGAGGCCATGGCGGCTCGTGTGGAGCAAGGCGGGTTGAAAACATGGCTGATGGCGGGTGTCGGCGACTTGCGGGAGAAGAGTGGTGAGGTGGAGATTGCAGAGGTGAGTTCGGGGCGGCACGACACCGGTCCGGCGGCGGTTTGAAGAGGCAGAAAAGGTATAGGGCCGGCTTAAAGATGAAGAGGCAGCCCGCGACAACGGAGGCTTGAGGCGGATGGCAGCTCGGCGGCCAATGGCTCAACGCGGTGGCCGGCTTAAAGACGAAGAGGCCGCGAGCAGGTGGAGGCGAGACAGTCGGCCTCGATGGAGGAGTCCGGGTTGTGGTCATTTTGACTAATCCACATCCAACTCCACTAAATCATGGAGACTTGACAAAACCATCTCACGGTTTGCTCTTGTGATATTATACTCCAGTAGTACTATCCAAATCACGTACTAGTAGTATATTGTTAAATAACACTCCAACCTGGCAGATCGTTTCCTTTTTCCTTTCGACTATTTTGATGTGGCAGTAGCATGCAACCACAATGGTTAATCCCCTCAGGACTTGAAACTGTACATGGACGAGAAGACATGGCCGAGTCGATGTTGCTCTTCGGCGGCTCGGTCAGATGGCAGACGGCCCTGGCGGCTTGGAAGCAGCTCAGAGACAACCCAGAACAAAGATGACTCGGAATCAATCTGAGGCCACGGGAACAACTCGGAGTCTTCCCGTAGAGGTGACGATGGTGCCCAACGGCTCGAGGAAAGGCCAAGCGGAGGCGGCGGCTTACTATTGCTACTTAATGCCTCATGTATTGCACCGACAATACTGATGAAACACAAGTTGAAACTTCGGCTGATCCGGCGACTTGCGGCAACAATCGATCGTGACCCTAATTTTTCCTTAAACTTTAAACCTCATAGATCGTAAATCTGAACTGATAAGCTCAAAGCACATGTAGATCCTTCGAAACCGGCTCTTCTTCATCCAGAAACTTGCAACTTCTCGATCCCTGGAGAGATCCCTCAGAGAACTCATCACCACCATGCGTCAAGCCCCACAGTGGGCGCCAACTATCGTGGAATTGCCACGGCACATGTCCTAGTGTGAGGACTTAGTCGTGAGGCCAACGCATCTATTTGGTAGCTTGAGAGGGGTTGATCGGAATCAAGAGACGCAACGCAAGACAAGGGTTTACACAGCTTTGGGCCCCGGGAAACATCATCCGGTAACAACCCTACATGCTGTTTGTGGCTAGGTCTCATTATGCTCATGAGGGAGTCGCCGTCTCTCCGGCTCTCCTAGTTGTGTCTAACCTAGAGATTATTCAACCTCTGCCCCTTGGGGTGCCCTGCCCCTCCTTATATAAGCTGAAGGGGCAGGTTACATGTAGAGTCCAACTCGGACTTAAGACTTAACTATTCTAACTTCTCTTCACGGGCTTCTCTCCATGGGTTTCTTAATGTTTTGGGCTTCTTAACTGCTGACTTACAATCTGGCTTACCGTCTGGCTTAATTGTCCGGCTTAACTGTCTCGCTTAACTGTCTGACGGCTTACCATGCTTAACTGTCTCCGCCGGCTTACCCTGCTTAACTATCTGGTTTAACTGTCTGCCGGCTTACCATGTTTAACTGTCTCCGCTGGCTTACCCTGCTTAAACAATCTGCCGGCTTAAACATCTTAAACATCTTCTGACATATCTATGAAATACCAAGTCCCGGCTGGGTCATATCTCCGGCCGGGTCATACCACGGGGTATATCCCTGATAGGTCTTGTAGATAGTCAGGCTTCTCGACCTTTTTCATTTGTAGTTGTCTGTACTCGGACATGTTATGCTTCCGTTGCTTGTATGCTCTGTATGTTGGGTCATGTGACCCATGATTGTAATTCTTAGTATATATGACTCTTCGGAGCCCTCTAAATAAATACTTTGAGTTGTAGAGTTTTGTTGTGATGCCACATTGTATTTGCACATATCGAGCATATTGTGTGTATGATTTTGAAATGCTTGGTATGTGTGGGATCCGACAACCTAGTTGTTTATTCTTGCTACTGCTCCGGAATACTTAGGCTGGCCGACATGTCTCCTTCTTTCGTTCCTGTGTCTTTCCCTTCGGGGAAATGTCACGTGTTGTTCCTTTAAGTCCTTGTAGCTTGCTACAACTTGGGTCCATACGTTGATGACTGACATGTTCGCTGCTGGGTCATGTATGCCTGTCTCTGTAAGTTAGTGCCACCTTAGGTTTACAACTAGTCATGTCAGCCTGGGTTCTTTGTCATATGGATGCTACCGACACTATCATATATGTGAGCCAAAACGCGCAAACGGTCCCGGGCCATGTAAGGTGGCACCCGTGGGAATACCGTGTGTCAAGCCGCAAAGTGATATGATGTGTTACATGCTAGATCGGTGTGACCTAGGATCTGGGTCCCGACAGTGTGGATGTAGCGTGAGTGGCCTGACCCTTCCTGGTTTTGTAGTACTGATGTCATATGTATGTTTGAACTGAGTTTTTTTTTGGGATTGCGATTTTTTACGACAAAATCGTTAGTTGAGCTGTAGTCAGATTTTATATAAATAAGAAATTTAGCAGAATTGCAAACAATATATATTTGAACTTCTTGCATTTAAGTAGTTGAACTTGAAAGTAATATTTAATTTGCTGGTTTAAATTATGTACATATAACAGATAGCCTATTAAGTTCTCCGCTTTTTAAAGTTTCGTTGTTTTTGTACCATATTTTTCCTTTTTTTATCATCCGTGGTGTAGAGCTAAAATTATATTTATATTTATTTTTGTATTTAAAATTATTACCTGCGAACAAGTAATACAACTTTTCTATTTTCAGTTTTCAAACACTTTTTTGTAGTTTATATTTCTTTGGCCCGCGCTCTGCTTTATTCAACTCGCCTTATGGGTGCGGTGTTTGGAGACGATGGAGGCTATTGGGCCCTTTTCTGGCCGAAATGGCCCGCGCGGGCGATTTGAGGACTGCTAGATGTGCGTGTGCTCTGGGTTGAGTCCCACCTTGCTAAGCAAGGGGGCTCTCGACCTGTTTATTAGCACTGTCGATTCCTACTGGTCGAACTCCTCTGAATACTTACCTGAGCGCTTATACACGGCGCTCGCTCTCTCTCATGACCTATGGTCCCTGGTCGACTAGCCCTGCGTTGTGCCGATTACTAGGGATTCGCCAACGGCCTGCCGGGGGCTCGAGTTCAAGTATCTAGCTGCGTCGGGGCCTGCCTGTCTTTGGGCGGTCAATTTTTAATTTTTTTTTTGCTTTGAATCTAGTACTTGACTCCACCAGTAATGCGGACTAATACTTTTTGTTGTAGTTCTTGTGATTTTTGTGGAAGTGTTATCTTTTAATTGAGTTTGCCTTCCTTTTGTGTTTGTTTTTGTGATTATTCTCCAGGGTCTTCTGGTATCATTTTTAGCACTATAGTACTTGCGTGTAAACTAAGTTGTACTGAGATTTCATTCATAGTAGCACTTATGTGCTTAGTCTGACATTTATTTTTTTGAGGGATTGCGAACTGATGCTTCTTTGTACTTTTTATTGTAGTAAATATGTATTGTCCTTTCAAGTGTACTAGTACTGTCATTCTTAGTCTGCATGTGACCGATATAAGTGTGTGCTGATGCTTCTTAACTTTTTTTGTTGTAATTGTTAGTTTTCTAGTAGCTACATATGGATGAGAACATTACATGAAGTACTAAGATTTTTTGCTTCAACTTTTGAAGCGTTGTTAAGCAACTCAAATTGTACTGATTGTTTTCAACGTTATGTTTTCCATACAATACTGAATCAAAACTACACATGGAATTAGTTGCTTCATAACTAGTACTGAAGAGTAGCCACAAAGTTCCATTCACAAGCTACTTTGAATTTGAAATGATGCATAAACAAAATACGAAGCTACCAAACTTATATAACGAGATAAGCAAACAATGCATTTGTTGACATAAGCAAACTTGTTCAATCGTGACAAGCACGACATAAGCAAACTAGTTCAACCCTGACACACAAGACATAAGCAAACTGGTTTAACCTAACAAGAGCAAACTACGAATTTGAAACAACAAGATAAAAGGCAAGCACAAGCACAAGCAACACGAAGGCAGACTTTGATGTCTCTTCATCCCGCATAGTGGCACTGGTAGTAGGGGTTAGCCTCCTACTCTTTTGATATTTCCCAACCTTTTTTGGTGTTGTCAATTATCTTCCATCACCTGCAGGTGGCATACGCATCTACCACTGCGTACTCGATGAGGTAACTTGGCAGCGGGCTGATCCCCCATAGTTTATGGTTGTCCTTCCAGTCGATCTTCTTCTTCATGTCTTCGTAGAATGGGTAGATGATGCTGGATGCAACATCAGCCAAGGAGTCATACTCTTTTTCGGTGTATGGAACTCTCCAATTGCGTTGAATGTCGACGTACTTGTTGGGGTTGATCTCCAAACCAGACATCTTCAACTTCTCTTTGTCACTTTCGATGCTGAAACTGGCAAATGTGAACAACTTCTCATGCTTCACCATGTCATTGAGGCGCTTGGGCCTGCAAGGGGAGAGACATATTGAAGATTAGTATTATTTTGATGTTTGAACTGTTTATTTTTTGTTTTACAAGTGATGAATCCATGAAGTATATGCTTATATAGTATAATTAATGGATGAATGTACTTCAGAAACTAGTAAACAAAGTTTTGAAATGAAATTCAAGTACACCATGTTATTTTTCTTTTTGGAATATATACAGTTTGATTCAATGATGTATGTGCTGCTTTGGTACTAGTTTAGTTTACTTTTGTTGAATAGAACAACACATACCAGTGCTTCACCAAGTTCTTAGTTCTTTTGTTGATGAAAATAACACTAGACTAAGTTTAGAAACTACTTCACTACATCAAGTTTAGAAACATCTTTTTAATATATCAAGTGCAGAAACTACACTATTGGATCAAGGTCAGAAACTACACTAGTACATCATGTTCAGAAATTTATCTTCTACAAGATTTTCAAATAGTAATCTAGTGCATCAGGTTCAAAATATATTATAGTGCATCTACTTGAGAAAGTGCATAGTGCATCCACTTTCACAAACTACACTAGTACATCTAGTTGGGAAACAAGTTTAATGAAAATTTGAGGATACAATACTAATTAAACATATGAATCTAATAGGGCAAATGAGTAGGATGGTTCACCATTTTGTGGCCGCTGCGATGTGGTACACCAGGCAGAGTTCCTCCACGCACAACTGCAGAACTGCTGCTCTCTGTGGAGGTTCCTCTTCCCTGGTATACTCCACATCAACGCCGACGGACCTAGGATACAAGCGGCCAGCCTTGTTCCAGAGCATGTTGATCATCTTAATAGCCTTGTCTGGTTTGCTGGTGTAGATGATCTCCAGCATCTCCTTGCCGTGGAGCTCAACCCCTGTGAGGGTTCGGGTGTACTCGAGCTTCTCACCGGGGACGTGAACGTCGTCGAGGTTGCTGCTCTGGTCGGACGTCTCTCCATGATGATGCTTGGCAGATGGTTCCTCCGCCATTGCCCTCCTCCGGCGACTGTGGGCTTGGAAGAGGGAAGTTTCTGGGTTGTTTGTAGTGGAGATGGAAGCGACAATGGTGGTTCCCGGAATGAGACAGAGATGGAAGACAATGGGTTATTTTCAGTGCGTGGACGGGGATGTGAGGGAGGCGGTTCGTCAGGGTCGTGGGGGTAGTGGTCGTGCGGCGGCGCAGTAGCAGTCTGTCGTGGCAACCACCGAGTGGATGGCGCGGGCAGTGTCCTGGAAGAACCAACCGTCCAAGCCAATTTCTTTTCCAGGGTAGTTACTGGCCGCACTGACTAGTCTTGTCAAGATGTACCAATGTTGAGGATATCGCTTATCGTCAGAGTCTCGGTCAGCTGGGGATTACAAATTAGTCGGAAATCGGCCGATTAATCAATTTTATCGGTCGTCTATTAATCGGTCAGTTTTTGCAAATCTCAGGTTCCCAACACTAAAATATGCTATATTCAACATCAAAACAATATTGGACAAAAGTGTTACCTTCATTCCTAACCTTTGAATCCTCGTATAATGACAAACAAAATAGGACAACAGTACATATAGCGTAGCAAGGTCCACAAAATGCAAATAAACATAGTTTTTGCAAACATAGTTCTATGAATAGGCCCGATTTATCGGTAGATTCCCGATAAAATGCTTCTCATAGCGATAATCGGCCCAAACGATAAACGGTGAAGTTAAGGCATAATCTTTTCGGTCGCCCCAAGAGTAGCGATAAATCGGACGATAAATCGTTGAATCGAAAGATTTCTTGAACAATGAGCTGTATTTATCAGCTACTTATCCCACTTGCATGTCTCAGGGTCAGTGATGATGGCATCTTGTACTGTTTAAGTGACGTATACTTTGTGATGTTTTTCAGTGTGGAGGTTAAGTCTTGTTTTTGCACTGAAGTCTTATACTCAGGTTTTTTTACTGTCGCACTGATCTGTCTTGTCAAGTTGTACTTATCAGTTGCTTATCCCACTTGCACATGTCAGGGTTGGTGATGATGGCCCTTTGTACTCCTCTACTGTGGGTACTTGGACTGGTGATTGAAGTGTAATTGAACTTACAAAATACAAGTTCACACTATGTGTGTCATGCTTATCTTTTGAAACAATTTTTTTGAAAGGATTGTTTTTATCAACATAATCTTTGAAAGTATTTTTTACAGATAAATTAGTTTTTAATTAGCACAGGTGTATTATATTTGCACTTTCAATTTTTTCTGTTTGCTTGAGGTAATTATTTTTATGTAATGAGGGACTTTTTGATCTAGTACTGGCAGAACCAGTCATAGCTTGTTTTAAATGATGTTTTTTGAGGTGTTCATGGGTGTGTTTGGTTACTCTGCCTTGTACTGACGAGTGAGAATTATCAGTATTGATGTACTATAAGAGTTTAAATTTTCCTTAACAAATTTTTGCTGAGTAACTGGTCGATAGTAGTGTTGACGTTACATAAATCTAGATCAGTTTTTTCAAATATATTTGTGACTGCATTCAAAAGGTTTATCAAATGGTTTACATAATAATGTCATTAGTCCAGCGGGCACAAATCACAAATTATATCTTAACTATAGTACTGATCGAGAAATTGATGATAAAGCTAAATAAGTTTTGGTAACGATAGTGTTTCTGATATGAGTCCTCATTGTGTATCGAGGAAACCGAGAGCACAAACTTATTTTTGAGTTGACGCAGCAGCATAACCACTATGGATTCTTTAGTCTTGAGCTCGTTCTAACTGGCACCGAATGTTGTCCCTTGTCGGCGTCCTTTCCTACTTGAGCCTTGTCAGCTTCATTGTCAGTTTCAGTTTCCTCATCCCCAATACTTTCATCTTCATTGTCTTCGTCTGATTGGTCATCATTCTCGTCAAACTCTTCTTCTTCATCCTCTTCTTTTGATTTTTTGGAACTCTGGACCTTGCCCTGTTTCTGTTCAGCGCCATTGACCTCCTTGCCCACTTTGCATGTGCGGGCATTATGTCCGTCAGTCCCCCCACACTTGCTGCAAGTGTAGCTGTTATGTGTGTCATCTCCATTGGTTGAAACCTGGGCGGCTCCAATATGCTTCTGCAGCTTTTGCTTGTTGACAATGTCATTTGTGCATAGTGGGCATGTGCGGTAATTATCATTGGTCACCACGCTGCAAAATCCGCATGCCCTTATCCCAAGAGGTTTGCCATCCGGGCCGAATTAGACGCGTCTGATGGGGCGTGGCGGCTTTTTAGCTAATGCTTTTGCTGCTTTCGCTGCTTGCGTCTTACTCTTCCTCCTCTTTGTGTTTGAGAATATGGGTGGTTTAATTACCCTTTCCTGCTGGTGATGGTAGGATCTCCTGTTGTCATGTCGTTCGCCTACAACACAGTCAAGCTCATGATCTTGCATGTGAGCATGTTGCTGCTCTTGAGTGTGCACATGGGCCAGCTCTGGTTGTTGTTGGTCCTCTTCCTCGTTGTCGTACGGGTCAATAGCTTCTAGATGGTTCATCTTGGATAAGATTGTAGCAATATCCTGCTCAATGGCTTTGTTGTCTACGACATTGCCATTTTCAGCAGAATGCATGGCATTGAGTTCTTGGTCAAGTCTTTCCATGACGACCCGTGACCTTGCCATTTGCTCTTGGCTTCTCAAGATTTTTCTGTGCACCCTCATGTTCAGCCGTAGCAGTGCTCTTTCAATGCAGTATTGAGAGGCCTTGTTTGACACTACTGTCCTCAAGTCATTTCTGTTGAATGTTGGCTGGATGTCCGGGCGTTTGGCGTATCTCCTGAGGATGTATTTCTCTGGAATGCTGTCAGCCTTAATTGTCTGCATCATGCATCGGACATGCAGGCAGAAAATACCTGTTTTTTGGAAGAGGTGCATGTTTTCTGTCATTTCATTCGAACAAAAACTTTGCAAAAATAAGTACTACAGTATGTAACATCTTTTTTTAGTCCTCACCTATGTGGTCCCATAGCTTACACTCGCAGTCAAATATTTCTTCCACGGAGTTTGCAACCACCTGGAACGCGTGCTGAGACCATGCAAACAATTTTTGCAGTTTGTTGTAGCGCAGAAGGTACTTTGTGGGCTCTTCCGTCTCTGTCACCATGAAGAGGGTGCTCAGCTTTATCCTTTTTCTGATCTCGCTGTACACAGCTCGTGAGTAAAGCTTTGCCATCTGAGTGTCAAACCCATAGAAGATCATCGTGTTTTGTTCCTTATGCGCAAGCAAGAGTGATGAACAAATTATTAGTTTTCTCGCAGCAAAAACTTGTCTAACTAAGAAATATTTACTTCTGTAAGCACGTTATTTGTCTTATGACAGGTGGTAGAGCTATACCCGGTTACCCATTGTCTCCTGGTTCTCTGCCTGCATCCTGGTTTTGACACAAGAGTTTACCTGGCTGATAAACCGGTGCAGGTTTTGTCTTTCACTTACGAAGTTCTTCTTGAGCACATAGTTCACGCTCTCACTCTGTTGTGTGGACGTCATTTTGGCACAGAAATTTCTTTGAAGTGAGCTGATATCCATTTCTCGTGCTCGTTCACATTGCCACCATCGTGGCATCATCATGGAGGTTGTACTTATCCATGAGTGCTTTCAAGGCAGCCTCAAACTAAGTTTGCATGAGTGCCAGTTGAGGATTGCTGTTAATTCATCCTTAAGTCTTTGTGGAGGTTGTACAGGTATGCGAGGTGTTCCCTATACTTCTTCATAATGTTCTAGCAGCATAGCTTGTGTATTGTGTCCCCGAAAAGCATCTGGGATCACCAAAGCCATTGCCGACACTGATCTGGTAATGAGAAAAGAGACGTGGAGTGGTCAGCAGATGGTAGTGCATATATACAAATAGAGCCGACACAAAAAATTTACTGTGTTATTTTCCTTTCTTTGGGGGGGGGGGGGGGGGTTGGCGGTTGTACCTGTGAGGATGCATGTAGGAGCCTTCCCTCTCATGCACCTTAGAAATGTTTTGAACATACATCTGAATGAATTTGCATCCTCATCTCTTATCAGGGCGAAAGCAAAGAATATAGTCTGTAAGTGGTTGTTGGTACCAACAAACACCCCAAGTGGCATATGGTACTTGTTGGTCTTATATGTGGTGTCAAACGTTATGCAGTCACCAAAGTCTTCATATGCCCCTCTGCAGCTTACGTTCGCCCAGAATATGTTCTTCACTCTGTCGGACTCATCAAGTTGTATGTCGCAGAAGAATTCCTTGTTTATCGCTTTCATCTCCCTAAAGAAGTTGACAGTATTTAGGACATCGTCCACATCATCCATCTTTGAATTCGTTGCTTTGTTGCATATTAAAAGTGAACATTCATTCAAAAATGCATGTTGAACTGGCATGAGGTCATGTGTTGTGTAATATGTTTGTACTAATAGAGGAAAAAAGACTGAGGGGGTTTCTAGGAGGAGGACAAGTTTGTACTTACGTGTTAATCAGGTCTTTGGCATTCATTTCGAGGAAGTAGCTATCGGGGTCATCGCCGCCCCGTATGCTCATGATTTGCGTGTGTTCAATGCCTTTGAACTGCAGGTACTTGACGTACTCCAAGATTGTTTCGTCAAAGTTTTTGTGGGAGTGTAAGAAGACAAACATTTGGGGGGAGAGATGTAGCCTGTGGTTGTGTTCCCAGACTATCTCTTTTATGACAAGTGTTCCATCCTTTTCCCTCTTCAGCCTCATTTTAGCCCCGCAGTTAGTCCTGGTTGTGGTCTTGTTCTGCTGTCTATTTGCTTCTGACACCTTCGATTCATAGACTCCATAGGACGTTCAATAAAGGTAGACTCTGGTGTTAACCTTGGAGCCTTCCCTGACAGCAAAACCCGCATGCTTTGCATAGACGTTGTAGAAGTTCTTTGCTTCTTTGAAAGTTTCAAAGTGCATCTCTAGCCTAGGCAGAACGTAGGCTTCAATATTAGGTGGCTTCATGCAACAGTGAGCAAACAAAAACACAGTGATGAAAATGTTAGATGGGGTGGTCACAGTACTAGGGTATGGACTGTGCTTGTTTGTTTTTTCTGAATGGATACTTACATGTGCATAGCTCTGTGCTGCCTCCGGTGTTTGTTGTTCACCCTGGTGTATGGGTGCGGGTGGTGTCACCCTCGGCACATGCAGCAATGCATCTCTTGGAGGGAGCAATGTTGATGAAGCTCTTCGTCTCTCATTGTACGACCGTCTTCCCTCAGATTTGTTGTGAGGTTGCACCTGTCTATATGGATCATATCTTCTACTTTGCACCTTGCTAGAGTGGCGAACATTCCTGTCTCTTTGGCCTGGTCTTCCCGTCACAACAGCTTTTACAACACAGATGATTGATGTTGACGGAGCGACTAGTGGAAGCCTTTGTGTCCTTGCCTTTGGGCATGCGCTAGGGAAGGAAAACATTTGTTTTTGGGGACATTGTTGACCTTGTTGCACCCCAGCAGTGGCAAAGCTTGTATTCCCAGATATCGGTGTTTGCTGCATAGAAGAACCAGTCCGTGCTTCTGATGATTCTGGTGTAGCTTGAAATCTGCCTATATTGTTGAAGTATCCAGGTGCTATTTCTTGTGTTACCCAACAAGGCGGTGCCTCATATCTGCTTGGCTCATCAAACCCTCCCTGCGTGTGCCGCCTTTCATGTTTCTGCAATGACATTCAACAATTTTGGGATTAATATTTTTTGCATTTTCTCGTATACATGATATGGGTAACATGTCATGCACTGAAGGTAACGTGCAAGCTGAACTTGCATCGCTGGGCGTTATTAAACTTTGTTGTCTATTTTGTATCTGATGTAGTTTCAGTCGAACTGATGAATGGACATATTCAGCATTGATGTACTGATGTACTAATTTTAGCACTGATGCATCTGTTATGTACAATTTTTTTATCTTTTTCCCTATAACTGTGTCGGTGTACTAGAGTAGGGGTACCCTAGTATCCCGTGCTAGATGCCTGCAGACGATTCTTGACACCAGCGGCGGGGTTTGCCTCGTCACCACCAAGATCCTCCGTGGCTCCTTTGGAGCCATTCAAGAACAAAGTATTTGATTAAGAAGACAAGGCCCGGCAAGAGGAGCTTGTCGGGAAGGCCACTCAAGGCATGCAGAAGACAAGGCCCGGCAAGAGGAGCTTGCTGGGAAGGCTGAGGCCGACAAGCCTCCCGGACGCGACAAGGATTCGGCCGCGGCAAGGCGCTTGCAGCGGCAAGCAACCTCTCTCCATCTCCGCTCCGGCTCATCCAGCGGCGATGTCGCCATGGGACCGTTCCATGCGCTGGCGTGTCGAGAGGCTGTGCAGCCAGCGGAGAGCAGCGATAAGCGGCGACAAGCTTGCCATCGTGGCGGCTGGCGCACTGACGGTCTCTGTTGCCTTTGTTTAGCGACAGCGACGAGCATTTATTGGTTTTGTCCCTTGCCGTCGAGTTAGGTATTTTGCACTGTACCTTTGTTGAGTAGGTGTACCAACTCCTGTTTTTACATTTGTACCCTCATCTATGTTGCCACCTGTCGGAGACCCCTTGAGCATATAAAAGGAGGCCCATGTGCAACGTAGAGGGGGTTCGGTTCGTTTGACTCACTCGAGACCAGATACACTCACGCTAGGTTTTGTAGCTCTCATCGCTCCCTGGCAAAAACACAATACATCAAACAAGCAGCAGTAGGAGTTTTATCTCTCCGGAGAGCTCCGAAGCTGGGTAAACTGCTCGTGTGCCTCGCCTCGATCCGCTCTTCGTGCGATCTCCGCCCCCTCCGAACCACAAAGGGGCCTGGTCCGCCGGCCCCATAGGTGTCCGTGGGTACGATCAGCCTCCCCGACATCTTTGGCGCGCCAGGTAGGGGGCGTCGAGGCCGTGTGAATCTGATCCGGCGTTCACACGGGCAGCGTCATCAACATCTTCCTCAACATGCCACCAAAGAAGAAGGCTTGGCGGCAGAGCGTGAGCCGTCGCGTCGTCCCACCCTCACCGCAACAAGCGGGTGGTGGGGCAGACGCCAGCCGAGGAACGGGCGCCGACGAAGGTATTCGCGGCGTTGCCAAGTCCAAGGACAAGGCCCCGCAAACCTCGGCGTCCGCGCATCCCCGCGCCCATCTCAGAGACACGGACCAGGACCAGCTGGCGTCATGGCGTTCATAACGCCATACGTTCGTTGGATCGGGACCCTCAAGACCAGCATGCGCGCCAACATGCTGGCACGAGTGAGGTACGGTCGCCCGGACGGGGTGCTGCTCCTTCTAACGTACCGTTCCTCGCACCGTTCGCCAATGCCACCCACTACTCCAGCAGAAGCTGTGGCGAGAGCTCAGCTGCTCCTCGACTACCCTCCAACGGCCGACAAGGTCGACGAGTGGAGGGCCACTATCCAGAGCCTCATCGGCTTTGCCAACGGCGGCGCTCACGCGGCAACCAACGCCATCATTGCCGCGGCGAGGCGACAAGGGACGAGCGGTGGCGGCAGAGATCGTCGGAGGTGCAACCACCGTGCACTCTCCGCCACGAAGGCCAAGATCGCCGACTCACGAGATCCACCTCAACAGCGACTCCACCGCGTCGCCGGATCCGTGAGCTCGCGCGATCAGCGCCAAGTTCTTCATGAGCGACAACAAGAGGACGCTCGAACTTCGCATCGAAGCGCCGGAGAGAAGCGCGGCGTCGATCCGACAAAGCGCGTTGGGCCTTCTGTTGACATGCGCCGCACCGGAGGAGCCAGGCGACTTCCCGTGCAGCGGTTGGTTGCCCTGCGTTCACTCGTGAGCTGCGGCGGCAAGTCCGATGGCCCGGCGGAAAAACTTCAAACCAGACGTGCGGAGAAGTATGATGGCGGGGCGCATCCGTCGGAGTTCCTCGGCATCTACACCATCACGGTGCAGGCTACGGGGGCGGGGCGACAAGATCCTCGCCAACTACTTCCCGCTCGTGCTCAAGCCCAACGTCGAGATCTTGGCTCATGCACTTGCCGGACAGCTCCATATCCTCTTGGGCGGATCTGTGCCATCAGTTTGTTGGCGCCTTCACGTGGCCACAAGCCTCATGGCCAAGAGAGTGACCTTCATCTGCTCGCCCGAAGGAAGGAGAGTCCTGCGCAAGTTCATTCAGAGATTCAGCCGTGTGCACTACAACATCCCAGACGTCCACCCTGCCGCGGTGATCAGCGCATTTCATCAGAATGTGCGGAACCGCACGATGAGGGAGGAGATGGCGATGTGCAAAGTCAAGGACGTCAGTGTCGGTGTACGAAAGTAGGGGTACCTTAGTACCCCGAACTTGTGCACGGGCAACATAGCGTCCCCGCAGAAAGCCTCACGGGCGTCCGCCAAGACCCTCCGCGGCCATTCTGAAGGCAAGACCCCGACAAGAGGAGTTTGTCGGGAAGGCCTCTCTAGGCAGACGAGGCCCCGACAAGAAGAGTTTGTCGGGAAGGCCACTCTAGGCACGTAGAAGACAAGGCCCCGGCAAGAGGAGCTTGCCGGGAAGGCTCGGGGCGCGACAAGTCTCCGGGCGCGACAAGGATTCGGCCGCGGCATGCAACTTCCCTCCATCTCCGCTCCAGCTCACCCAGCGACGTGTCGCCATGGGACCGTTCCATGGGCACGTGTCGAGCAGCTGTGCAGCCAGCGGAGAGCAGCGATGAGCGGTGCTGACAGGCTCGCCATCGTGGCGGCGAGGCGCACTGACGGTCTCTGTACATACCTTTGTTTGGGCGACAACGACAGCATTTATTGCTTTTGTCCCTTGCCGTCGAGTTAGGTATTTTTGCACCTTTGTACCTTTGTTCAAGTAGGTGTACCAACTCCTGTTTTACATTCATTACCCCGCCTATGTTGCCACCTCGCCGAGACCCTTGAGCATATAAAAGGAGGCCCGAGTGCAACGTGAAAGGGTTCGGTTCGCGTCTTTCGCAAGGTTGAGTTCATTCGACTGGCCATAGACTAGATACACTCACGCTAGGTTTTGTAGCTCGCATTGCTCCCTAGCAAGAACACAATAGATCAGACAAGCAGCAATAGGAGTTTTATCTCTCCGGAGAGCTCTGAAGCTGGGTAAACCGCTCGTGTGCATCACCTTGATCCGCTCTTCGTGCGACCTCCGCCCCCCTCCGAACCACAAAGGGGCCCGGTCCGCCGGCCCCATAGGTGTCCGTGGGCACGATCAGCCTCCCCGACATCTCTGGCGCGCGCTGTAGAAGCGTCGAGGCCGTGTGAATCCGATCCGGCGTTCATGCGGCGGCGTCATCAACATCTTCCTCAACATGCCACCGAAGAAGTAGGCTTCGGCGGCAGCAGAGCTGTCCGCGTCGTACCCACCCTCACCGCAGCAAACGGGTGGTGGTGCAGACGATGGCGGAGGAACGAGCGCCGACGAAGGTGCTCGCGACGTTGCCAAGTCCAAGGACAAGGCACCGCAGACCTCGGCGTCCGCGCATCCCCCGCGTCCATCTCAGGAGACGCGAGACCAACAACGTCATGGCGTTCACAACGCCATACGTTCGTTGGATCGAGACCCTCAAGACCAGCATGCGCGCCAACATGCCGGGCGCTTAGTGAGATCTGATGCGCCGGACGGTATTGCTCCTTCTAACGTAGTTAGAAGTCCGGCGTGTCCCGCTCCTTGCACCGTTCTCCAATGCCGCCTACTACTCCAGCGAAGCTCTGGCGAGAGCTCAATCGCTCTCGACTACCCTCCAATGGCGAAAAGGTCGACGAGTGGAGGGCCACTATCGAGCCTCATCGGCTTTGCCAGCAGCGACGCTCGCGGCAACCAATGCCATCGTTGCGCGGCGAGACGACAAGGCACGAGCAGTGGCGGCAGGATTGTCGGAGGTGCAACCACCGTGCACTCTCCGCCAAGAAGGCCAAGATCACCGACTCACCGGATCCACCTCGGCCGACTCCACTGCGTCGTCGGACCCATGAGCTTCGCCGCGATCAGCGCCAAGTTCTCCATGAGCGACAACAAGAGGACGCTCGAACTCGCATCGGCGCCCGAGAGAAGCGCGACGTCAATCCGATCAGCGCGCTGGGCCTTCGATGACATGCACGCACGGAGGGGCGAGCGACCTGCCGTCAGACGCGGTAGGTTGCCCTGCGTTCACTGTGAGCTGTGGCAAGTCCGATGGCCCAGCCGGAAAAACTTCAAACTAGGCGTGCGGAGAAGTATGATGGCGGGGCGCACCGTCGGAGTTCCTCGGCATCTACACCATCGCGGTGCGGAGCTGCGGGGGCGGGGCGACAAGATCCTCGCCAACTACTTCCCGCTCGTGCTCAAGCCCAATGTCGAGATCTTGGCTCATGCACTTGCGGACAGCTCCATATCCTCTTGGGCAGATCTGTGCCATCGCTTTGTTAGGCGCCTTCACGGTGGCCACAAACCTCATGGCCAAGAGAGCGACCTTCACTTGCTCGCCCCGAAGGAAGGAGAGTCCTGCGCAAGTTCATCCAGAGATTCAGCCGCGTGCACTACAACATCCCAGACGTCCACCACCGCGGTGATCAGCGCATTTCATCGAATGTGCGGAACCGCAGGATGAGGGAGGAGATGGCGATGAGCAAAGTCAAGGACGTCGATGAGCTGTACGCCTTGGCCGACAAGTGTGCATCGCTACCGAGGAAGGGAGGAGACTCCGGGAGAGAATGCGTAAGCGAGATCTCGACAAGGATGACACCGCCCGGGAAAGAAGGGCCCAAGCGAGGCAACAGGAAGAAGAAAAGCGAGAGGTGCTAGCTGTCGAGCGGTCCGACAGCGGAAGGCGGCGACAAGAACGCCAAGGCTAGCGGCTCCGGCAAGGAGGTTGCCGGCGCCAACCACCGGTCGGTGGCGGCATGCCGACAAGCGTGACGGCTCCGGCAGTAATATCGCAAGATCCACCGCACCAAGGGCCACGATCTCCAGAGCTGCAAGAAGGTTGAGCAGCTCGTCGAGCAACCGAAGAGCTGAGTACGAAGCGGCGAGACAAGGAGAAGGCCCAGAAAGTGCCGGGGAGCAAGCAAGAAAGCGTCCGGCCGGTGAGGACGCCGCGTCAAGTAGAAGCAGCGTCAAGTAGATCGACCTCCCGGCGGCCGCGACAAGGATTAAGATGATGATGACGACGAAGATATGGAGGACGGCGACGCCCGATGAGAAGGAGTTTGAAGCCCACGAGAGGTTCTCTGCGTTGGCGGAGGTGCTTCTCGCATACCTCCCACCGCCAACTCAAGCAATGGATGCGGGAGGTCAATGCGGTGGAACCATCCATAGAGTCACGCAAGCCTCAAGTGGTCCAAGACGCCTATCATTTTTGATATTGAGGACCACCTGATCGTATAAGCTGCGATTCGGTGCTTGCCGATGTTGGTCTCACCAACCATCCGCAACCTCAAGGTCACAAAATGTTAGTTGACGGCGGGCGGCTTGAATCGATCTCCTCCGCGGTGCTCCGAAGCTTCAAATCCTGACGGCGAGCTCGAAGAGACCGGAACCTTCCAAGGAATCAATCCGGGAAGGAGCAAGCGAAGGGGAAGATTACGTTGCCGGTCACATTTGGCGTGAGCTGAACTTCAGAACCGAGAGGGTTACGTTTGGCGTCGTCGATTTCCCATTACCTTACAATGGGATACTTGGCGATCAGCGCTTCGCCAAGTTCATGGCGGCCTCTCACTCGCCTACAACCTACTCAAGATGCCGGGCCCGATAAGCGTCATCTTTGTCCATGGCGACAAGAAGGATGCCCTTATACGTGCCGACAAGATCTTCCGGATGCGACAGCCGCGATGACTGCCGGACACTTGCCGCTGAAGCTCCGGGGAAGAAGAGCAAGTCCAAGTCCGGCAAGGGCTCGATGCTCACTCCGCAAGCGCGCCTCTTCGAGTGCTGCGCTTACCGTCGAAGACGCACCATCGAAAGCTCCACCGCAAGTGCAAGAAGATGGTGGCTCCGCCGAAGACCAAGAAGGTGCCCGCCAAGGAGGACGGCGCTGGTGGTACCTTCACCATCGGTGCCTCTCTCGACCCCAAATAGGAAGGCGGCGCTTCGTTGCTCTGCGGGCGAATGTCGGCGTGTTTGCATGGCAACCGTATGATATCCCGGTGTTCCCGGAAAGTGATTGAGCACCGCCTGGCGTTTGTCCTCATCGCGCCGCCCGTCAAGCAAAGAGTCGAGGAAGCAAGCGGTGGGCGCCAAGAATTCATAGCCGAAGAGATCAAGAAACCGGAAGCGGCAGGCCTTGTCGAGGAGTGCTCCATCCCTCGTGGTTGGCCAATCACAGTAGTCGTCGCCAAGGCAAATGGGAAATGGAGACTTTGTATTGACTTCACGGATGTTAATAAAGCTTGTCCCAAAGATCCATTTCCCTTGCCGCGCATTGACCAGATTGTTGACTCCACGGCCGGATGTGATTTTCTTTTGTTTCTTGATGCCTACTCAGGATACCATGTGGCACATACTGTTTCATACGGATGCCTTTCGGTTTGAAGAATGCTGGTTCAACATTTGCAAGGGTAGTCCATGACGCTTTTGAGCCGCAAATGCACAGAAATGTAGAAGCCTACATGGATGACATAGTGGTCAAAAGCAAGGACAAAGCAACTTTGGTTCAAGATTTGGACGAGACCTTTGCAAATCTCCGCAAGATCAACCTCAAGCTCAACCCTGAAAAGTGCGTGTTTGGAGTCCCTTCCGGCAAGCTTCTCGGGTTCTTCGTGTCTCAGCGAGGGATTGAGGCAAATCCCGACAAGATCAAGGCCATTGAGCAGATTGAAGCACCAAAGCGCGTCAAGGATGTCACGAAGACTTGCGGTTGCATGGCTGCTCTCAAAGACGTTTATTTCTAGGTCTGCTGAAGGCCTGCCGTTTTTCAAGATTTTGAAAAAGGCAGGTCCAGTAAAATGGACTCCCGAAGCGGAGGCTGCGCTTCAGGACTTGAAGAGATACATGTCCTCTACTCCAACACTTGTCGCACCTAAGCCACAAGAGAAGTTGTTGCTGTACATTGCGGCAACAAATCAAGTGGTTAGTGCTGCGTTAGTAGCAGAGAGGGAGGCGGGTGACGAGCCAGCAACCACGGCAAGCACATCCAGCGACAAGCAGGGGGCTTCTCCGACAAGCTCTGGTCCCGACAAGGACAAGTCCGCGAAGACACAAGAACAGATACAGAAAAGGATGGTGCAGCGCCCAGTTTACTTTGTCAGTTCCCTCTTGCAGGGGGCTAGGTCAAGGTACTCTGGTGTGCAAAAACTGCTTTTCGGCCTCCTCATGGCCTCGAGAAAGCTGCGCCATTACTTCCAAGCACATGAGATCACAGTTGTCACTCGCTTTCCCACAAGAGGATCTTTGCAGAATCCAAGCGGCAGGCGAGATTGTCGAGTGGGCCTTTGGGCTGTCAAGCTTTGGTCTCAAGTTTGAAAGCACATCAACTATCCAAAGCGAGCGTTGGCAGAATTCATAGCGTAATGGGCGTAGCGCCGGATGAAGAGATTAGGAGGCGAGCATCCCGTCAAAGAAGCAAGCAAAGAGTGGCTGATGTACTTTGATGGTGCCTTCTCGCTGCAAAGGCGCCCGGTCTTTGGCGTGCTTCTTATCGCACTCCACCGGAGAGCACCTCAAAGTACGTCGTCGGATGCACTTTCCCAAGGAGCAAGCGACAAACAATACTGCAGAGTATGAAGGCTTGCTTGCCGGTCTCGAGGATCGCAGATGGACCTTGGGATCAAGAAGCTTATTGTTAGGTGACTCGCAACTCATCGTCCGCCAAGTCAACAAAGATTACCAGAGTCCGTTGATGGAAGCCTACGTTGATGAAGTGAGGAAGCTAGAAGAGCACTTTGGCGGCCTGCAAATGGAACATGTTCCAAGAGCTCAGAAAGATATTGCTGACGGCCTGTCAAAGTGCGCTGCGCTTAAGTTACACAATGGAACCAGGAATTTTCATGCTCAAGTCGACTCGACCAACCGTAACACCATCGGTAGACCGAGCAAGAAGAGGAAGTTGGCCTCTGGTGACTACTTCCGGCGGAGCTTCCGAAGCCGTTGTTGCAAGGTCCCCAAGATCAACAACAACGGTCGCGGAGGGCGATCTGCTCCGGCAGACCCGAGGTTTGTTTTCGTTGAAGCAAAGCGCTCCGACAAGTCTTGCTCCGGCAAGCTTGCCGGGAGCATCAAGCTCGGCGGGCCATGAGCTCTTGCCGTAAAGCTGATGTTCCGCGGCAGCAGATGTGCCTTTAGTCCTTGTTGTCGAGCCGCAAGCTCCGGCATGGGCGCAGCAGATTGTCCATTTCCTTGAGACAGAGAACTTCCGAAGAGCGGGAAGAAGCGGAAAGAGTAGCCCGGCGGTCAAGTATGTACCCGGTTTGTCGACATCTTTATGCATGTAAGAAGACTCAACGGTGTGAAATTGAAGTGTATTCGGGGAAGATGGATGAAGCTGTTGGCGAGAGATACATGGAGGCATATGTGGTCACCACATTGGCGCCAAGAGCACTTGCCGGCAAAGCTTTCCGGCAAGGTTTCTTCCGCCGACAGCCCTCCGGGATGCAACTGCACAAGTAACCAAGTGTGAAGCGTGCTAGTTCCATTCCAAGCAGATACACCAGCCGGCTCAAGCTCTCCAGACGATCCCTTTATCACGGCCATTTTCGGTGCAGGGGCTCGACATCCTCGGCCCTTTCCCCGAGCTGTCGGGGCTTTGAGTACTTATGCGTCGCCATCGACAAGTTCACAAAGTGGCGGGAAGTGGAAGCGATGAGGAAGGTGACGGCCGCAGTCGGTGATCAAGTTCTTGGTCGATTGTTTGCCGTTTCGGAATCCCTAACAGGATCATCACCGACAATGGCACACAATTTACGAGTCGCACCTTCATGCAGTACGTCCAAGACCTTGGCGCCAAGGTCTGCTTCGCTTCCGTTGCTCACCCGAGAAGCAACGGTCAAGCAGAGAGGGCAAATCTTTGAAGTGCTGCAGCGGGCTCAAGACCGAGAACTTTCGACAGGCTGCACAAGTGCGGAAGAAACTGGATCGAGTCTTGCCGGTGGTTCTTTGGTCGATCAGGGCAGACGCCAAATCGAGCCACCGGCGGGCACCCTTTGCTCTAGTCTATGGAGCAGAGGCAGTTCTCCCCACGGAACTCGTATATGGGTCGCCTCGAGTGCTCGCTTATGATGAGTTTGAGCAAGAGCAGCTGCGACAAGATGACGCGCTGCTCCTTGAGGAGGATCGTCTTCAGGCTGCTGTGCGAGCCGCTCGCTACCAGCAGGCCCTACCGTTGCATGTGATCCTTTGTACAAAGCCGGGCGCAGACCCCGTGCATCAGTAAAGCCCATGTGTTGCGCACGACCCGTCAAGTTCATGCTTTCATCAATTTATTGCATGTTTTGGCTAACACTTTGTGTAGCAACCACACCCGGTAAGCAGAATCGAGCCACTGGGCTCCATAACGTTATTTCGTCTTCTTTCTCTTGTCGCAAAGAAAGGGAGGCTCCCTCGCGCACAAGTTAACGAGGGAAGGAGGAGATAATATTGTGGACCGAGCACCGCTCGAGGAAGTCTCACCTCATTGGGAAGCAAGAAACGAGAAAAGCTAAGTTGCCAAAGTTTGAGCAATCAATTTTTAAATTTTAAGTTATCTTCCTCGAACGATAGTACTTTGTATGGAGAACACATGTAGCGGAAGGAACCAAATCGTGACTGGTCGGCGCCCTTACTTTGTTTCGAGTCCGCTCAACAACTTAAGTGAGCTGCGGCTAGTCCGCGACAAGGTTGCTTGTCGGTAGCTACCCTGCCAGTCTTTGAAGTTCCGCACTCGGCGCTCATGACAAGGGTGCTGCACCGCAAGTTTCCTGAATGCGTAAAGCGTAAACGCATTACAAAGGAAGAGATCAAATAGAGGAAATAACATTGCATCGATTGATTCAGATCAAGAATAAATTTGTAAAGTTATCTTCCTTGAACGACCGCGCTTTGTATAAAAAACCCGTGCGGCGGAGGAACCAAATCGTGGTGGTCGCCCTTACTTTGTTTGAGTCCGCTCAACAACTTAAGCGAGCTGCGGCTAGATCGCGACAAGGTTGCTTGTCGGTAGCGACTTGCCAAAGAAGTCATGTGAAGTTCCGCACTTCGGCCATGCAAGGGTGCTCGCGACCGCAAGTTTCCCTGAAAAGCGTAGGGCAATAACATACAAAGCCAAGGGTCGAGTAAAGGAAGTAACGTAGCAGATGTTGCCCATAATAAAGTTATGCTACAAAAATAACTTATCGCGGCACTGGCTAAATCGTTCTTAGAACTGAAATAACAGCGAAGAGGAGAAGAAGGGCGCGCTGGTACCCAAACCCCGGCAAGCCAGAGTTGCCGGGGGCCGCTGAATGCCAGAGTTGCCGGGGGCTGCGGCAAGCCAGAGTTGCCGGGGGCTGAGAAATCAGATAGGCCCCTTGTCCTTTTTCAAGCATCCCTTTTTCATTAAAAACATTCTACTCGGATACAATCCGTGGGGAATGAAAAACATGAAAGAGAGGATTACAAGCTTTAAATGCGGATAAGGCCCAAAGGCTTACAAATTAAAAAGATAAGATGCCCGTAATCCTTTTCCCGTCCCTCTTTCCGGGAGGTAGGTCAAGGAGGCGGGAAGGGCAAAAGAACGCCTAGGCAGGCCACGGGTGCCGAAGACACCAAGAGAACATCCGGGAGCTCCCGAGGGCTTAGCGGAGATGGCGGCGCCGAGCGGGGTTCGAGGCAGGCGGCGAGGCGTCGGCCTGTTGTCGAGGGCACTAAGCCTCGTACTCGACTTGACGGCCTTGTCACCATCCCTCTTCCCCTTCCGCAGCCTCCCTCGTGATCGCCCAAGGAGGCGACCCGGGGAGTTCAGGGGCCGCGACACGGATGATGGGGTCGCCGGTGGCCGCACGGCGGCGCCGACAACTAATTGGGCCCGCCAACCTCGTCGTCGTTGTCGCTCCCTCCTCGTCACTCTCGCTCGAGGGGAATCTTATTTGTCGGAGGAGCTGTCCACGCAGCACTTCGCCCGAAAGTGCCAAGATCCCGAAGACCTTGACGGAGAGGAGATCACCCTCCATTAACTTAAAATGGAGGGTAAACCCGCCCTCGAGGCCGTGGATGCGGGTGAACGTCTTCCACCCACGGTCGAGATACATCACATTAGGGGCTGGGAATACAACACGGACTCGCATGCCGCTGATTCCTGACCCCTCATGTGCAATCTCAATGTCTCGGCGGATCCGACTCCATCAGCGCCGCAAACGGAGCTGAAGCCGGAGGCGGCGACGAGGGCGCCCGCAGCCTCGACGAAGAACTCTCAAGGGTCGCCCCGGTATGGACCGCGCAGGAGGGAACTGCCCGGCGAAGCGGAGACGGCACGCCGCCCGTCCACCTCTTCCCGGCGCCTCGACCTGCGTCACGACCTCGCCCCTCCCTCTTCCTCTTGGGGCTGGCTCTGCCGCCCGGGCGTGGGGTTGGGAGGAGCGCTGCTCATGGCGACCCTCGCCGCCACCGATGAAGAACCAAGGCTCTTTTTCTCCATGGCGAATGAGAGAAAGGGGAGCGTAAATCGAGGAAAGGAGGAGGTGGGAGAGTGAGGCCTTCTGCGCTCCCCTTCCGCTCTTTTAAGGAAGCAAGGTGGGGCTCAACCGCCCGCCGACAAATCAGGGCATAGGAAGAAGCGGGGAATCGGGGCCGACCTGCTGCCTCTGCTCATGACGGCCCAGTTTCCACTTCCACCGTCCGGGACCCCAAGAGCATGGGAACCACGTGGCGGGGATGCGAGAACGAGGCGACGGGTGGAGCTACCCACGCCGCGCCCACTTCCCCACGACGCCGCAATCGACGTGCCGTTCTGACGGGGGACGCGATGGATCTGGAGTGGGTTTGGTTTGGACCCGGGCAGCTGCGTGCCCGTGCCTGTTTTGGGCCTGGCCCAACAGCGCTTCGGCACCGTGTATGGCCCGAACTGGGGGCTCTGTCGGTGTACTAAAGTAGGGGTACCTTAGTACCCCGAACTTGTCTGCAACGGTCGCGGCGTCCCAGCGGCAAGCCTCGCCCGGGCGTCCGCCAAGACCCTCCGCGGCCATTCTCAAGGCAAGACCCGACAAGAGGAGCTTGTTGGGAAGGCCTCTCTAGGCAGACGAGGCCCCGACAAGAAGAGTTTGTCGGGAAGGCCACCTCGAACGCAGAAGACAAGGCCCGGCAAGAGGAGCTTGCGGGAAGGCTCGGGCGCGACAAGTCTCCGAGCGCGACAAGGATTCGGCCGCTGACAAAGCGCTTGCCGGCATGCAACTTCTCTCCGTCTCCGCTCCAGCTCACCCGGCGACGTGTCGCCATGGGACCGTTCCATGGGCGGCGTGTCGAGCAGGTATGCAGCTAGCGGAGAGCAGCGATAAGCGGCGACAGGCTCGCCATCGTGGCGGCGGAGGCGCACTGACGGTCTCTGTTACCTTTGTTTGGGCAACAACGACAGGCATTTATTGCTTTTGTCCCTTGCAGTCGAGTTAGGTATTTTTGCACTGTACCTTTGTTCAAGTAGGTGTACCAACTCCTGTTTTACATTCGTACCCCGCCTATGTTGCCATCTGCCGGAGACCCTTGAGCATATAAAAGGAGGCCCGAGTGCAACGTAGAAAAGGGTTCGGTTCGCGTCTTCGCAAGGTTGAGTTCATTCATTGGCCATAGACTAGATACACTCACGCTAGGTTTTGTAGCTCGCATTGCTCCCTAGCAAGAACACAATAGATCAGACAAGCAGCAGTAGGAGTTTTATCTCTCCGGAGAGCTCCGAAGATGGATAAACCGCTCATGTGCATCGCCTCGATCCGCTCTTCTTGCGACCTCCGCCCCCCTCCGAACCACAAAGGGGCCCGGTCTGCCGGCCCCATAGGTGTCCGTGGGCACGATCAGCCTCCCGACGATCCGGTGTCTTGTACGCCTTGGCCGACAAGTGTCTTGGCGAGGAAGGAGGAGACTCCAGTGAGAGAATGCGGAAGCGAGATCGGCAGTGAGGACACCGCCCGGCAAGAAGGGCGTGGCGAGGCAACAGGAAGAAGAAAAGTAGAAGTGCTAGCTGTTGAGCAGTCCGACAGCGGAGGTGGCGACAAACGCCCTAGGCTGGTGGCTCCGGCAAGGAGGTTGCGGCGACGCCAACCACCGGTCGGTGGCGGCCGCCGACAAGCGGGGACAGCTCCGGCAAGCGATCTTGCAAGATCCACCGCACCAAGGGCCACGGCCTCCGGAGCTGCAAGAAGGTCGAGCAGCTTGTCGATGCAGAGAGCTGAGTACGAGCGGGCGCGACAAGGAGAAGGCCCAGAAGGTGCTGGGGAGCAAGCAAGAACGTCCGACGGGGAGGACGCTGCTGGCAAGGCCAAGCAGCGGCAAGGAGACAGACCTCCCGCGGCGCGACAAGGATGAAGATGATGACGGCGACGAAGATATGGAAGGCAGCAGCTGATGAGCGGGGAGTTTCAAAAGCCACAGAGGTCCTCTGCGTTGGCCGGAGGTGCTTCCTGCATACCTCCCACCGCCAACTCAAGCAATGGATCACGGGAGGTCAATACTGTTGGAACCATCCGTAGAGTCAAGCAAGCCTCTGAAGTGGTCCAAGACGCCTATCATTTTTGATATTGAGGACCACCACGATCGCATAAGCTGCGGTCGGGTGCTTGCCGATGTTGGTCTCACCAACCATCCGCAACCTCAAGGTCACCAAAATGCTACTTGGCAGCCAGGGCGGCTTGAATCTGATCTCCTCCGCGGTGCTCGAAGCTTCAAATCCCGGCAAAGAAGCTCGAAGAGACGGCACCTTCAAAGGAATCAATCCGGGAAGGAGCAAGCGAAGGGAAGATTACGTTCTGCGGTAACATTTGGCAGCGAGCTGAACTTTAGGATCGAGAGGGTCACATTCGGCGTTGCCGATTTCCCATTGCCTTGCAATGGGATACTTGGCCGTCCGGCCTCGCCAAGTTCATGGCAGCCTCTCACTACGCCTACAACTTACTCAAGATGCCAGGCCGATAAAGCGTCATCTCTGTCCATGGTGACAAGAAGGATGCCCTTATCTGTGCCGACAAGATCTACCGGGATGCAGCAGCCGTGACAGATTGCCAAACACTTGTCGCTGAAGCTCCCGGGGGGAAGAAGACAAAGTCCAAGCCCGGCAAGGGCTCTGATGCTCACTCCGGCAAGCGCACCTCTTCGAAGTGCTGCGCTACCGTCGAGGACACACCATCGAGCTCCACCGGCAAGTGCAAGAAGATGGTGGCTCCGCCAAAGACCAAGAAGGTGCCCGCCAAGGAGGACGGCACTGGTGGTACCTTTACCATCAGTGCCTCTCTTGACCCTAAATAGGAAGGCGCGCTCGTTGCTTTCCTGCGGGCGAATGTCGACGTGTTTGCATGGCAACCGTCTGACATCCTCGGTGTTCCCAGGAAAGTGATTGAGCACCGCCTGGCCGTTTGTCCTCATCTTGCGGCCCGTCAAGCAAAAAGTCGAGGAAGCAAGCGGTGGAGCACTAAGAATTCATAGTCGAAGAGATCAAGAAGCTGGAAGCACCGGGCCACTGTCGGAGTGCTCCATCCTCGTGGTTGGCCAATCCTGTAGTCGTGCGCAAAGCAAATGGAAAATGGAGACTTTGTATTGACTTCACGGATGTTAATAAAGCTTGTCCCAAAGATCCATTTCCCTTGCCGCGCATTGACCAGATTGTTGACTCCACGGCTGGATGTGATTTTCTTTCGTTTCTAGATGCATACTCAGGATATCATCAGATCTTCATGGATGAAGAAGATGAGGAGAAGACCGCATTCATCACACCATGTGGCACATACTGTTTCATACGGATGCCTTTCGGTTTGAAGAATGCTGGTTCAACATTTGCAAGGGTAGTCCATGGCGGCTTTTGAGCCGCAAATGCACAGAAATGTAGAAGCCTACATGGACGACATAGTGGTCAAAAGCAAGGACAAAGCAACTCTGGTTCAAGATTTGGACGAGACCTTTGCAAATCTGCGCAAGATCAACCTTAAGCTCAACCCAGAGAAGTGCGTGTTTGGAGTCCCTTCCGGCAAGCTTCTCGGGTTCTTCAGATCTCAACGAGGGATTGAAGCTAATCCCGACAAGATCAAGGCCATTGAGCAGATTGAAGCACCAAAGCGCGTCAAGGATGTCACGAAGACTTGCGGTTGCGTAGCTGCTCTCGGCGAGTTTATTTCTAGGTTCTGTTGGCGCCATACCGCCATTTTCAAGATTTTGAAAAAGGCAGGTCCAATGAAATGGACTCCCGAAGCGGAGGCTGCACTGCAGGACTTGAAGAGATACCTGTCCTCCACTCCAACACTTGTCGCACCTAAGCCACAAGAGAAGTTGCTGCTATATATAGCAGCAACCAATCAAGTGGTTAGTGCTGCGTTAATGTAGCGGAGAGGGAGGCGGATGACGAGCCAAGAACCACGGCAAGCACATCCGGCGACAAGCGGGGGCTTGCCGACAAGCTCTGGTCCCGACAAGGGCGAATCCCATGCAGACACATGACCCGAGATGCGAGAAAAGGATGGTGCAGCGCCTAGTCTACTTTGTCGGTTCCCTCCTGCGAGGGGCTAGGTCGAGGTACTCTGGTGTGCGTAAATTGATTTTGGGCCTCCTCATGGCCTCGAGAAAGCTGCGGCATTACTTCCAAGCACATGAGATCACGATTGTCACTCGCTTTCCGGCTGATGAGGATACTGCAGAATCCGAAGCAGCAGCGAGGATTGTTGAGTGGGCCTTTGGAGCTGTCAAGCTTTGGTCTTAAGTTTGAAAGCACATCAACTATCCAAAAGCGGGCGTTGGCAGAATTCATAGCGAGAATGGGCGCCAACGCCGGATGAAGAGATTCGAGACGAGCATTCCCGTCAAGGAAGCAAGCAAAGAGTGGGCGATGTACTTTGATGGTGCCTTCTCACGCAAAGGCGCCCGGTGCTTGGCGTCTTGCTTATCGCACCCACCGGAGAGCACCTCAAAGCACGTAGTCCGGATGCACTTTCCCAAGGAGCAAGCGACAAACAATACCGCAGAGTATGAAGGTTTGCTTGCGGTCTCAGGATCGCAGTGGACCTTGGGATCAAAAAACTTATTGTCAGGGGTGACTCGCAGCTTGTCGTCCGCCAAGTGAACAAAGACTATCAGAGTCCGTTGATGGAGGCATACGTTGATGAAGTGAGGAAGCTCGAAGAGCACTTTGACGGCCTGCAAATGGAACATGTTCCAAGAGCTCAGAATGATATCGCTGACGTCCTGTCAAAGTGCGCTGCACTTAAGTTACACCATCAACTGGACTCAAGCTGACTCAACCAACCGTAACACCATCAACTGGACAAAGCAAGAAGAGGAAGTTGACCTCTGGTGACTACTTTTTGACAGAGCTTCCCAAAGTCGTCGTTGCAAAGGTCCCCAAGATCAACACCAACAATGCTGAGGGCCAGTCTGCTCCGACAGGCCCCAGGGTTTGTTTCGTTGAAGCAGACGCCTCCGACAAGTTTTGCTCCGGTAAGCTTGCCGGGGAGCGTCAAGCTCCGGCAGGTCAGCGAGTCCTTGCCGTGGAAGCTGATGTTCCCGCAGCAACAGATGTGCCTTTAGTCCTTGTTGTCGAGCCGCAAGCTCTAGCATGGGCGCGGCAGATTGTCCATTTCCTTGAGACAGAGAACTTCCGAAGAGCAAGAAGAAAGCGGAAAGAGTAGCCCGGCGATCGAGTATGTACCGGTTTGTCGACAACATACCATGCATGTAAGAAGACTCAACGGTGTGAAATTGAAGTGTATTCCCGGGGAAGATGGATGAAGCTGTTGGCGAAGATACGGAGGCATATGTGGTCACCACATTGGCACGACAAAGCACTTGCTTAAGCAAAGCTTTCCGGCAAGGTTTCTTCTAACCGACAGCCCTCCGTGATGCAACCGCACAAGTAACCAAGTTTGAAGCGTGTCGGTTCCATTCCGCATGAGATACACCAGCCAGCTCAAGCTCTCTAGACGATCCCTTTATCCTGTCCATTTTCGAGGGCTCGACATCCTCGGCCCCTTCCCCGAAGCTGTCGGGGCTTTGAGTACTTATGCGTCGCCATCGACAAGTTCACAAAGTGGCGGAAGTGGAAGCGATGAGGAAGGTGGCAGCGATCAGCGATCAAGTTCTTGGTCGATTGTTTGCCGTTTGGAATCCCTAACAGGATCATCACCCGACAATGGCACACAATTTACGAAGTCGCACCTTCATGCAAGACGCCCAAGATCTTGGCGCCAAGGTCTGCTTTGTTTCCGTGGCTCACCCGAGAAGCAGCGGTCAAGCGAGAGAGGGAAAATCTTTGAAGTGCTTTGCGGGCTCAAGACCGGAACTTTTCGACGAGCTGCACAAGTGCGGAAGAAAGCTGGATCGAGGCTGTCGGTGGTTCTTTGGTCGATCGATCTGACGCCAAATCGAGCCACCGGCCGGACACCTTTACTCTAGGCTATGGAGCAGAGGCAGTTCTCCCCACGGAACTTCGTATCTGGATCGCCTCGAGTGCTCGCTTATGATGAGCTTGAGCAAGAGCAGCTGCGACAAGATGACGCGCTGCTCCTTGAGGAGGATCGTCTTCGTGCCGCTGTGGCGAGCCGCTCGCTACCAACAAGCTTTGCGTCGCTACCATAGCCGCCAGTTAGTGCGAAGTCTCGAGGAAGGCGACCTTGTTCTTGGCGCGTTCAGTCCGCCAAGAATTCAAACAAGTTGACGCCTTGAAGTGGGAAGGCCCTTATCGGGTGAAAGCGAGTCACTAGGCCCGGCGCTGTCAGCTTCTCGAGACCGAAGATGGCATTCGGTGAGCAACTCTGGAACATTGAGCATCTTCGTAAGTTTTACCCATAGGGCGCGGTTGTCGAACCTGTTCGGCAACCACCTGTACAAGTCTTGCCGCTGTTGCATGTAATCCGTTGTACAAAGCGGCGCATGAACCCGTGCATCGAAGAAGCTCATGTGTTGCGCACAACTTGTCAAATTCATGCTTTCATCATTTTATTGCATGTTTTGACTAACACTTTGTGCAAGAACCACACCCGATAAGCAAAATCGAACCGCTGGGCTCCATAACGTTATTTCCTCTTCTTTCTCTTTTCTCAAAGAAAGGAAGCCTCCCTCGCGCACAAGTTAACCAGGGGGAAGGAGGAGATAATACTATGGACTGTGCACCGCCGAGGAAGTTGCACCTCATCGGGAAGCAAGAGCGAGAAAAGCTAAGTTGCCAAAGTTTGAGCAATCAATTTTTAAATTTTTAAGTTATCTTCCTCGAACGATAGTACTTTGTATGGAAAACACATGCGTGAGAGGAACCAACTTCGCCGGCTAGTCGCGCCCTTACTTTGTTTCGAGTCCGCTCAACAACTTAAGTGAGCTGCAGCTAGTCGCGACAAGGTTGCTTGTCGGATGACCTTGCCGGCCAGGGCTGGCGGCGTTCCGCACTCGGCCATGACAAAAGTGCCCGCACCGACAAGTCCCCCAAATGCGTAAAGGCGTAAACGCATTACAAAGGAAGGAATCAAGTAGAGGAAATAACGTTGCATTGATCGCCTAAGATAGAGTATATTACAAAATAACTTGTCGCTGATCTAACAAAGTGTTCTAAACATGATCAGCAGCCGACAAGGGAAAGATAAAGTTAGCGGCCTAGTCTCTGCGGTGGCCCTCAATCCGCTTGATCTTGTTCACCTTGTCCACAATGGGTGCGACAAGGGCTTTGAAGCTCCTCCACGTTGGCATCTGGCGGCAAGGATCTCGAGGGGCCGTTAAGGTTGAGGCCCGGATTGCGGAAGGCCACCATTATCAACACCTTCTCGAGGGCTCCTGCACAGATCTGGCGTGATTCCTCGGCCAGCTGCTGGGACCTCTTCCCGGAGTCGCTGGAGGCCCGTCCTGCGCCTTTGAAGAATAAACTGAGTTTGGCTGGGTTGGAGATGCTCGTCGGGAGGAGTATGCAAGGTCCGCCATCCCAGCTCCATCAGCTCGTTGTGGATGTCGGCGGCGGTGTCCACAAGACCTTCGATCCGGTGCTCCACGCTCTCCCTCAAGGTGCTCTGGATGGAGGCAACATTCGCTAGCAGCTCCTCCTTGGCCTTGATCGCCTCCAACAAGCCCACCTCCCGCTCTCTGGCGCTGTCCAACGTGTGCGTCAGAGTGGTCAGCTTCAGCTCAAGATCCGCCTTGGAATCCTTGGCGGCGTCGAGGTCCTTGCCTCTATCAGCGAGACGACTCTGCAACTCGCCAAGAGTGTAAGCATCCTTCTCACGTTCACGCTTGAGCGTGGCAAGCTCTTCGCCGCTCTTCTTGAGGCTGGCCTCCAGTTGTGCCACCTTCACCTTCAGCTCATCCTTGGCGGCCTCGGCGGCTGCGGCAGCATCCTTCGCCAAGTGACTCCTCGCGCGCGGCAAGGTCTTCTTCGTGGCTGTCCAGGTTGACCTTCCGCTGCGCCCGGCTCGCTTTCTGCGCGGAGAGCTTCTCGGTAGCCATCCGCTGCTCCTCCTCGTAGCGGCCTTCTCAAGGATAAAGGCGTGCGCTCTTCTCGAAGTTGCCCAGCTTACCTTTCGTCGCAGAGCTTCTTGGTTGGCGCTCGGAGCTCCTCTGCAGCGCCTCTCCATGTCCGCTCCTGCCCTCGCGACAAGTGCTTCCCGGGTCTCCAACTTGGCTTGCGGGCGCGGTAGAGTGACAACAGCTTCTTGACAGCTGCTCCTCCTCGGACTTCGCCCGGCTTCTTTGCTTGGCGCGTCCACCAGCGTCAGCCCAGCGGAGGCGAGTAGCTCGCCGTCGAAGGTCTCTCCCTCGACCGGCGCCCTGGAGCTCGGTTCCCAGGGGAGCTTGATGAAGACGCCTTTGCCGGCCTTCAGGTAGGCGCCGGGCTGGGGCTCCTCGGAGCCTGACGCCGCAGCAGCGGCGGGGGAGTCGGCTGTCGGTGTAGCGCTTGGCGCTCCTGCGGCCTCAGGACCGTCGGTCGCCCGACCCTCGCCCGGCCTCTGCGTCGGCAGCCTCGGTGGCCTCCTCGCCATCAAAGGCTCGTCGGCGGCAACGGCCTCTTCTTCCACAACAACGGCCTCTTCTTCCTCGATGGCGGCCTCGTCGGTGTTGCAGCGCTTCCTCCTCGCCGGCCTCGACCTCCATCGGCTCTGCGTCGAGGCGAAGAAAAAGCGATCAAGCAAATGTTCAAAAGAGAAACAAAAGAAAGCAAGCCCAAGGGAGATTTTCGTGTAAGGAAATTACACCAGCAGGATCCTGACCATGGCCTCGACCACTTTGGAGGTTCACCGGCGCTGTCCTTGCTGTGGTAGCCTCCCTTGTCGGAGTGGCCTCCCTTGTCGGGCGCTCCCTTGCCGGAAGGTTCCTCCCTTGGCGGCGTAGTGTCGTGAGACGGGATCTCGAGGCGGCTTCCGAGCCCTCCTGATGAGGCTGCTCTGCTCCTACACAAGCACACAGTCAGGTATCAACGAAGAAAGGGCACCCTTACACACCTAATAGTAAGGAGAAAACTGCACACTTACTCTGGGGGCTGTGCTGGGGGCTGCTCTGAGGAAGGGTTGCCGGGTCCGGCAAGGGGGTCTTGGACGCGTCCCCTGTTGCCACGGGAGAATCATCCTCGACGACGACCGTCGGGGTCTTGGCCCTCTTCGACGCTCTCTGGGCGGCGTCACGAAAAGGAAACAGCCGAATGAAGCAAATCAGATTCAACATGAAGCAATAAAATTGAAGAAATACAAGCACAATCTCAAGAGCTTACTCTTTGCCTTCCTCCTCGGAGCCTGGCGCGGAGAAGTCAAACTCGGCTCGCCTCCGGTGCGGCGGGGAGTGGGCTCTCTTGGCCGCTTAAGCGGGCGTCGGCGGTGGCACGAAGATCCCGCCCGGTTGTCGCGGCAGTGTGAGGCGCCTCGCGACAACCTCGCTTGCCATGATAAGCGCGTCAGCGGCGCGCTGCCTCTTGTGGGCGGTCTGCCGCCCGACTTCGTCTCCGGCCTTGCGGAGACGCCTCTTCAGCGGAGCCGGGGCTCACAGCGGCAAGTCACTGGGTGGTGGAGAAGAAGCACCCTCGGCGGGTCCACTCGACCCGGCCTCGGGCTCGACAAGCTCGTCCTCGCCGACGACCTCCCCTCGCTCGGCAAGGCTTGCCGCCTTCGCAGCATCCGCCTCCTCCACGGTATACCCGAAGGCTCCAGCGGCGGCCTCTGCCGCCTCCTCCACCCCGTGGCAATCCGCGCCATCTCCTCGTCGGTGGTGTTGTGGGTGAGCCTTTACGCTTTCGTCGGGCGGATCGGCACTTCTTCTAAGTCGTCGAACAACTGCTGCCACGACCTCGTTGGGGGCTCTGCCGGGTTGGAGCGATCCCATGGGAATCGCACAATGGCATCATGGCGGATGCGGTCGGCGCCGAGTTGTTGCACAATGGGGCGACCCCGGCAACCTAAACCACTCAGGTGGTCGGGGTCATTCTTGAACAGCTCGAGCGAGATCGCGTCCAGCTCAAAGGCGGTGAAGTTCGATTCGGGCCAGGCGCAACCTCATAATGTCTCGCGCATTTGGAACTCCCAGGCGAGGCCTCCTCCTTTCCTGCAAGGGAGTGATGCAATGACGAAGGAAAGTCTGCGCCAACTGCTGTTTACGGTTAACCCGGCAAGCCCGAGGCGCAGAATCCGGAGTCACTATCTTCAACCGCATCCTCCGGCGCCAAATTACTCCAATCTACGCCTCGCACTATTGGGGTTTGGCGCCTGCAGCGATGAAAGGCTGCGGGTTCTCCTCTGACCCAACACCAGTTGGCTCTCCTCCTCCCACTTGTTGCGGAACTCTACTTCTAGGTAGGCTTCTTTCTTGCCGATCCACAGAGACCCAAGCTATCCCTCGGCAAGTGGCTCTCCTCTCTCGGCCAGAGGCACGAAGAAATGGCGGAAGAGTGCCACATTTGGGTGGACTCCGACAAAGTTTTTAAAGATCTTGTAGAAAACTGCCATGGTCAAGACGGCGTTGGGGTGAAATCAAGGAGGCGGAGGCCAAAGGTGTTCATGATGTCGCAGAAGAACTTCGAGAAAAGGGGGCAAAAGCCATAATAGAAAAAAGGCGAAAAAGGGGTACCTAGTAGGGGCCAAATCGGAAGCGGAGGCGGGAGTACCTTCGTCTTGCGGATGCGCCTGGCGTCTCCGTCGACCAAAAGAGGTAAAGACATCCCGCAGCTCCCTTTGCGCGCCGAGCTGCGGGGAAGATGGCCCGCTCCTTGCGCAGTCAGCCGCGAGCCGCTGCGCCTCGGCCGACAGCGCCCTTCTCCTTGTCGGCTTCGGAGCCATGGCGAGGCGGCGGAGGAGGCCGACGGCGGTGGCGTGCTTGTGGCGAAAGTGGCGCTGCTCTCTTCGCACCGAGAAGAAGAGGGAGTGGCGGTGGTTTTCTTGACAAGACAGCGATGGCGAGTGGACGGCCTGCCCCTGTTTCCTCCGCTTATAAAGAGGGGAGGGCGGACGTTCGCTTTTCTAATAAAAAACCCCACGACCACGCCCACGATTTCTCGCAGCGCCCACGTCCGCTATGCGTGCCGTTAGTGGGGATCGTGGTGGGTCCGGGCGAAGTTGCGGCGTGGTCGAGGCGCGTGTGCCCGTGCCTTGTTTGGGCCTGGCCGACAAGTGCTCTCGGCACCGTGTCTGAGCCGGGGGCTCTGTCGGTGTACTAGAGTAGGGTACCCTAGTATCCCGTACTCATGCATGGACGATTCGGCACCCCGCGGTAGGGTTTGCCTCGTCACCGCCAAGATCCCCCGTGGCTCCTTTGGAGCCATTCAAGAACAAAGTATTTGATTAAGAAGACAAGGCCCGGGCAAGAGGAGCTTGTCGGGAAGGCCACTCAAGGCATGCAGAAGACAAGGCCCGGCAAGAGGAGCTTCTTGCCGAAGGCTGGAGCGCGACAAGCCTCCGGACGCGACAGGATTCGGCCGCGGCAAAGGCGCTTGCGGCAAGCAACCTCTCTCCATCTCCGCTCCGGCTCATCCGGTGACGTGTCGCCATGGGACCGTTCCATGCGCTGCGGCGTGTCGAGAGGTCGTGCAGCCGGCGGAGAGCGGTGATAAGCGGCGCCGACAAGCTTGCCATCGTGGCGGCGGAGGCGCTGACGGTCTCTGTTGCCTTTGTTTGGGCGACAGCGACGGGCATTTATTGCTTTTGTCCCTTGCCGTCGAGTTAGGTATTTTACCTGTACCTTTGTTCGAGTAGGTGTACCAACTCCTGTTTTACATTTGTACCCTCATCTATGTTGCCACCAGCCGGAGACCCTTGAGCATATAAAAGGAGGCCCATGTGCAACGTAGTGGGGGTTCGGTTCGTTCGACTCGCTCGAGACCTGATACACTCACGCTAGGTTTTGTAGCTCTCATCGCTCCCTAGCAAGAACAAAATACATCAGACAAGCAAAGGAGTTTTATCTCTCCGGAGAGCTCCGAAGCTGGGTAAACTGCTCGTGTGCCTCGCCTCGATCCGCTCTTTGTGCGATCTCCGCCCCCCTCCGAACCAAAAAGGGGCCTGGTCCGCCGGCCCCATAGGTGTCTGTGGGTACGATCAGCCTCCCCGACAAACTGATGCATAAAAATTTGGTGCACTGCTTGTAAACTGAACATTGAACTTCGGAACATTATGCATATATATATATATATATATATATATATATATATATATATATATAACTGATGCATTTCTTCTCTTTTTTTCATCTAGAACTTATGCATCTACATTGGTAGTACTCCTAGTTTCTGTATCATTGAACTTACTGTGTAAGAAGTGTATATTTTTTCAACAACAGTCTTTTACTCGTCTGATTGACACAACTACACGACATGTACTATTAGAAATAAGAATATACAACTTGCAGTGGTAGCTGAACCTTATATAAAGCGTAGTAACTACTTGGACTGATGCATAAGTTTATGTTTTTTGACTGGAAATGAAGCTAGCATATTAGAGGTACTGACAGTAACCTCGACATCCAAATTGTGCATCAAGTGGCAGGGTGTAATGAGCTGATACAAGCATTTGCAATGTACTATCAGCTTCTGCATAATAGGAACATGTGTCACTGATGCAGCACACATGTAGTACTGATGAATCTAATAGTGTAACATGTAGGCAGAGCATAGGTGTGCAATTTTTAAATCGAATGTTTTGCATAGCAGGACTGATGAACTGACACACACATGGTATTTTTCTTCAAGCAAACCCAGATCTGAAAACATTTTTTGAACTGATCATTCGTGCTTCAGTAGCAATCAGGCAGATTCAATTTGGAGGAAAATTAGTGTGGGAAGCAGACATCACCTGCAGTGGCATGTTCTTGGATCTGACGTCTTCTTCTTCCTCTCGTTGGTGGCGTACTGGCATAATCTTGGAAGGCGGCGCCATTGATGCAGGCAAGTAGCTTGGGGAGACAACGACGCTCCTGCTTGTGGTGGAGCTCCGGCGACGAGGTCCGGGGATGCAGCGGCTGGTGGCGTAGATCACGGATCCGTCGAAGGAGCTCTGCGAGGGGGAGGCTAGTGGCGGAGATCACGAATTCATCGAAGGAGCTCCGGCAATGGGGAGGCGGGAGGCGGGGATCACGACACCGTCGAAGGAGCTCCGACGAGGGGGGAGGCGGGAGGCGAGGATCACGGCCCTGGTGAAGGAACCCCGACAACGGAGGGAGGCAGGAGGCGAGGATCACGGCCCCGTCATTGCTTGGCCAGCGAGGAATGGGATGGCGGCGGTGGATCAGTCGGCGGCCAGTCACGGCGCTGCAGGCTCCCTCGCTCCGGCTAACGTCGTCGCTCGCCCACGACGGCTGCCTCCGCCTGAAGGAGGTGGATTGGGTTCGGGCTGGGTCGGGAAGTTTCTACGGTGTAGGCGCGTCGCGCCCTTATAGGACCGGGGGGTAACAGAATATTATTTTGTTACTAGTAACATAATATATATATATATATATATATATATATATCTTTATCTAATAATAAAGCAAATTGGGTTTCTTTCGTCCGTCATGGTATTTTTCAGAAAAGTCCCTCTATTTTAGAGAATTCAACCCGCAATCCTGTTTTAAGTCACAACGAATCGTTTTTTCGTATTTTACACAAAAGTCCCTGTGTTTTCTTGAAATCAACCCGTAGTCTGGATTTAAGTCACACCTGAACCGTTATTTTACGTTTTTCGAAACCCCCCCCTGACGTTTTAGGTAATTCATCCATGGATCATATTTAAATCAAACAAATACTTTTTTAAATCATCCATATCTTTTAAACCGTAACTCCGATTTAAACATGTTATATATGAAATTTGATTAGAAAAATATTTAGAATATGAATATGAGATTATTACCTATTAAATATTTTAATATTATTTTGGAATATATTTAAATCAAACAAATGATTTTCTAAATTATCTGTATCTTTTAAACCGTAACTTCGATTTTAACATATTATATAGGAAATTTTATTAGAAAAATGTGTGGAATCTAAATATGATGTTAATTTTACCTGTTAAATACTTTTAAAATATTGTTTTGAAAGCAAACGTATAATTTCTAGCGCAAGATACATTTTTCTTTCGTACCGGCAGCGATCCGGATTGCAAATAAACACCCCGCTATAACCATATAGGAAAAAGAAAACATCAATAATTACACATGCATACCTCTAAAAAATGTCGCAAGGGAAAACAACAGATTTCTTATCGCGAGAATGAGAGAAAGCGAGAGAGAGGGGGGCGAGGGAGGAGAGAGGGAGAGAGAGAGACGCATTAGGATTAACCATGTTCAAACATGTTTTTTGTTGTTTTGTGTGAACACCGAGGCCATCGCCGGCGAGGGTGTGAAGGAGGATAAGCGGCAACACAAATATGATGCGTCGCAAATATAAAGGAGATGGACCTATTGAGTGATGGTTGTTGGGTTAAGAGTGTGTGTTATGTTTTTTATAAGATTCTGTGTAGCGTCTTTCTTTCTTAGTAACAAAATAGCTCGGTCATATATAACAGAATATTATTCTGTTACTATCCAGTCTATAAGGGCGCGATGGTGATTTTCTTAATAATTGAGAAAAGGAGAAAAGCAAGTCGGCTACGCACCCACGACCCCCACCTCTCTTCCTCACACGCCGCCTGCCCCGACTCGCCTTCCACCTCCGGCGACCCCCCTGCCTCCCACCTCCTGCGACCCGCCGCGCCCCCAGGCCTCCCATCTCCGGCGACCCACCGCGCCCCCTGGCCTCCCATCTGCGAGCGACCCACAACGCCCCCACCTCCCACCTCCGGCGCCGGGCCAAGCCCCCCCGGCTCCCACCTCCGGTGACGCGCCACGGCCCCGCCTCCCACCTCCAGCGATGCGCCACGGCCCCACCTCCCACCTTTGGCGATGCCCCGCGGCCCTGCCTCCCATCTCCAGGATGCGCCATCCTTCAACCCCGCCTCCCATCTCCTTCGACGCGCCATCCCTGAACCCTGCCTCCTCTCTCGCGTCACCCCCATTGGCCCCCGAGCGTGGCCGTCCCTCCCACGGAGCCAAGCTCGCGGCCGTCACTTCCACCACGCCGAGCTTGCACTCCATCACCGCTGGCGCCCCCAACCTCGCGTCATCCATGACCCCTCCATTACACTCCTATTCTGCAGGAACATGTCAGTTCGTGTGGAGCATAACAGTCCGTTAGTTTGTCGGTGGGATTCGCAGGATCCGCAGGTCAGTCCCACAAATTACACTTAAATCGTGTGCAATTTTGTAATCAGTTCATGTGTATGTGTTAGTTCATGTCTGTTCTTGTCAGGTCGTGTTCATAAGTTGTTTTTTTGGTTAATTTGTTGTTATGTACAGTACATATGCATATTGTTGTGTAGTACTACATGTGTGCATTGATGCGTGCGAATCTCACCTTGATTCCTCCTGATGGTTAACATGTAGAGCGGCAGCAGCGCTCACTCTCCAATGGTTGCCCGCGCAAGGAGGATACAGGGATGCGACAGTGGTGGAGGAGTTAGCAGCGTTCCATGGCCTTCATCCTCCTAGTCGCATCTTTTGTTATAAACAGCAAGAAGAAAACGACACACATGCTTCATGCTCTCCATCTCCTGGTGAAAGGGGAGTTAAGCTCTACGACCACTTGGATGTGGATGCTCATGCTCCTCCACTGGGCGAGCTCCAAGGGCACCACGGGGCTTGAGCTTGTCATCTCTACCCTCGGCCGTGAGGGCCAAGAGGCTGCTTGCACCCTGATAAACGAAATGCTACTTCCGACCACCAGTTCGCCTGATGCCCGTATGTAGACCACCATGCTTTTCATGATTTCATGTATGCCTGTTCATGAAAAAGTCTGAACAATTGCGTTTCTTGTCTTCATGATTTTGTGCTTTCTTATCACAAGTTCACGTTACATGCTCAATGTAGTAGCTAGCTGAAGAAATGGTATTATTCTGTAGCCTTGGTCTTACCATTGTGGTGCTTGTGTTATTGCGTGGGAAAATGAAAGAGAGGATTTTTTTAGCAAATCAATGAATGAGAAAAGAGTTTGCTATTTTCCCGCTTAATTTAGAGCTCCAAAAATGTTCAGAGTTCAGAGTAGTTGTTTGGAGACGAACAATGAATAAGTATAATAAAACAAAAGAAAAATTTGTAAAATAGTACGACAAAGTTCACTATGTATTCCACCATCAGTACATAAAGAAATATCATACAAATTCCCTGATCACGAGACTATATTTATAGCCTAATGGTTAGTGTCAAAATGTGTTGTTCTTGTTTCTTTATGGTTACTTCTTTATTATATGAATATGAATGTGCTAGCTAGCTTAGCAGTACCATTTGTAGTCAGTAGGTGTAGCTCACACAATTCTTGGGTCAATTTTGTCATAACAATAAGGCAGGACATGCTTGCAAGATGATGAAACCATGTATATATAACTTGATGACTATCCAAATTGAGAAAACCATGAAATATTATATGTGCTCTCTTTGTATCAGTTCTTATGCTTGTGACAATTCTGCACTCATACTGTGTTCAGGTTATTAGTTTCCTCTTGAGGAGATGAACTACATTGTCACATTAAACTATGGGGACATGTTCGACAAATCCAATAGTACAGGTTCTCCGTGTGCCAAGTATTGCCAGTGGCGATGTCTGCATCATGGCCCATTGAGGAGAGCATGCCAGTCAGCTGTAGGTTTTTCTATATGCACATTTATCTGTTTAGCTTTAAATTTTGTTGTTTTCCACATTTGACACTTGTGTTAATGCTTCTGTGTCGTGCACTTATGATTCCATTGTGAGGAAAAAAGACAAGTGAGCTAAGTACTTGTTTGGAAAGTTTCTAAGTTCAAACAAAAAACCTAAAGATGTTCATTGAGAAAGTTTTGTTTCGTTAAAAAAATATGGTTTTTGGTTGGAAAATCACTTAGGAAAATAGTTCACTTTTGCTAATTCCTGTAGTTCTCTGGATAGAAAAAATGATGGTTCAATTTGCTGAGTCTCGTGGTCTAGAAAATTATTTTTCTTTGTTTGAAACAGTTCAGTGGTTAAGCCACAGAAAAAAGTGAGCTGTTTTGTTCAAGGGAGTTCGAAAAATAAACACACATGAAGTTCAAGATTGGAACTAACATAGAAAAAATGTACACACATTCTCGATTGGGGACCCCGCTTAGTCATGCTTCTCTGGTCGTGCCACGTGCCATGGATACATGATGCGATTTTCGGATCTAGAATAGCATGAAAGGGGGTACCATGCTTAACTAGCACTCAAGTATTTAAAATTTCCATGGGAAACTAATATTCATGCACCTCTTTGGTGGATTTTTTGATATATTTCTTTCATGAATGTATATATTGTACTGCTCTATTATGTACATCCGAGCATGATACATATAATAAAACATTATGAGATCCTTGGTTTACTTACAGGTAGGTCATTAGTTCAAACCTAACACAGAAACTACTTGCTTGGCATTCTAGCTCTTGTTTTCCCAAGACTAGTACTGGTAAATGCTATTTCCCTATGTATTCTTTCCTCAGTCCATAGAGAAACATGGGAATAGTTCATCGTGTTGGATAGATAGTTCAATTTTATATATCATAAGAAGGAAAGAACATGTTTTCTATAGGTGAAAATCAAAAACATTATTAACAACTCACTATGTATTCTACCATAAATTTTGTGTGTATTAGAGAGAGGGTTTGGTGTCTCATTGTTTACACTTGCCCGGAAAAAAATGTTCTGTTGCAGACTAGGACCATCGTATTTACATTTTTTTAAACAAAGAACTAATCAGTTCATACAAGTTCAAAAGACAAAGCGTCGAAAGTTCAATCGAAAGCTCTCACCACTTTCCTTTCTATTTCTTAATTATTGTACGACATTTCAAGTATTGAGCAAAACGGATTAGTATAAATTGTAGAAGTAGTTGGAGAATGCTTAAGTTCTTTTGACCTTCTTTTATCTCATTCTTCCTGTACTGACAAGCTGTTTCATTTTGCTGGTTTCAAAAGTAGAAGGGGAAGATGTAGAGGCTGGACTACTCAGAGCCTTTGCCGCTGATGTTGTGTTGTGTTAGGTCAACACGTAGTAGTAAAATTATTTTGCAGGAAGAGAAGACGGCGAGATGTTCTAGGTGACACGTCCTTCCATCAAAACAAAAAGTTCAAACATAGCAAAAAGTCGCAGAAAAGGATGTGAACATAGTATACTCCCATGGCTGTACGAGTAAACATACACCAAGTGTAGACTTTCACCATGTGCTTTATCATCAGTTAAGAAAAAGCTTTGTGTGTGCTAGTGAAATTGACATGGTTTAGTTCGCTTTTACTTGTATGCTACTGATAGATCAACATTATTTTCTTGTGTACTAAAGTGACTAATTTGAACCACACTGCTTGTGTACTGATGTTGTTTGCTTTTGTACACCTGATTATATTTTTTGTGGGAGTCCAAGTATAATTGTTTAAAAAGTACAAATGTCGTGATGTCTTGATGCATTTCAAAATTGTGCCGTGTGTTTTGAGGAAAAAATATTTGTCAGGTTTTTGGTGGCCAAGTGTTATTGATTTGTGAGAGCTAAACAAATTTCCTATCCAACTGGAATATGATGGATGTGGGAGTCATTTTTACATTCACTGTTCAGTTCTTCTCTTTGTGTAATGTTTTATGTTTTTAAGTGCTCATTGAAAATTTATGTTCCTAGTAGTTCATGTATTATTGCGTGAGGAGTTCATGTGTTACTACCCAGTAAGTAAACTATTAATGACTCTCTCAAGTGATGAAAAAATGGGTAGTGAACTGATGAAAAAAATTATCATTCAGTTCAATGATATAAACCATGCAAGTTCGGGGACGATAATATAGTAAACCGTTGAAAAGTTACGAGCAAAACTCTACCGAAAAAACATAGTAAAGTCGAGTATGTGAAAGCACATGTTGAGCACAAACGCATACTGAGATCAGTTCGAGCACTATGTTTCCAAGAAAAAATAGCACAATCGGTATCACCGTATTCAAAACTAGAAGTTCAAATTTGCTAATATCTACGATCGTAGTTCATTTTGCTACTAATTCCGACTGTCTATAGTTCATTTTGCTAATAAATATTCTTCTACATGTCTTCACATCGCCCGTAGAACATGTATTCCTTTTGGAAGTTAAGTCAATGTATTTCATCTCTTTTGATCGGATTAGTGCTTGATTTTCGTGATGGCAATTTTTATCACTGATATCCTGAAATGAGCTAGCAACTTAGAATTTTTTTGCTAGCTTTGGAATTGTAAAAACACAACAAGTTCACAATTCAAAAAGTTGTAAGTTCAACACGACGTCCTAGATAAGTTTTAGGAAAAAGCTGAAAGACAAAGAAAACCCAAAGAAATTCAAATGGTAACGTTCAAGTCGTGGGATGAAAGAAGTCCAGAACAACGTTGAAAATGTTAGAGTTGACACACAATATTTTTCTTTAAATAAAATGTTATTCAGTTCAACGATATAAACCATGCAAGTTCGGGGACGATAATATCGTAAACCGTTGAAAAGTTACAAGGAAAACGATACCGCAAAAACAGAGTAAAGTCTAGTATGTGAAAAACACGCTCAGTACAAAACCATACGGGCATCCGTTCAAGTACTCTTTTTTTTTGGAACCATTCAAAACTACTGTCAAAAATACCTCAGTACAAACACATACATACAACAGTACAAGTACTCTATTTTTTAGACAGGAAAAAACAACACGATGGGTTTCACCTTATTCAAAATTACTCTTAAACGGTTGTGAAGTAGGGAAAACGTTCAACATGACTAAATTTCTCATTTTCTATAGCTATCAACCGGTATATTATTTGCCCCATTTCGACAATTATTTAAAAAACATCTTCAAAATCAAATTTGACCATATTCTAATTCATTTTTAAACCGTAAGGAATTAGAAAAACATTTCTATACAAAAAGTTGCACATTTTCCATAGCTTTCCAACGTCGTATCATTTGCGTAAATCCGACAAACCGTTTGCAAAAACACACGAAAATACGTTTCGCCAAGAATTTCACCGTTTTTCAAATTTCTTTTAAATTGTATATAATTTGGAAAAAGAGTAGTTATATGAAAGATGCGGATTTTTACCAGCTTTCCAACGCCATCTTATTTTCTCAATTCTGACAAACCGTTTGAAAATTGAGTCCAAAATACAATTCACGTTTTCGGTTTTGAAAAAAATGGTTTTTCCAAAACTGCTCTTAAACCGTGATGATTTTGCAAAAAAAAAAAATCCTATATATTTGTAATGTAGATGTCAAGAGCTTTCCAACGATTTATTACATGCCCCATTCCAACGAAAAGACGATCAGTTCGACGAGATAAAAATCATCAGTACAACCGCCTGAAACCATCAGTTCAAGTAGGGTAACAGAATAGCCCAGATATATATATATATATATATATATATATATATATATATATATATATATATATATATATATATATATATATATTTTGTTCAAGTGGGGCAATTAGGCTTCAAGGGCGTACTTGTTGGTGAAAGTGTTTTCCAATGGGAATTATATTTTGTATTACTCATGTAGCCTACAAAGTCTGTCGCACAGCCTTGTAACTTATTACTCCATTTCTAAATTTGTACTAGTCCTCTATACCGTATATTGCACTACTCGTACTACTACCTCCCTCCTAGTTTATTGGTTCCCTTTGTAAATTGTGTCAAATTTTGACCATAAATTTAACTAAATAAATGTTAATGCATGTCAGAAAAAATTATATCATTTGATTCATATTTGAACATAGTTTCCAATGGTATACTTTTCAGTGACATGCATTGACATTTTCTTAGTTAAACCTATGGTTAGAATGTGACACTAAATACGACTAGTAAGTACTCCCTCCGTCCGGAATTACTCGTCGCAGAAATGGATAAAAATGGATGTATCTAAAACTAAAATACATCTAGATACATCCATTTCTCCGACAAGTATTTCCGGACGGAGGGAGTAGTATAGTAGTAGTACTAGTATACGTCGGTCAAATTATTCACCATGTCCTCACATTGAATTGACGTGACAACACACTGCGCGTGAGGTGACACAAGAGTCCCGCGGCGTGTTCGGGTGTTGTGGACTTCAGATTTGGAGTACCACTTATCTGTCGAAATCTTTCATCATTCACTTAAAATAGTCGATTGATCATACATTGAGTACCATATAACTGGAATTAACCGATGCAAGTCCAAGAAGGATTGGCCGGTGCTGCCGGCTGGCGTCAAGTTCGATCCCACGGATCAGGAGCTGATCGAGCACCTTGAGGCCGAAGTGAGTGCTGACAGCGCGAGATCTCACCCTCTCATCGATTTGTTCATACCAACCATCGACAGTGAGCACGACATATGCTACACCCATCCTGAGAAACTTCCAGGTGAGGCACCGATCGGCCGTCTACTTGCACAAACATATTCCTTTGTTTACAACTCTATTTTTCTTTTTAGACACAAACCTAGTGAAGCAATTAAAATTTGAAAGTTAATAAAAAGTGAAAAAAGTGACTGCAACATGCCAAAGATGTTCTGAAAATACCGACTACGTACACTAAAACCTTGTATTCGACAATACTGCAGGTATCACACTGAGTGGCCTAAGCAAGCATTTCTTCCAAAGGTAACCTGTGGTGTTCGAAAGGAACGCGTGGAATGGCGTCGCAAGATATAGTCGGAGTGCGGCATGAACACGATGTGGCACAAGACCGGCAATACATTGCCGGTGATGGTCAGTGGCCAACAGACGGACAGCAAAAAGGTTCTGGTGCTGCACAACAACAAGAACTTCGACCAGCTAAGGACCAACTGGGTGATGCACTAGTACCACCTCAGGGACCTGGAGCAAGAGAAGGAGGGAGCTGGTCCTCTGCAAGATGTTCTACCAGACGAACGCTAGGGCCAGGACTAAAAAGATTATAAGTTAGTTTGGTACTGGTACTTGTACTACCTGGTTGTCTGCAAGTTTGTATTGTTGTTAGAGATCTTTCGGTATGAATTTGGCATTTGCTTCCAACCATCATGTCGAGGGTCGACATGGATATAAAGTTGAATCATTTGTTTCGAAACGAATTTTCTGGCACCTGATTTTTATTTGATGGGTAGCATAAGCGCCTGCCGTTCGAATTCCCAGTTCTCCAATTTTTTTACATCATCGAAGTACGCAGGGGATCCATCTGGTTTCACAAGCTGATAGTTGGACGCAACACGTCGGAACTGGCTGTGGCATGCCAAGCCCAGCTGGAAATTGTTAAAAGAGGGGAGCGATGGATTTGGGCCTTCCAGAATAGTGAAGTGTCGCGACCTCGATCGTTATTATTAGTTGAAATATGTAAAATATTCCATAATGAAAATAAATATGTAAAATGCATTGAATTTAGTCTGCTTTCACTGAAAACCATCTGATTTGCATGAAATCCGTCCGTGGAACCACAAGACGACTGTCCATACAGAGCCTAACCATACGGAACCAGCAGGTCCATGGCCGTACGCAAGCAAGTGCATGCACTTATTAGCACAATGGAAAAATTGAAGGAAATATGCCCTAGAGGCAATAATAAAGTTATTATTTATTTCCTTATTTCATGATAAATGTTTATTATTCATGCTAGAATTGTATTAACCGGAAACATAATACATGTGTGAATACATAGACAAGCAGTGTCACTAGTATGCCTCTACTTGACTAGCTCGTTAATCGAAGATGGTTATGTTTCCTAACCATAGACATGAGTTGTCATTTGATTAACGGGATCACATCATTAGGAGAATGATCTGATTGACATGACCCATTCCGTTAGCCTAGCACTTGATCGTTTAGTATGTTGCTATTGCTTTCTTCATGACTTATACATGTTCCTATAACTATGAGATTATGCAACTCCGTTTACGGAGGAACACTTTGGGTACTACCAAACGTCCACAACGTGAATCGGGTGATTATAAAGGAGTACTACGTGTGTCTCCAAAGGTACATGTTGGGTTGGCGTATTTGAGATTAGGTTTTGTCACTCCGATTGTCGGAGAGGTATCTCTGGGCCTTCTCGGTAATACACATCACATAAGCCTTGCAAGCATTACAACTAATGAGTTAGTTGTGAGATGATGTATTACGGAACGAGTAAAGAGACTTACCGATAATCTAGATTGAACTAGGTATTGGATACCGACGATCGAATCTCGGGCAAGTAACATACCGATGACAAAGGGAACAACGTATGTTGTTATGCGATCTGACCGATAAAGATCTTCGTAGAATATGTAGGAACCAATATGGGCATCCAGGTCCCGCTATTGGTTATTGACCGGAGATGTGTCTCGGTCATGTCTACATTGTTCTCGAACCATAGGGTCCGCACGCTTAAGGTTTCGATGACGGTTATATTATGAGTTTATGTTTTTGATGTACGAAGGTTGTTCGAGTCCGGATATGATCACGGACATGACGAGGAGTCTCGAAATGGTCGAGACATAAAGATTTATATATTGGACGGATATATTTGGACACGGAAAGGTTCGGAGAAGTTTGGAGCTCCGGAGGTTACCGAACCCCGGGAGGTATATGGGCCTTATTGGGCCCATGTAGGAGGAAGGGAGAAGGAACAAGGGAGGCGCGCCCCCAAGCCCAATCCGAATTGGGGAGGGGCCGCCCCCTTTCCTTTCTCCTTTCCCTCTTCCTATTTCTACTACTAGTACTACTTCCTAAATACTAGTACTCTTTCCTTCCCTCCAAATAAGATAAGGAAGAGAGGGAAACCTACTTGGAGTAGGTTTCCCCCTCCTGGTGCGCCCCTTGGGCGGCCACCTCCTCCTCCCTCCTTTATATACGGGGAGGGGGCACCCTAGGACACACAAGTTGATCCTTGAGATCGTTCCTTAGCCGTGTCTGTGCCCCCTCCACCATATTCCACCTCGGTCATATCATTAGCGGTGCTTAGGCGAAGCCTGCGTCGGTGAAACATCAAGATCGTCCTGCCGTCGTCTTGTGGAACTCCCTCTCCCGGAGCTTTCTTTGGATCGGAGCCCGTGGAGCGTCATCGAGCTGAGCGTGTGCCAAGAACTCCGGAGGTGCCGAATGCTTGGCCAGGATCGGCTGGATCGTGAGGAGAACGTCACGACTACTTCCTCTACGTCATCATCGACTCGGAGGTGCCGGAGTAATGCTTGGCGCTGGGATCGGCGGATCGCGAGGAGAGCGTCGACTACTTCCTCTACGTTGTGATCGCTTCCGCTTACGGTCTACGAGGGTACGTAGACAACACTCTCCCCTCTCGTTGCTATGCCATCACCATGGTCCTGTGTGTGCGTAGGAATTTTTTTGAAATTACTGCGTTCCCCAACAGTGGTATCAGAGCCTGGTTTTATGCGTTGATGTCATATGCACGAGTAGAACACAAGTGAGTTGTGGGCGATACAAGTCATACTACCTACCAAAGCATGTCATACTTTGGTTCAGCGGTATTGTGAGATGAAGCGGCTGGACCGACATTACGCAGCGTGCGCTTACGAGGCCTGGTTTCACCGTTCACGAGCATTCGTGCTTAAAGGTGGCTGGCGGGTGTCTGTCTCTCTCACTTTAGTTGAACCGAGTGTGACTACGCCCGGTCCTTGAGAAGGTTAAAAGCGAGTCTATTTGACGAAGTATCGTTGTGGTTTTGATGCGTGGTAAGAACGGTTCTTGCTCAGCCCGTAGCAGCCACGTAAAACTTGCAACAACAAAGTAGAGGACGTCTAACTTGTTTTTGCAGGGCATGTTGTGATGTGATATGGTCAAGGCGTGATGCTATATTTTATTGTATGAGATGATCATGTTTTGTAACGAGTTATCGGCAATCGGCGAGAGCCATATGGTTGTCGCTTTATTGTATGAAATGCAAGCATACAGAATTGCTTTACTTTATCACTAAGCGGTAGCGATAGTCGTAGAAGCAATAGATGGCGTAAACAACAACGATGCTACGATGGAGATCAAGGTGTCGCGCCAAAGGATTTATGGTGATCATGACGATGCTTTGAGATGGAGATCACAAGCACAAGATGATGATGGCCATATCATATCACTTATATTGATTGCATGTGATGTTTATCCGTTATGCATCTTATTTTGCTTTGATTGACGGTAGCATTTTAAGATGATCTCTCATTAAAATTATCAAGTAGTGTTCTCCCGGAGTATGCACCGTTGCCAAAGTTAAATGCGTGTCGAGACACCACGTGATGATCGGTGTGATAAGCTCTCGTCCATCTACAACGGGTGCAAGCCAGTTTTGCACACGCAGAATACTCGAGTTATACTTGACGAGCCTAGCATATGCAGATATGGCCTCGGAACACGGAGACCGAAAGGTCGAGCGTGAATCATATAGTAGATATGATCAACATAAGATGTTCACCATTGAAAACTACTCCATCTCACGTGATGATCGGTTATGGTTTAGTTGATTTGGATCACGTGATCACTTAGATGACTAGAGAGATGTCTGTCTAAGTGGGAGTTCTTAAGTAATATGATTAATTGAACTTTAATTTATCATGAACTTAGTCCTGGTAGTATTTTGCAAATTATGTTGATCAATAGCTCGCGTTGTTGCTTCCCTATGTTTTTATATGTGTTCCTAGAGAAAATTGTATTGAAAAATGTTAGTAGCAATGATGCGGATTGGATCCGTGATCTGAGGTTTATCCTCATTGCTGCCTGAAGAATTATGTCCTTGATGCACCGCTAGGTGACAGACCTATTGCAGGAGCAGATGCAGACGTGATGAACGTTTGGCTAGCTCAATATGATGACTACTTGATAGTTTAGTGCACCATACTTAACAGCTTAGAATCGGGACTTCAAAGACGTTTTGAATATCATGGACCATATGAGATGTTCCAGGAGTTGAAGTTAATATTTCAAGCAAATAACCGAGTTGAGAGATATGAAATCTCCAACAAGTTCTACAGCTAAAAGATGGAAGAGAATCGCTCAACTAGTGAGCATGTTCTCGATTGTCCGGTACTTCAATCGCTTGAATCAAGTGGGAGTTAATCTTCCGGATAAGATAGTGATTGACAGAATTCTCTAGTCACCATCACTAAGTTACTAGAACTTCGTGATGAACTATAGTATGCAGGGGATGACGAAAACGATTCCCGAGCTCTTCGTGATGTTGAAATCAACGAAGGTAGAAATCAAGAAAGAGCATCAAGTGTTGATGATTGACAAGACCACTAGTCTCAAGGAAAAGGGCAAAGGGAAGAAGGGGAACTTCAAAAGGAATGGCAAGCAAGTTGCTGCTCGAGTGAAGAAGCCCAAGTCTGGACCTAAGCACGAGACTAAGTACTTTTGCTGCAATGGAACTGGTCACTTTGAGCGGAACTACCCCTGAATATTTGGTGGATAAGAAGGATGGCAAAGTGAACAAAGGTATATTTGATATACAGATTATTGATGTGTATTTTACTAGTGTTCATAGCAACCCCTCGGTATTTGATCTTTGGTATAGTTGCTAAGAGTAGTAACTTGAAGCAGGGAGTTCTGAGAATGAACATAAACTAGTTGAAGGGAAGTGACGATGAGTGTTGGAAGTAGTTCCAAGATTGATATGATCATCATCGCACACTCCCTATACTTTCGGGATTAGTGTGGAACCTAAATAAGTGTTATTTGGTGTTGAGCATAAATATGATTTGATCATGTTTATTGCAATACGGTTATTCATTTAAGTAAGAGAATAAATTGTTGTTCTGTTTACATGAATAAAACCTTATATGGTTACACACCCAATGAAAATGGTTCATTGGATCTCGATCATTGTGATACACATATTCATAATATTGAAACCAAAAGATGCAAAGTTAATAATGATAGTGCAACTTATTTGTGGCACTTGCCGTTTAGGTCATATTGGTGTAAGCGCTTGAAGAAAACTCCATGCCGATGGACTTTTGGAATCACTTGATTATGAATCATTTGATGCTTGCGAACCGTGCCTTTTGGGCAAGATGACTAAAACTCCGTTCATGGAACAATGGAACGAACTCTTGACTTGTTGGAAATAATACATACCGATGTATGCGATCCAATGAGTATTGATGCTCGTGACAAGTATCATTATTTTCTGACCTTCACAGATGATTTGAGCAGATATGCGTATATCTACTTGATGAAACATAAGTCTGAAATAGTTGAAAAGTTCAAAGAATTTCAGAGTGAAGTAGAAAATCATCGTAACAAGAAAATAAAGTTTCTGCGATCTGATCGTGGAGAGGAATATTTGAGTTACGAGTTTGGTCTTCAATTAAAAAAAAAGTGGAATAGTTTCACAGCTCACGCCACCTGGAACACCACAAGGTTATGGTGTGTCCGAACATCGTAACCGTACTTTATTTTGATATGGTGCGATCAATGATTTCTCTTACCGATTTACCACTGTCGTTTTGGGGTTATGCATTAGAGACAGCTGCATTCACGTTTAATAGGGCACCATCTAAATCCGTTGAGACGACACCATATGAACTGTGGTTTAGCAAGAAACCAAGTTGTCGTTTCTTAAAGTTTGGGGCTGCGATGCTTATGTGAAAAAGTTTCACCTGATAAGCCCGAACCCAAGTCGTAGAAGTGCGTATTCATAGAATACCCAAAGGAAACTGTTGGGTACACCTTCTGTCACAGATCTGAAGGCAAGATATTCGTTGCTAAAATGGATCCTTTCTAGAGAAGGAGTTTCTCTCGAAAGAAGTGAGTGGGAGGAAAGTAGAGCTTGATAAGGTAATCGTACTGTACCCTTATTGGAAAGTAGTTCATCACGTAAATCAGTTCTGTGACAAATACACCAATTAGTGAGGAAGCTAATGATATTGATCATGAAACTTGAGATCAAGTTACTACAGAACCTCGTAGGTCTTCCAGAGTAAGATCCGCACCAGTGGTGTAGTAATCATGTTCGGAAGTCATGTTACTAGACCATGATGAACCTACGAACTATGAGGAAGCGATGATGAGCCCAGATTCCGTGAAATGGCTCGAGGCCATAAAATCGAGATATGATCCATGTAAGAGAACAAAGTATGGACTTTGATTGACTTGCTCGATGATCGACCAAGCCATGTTAAATAAATGGATCTTCAAGAGGAAGACGGACACTGATAGTAATGTTACTATCTACAAAGCTAGACTTGTCGAAAAAGGTTTTTGACAAAGTTCAAGATGTTGAACACAATGAGATTTTTCTCACTCGTATCGATGCTAAAAAGTCTGTCCGAATCATGTTAGCAATTGCCACACTTTATGAAATCTGGCAAATGGATGTCAAAACTGCATTCCTTAATGGATTTATTAAAGAAGAGTTGTATATGATGCAACCAGAAGGTTTTGTCGATCCTAAAGGTGTTAACAAAATATGCAAGCTCCAAATGATCCATCTATGGACTGGTGCAAGCATCTCGAGTTGGAATATACGCTTTGATAAGTTGATCAAAGCATATAGTTTTATATGAGACTTGCGGTGAAGCCTGTATTTACTAGAAAGTGAGTGGGAGCACTACAAGCATTTCTGATAAGTATATGTGAATGACATATTGTTGATCGGAAATAATGTAGAATTATTCTGCAAAGCATAACGGAGTGTTTTGAAAGGAGTTTTTCAAAGAAGGACCTCGGTGAAGCTGCGTACAAATTGAGCATCAAGATCTATTGAGATAGATCAAAAACGCTTGATGAGTTTTTTCAATAAGAACATACCTTGTCAAGATTTTGAAGTAGTTCAAAATGGACCAGACAAAGAAAAGTTCTTGCCTGTGTTGCAAAGGTGTGAAATTGAGTAAGACTCAAATCCCGACCACAAAGCAGAAAATAGAAAAGAGAATGAAAGTCATTCCCTATGCCTCAGTCATAGGTTCTATAAAGTATGCTATGCTATGTACCGGACCTCTTGTATACCTTGCTCTGAATTTTGCAAGGGAGTACAATAGTGATCTAGGAGTAGATCATCGGACATTGGTCAAGAACATCCTTAGTGAGGACTAAGGAAATATTTCTCGATTATGGAGGTGATAAAAGAGCCCGTCAGTAAAGAGTTACATCGATGCAAGCTTTTTACACTGATCCGGATGACTCTAAGTCTCAATCTGGATACATATTGTAAGTGGGAGCAATTAGCTAGAGTAGCCCCTGCGAGCATTGTAGACATAGAATATTTGCAAAATGCATACGGCTCTGAATGTGAATGCACCGTTGACTAAGCTTTTCTCACGAGCAAAACATGATCATCCCTTAGTACTCTTTGGGTGTTAATCACATAGCGATGTGAACTAGATTATTGACTCTAGTAAACCCTTTGGGTGTTGGTCACATGATGATGTGAACTATGGGTGTTAATCACATACAGGATGTGAATATTAGTGTTGAATCACATGATGATGTGAACTAGATTATTGACTCTAGTGCAAGTGGGAGACTGAAGGAAATATGCCCTAGAGGCAATAATAAAGTTATTATTTATTTCCTTATTTCATGATAAATGTTTATTATTCATGCTAGAATTGTATTAACCGGAAACATAATACATGTGTGAATACATAGACAAACAGAGTGTCACTAGTATGCCTCTACTTGACTAGCTCGTTAATCGAAGATGGTTATGTTTCCTAACCATAGACATGAGTTGTCATTTGATTAACGGGATCACATCATTAGGAGAATGATCTGATTGACATGACCCATTCCGTTAGCCTAGCACTTGATCGTTTAGTATGTTGCTATTGCTTTCTTCATGACTTATACATGTTCCTATAACTATGAGATTATGCAACTCCGTTTAACGGAGGAACACTTTAGGTACTACCAAACGCGTCAACGTAACGGGGTGATTATAAAGGAGTACTACAGGTGTCTCCAAAGGTACATGTTGGGTTGGCGTATTTCGAGATTAGGTTTTGTCACTCCGATTGTCGGAGAGGTATCTCTGGGCCTTCTCGGTAATACACATCACATAAGCCTTGCAAGCATTACAACTAATGAGTTAGTTGTGAGATGATGTATTACGGAACGAGTAAAGAGACTTACCGATAACGAGATTGAACTAGGTATTGGATACCGACGATCGAATCTCGGGCAAGTAACATACCGATGACAAAGGGAACAACGTATGTTGTTATGCGGTCTCGACCGATAAAGATCTTCGTAGAATATGTAGGAACCAATATGGGCATCCGAGTCCCGCTATTGGTTATTGACCGGAGATGTGTCTCGGTCATGTCTACATTGTTCTCGAACCGTAGGGTCCGCACGCTTAAGGTTTCGATGATGCTTATATTATGAGTTTATGTTTTTGATGTACCGAAGGTTGTTCGAGTCCCGGATATGATCACGGACATGACGAGGAGTCTCGAAATGGTCGAGACATAAAGATTTATATATTGGACGGATATATTTGGACACCGGAAAGGTTCCGAGAAGTTTGGAGCTCCGGAGGTTACGGAACCCCGGAGGTATATGGGCCTTATTGGGCCCATGTAGGAGGAAGGAGAAGGAACAAGGGAGGCGCCCCAAGCCCAATCCGACTTGGGGGAGGCGGCCCCCTTCCTTTCTCCTTTCCCTCTTCCTATTTCTACTACTAGTACTACTTCCTAAATACTAGTACTCTTTCCTTCCCTCCAAATAAGATAAGGAAAAGAGGGAAACCTACTTGGAGTAGGTTTCCCCCTCCTGGTGCGCCCCCTTGGGCCGGCCACCTCCTCCTCCCCTCCTTTATATCTGGGGAGGGGGCACCTAGGACACACAAGTTGATCCTTGAGATCGTTCCTTAGCCGTGTCGGTGCCCCTCCACCATATTCCACCTCGGTCATATCGTGGCGGTGCTTAGGCGAAGCCTGCGTCGGTGAAACATCAAGATCGTCCTGCCACGTCGTCTTGTGGAACTCCCTCTCCCGGAGCTTTGCTTTGGATCGGAGCCCGTGGAGCGTCATCGAGCTGAGCGTGTGCCAAGAACTCGGAGGTGCCGGAGTAACTTGGCGCCGGATCGGCTGGATCGTGAGGAGAACGTCGACTACTTCCTCTACGTCATCATCGACTCGGAGGTGCCGGAGTAACGGCGCTTGGGATCGGCAGGATCGCGAGGAGAACGTCACGACTACTTCCTCTACGTTGTGATCGCTTCGCTTCACGGTCTCACGAATGCGTAGACAACACTCTCCCCTCTCGTTGCTATGCCATCACCATGGTCCTGTGTGTGCGTAGGAATTTTTTTGAAATTACTGCGTTCCCCAACAAAAATAATGCTGACGTCTGAGACGGTGAAACCCGTGAAGTCTTCAACATACTCAATAAACGAGAGAATTTTGCAGGTACAGACTGATAACTGGAATCCAGCAGGTATATTGTTTTTTTAGGTCGAGCAAGTTTCAACTAGGCTGTAGACTGCCCAGGCTTGGTTTTGTTTTTAACAGGCCTAGCCCATGACGACAACGGGGCACAAAGGCCTCTGGCCCGCCAGCGTTAGTTATATTTTGTCTTAGAAGATCCGCATGCAGTTTTTTTACTGAATCAAACACACAACCCAGTTCTATTTTCCTCTTGAAACGCCATGTTCTTTTTAACAAGGCTTGGTTTTGTTTTACTAGTTCATATACACGTATTATTATATTCAAAATACATAAAGTTCCCTTTTCATATTTACATCCTTTTTTGTTGTTGTTTTCCCTCCTGTCAATGCAACAAACCCTGGGTTTGTTGCCCAACTGTGCATAGGCACAAGATCAAGACCAAAGCACCAACTCAAGTCAGAGGTCGAAGAGCCTAGAGACTTGAAGAACCAACATGCAGCTTGGAGAATCAAGATCGAGCCAAAGGAGGAAGATATCAGCAAGAGAAGGGCCTCCCTTGCCGGGCAGGCGAGCCCGGCAAGGGGCGAGGCCACCACCAGAAGCGAGCAGCCAAGACTCCCCGACAGTGCCTGCCGGGGCTCACGGGGGTAAAACCACCCCACCAACCACTCAAGCACGACCCACGTCGTCAATCAGTGCGGTGTCAAGCCGCAAGGTGATTAAGTGGAAGCCTTTTGCCACATGGAAGCCATTCCCTACAGAAGAAACCCACATATGACACCCATCCTGCAACGTGTCAAGGGAATAGGCGCGGAGCTGTCAAAAGAGCCCGGTAGGCCTTGCCGGGCGACCTGTGATGTGACACTAAGCGGTGCATTTAATGTACCCTGTCAGCCCGTAGAGTTAGGTATGATAGCACTGTTTGCTATCATAACATTGGATAATGACCACTTTGCCACTGTGGTCACCCCTTAATCTATAAAAGGAGGCCCATGGCATTCGTAGAAGGGGTTAGAGGGTTGGAAAGTTGACAAACCCAAGCCACCATACGCGCATAGTCACAGCGGCCTCGAGGCAAACCTTACTGGGCAAGTGTACTATGCACCACCACACTCATGCCACCATCAATCCACCAAAGCAGGAGTAGGGTCTTACGCCTCGCGGCGGCCCGAACCTGGGTAAATTGCTTGTGTGCTCTCTGCCATGCTGCCATGCATTGATCTGTTCTTTGTGCAACGCGACGTCTCCCTGCCGAACCAGCAAGGGGCCGCCCGGTCCCATATGTGGCCGCAGATATCCCGCGACATCTTTGGCGCGCCAGGTAGGGGGCTCACTTGCGCGAACCTGAAAGCGTGCAGAACGCGTCATCTTCATCGCCATCTTCATCTTTGATGATGCCGTCGACCATGGCGCCTAAGAAGAAGAAGTTCGGCCCTTCAGCCCAGCCATCCACCTCGAAGGCTTCGCCGCCCGCAGCCTCTAACGCTACAGGGAATGTGGAGACAAGCGAGGATGTGAGCACCACCGGGGGCGTGGTTGAAGCAGGTGGCGCCATCACCGCTTCCCCCGCAGCCGACACGGGGGCTGGATATGTCGTAGGAGAACAACATCAGCAGCGTCTCGACGTGCACGCTCCGCAAGGTGCATACAAGAGGGTCACTCCGCTCGCACCCCCTCCTCCCACCGGCGGGCGCAACCACAGCAATGGCATTCAGTCTGGGGTGAGCCATCGTGTAGCGACCCGACCTCAGACGGTCAAGTCTCTGTGCTTAAGTGTCATCCCTGGATCGATATGCTGACACACACAGTACTCGAGGATTTCTAACAGAGGTAAATCACATGTATAAAGTAACGTAAATACTATTACCTCAATCCAAAATAGCGGAAGTAACAAGGTTGTGGATTCCCATCAACACCAACGGCAAACTTGAGTATAGAAATCGTAACCCTAACGTATCACTTACTCGTCGTAAGATCCTACAACATGAGACGTTGCAGCCACAAAGGGTCAGTACATTGAATGTACTGGCAATTTCACACCATAGGATAATGATGAATAATAACTATCACTACATGCATATTTGGCTGGTGGAAAGCTATAAGGTTATAGTTTTTGCGAAAAGCCAATTTTTCCCTACAACAAAGGAATAAATTTTATTTAACTATCATGGTGGTTGTTAAACATTGAGAATGGTTGACAGCATTCTCAATCCCAATTAAAGTAGTTAACATCCCAACAATATTAATTTAAGAGTGATGAGATACATGTGAATACTCAAGTACTAGATACTCAAAATTGTCCATAACCGGGGACACGGCTAACCATGATTAGATTGTACACTCTGCAGAGGTTTGTGCACTTTTCCCCACAAGACTCGACCGCCTCCGTTGATTTCTCGCACTACATGGTGTTTGAGAAACGGATGACCGAGATACAGTCTTTCAGAAAAATTAACTCTCTACTCCGGGTAGACCATACCAAACCTACAAAACCCACTACATGCTGACCTACCTCTTCAAGAGCTTCACGTAACTTACTCAACTATGCTAGAGCCCATAGTAGCTTGTGTCTGCACATGGAAGTTTCTAGCATGAATAATCTCAGTTCCCTTTGAGCCTGGGTGGCGGTCCATAGGAAAATCACACGGGTACCCCAGGATTTCCAAAAAAAAACAAACAACACTGGGTTCCCCAAGTGCCTCAATCCACCCAGATGTGTATTAAAGTTTCCACCTTAAAGTAAATCATTAATTAATAATCTCACATCTGTCATGGATACACTCACCCAATCCACGTCTACTAGCATAGCATGGCATAATAAGCAAACATAGAAGTAACTCCCAAGGGTTTGATAGTAACAGGGCAATAGGTTCTACCTCAACAACTACTTCCCAATACCCACATGTTATCAATCCTACTCATGCAATGTTTGAGGGTGAAACTAACGCATAAAAACTGGGTATGAAAGGGGATATGATCAAAGTGTGAACTTGCCTGTACTGTTGATGAGGATGATTCGCACTCAAAACTCTTGATAGGTCTACTTGTCACACTCCGGTCAATCTATCTAAGCAATCAATAGTAACCACACATAAGCAATCACTCAAAAGATCGGAAAGAACGAAGAAAACAATTCAGAAAACATCAAAACCAAGAAAATAACTCTTGCAACATAAAACAAATTTCTAACAGTACCAAAATTATATGAATTTTGCCTTATCAGAAAGTATAGGTCAAGAGCTTCGATTTGCAAAAAGAATCAACAAAATCGGAGTTACGAAACTCAAGTTATGATCAAACAAAATTCAAATACAAATCTGTTTGAAAACAATTTTTAAACTTTTCAAAACCATGTTTCAGATGATTATCTGGATAGAGGAGATCGTAACGAAGAAGTGGGCATTGGTTTCGTTGGATTTGGACTAACGAGTAAGAAGTAGTGATCGTTCTAAGATCAGGGACTAAACTGAAAATAAAAACAGCTACAATGAGGTCCGTGAAAAAAAAAACAGATCTAATATAGAAACGTTCACTGCTGAGACCTAAATAACAAAAACGTTCGCTGTGACCGCTAAACGAACGGACGTTCGCATACTAACAGAAACCGTTTCGAATAATAATAATATATATATATATATATATATATATATATATATATATATATATATATATATATATATATATATAACTAACCTAGATCTAACCCTAGCCGTAGATGACAGGTCGGACGGGCGGGAGGACTCGGGGCGTACCGCGGCGGTTGGGCTCGCCGGCGACGGAGAAGACGGCGGAGGCGGCGTCGGCTACGAACGGGGCGGCGGCTCTGGTGGTCCTCCGGCGTGGCCGTGGGGTCGGGGAGAGGCGGCGAGTGGTGGCGAAGCCGATGGTGGTGGCGGCTGCGGCTGGGAGTGGCGGAAAGGTGCGGGGCGACGACGGGGGATCTCGTCGGAGCTTGAACTCCGGCGAGTGCGGGCGGTGGCTGCAAACGGCGCGGCGGCGGCTCGGCTTCGAGCGGTGATATGCGGGAGAGAGAGGGGTGTCCGGGCGGCGGCTTTATAGGAGGAGGGGAGGCGCAGTGGCATGGGGAAGGGGGTGGCCGGTGGCGGGGTGGTGCCGGACTCCAGGAGGAGTCCTTGTCGGGGACGACGGGCGAGGCGGCGCGGAGCTGGGCCTTGGCCTGGCTTTTGCTAGGCCGGCCCAGTGGGCGGAGAGAAAGATTTTTTTTTATACAGAGAAGAAAAAAATAAAATAAAATAAACTATACAAAAAAAATTAAATATACTATAGGCATATAATATATCAAAAATTTCAGAAAAAGTTTTCCTACAAGCTGAACAATTTTCTAGAGTCAAATACAATCCACACAAATTCAAATAATTCAAATAGTGCTACTGGTTCAATAAAACCTAATAAAAATCATTTTAAAAAATACCAAAATTATTTCAAATTTATTTCTCTCCATTTTTCTGATGTAGGGAATCATTTTACCCTAATTTCCATATATTTTATTTTTGGGGAAAAATAATTTGAATAAAACCCAAATAAGTCCAAACTGAAAATAATTTTTCAAAGGGACTTTAAATTGGATTTTTTTAAACTCCCAACTCATATTTCATATATTTTGAAGAAGTCATTTTATCTTCTCTCATGAAAATCATTGAGTTGCATGAAGTTTATGAATTGGAAATAACTTCAAATGAAATTCAAATATTTTCAACACCCCTTGTCATGGAAGAAGTCATGTCATCTTCTCTCCAGGGTTTTGTGGTGAAAAGAATTTTAATTCACGGAGATCACAAATGCAAAATGAAAGTTTGGGAAATTCCTTTTATTCCCTCTCATTTAACTTTCAAAAAGTTTCGAATTTCACTCAATTTCAGTCAATCAATCACACAACAATCAAACAAACAATCAAATCTATCTATTTATTATAACATTCCAAAATTTAGAATTTTGGGATGTTACAAACCTACCACCCTTAAAAGGAATCTCGTCCTCGAGATTCGGAGAGGCTAGCAAGAAATAGGTTAGGTTTGGGGTCTTCTAAAAATCCATCGATCGTCTCCGGGGTTCTCGGGTGCTACCACCCTTAGAAGCATGGTTACGGTTCCATCAAAACTCATATACTCCATCCTTATTGTTGACAGCGTCGGTCTTCCCAGATCTCGGGAAATTCCATCCGTGGGCTCTTCCGGTAGCGGCATAACCTTTTCCTCAATTCTTTTGTCCTTTTTCCTCTTGGTAAGGTTATTCCGAGATTGGGTCTTCTTAGTTGACGGGTCTGGCGCCAATACTAAAGAACTATCGATATCTCATGGTGGCCAACAATTTCTGGTTTGTCCTACAGGAAATGGGTCTGGGTTGAACCTCACCGTATAACCTACGGTTGGCAACAACTTCCGTGTACAAGGGAAAAAAATACCTATACCATTCTAAGGTTCAAACAAGGTTTTGATTGTCGTCTCTCTACTATAGGTAAGTCACTTAGATTTACCATCCCATATAGCAAGGCGAATAATAAGAGTAAGTCGGTATGGTGATCAATCCATCCCGCACCCAAATCATTACCTTGTACATAGTTTAGCGAATCTCGCATTCTAACACTCAGTCATCCTCACAAGCATTGCAGAATTTATCTTGTCGACGAACCAAGTTCGGATAAATCCATTGATTCTGCAAGCCAAACAAACATCTATCGGTCCTTCACAACTCTCAGGTTTTGCGTTACTCCTATAAATTTGTCTGTGGGTAAGGTCGTAATCTCTTCCAGGGGTTTTCCTTCAGCAAGAGTGTGCTTGCTTCTTGGCAGGTCCTGGGGCCTGTGGGTTATGGACCATCTCATCACTTGTAAACCTTGAACTCATCCTCTGGGCAACTGATCGTTATTCCAACATTCAACTTCCATCTTCCTAGCATACTCAAAATCCATCCAATTTTACTGTCTTCCTTCCTTCTATTGGCACCAAACTAAAATGTGATTACTCAGACTCATCATGGAATTTCCATTGATCCATATTTCCAACATCATACCTACTTTATATCCAATAGTAATTCATCTCTTCATCCTCGTGGGATATCCCACCTACCGAGATAAAAACTTATACTTATGAAGTCCATACTCCACTTCATGGAACATCATTATCCTTTCCAGGGTCAAGCGTTCTACAGGGGAATATTGGCCATTTCTGCATGGAACTTCTTCAACTGGAAACGTGCAACACATCATGAACTCCTGATAGTCCTTCGGGTGACTCCAATTTGTTGCCCACTTCTCCCATACGCTCCAAAACTCGGTATGGTCCTACAAATCTCGGGGCTAACTTTCCCTTAACTCCAAATAGTTTAACTCCTCGCAGAGGGGACACACGAAGACATGCTCTGTCTCCAATTTCATAGACTTCCTCCTTGCATTTTTGAGTCCGCATAACTCTTCTGCCAGGACTGAGCTACCTTCAGTCTATCTCGAAGCAACTTAACATTCTCTTCTGAATCCTCGATCACATTTGCTCCAAACAACTGACGGTGTCCAACTTTGTCCCACATCGACGGTGTCTGGCTCCTTCTCCCATACAAAGCTTTAAAAGGGGCCATCTTCAAACTGGCTTTGTAACTGTTGTTGTATGAGAACTCCACGTAAGGTAGATTATCATCCCCACCAGATCCATAATCTAGCGTACAAGCTCTCAACATGTCCTCCATAATCTGATTTACTCTCTCAGTCTGTCCATTTGTCTGCGGGTAAAAAGCTGTACTGAACTCTAGCCTAGTTCCCAAAGTTTCACGCAACTGATTCCAAAACTTTGAAGTAAACTGGGTTCCTCTATATGATACAATGGTCCTCGGAACTCCATGCAGACATACGATCCTGGTCAAATATATCTTGGCCAACTTCGCACTTGTATAGGTGGTTTTCACTGGGATAAAGTGAGGCACTTCGGTCAAGCGAATCAACTACTACCCAGATAGAATCATATCCCGATCGGGTTCTCGGAAATCCATGCCAAGCTTATCCTGCTTCCATTCGGGTATCGGCATAGGCTGTAGTAATCCGACTGGCTTCTGATGCTCTGCCTTTACTCTCTGGCATACATCACCTAAGACTACATACTCCGCAATTTCCTTCTTCATACCAGTCCACCAGAAACGCTCCTTCAAATCCAAATACATCTTGGTGTTTCCAGGGCGAATCAAGTATGGTGAGTCTTGAGCCTCCTGAAGTATTAACCTTCCTGATCTTTGCATTATTAGGCACATATACACGATCCTCGAACCATAAGATGTCGTGCTCATCCTTACGAAAACCTTTGGCCTTTCCTTTGCTCATCCTCTATTTTAACTCAGCAATCTCTTTGTCATCCTTCTGAGCTTCACGGATCTTTCCCAACAATGTAGACTGAACTTCCATTGCTGCAACAAAACCTATGGGAACAATCTCCAACCGAAGTTCCCTGAAAATCCTCGGCTAACTCCTTTGGTAAACCTCAGCTTATGAGGGTATTCGTCCTTATTTTCTTTATGGCCGTGTCCTATTTCTCCACAAATCTTGCATGCACTTTATCCATATCATTTCCATAAGGCTTCAACTTCTGGGACACAAGCGGAGACTTTACCAGAGTCAACTTAAATTCTTCCCAAACGGTTACTGCTTGCCATCCATTGATGCTTTGGTACATCCTCCACCAGGTAGCAGCACCTCTTTCAAAGAACGAAAGAGCATGCTGGGCCATATCCTTTATGACTATAGGGTTATGATCCTCCACGTTCTGAATCCATTGGTCTGTCTCCAATTGACTCATCGGTCCAGAAAATACAAGCTCATCTCCATTCATCCTCTATGGGGTCCATGGGTATTGGGGTGGGTTAAGAGAGATAGAGAGGGATGCACACAATACAAACAAAAGTTTTGAAAAGACAATTTTTTTGTGGCTGTCAAAAAAAAAACATCAAACAAATGACAACTCACAAACGTCGCATCTAACGTAGGTATATAACAGGGGTTTGGTCTTCTAAAGGTCAATAAATCTTCAAAGTCGTCAAACTCTTCAAGTCTTGTTCATGTCTCTGATAGCTTCTTCCGATCATGCTTGTCCTTCTCAAGCTCTTCTTCCAGATCATCTCTATTGACACGAAGTCTCTCATGACGTCATTTAATATTCTGGAGTTGCATTCCAACTTCTGGGTTTCAACATCCTTGACATGAACCATGGTCCTACTGTCCTTCAGTTCCTGACGAATCTCCGGTATCTCGAAGTTTTGCTCCTTCAGCTTGTCTACTTTCAGCTTCTGGGTCCTAAGTTCTTCACGAACTGCTTCCTTGTCAAATATGGCTTCCTGCAGATCCACCCTAAACTCCTTAATGTAATACTCCAGATCCTGGCGATACGCCAGCTAAGGTTAAAACTGCATCTTTTGCTGATAGGTGCTCCATTTGCCTTCTATCATCCAATCCTTCCATGCATGTGCATGCTTAACTTAGCACGGTGGCAATAGCATAAACGGGCGATAACACCATGGTTAGCCATGACTATGCCCATGTTACTGCCATGAGCTTTCATTCCATAATTGATATCTCCTATCTTAGGGTTTTCTTGACAAAAACTTTAGTTCTAATGCTCCATGTTCCGGTCTTTCTCCGATAAACCTTGATCTCGGGTATTGACAGCTTCCATAGTCTGCCAAGTTCCATAAGGGGTGCCTTCCTAGGTCATACAAATCCGGAAATTCTTCAAAGCCTTCAAATTCTCCTAGTCTTCAGAGTCTTCACCGTTGTAGTTTCCTTCATTGTAATGCACGGTAAAAATCCTCTTTATTCCAAAGTAGTCTTAGTTGTCCGATATCTTGTACTTCTTGGAGTGGTCTCATCAGCCGAATCTTCATGTGGTCAAAAGGGGAAAGGTTATAGTCTAACTAGAAAGGAATATTTGAATAAGCTCAAGAGAAGAGAGGTAAGAGATTTTTTTGAAAAGAAAGTTGTAGAGGAAATCTTTCCTATGGGCTTGCCAGCTTCTAGGGTCACGTCCTACGGTCAACATGTGCTCGATACCATCTTGTAGCGACCGACCTCGAGACGCTCAAGTCTTCGTGGCAAAGTGTCATCCTGGATCGGTATGATGACACACACAAGACTCGAGGATTTATAATGAGGTAAATCACATGTATAAAGTAACGTAAATACTATTACCTCAATCCAAAATAAGCGGAAGTAACAAGGTTGTGGGTTCCCATCAACACCAACGGCAAAGTTGAGTGTAGAAATCATAACCCTAACGTATCACTTACTCGTCGTAAGATCCTGCAACATGAGACGTTGCAGCCACAAAGGGTCACTACATTGAATGTACTAGCAAATTCACACCATAGGATAACGATGAATAATAACTATCACTACATGCATATTTGGCTGGTGGAAAGCTCTAAGGTTATAGTTTTTGCGAAAAGCCAATTTTTCCCTACAACAAAGGAATAAATTTTATTTAACTATCATGGTGGTTGTTAAACATTGAGAATGGTTGACAACATTCTCAATCCCAATTAAAGTATTTAAAATCCCAACTATATAAATTTAAGAGTGATGAGATACATGTGAATACTCAAGTACTAGATACTCAAAATTGTCCATAACCGGGGACACGGCTAACCATGATTAGATTGTACAATCTGCAGAGGTTTGCGCACTTTTCCCCACAAGACTCGATCGCCTCCGTTGATTTCTCGCACTACATGGTGTTTGAGAAAGCGGATGACCGAGACACGATCTTTCGTAAACATTAACTCTCTACTCAGGGTAGACCATACCAAACCTACAAAACCCACTACCTGCTGATCTACCTCTTCAAGAGCTTCACGTAACTTACTCAACTATGCTAGAGCCCATAGTAGCTTGTGGCTACACACGGAAGTTTCTAGCATGAATAATCTCAGTTCCCTTTGAGCCTGGGTGGCGGTCCATAGGAAAATCACACGGGTACCCCGGGATTTCCAAAAAAACAGACAACACTGGGTTCCCCAAGTGCCTCAATCCACCCATATGTGTATTAAAGTTGCCACCTTAAAGTAAACCATTAATTAATAATCTCACATCTGTCATGGATACACTCACCCAATCCACGTCTACTAGCATAGCATGGCATAATAAGCAAACGTAGAAGTAACTCCCAAGGGTTTGATAGTAACAGGTCAATAGGTTCTACCTCAACAACTACTTCCCAATACCCACATGTTATCAATCCTACTCATGCAATGTTTGAGGGTGAAACTAATGCATAAAAACTGGGTATGAATGGGGTTATGATCAAAGTGTGAACTTGCCTGTACTGTTGATGAAGATGATTCGCACTCAAAACTATTGATAGGTCTACTCGTCACACTCCGTTCAATCTATCGTAAGCAATCAATAGTAACCACACATAAGCAATCACTCAGAAGATCGGAAAGAACGAAGAAAACAATTCGGAAAACATCAAAACCAAGAAAATAACTCTTGCAACATAAAACAAATTTCTAACAGTACCAAATTTATATGAATTTGGCCTTATCAGAAAGTTTAGGTCAAGAGCTTCGATTTGCAAAAAGAATCAACAAAATCGGAGTTACGAAACTCAAGTTATGATCAAACGAAATTCAAATACAAATCTGTATGAAAACAATTTTTAAAATTTTCAAATACATGTTTAAGTTGATTATCTGGATACAGGATATCGTAACGAAGAAGTGGGCATTGGTTTCGTTGGATTTGGACTAACGAGTAAAAAGTAGTGATCGTTCTAAGATCAGGGACTGAACTAAAAATAAAAAAACTACAATGAGGTCCCTGAAAAAAACAGATCTAATATAGAAACGTTAACTGCTGAGACCTAAATAACAAAAACGTTTGTTGTGACCGCTAAACGAACGAACGTTCGTATACTAACAGAAAACGTCTCGAATAATAAAAAAAAATATAACTAACCTAGATCTAACCCTAGCCGTAGATGACAGATCAGACGGGCGGGAGGACTCGGGGCGTACCGCGGCGGTTGGGCTCACCGGCGACGGAGAAGACGGCGGAGGCAGCGTCAGCTACGAACGGGGAGGCGGCTCTGGTGGTCCTCCGGCGTGGCCGTGGGGTCGGGAAGAGGCGACGAGTTGTGGCGAAGCCGATGGTGGTGGCGGCTACGGCTGGGAGTGGCGGAACGGCGCGGGGCGACGGCGGGCGATCTCGTCGGAGCTCGAACTCCCATGAAAAGTGGGCGGTGGCTGCAACGATGGCAAGGGCGGCTTCGAGCAAGTAGATGCGGAGAGAGGGGTGTCCGGGCGGCGGCTTTATAGGAGGAGGGGAGGCGCGGTGGCGTGGGGAAGGGGGTGGCTGGTGGCGGGGCGGTGCCGGACTTCAGGAGGAGTCCCGGTCGGGGACGACGGGCGAGGCGGCGCGGAGCTGGGCCTTGGCCTGCTTTTTATCGGGCCGCCCACATGGAGAGAAATATTTTTTTTGTACACAGAAGAAAAAATAAAATAGACTATACAAAATAAAATATACTATAGGCATATAATATATCAAAAATTTCAGAAAAAGTTTTCCTACTAGCTGAACAATTTTCTAGAGTCAAATAGAATCCACACAAATTAAAATAATTCAAATAGTGCTACTGGTTCAATAAAACCTAATAAAAATCATTTTAAAAAATACCAAAATTATTTCAAATTTATTTCTCTCCATTTTTCTGATGTAGGAATCATTTTACCCTAATTTCCATATATTTTATTTTTGGAGAAAAATAATTTGAATAAAACCCAAATAAGTCCAAACTGAAAATAATTTTTCAAAGGGACTTTAAATTGGATTTCTTTTAAACTCCCAACTCATATTTCATATATTTTGAAGAAGTCATTTTATCTTCTCTCATGAAAATCATTGAGTTGCATGAAGTTTATGAATTGGAAATAACTTCAAATGAAATTCAAATATTTTCAACACCCCTTGTCATGGAAGAAATCATGTCATCTTCTCTCCAGGGTTTTGTGGTGAAAAGAATTTGAATTCATGGAGATCACGAATGCAAAATGAAAGTTTGGGAAAGTCCTTTTATTCCGTCTCATTTAAATTTCAAAAGTTTCAATTTCACTCAATTTCAGTCAATCAATCACACAACAATCAAACAAACAATCAAATCTATCTATTTATTATAACATTCCAAAATTTAGAATTTTGGGATGTTACACATCGCCCTCCGGCCGTCCCTGTCATGGGGGCGGTCATGGCACATGTGCCTCTTCCCGGGCGAGCCGGCCTGACCGTTGCGCCCGACGGAGCCGCAGACCTTTGAGCACCATCGTCGCGCGACCCCGCTGCCCAGGTTGGTCATCCCACAGCAGCGCAGGCGCGCCACCGCCACCGTCACTGCTACAGGCACCATCAGGAGCCAGGCGACGTTGCGGTAGACGTCATCAACATCTATGCCAAGCAAAGCCACGGAGGCTATGGCGCGAGCTCAGCTACTAGTGAGGTTTCTGCCGGCAGCCGAGCAGATGGATGAGTGGCATGCTACCATCCAGAGCCTGCTCGGTTTCGCAGAGGCTGGGGGCTCACGACGAGCGGCCCGCCACGACCTCCCCAAGCGACAACAACCGCCCGTTATGCTGGCCGAACAGAGGGGTTGTCCCTACGGTGCAGTCCCCACCGCGGCAACCGGCATGGGCACAGCAGAATCAACACCCCGACGATGACTCGATGGCCTCTTCTGACCCTTGAGCACGTCAAGGCCAACGTCGAGCCCCGGAGGATAGGCGGCAGGGAGACGCGCGCGTCGCCATAGATCGGTTGCACGACGACCTCCGCCAGACCGACGGGTACGGCGGCCTCAACGTCGATGAACCTGCGCTCGATGTTGGCGGGTGCCTTCCTTTCGAGGTCGGCTGCCCTGCCTTTACATGAGAGTTGTGCAAGTCCGTTGGTCGTCCATTCGTACATTCAAGCCAAAGATACCTGAGAAGTACGATGGGAGGCTGAACCCGACAGAGTTCCTGAGCATCTACACCAGCGCTGTTCAGGCTGCCGGGGGAAGAGATGAGAAGGTGTTCACCAACTACTTCCCTTTGGTCCTCAAGTCCAATGTGAGGTCTTGGCTGATGCACCTGCCGGAGAACTCCATTTCGTCATGGGAAGATATGTGCCACGAGTTCATCGGTGCTTTCACCGGTGGTCACCAAGAGCCCGACAGACCTAGCGACCTGCAGCTTCTCCACCAGAAAGAAGGAGAAACCCTCCGTAAGTATTTACAGAGATTCAGTAAAGTTCATAGAAATATTCCAAATATCCATCCGGCAGCCGTTATAGCAGCCTTCCTGTCACATCCCTGGTTCTGGTAATGCCTAGTGCTAGCCTCTGGTGTTGCATCATGTTTATTTTGGTCAGAAATTTGGAAATGGGGATGACAGAACCCCCAACACCCCCCTTAATCCAACTAGGGTTTACTAAAATCTTTCCAATGAACCTGAAATGCCCTTCTAAAATGTTCATCATCCTTGCCTTGGTCTAGAACCTCTGACAAAAATGGTGCACACTTTTCTAGGACATCATAAGATCACTGGATTAAATCATATGTTATTTGCATTTGGACATTTAAATGCTATAAAATATTTTAAATATCCAAATAACCATAAACTGAAATGTTTACTGTTGGTTATATTCCAAACAGATGCCACAGTCAGTTGCATGATTTTTGAAAGTGCCTAGCTACTTTTAATAAAGCCTGAAGTTACAGAATAAAAGAAAACAGAAACAAAAGGGAAGAAAAGGACTTATGTGGCTTACCTGTCGCCGCCCAGCTGGCCAGCCTACCTGGCGGCCCAGCCGACTGGCCTCCTCCTGTCGTCTTCCTCCTTGCTAGAAGGACGGGCGTGTGCCCAAAGCGCGTGCACTGCCGTGCGGCCACCTCCTCCCTGCCTGGCTGCCCCCCGACCCCCTAGAACTTCCTAGCGATGCCACACACCCCCAGACCCTCTCACTCTCTCCCTGAGCTCCTCTCCTCCTCTGCCTCTCTCACACGCAACCAACGAGTAGAGCTCGTCACAGTCGCATGTCATTGCCGTGGCCAGAGCCACCACCTCGCCTCTCCGTGCTATCCAAAGGCTCCGCCTCGACGCCACGGAGCTCCAAGACGAAGCACGCGCTCGCGAGATGCCCGAAGCGACGCCATCATCGCCGTTGGCCGCCGGAGATCCCCCTCGCCACCCCGCTCGCTCCAGCCCCTCCCCGAGCTCGTTGAGGCCTCCGTCGCAACCGATGTGAGCTACTGCCTCGATTCCCCCTCTTCCCTAGCTCTCTCCCCTCCCGCTAACGCCGATGCCATCGAGCCCGAGAGCTTGGCTCCACCGGCCATGTCGCTGCCGTGGCCACCGTTGCCCAGAGCTGAAGCCGAGCACATAGCCATGCTCAGTGCACCCCCAGGAGGCCGTAGCGCCCCTCCTTGCCACCTATAGTGCTCCCTAACGCCGAACCCAAGTTCACCCGAACTCCAGCCACCGCCTTAGAGCTCGCCGCCGTCGTCTCTGGCCACCCCAGCTGCTGTCGCTTGTTGCTTGGGATGCGCATCGAATGGTGCTCTGTAGCGAGCGCACGGTGCACCTCCGTCGTCGGCCGTGGTCATCGCCGGCGAAACTCCGGTGGCTGTCGTGGCACCATTAGTTTAGTTGCCTATCACGTTTAGTTAGTGACCCGTGTCGATGACATATGGGCCCCACACCCTTAACTAACCACGGTTTAACCTCTGTTTAGGTTAAGTTAATCACACTGGCCCCACGCATCGGCGTTGACCTCGCTGACGTGGCCATTGACCGGATCCACCTGTCTGTGCCACTAACTGACACTGGGTCACTGACCAATGGGTCCCACTGGTCAGGTTTGACCTGGACCACACAGTTGGCCTGCTGACACAGAGCTGACGCAGTAATGCCTTTTCTGGACTTATTCTTATTAAATAAATTCCAAAAAAATAGTGCTAACTTCTAAAAATCATAGAAATTAATCTGTAACTCCAAATGCGAAGATTTATATATGAAAAATGATCAGAAAAATCCAATCTATCCATCTGTACTGGTTTAATGCATGATAAAGCAACTTAACCTTGCTGTTTAGATTAAAACATGATAATGCACTATTTGAATTCATAGTTTAAGTTTGGAGTTGAACCTTTGGTTCGAAAGAACTCAAACCCATCTGGTTGTAGCTGCATTACCCAACACACTCATTTTACCATGTCATGATCATGCATCATATTGTGCATTGCATTGATTATGTTTCCTTATCTGTTGCTGGTGTTTGTCCCCTCTCAGTAGACGACCTACCGATGATGTGATCGATGACATCGATGAAGAACTATAGTATCTTCAGAAGTGCCGGGAAAGCAAAACCCCCTTGTTCATTCCGATACAATCCCACTCTCTTGCTCCTGCTCTCTTTTACTGTATTAGGACAACAATCATTCAACTGTTACATGCTGCAGTAGTTGAACCCCTTTTCCTCTTCATGACCTGTCATTGCCACTAAATAGATGAAACCCACTAGCATGAGTAGGAATTGTTCGAGCCCTGATGTGCCTACCCATTCATGCTTGTTTGTCATGCCTGCTACTTCTTAGAGTTGAGTCATGTGTGATTCATCGGGGATGAATTGGAGGTGTGTGAACATGTCCTAACTGTTGAGAGCTAAGTGTGTGAACATGATTTGGTAAAGGTATCGGTGAGAGGCCTTGTAGGAGTACAAGGTGGGTTGTTTCATTGAAGCATCCTTAGGAACTGAGTTCCGTGTTTGTGATCCATGAACAGCTACTACCTTGCGTTGGGCCTCAAACTAATGGACCCTCTCGACTTATAAACCACCCGTGTCCTCTGTCCGGGAGTTGCAAGTACTTTCTGGTGTTTGTAGTATGCTGGAGGCTGTGCGCAGCGCTGACCCGAGGGGTGGGCTGTGATGTGGTAGGCACGTGGCCGGGTATGCCGCGCTGACCCGAGGGGTGGGCTGTGATGTGGTAGGCACCTGGCCGGGTATGCCGGGTGCCCGTTTGGTGTCGCGGGACCCTGTACACATCATTCGGGGCCATATGTGGAAACCTCGGCCGGACTCCCTGCGGATGGAACCTGAATAGGCGATAAACCTGGACTAGGGACTTGTGTGGTTTGTCAGGTCATGGCCGACACCCTCGCTTGGCTTCCGCTTGAAGGTTGCTGAGTACATGTCGTGTAAACGGCGATAAGTGGTGAGAGCGTGTGTGAAGAAGTACACCCCTGCAGAGTTAACATCATCTATTCGAATAGCCGCATCCCCGGTAAAGGACCTCTGGGTTGCCTATACAGTTCATAGACAAGTGAAAGTGGATACTCTGAAATGCGCAGGATAAGCGTGAGTGCTATGGATGGTGTTCCCGTAGGGAGATGGGAGCGGATCCATACTGGTGTATTGATATGGTGAATATGTGGACTCGTGTGCGCCACCTCAAAGAGTTACTTGCAGTCGTAGTTCAGGATAGCCACCGAGTCAAAGCTGGCTTGCTGCAGTCAAACTCCACCACCCCCTTTGTTGATACTGATGCATATGTAGCTAGTTCTGATGTCAGTCTTGCTGGGTACATTTGTACTCACGTTTGCTTAATTTATGTTTTTGCAGAGAGACTTCAATCTCACTAGTAGTTCCACGTGGACTTTGACGTTTATCTTGTTACCTCAGCTACGATCTTGTGCCCTCGACAGGGTCTTGTAGATAGTCAGGCTTATCAACCTTTTTCATTTGTAGTTGTCTGTACTCAGAAAAGTTAAGCTTCCGCTTGTGCTTGTTGCTTGTATGACTTGAATGCTGGGTTATCAGACCCATGTTTGTAATATCTGGCTCTTCGGAGCCTAATGAATAAATACTTTGAGTTGTAGAGTTTTGTTGTGATGCCATGTTGTATTTGCACATATCGAGCATATTGTGTGTATGATTTGAAATGCTTGGTATGTGTGGGATCCGACAACCTAGTTGTTTATCCTTGGTAGCCTCTCTTACCGGGAAATGTCTCCTAGTACTTCCACTGAGCCATGGTAGCTTGCTACTGCTCCAGAACACTTAGGCTGGCCGGCATGTGTCCTTCCTTGTTCCTGGTTCTGCCCTTCGGGAAATGTCACGCGGTGTCTACAGGAGTCCTGTTAGCCTGCTACAGCCCGGATTCTCCGGAGTCCTGTTAGCCCAGCAGCTACAGCCCGGATTCACTCGCTGATGACCTACACGTTCGTTGATGGGTCATGTATGCATGTCCCCGTAAGTTAGTGCCACTTTGGGTTTACGACTAGTCATGTCGGCCTGGATTCTCTGTCATATGGATGCTAGCGACACGATCATATACGTGAGCCAAAAGGAGCAAACGGTCCCTGGCCAGGTAAGGTGGCACCCGTGGGAATACCGTGCATGAGGCCACAAAGTGATATGATGTGTTACATGCTAGATCGGTGTGACTTAGGATCAGGGTCCTGACAGCTTTGGTATCAGAGCTTGACTGTCTGTAGGATTACCAAGCGAAACTGGTCGAAGTTGAGTCTAGAAATGCTTTTTTATATAAGAGAATTGACTTTGGGAGGGAACGTAAGGCTCTTCTTACTCCTTTACCTCATGCCCTCTGATCTGAGTCAACCTCTTCTTTTCCACGGGGATTAAAAACTAGGCCTTCTCATCTATCTATCATGATGACATGTTACTAATCCATAGACCTATAGGATTGATGGATTCAAGTCTCAGTTCAGTTTTTACTACTTCCGTATGTTCATAGCTGGCCTCAGAACCTTGATATCGTGATGTTGAGTGGTCATGCCACTATTTTGCAGGATGTCTCAAATCTTTTTGAGCATTTACAACCGTTATGCTGTCAGAGTCATCCCAGGTTTCTAAATAGTCTGATGCATTTGCAAATCCCTTCTTTCCATTCCCGATGTCCCTTTGGGCCAGTTCAACCACACTAATAGGTGAGTTGAGGTACTCTATTGCCTCAACATATATGTTGGAGCTATTATTATAACCCTAGGTGTTTTAGGGAGTCACCTAGTAATATAGCCATGTTTTGTGTTCCCAGTGTGATGATTCTAGCCACCATTCTCGAAAGCATCCCGTGATGCCATTTAGTTAGTAAGCCTTCTATATCTGGATTCTTAAGCCCAAGATTCACTCTACTTACCTCGTGTTGATAGTGTTGCTCGTACCTTTAGGATATTAGTAACCTTTGCGATAGTCCTCGAGGTCCATGGTATTTCCTTCTTCCAATACCATGAACCATTATAGCAGAAGTTCTTTGAACCAATGATCACAACAAGGGTGCTCTTGATGAGTTCTTCATTCAAAAATTGTGAATCTGCCAGTCCTTCCTCTTCTGCATGGGTTATCCGGAAGAAATATGTTGAACTTGTTCGACATACTAATCTATGCATCCACAACTCAGGAAATTATATGTTCCTTTGAGTGGTTCTCTTTAGTTGTTTTCCGAACATTGTCTATCAATCGATAGTCTACAGTATGTGTGCATTCGTTCATCGATGCCTATTATCCTTTTGGTCTGTCAAGCCATTCTATTCTGGAATGTCTAGGAGAAACAAAGTCCAGTACCTCATCCATACCTAGGATTGGGTCAAAGCAATTGTATTCCGCAGATCAAGTTGCCACCAGCCTTTGATATGTTCTACCTTGGGGTATTACCATCTTTATGTCAGGATTGTCATGAGAATTGCACCATTTCTTATGAATCCTTTATGCGGTGATACTTCTCGCCATCATTATTCATTCCTCGGTCCCGTGTTGTTGTAACCGGAATGCTGACAAATGAACTGTGAGGTGTGAAATCGATACTCCTAGCAACTCCGTTGCTAGGTAGTTAATGGACAATAATCTCATTCTTAGCGTGTTGGTATTGAATTATCATTCTAAGATTGATCGTGCTACCTAGTCCATTTCCCTGGTGAACTCTTCGATCAAGGAGTCAGGATTGTGTCAACTCCCTTACTCATGTGATCATATCGCCTTGCCCTGAAAAGCAAGATTGTTCTCGAGCTTAGTAACATATCGGTGGTTAGTGATTTTCCGAATATCTTCTCGGAAGTGTTACCAGGTTGTCACCTGACCGCTATGTTGAGTTCGTGATCAAGTTGGTTTCTTGTAAACCACCCCTTCTCCAAGAATCTATGTTGAATACCCCTGAGCTAGTCGGTCAAGCTAAACAACAACTTGGAGAGTTGGAAGATAAAAGCTTGTCTAACTTAGTTCATTTCCAAAGGGATATCTCGTGTTTGTGTGTTTGTTGTAGAAAGATGATTTCTTCATCGATTGGTCCTCGTGATCAGTTGTTGAACCTATCATCTTGCCCAAACCTTGATTTGAGTGTGGGCCATCGTCAAATCAAGTTAGAACCAATGATATTCATAATGTTGTCTTACTCGTGGTTGATTCCTCGAGCATACATCAGTACATCTTTTGGTCTGACCAATACTATCACATTGTTCACATAATGGTGGGAGTCCAGTGATATGGGAATTCCGATGAGTTGCTGTTGAGCCCATCAATAGCATTTTGTCTCCTCCATGATTCGTCTTGAACATCCAGCTAGTGTTGGAAACTTGTGTAAGCATTTTCTTCATGCTAGTTCATGAAGCATATGTTAGATGAAATAAGTGACCTCCTCTAATTCATGTGCATTTGATGCAAGTTGCCGCTGTGAATTCGAGAAAGCTTGTTTTGCTTCCTCTGGAGTGATCCCAAGTTAGTTATGCAGGTGCGAAGTATTCTATGGTTTGATAGGCTCGCTACCTTCATTCCATATGTATTCCCTAGCACACCAAGCCACTAATTGACTTGTTCAAGGATAAGAAGTTCATCGATAAGTGCACAGGGACTTCTATATCCTCGATGATGGTTCCTTACCAGAACTCGGTAGTGTTTTGTTGTAAGACTACTGTGTGGTCATGCTTGTCTAGGACAACATGTTCACATGTGTTTAGCAGAACCAGCTCATGTTTTGGAGCTTACTACCATAGTCCATTTCCCGAGAATCTCGCAACACCATCTCGTCGATTTGTGTTGCGAACTTTCATTTTCTTCTAGACTCGATAAGTCTGGAATATCCTGTTACCAACCAGATCTGAATCTCAGGCAGATATGGCGGTTGGAACTTTTCCAAGATCTATGATGTAGGTCCCGACAAGGTTGATGTTCTGGCCAACACACCTAGCCGGAAGATCTATCATTGTAGTATATTGATTGAGCTATTTGACCATCTTCTCCATGAGGATTTAGTGCAACTTATTCTAGAAGTTGTTCCTCAGGGGTCCTTGTGCTCTCGGTTTCCTTGATTATGCTAGAACCATTCTGACAGTGGAATCACTCTCTACTGTTGAGTTTATCCCCAGTTACTAGAATCATTCCCAACATTTGCATTTTGTTCCTAGCTTGCACCGCCATTGTGCCATCCTACCATGGACTACCCTTCTCAGAAATTACTGATCAGGATTATCTTCAAAAGTGGTCCTACCATGGGTCCCATCCATTTCCGATGATAAGAAAAATCATCCATCGCGTTGTCTTCAACAAGGTAGTCCACATCATCCATTCAAATCCGGATATGCCATTCCTTTGAACTCCGCCAAACGATCGATTGTGATTGCCTTAGGCTAGTATAAAGAGTTTCAATGATCTAGATATCAGAAGTAATTGTTTTTGCACTTTAAGGGAATAACTCTACAAGACACCTCCCCCAAGGTGCCCCGTTATGGGATCATGGTAATAGTTCCCTTGCTACTTTGAAACCCTCGTCAAATTGTTTCTTCCGTCCCTCCTGATACATGTTTTGCCTATCAGCTCTAGAGATGTTTCTACGTCTCATTTCGTGAGTTGATCTTGTGATAATTAATATGATCCTAAGTTGCTCGAACCTCGAGGAGATCAATTCTTCTAAAATTCTCCCTTTCTTCTCATTGTCATGTTAGTGGAGTTCTCAGAGCAAGACATCGAGACAAAGATGGTGATCGTAACGACGTTCTTATGAAGTACAACCTGGATCATGAAGGTTGTGTTAGTTATGCGTTCCCCTTCCATCTTACCCTACGCTTGAATCCCGGGACGAGATTCTTGTTTAGTGGGGTGAGTTGTCACATCCTTGGTTCTGGTAATGCCTAGTGCTAGCCTCTGGTGTTGCATCATGTTTATTTTGCTCAGAAACTTGGAAATGGGGATGACAGAACCCCAACACCCCCCCTTAATCCAACTAGGGTTTACTAAAATCTTTTCAATGAACCTGAAATGCCCTTCTAAAATGTTCATCATCCTTGCCTTGGCCTAGAACCTCTGACAAAAATGGTGCACACTTTTCTAGGACATCATAAGGTCACGGGATTAAATCATATAAAGAGTTTGCATTTGGACATTTAAATGCTATAAAATATTTTAAATGTCCAAATAACCATAAACTGAAATGTTTACTGTTGGTTATATTCCAAACAGTTGCCACAGTCAGTTGCATGATTTTTTAAAGCGCCTAGCTACTTTTAAAGCCCTAAAGTTACAGAATAAAAGAAAACACAAACAAAATGGAAGAAAAGGACTTACCTGGCTTACCTATCGCGGCCCAGCTGGCCAGCCCACCTGTCAGCCCAGCCCACTGGCCTCCTCGTGTCGTCTTCCTCCTTTCCAAAAGGACGGGCGCGTGCCCGACGCATGCGCACCGCTGTGCGGCGACCTCCCTGCCTGGCTGCCCACCGACCCTACGGAACTCCCTAGAGACGCCATGCACCCCCAGGCCCTCTCACTCTCTCCCCGAGCTCCTCTCCTCCTCTGGCTCTCTCGCACGCAACCACCGAGCAGAGCTCGTCGCCGCCGCCTGTCGTTGCCGTGGCCAGAGCCACCACCTCGCCTCTTTGTGCTATCCAGAGGCTCCGCCTCGACGCCACGGAGCCCCGCGGGACGCCCGAAGCGACGCCATCATCTTCATCTTCGCTGTCGGCCGCCGGAGATCCCCCTCACTGCCCCGCTCACTCCAGCCCCTCCTCGAGCTCGCTGAGGCCTCCGTAGCAATCGCTGGGAGCTGCTGCATCGATTCCCCCTCTTCCCTGGCTCTCTCCCCTCCCGCTAACACCTATGCCATCGAGCTTGGGAGCTTGGCTTCGTCGGCCATGTCGCCGTCGTGGCCACCATTGCCCAGAGCTGTAGACGAGCACACATCCGTGCTCAGTGCACCCCCAGGAGGCTATAGCACCCCTCCTTGCCACCTGCAGTGCTCCCTAACACCGAACCCGAGTTCACCCGAACTCTGGCCGCCGCCTTAGAGCTCGCCACCGTCGTCTCCGGCCGCCCCAGCAGGTGCCGCTTGTTGCTTTTGATGCACCGCACTCCCTAGCTACTGCTGCTTGTTGCTTGGGATGCGCATCGAATGGTGCTCCGTAGCAAGCACACGGTGCACCTCCGCCGTCGCCCGTGGTCATCGCCGGCGAAACTCCGGTGGCTGATGTGGCACCATTATTTTAGGTGCTAATCGCGTTTAGTTAGTGACCCGTGTCAATGACATATGAGCCCCATGCCCTTAACTAACCACGGTTTAACCTCTGTTTATGTTAAGTTAATCACAGTGGCCCCACGCGTCGGTGTTGACCTCACTGACATGGCCGTTGACCGGACCCACCTGTCTGTGCCACTAACTGACACTGGGTCGCTGACCAATGGGTCCCACTGGTCAGGTTTGACCTGGACCGCACAGTTGACCTGCTGACGCAATGCGGACGCAGTAATGCCTTTTCTGGATTTATTCTTATTCAGGAAATTCCGAAAAATAGTGCTAACTTCTAAAAATCATAGAAATTAATCTGTAACTTCAAATGCAAAAATTTATATATGAAAAATGATCAGAAAAATCCAATCTATCCATCTGTACTTGTTTCATGCATGATAAAGAAACTGAACCTTGCTGTTTAGATCAAAACATGATAATGCACTATTTGAATTCATAGTTTAAGTTTGGAGTTGAACCTTTGGTTCAAAATAACTCAAACCCATCTGGTTGTAGCTGCATTATCCCAACATACTCATTTTACCATGTCATGATCATGCATCATATTGTGCATTGCATTGATTTTGTTTCCTTCTCTATTGCCGGTGTTTGTCCCCTCTCAGTAAACGACCTACCGATGATGTGATCAATGATACTGATGAAGAACTATACTATCTTCAGAAGTGCCAGGCAAGCAAAACCCACTTGTTCATTCCGATACAATCCCACTCTATCGCGCCTGCTCTCTTTTACTGCATTAGGACAACAACGATTCAACTGTTACATGTTGCGGTAGTTGAACCCCTTTTCCTCTGCATGACCTGTCATTGCCACAGTAAATAGATGAAACCCACTAGCATGAGTAGGAGTTGTTTGAGCCCTGATGTGCCAACTCATTCATGCTTGTTTGTCATTCCTGCTACTTCTTAGAGTTGAGTCAGGTCTGATTCATCGGGGACGAATTGGAGGTGTGTGAACATGTCCTAACTGTAGAGAGCTAAGTGTGTGAACACGATTTGGTAAAGGTATCGATGAGATGCCATGTAGGAGTACATGGTGGGTTGTTTCATTGAAGCCATCCTTAGGAACTGAGTTCTGTGTTTGTGATCCATGAACAGCTACTACCACGCGTTGGGCCCGAAACCAATGGACCCTCTCGACTTATTAACTGCCCCTGTCCTCTGTCCAGGAGTTTCAAGTAGTTTCTGGTGTTTGTAGTATGCTGGAGGCCGTGCTCAGCGCTGACCCGAGGGGTGGGCTGTGATGCAATAGGCATGTGGCCGGGTATGCCGGGCGCCCGTTTGGTGTCGCGGAACCCTGTACACATGGTTCGGGGCCGTATGTGGAAACCTCGGCCGGACTCCCAGCGGATGGAACCTGAATAGGCGATAAACATGGACTACGGACTTGTGTGGTTAGTCAGGTCATGGCCGACACCGTCGCTAGGCTTCCGCTTGAAGGTTGCCGAGTACATGTCATGTAAATGGCGATAAGTGGTGAGAGCGTGTCTGAAGAAGTACACCCCTGTAGTAAAGGACCTCTGGGTTGCCTATACAGTTCATAGACAAGTGAAAGTGGATACTCTAAAATGCGCAAGATAAGCATGAATGCTATGGATGCATTCTCGTAGGGAGACAGGAGCGGATCCATAGTGGTGTATTGATATGGTGAATATGTGGACTCGTGTGCGCCACCTCAAAGAGTTACTTGCGGTCGTAGTTTAGGATAGCCACCGAGGCAAAGCTGGCTTACTGCAGTCAAACTCCACCACCCCCTTTGTTGATACTGATGCATATATAGCTAGTTCTGATGTAAGTCTTGCTGGGTACATGTGTACTCACGTTTTCTTAATTTATGTTTTTGCAGAGAGACTTCAGTCTCACTAGTAGTTCCGCATGGACTTCGACGTTTAGCTTCTTACCTCAGCTACGATCTTGTGCCCTCAGCAGGGACTTGTAGATAGTCAGGCTTCTTAGCCTTTTTCATTTGTAGTTGTCTGTACTCAGACAAGTTAAGCTTCCGCGTGTGCTTGTTGCTTGTATGACTTGAATGCTGGGTCATCAGACCCATGTTTGTAATATTTGGCTCTTCGGAGCCTAATGAATAAATACTTTGAGTTGTAGAGTTTTGTTTTGATGCGATGTTGTATTTGCACATATCGAGCATATAGTGTGTATGATTTGAAATGCTTGGTATGTGTGGGATCCGATAACCTAGTTGTCTATCCTTGGTAGCATCTCTTACCGGGAAATGTCTCCTAGTGCTTCCACTGAGCCATGGTAGCTTGGTACTGCTCCGGAACACTTAGGCTGGCCGGCATGTGTCCTTCCTCGTTCCTATGTCTATCCGTTCGGGGAAATGTCACGCGGTGTCTACCGGGGTCCTGTTAGCCTGCTACAGCCCGGATTCTCCAGAGTCCCGTTAGCTCAGTTGCTACAACCCGGATTCACTCGCAGATGACCGACACGTTCGTTGCTGGGTCATGTATGCCTATCCCCGTAAGTTAGTGCCACTTTGGGTTTACGACTAGTCATGTCGGCCCGGGTTCTCTCTCATATGGACGCTAGCGACATTATCATATACGTGAGCCAAAAGGCGCAAACGGTCCCGGGCCAGGTAAGGTGGCACCCCGTGGGAATACCGTGCGTGAGGCCGCAAAGTGATATGATGTGTTACATGCTAGATCGGTGTGACTTAGGATCGGGTCCTGACACTTCCAGTCCAATGTGCGCAACCATCGCATTCGTTCCAAGATGAATGTGTGGTTGCCCAAGACTGTCAAGGAGCCGTATACACACCGTGGAGAAGTGTGCTCGGATGGAGGAAGGAAGGAAGTTGCCTGGAGAGGAGGATTGCATCAACGTTGATTCAGAGGATGAATCAACTAGTCAGAGAAAGAACAAGAAGCCAAGAGATAAAGCAGTGATGACTGTAGAAGGTTCGGGCTCACCTTGTACCGGCAAGAAAGCCAAGGCTGAGGCCCCCGGCAAGGAAGCTGCCGCGTGCACTGCGTGCCGGGAAGCCGCTGCCGCAGAAAAAGTTGGGAAAGGTGATGGGCCATACTGGAAGATCCACAGGACCAAAGGCCACGACCTTCAGGAGTGTTGTTATGTTGAGCAGCTCGTTAAGAAACAAAGAGCAGAGTATGATAAGCGTGATAAGGAGAAAGTTCAGAACGCTGCTGGTGATAAGGGTCGAGTTGGTGAAGCAAATCACCCTGGCAAGCCCTTTCGGAACCATGGAAAACCCGCCAGGGGCCAAGAGAAGGAAATCTGTGATGATGTGAGAGATGGAGGGAATGAAGAGGAAACTAGCGAGAAGGAATTTCAGAAGGCCACTGACGCCCTATGCATTGACGGAGGTGCATCTTTGCACACCTCTCATCGCCTACTCAAGCGATGGGCATGAGAGGTCAATCTTGTGGAACCAGCACCAGAGGCCCGGAAGCCGCTCAAGTGGTCCCACACGCCCATCATCTTTGATGAGGAGGATAACCCTGGCCGCACCACAATGGTAGGGTGTTTGCCATTGTTGGTCTCCCCAACAATTTGCAACCTCAAGGTCACAAAGATGTTAGTGGATGGTGGGGCCGAGTTGAATCTGATTTCCCTGATAGTCATCAACAAGCTTCAGATAGGAGAAGAAGAGCTAGAGGTTACCGGCACGTTTCAAGGATTCAATCCCGGCAGGAGCCGTCTGTGACGCCCCAAAAATTTAACCATGTTTTGTTTATTAAAATTTTGCCAGGAAACTTAAACTTTTGGTTTCTGGATTTCCTTTTGATTTCGGAACCATTCTTTTCTTTATTATTATGGAGTTTTTACCCCAAGTGAAAACTTTTCAATCATTATTGGACTCATTTACCCTCTCAAATAAAACAATTCTTTTATCAAGAGGGATTATTTATATAATTATTTATCCCTGGGCTTTGTCTCTCTAAAATGGTTTTTCATAAGTTTAGGGTCCCATTTGCACTGCGACCCTTTTATGAATTCTTTTAAAAATCCCACCAAAATTTGGGGATGTCATGTGATGTTTTAAAATCACTTTTATGCAAAAATATCTTCTGTTCATTGGAGACTTTGAGCTCTACACCAAGTTTTCAAATCTGGTCCACAGGGAAATTTTGCACTACAAACTATTTCAATATTTCTTTAAAGCTTCCACCAAAATTATGGGATGTCAGTAGGAGTATATTATTCATCTTTATGCATAAACCTAGTGATGTTCTTTGAAAAATTTGAGTAAATCATCCTCATTTTCATTCTGGTCCAACTTGATGATTTGTATTGCAACCATATTTTAACTTGCTCCTTTACCCATGATTATTTCTCCTGCTTATCGACCACCCTGCCAAACCCTTAAGTTCAGAAGAATAGACCCATGGGAGGATTTTAAGTGCATGCAATTATGCCCTTTTCTTTCTGTCCAGAATCAGTTTTCTCACAAACTTATACTATCAAGTTTCTAGACTTGGCCAACTAACCTTGCCATCCCCACCTACATCTAAAGAGACCCTGATCTGGAGATTTTGGCCTCTCCAAGAGTTTCCTAGATGCTCTTGGCATTTTGCCAAACACCTTGAGTGCAGGGACAGTTTTGGCATGATTTTAGTTTTGCACTGTGACCTTGCACTTATGGACAAACTAGCATGTCCACTAAGCTCCTAGACGACCCTAACACAGGCCTGCTAATCCCCAGCCTCATCCTAATCGTCTAGCACACGCTCACATTTCGTCGAGCACCTGGCGTGCACGCTCTGGGCGCGGCCAGAGCTGCTGTTTTGCGATCGCAGACATGCGCGGGTGGCAGCGTCAGCCGCCGCCTCCCCGCGCCCGTCCTGGCCTTTCCCCTCTCCCAGCCATCGTGCCCGAACCCTCCCTCACCACAGGGCCACCCTGGCCCCCTCCTGGCGCCCTACAGCGCCGCCACCGCAAGCCGCCACCGCCGCCCGACAGCCCTGCCCAGGCGGCGCCGCCCGAGCCACTGGCGCCGCCACCTGCCTCTGAGCAGCTCAGGCTCAACCGCAAGATTGTCTGCAAGCACTCGTCGCCGCCACGTCCCCCTGCTGCTACAGAATGGCGGTCGCCGGCGATCTTATCCGCGGCCGCCGCGAACCGACCTCGCTTCACTATAAATGGAAAGCCCCGAGCTTGTCCCAGCACTCAGGCAGCCTCAAGCCATCTCCCTAGGACCCCCCATGGCCAAAAATCAACGGCAGGAGGTCTTCTTCCCCGCCTCCGGCCGGCTCGGCCGCCGCCACGCCCCAGCTCCATTCAGTCGCAACCCTAGCCCTCCCGTCCATCTAGCGCTACCGTTCGACTCCCCATGACCCTGCGGAGCCGCCCAACACCTCAAACCCGGTCGGGAACCACCGCAGCCCAGAACCCCAATCTCACCCGACGCCGCCGTCCTTCGGGAAGCTCATCGTCGGTGACTCCGTCCATGTCGGCGACCATGGCGGGTACCCACGGGTTCGCCTCGACCACCTGAGCACACCCATGTGCTCAGATCCCCGAGGGATGCCTCCGTTCGCCGGCGAGCCTCGCCGGAGCTCCGCCTCTGTTCGGTCGGAGGAGATGGCGCGCGCGTGGACTGGTCAAACCTGACCAGTGGGCCAGGCGGGCCCACTGTCAGTGACCCAGCCGTGCCACCACGTGTTTTAAGTGGAGGAGTATTTCCCAGAGTACGTCTTCGACGTGTACCCTTTTCAAAGCGTTTTTCTTTTTTTCCGTTTTATTTTAAAACAGATTTTGACCAAAACTTTGACTAGCTCTAACTTTTTGAATATAACTCCAAATGAGTTGATTCTTTTTCCTACCTCTCTCAAATATTGTATAGTTTATTTTTAGATTTATTTGAAAAAATTTCATACAACTTTTTTGTACCATTTTGAAACTATGTGTTAATTGGAATATATTCAAAATAGGATTTTTGGAGGAGAAGAAAACTTTCAAAAGGTTTTGGAGAGCACCTCACCTCTCCACACCTTGAAGGCAAGCATTCTGAACCCTGGCATAATATTTTTGTGTGTTGCTAACACGATTTATTACACCATCTTGATACGGAAAATTCGTTATTTTATGTGGTGATACGATCATTTGCATGAATGCATATTGGAAACTTCCTTGCTGTTGGAAGTGGATATACTTGTGATGGTAATCGCCCTCGTATGCCTTGCATGCATGCCGGAAAGAAATCCGGGAAAATCCTCTGCCTTGGGTAGGCGTGAGCTTGTCTCCGGTCTCCGTCGGGACGGTTATGTCCGGTATGGCATAGTAAGGTATAATGAGTGGTAGTTCTGTTGGTTGAAATATATTCGTCATGCTAATCACACAGGAAACTTTCAAGCCTCCTGAGTCGACCGTAGATCGAGTCTTGTTCCAGTAACCCCCATACTCGTTTCGTACTGCCACTTGTCCCTGCAGCAGGTAGGGTACGGTTCATTAAATTGTAAACCTCTTCCTAGCACACACACCGTACAGAGAGGCCATGGTGGAAGATACCGGCTGCATCCGGTAGGCATGCCACCTGGTCCGGGGGCATGGGTGTTTTCCGGTTGGGACCAAGAGGGGGGCACCCCTTAGAGCGCGTGATATAAATTTGATCCCATGCTACGCGAGGTTGTAGCCTCCCCACTTAGAGTTTTGCTTAACAGGTGTGGTGGGTGATTCCAGACACCGGTAAGTTAAGCTGGTGTGTGTGAGTTAGGCGTGTTTTCAATTAAAAGACCGTAAATGGAATTAGTCCTGATGGACTAAAGGAAATCCGTTACTTGTGGGTAAAGAGTACACCCTCTGCAGAGGTTAAATCTATTTGAATAGCCGTGTCCATGATTAAGGACTACAGTCTGGGATGGGTCAAGTGTCGGTCTTAGTGTCGGTCTTCGGAGGAGAAACTTATAAGCCAAAACTTGGATCATGACTGGTGAATTGTGATGATCATGATTATTATTTGTTATGAACTAACCCGTTATATTATTTGAATCATCGAGTATCCCTGGGATGGTTCTACCTCCTGGATATCCACTGTGATTATTTATAAGCCCTTTATGTGGTGTCACTGAGACGCCCGACTGTGGCATGCTTGTTGTTTACTTTATAAGCCCTTTATGTGGTGTCGCTCAGACGCCCGACTGTGGCATACTTATTGTTTACATTATAAGCCCTTTATGTGGTGTCGCCTCGACGCCTCGATCGAGGCATGCTCGTTATTTACTATTCTTTCAAGGCGTCGCTTCAGACATCCGATCGGTGCTTTTTATTACTACTCTGTTACACCTATTCATGTTGCATATAAATAACCTGCTTGCATGCATCATGGATTTTATTTTATGACTGACAATGTGATCATAGAATATTTCAGAGCATGATTAGCAATTGTTATATTATACCCGTGTTCATAATGTTTGCGAGTACATTCAAAGTACTCACTGGCTTGTCCCTGGCTATTGTCTTGGCCAGATTTCTTGCTTGGAGAGGAGCGTTGCGATGACAGTCCCGGAACCTAAGCAACGGTGATAGCAGCCTCGCGAAGATAGGAGTTAACTCGGTCGATGTTCCCGTGGGAAATGGAGTCCCATAGACGCCAAGATCCGCAAACCGCTTCCGCCATCAACCACTAGAAACCAATTGTTGTACTCATAGGCCAGAATGGTCTTGTACCACATATTTTGTATTTTGCTTGGAATTTCTGTATCAAGTTGGTGCCTCATCAGCTAACAGTAATCCTGGGGCTAGTGAGCACAAGGGCCATTTTTTGGGAAATTAATATCCCGATAATCCGGTCCTGACAAACTTTGTATCAGAGCCAGGCTGACCATTGGCTAATCCTATATTAGCCAGGTCAAAAAACCTAGGAAAACCAACCCACCAGACCTTAACCTAACCCCGTCCAAGCTTCTCGTGCAAAATAGCCACACAGTGACCCCGACACTTTTGGCAGTCGGTGCCCAACCTATCAGCCTAGCCTGTCGATCACGCGCTAGTGACCGACACCTATATTGTCCCATTCGCAAGCGTGTGAAGGAAGACTCCGTCCCCTTTTCTATTAAAAAGGGCACGCTAACCTCAACACAGCATAGCACAAACTCTTTTCCCCAAACCGAGCTATAATGCCTGGCCCCGTCGTGCACAATGAAACCATGGCAAACAACCTTGGAGGCTTTGTGACCGTGTTAGCAAACCTCACCCGCCGTGGCTTTGCATTGGAAGAGCCCCCAGAATACGTTGTGTACCAAGGACCCATGAGCAGTGAGAGCCGTCAATTCTGGGCCACAGTGCACATCTATGGTAGGGGTCTGCCGCGTAACGCCTACAGGTTCACCGGAAGGACAACTTCCTTTGAGCCACAAGCCATCCAACTAGCCGCGCGAGAGGCTATAGTTCAACTCCGGCACTTGTCGCCCAGAGTTAACTGTCGCTCGTTCTACTACTACCCCAGCCGTGAAGGGTATGGTAGACCACCCCAAGTTGCCAACAGAGATCACGAGACGGATCCTGCATTGTTGCATCTGGTGCGCTATGTAAGTGCACTAGAGGATATGTTCGATCAAATCACCCTTGATTTGATCGCCGCTCGTGGAGAGCTGATTCACGAGCCCCAAAGAAGAAGAGAAGATGAGCCCGACGCCGACAACCCAGTCGTGTTGTTCGGACAACCGATCGAGACCTTGAGGTCAGCCCCAGCCATCAACCAAGGTGCTTTGATGACCCCAGAAGTGCTTCGTCGCCTTTTGGGAGCACACTCCAATGGGATTGTGGCCAACAATCCCCGCGATGGTCATCATCGCTACCCCGACCCTGTAGTTCCTCAACCCCCTCCAGCTAATCCCGACGGTGAGACCCGTGGAGAAGCCTCGACGTCCGCAAGGCACGCCCGCTTAGATATTAACGAGGTAGACTAGAGTCGCTCGAGTAGTACCAAGCCTTAGCATGTCCTCGCCTTGTAGCTGTGTGACCCTGTATCACCGTAATTAAATTATGTTGCTTGTGCACCCTATTTTTAAATAGTAGCCATGCATGAGTATGTCGATGTACGATTGCATTTTTTAACCCCGGGCGTAGCTGCCAAAAACCAACCTCAACGACACGAAGTTTGTGCTGTGAGTAGACTTTTTGTTTTCAACTAGTGGGAGTAATATTTTCAAAAAACAACTCTTAAAAAATCTTGAGGACGAGATTTTTTCTTAAGGGGGGTAGTGTTGTGACGCCCCAAAAATTTAACCATGTTTTGTTTATAAAAGTTTTGCCAGGAAACTTAAACTTTTGGTTTCTGGATTTCCTTTTGATTTCGGAACCATTCTTTTCTTTATTATTATGGAATTTTTACCCCAAGTGAAAACTTTTCAATCATTATTGGACTCATTTACCCTCTCAAATAAAACAATTCTTTTATCAGTAGGATTATTTATATAATTATTTATCCCTGGGCTTTGTCTCTCTAAAATGGTTTTTCATAAGTTCAGGGTCCCATTTGCACTGCGACCATTTTATGAATTCTTTTAAAAATCCCACCAAAATTTGGGGATGTCATGTGATGTTTTAAAATCACTTTTATGCACAAATATCTTCTGTTCATTGGAGACTCTGAGCTCTACACCAAGTTTTCAAATCTGGTCCAGAGGGCAATTTTGCACTACAACCTATTTAAATATTTCTTTAAAGCTTCCACCAAAATTATGGGATGTGAGTAGGAGTATATTATTCATCTTTATGCATAAACCCAGTGATGTTCTTTGAAAAATTTTAGTAAATCATCCTCATTTTCATTCTTGTGCAACTTGCTCCTTTACCCATGATTATTTCTCCTGCTTATAGACCACCCTGCCAAACCATTAAGTCCAGAAGAATGGACCCATGGGATGATTTTAAGTGCATGCAATTATGCCCTTTTCTTTCTGTCCAGAATCAGTTTTCTCACAAACTTATACTATCAAGTTTCTAGACTTGGCCAACTAACCTTGCCATCCCCACCTGCATCTAAAGAGACCCCGATCCGAGATTTTGGCCTCTCCAAGAGTTTCCTAGATGCTCTTGGCATTTTGTCAAACACCTTGAGTGCAGGGACAGTTTTGGCATGATTTTAGTTTTGCACTGTGACCTTGCACCTCTGGACAAACTAGCATGTCCACTAAGCTCCTAGACGACCCTAACACAGGCCTGCTAATCCCGGAGCCTCATCCTAATCCTCTAGCACACGCCGACATTTCGTCGGCGCTTTGGCGTGCATGCTTTCGGGCGCGGCCAGCGCTGCTTTTGCACGCAGATGCATGACGGGTCGCCCGCGTCAGCGTTGCCGCCTCCCAGCGCCCGTCTGGCCTCTCCCTCTCCCAGCCGCGACCCCTCCCTCATCGCAACGGTGATAGCAGCCTCGCCAAGATAGGAGTTAACTCGTCACTGTTCCTCGTGGGAAATGGAGTCCCATAGACGTCAAGATCCGCAAACCGCTTCCGCCATCAACCACTAGAAACCAATTGTTGTACTCATAGGCCAGAATGGTCTTGTACCACATATTTCGTATTTTGCTTTGAATTTCTGTATCAAGTTGGTGCCTCATCAGCTAACAGTAATCCTGGGGCTGGTGAGCACAAGGGCCATTTTCTGGGAAATTAATATCCCGAAAATCCGGTCCTGACACCGTCCTAAGGGAAAGATAACGTTGCCGGTGACGTTTGGGGGAGAACTGAACTATCGGACTGAGAAGAATGTGTTTGATGTGGTTGATCCCCCCTGCCGTACAATGGGATTCTAGGACGCCCGGCCCTAGCTAAGTTCATGGCAGCATCCCATTATGCTTATAACACTTTAAAGATGCCTGGGCCGCTGGGAGTCATCACTATACCATCAGATGAGAAGGATGCAATTATCTACATGGACAAGATGTGCCGGGATGCTGTCGCGGCAGAGGCTGCGGCAACAGTAGCTCCCGCCGAGGAAAGCAAAGAAAAGAAGAGGGATTATAGGGCCTCCGGCAAGGAGTCCGGGAAGCATGCCCCCTCCGAGTGCACGACACCTGTTGACGACATGCCGGAGTGTTCCAACAGTAAGAGATCCAAGGCTGCTGCACCCCAAGTGAAGAAGGTCCCGGTAGGGCTGGCTGGCATTGATGGTACCTTCACCATCAGCACCACCCTTGATGACAAATAGGAAAGCGCGCTCGTTGCCCTCCTGTGGGCGAATATCAATGTGTTTGCCTGGAAACCATCTGATATCCCCGGTGTTCCCAGGGAGGTAATCGAGCACCACCTTGTTGTCTGCCCACATGCCCGACCCGTCAAGCAAAAAGTCCAGAAGCAGGCCTTGGAGCGGCAGCAGTTCATTGCCGAGGAAATCAAGAAGCTAGAGGCGGCTGGTTTAGTCACAGGAGTACTGCACCCTACGTGGTTGGCAAACCTAGTGGTGGTCCAGAAGGAGAACGGGAAATGGAGTCTTTGCATTGATTTCATAGATCTCAACAAGGCTTGCCCGAAGGACCCATTTCCCTTGCCACGCATCAACTAGATCGTGGATTCCACTTTAGGTTGTGATATGGTCTCCTTTATGGATGCATACTCCGGGTATCACCATATCTTCATGTCCAAAGAAGACGAGGAGAAGACATCATTCATCACTCCATGTGGTACGTACTGTTTTGTCCGCATGCCTTTCAGATTAAAGAGTGCCGGGTCCACTTATGCAAGAGCAGTCCAGATTGGTTTTGAGCCACAGTTGCACAGAAATATAGAAGCTTTATGGATGATATAGTGGTCAAAACCAAGGATAAGGCCACCCTTATCCAGGATTTGGAAGATACATTTGCTAATCTGCGCAAGATCAACTTGAAGCTCAACCCGGAGAAGTGTGGGTTTGGTGTTCCCTCCGGGAAGCTACTTGGATTCTTCGTGTCCCATCGCGGGATTGGAGCCAACCCCGACAAGATCAAGGCCATTGAGCAGATCCAAGCGCCAAGGACAGTTAAGGATGTAAGGCGCTTGACGGGATGCGTTGCCGCGCTAAGCAGATTCATTTCCAAGTCTGCCGAGTGTGCCCTGCCATTCTTCAAAATTTTGAAGAAGCCAGGACCTATGAAGTGGACCCCAGAAGCAGATGTAGCTCTGCAAGAATTGAAGGCTTACCTACCGTCTATGCCTACCTTGGTTGCACCCAAACCCCAGGAACCATTATTGCTTTACTTGGCGGCAACTAACCAAGTGGTCAGTGCGGCCTTGGTAGCACAGTGAGAGGTGGATGAGGCAGAAAGTGGCCAGGTCACGGCAGAGTCAGAAAAGGATCATAACAGCAATGAGCACGGCAACAAGAGCAACCCCAAGGACGCGGCAAGGAAGAAAGTGGTGCAGCGCCCAGTATATTTCATCAGCTCCTTATTACAAGGGGCTAGATTGAGGTATTCTGGGGTGTAAAAGTTGATCTTTGGCCTCAAGGAAACATCACCACTACTTCCAAGCCCATGAGATCACGGTTGTCACTCGTTTTTCGTTGCAAAGGATACTCCGAAACCCTGAGGCTACTGGCAGAATAGTGGAGTGGCCTTTGGAGTTATCCAGCTATGGTTTGAAGTTTGAGAGTACATCAACTAATTCGGAGCAGGGCACTGGCAGAGTTTATTGCAGAATGGACGTCAACCCCTGATGAGGAAGTGACAGAAACAGCTCTCCCCGGCAAGGAATCACCATAAGAATGGATTATGCATTTTCATGGTGCTTTTTCCCTACAAGGTGCAGGGGCTGGCATGCTCCTTGTTGCACCCTCCGGGGAGCACTTGAAGTATGTCGTCCAGATGCACTTTGCCCGGGAAGAAGCCACAAACAATACAACTGAGTATGAAGGGCTCCTTGCCGGGCTCAGGATTGCAGCAGAGTTGGGAATCAAGAAGTTGATCAGTCGAGGAGATTCACATCTTGTGGTGAGACAAGTCAACAAGGATTGTCAAAGCCCATTGGTGGAAGCATACGTCGAGGAAGTGAGGAGATTGGAGGATCACTTTGATGGGTTGCAAACAGAGCACGCACCCTGTGCGGAAAACAACATAGCTGATCACTTGTCAAAGTGTGTTGCGCAGAAGCTTCCTGTGGAACCAGGAACTTTTGTTCTCCATCTCTCCCAGCCCTCCGTATCACCAGCCACAGTGGCCCGGAAAAGGAGAAAGTTGGACCACGGTAAGCCCGTTCCAGCAGAGCCAACCTCTCCCGGCAGAGACCCTGCCAGAAACAACTCCTCATAGCCTGCCGGACCACTCCCTCTAGCCGGGCCTATGGACCCTGCAAACGAGGTTGGTGCTCCCGTAGCCGAGGAGGTGCCGCTAGTCCTCGTTGACGAGCCCCAGGATCCAACTTGGGCAAGGCACATCGTCTGCTTCCTCCAAACCGGAGAACTTCTCGGCGACCAAGATGAAGCTAAGAAAGTAGCCCGGAGGGCTAGTATGTACCAGTTTGTCGATGACACTCTGTACAGAAGAAGGCCCACGGTGTGAAACTGAAGTGTGTCTGCCGGGAAGATGGAAAAGAACTGCTGGCTGCGATTCATAGAGGAATGTGCGGCTCACACATTGAATCAAGGGCATTAGTTGGGAAAGCATTCCGGGAAGGATTCTATTGGGACACAGCCCTCCAAAATGCAGTTGAGAACGTAACGACATGTGAAGCCTGCTAGTTCCATTCCAAGAGAACACACCTGCCTGCCCAAGCCCTTCAGACAATCCCTCTGTCATGGCCATTTTCGGTCTGGGGGCTCGATATGCTCGGCCACTTCCCCCGAGCAATCGGGGCCTTTGAATTCTTGTTCGTTGCCATCGAAAAGTTTACAAAGTGGCTGGAAGTGACTGCCGTGAGGAAGGTGACTGCTCAGTCAGCTATCAAGTTCTTGAAAGAATTGGTGCGTCGTTTCGGAGTTCCGGCAAGGATCATCACCGACAACGGCACCCAGTTCACGAGCCACGTCTTCATGCAATATGTTCATGTCCTCGGATGCAAGATCTCATTCGCTTCCGTAGCACACCCCGGAGCAATGGACAAGCTAAGAGGGAGAACGCTGAAGTACTTCGTGGACTCAAGACAAGGACTTTCGATACGCTGCAGAAGAGCGACATGTAGTGGATCGAGGAGCTGCCGGTAGTTCTCTGGTCCATCAGAACGACACCTAACCGAAGCCATCGGGCAGACTCCTTCTCCCTGGTTCACGGGCGTAAGCAGTTATCCCCACGGAACTCATTTACGGGTTCCCTCGAGTGCTTGCCTACGATGAAGTAGCGCAGGACCAGCACCGGCGTGACGACACTGTGCTACTTGAGGAGAACTGTCTCCGGGCTATTACACGCGCTGCACGCTACCAGCAAGCCCTGTGTTGCTATCATAGCCGCAGGGTTCACGCCCGGTGTTTTGAGGAAGGTGACCTTGTCCTTAGGCGCGTTCAGTCCGCCAAGGGTGCACACAAGTTATCACCGAAGTGGGAAGGCCCTTACCGGGCAGTACGAGTCACTAGACCTAGCGCAGTCCGTTTGGAGACCAGAGATGGCAAAGTTGCAGAACTCATGGAATATTGAGCATCTCCAAAAGTTCTACCCATGAGGCACAGAGGCTGTCGGGCCCTAACCGGCAGCCACCCATTGTACATGGCCTTGCCGAAGTTGCATGTAACCCCCTGTACAAGCCGGGGCGATGACCCCGTGCAAGAGAAAATGAAGAAGCGTTGTAGGGGGCCGCCAACTAAGATTGCATGCATGCACGAGCACACCCATATCACTGCATAAGCATTTCATGAGCATTTGCATATGCATATAGATAGGATTGCACCCTGCACTCATTCTCATCTACATGGAGTTGCAGGTTCCCGCCGTGAACTTGACTTCAACAAAGGACGAGAAGATTGCATGGCACACAACAATTCCCGGCAAGCCAAACAAATAAGTTTACCTCCTGTTCATTAGTGTTCTGTAAAGCTATAACTTTGCATGAGAAAACCTCGCCTCCTTTTTGAAACTTAGGTGCTCCCATCCATGACTTGAACATTGCTTCAGTCAGGATGGTCGCAGTAGCCTTTGGTGAAAAGGAGTTGGCGGGGGGCTAGCTCCTCTGTCTGTTCCCTGGCAGACATAGTTCTCTGGCAGACAAAGAGGGTACCGGCAGGATATCCTGCCGGGAAAACTCGTTTATTGTTATTAAAGAGGCACTCCACCTCTGCATGGACATACACATGCATGGGTTCCCGGCAAGGTTCATCTTTTTCATTCATATGCTAATACAAGTACAAGCATTACAGAACACAAAGATGGACTCAAGAGATTACATTGTTTAAATTAAAATTTGGCAATTGCCGACTGATTTAAGATTGAAAAACGATAAGTGCTCCGTGATGCCCTTTCTTGTCCCTCTCCTCCTAGGTTTAGCTGTCGGAGGCAAGGAGGGCAAAAGGAGCGCCAAGGCGAAGGTCCGGCCCGCTCTCATCGGGCTCCAGGAGAGGTAGCTCGGGGGAAGCGTGAGCACGAGGGAAAGCCTCGATGGAGAGCACGGCGGAAGGCGACCCCTTCGACCGCCGTCACTAGGGCCAGTAGGACTCAGCAGGGCTAACGAAGCTGCGGCCCGAGAGGAAGACTGCCGGGGTCCAGCTGGAAGGCTACTGGAGGAGCACGGCAGCACCATCCGCACCTCTGCATCCAACTCCCTGGCAAATCACACTGCCGGGAGGAGATGTAGATGCATATGATGGTGCTGCCGCCTGATGAAGATGGTGCGGGCGACAATCAGCCGAAGTCAGAGTCGTCACTCCTTCGCCCGCTGCCGTCGTCAACACCGTCACTGTCCTCCTTGTTGCTTTCGCTCGAGAAGGATCTTTCGTCGTCAGTTGAGCTCTCCACGCAGCACCCTAAGCGGCCCCCCGAGCGCCCGAAGTTCTTGACGGAGAGCAAGCCACTCTCAATTAATTTGAAATGGAGAATGTGCCCCTCCGAGAAGCTGTGGGCACGAGCAAAAGTCTTCCAGCCGCGGTGGAGGTACATTACATGAGGGGCAGGGAAATCGACATCAACCCTCGTGCTTCCATCCCCACAACCCCTCTGGTGTAGCCTCAGGGTGCGCGGTTGCTCGAGCTCCATCTCCCGCGCGAAGAAGGTTGGAAGACGGAGGCGACTAAGCAAGGGCTTATACAGCCTGATGATGAACTCTCGAGGTTGGTCCCCAACATGGCCTTCCATCAGGGGTGGAGCCGCCGGCGGAGGCGCCACCGGGACGCCGCCCCATCCTCCTCTTCCTCGGGCACTGGGGCGACCACGGCCACGCCCCCTTCCTCCTCTCGTTGTGGATGATTCCACTACCTCAGGGTCCGGGGAAGGAGGGGCACACTGTCGAGAAGAAGCCCTCGTCACCTTCATCGGAACTCCGCCACGCCCTCGCCCTCGCACCATTGCCAGGTGAGAAGGATCACAGAAGAGAAGGAAAGGTGTGTGCTAGAGACCACCGCCCGGGCCCTTTTTATAGGAAAACGGGGTAGGGATCTAGCCCCTCCAACGGGAAACAGCTTCCCCTCTCCCCCAATACGGCCTCTTTGCACCCACTATGATTCTGAGGGCCGAGGCCGCCCCTCTGCCCCAACCATCGACGCTCGGGTTTCTGCTATAGCTTTCCTCCCCGCGTACTCTGCATCCACCACCTACCACACCCAATGCATGCGGAGCACGTGGCGGGGTGCATGCGGGACGAGGGGCGAGTGGGATGGCAGTTTTCGCCCCATGATCGTGGGGCCAGGAGAATCCAGAGGCCACGATCCAAGTTCTCCCACAACACCACGCGCGGAGAAATCAGAAACCGCCCCCAAGATCAAGACTAATGAAGCAGCAACATAAAGCTCAAGGGACCAACCCCTTTAGCAATTCTGCATGTGCACTTATTAGGCCCTACCTCGATGACGCTCAGCAGGGCGTTCGGGACAGGCCCTGGGGCTTCTGTCGGTGCAACAAACCCTGGATCTGTTGCCCAACTGTGCACAGGCACAAGATCAAGACCAAAGCACCAGCTCAAGTCATAGGTCGAAGAGCCAAGAGACTTGAAGAACCAACATGCAGCTCGAAGAAACCAAGACCAAGCCAAAGGAGCAAGATATCAGCAAGAGAAGGGCCTCCCTTGCCGGGCAGGCGAGCCCGGCAAGGGGCGAGGCCACCACCAGAAGCAAGGAGCCAAGACTCCCCGGCAGGGCCTACCGGGGCTCGTGGGGGTCAAACCACCCCACCAACCACTCAAGCACGACCCACGTTGTCAATCAGTGCGGTGTCAAGCCACAAGGTGATTAAGTGGCAGCCGTTCGCTACATGGTAGCCATTCCCTACAGAAGAAACCCACAGATGACACCCGTCCTGCGACGTGTCAAGGGAACAGGCGCAGAGCTAGCAAAAGAGCCCGACAGGCCTTGCCGAGCGACCTGTGATGTGACACTAAGCGGTGCATTTAATGTACCCTATCAGCCCGCAGAGTTAGGTATGATAGCACTGTTTGCTATCATATCAGTGAATAATGACCACTTTGCCACTATGGTGACCCCTTAATCTGTAAAAGGAGGCCCATGCATTCGTAGAAGGGTTTAGAGGGTTGGAAAGTTGACAAACCCAAGCTACCATACGCGTGTAGTCGCACGGGCCTCGAGGCAAACCTTACCGGGCAAGTGTACTACGCACCACCACACTCATTCCACCATCAATCCACCAAAGCAGGAGTAGGGTCTTACGCCTCGCGGCCGCCCGAACCTGGATAAATTGCTTGCATGCTCTCTGACGTGCTGTCGTGCACTGATCTGCTCTTTGTGCAATGTGGCATCCCCCTACAGAACCAGCAAGGGGCCGCCCGGTCCCATAGGTGGCCGCGGATATCCCGTGACACCTCCTAGCGCTGATTTTTTACCATTGGTTTTCCCTTAAACCAACTCAATTGTCCCACGTCTTATTTGCTTAAAACAAAACGATTTTTTTGGCAAATCAATAAGTTCTTAAAAAATAAATGTTTATCATTTCTGGATTAAAACAGTTTGGACTCCACCGAAATATGAAAAAAAAGGTTGAACTTTTTGACCGTGGTCCTGGGCAAAAAATGGGCTGTAATAAATTCCTTAAGAATTAGCAAATGGGCTGCAAATTATTAAAAAAATAGCAAACGGGCTGTATGTTGTCTGCCATGGATTTGGAGGCTGACTTGTGGGCCTACTAAGTTCATGCATACACAAGGTTTCTCAAAAAAGAAACTTAGTCAACAATCGACTCTACCAGTGTTAGACCGTTAGATGTCAATCTAACCACAATTGTGCTTCTTAAGTCTCTAATCTTCCTGCTCCAGCCGCCCAAACCGGCGCCGGCAAAACCGCCTGCTCCCGCCTCCCGTGGCTGGCTGTGCTGTCGGGCAGGCCTCACAACCCCACCATACTCGCATACATGTCCTGGCTATCCCTCTACTCACCCACACCTCCTGTTATTCTCCGGCGACGGCAGCCTCACACTGCGGCAAAACAAGTAAACCCTCATACCCACTCCGCGTGGGAAACAACTGCTGAGTCTTCCTTGGCTCTTGGTCATTCCCTTACTTGGCCTTGCCGTCGTCCACCGCCTTAGTGTTCTCGACACGGCATGGTCAACGAACGACATCCATCGGAAGAGGACTGTACGTGGAGAGGCTGACAGCTGGGTCCACGGCTGCACGCAAGGAAGTGGCTCATTTTTTTTTGCGTGTAGGAAGTGCCTCCTTATTACGCGCAAAATAATGACTCCTCCTCCTGACAACTGGGACCCACTTGAAGGGCCTCTATATTTCGCGTAAAAACACCCCCACGCTGACAGCTCGGATCCACGAGCTATTACGCACAAAAGTAATGAATAGCCCCGCTGCTAGGTCGGTCCCACCATATTTGGAGGCTGACTTGTGGGCCTACTAAGTTGACGCGGACGTAGGGCTTTGTCAATTAGTCAATATAAACGATTCTAGCTGCGGTGATGTACGATGTCCATCCAACGGTCGTCGTGCTTCTTCAACGTCTGGTCTTCTTGCTCCTGCCACTCAAACCAGCGCCGCCGTGTCACCGCTTCCCGCCTCCCATGGCCGGCTTTGCTGCCACGCAGGCCTCACCGCCCCACCCTACTCCCACCGCGGGCCAGGCCTTCCCTCTACTCACCCACACCCCATGTTATTCTTCGGAGATGACAACCTCACACCGCAACCGAACCAGTCAACCCTTGTACTCCTCTCCGCGTGGACATCCACTGCCGCGTCTTCCCCGGCTCCACATCGTCCCCTTTCTAGGCCTTGCCGTGTCCACCTCCTTGGTGCTCTTGATGTGGCGTGGTCAATGTGGTCAAGGAACGACTTCCATCGGAAGAGTACTGTACGTGGAGAGGCTGACAGCTGGGTCCACGGCCGCAGCAAGGAAGTGCAACCTTATTACGCGTAAACTAATGATTCCTCCACCTGACAGTAGGGAGCCACCGGACGGGCCATCGTATTTCATGAAAAAAATGTTTCCCCCTAACTGCTGGGACCCACCAGCTATATCTTCGCACGCAAGGAAGTGCATCCATATTATAGGCAAAAAATGATTCTTCCCCTGACAGCTGGGACCCACCAGCTTTATCTTCGCACTCAAGGAAGTGCCTCCTTATCCCCCCGACAGTCGGTACCTACCTGGTTGAAGCATACGTAGCGTTGTCATTCTGGTCGCGAACGTGTACGTACATATTGGTCGAACGGTCTGTCTGCAGGCTGCAGCGATGAACAGTGGCCGAGTAAGGAAGGGCACGTGTCGTAGTAGAGGCGCAGACATAGCATGTCACATAGTCCCATCAATATCGTGTACACGTACGTACAACCAGGGTGCAAAAAAGTAAATACGGCCACGTACGTACATACGGGCGGGGTCTCGAACGCCTACTCACGCATACGTACGACCAGGGCTCGTGTACATGGAGAGGCAGCGACGGCGTCCTGTTCATCGGCAGCCAACCGGCTGGGTCGGAATGGAGAAACTTTGTCGTCATGTTCATCGGGAGGCACCAAAATGCGTCATGTTCATCGGGAGCCAACCGACTTGGATGGAACAGCCAAAATGAGGCCTGGCGTACCTCAAAACGGAGGAAACGGCCTTGTGTTTGACCGCCTACGGTTGAAACAGGAACCTGTTCACCGTGTGGCGTACCGCAAAACAGAGGAAGCGAACTTCTCTTCGATCTCCTACGGTCGAAACGGGGTCTCATTGATCGAGAGGGGTGTGGCGTACGCAAAACCGAGTAAACGAACTTCTCTTTGACCTTCTATGGTCGAAACAGGGGTCTTGTTCATCGGGAGGGGTGTGGCGCAAAACGGGACTCCACCGACTTCTGTTCATCCACCGTCTATTGGCTCGCTCCAGCCTCCACGGGCTACTGTTCATCCACCGTCGACCTCCTCCAGCCTCCACCTGCGGCTGTTCACTACTACCTCTTGCGTTGTTTTTTCCCTTGAAGAGGAAAGGGTGATGCAGCAAAGTAGCGTAAGTATTTCCATCAGTTTTGAGAACCAAGGTATCAATCCAGTAAGAGACCACACGCAAGTCCCACATACCCACACAAACAAATAAGAACCTTGTAACCAACGCGATAAAGAGGTTGTCAATCCCATCACGGCCACTTGCAAAAGTGAGATCTGATAGAGATAATAAGATAAATATTTTTGGTATTTTTATGATATAAACTGAAAGTAAAGATTGCAAAGTAAAAATAGATTGGAACTTATATGATGGACAATAGACCCGGGGGCCATAGGTTTCACTAGTGGCTTCTCTCAAGATAACATAAGTATTACGGTTGGTTAACAATTTACTGTCGAGCAATTGATAGAATAGTGCATAGTTATGAGAATATCTAGGCATGATCATGTATATAGGCATCACGTCCGCGAGAAGTATACCGAAACGATTCTGCATCTACTACTATTACTCCACATGTCGACCGCTATCCAAAGATGCATCTAGAGTATTAAGTTCATAAGAACAGAGTAACGCATTAGGCAAGATGACATGATGTAGAGGGATAAACTCAAGCAATATGATATAAACCCCATCTTTTTATCCTCGATGGCAATAATACAATACGTGGCGTTTCCCCTTCCGTCACTAGGATCGAGCACCGCATGATTGATCAATCTAGTAGGCCAAACCAAACTGATAATTCGAAGAGACTTGCAAAGATATTAAATCATACATAAAAGAATTCAGAGGAGATTCAAATATTGTTCATAGATAATCCTGATCATAAACCCACAATTCATTTGATACTGACAAACACACCGCAAAAAGAGTTACATCGAATATATCTCCAAGAAGATCGAGGAGAACTTTGTATTGAGATCCAAAGAGAGAGAAGAAGCCATCTAGCTAATAATCAGGACCCAAGGTGTGAGGTGAACTACTCACACATCATCGGAGAGGCTATGGTGTTGATGTAGAAGCCCTCCGTGATTGATGCCCCCTCCGGCGGAGCGCCGGAAAAGGCCCCAAGATGGGATCTCACAGGTACAGAAGGTTGCAGCGGTGGAAATAGGGTTTTGTGGTAGTCCTGGATGTTTTTGGGCTATATGGATATATTTAGGAGGAAGAAGTAGGTCGGTGGAGCCGCGGGGGGCCCACGAGGGTGGGGGGCACGCCCAGGGGGGCAGGTGCGCCTCCCTGCCTCGTGGCCTCCTCGCTTCTTTCTTGACGTCCACTCCAAGTCCCCTGGATCACGTTTGTTCCAAAAATAACTCTCCCGAAGGTTTCATTCCATTTGGACTCCATTTGATATTCCTTTTCCGCGAAACACTGAAATAGGCAAAAAATAACAATTTGCACTGGGCCTTCGGTTAATTGGTTAGTCCAAAAAATAATGTAAAAGTGCTTAGTAAAGCCCATTAAACATCCAAAACAGATAATATAATAGCATGGAACAATCAAAAATTATAGATACATTGGAGACGTATCAAGCATCCCCAATCTTAATTCCTGCTCGTCCTCGAGTAGGTAAATGATAAAAACAGAATTTTTGATGTGGAATGCTACCTAGCATATTTCTTAATGTAATTTTCTTTATTGTGGCATGAATGTTCAGATCCGAAAGATTCAAGATAAAAGTTTAATATTGACATGAAAATAATAATACTTCAAGCATACTAACAAAGCAATCATGTCTTCTCAAAATAACATGGCCAAAGAAAGTTATCCCTACAAAATCATATAGTCTGGCTATGCTCTATCTTCATCACACAAAATATTTAAATCATGCACAACCCCGATAACAAGCCAAGCAATTGTTTCATACTTTTGATGTTCTCAAACCTTTTCAATCTTCACGCAATACATGAGCGTGAGCCATGGACATAGCACTATATGTGGAATAGAATGGTGGTTGTGGAGAAGACAAAAAAGGAGAAGACAGTCTCACATCAACTAGGCGTATCAACGGGCTATGGAGATGCACATTAATAGATATCAATATGAGCGAGTAGGGATTGCCATGCAACGAATGCACTAGAGCTATAAGTGTGTGAAAGCTTAACAAAAGAAACTAAGTGGGTGTGCATCCAACTCGCTTGCTCACGAAGACCTAGGGAATTTTTGAGGAAGCCCATCATTGGAATATACAAGCCAAGTTCTATAATGTAAAATTTTCACTAGTATATGAAAAAGAAAACATAGGAGACTCTCTATCATGAAGATCATGGTGCTACTTTGAAGCACAAGTGTGGTAAAACGATAGTAACATTGTCCCTTCTCTCTTTTTCTCTCATTTTTTTATTTGGGCCTTTTCTTTTTTTTATGGCCTCTTTTTTTTCGTCCGGAGTCTCATCCCGACTTGTGGGGGAATCATAGTATCCATCATCCTTTCCTCACTTGGGACAATGCTCTAATAATGATGGTCATCACACTTTTATTTACTTACAACTCAAAAATTACAACTCAATACTTAGAACTAAATATGACTCTATGTGAATGCCTCCGGTGGTGTACCAGGATATGCAATGAATCAAGAGTGACACGTATGAAAGAATTATGAATGGTGGCTTTGCCACGAATACGATGTCAACTACATGATCATGCAAAGCAATATGACAATGATGGAGCGTGTCATAATAAACAGAACGGTGGAAAGTTGCATGGCAATATATCTCGGAATGGCCAAGGAAATGCCATAATAGGTAGGTATGGTGGCTGTTTTGAGGAAGGTATATGGTGGGTGTGTGATACCGGCGAAAGGTGTGCGGTATTAGAGAGGCTAGCAATAGTGGAAGGGTGAGAGTGCGTATAATCCATGGACTCAACATTAGTCATAAAGAACTCACACACTTATTGCAAAAATCTATTAGTTATCAAAACAAAGTACTACGCGCATGCTCCTAGGGGGATAGGTTGATAGGAAAAGACCATCGCTCATCCCCGACCAACACTCATAAGGAAGACAATCAACAAATAAATCATGCTCCGACTTCATCACATAACGGTTCACCATACGTGCATGCTACGGGAATCACAAACTTTAGAACAAGTATTTCTCAAATCCACAACTACTCAACTAGCATGACTCTAATATCACGATCTTCATATATCAAAACAATTATCAAGTATCAAACTTCTCATAATATTCAATGCACTCTATATGATAGTTTTTATTATACCTATCTTGGATGCTCATCACTTAAGGACTAAAATTTTAACCAAAGAAAATTACCATGCTGTTCTAAAAGAATCTCAAAATAATATATGTGAAGCATGAGAGATCAATTATTTCTATAAAATAAAACCACCTCCGTTCTCTAAAAGATATAAGTGAAGCACTAGAGCAAAATTTTCTAGCTCAAAAGATATAAGTGAAGCACATACAGTATTCTAATAAATTCCGATTCATGTGTGTCTCTCCCAAAAGGTGTGTACAGCCACGATGATTGTGGTAAACTAAAAAGCACAGACTCAAATCATACAAGACACTCCAAGCAAAACATATATCAGGTGGTGAATAAAAATATAGCATCAAGTAAAGTTACCGATGGACGAACACAAAAGAGGGGATGCCTTCCAGGGCATCCCCAAGCTTAGGCTTTTGTTGTCTGTGTATTTTACCTTGGGGTGCCTTGGGAATCCCCAAGCTTAGGCTCTTGCCACTCCTTGTTCCATAATCCATCAAATCTTTACCCAAAAACTTGAAAACTTCACAACACAAAACTTAACAGAAAATCTCATGAGCTCCGTTAGCGAAAGAAAACAAACAACCACTTTAAGGTACTATAATGAACTCATTCTTTATTTATATTTGTGTTAAACCTACTGTATTCCAGCTTCTCTATGGTTCATAACCTCCGATACTAGCCATATATTCATCAAAATAAGCAAACAACACACGAAAAAAAATCTGTCAAAAACAGAAGAGTCTGTAGTAATCTGTATCAAACGTATACTTATAGAACACCAAAAATTATAAAATAAATTTCTGGAGGTGAGTAATTTATCTATTAATCATATTCAAAAAGAATCAACTAAATAGAACTCTCCAGTAAAAAGGTGTAGCTAATCTCATGAGTGCTAAAGTTTTTGTTTTTTACATCAAGATCAAAAAGACTTCACCCAAGTCTTCCCAAAGGTTCTACTAAGAACAAACACTAAGTAAAACATAAAACCATATCTAAACAGAGGCTAGATCAAATATTTATTATAAAACAGAAAGGAAAAATATTGGGCTGTCTCCCAACAAGCGCTTTCTTTAAAGCCTTTTTAGCTAGGCATTGAGATTTCAATGATGCTTACAAGAAAGACAAGAATTGAAGCACAAAGAGAGCATAATAAAACACGTGACAAATGCATCTAAGTCTAACATACTTAGTATGCATAGGCATCTTATAGGCAAACAAATTATCAAGGCAAACAAAAACTAGCATATGCAAGGAAGCGGAAAGAAACAATAGCAATCTCCACATAACGTGAGGTAATTTAGCAACATGAAAATCTCTACAACCATATTTCCCTCTCTCATAATAGTTACATGTGGGATCATAATCAAAATCAACAACATAGCTATCACATAAAATATTCTGTTTATGAACCACATGCATGCAAAGTTGACACTCTCCAAAATAGTGGGATTAACATTAACTAAAGTCATGACCTCTCCAAACCCACTTTTATCAAAAATTTCATAAGATTGAACATTCTCCAAATATGTGGGATCTAAAGGTGACACACTTCCAAACCCACTTTCAATATTATTGCAAACACTATTATCAATCTCATATTCATCCTGGGGCTTAAATAAATTTTCAAGATCATAAGGAGAATCACCCCAATCATGAGCATTGCAACAAGTAGTAGACATAGCAAAACTAGCATCCCCAAGCTTAGGTTTTGCATATTATTAGCACAATTGACATCAAGAGAATTTATAGTAAAATCATTGCAATCATGCTTTTTATTCAAGGAGCTATCGTGGATTTCTTCATAAATTTCTTCATCACAATTTTCAGATTCACGAATTTCAAGCAAAACTTCATAAAGATAATCTAGTGCACAAAACTCACTAGTAATTGGTTCACACAATTGGATCTCTTAAAAAGATTAGCAAGCGGATGATGATCCATAGATCTTAGGTTCTCTGTTTAGCAATAAATAAACAACTATTCCAACCATATGAGCAAACGGGCCAAGTAAGACATCAAAAGAAACGAAAAGACCAACAGAAGAAGGGCAAATAAAACGGCAAATGTGAAGTCGGGGAGAGGAAAACAAGAGGCAAATGGCAAATAATGTAATGCGAGGGATAAGAGTTTGTGATGGGTACTTGGTATGCTCAACTTGTGTAGAATCCCCGGCAACGGCGCCAGAAATCCTTCTTGCTACCTCTTGAGCACTGCTTTGGTTTTTCCCTTGAAGAGGAAAGGGTGATGCAGCAAAGTAGAGTAAGTATTTCCCTCAGTTTTGAGAGCCAGGGTATCAATCCAGTAGGAGAGCACACACAAGTCCCTCGTACCTACACAAACAAATAAGAACCTTGCAACCAACGCGATAAAGGGGTTGTCAATCCCTTCACGGCCACTTGCAAAAGTGAGATCTGATAAAGATAATAAGATAAATGTTTTTGGTATTTCTATGATATAGATTGAAAGTAAAGATTGCAAAGTAAAAATAGATTGGAACTTATATGATGGAGAATAGACCTGGGGGCCATAGGTTTCACTAGTGGCTTCTCTCAAGATAGCATAAGTATTACGTTGGGTGAACAAATTACTGTCGAGCAATTGATAGAATAGTGCATAGTTATGAGAATATCTAGGCATGATCATGTATATAGGCATCATGTCCGTGACAAGTAGACCGAAACGATTCTGCATCTACTACTATTACTCCACACATCGACCGCTATCCAGCATGCATCTAGAGTATTAAGTTCATAAGAATAGAGTAATGCATTAGGCAAGATGACATGATGTAGAGGGATAAACTCAAGCAATATGATATAAACCCCATCTTTTTATCCTCGATGGCAGCAATGCAATACATGTCGTTTCCCCTTCTGTCACTACGATCGAGCACCGCATGATTGCACCCAAAGCTAAGCAGTTCTCCCATTGCAAGAAAGATCAATCTAGTAGGCCAAACCAAACTGATAATTCGAAGAGACTTGCAAAGATATTAAATCATACAAAAAAGAATTCAGAGGAGATTCAAATATTGTTCAAAGATAATCTTAATCATAAACCCACAATTCATCGGATCTCGACAAACACACCGCAAAAAGAGTTACATCGAATAGATCTCCAAGAAGATCTAGGAGAACTTTGTATTGAGATCCAGAGAGAGAGAAGAAGCCATCTAGCTAATAACTATGGACCTGAAGGTCTAAGGTAAAATACTCACACATAATCGGAGAGGCTATGGTGTTGATGTAGAAGCCCTCCGTGGTCGATGCCCCCTCCGGCGGAGCGCCGGAAAAGGCCCCAAGATGGCATCTCACGGGTACAGAAGGTTGCGGTGGTGGAAATAGGGTTTCGTGGTACTCCTTGATGTTTTCGGGGTATATGGATATATATAGGATGAATAAGTACGTCGGTGGAGCTGCGGGTGGCCCACGAGGGTGGGGGAGCGCCCAGGGGGCAGGCGCGCCTCCCTGCCTCGTGGCCTCCTCGCTTCTTTCTTGACGTCCACTCCAAGTCCCTTGGATCACGTTTGTTCCAAAAATAACTCTCCCGAAGGTTTCATTCCGTTTGGACTCCATTTGATATTCCTTTTCTGCAAAACATTGAAATAGGCAAAAAAAACAACAATTTGCACTGGGCCTTCGGTTAATAGGTTAGTCCCAAAAATAATGTAAAAGTGCTTAGTAAAGCCCATTAAACATCCAAAATAGATAATATATTAGCATGGAACAATAAAAAATTATAGATATGTTGGAAACGTACCAAGCATCCCCAAGCTTAATTCCTGCTCGTCCTCGAGTAAGTAAATGATAAAAACAGAATTTTTGATGTGGAATGCTACCTGTCGGTGTCAAAACCGGCGGATCTCGGGTAGGGGGTCCCGAACTGTGCGTCTAAGGTCGATGGTAACAGGAGATAGGGGACACAATGTTTACCCAGGTTCGGCCCTGTCTATTGAGGTAATACCCTACTTCCTGCTTGATTGATCTTGATGAATATAGGGTTACAAGAGTTGATCTATCACGAGATCGTAGAGGCTAAACCCTAGAAGCTAGCCTATGATTATGATTGTGTATTTCTATCGACTAGCCTGGCCTCGGTTTATATAATGCACCAGAGGCCTAGGATAACACGAGTCCTAGCCAAATACGCCGGTGGGGAGGAGTCCTTGTCTTGATCGCCAAGTCTTGTGGAATCTTCCTTGTATGTGGCAGTTATCCGGACTGGCCCATGAGTACACGTCCATGGGGGTCCTCGGCCCAATCCAACTGATCGGGAGATGACGTGGTGAGTACCCCCTAGTCCAGGACACCGTCAGTAGCCCCCTGAACCGGTCTTCAAGTTAGGAACATCCTCGATTCTTCCGAATCTTTCTTCATCTTCAGTCGTCATCTTGAAAACTGGTTCAACAAATCTTCTCATCTTCGATCTTGAGGATCACCGAAGTGCATCCGAAGATTTTACACGTTGGGTATCCGAGGAGCCCCTTTAAGTTTCCGGCCTTTATCAATGCCTTGTTAATTTTATGCCCTACCTCGGGTTTGAAGTTTTTCCTGGGAGGCAGTGTCCTCTTGTGTCCGAGCTCCAACGCCGGACTGCATTCGAGGTATCTTTTGCAGCCGAGCACCAATGCCGGACTGCTTCCGAGCTCCAACACTGAAATGTATCCGAGCTCCAACGTCGGACTGTGTCCAAGCTCCAATGCCGGACTATATCCAAGATGTCATAGATCATCTTGGTTCAGAAAAGGTGAAGGAGTTTAGCTGAGCTTAATGCCGGAAATGCCCTCTATGGAACTAGCCACTAGCGCCTGAGCTTTATGCCGGACTGCTTCCAAGGTGGTGCACCACCCCGACCGCGGGCTGATTTTTTGTGAATATTTTTAACTGGTGCAGTTTATTCTTTGTCGATGTATATCCAGTAGCCCTCAAGGTGTGTATCAGTCTAAAACCCGAGATGCACCTGAAGGCAAGCATAAAAACTGTTGTTCCAAAGAGCCTCGAGACTCGTGTCGATGCACGAAATCGGCCCGAGGATCAATTCCTAGCTCAGCATCATACATAGGAATAAAAACGCAGTGTAATATATTAGAGATAATAGTGATCGATGAACGGGCCCCTGAGAGAGGGTCGTGAGAAGTCGCCGCAATATACTAGCTTGATGCCGGATAGGTCCATATGGTACCTATTATTGTTTGAAGACATGTATGCGCATAGTTCGTTCAAGCCGAACACCGAAAGCACTTCAATTCTCTCGCATTGAATAAGCAATGCAAGAGCCCTCGAGACACCGGTCGGGTGGCAACACCGGATCGAGGATCGATGTGCCCTTTAATATTTATAAATAATGAGCACGGAGACCAGTAGCCCTCGAGCCTTAATGTGGGCATGGGTGGCCGAATTAAGGATCGATGTCCAGAGTAAAATCACAGATTATGTGTAATGATTCTATGTATCCAAGTACTTTACATCATTATTTTGACTCCATTGCGACCGTTTATCAGTTGAAAGTGGCCCGTCGTCGGCTTCTACCGCTTTGTAGATACTACGCAGGGTGTTTCCGCAATAACAAAGCAACCCTTAGTCGACGTCTCGGTGCCCGAAGGTGGTTGTGTTAGCGGAAACGAGGCAATCAGATATGCGGGCTTTAAAAATTTCGCTTAGTCATAGGAGCTTTAAACTGGGGAAGCTAGCTATGAGCCCCCGGTTACTTTATGGCGACATCCGAGGTCAAGACATAAACACTTTGTCCAATGTTATGAACGGCCCGTCATTTAACATAGTCACCGGATCGTTGACCAGTTTGCGCCTATTGTGACAAATACGGTTTTCTCCATCGAGGTGCTTGACCATGCGAACTGGAAGCACAATCGCAGTGGTTCTCCCTTTGCACACCTAGCCAAACAAAGCGGAACCTAGGAGGTAAGCATGTGAGCCGGCAACCCAACTATTGATCAAGACATAATTCAAACCGATGCATATAAAGCAATATCCGAGAATGTTTTTGTCAATCCCTAAAGGTGTCCGGGCGTTAATCGCGAGACTAATGCTGGAAACACACAAATAGTTTAAAAGTGCCAAAGGCTTGGAAAACCAAAAAACGTCAGGAAAAACTCGACGTCCGAACTAAATCAATTGTTCGGTGCCAATCGGAAAATTGGTCTTAGAAAAAAATGTTCTTCTGTCGTGCTTTAACATGACACATCCTATCTCAAGACTTCAAGCGGGTCAACCTACGGCTTCAACCTCTCCCGAAGGTGGAGTATTTCTCATTAGGCCAGTTTAGCAAACTAAACTTTAGCGGCTTTGAGAGGGAAATTAGGCTCCTCAGCTAGTGACCGCACACTTGTGTTGAAAAAAGCTTTGCAGCGACTAAGAAGAAAAACATTTATTATAAAACGGCTCAAATAAACTTAAGAGCCCCCAAGTTACTTGGGTAAAAGAATGATTGTATGTACCGAAGTACTTATATCATATCTATGTTCACCCGAACTTTAAACGCGTCTTAACCGACCGTCGGCTTCTCCCTCTTCGGTCAAGGACCGAAAAGTGTTATGTACTCCACCTGTCGAGAATATCGATGGTGTTTCCGATAACCAGGCAATCAGGTCATAAGGCTGTAACAGACAAAGCGCGCTCAGGGAACTTATGCTATATTACTGATAAAGTGTAAGAAGCATCTTCGAAGAAAATAGTACCCCACGTATACCTTTCTTCGGTGCTCATTGTTAATATGAGACTTGTGCAATAGATTTTTTGTACTCATGAGTTCCGTTGTGTGCCTACCATTATTGAAAACAGTAAGAGCGCTAGCTTTTGGCTTCACCCAGTCTGAGGTCCGGCTCGGGTGACCCAATCGTGACAATCGCAGAGGTGCTCCCTTTACTCCCTAGCCGAACAATCGGGAACGTAGGGGTAAACACAGGAGCAAGGCAACCCAGCTTGCAAATCACTTAGGTCAATATGGTGCATATTGTGGCATAATACACGAACAAGGAATGGAGCCGTACAAGTATAATCATATGCAAGAGGAAAAGCTCCAGCAAGGGAGCCCCCAAGTAAACGGGGTATTTGAATTTGTGCGTCACAAACAAAGTTTGGACAAGGAAATTTTTTACAAGCAACTTTTTTCCAAAAAAGTATAATGCTTGATCGAACCGAACACAAGTTAAAAATTTAAAACTTTGAGCATGAAGGCAACTTAGCTGGTTAATGTGTTTGGTATTGATGACGCCGTCCGAGCTTGATGCGAGACAAGGTTCCATCCCCCAAGTCAGTCCTGAGGTGACGCCAAAGGATATAGTCCGGCTGGATCATTTTCCTGTGCACAAAAAATAGTGCAAACCGGAGATAATAGTAATAATGATAAATAAAAAAATAAAAATTGATGCATAATAAATAATTTATGCAAAGTGAGTAATAAAAGAAATATGGCCTGGCACCAAAGTCAATGTCGATGTAGGGCGACGGCGTGACGCGGTAAAGGCGTGGCAAAGCCTGAATTCACAGGTCAGTCCGAGTTCCGGATGCGGCGTTCGCCGGACTATGTACGGAAACTGACCGAACCACCATGCGATCGTCATTAATGCGGCCACCATTTGATAGCCCTGTGAACATATGATGGACAAACCAGAGTAATAATTCCTTGGAAAAAATGAACCCAGACAAGAAAAAAATACTAGGATTAATAGCACTTGGTTTATTTATTGTAGCAATCCGAAGAAAGGTGATTCCCAAAATTGGGACTCGATCCGCACTCCCATTGCCTGATGGGTGATAAAGCGACGGCATGGAAATGCTGGCAAAGGTTGGCTCGCCAAGGCAAAGCCCTCGGTCCAGCTAACATGACGGAGCTGGTCGGCTAGTGATGCCGAAGTCTCTGGAGTATAGGTTGATGAAGAGATGGCGAAGCCCCCGGTCCAGCCGAGATGTCGAAGCCTCGATGTTAGCCGATGAGTTGAAGTAGGTCGGCGTGATGGACACCGGCTCGAAGGAGCAATAGTGCGGCCCTGTTGATGCAGGTCGTGACGTGGTCAATGTCGGCTTGATGAAGTGACCGTGCGGCGATGCCGGTGCGCCTGCTCCGTGTAATCCATGGGGCGGCGATGTTGGTGATGATTTATCCTTTCCGATGCCGAACTCTTGTTCGGCTTGCTGAGATGATGATCCGAAGAAGTTGAGCTCGGCTCAACAAAATGACGACGTGTTTAGCGCAGGTCAGCGGCCGTGGAGCAATATTGCCGGACTGGTTTGACACCAGCATGATGTTGAAGGTCATGCTCAAAAGATTTTAAAGTTAGTGGGATGTGTTCGGGAACAAAACATAATACCCCATACAAAACTTCCTTCAAAAAGGATGTCCGAAATCCCGTTCATAAAAAAGACGAACTCGGGTCGGATTCGTTTTCGCGCAGAAAACAGATCCGAAAAGTGATGCACTAATCGGAAGGTTCCCGGAGTTTGTACGGTTAGATCGAGCTGAAATTTTGAGGGGTGGTAGATATAGGAATTCCGCAGCCGATCAACGGTTGGATCTTCCAAAGGACGTCCGAGCTAGAAGCTGGACACCATGCCCTAAACTCGTCTAGATTCTCGTCCAGATTTGACAGGGCTCCGGTATATCGCGGATTGCCAGAGATTCCTCCATCGGAACTCGACGGAGTTTTCTAGGGTTGTTGTAGACTCAATTCCGCACAATTTCACTGAAGCAATCGTCAAAACGACAATTGAGGAGGCGGTGGCGGCGGACACAAGTTCGTGGTCCAGAAAAACAGTACGGTCGCCCGAGGGCAATGTTGGCGTTGAGCCCCTGGGATCCCTGGATGATTCCTCCATGATCTTGATAGAGACCGGAGTTGATGTTGATGAAGGGCGCAGTCCTTGGTCGAACCAAGGTGACCAGTCGAGCTGGTGACGAAGATGCCGAAGTCGCAGTTGATCTGCAGGCGAGCCATCGACCTTTTGCCGAACACACATCGGAACTCTCAATGAAAGCACCAATGTCGGTGTCAAAACCGGCGGATCTCGGGTAGGGGGTCCCGAACTGTGCGTCTAAGGTCGATGGTAACAGAAGATAGGGGACACGATGTTTACCCAGGTTCGGGCCCTCTCTATGGAGGTAATACCATACTTCCTGCTGGATTGATCTTGATGAATATAGGGTTACAAGAGTTGATCTACCACGAGATCGTAGAGGCTAAACCCTAGAAGCTAGCCTATGATTATGATTGTGTATTTCTATCGACTAGCCTGGCCTCGGTTTATATAATGCACCAGAGGCCTAGGATAACAAGAGTCCTAGCCGAATACGCCGGTGGGGAGGAGTCCTTGTCTTGATCGCCAAGTCTTGTGGAATCTTCCTTGTACGTGGCCTGTCCGGGCCCAGCCCATGAGTATATCTGACCATGGGGGTCCTTGGCCTAATCCAACTGATCGGGAGATGACGTGGTGAGTACCCCCTAGTCTAGGACACCGTCACTACCTAGCACATTTCTTAATGTAATTTTCTCTATTGTGACATAAATGTTCAGATTCGAAAGATTCAATATAAAAGTTTAATATTGACATGAAAATAATAATACTTTAAGCATACTAACAAAGCAATCATGTCTTCTCAAAATAACATGGCCAAAGAAAGTTATCCCTAAAAAATCATATAGTCTGGCTATGCTCTATCTTCATCACACAAAATATTTAAATCATGCACAACCCCTATGAAAAGCCAAGCAATTGTTTCATACTTTTGATGTTCTCAAACCTTTTCAATCTTCATGCAATACATGAGCGTGAGCCATGGACATAGCACTATATGTGGAATAGAATGGTGGTTGTGGAGAAGACAAAAAAGGAGAAGATAATCTCACATCAACTAGGCGTATCAACGGGCTATGGAGATGCCCATTAATAGATATCAATGTGAGTGAGTAGGGATTGCCATGTAACGAATGAACTAGAGCTATAAGTGTGTGAAATCTCAACAAAAGAAACTAAGTGGGTGTGCATCCAACTCGCTTGCTCACGAAGACCTAGGGCATTTTTGAGGAAGCTGATAATCCCCAAGTGCAAGGAATCATCGTAGCAATTTTCGAAGGTGGAAGTGATAAGTATGAAGTGTTGAACCCACAAGGAGCTAAAGGTAAGATCAATATTCTCTCAAGCCCTATCTGCCACTGATACGACTCTACGTACACCGAACCTTTGCTTCCAACTAGCAACGAGAAATAAAACTATGTTGTGGGTATGAAGAGGATAACTTTGTATGATATCGGATAGCTAAAATATAAAAGTAGGTGCTGTTATCATAAGTTAGAATATATTACTAAATATTATAAATAGCGAGTGTGGAATAATGGTGGATCGCTGTGCGGAATTATCCTAGGCAATCGTTAACAAGAACGGTAATCACTATTGCAGTTTCATATGAGGGAGAGGCATAAGCTAACATACGTTCTCTACTTGGATCATATGCACTTATGATTGGAACTCTAGCAAGCATCTGCAACTACTAAAGATCATTAAGGTAAAACCCAACCATAGCATTAAAGCATCAAGTCCTCTTTATTCCCATACGCAACAACCCCCTTGCTCGGATTTGTGTTTCACCACTCACCAACCCACTATAAGCGAATCATGAACGCATTGCAACACCCTACAACGGGAACCCCTCACGCTTGCGCGACACGGAGGGCACAATAGGACAACATCAAAGTAAAACATACAACTCATACCAATCTAGATCATTAATCAACCCAAAGACAAAAGATATCTACTCAAAACATCATAGGATGGCAACACATCATTGGATCATAATATGTGGCATAAAGCACCATGTTCAAGTAGGGATTACAGTGGGGTGCGGGAGAGTGGACTGCATAAAAGAGATGAGGATGGTGATGATGGTGGTGATGTTGATGAAGACGATCACCGCGGCGATGATTCCCCTCCCGATGGCGCTCCGGTGCCACCAAGGGAGAGGAGGAGAGGTTCTACCCCTTGTGCTTCCTCCTCCATGGCCTCCCCCCTAGATGGGGAAAGGTTCTCCCTCTGATCCTTGGCCTTCATGGCGATGATGGCCTCTCCCGGATACTCCTCCATGGCCATCGGTGATGATGGCCCCCTCCTTGGTGCCGGAGAGGGCCTAGATTGATTTCTCGTGGCTCTGAGGCTTGCGGCGGCGGAACTTCCGATCTAGGTTAATTTTCAGAGGTTTACAGATTTATAGGAATTTTTGGCGTCGGTCTCACGTCAAGGAGGTGCCGAGCTGTCCACGAGGCAGGCCCACGCGCCCAGGGGGTGGGCGCGCCCCCACCCTCGTGGGCAGCCCCGGACTCTTCTGGCCCAAATCCGATGCTCCGTGGTCTTCTTTTGGTCCATAAAAAATCATCAAAAAATGGCACGTCAATTGGACTCCATTTGGTATTCCTTTTCTGCAAAACTAAAAAACAAGGAGAAAATAGAAACTGGCACTGGGCTCTAGGTTAATAGGTTAGTCCCAAAAATCATATAAAATAGCATATAAATGCATATAAAACATCTAAGATAGATAATATAATAGCATGAATACTTCATAAATTATAGATACGTGGGAGACGTATCAGAAGCCCATCATTGGGATATACAAGCCAAGTTCTATAATGTAAAATTTCCACTAGTATATGAAAATGACAACATAGGAGACTCTCTATCATGAATATCATGGTGCTACTTTGAAGCACGAGTGTGGTAAAAGGATAGTGTCGGCGTTCTGGGAACGGGGGTCCCCAGACTTGCTTGCCTGCGGCCTGCGGCGTGGCTCAAAGGAGGCCCAGGACAACCCATCTTCATCTACACAAGCTCAAGACCCTCGCGAGGCCAAGCCTCATGAGGCGGGCGACCAAGAGCTTCCTCAGGCGCGGCCTCGTCGGGCTGGCTCACGAGGAGGCGGAGAGTTCAAGGCAGGGTACCTCGCGAGGTGCCCATGACGTAAGCCATGACGACCAAGGGCGCCCGATTGGCGCCCGGCCATGAAGGCCCTCCTTTCCTCTTTGGTGCAAAGGGAGCAAGCGCGAGCAAGAGCATCGAGCAAAGGCATCCGCTTTGATTGCAACAAGACCAAGACCAGCCCCAACGGCTGGAATGCAGTCATCGTGCCCGAGCCTTTGGCAGGCGAGGACCAACTTTAGTCAGGATAAGTGTACCCGCTGTTCCCCTTCAAAATGGCCAATTGTTGGCGCCCTTCCCGCTCAATATTTGGGAAGAGGCCCAGGGCCTTCGTCTACATAAGTAGAGCTAGCCACCATAGTAAAGAGGACGAGGGGACAGAGGATCCGCCATTCGGAATCCAGAGAGAGAGAGAGACCCGAGCCTCAAGCTAGGGCGACGGGACACCACTTAGCAGTTCATCGCTTCCACCAAGAACAGACCCTCGCAAGGCTGTTCTTCCCTGTCTTATTCCTCATCAGCCCAAGAGGCAATCCACACACCACAATAATCGGAGTAGGGTATTACACCATGATGGTGGCCTGAACCAAGATAAATCTTGCGTCTCTTGTGCTGTTCTTGTTAGTAGTTTAGGTCCTCGCGATTCAGCGAGGTACGAGACGGTGGAGGGTTGGATCTCCGCGCACCCGTAGTTCGAACCTTAAGGGTCTGCCGAACCCGAAATCCGACATTTGGCGCGGCAGTAGGGGTGCGCCGGAATCTGCCTTTCGTCGCCTCGTTCTTCCCGACCACCGCAACCATGTTCGACGCTTCGGGCTCGCTGAAGCGCCGAGCCGCTTCGCCTCCCATGTCGCCCAGACGGCTTCCCGTCGGCGGGCGTCCTCGCTGCTCGTTCCGTCACTGCTATCAACGCCGCCACCGGCCCGGCGGGAACGAGCAACAAGCGTCGCCCCAAAGCACTCCGTCCATGAGGCGGGGACGGCCGCACCGCCACGCCTTCGCTCACCCCGTTGGTTCTTCGTCGCGGGCGCCTTCGCGCCATGGAGGCCCGAGCTGCACTCATCGCGCTAACGAGCTCCTCGCTACCGCCCCATCGACGACGTCTCGAAGAATGGCTCGACGCGTCCGCTAAGCTCGTCGCTGCGGGAGGCGACCCCGCGCCGTCCGTCTTGCTGCACCGCACCCCGCCCCGCACGGGCGATGAAGCTCCCGGGGCGCCTCAGCCGCCTCCTCCTCAAGACGGCGCCCTGGCACCAAGGCGCGCGGCCCCTGGGCGGAACCCGTTCCGCCAGGCGCCGGCGCGGCAGGAGCAGAGCTGCCAAGAAGTTCCTCGCCCGCAAGAAGCTGCCCGAGCGCTCCCCGCTCCAGCACGTCAAGACCCTGCGCTGCCCCCAGCCGCGGCGCAGGGAGGCCTGCAAGACCAAGCTCTCTGCCGTCCGAGGCCCCCCGCGGCCACGGCGGGCTGTCGCGCCTTCACTACCGAGCTGCGCAGCGTCACGTGGCCCGCCAAGTTCAAGCCAGACCTGCCTCCACGCTACGACGGCACGGCTGACCCTACGGAGTTCCTCCAGCTCTACGAGCTGGGAATCGAGGCTGCCAACAGAGATGAAAAAGTCATGGCGAACTGGTTTCCCATGGCGCTCAAGGACGGAGCTCGCACCAGGATCCTGAATCGGCCCTGAGCACGATCTCTTCTCGCCGAGATGCGCACCCGCTTCATCGCCAACTTCCAAGGTACTCGCGACCGGCCACCCTCTCGTGAGCGACATGCGCCGAATCAAGCGGCTGTGGAAACCCTGCAAAAGTACATCCAGCGCTTCAACAACGCACGCCTGAAGATCCCCAGGGTAACGGAGGAGGCCATCATCTCTGCCTTCTCCGACGGCGTGCGCGATGTCAAGATGAAGGAGGAGCTAGCGATGCATGAAGATCTGTGCACCTCCCTAGAGCTGTTCAACTTGGCGACCAAGTGCGCCAGGGCTGTGGAGGGGCACCTCTCCCTCCTCGAACTGCCTGCCGCGGATCCCGAAGAGAAGAAGTCCAAGGCCAAGGACGTGAAGCGCAAGGGGGCTGCCGTGCTCACAGCCGAACCAGACACCAAGCGAGGCAGAGATCAGCCCGAGTCTTCCAAGGGCAGCCGGTACTGCGTGTACCACGACCTCCACACCCACAACACCAATGAATGTCAAGAGCTCCGGGCCGTGCGCGAAGGAAGGGTCGGCAGACGCCCTGAGCGCAGCGACCGGGGCTACGGCCGAGGAGGAGGAAGAAATGCAGGACGCTGGGAAGACCGCGGCCCGCGCCAAGGGTGGCGCGACCAACCTCGCGAGGACCACTGGCAAGACCCACCTCGCGAGGGGGGCTGGAGGGATCAGCCTCGTGAGGACCGTCCGCAAGGGAATGCAGGCCTCCCTCCGCTGCCGCCACCGCCAAGGAGAATCGAAGACCGTCATCAGGACGAGGGGCTGGGGCTTCTAGGAAGCGCTGCGGCGATCGCAGCATCCCGGGCGGAGCTCAAGCCCCACCTCTCACCGTATCTTCAAGCGGTTCGCCTGAAGTGAATGCAGTCCTCCCCAAGCTCGAGTCCACGCGCCCTCTCAGGTGGTCTGCGTGCGCCATCACGTTCAGTTCAGCGGATCAGCTCAAGTGCGCAGCCACAACCGGAGTTCTCCCAATGCTTTGCTCCCCAATCATCAGCAACGTGCTGGTCACCAAGACGCTCATCGATGGCGGAGCAGGCCTCAACGTCCTGTCCGTGGAGACATTCAACAATCTTCAAGTGCCCTACAGTCAGCTTCAGCCAACCAAGCCTTTCTCCGGAGTCACCGACGGCTCCATGGTCCCGATCGGGCAGGTTCGCCTTCCCGTCACCTTCGGGGCCCGCGACAACTACCACACCGAGCTCATCGACTTCGACGTCGCCCACATTCGCCTGTCATACAACGCCATCCTCGGGTACCCAGCGTTGGCCAAGTTCATGGTCAGAACCCACCATGGCTACAACATCCTCAAGATGCCAGAAGCGGCGGGGTTATCACGGTGCCCTGTGAAGAGAGAGATGCAGCAGTGCTCCCCGGAGCAAGCTTTTCAGCCGCACTGGAAGACCAGCACCACAAGAAGCAGGACGCCTCCCGAGGCAGCACCCAAGAAGAAGAAGACATCGACCGACCCGGCTCATCAAGAGACAGTTCTGTGGCCCGCACCGGGCCAGGGGAGCCTCCTTCCATCGCATAGGAAAGCGCGCCGGCGCCCTCCTCGGCAGTGGCTCGGGGCTCTCCTCGAGGGCCGCCGACCTCGCCAAGGTCTCGAGGGAGGCGCTTGGGCACCTTGTGGAGGCGTGTTTGAAGCACGCTTCCGTGGCGTGAGCAAGACCAGGAGGACAGAACCCTCAAGAGTTCATCAGCCAAGGCCATCCAGAGCTACAGGAGTCAAGGATCATGAGGGGCGGCCGCCTACTCACTGTGGCCCCCCATCCAGGCGAGGATGGTGGGCTGCGCGTCTGCATCGACATACCAGGGCTCAACCGAGCCGCATCTCAAGAGCGCCTCTGGCCCTCGCGGGTGGGACGTTGCGAGGGTCCGCCCCACAGCTACGTACGCATGCCTTATGGCCTGCCAAACGCGGCAGCTGTGCACCAGCGTCTCATGAGGACCATCCTGGAGGCTCAAGAGGTCAGGCACGCCACAGCCCTGGCGGAGATGGAGATGGCCCGTGAGGAGCCGCCAGCCTCCGAGCCTCCCGAGGCCCCCTGCTTGGGGGCTCGTGAGGATCGGCTCCGCAGCCCACCGAGTCCGCTTCATCAACAACCCTTCATCCCCAACATCACCAGGTGACATCTTTAAGTTTTATTTCCTACTGGGAGCGCCTTCAGGCCACATTATTCCTGTGCCGCGTGGGTCCGCCCCTGCGGCATGTATCCCTTTATTTCATGTCTTTAGCTTATCCTGTTGGGGGCACCCTCGGCTGCATCATCCCCAAGCCGCTCGGGCCACCCCAGTGCATGTATCCTTCATGCGGTTTCCTTAGGATTATGCTCTCGTTCCACCATGCTTGTTATTTGGTGCCTTCTCCTGGGTGGCGAAATCTTACACGTTAAAGGGGGGGTGCCTGAGCATTGCGACTCAGGGCTCCTACCGGCTCTCCGGCCCTCACCCTCTGGTCTTGTCCATGGCATCGCGACCTGGCTTGCCAGCGACGGTAAAGACCAGCCCGAGAACCGGGACCCGAGGACGTAGAGTTTCGCCATCCAATCCAGCTTGCACGTTAAAGGGGGGGTGCCTGAGCATCGCGACTCAGGGCTCCTACCGGCTCTCCGGCCCTCACCCTCTGGTCTTGTCCATGGCATCACGACCGCTTGCCAATGACGGTAGAGACCAGCCCGAGAGCCGGGACCCGAGGACGAGAGTTGCTGCGTCGACCCGGCTGCGTGTTAAAGGGGGGTGCATGAGCATCGTGACTCAGGGCTCCTACCGGCTCTCTGGCCCTCACCCTCTGGTCTTGTCCATGGCATCGCGACCTGGCTTGCCAGCGACGGTAGAGACCAGCCCGAGAACCGGGACCCGAGGACGTAGAGTTGCGTAATCTAACCTAGCTTGCCCGTTAAAGGTGGGTGCCTGAGCATCGCGACTCAGGGCTCCTACCGGCTCTCCGGCCCTCACCCTCTGGTCTTGTCCATGGCATCGCGACCTGGCTTGCCAGCGACGGCTGAGACCAGCCCGAGAGCCGGGACCCGAAGACGTAGAGCACCGGCATCTGGCCAAATTTGCAGGAACACACTCAAAGACAAGGCCCAAAGCCAGGCGCAACACGCCTTGAGGTAGGGCCTCGTGAGTCCCGCACTGGCTCACGGGTGCCCAGATACACCTCGTCTAGCCCTACCATGCCAGCCACGTGTCGTGGTGGGCCAGATATCGCCAGGCTCCTCCCGAAGGGGAGCCCCTCCCACGCTCCAAAGGAAGCACCATGCTCCGCTGGTCGACGACACTGCCGAGGAGCGGCTATGCCCGTACGCATGCGGAAGCGCTATGCTCCGTGCTGGTGATAAACAACTGAGGGTGGCCTCCGGGTCGCATCAACCTCAGGGAGCCCAGAGCTCAGTGTCTGGCCTTGTCGCAAAGCCTCCCCTCGGGAGCGCCGCGTGAGGGGGCTGGGCACGGGGGCTGTGCCTGGATCACGCCCAGACGCACGCCACCCAGCCAGGCCCCTCGGGCCTGGTTCGTCGCACGCCACTCCCCGAGCGGAGCCAAGGTATGCATGCCGTTTGAGCGTCAAGGGGGACTCCTGAGCATCGCGACTCAGGAGCCTAACTAGTCACGTAGCCCCTCACCCCTTAGTTCCGAAAGGCTAACGGTGGTTGGGGTATGCGTGGGGCCGGGCTCTGCAGACGTAGAGCGGTGGATCCGCCCGTGCCTCACCTCCCTACTTGCTGTTCGTGCGCCAAGGGGGACTCCTGAGCATCGCGACTCAGGAGCCTAACTTGTCACGTAACCCCTCACTCCTTGGTCCCGTCCTGGTTTCCGGTCGGGGCTAACGGCGGCTGAGGTATGCAAGGGCCAGCTCACGGCGTGAGAACATAAGCAAGTAGGAAGCACAAATTTCAAGGAATTCAAAAGCAAATATGACAGTCCACACTGTTATCGCAGCATCAACGCAAGTTTAAACGCCTCCCGAGGCATGATACATGTGCAGGAATTAAAAGCAAGACAGAGCCGCATGAGTCACTTGTCGGCCGGTGGAGCAGCGCGGAGTGGGCTCGCCTCGTAAAGCAGCGGGGCCAGCAACGCCTCGCTTGCTTGGTCTTTGAAGGCCGGAACTTCCCCAACAGAGCCTCCATGCGCGACCCTTCACAGCCTCGGCGTGGCCGGCTGCTTGCTCGCTTCTTTCGCCCGGCTCCAAGAAGCTGTCCATGTCGACGCTGGAATCGCGAAGATAGATGTGGGTGAGGATCCGCGTCAGTGCGACAGAAGACAAGACACGCGCCTCAGCCTCAGCCGTCGGGCCAAGACCAAGGGAGACATCTTCAAGAGCGCGAATCAGGAAGGGAAGCAGCTTGGCGGGGTTGTCCTCTGCGCCGGCCAGTGGGCTCTCCAGGCCGCTGTCATAAAGCTCCCTCAGCAGGACACGAGCCTTCACCTCCATATCCATGAAGGCCACGCGATCTTCAGCAAGAACCCGCGCCTTGGCGTCCATCTCAACCTTCCTCGCCTCCAGCTCCTGCTCCAGCGCGGCTAGGCGGTCGCGGCGCTTCTTCAGCTTGGCCTCCCGGTCCTTGATGGCCGCCTCGCGAGCCTTCATGCCTTCCTCCTGCTCCTGGCGGAGGCGGGCCTCCTCGGTGAGCTGGTTCTGCAGGCCCTTCAGCTCGCCCTCCAGCGTCTCACAGCGACCTCGGATGCTGGCTGCCTCCCCCAAGGCAGCATCGCGGGCTACCTTCGCCTCGCGAACAGCCTGCTTCTCCTCGTCACAAGCCGTCGAAGCTTGGACCAGCGCCGCCCGAATCGAAGCGTCGGCGCGAATCCAGCCAGAGGCCAACTCCAAGCGCCCGACCACCAAGCGAGGGTCGGCGCCCAGAAGATCCTGCCGCAGCCGGTCCAGTTCGGCTGCAGCGCGGTCTAGGACTGCGGGAGGAGTCGGAGAGACAGCAGTTCGCGGTGTAGGAGGAGTTGGCGGCGGCGTAACCACTGCGCCCTGAGGCGGAACCAGCGGCGCGACGGCAACGGTGGAGGCAGCGCCTAGCAAGGCCACCTCGGGAGACGCCTGGGACAAGGGGGCTGAGCTCGCCCTAGCAGGCTCAGCCAGGCCTCGCGAGGACACCCGGGCAGGAGAGGCCTGGGCGTCAGGGTCATCTTCCTTTTCGGGAAAAGGCACCGCCACGGATGGGGCCTCAGAGCCCCCTTCAGCTTCTTCTCCGCGGGCGCCAGCCTGGCCGAAGAGCATGGACATCAGACCTCGTCGACAGAACAGTAATCAAGACGGGAAGCAGGCACTTACAAGTCATCACTGGTGGACTCGAGCAGCCTCCGGCCATACTTGAAGCCTGAGAGCCGGCTGCAGGGATCAGCTTCAAGGGGACCAGGAGCGGGAGGCGCGTCCGCGGATCACCCCGGGGCCGGGGCGGACCAGCTGGGACCAGCCCAGTCGGTCCTTCTTGGGATCGGGGCAGGCTTCGCCTCCCGCTCATCCTCATCTTCGTCGTCGTCACTCTCGGGGAGGTGAAGAGCAGCGGGCTGCGCCCAGGGAGGGAGCCCTTGACTGCCCCTGAGTCAACCCCCTCTCCTGGCTCCCTTTCCTCCACCTCTTCGCCGGAGTCGGAAGAGGACACGTCCACCAGGTCCTTCGGAGCCTCCGCGGGCATGAGCCCGTCCCCATTGAAGGCGGGCACGGACCCCACAACCTGCTCCCAATCCTCGCGAAGGAACAAGGGTGCGGGGCGCCTCGAGTCTCGCCATATGGCCCCAACCAAGGCTGGAGGACCGTCACGGATCCTCGGCTGGCTAGGGCCACGGGCTCGGGTTAGGCCTCCACATCGGAAGCGAGTATTGGCGAAGCGGAGCCAGTTGGTGCTCCAGGAACTCCCTCAGCAACGACGCACCGGTCAGCCTCGCCGCCGCCGCAACGGCCGGCTTCAGATCTGCATCCATCCTCTCCAAAGACTAGCCACATGAGATCCGAAACTTCGCCGGGACCGGTTGTCGGAACTCTCGGCGGGCTCCGTGGGCAGGATCAGCCGAGGTGGATCCGCCGGCATCCACCAAGACCCACTTGCTCCTGAAGCCCTCAATCCGCGTCCCAGTGTTTGAAATGGCAATGGCTCCGCCGTATGCGACGAAGCTCGCGCACGCGGAGACGGGACCACGGGAGAATCGGAGGAAGAAGTAGTGGCGCAGCAAGGCCACCGAGGGCTTCACCCCAACATGGGCCTCACAATAGTAGGCGAAGATTGCCAGAAGAAGGATGGAGTTGGGATGAAGGTGCAGAGCGTGAATGTTGTAATGGTGAAGGACGGAGAAGAAGAACTCAGAGAAGGGAGGCGCCAGACCAGCAATAATGGCGCCCGCGAAGAACGGATAGAAGGTACTCCCCCGACCCTCAGGGGCGGAGGAGCCGGCCTTGAACACCGCCGTTCCGCTGACGCCCTGCGCCTCCGCCAGCCGGCGCATCAGGGCAAGGCTCGCCGCTGACACATTCGGCGGGTCCAAGGCAGGAGAGTACCAGGCTCCGGTCGGGGTTTGACGAGGATCCATGGCTGGCTAGGGCACGAAGGTGGAGTGGATCTGAAGGTCTTGGAAGCAGGGAGGAGAGGCGCAACAAAGGGGATCTGAGCAGCAACTGGAGAAAGTAAAGGAGGCAAGGAAGATGCCGCTCTATTATCAACCCGCGCAGTTGCAGAGGCGCCCACGTCCAATCAACCGCCACGCGGCGCCCAAGGCCGCAGCTGTTAGGAGCCTGACGCCGCACTTGCCCTTTCGCCTCTGCTCGGCCAAGTTCGGGCGCGCCCGTGGGCCAGGGGCCTCTTGTCGGCGTTCTGGGAACGGGGGTCCCCAGACTTGCCTGCCTGCGGCCTGCGGCGTGGCTCAAAGGAGGCCCACGACAACCCATCTTCATCTACACAAGCTCAAGACCCTCGCGAGGGGCCAAGCCTCGTGGGGCGGATGACAAAGAGCTTCCTCAGGCGCGGCCTCGTCAGGCTGGCTCACGAGGAGGCGGAGAGTTCAAGGCAGGGTACCTCGCGAGGTGCCCATGACGTAAGCCATGACGACCAAGGGCGCCCGATTGGCGCCGGCCAGCAGCGTCCTCCTTTCCTCTTTGGTGCAAAGGGAGCAAGCGCAGGCAAGAGCATTAGGCAAAGGCATCCGTTTCGGTGCAACAAGACCAAGACAAGCCCCAACGGCTGGAACGCAGTCATCGTGGAGCCCAAGCAGGCGTCATCACCCGAGCCTTTGGTAGGCGAGGACCAACTTTAGTCAGGATAAGTGTACCCGTTGTTCCCCTTCAAAATGGCCAATTGTTGGCGCCCTTCCCGCTCATTATTTGGGAAGAGGCCCAGGGCCTTCGTCTACATAAGTAGAGCTAGCCACCATAGTAAAGAGGACGAGGGGACATAGGATCCGCCATTCAGAATCCAGAGAGAGAGAGAGACCCGAGCCTCAAGCTAGGGTGACGGGACACCACTTAGCAGTTCATCGCTTCCACCAAGAACAGACCCTCGCGAGGCTGTTCTTCCCTGTACTGTTCCTCATCAGCCCTAGAGGCAATCCACACACCACACACTGGAGTAGGGTATTACACCACGATGGTGGCCTGAACCAGTATAAATCTTGCGTCTCTTGTGCTGTTCTTGTTAGTAGTTTAGGTCCCTGCGATTCGGCGAGGTACGAGACGGTGGAGGGTTGGATCTCCGCGCGCACCCCAGAGTTCGAACCTTAAGGGTCTGCCGGAACCCGAAATCCGACAAATAGTAACATTGTCCTTCTCTCTTTTTCTCTCAATTGTTATTTGGGCCTTTTCTCTTCTTTTTTATGGCCTCTTTTTTTCTTTTTTTGTCTTTTCGCCTGGAGTCTCATCCCGACTTGTGGGGGAATCATAGTCTCCATCATCCTTTCCTCACTTGGGACAATGCTCTAATAATGATGCTCATCACACTTTTTTTTACTTACAACTAAAAAAATTACAACTCAATACTTAGAAGAAAATATTACTCTATGTGAATGCCTCTGGCGGTGTACCGGGATATGCAATGAATCAAGAGTGAGATGTATGAAAGAATTATGAATGGTGGCTTTGCCATGAATACAATGTCAACTACATGATCATGCAAAGCAATATGACAATGATGGAGCGTGTCATAATAAATGGAACGGTGGAAAGTTGCATGGCAATATGTCTCGGAATGGCTAAGGAAATGCCATAATAGGTAGGTATGGTGGCTATTTTGAGGAAGGTATATGGTGGGTGTATGATACCGGCGAAAGGTGCACGGTATTAGAGAGGCTAGCCATAGTGGAAGGGTGAGAGTGTGTATAATCCATGGACTCAACATTAGTCATAAAGAATTCACATACTTATTGCAAAAATCTATTAGTTATCGAAACGAAGTACTACGCGAATGCTCCTAGGGGGATAGGTTGGTAGGAAAAGACCATCACTCGTCCCCGACCGCCACTCATAAGGAAGACAATCAACAAATAAATCATGCTCCGACTTCATCACATAACGGTTGACCATACGTGCATGCTACGGGAATCACAAACTTTAGAACAAGTAATTCTCAAATCCAAAACTACTCAACTAGCATGACTCTAAAACAATTACCAAGTATCAAACTTCTCATAATATTCAATGCACTCTATATGATAGTTTTTATTATACCTATCTTGGATGCTCATCACTTAAGGACTAAAATTTTAACCAAAGAAAATTACCATGCTGTTCTAAAAGACTCTCAAAATAAAATAAGTGAAGCATGAGAGATCAATTATTTCTATAAAATAAAACCATCGTTGTGCCGTAAAAGATATAAGTGAAGCACTAGAGCAAAATTTTCTAGCTCAAAAGATATAAGTGAAGCACATAGAGTATTCTAATAAATTCCGATTCATGTGTGTCTCTCCCAAAAGGTGTGTACAAAAAGTATGATTTTGCTAAAATAAAAAGAAAAGACTCAAATCATACAAGACGCTCCAAGCAAAACACATATGATGTGGTGAATAAAAATATAGCATCAAGTAAAGTTACCGATGGACGAAGACAAAAGAGGGGATGCCATCCCGGGCATCCCCAAGCTTAGGCTTTTGGTTGCATTTATATTTTACCTTGGGCATCCCCAAGCTTAGGCTCTTGCCACTCTTTGTTCCATAATCCATCAAATCTTTACCCAAAAACTTGAAAACTTCACAACACAAAACTCAACAGGAAATCTCATGAGCTCCGTTAGCGAAATGAAACAAACCACCACCTTAAGTTACTGTAATGAACTTATTATTTAATTATATTGGTGTTAAACCTACTGTATTCCAACTTCTCTATGGTTCATAACCTCCGATACTAGCCATAGATTCATCAAAATAAGCAAACAACACACGAAAAACAAAATCTGTCAAAAATAGAACAGTCTGTCGTAATCTGTATCAAACGTATACTTCTGGAACTCCAAAAATTCTAAAATAAATTTCTGGACGTGAGTAATTTATCTATTAATCAACTTCAAAAAGAATCAACTAAATAGAACTATCCAGTAACAAGTTGTAGCTAATCTCATGAGCGCTAAAGTTTCTGTTTTTTACAGCAAGATCAAAAAGTTCTACTCGGCACAAACACTAATTAAAACATAAAACCGCATCTAACCAGAGGCTAGATCAAATATTTATTATAAAACAGAAAGTGAAAATATTGGGTTGTCTCCCAACAAGCGCTTTTCTTTAAAGTCTTTTTAGCTAGGCAGAGATTGCAATGATGCTCACAAGAAAGACAAGAATTGAAGCACAAAGAGAGCATAATAAAACACGTGACAAACGCATCTAAGTCTAACATACTTCGTATGCATAGGCATCTTATAGGCAAACAAATTATCAAAGCAAACAAATACTAGCATATGCAAGGAAGCGGAAAGAAACAATAGCAATCTCAACATAATGAGAGGTAATTTAGCAACATGAAAATCTCTACAACCATATTTCCCTCTCTCATAATAATTACATGTGGGATCATAATCAAATTCAACAACATAGCTATCACGTAAAATATTCTCTTTATGAACCACATGCATGTAAAGTTGACACTCTTCCAAAATAGTGGGATTAACATTAACTAAAGTCATGACCTCTCCAAACCCACTTTTATCAAAAATTTCATAAGATTGAACATTCTCCAAATATGTGGGATCTAAATGTGACACTCTTCCAAACCCACTTTCAATATTATTGCAAACACTATTATCAATCTCATATTCATCATGGGGCTTAAATAAATTTTCAAGATCATAAGGAGAATCACCCCAATCATGATCATTGCAACAAGTAGTAGACATAGCAAAACTAGCATCCCGAAGCTTAGGGTTTTTCATATTATTAGCACAATTGACATCCAGAGAATTTATAGTAAAATCATTGCAATCATGCTTTTTATTCAAAGAGCTATCGTGAATTTCTTCATAAATTTCTTCATAAATTTCTTCATCACAATTTTCAGATTCACGAATTTCAAGCAAAACTTCATAAAGACAATCTAGTGCACATAACTCACTAGCAATTGGTTCATCACAATTGGATCTCTTAAAAAGATTAGCAAGCGGATGAGGATCCATATATCTTAGGTTCTCTGTTTAGCAATAAATAAAAAACTATTCCAACCAAATGAGAAAAGTAAGACATCAAAGCAAACGAAAAGGCGAACAGAAGAAGGGTGAATAAAACGGCAAAGGTGAAGTGGGGGAGAGGAAAACGAGAGGCAAATGGCAAATAATGTAATGCGAGGGATAAGAGTTTGTGATGGCTACTTGGTATGCTTGACTTGTGCGTAAGCTCCCAGCAACGGCACCAGAAATCCTTCTTGCTACCTTTTGAGCACTACGTTGGTTTTTCCCTTGAAGAGGAAAGGGTGATGCAGCAAAGTAGCGTAAGTATTTCCTCAGTTTTGAGAACCAAGGTATCAATCCAGTAGGAGACCACACGCAAGTCCCTCGTACCTACACAAACAAATAAGAACCTTGCAACCAACGCAATAAAGGGGTTGTCAATCCCTTCACGGCCAGTTGAAAAAGTGAGATCTAATAGAGATAATAAGATAAATATTTTTGGTATTTTTATGATATAGATTGAAAGTAAAGATTGCAAAGTAAAAATAGATTGGAACTTATATGATGGACAATAGACCTGGGGGCCATAGATTTCACTAGTGGCTTCTCTCAAGATAACATAAGTAATACGGTGGGCGAACAAATTACTGTCGAGCAATTGATAGAATAGTGCATAGTTATGAGAATATCTAGGCATGATCATGTATATAGGCATCACGTCCGCGACAAGTAGACCGAAATGATTCTCCATCTACTACTATTACTCCACACATCGACCACTATCCAGCATGCATCTAGAGTATTAAGTTCCTAAGAACAGAGTAACGCATTAGGCAAGATGACATGATGTAGAGGGATAAACTCAAGCAATACGATATAAACCCCATCTTTTTATCCTCGATGGCAACAATACAATATTTGTTGTTTCCCCTTCTATCACTAGGATCGAGCACCGCATGACTGAACCAAAATCTAAGCACTTCTCCCATTGCAAGAAAGATCAATCTAGTAGGCCAAACCAAACTGATAAATCGAAGAGACTTGCAAAGATATTAAATCATACATAAAAGAATTCAGAGGAGATTCAAATATTGTTCATAGATAATCTTGATCATAAACCCACAATTCATCGGATCTTGACAAACACACCGCAAAAAGAGTTACATCGAATAGATCTCCAAGAAGATCGAGGAGAACTTTGTATTGAGATCCAAAGAGAGAGAAGCAGCCATCTAGCTAATAACTATGGACCCGAAGGTCTGAGGTAAACTACTCACACATCATCGGAGAGGCTATGGTGTTGATGTAGAAGCCCTCCGTGATCGATGCCCCCTCCGGCGGAGCGCCGGAAAAGGCCCCAAGATGGGATCTCACGGGTACAGAAGGTTGCGGCGGTGGAAATAGGGTTTCGTGGTAGTCCTGGATGTTTTTGGGGTATATGGATATATATAGGAGGAAGAAGTAGGTCGGTGGAGCCGCGGGGGGCCCATGAGGGTGGGGGCGCGCCCGGGGGGCAGGCGCCTCCCTGCCTCGTGGCCTCCTCGCTTCTTTCTTGACGTCCACTCCAAGTCCCTTGGATCATGTTTGTTCGAAAAATAACTCTCCGAAGGTTTCATTCCATTTGGACTCCGTTTGATATTCCTTTTCTGCAAAACACTGAAATAGGCAAAAATTAACAATTTGCACTAGGCCTTCGGTTAATAGGTTAGTCTCAAAAATAATGTAAAAGTGCTTAGTAAAGCCCATTAAACATCCAAAACAGATAATATAATAGCATGGAACAATCAAAAGTTATAGATACGCTGGAGACGTATCATTCACCCACGGCGTCTCCCTCCTGCCTCCACCAGCTACTGTTCATCCACGGGGTCCTGTTCATTCAGCCTCCACCGGCTACTATTCACCCAGCCCTCTGCACGGGGTCCTGTTCAACCAGCCCTCCACGGGCTACTGTTCATCCAGCCCTCCACTGGCTACTGTTCAACCAGCCCTCCACCGGCTGCTGTTCATCCAACCCTCCACGGGGTCCTGTTCATCCACCCCCAACCGGCTCGATCAGGGTCCTGTTCATCCAGCGGCAACGACCTCTACTACCATGTGGTCTTGTTCATCCAACCCCCACCAGGAACTGTTCATCCAACTCCAAACAACGCTCATTGTTCATCAAGAGGCATCAGGTTCGATCGGCTTCAGTTAGCAGCAGTAGTGAAGGAATCGCTTGATCGGGTTCAGTTAACAGCCAGATCGATCGATCGCTCGGGTTCCGTAAACGTAGCGTAGCCTGCGGTCTGTCGCTTCGGGTTCGATGAGGGCAACGCCTCGCTCGGGTTCAGTGAGAGCCCAACGCCTCGCACCCACGCGCGTACGTGTACGAGAGAAACGCGCATCGCTCAGCCCCAACCACCCACCGTAACCGGGAACTCCCTGATATTTTCCTCGCCCTCGCTTCTACCACGTTTTTTTTCTATCATGGACGACCCAAAGAATGTCATGCATCTGTGTCTCCGGCCCGCCTAGGACGAAAAGCCCATTTTCTGTCATGATTTCTTGTCATAGAAGTAGGAGCCCACCACATCTATGATGATACCGGGTTTTGTCACAATTATCGTCATAGAAGTGTCATAAGCATGACATAATTTTTTTCGTTCGGCCCAAAATGTCACGGATGTGTCTTTTTTTTGTAGTGATGGATCTAGAGGGTACACTCCCGCTGGATGGGACGGATACCAAGCTTGGCGCAACCTAAATGATAGAGCTCGAGAGCAGCACCGGGCCGAGATTGAAGGAAATATGCCCTAGAGGCAATAATAAAGTTGTTATTTTATATTTTCTTCTTCACGATAAATGTTTATTATTCATGCTAGAATTGTATTGATTGGAAACTTAAATACATGTATGAATACATAGACAAACACTGTGTCCCTAGTGAGCCTCTACTTGACTAGCTCATTGATCAAAGATGGTCAAGGTTTCCTAACCATAGACATGAGTTGTCATTTGATAACGGGATCACATCATTAGGAGAATGATGTGATGCACAAGACCCATCCGTTAGCTTAGCATAATGATCGTTCAGTTTTATTGCTATTGCTTTTTTCATGTCAAATACATATTCCTTCGACTATGAGATTATGCAACTCCCGGATACTGGAGGAATGCCTTGTGTGCTATCAAACGTCACAACGTAACTAGGTGATTACAAAGATGCTCTACAGGTATCTCCGAAGGTGTTTGTTGGGTTGGCATAAATCGAGATTAGGATTTGTCACTCCGAGTATCAGAGAGTATCTCTGGGCCCTCTCGGTAATACACATCATAAGAAGCCTTGCAAGCAAAGTGACGAATGAGTTAGTTGCAGGATGATGTATTATGGAACGAGTAAAGAGACTTGCCGGTAACGAGATTGACCTAGGTATGTAGATACCCACGATCAAATCTCGGGCAAGTAACATACCGATGGACAAAGGAAATTACGTATGTTGTCATAACAGTTCGACCGATAAAGATCTTCGTAGAATATGTAGGAGCCAATATGAGCATCTAGGTTTCGCTATTGGTTATTGATCGGAGAGGCGTCTCGGTCATGTATACATAGTTCTCGAACCCGTAGGGTCCGCATGCTTAACGTTCGATGACGATATTGTATTATATGAGTTATGTGATTTAGTGGTCGAATGTTGTTCGAAGTCCCGTATGAGATCACCGACATGATGGAGAGTCTCGAAATGGTCGAGGGGTAGAGATTGATACATAGGACGACAGTATTCGGACACCAGAAGTGTTCCGGAGGGTACCAGGTACATATCGGGTCACCGGAAGGGGTTCCGGGCACCCTCGACAAAAAATATGGGCCTAATGGGCCAAGAGGGGAAACGCACTAGACACCAGGGGTTGGTGCACCCCCCCCCCATATGGGCCGAACTAGAGGATAAGGAAAAAGGGGAAGGGAGAAGGAAAGGGGAGGGATTTGGCCCCCCCTTCCTTCCCCCTCCGGTAGATAAGGCAGGGGGGCGCCGGCCATAGGAAGGCCCCAAGTAGGATTCGACCTACTTGGGCGCCTCCTTGGCTGCCTCCACTCCCCCTCCCACCTATATATATGTGGGGAGGGGGCTCCTAGAAAACACAACATCAATTGTTAGCCGTGTGCGGCGCTCCCCTCCACAGTTTACACCCCTAGTCATATTCTCGCGGTGCTTAGGTGAAGCCCTGCGAGGATCACCTCACCATCATCGTCACCCTACTGTCATGCCGACGGAACTCATCTACTACCTCGACACCTTGCTGGATCAAGAAGGCGAGGGACGTCACCGAGCTGAATGTGTGCAGAACTCGGAGGTGCCGTACGTTTGGTACTCGAACGGTGGAGTGCGAAGAAAGTTCGACTACATCAACCGCGTTGTGAAACGCTTCCGCTTACGGTCTATGAGGGTACGTAGATACACTCTCCACCTCGTTGCTATGCATCTCCATGGATAGATCATTGCGTGTGCATAGATGTTTTTTGTTTTCCATGCAACGATTCGCACACAGATGGTAGCTGATCTCCGGCGTGAAGTAGCCCGGGTCAGGGGCGCCGCTCACCCAATATGCTTTACAGATGAGGTGATGCAACATCAGTTCCTTGAAGGGTTCCAACTCGTAAATATCAAACAATACGACGGGCCAACGTACCTAGCCGTACGGATTGAAGACTTCTTTCTCCACATTCACATGGCCCGAAGATGATCTCCATTTCATCAAATATCTACCACTCAAGCTCAAAGGACTAGCCAGGCATTGATTGAATAGCCTCCCTGAAAACTCCATTGGGAGTTGGGAAGAGCTCGAGGATGCTATCCGAGCAAACTTTCAAGGCACCTACGTTCGGCCTCCGGATGCCGATGACCTGAGCCACATGGTACAAAAGCCCGAAGAGTCAGCCCGACAATTTTGGAATCGATTCTTGACAAAGAAGAATCAAATCATCGACTATCCCGATGCCTATGAAATAGCCACCTTCCGGCATAGTATCCGGGACGAATGGCTCGCCCGCTAGCTCGGACAACACAAGCCGAAGACAATATTAGCACTAACCTCTCTCATGACCCACTTTTGCGTGGGTGTCGGTGTCAAAACCGGCGGATCTCAAGTAGGGGGTCCCGATCTGTGCGTCAAGGCTGATGGTAACATGAAGCAAGGGACACATATGTTTACCCAGTTTCGGGCCCGCTCGATGGAGGTAAAACCCTACTTCCTGCTTGATTAATATTGATGATATGGGTAGTACAAGAGTAGATCTACCACGAGATCGTAGAGGCTAAACCCTAAGAGCTAGCCTATGATGGTATGATTGTAATTGTGATCGGCCTTCTAAGGACCAACCTCTCCGGTTTATATAGACACTAGAGAGGGCTAGGGTTTACATGGAGTCGGTTACAAGGAAGGAAATATAATATCCGGATCTCCAAGCTTGCCTTCCACGCCAAGGAAAGTCCCATACGGACACGGGCCGGAGTCTTGAGTCTTGTATCTTCACGCTTCAATAGTCCGGACGTAGTACACAGTCCGGCTATCCGGATACCCCCTAATCCAGGACTCCCTCAGTAGCCCCTGAACCAGGCTTCAACGACGATGAGTCTGGCGCGCAGTATTGTCTTCGGCATTGCAAGGCGGGTTCCTTCTCCGAATACTCCAAAGTGCTTGTTACGACGAATAGTGTCCGGCCTCCAATCAATGTTGTGCTCCTCAGCTTCGGTGCCTCAGTAATGACCATCTCCACATGTCGAGCGAATGCGAGGAGTCGAGGCATTTTTGCATTTGCCACCCTCGATCCTCCAGGCGAACCGTCTATTTGAAGGGACGGGGATTCTCAGATCCAAACCTCACTCTCCTTCCCAGAGCCAGCATCCAACAGAGCGCTCCGCAAAAAGCCATTCCAACATGGCCGACCGTCGCAGCTCATCTGCTTGCCCTTCTCGTTCCAAGTCGGGGGATTGGGGAGAGTGTTCAGTTCCTCATAGCCGTTTGACAAAGTTACAAACCCAAGGGTTTCTCCCACCGGCATTCATGGTATCCGTCCGAGCTGGTATAGCGACTTATGACGGAGGGGACCAGCTGAGGGATCCCCTAAGCCATCTCCCGAGGAGCGTATATGTCTGATCCCTCATCTGCTGAGGGGCGTTGGGTTCCCTATCCACCCGTTTCTTCGCGGGCTCCTGGAGTTCTACGGCCTCCAGTTACACGACCTTACCCCTGGCTCTATTCTGCACATAGCGGGGTATGTTGCCCTGTGCGAGCTGTTTTTAGGCTGCGAACCACACTTCGGATTATGGTGAAAGCTGTTCTGCCTCGTCCCCCGCACCCAGGGGGAGTCCCTATGCCAAGTGGGCGGGGCCGAAGTATGGCGCATTGCCAAGACCGGATACCTGTCCGGCACTCCTAAGAAGTCACCAGAAAACTTGCCTTCGGAGTGGTTCTATATAAACGACGTCCCACTTCCGGATCCAGTCCGGACAGGTCTCCGCAAGTTCAGCAACGCCCGCCGAGGGCACGCCTAAGCTGGCACCCCCGGGGCCCTCAAGAAGAGGACACGACGGAAATATTCCTCCTGATGGACAGGATAAAGTTACTGGCCAAATCCGGACTGACGATAGTTGAGGTTATGGCGATATGTATAAGACGGGGAGTGCAACTGCTCCAATATCGGGGGAAGCCCATGTGGCATTTCAACGGGGAAGACGACGCCACCCGTTGCGGCCGCAAAGGTCCGGACTCCGCTGCCGCTCTGGCAAGGATATTGTCCGATCTGTACAAAGGGGAAGAGGAGGAATTCCTTCGCATAAAAACGCGGGAAGGATTCTCCATGTACAACCCCCCAGCATGGGTAAGTTGCCATTCTTTTTCCCCGCTTTGCTCTAGCGTTCTTCTGCTAAGATTGCTTGCATCAATGTTTCTGGGCAGGAATTAAGGAGGGCCGTAGAATGAATCTTCAGCCCCTCCCCGCAACCAGAGGACCCTGGAAGGGCCCTAGATCCGGGACTTAAAGTGGATCCGGATATCACTGTGGAGCTCGTCAACGGGGTATTTTATCAGGCGAGCTAGGATGGCGCCCTAGTGGCCATTACGGCCGACTACCCTGGACTGCTCCCCGCCTCGAGTGTAAGCCGAACTAGAAAACCCTATCCTTCTAAGAGGACTCCCCCCAGGTGTTATAATTTACCTTTGAGGCGTTGTTCTATTTACAGAAATGACGGCCCGAGCGAGGGGCCGAGCCCCTAGGGACTCGTCAACCACGGGCGTCCAGATCGGGTAGGCTCAAGAGGAAGGCGGTGAGGGATTGAAACACCGCTACAAAGGTAAAACAATAACCTGTCCTGTAATTATAGAATTTAAAATATGACAACGCTCTCTGTGTCTGGCAGGAAGAAGAATAACCGGACTATATCCGGAGACCCTACCAATCACGCCTCCACCAGCCGGGTTGCAGAACCGGCTTCAGGGGCGGATGCGGACACGGGGCCTGCACCGCATGGCTCTCCAACAGAGAGTGGGGACATGCTCTCAGCCACGAATTCCAAAGTGGAGAGCGCCATGAATCACAGGCGCCGACGGGCCGTACTTCGGAACAACATCTTTTCCAAAGAGGCGTTTAATGCCTTCAATTCGGCGGATGCGTACGTCCAAGCTGCTTGGGCGGGCTTGCCCAGGCGACAAACCAGTATACCAAAGACATACGGGTGAGAAATTTTGATAAGTATGTATAGCAGTAGCCCCTGAGACTTGAAACGGTTGAAACAACAGTTTTAAGGATCAATTTATGTACAGGTCCTTGTAGAGAAGAACGAGCAATTGTTTCGGGAGCTGGAGGACTGCAAGGCCAAATTGAGGGCCACAGTTGCCAAGTTAGAGGAACCCCAAAGGCCCTCATCTGGTAACAATTATCATAATTGTGCGAAGATGCACCAGTTAGTAAATGGATAATATGACAAGTCTAACAGAAAATTTTGTAGACAATCCCGGGGTGAATCCGAAGGGCGTAGGAGAGGACGCATCGCATCTCAAAAAGCAGCTAGAGGCTGGCGAGCGCATTCTTACACGAGTTAGGTGGGAGAAGAATGATCTTCAAGATGCCAAAGTCCAACTGGACGTGGAGTTAAAAGATCTCCGCGCTCAGCTGGCGGACTCCATGAAGGAGAATAAGAGGCTTCGACGCGACATTTATAGTAAGTGCCTAGACGAACTGTTGTACAGTTCGGCGAGGAAGTATATTGAAAGTATTTTTCTTGCAGGAATGTTAACGGGTCGCCCCGAGGAGGAGATGCCCTCATATGCAAATGAGTTACTGCAAGATCTTTCGCGACTGCACGAGCGAGCTCGGCAAGTGATGCAGGGTGTTGCTCAGGCTTTGTGGCCATCAAGCCTACTGCTGAATGGCCTGGGGGAACTTGTGGACCTGCTTCAAGGAGCCCGGCGGCGCTTCCGTCTATGGAATATATCAGCATGCCAGCAAGGAGCAAGAGAAGCCCGGGAAATGGTGAAGACACGCTACACCAAGCTGGACCCGGACCATATGGCCGAAGTGGGACCGGCGGGGCCCGATGGGCAAGAAATTCCTGTTAGTCTGGTGTATGACCAGGTAGCGTTAGCTGCTAAGTATTCTCAACAGGATTGTAAGCTAGATAGCCTGTTGGACGGTATAGAAGAGAAATGTAATCAGTCCAAATGACTGTGTAAATGAATGGGCATGATTAGCCCCTAGTCGGCTTAAAATCATTTGTCATGGCGGACCTTTTCGCTTCAGCCCCGGGTCGTATAGTCCGGGGTGTGTCCGAATACCTGCTCAGCTATACAAAACCGGGGTATGCATGGAAAGAAGGCGTAGGGGTCATAAGTGCTTGAACAGACAAGTACCCAACTAGTTATGTTATATTACATGGATAGTAAGAAACATCTTCCAGACAGAATAGTTCTGTTAGGGGTTCCTTTCCCTGGGTACGCATGTGACGACGCACATGACCGGACAACGAACGATGGCGCAGGATACAAGACTTCTGGGGATTTATGTTATGATAAACGAATACATCTCTTGTTCACCGACCGAATATTCTCTTAAGGAAGCTAGCTTTCGGCTTCACCCGGTCTGAGGTACACATCCTGCTGAACCGGTAGTAACAATCACAGAGGTTCTCCCCTTATGCCCTAGCCGAATTAATGGGAACGTAGGGCATAAACACAAGAGCCAGGCAACCCAGCTTGGCAACATCTTAAGTCATATCGATGCATATAATGGTGAAGAAAAGGCACATATGGAAAAAGAATGCATATACGACGGGCAAAAAGCCATGTGAGTAATCATTTTAAGCTTCCGTATAGGAAGCCCCCAGGTATTGCTTACACACTTAGTGCAGCCGGAGCGATCCTGAAGTCCGCATTGTATTGAATACTTTGTGTGAAGATACAAAAAGGTCGAGAAAGGAAAAGGGGATGGGGCATAATTAAAAGGGAGGGGTTAGTAGACGAACACTGTGTTCGGCGCTAGGCGTAGAATATCCGTAGTCTTGCCGCGTTCCATGGGTTCGGCTCGAGTCTATTATCGGATGCATTACGTAAGTGGTATGCTCCTTCGGTGAGAACTTTGTCAATGACGAAGGGACCCTCCCACTTGGGTTTGAGTTTGTCCTTCTTCTTCTCCGGTAGTCGTAGAATGAGCTCGCCAATATTGTAAGTTTTGGCCCGCACTTCTCTGCTTTGGTATCGTCGAGCCTGCTGCTGATAGAATGTGGAACGAGCTTTTGCGACATCGCGCTCCTCCTCCAGGGCATCAAAATTATCCTGCCGATCTAACTCGGCTTCCTTCTCTTCGTACATGCGTACGCATGGCGAATAATGTATTATGTCGCAAGGTAATACTGCTTCCGCACCGTACACCATAAAAATGGTGTGTATCCGGTGGTGCGATTTTGCGTGGTCTGTAGCCCCCAGAGTACGAAGTCGAGCTCCTCCACCCAGTGCGTATCCGACTCTGTCAAGGATCCCACTAGCCTGGGTTTGATACCGCTCATAATGAGACCATTTGCCCGCTCTACCTGGCCGTTAGTTTGTGGATGGTAGACGGAAGCGTAGTCAAGCTTGATGCCCATTTTTGCGCACCAAGTTTTCACTTTGTCGGCTATGAAATTTGAGCCATTATCAGTGATGATGCTGTGGGGGACACCGTATCGATGTACGACCCCGGATATGTAGTCTATTACTGGTCCGGATTCAGCCGTTTTGACTGGTTTAGCTTCTATCCATTTGGTGAAATTGTCCACCATGACCAATAAGTATTTCTTCTTATGGCTTCCCTCTTTAAGAGGTCTGACCATATCCAGCCCCCAGACCGCAAAGGGCCACGTTATGGGGATTGTTTGGAGAGCGGTAGGGGGCATGTGACTCTGATTGGCAAAGAGCTGGCAACCGATGCAATGTTGGACAAGTTCTTGTGCGTCCGCTCGGGCCGTCGGCCAATAGAAGCCTGTATGGAAGGCCTTGCTGACTAATGCCCGAGCCGCGGCGTGGTGCCCGCCCAGGCCGGCATGGATTTCAGCCAAGAGCTGCCGCCCTTCCTCTTCAGAGATGCATCTTTGTAGCACTCCGGTAGAGCTTTTGTTGTAGAGTTCCCCTTCGTAGACTTTGTAAGCTTTAGAGCGCCGGACAATGCAGCGTGCTTCATTTTGGTCTTCGGGGAGCTCCTGCCTATTTACGTAGGCCAAGAAGGGCTCAGTCCACGGGGCGATTACAACCATGATTTCGTGGGCCGAGGACGTTATTTCGGGGGTAGAACCTCCGACTATGTCTGATGGTTCGGAATCCGGGGGTGTATTCGGGTCCGTGCTAGTATTGCCGGACTCCCCTTCCCATACTACGGATGGCTTGAACAGCCGTTCCAAGAATATGTTAGGTGGGACAGGGTCGCGTTTAGCGCCGATGCGAGCGAGGACATCCGCCGCTTGATTGTTTTCTCGAGCCACATGGTGGAATTCGAGCCCCTCGAACTGAGCTAACATTTTGAGGACGGCATTATGGTAGGCCGCCATTTTCAGGTCCTTGGCATCAAAATCTCCGTTTATCTGTGATATTGCGAGGTTCGAGTCCCCGCGCACTTCTAGGTGTTGAATGCCCATAGAGACTGCCATCCGAAGACTGTGCAACAGAGCCTCATATTCGGCTGCATTGTTGGAGTCTGTGTATAATATTTGGAGGAGGTACTGGACCGTGTCGCTGGTGGGAGATGTCAGGACTACCCCCGCTCCCAATCCGGCCAGCATTTTAGAGCCGTCGAAGTGCATGATCCAGTTTGAGTATGTGCCGTACTCTTTAGGGAGTTCGGCTTCTGTCCATTCGGCGATGAAGTCAGCCAACACTTGCGACTTGATGGCCCGCCGTGGTTTGTACGTTATGTAGAACGGAAGGAGCTTAATAGCCCACTTGGCAGTCCGTCCCGTAGCATCGCGGTTATTTATTATGTCATTGAGTGGTACTTCGGAGGCCACCGTAATTGAACACTCTTGAAAATAGTGTCGTAGCTTCCGGGATGCCAGGAACACCGCGTATGCTATTTTTTGATAGTTTGGGTATCGGGATTTGCATGGGTTTAGGACCGTGGACACGTAGTAGACTGGCTTCTGGAGCGGGTATTTGTATCTGTCGGCCTATTGTTCGATGACGAGCACTGCGTTTATGACTTGATGCATTGCAGCTATGTACAACAACATAGGTTCGTCGATATTCGGTGCTGTTAATACAGGATTACTGGCTAATAAGGTCTTTATTTCATCCAGTCCGGCCGCGACTGCCTCTGTCCATACGAAGTGTTCGGTGCGCCGAAAAAGGCGATAAAGCGGTAGTGACTTTTCTCCTAACCTGGAGATAAAGCGGCTGAGAGCAGCCACACATCCGACTAGTTTTTGGATGTGCTTGAGGTCTGTTGGTATAGCCAACTGTGACAGAGCTCGGATTTTTGCCGGATTCGCCTCAATTTCTCTGTTGGAAACGATGAAGTCGAGTAGCTTCCCCGAGGGGACGCCAAAAACGCATTTTTCCGGGTTCGTCTTGATGTCGTATGTCCGGAGATTGTCGAATGTAAGCCTCAAGTCATCTATTAGGGTTTCGACGTGTCTTGTTTTTATGACCACGTCGTCCACGTATGCCTCCACTGTTTTGCCGATTTGTTTTTCCAGGCATGTTTGAATCATGCGTTGGTAGGTTGCACCGGGTTCTTAAGCCCGAAAGGCATAGTGTTGAAGCAAAAAGGGCCATATGGCGTTATGAAAGTTGTTGCAGCTTGGTCAGACTCTGCCATCTTTATTTGATGGTATCCAGAGTATGCATCGAGGAAACACAGCGAGTCGTGTCCAGCTGTGGCATCGATGATTTGATCGATGCGAGGGAGGGGAAAGGGATCCTTGGGGCAAGCCTTGTTGAGGTCTTTGAAATCGACGCATAGGCGCCAGGATTTATCCTTCTTTGGCACCATCACCAAATTTGCCAGCCAATCCGGATGTTTGATATCTCTGATAAATCCGGCCTCGAGTAGCTTGGCTAACTCTTCCCCCATTGCCTGTCGTTTGGGCTCTGAGAATCGCCTTAGGGTCTGCTTAACTGGTTTATATCCTTTTAGAATGTTGAGGCTGTGTTCGGCCAGTCTGCGTGGGATGCCCGGCATGTCCGATGGGTGCCAGGCGGAAATGTCCCAATTCTCGCGTAAGAAATCTCATAGTGCAGCGTCAATCGCGGGGCTCAGCTGTGTCCCGATGGAAGCTGTCTTCGTGGGGTCCGTTGGGTGGACCTGGAATTTGACTATCTCGTCTGCAGGTTTGAATGAGGTGGACTTGGGTCGTTTGTCTAGTATCACGTTGTCCCTGTCCATAGTAGCCCACAGTGTTGTTAACTCTTCGGCTGCTAGGGCTTCAGATAATGCTTCCAAGGCTAGAGCTGCGGTTTTATTTTTGGCGCGAAGCGCAACGTCTGAGTCACTGGCTAGAGTGATGATTCCTTTGGGTCCAGGCATTTTAAGCTTCATGTACCCATAATGGGGTACAACTTGAAAGCTTGTAAACACGTCCCGCCCTAGAAGGGCGTGGTATCCGCTGCTAAAAGGAGCCACCTGGAATGTAATTTCCTCGGACCTATAATTCTCCAGGGTACCGAATACCACATCGAGTGTGATTTTTCCCGCACGCCGCGCTTCCCGGGTAGGGATAATTCCCCTGAAGGTCGTGCCGCTTCGTTCAATGCGGCTTTTATCAATCTCCATCTTGTTGAGCGTTTCTTCATAAATCAGATTTAATCCGCTTCCGCCGTCCATGAGTACTTTGGTAAGCCGAAAGCCATCTACGATCGGAGTAAGGACCAGAGCGGCTGGTGCCCGGACAGCCCGGGATCGAGGTTCATCACTGGCATTTAAAGTTATAGCAGTGTCGTTCCAAGGGTTTATTTTCGCCACACGGTAAATTAGTGGAGCTTCGGTGAGCTCGCTTGAGCCTATTGTTTGAGGCGAAAGTCTCAAAGACTGTTAGTACCGTATTGTGTTCGCTGGCGGGATGTTGTTCCGCTTTATGGCCCACAAGAAGATCCTCGCCACTTTTTACCACCTGCCGAAGTATCCAACATGCCTTAAGGCTATGAGTAGGTGTTGTATCCGGAGTACTATGGATCTTACATGGCCCGTCGAGCCATTCTTCCAATACGGATCTCCGCCCTGGCGTGGGCTTTGGTTTCTTGGGGGTTGGGTCGGACGACTTACGAGAGTTCGTCCATTTAGTTCGGACAAAGGTTTTGGCGAGAGCAGTACTATCCCAAAATTCTGGTTGGGTCTCCCAAGCGCTCTCCATTGCACAGTACTTGCGTACTATGGTTTCCAAGTCCGCGAAGCGTACTATGTCGCGGCGGCTTATAGCATTGAGGAGTCCTTCATCCGTGCAGTTTTTGCAGAAAAGTGAGATCATGTCCTCTTCGCGGCAGTCCCTGACCTTGTTAAGCGCAAGGAGGAATCTGGCCCAGTAGCGATGTACGGTTTCCTGGGGCTCTTGCCTTATGCGGGAGAGACAGTTTAGGTCTAGTTTAAAGTTCGGATTTTGATCCGATCTAACGCCCAAGGGCGCGGGCGGTCCCGAGCTAAACAGCTCAGGATCCGGGGCGCCCAATTTCTTCGGCCTGATGCCCGTTTCTAAGTCCGGGACCTGGGTCAGGTTTTCCTTTGAGCAGGTCTTTGGCTCAAGGAGTTCGGTGATCCGAACACAGCTTGTCCTCAAAGTTGAGGGGCAATCCGCGTGTGGTTCCTCCACTATCGCTATCTCATGGGTGGCCGGCGGGGACCTGATGTCCCTTTGGTCGGGTTTAAGCCCAATCCGGTTGTAGTCTGTGGCGACCCCCAGAGCGGCGATGCGATCCAAGAGCTCGTTAAGGGAGGAGAGCACCATTGGATCCATCTGTTCGGCAAGTTCAGAACTGACGTGAAGGTTATGATTGATGACCAGAGAAGTCATCGTCGGTGCCACCGCCGATGGGGCGGTCATGATAAAGCCGCCGAGCCGGAGCGTCTGGCCTATAGCCAGAGCCCCCTCCGAGGTAATGTCGTCCTGGACAATGGGACGAGCCATCGAGCCTGACGGAGACGACACAGAGGAACTCTCAATGAAAGCACCAGTGTCGGTGTCAAAACCGGCGGGGGTAGGGGTCCCGATCTGTGCATCAAGGATGATGGTAACAGGAAGCAAGGGACACCGATGTTTACCCAGGTTCGGGCCCTCTCGATGGAGGTAAAACCCTACTTCTTGCTTGATTAATATTGATGATATGGGTAGTACAAGAGTAGATCTACCACGAGATCGTAGAGGCTAAACCCTAAGAGCTAGCCTATGATGGTATGATTGTAATTGTGATCGGCCTTCTAAGGACCAACCTCTACGGTTTATATAGACACCGGAGAGGGCTAGGGTTTACATGGAGTCGGTTACAAGGAAGGAAATATAATATCCGGATCGCCAAGCTTGCCTTCCACGCCAAGGAAAGTCCCATACGGACACGGGCCGAAGTCTTAAGTCTTGTATCTTTACGCTTCAATAGTCCAGACGTAGTACACAGTCCGGCTGTCCGGATACCCCCTAATCCAGGACTCCCTCAGTGGGCGAGGATAGTTGGTTGGCTCGTAGAAGCAACCACCCAGACGAACCCGACACCTCAGAAGTCTGGGACGCCAACGAGAAACCATGAGGCAACAAGAACAAATGCCGGCACAACGGCGGTGAAGCCAAAGACACGATAGTAAATGCCAGATTCAACAAATCAGGACCACTAAAGGAGCCCTCTAAAGGGAACCAGGATGGACCCACCGCGTTAGATAAAATCTTTGATAGACCCTGCTAGATCCATGGCACCCCAGAAGGGCATGCCAACCACACCAATTTTAATTGTTGGGTGATCAAACAACTCGGCAAACTCACAGCCGAGGAACATGGCAAGGGGCCCCGCAACAAGGATGATGACGACCTTCCTGGGCCGAATAATGGAGGCCAAAAGCAATTCCCTTTTGAGGTAAAAATTATGAACATGATCTACGTCACACATATACCCAAGAAGGAGAGGAAGCGCACGCTTCGAGACATCTACACCATAGAGCCGGTAGGCCCGAAATTCAACCCGTGGTCGGCATACTCGATCACCTTTGACCGCAGGGACCATCTGACAAGTATCCGGCACGGAGGGTCAGCGGTCTTGGTAATCGACCCCGTTATCGATGGGTACCACCAAACTCAAGTCCTCATGGATAGAGGTTGTACCATAAATCTGATTTACTCAGATACAGTGAGAAAGATGGGCATTGATCCATCACGGATCAAACCCAGCAACACCATCTTCAAAGGAGTAATCCGAGGCGTCGAAGCCCGCTGCTCGGGCACTGTGAATTTTGAAGTAGTGTTTGGTTCTCTCGACAACTTCCCCATCAAAGACTTGATCTTCGACATTGTCCCTTTCCGCAATGGCTACCACACACTTCTCCACCATATAGCATTCGCTCGTTTCAGCATCGTCCCCCACTATGCATATCTAAAGCTCAAGATGCCCCAAACCAAGGGCGTCATCACCGTTAATGGCAATACAGAGCGCTCACTCCGAATCGAGGAGCACACAATGGCCCTGGCAGCCGAAGTCTAGTTCGGCAGCGAGGCGCCGAAGTCCCAGTCTGCCGTTATGGCAAGAGAGGCGAACAAATGGGATTGAGCCCTATCTTAGTTCCCAGAACCCTCCCACGGTCAACGTAAATAGGAACATGCTCCCCACAGCATGGTCCCGCTAGCTGCGGGAGTCCTGGACTATGGGGTCCTCGGGCTGCCAGCCTATCTCTTATGAGCCGGAAAGGTGGGTTGTTGTACGACTACTACAACGCCAAGCTATAAGGTGATTTCATATCCGAACAGGAAACTGGTGACGCCTTTGTGTGTCCTCCAAGTCAAGATAATAAGAATAGACATGTTTATTCCTTCCTTGTAACCGACCATGTGTAACCCTAGTGCCCCTGGTGCCTATATAAACCAGAGGGTTTAGTCCATAGAGGCTAGAAAAAACAACAAGCATCATCCTACTCACCTAGCGTTTAGTTCATCTGATCTAGTGGTAGATCGACTCTGTAATCATTCTATACACTTCAATATAATCAAGCAGGACGTAGGGTTTTACCTCTTCGAGATGGCCTGAACCTGGGTAAACATCGTGTTCCTCGTCCCTTATTCCCCATTGATCCAAGATCCACAGCTCAGGACCCCCTACCCAAGATCCACCAGTTTTGACACCGACATTGGTGCTTTCATTGAGAGTTCTGCTGTGAGATCGCCGAAGGATCAATGGCTCACCTGATCATAGGAGATGGCATCAACACCTGGGATATGTTTACCCCCGGTCAGCTTTTTGCGTTCGGCGACATCGTTCTGCATGATAACTCGTCTGATCATCTCGACCAGGTCGACAGCTTCGCCCCTGAGCACCAAATCAGGATTGGTAACCTAGAGTACGTCACCGACACTCAGGGCAATATGATCTTCACCTACTTCTCAGCCTTTCCTGAGGCGCCCGAAGACCCTGAAACTTCAACTTTGGGATCTCCCTCCGACCCGATCCCCGGGTCGGCTCTTACCTCGGATCCAGCTTCAAGCCTAGATTTGATCTCTATGTCAAAAGATCGGGAGTCAACCACGGCCAAACTCGCGCTTCTCGCCTGGGATCCGGCTTCCAGCCTTGAAGTGGCTTTTGCGTCCGAACACCAGGAGTCAACCCTGGCCGGACTAGCCGCTCCCACCATCATACTGGAGGTCGACCCCGAATAAATCCTGGATACCAATTCAGCTAGTCTTGCCCTGATAAATGAAACGCTAGATTGGATCTAGATGATGATCACCGCGGGCCCATCCTCGACCTATGCTCGGCTCGGTCTTGAGGCGGGCTGCAGGGAATTAAATGCTCCACCCATGACACACTTAGTAGCCACTGTCGAAGACTTAACCAACATACTAGACTATGCTACCTCTTGAGCACTACGTTGGTTTTCCCTTGAAGAGGAAATGGTGATGCAGCAAAGTAGCATAAGTATTTCCCTTAGTTTTTGAGAACCAAGGTATCAATCCAGTAGGAGGCTACGCGGGAGTCCCTCGCACCTACACAAAACAAATAAATCCTCGCAACCAACACGATAAGGGGTTGTCAATCCCTACACGGTCATTTACGAGAGTTAGATCTGATAGATATGATAGGATAATATTTTTGGTATTTTTATGACAAAGATGCAAAGTAAAATAAAAGCAAAGGAAATAACTAAGTGTTGGATGATTAATATGATGAAGATAGACCCGGGGGGCATAGGTTTCACTAGTGGCTTCTCTCAAGAGCATAAGTATTTTACGGTGGGTGAACAAATTACTGTTGAGCAATTGACAGAATTGAGCATAGTTATGCGAATATCTAGGTATGATCATGTATATAGGCATCACGTCCGAGACAAGTAGACCAACTCCTGCCTGCAACTACTACTATTACTCCACACATCGACCGCTATCCAGCATGCATCTAGAGTATTATGTTCATAAGAACAGAGTAACGCCTTAAGCAAGATGACATGATGTAGAGGGATAAATTCATGCAATATGATAAAAACTCCATCTTGTTATCCTCGATGGCAACAATACTATACGTGCCTTGCTGCCCCTACTTTCCCTGGGAAAGGACACCGCAAGATTGAACCCAAAGCTAAGCACTTCTCCCACAATCTAGTAGGCCAAACCAAACTGATAATTCGAAGAGACTTGCAAAGATAACCAATCATACATAAAAGAATTCAGGAGATTCAAATATTGTTCATAAATAAACTAGATCATAAACCCACAATTCATCGGTCTCAACAAACACACCGCAAAAGAAGATTACATCGAATAGATCTCCACGAGAGAGGGGGAGAACATTGTATTGACATCCAAAAAGAGAGAAGAATCCATCTAGCTAATAACTATGGACCCGAAGGTCTGACGTAAACTACTCACACTTCATCGGAGGGGCTATGGTGTTGATGTAGAAGCCCTCCGTGATCGATGCCCCGTCCGACGGAGCTTCGAAACAGACCCCAAGATGGGATCTCGTGGGTACAGACGGTTGCGGCGGTGGAATTAGGTTTTTGGCTCTGTATCTGATCATTTGGGGGTACGTAGGTATATATAGGAGGAAGAAGTACGTCAGTGGAGCAACAGGGGGCCCACGAGGGTGGAGGGCGCGCCCCCTACCTCGTGGCTTCCCTGTTGGTTGCATGACGTAGGGTCCAAGTCTCCTCGATCATGTTCGTTCCAAAAATCACGTTCCCGAAGGTTTCATTCCGTTTGGACTCCGTTTGATATTCTTTTTCTGCAAAACTCTGAAATAGGCAAAAAACATCAATTCTGGGTTGGGCCTCCGGTTAAAAGGTTAGTCCCAAAAATAATATAAAAGTGAAAAAAAGCCCAATAATGTCCAAAACAGAAGATAATATAGCATGGAGCAATCAAAAATTATAGATACGTTGGAGACGCATCAAGCATCCCCAAGCTTAATTCCTGCTCGCCTCGAGTAGGTAAATGATAAAAACAGAATTTTTGATGCAGAGTGCTACTTGGCAGTTTTTCAATGTAATTCTTCTTAATTTTGGTATGAATATTCAGATCCAAAAGATTCAAGACAAAAGTTCATATTGACATAAAAATAAGGATACTTCAAGCATACTAACTAAGCAATTATGTCTTCTCAAAATAACATGGCCAAACAAAGTTATCCCTACAAAATCATATAGTCTGGCTATGCTCTATCTTCACCACACAAAATATTTAAATCATGCACAACCCCGATGACAAGCCAAGCAATTGTTTCATACTTTTGACATTCTCAAACTTTTTCAATCTTCACGCAATGCATGAGCGTGAGCCATGGACATAGCACTATATGTGGAATAGAATGGTGGCTGTGGAGAAGACAAAAAGGAGAAGATAGTCTCACATCAACGGGCTTTGGAGATGCCCATCAATAGATATCAATGTGAGTGAGTAGGGATTGCCATGCAACGGATGCACTAGAGCTATAAGTATATGAAAGCTCTTTCGGATTTCGGGTTCCGGCAGACCCTTGAGGTTCAAACACTGGGGTGCGCGCAGAGATCTTTCCCCTACCAGCTCATCCATGAACGGATTGCGAGGGATCTAAACTACGAACAATGAACAACACAGAGACACGAGGTTTATACTGGTTCGGGCCACCAGTGTGGTTTAATACCCTACTCCAGTGTGTGGTGTGGTGGATTGCCTCAGGGGCTGATGACGAACAATACAAAGGGAGAACAGCGTCGTGAGGGGCTGTTCTTGAGCTGGTGCGATGAACTGCTTGGGCGAGTTCGATCGCCTCTCTCTCTCTGCTAGGCTCTGTCTGTGCGTTTCTTCGAGATGCCTCTACTCTGTGGTGGCTAGCTCTATTTATAGAGGGAGGCCCTGGGCCTCTTCCCAAATAATGAGCGGGAAGGGCGCCAACAATTGGTCATTTTGAAGGCGAACATCCAGTACACTTATCCTGACTAAAGTTGGTCTTCGGCTGCCAAAGGCTCTGACGGTGACGCCGTCCTGGGCTCCACGATGACCTCCATCCTGCCGCCCTGCTGGTCTTGGTATTGTTGCATCGAAGCGGCGACCTTTGCATGATGCCTTGGCCGGTGCTTGCCTCCTTTGCACCAAAGGGGAAATGAGGACACTGCGTGGGCTGGCGCCCGCCTGGCACCCGCCTGGCCTTGATCGTCATGGCTTGCATCACGGGGCACCCTCGTGAGGTACCCTGCCTTGATCTCGCTGCCTCCTCGCGAGCCTGCCTGACGAGGCCGCTCCTGAGGAAGGTTCCTGTGGTCCGCTCCGCGAGGCTTGGCCCCTCGCGAGGGTCTTGAGCTTGAGCTGATGAAGCTGGGCCGTGCTGGGCCCCCACTTGAGCCACGCCGCAGGCCGTAGGCAGGCAAGTCTGGGGACCCCCGTTCCCAGAATGCCGACAGTAGCCCCCGGGCCCAAGGCGTGCCCGGACTTGGCTTAGCAGAGAAGCGAAGGGGCAAGTGCGAAGCGCCGCGGTCCCCAACAGCCTACGGCCTTGGGTGCCGCGTGGCGATTGATTGGTCGTGGGTGTCTCCGCCTCCCCACGACGCCTCGGCAACTGCCCTTCGGACAAAAAAGGACGCCCGGGCCAGACTTGGTACTTGTTCTCGCTCGTCTTGCTCCAGATGCCATTTCTCGCCCTTCTCCTTCTTGCTTCCGAAATCCTCTAGATCTATCTCAATCCTTCCCATCCTGCAAGCCATGGCACCTCGCAAGACCCCGACTGAGGCCTGGTACCTCCCGGCTCTGGATCCTCCGACTGTGTTGGCGAAGAATCTCGCCCTCATGCACCGGAGGACGGTGGCGCAGGGCAACATGGGAGCGACTATGCTCAAGGCCGGCTCCGATCAGCCTGAAGGCCAGGGGAGCACCTTCTACCTGTTCTTCGTGAGCGCCATTATCGCCGGTCTGGTCCCTCCTTTTTTTCCGAGTTCTTCTTCACTGTCCTCTGCCAGTACAACTTGCAAGCTCTGCATCTCCACCCCAACTCTGTTCTTCTCCTGGAGATTTTCGCCTACTATTGTGAGGCTCACGTTGGGATAAAACCCTCGGTGGCTTTGCTGCGCCATTACTTTTCCCTCTGGGTCTCCCGTGGCTCTATTACTGTGTGCGCGAGCTTCGTCGCATACTCCTGCTCCAACTCCATCTCCAAGCCCGGGAAGAGGATTGAAGGCTTCATGAGCAAGTGGGTCATGGTGGACGTCGGGCGCATCCATCCCCAACTGGCGCTGCCGTTGGGGCAGCCCGAGGCCGTTGATGCGTGATCTCACGCGGAGCTCGTCGATTCTTGCGCGAAGATGCTGCTGAAGAGGATAGACGCGGACCTGTGGCGAGCCAACTTGGGGGGCGGCGAAGCTAACCGGGGCCACGCTCCTGAGGGAGTTCCTGGAACATCGGGTGGCTCCACTCCGGGAACATTCGCTTCCGCTGTGGAGGCTGTGGGAGGCGGGCGACGACCTTCGCCTGACCTCCGAGGCCCTCCCCGACGAAGACCTGGCCGCGGCTCTCCATTCCTTGGTCGGGGGGGACGTGGCGATGCCGGAGGGCGCTCCCGTCCCCCTGTTCCTTCACGATGACTGGGAGCGAGTGGTGAGCACCATGCCCACCTTCAATGGTGAGGGGCTGGTGCCCGCCGGGGCTCCCGAGGATCTGGCGACGTTGGCGATGGTGAACGTTTCCTCCAGCAACTCCAGCGTGAGCGAGGAGGAAGAAGAGGAGGTGGAAGGAGAAGGTTGGCTTCGAGGCGCCTGGCGAGGAGTCGGGCGACTCCTTCCCTCGGCACAGGTCCCGCGCCCTTCGCTCCACGCCGGACGACGATGAGGCTGATGCCAGGCGAGGAGGGGAGGATTCTCCCCTGGTCCCGAGGAAGGGCACGTCGGGGCTGGTTCCCCTGGGGTCCGCTATGACTCCAGGGCAGTCTGAGGCCAGCTCCGGCCTTCCCGACGCGCCTACCGCTTCCGGGGCTCCCAAGGCTGACCCTAGCTGCAGGCTTTCAGGCTTCAAGTTCGGCCGGAAGCTGCTTGAGTCCGCGGGCAGCGACCAGTAAGTGCTCGATCCGTGTTTTGCTTTGCTTCTGCCGCTGGGGCCTGACGTCTGTATTCTCTTGGCCAGGTCGGCACCTGCAGTGAAGAGGCCGAAGGGGGCTTCTGCGGCCCTGCTTGAGGCAGGTTCGCTTGCCGTGGCTGTGGCTCCACCTGCGGGGAAAGGAGGCAACGAAGCTCGCGCCTCCCCTGCCCGGTCATCCTCGCGAGCCTAGCAGGGGCACTCTGGAGGTGAGTCAGCCCCCGTGGTCCCGCTGACTCCGGAGGTGCCTGGGCTTGACGTTGTTGCTGAGGTGCCCAAGGCCCAGGGGGCTCCTTCTTCCCAAGCCTTGATCATGATGCCGTCTTCTACACCTGCTCCACCGGCTCCAGTTTCGTCTAATTCTTCGGCCATCCTGGATCAAGCTGCCAGCGAGCTGAGATGGCTGCAAGAGGATCTCCGGAACGCTGATCCCCATCTGGTGGCCGGGCGCCTGGAGCTGGCTTCAGGCTGGGCCCGCTCTGCTGCCTCCGTCCGAGCGGTGCTGAGCCAAGCCGCGTCGGCCTCTGATGGGGATAAGCAAGCCGCTCGCTAGGCCAGGGCCGCTCGCGACGCCGCTGGCGGCCTTGTGGCGCCCGGGACGCTGCAAAGGCGCTGGAGGCTGAGCTGCAAGGCTCGCGCTGTGACAGGCTTCGCCAAGTAGGTCATGCCGCCAGGAGAAGGAGAAGGAGATGAAGGCTCGGGAGGCCGCCGTCAGGGACTGGGACGCCGAACTTGATGGCTGCCGTGGCCGGTTGGAGATGCTGGAGCAGTCGCTGAAAGCGGAGAGGATGGAGCTCGACGGGAAGGCAAAGATCCTGGCTGAGGATCGGGTGGCCTTCGCCAAGTTGGAGGAGAAGGCTCGCGCAGCATTGAAGATGCTCTACGAGAGTGGCCTGGAGAAGCCGTTGGCTGGTGCAGAGGACGGCCCCGCTGAGCTGCTTCCTTTCTTGGTCCAAGCACTTGAAGATGTCGCGGACGGCCTTGGCCCCACGGCCGAGGCCGAGGCGCGTGCCCTGTCTTCTGAGACCGACAGCAGATCCTCGCCCACGTCTACCTTCGCGACCCGGCGTAGATCTTGACGGCTCTTTGGAGCCTGTGGCGGCGACCTTGCCGCTGCCACTGCCGAGGCCGTGAAAGGCCGAGCCGAGGCCCTGCTGGGGAATTTCGCGCCTTCAGCACCTTGCCTGGGCGTGGTGCCGCCAGCCCCGCGGCCTCGGGAGGTGGGGGCGCCACAGGAGAGTGATCCCTTCGCATCTCCTGCTCTGTTTTTAATCCCTACAACATGCACCATGCCTCGTGGAGGCGTTTAAACTTTGTGTTTGACGTTGTGAAATGACTTATGGCTTGTAATATTTGCTTTGAATTCGCATTCTTCCCTCCTACTTGCGTGTGTTCTACGTCGGCAGGGCCCGACCGCGCGCATACCTCAGCCGCCGTTAGTCCCGACCGGAGACCAAGGACGGGACTAAGGAGTGAGGGGCTATGTGGCAAGTTAGGCTCCTGAGTCGCGATGGTCAGGAGTCCCCCTTGACGCGCGAACAGCAAGTAGGGATAGGAGGCATAGGAGTGGATTGGTCGTTCTATGTCGGCAGGGCCCGGCCCCGCGCATACCTCAACCGCTGTTAGCCCCAACTGGAGACCAAGGACGGGACTACGGAGTGAGGGGCTACGTGACCAGTTAGGCTCCTGAGTCGCGATGCTCAGGAGTCCCCCTTGACGTTCAAACGAATTTCATACCTTGGCTCCGCTCGGGGAGGCGCACGACGACCAGGTCCGAGGGACCTGGCTGGGTGGCGTACGTTCGGGCGTGGCCCGGGCGCAACCCCGTGTCCAGCCCCCTCGCGCGGCACTCCCGAGGGGAGGCGTTGCGATGGCGCCAGACACTGAGCTCTGGGCTCCCTGAGGTTGATACGGTTGTGAGCCGCCCTCAGTTGTTTATCACCAGCGCGGAGCATAGCGCTTCCGTATGTGTACGGGCATAGCCGCTCCTCGGCAGTGTCGTCAGCCAGCGCGGAGCATGGTGCTTCCACTGGTTCGTGGGAGGGGGCTCCCCTCCGAGAGGAGCCCCCGGGGCGTGTACAGCCCCGCCCTGACATGTGGACGACACGGTAGGGCTAGGAGAGGTGTATCTGGGCACCCGTGAGCCAGCGCGGGACTCACGAGTCCATACCTCGAGGCGGGTTGCGCCTGGCTCTGGGCCTTTATCACTGGTGTTCCTGCAGGGTTAGAATGCAAATGCTCTATGTCCTCAGGTCCCGGCCCTCGAGCGAGCTCAGCTGCCGCTGGTATGACAGGTCGCGGTGCCGTGGGTCAAGGCCAGGGGGTGAGGGCTGGAGAGCCAGTAAGAGCCCATGAGTCACGATGCTCAGGTACCCCCCTTTTAACATGCAAGCGCTTTGCATTGGGGCGGAGAGGCCCGCGACAAGTAGGAGGCAATAATTGCGCTAATCAAGTTAAGCGCGAAGGGGCAAATCCATCTAGACAGGTGCGGAGAAAGCATACGCCACTGGGTCTGGCCCGAGCAGCTTGGGGATAATGCAGCCCGAGGGGCGCCCCCAACAAGGTAAGTAAAGAACATAAGCAAAACAGATACATGCCGCAAGGACAGACCCACGCAGCCTGCCAATGATGCAGCCCGAGGGGCGATCACAACTGAAAACGAAACTTGGAAAGGTGTCACCTGATATGGTCGGAGATGGCGGGGTGTTGAGGTAGCGGATGACGCGTGACAAGGACGCCGGCCCTCAGGAGCCCTCCGGACCTGGAGCCTCGGGAGGCTCGGGGGTACGGGGGGTTCCTCGAGAGCCATCTCCATCTCCGCCAGGACCACGCGCTGCTTGACCTCCTGAGCCTCCAGAGCGCCCCTCAGCAGGCGTTGATGGGCGGCAACCGTGTTCGGCAGGCCGAAAGGCATGCGAACGTAGCTGTGATGTGGACCCTCGCAACGCCCCACGCGTGAGGGCTAGAGGCGCTCCTGAGACACGGCTTGGCTGAGCCCTGGTACGTCGATGCAGATTCGCAGCCCAGCATCCTCGCCTGGATGCGGGGCCACGGCGGGCAAGCGGCAACAACCGCGCATGAATCTTGAATCCTGTAGCTCCTGGGTGCTCCTCGCGATGAACTCCTGAGGGTTTGGCCCTCCTTGCCTCATACCTTCCTGAGGGAAATGTGCCTTGAAGCACGCCTCCAAGTGGTGCCCGAGCGCCTCCCTCGTGACTCAGGCTAAGTCAGTGGCTCGCCATGAAAGAGCCCCCGAGCCCTGCCTGAGGAGGGCGCCGGGCGCGCCTTCCTATGCGTCAGAGGGTGGCGGCCCTCGAACGGGCGCGGGTCCTGTTGCCATGCGTCCGGAGGTGCCTACCCCACGAGGGCTTGGACCAGGTGAAGCCTTCTTCTTCTTGGGGATCGCCTCGGGAAGTGTCCCGCTCCTGTGATCCGGGTCTTTGATTGCCGTGGCTTGGAAGGCACGCTCAAGAGAGCACACTGCATCCCTTTCCTCACAAGGCAATGTGATGACTCCCCCGCTTCCTGGCATCTTGAGGACATTGTAGCCATGGTGAGTCACTGCCATGAACTTGGCCAAAGCTGGGTACCCGAGGATGGCATTGTATGGCAGGCGGATGTGGGCGACGTCGAAGTCGATGAGTCGATGGGTAGTTGTTGCGCTGTCCGAAGGTGACGGGAAGACGAACTTGCCCTATCGGGACGGTGGAGCCATCGGTGACTCCTGAGAAAGGCTTGGTCGGCTGAAGCTGATCGTATGGCACTTGGAGATCGTTGAATGTTTCGACGGATAGGACGTTGAGTCCTGCTCCACCATCAATGAGGGTCCTGGTGACTTGCACGTTGCTGATGACTGGTGAGCAAAGCATGGGGAGGACTCCGGCCGTTGCCGCGCACTTGAGCTGATCCGCTGAACTGAATGTGATAGCGCACGACGACCACCTGAGAGGGCGTGTGGCCTCTGGCTTGGGGAGGACTGCATTCACCTCGCGAGCAAACTGCTTGAAGATGCGCTGAGAGGCTGGGGCCTGAGCGCCACCCAGGATGCAAGTGATCGCGCGCGGCTCCTGGAAGCCCCCAGCCCCCTCGTCCTGATGATTGTCTTCGTACCTCCTTGGCGGCTGCGGCAGAGGTGGGAGCCCTGCGTTGCCTTGAGGACGATCCTCACGAGGTTGGTCTCTCCAACCTCCCTCGCGAGACTGGTCCTGCCAGCGGTCCTCGCGAGGTCTGTCACGCCTTCCCTGGCGAGGGCCACGGTCTTCCCAGCGTCCTGCGCCTCTTCCTCCTCCTCGGCCGTAGCCTCAATCACTGCGGTCGGGGCGTCGGCTGATTCGCCCTTCTCGCACGGCCCTGAGCTCCTGGCATTCGTTGGTGGTGTGGGTGTGAAGATTGTGGTACACGCAGTACCGGCTGCCCTTGGAAGACTCGGGCTGATTTGGTGTCTGGTTTGGCCGCGAGCACTGCAGCCCCCTTGCGCTTCACGTGCTTGGCCTTGGGCTTCTTCTCTTCTGGATCGGCAGCTAGAAGTTCGAGGAGGGAGAGGCGCTCCTCCTCAGCCCTGGCGCATTTGGTCGCCAAGTTGAACAGCTCCAGAGATGTGCACAGGTCTTCATGCATCACCAGCTCCTCCTTCATCTTGATGTCATGCACGCCATCGGAGAAGACTGAGATGATGGCCTCCTCAGTCACCTTGGGAATCTTGAGGCGTGGGTTGTTGAAGCGCTGGATGTACTTCTGCAGGGTCTCTCCTGGCTGCTGCTTGATGCGGCGCATGTCGCTCATGGCTGGAGGCCGATCGCGAGTGCCTTGGATGTTGGCGATGAAGCGGATGCGCATCTCGTCCCGGGAGGAGATCGTGCCTGGAGCCAGGTTCAGGAGCCAGGTTCGGGCTCCGTCCTTCAGCGCCATGGGGAAACAATTCGCCATGACCTTTTCGTCCCAGTTGGCGGCTTCGATGCCCAGCTCGTAGAGCTGAAGGAACTCCGCAGGATCGGCGGTGCCGTTGTAGCGAGGAGGCAGGTCTAGCCTGAACTTGTCGGGCCATGCGACGCTGCGTAGCTCGGCGGTGAAGACGCTGCAGCCTGCAATGGCCACCGGGGCTCTCTGCTGACGTGAAGCTTGCTCTTGTGGGTTCCCGCGCACCGCTGCCTGGAGCAGCGCGGGGTCTTGACGTGGTGGCGCTGGAGCGTGGTCTCGGCGCTCCGGTGCTGGGAGCACGTGAGCACCTTCTTGGGGACGGGGGATCTCCTGGCAGCTCCTTTCTTGGTGTGCGGGCGCCGGATGCGAAGGATCTCGGCCCGGGGCCACGCGCCTTGGAGCCAGGGCGCCTTCTTGGGGAGGAGGTGGCGGGGGCACCTCCGGCTCCCTGCCTCCCGCGCGTGGTGCGGGGCGAGGCAGCGAGAGGGGCAGCGAGCCCCTGCGCGCCTTGATCGAGCTTCGGCAACACGGTCAAGCCACTCCTCGTAGACGTCATCGACGGGGCGGTAGCGCAGGAGCTCGTTTGCCGCGATGAGCACGGCTCGGGCCTCCATGGGAGCGCAGAGCGCGCGGGACGAAAAACCAGCTGGGGCGAGCGAAGGAGTAGCGGTGCGGCCTTCTCGCCTCACCGATGGATGCTGGGACGAGGCCTGCTGCTCGTTCCTCGCCGGGCCGGTGGCGGCGTTGGCGGCAGGCGACGGGAATGACGGGGTGTCCGCCGACGGAGCCATCTGGCGACTTCGGCGGCGAGCTTCGGCGGCGTCGACCATGGACACGACGGAAGATCACACACGACCAGCGGAAGAAAGATTCCGGCGCACCCCTACCTGGCGCGCCAAATGTGGATTTTGTGTTCCGGCAGACCCTTGAGGTTCGACCACGGGTGCGCGCGGAGATCTTTCCCCTACCAGCTCATGCGTGAACGGATTGCGAGGGATCTAAACTACGAACAATGAACAACATAGAGACATGAGGTTTATACTGGTTCGGGCCACTGGTGTAGTGTAATACCCTACTCCAGTGTGTGGTGTGGTGGATTGTCTCAGGGGCTAATGATGAACAATACAAAGGGAGAACAGCCTCGCGAGGGGCTGTTCTTGAGCTGGTGCAATGAATTGCTTGGGTGAGTTCGATCGCCTCTCTCTCTGCTAGGGCTCTGTCTGTGCGTTTCTTCCAGATGCCTCTACTCTGTGGTGGCTAGCTCTATTTATAGAGGGAGGCCCTGGGCCTCTTCCCAAATAATGAGCGAGAAGGGCGCCAACAATTGGCCATTTTGAAGGGGAACATCCAGTACACTTATCCTGACTAAAGTTGGTCTTCGGCTGCCAAAAGCTCTGACGGTGACGTTGTCCTGGGCTCCACGATGACCTCCATCCTGCCGCTCTGCTGGTCTTGATCTTGTTGCACCGAAGCGGCAACCTTTGCTTGATGCCTTGGCCGGTGCTTGCCTCCTTTGCACCAAAGGGCAAATGAGGACACTACGCGGGCTGGCGTCCGCCTGGCCTTGATCGTCATGGCTTGCGTCACGGTGCACCCTCGTGAGGTACCCTGCCTTGATCTCTCCGCCTCCTCGCGAGCCTGCCTGACGGGGCCACTCCTGAGGAAGGTTCCTGTCGTCCGCCCCGCGAGGCTTGGCCCCTCGCGAGGGTCTTGAGCTTGAGTTGATGAAGCTGGGCCGTGCTGGGCCCCCACTTGAGCCACGCCGCAGGCCGCAGGCAAGCAAGTGTGGGGACCCCCGTTCCTAGAACGCCGACAAGCTCAACAAAAGAAACTAAGTGGGTGTGCATCCAACTCGCTTGCTCACGAAGACCTAGGGCATTTTGTGGAAGCCCATCATTGGAATATACAAGCCAAGTTCTATAATGAAAAATTCCCACTAGTATATGAAAGTGATATCATAGGTGACTCTCTATCATGAAGATCATGGTGCTACTTTGAAGCACAAGTGTGGTAAAAGGATAGTAACATTGTCCCTTCTCTCTTTTTCTCTCATCATTTTTTGGGGCCTTTTCCTTTTTTATGGCTCTTTTTTTCTTTCTTTTTTTCTTTTGTTTTCGTCCGGAGTCTCATCCCGACTTGTGGACAATGCTCTAAAAAATGATGATCATCACACTTTTATTTTCTTACAACTCAACAGTTACAACTCAATACTTAGAACAAAATATGACTCTATGTGAATGCCTACGGCGGTGTACCGGGATATGCAATGAAACAAGAGTGACATGTATGAAAGAATTATGAACGGTGGCTTTGCCGCAAATACAATGTCAACTACATGATCATGCAAAGCAATATGACAATGATGAAGCGTGTCATAATAAACGGAAAGATGGAAAGTTGCATGGCAGTATATCTCGAAATGGCTATGGAAATACCATGATAGGTAGGTATGGTGGCTGTTTTTTGGAAGGTATATGGTGGGTGTATGATACCGGCGAAAAGTGCGTGGTATTAGAGAGGCTAGCAATGGTGGAAGGAGGAAAAGTGCATATAATCCATGGTCTCAACATTAGTCATAAAGAACTCATATACTTATTGCAAAAATCTACAAGTTATCAAAGCAAAGTATTACGCGCATGCTCCTAGGGGGATAGATTGGTAGGAAAAGACAATCGCTCATCCCCGACTGCCACTCATAAGGAAGACAATCAATAAATAAATCATGCTCCGACTTCATCACATAACGGTTCACCATACGTGCATGCTAAGGGAATCACAAACTTTAACACAAGTATCTCTCAAATTCACAACTAATCAACTAGCATGACTCTAATATCACCATCTTCATATCTCAAAACAATTATTAAGCATCAAACTTCTCATAGTATTCAACACACTCATAAGAATTCTTACAAATCTTGAATACCTAGCATATTAGAATTATTTAAGCAAATTACCATGCTATTTAAGGCTCTCAAAATAATCTAAGTGAAGCATGAGAGATCAATAGTTTCTATAAAACAAATCTACCACCATGCTCTAAAAGATATAAGTGAAGTAATAGAGCAAAAACTATATAACTAAAAAGATATAAGTGAAACACATAGAGTATTCTAATAATTTTCGAATCATGTGTGACTCTCTAAAAAGGTGTGTAAAGCAAGGATGATTGTGGTAAACTAAAAAGCAAAGTCTCAAATCATACAAGACGCTCCAAGCAAAACACATATCATGTGGTGAATAAAAATATAGCTCCAAGTAAAGTTACCGATTGAAGTAGATTTAAAGAGGGGATGCCTTCAGGGCATCCCCAAGCTTTGGATTTTTGGTGTCCTTAGATTATCTTGGGGTGCCATGGGCATCCCCAAGCTTAGGCTCTTGCCACTCCTTGTTCCATAATCCATCAAATCTTTCTCCCAAAACTTGAAAACTTCACAACACAAAACTCAGCACAAAATCTCGTGAGCTCCGTTAGCGAAAGAAAACAAAAGACCACTTCAAGGTACTGTAATGAACTTATTATTTATTTATATTGGTGTTAAACCTACTGTATTCCAACTTCTCCATGGTTTATAAACTCTTTTACTTGCCATAGATTCATCAAAATAAGTGAACAACACACGAAAAACAGAATCTTTTAAAAACAGAACAGTCTGTAGTAATCTGTAACTAACGCAAACTTATGGAACTCCAAAAAATCATCCAAAATAGGAAGACCTAGAAAATTTGTTTATTGAACAGCAGCAATTGGAATCAATATTTTATCACGTTCTGGTGATTTTTTAACAATTGTTTTCGTGAACAGAAAGTTTCTGGAATTTTCTGCAAGATCAAATCACTATCATCCAACAAGATCCTATAGTTTTAACTTGGCACAAAAACTAATTAAAACATAAAAAAACATATAACCAGAGGCTAGATCAAGTATTTATTTCTAAACAGAAGCAAAAGTAAAAAAACTAAAAATAAAATTGGGTTGCCTCCCAACAAGCGCTATCGTTTAACGCCCCTAGCTAGGCATAAAAGCAAGGATAGATCTAGGTATTGCCATCTTTGGTAGTGAATTGTTCAATAAGACATCTATCACCCTTTAGAGTTTCTTTCTTTTTCTTAATTATCAAACTTTTAGGAACAAGATCGAAAAAATCATTTGTAGCAAATGGTTCCTTAATGATAGCAAAAAGATTGGGATGAATAGTTATAGATTTAAGATCCACAGTTTGTTTACTAGAGGATTCACCCATATTTTTAGGAACATACATAAGCTTGGCAATTTTAGTTGGGGGACTAGGAGTATTCTTTACGAAAGAAAAATTGGTTCCCAAGTTGGTAATGATACCCTCCAGTTTATCGATTCTAATGGAATCTTGGTTTATTCTCTCATTAACTATGGGTTCCTTTTCCTTAATATTTTTCAAAGTGACTCCTATCTTAGATCCATATTGGGTAATTTGGTTGTGGATATTTTAATCCATATTTTCAATTAACTCTGCAGTAGCAACTTTGTTTTCAATAATTTCAAGTCGTTGCATTACATGCTCCAAAGTTAACATAGTTCCATTAACCAAGAGAGGTGGTGAGCCAAATAAATCTATCATAGCATTATAAGAGTCAAAAGTATGGCTACACAAGAAATTCCCTCCGGTAATGGTATCAAGAATATATCTATACCAAGGATTAGCGTCTACATAAAAATTGCGGAGAAGAATGGAAGTAGATTGCTTCCTGGTAGATCTATTTTGAGCATTGCAAATTCTATACCAAGCATATTTTAGATTTTCTCCCTCCCTTTGTTTAAAATTTAGAACTTCATTCTCGGGAGACAAAGGGGAAGATAGAGGACTAGCCATAACGACAAGCAATCAATCCAACACACGAGCAAACAAGAGACGGGCGAAAAGAGGCAAACGAAAAAGAAAGGGCGAATAAAACAGCAAGGGTGAAGTGGGGGAGAGGAAAACGAGAGGCAAATGGCAAATAATGTAATGCGGGAGATAAGGGTTTGTGATGTGTACTTGGTATGTTGACTTTTGCGTAGACCTCCCGACAACAGCGCCGGAAATCCTTCTTGCTACCTCTTGAGCACTACGTTGGTTTTCCTTGAAGAGGAAAGGGTGATGCAGCAAAGTAAGCGTAAGTATTTCCCTCAGTTTTTGAGAACCAAGGTATCAATCCAGTAGGAGGCTACGCGTGAGTCCCTCGCACCTACAAAAAACAAATAAATCCTCGCAACCAACGCGATAAGGGGTTGTCAATCCCTACATAGTCACTAACGAGAGTGAGATCTAATAGATATGATAGGATAATATTTTTGGTATTTTTATGATAAAGATGCAAAGTAAAATAAAAGCAAAGGAAATAACTAAGGGTTGGAAGATTAATATGATGAAGATAGACCCAGGGGCCATAGATTTCACTAGTGGCTTCTCTCAAGAGCATAAGTATTTTACGGTGGGTGTCGGTGTACTAGAGTAGGGGTACCCTAGTATCCCGTACTCGTGCACGGACAGTTGCAGCACCCCGCGGCAAGGTTCGCCTCGTCACCGCCAATATCCTCCGTGGCTCCTTTGGAGCCATTCAAGAACAAAGTATTTGATTGAGAAGACAAGACCCGACAAGAGGAGCTTGTCGGGAAGGCCACCTGTGCACGCAGAAGACAAGGCCCCGGCAAGAGGAGCTTGCCGGGAAGGCTCGGAGCGCGACAAGCCTCCGGGCGCGACAAGGATTCAGCCGCGGCAAGGCGCTTGCGTCGACATGCAACTTCTCTCCGTCTCCGCTCCAGCTCACCCAGCGACGTGTCGCCATGGGACCATTCCATGCTGCGGCGTGTCGGTACAGCAACCAGCGGAGAGCAGCGATAAGCGGCACTGACAGGCTCGTCATCGTGGCGAGCGGAGGCGCACCTGACGGCCTCTGTTGCACTGTTTGGGCGACAATGACGGGCATTTATTGCTTTTGTCCCTTGCCGTTAGAGTTAGGTATTTTGCACTGTACACTGTTCGAGTAGGTGTACCAACTCCTGTTTTTACATTTGTACCGACGGAGGCGGGGAGCACCCTCGTGCGCGGATGCGCACGAGTCTCCGTCGACCAGAAGAGGTAGAAGACGTCCCGCAGCTCCCTTGCGCCGAGCTGCGGGGGGAAGATGGCTCGCTCCTTGCGCAACGCGCCGCGAGCCGCTCCTCGGCCGACTTGACGCCCTTCTCCTTATCGGCTTTGAGCCATGGCGCAGGCGGAGGAGGCCGACGGCGTGAGTGTGCTTGCGGTGAAAGGGGGCGCTGCTCTCTTCGCACGGAGAAGAGGAGGGAGCGGCGGTGGTTTCTTGACAAGACAGCAATGGCAGGGGTGGTCGGCCTGCCTCTGTTTCCTCCGCTTATAAAGGGGAGGAGGGGGCGGACGTTCCGCTTATACTAATAAAGAACCCCCCACGACCGCACCCACGATCTCTCGCACGACGCCACGTCCGGTGCGTGCCGTTAGTGGGGATCGTGGTGGGTCCGGGGCGAGTTGCGACGTGGTCGAGGCCGCGATGTCCGTGCACGATTACGGGCCTGGCCCGACAAGCGCTTCGGCACCGTGTACGGCCCAGGCAGGGCTCCTGTCGGTGTACTAGAGTAGGGTACCCTAGTATCCCGTACTGCGTGCCGCAGACAGATGCAACACCAGCGGCAAGGTTCGCCTCGTCACCGCCAATATCCTCCGTGGCTCCTTTGGAGCCATTCAAGAACAAAGTATTTGATTGAGAAGACAAGACCCGACAAGAGGAGCTTGTCGGGAAGGCCACTCGAGGCATGCAGAAGACAAGGCCCCGGCAAGAGGAGCTTGCCGGGAAGGCTCGGAGCGCGACAAGGATTCGGCCGCGGCAAGGCGCTTGCCGCGGCATGCAACTTCTCTCCGTCTCCGCTCCAGCTCACCCAGTGACGTGTCGCCATGGGACCGTTCCATGCGCGCGTGTCGAGCGGCTGTGCAGCCAGCGGGGAGCAGCGATAAGCGGCGCTGATAGGCTCGCCATCGTGGCGAGCGGAGGCGCACCTGACGGTCTCTGTGGCACTGTTTGGGAGACAATGACGGGCATTTATTGCTTTTGTCCCTTGCCGTCAGAGTTAGGTATTTTGCACTGTACACTGTTCGAGTAGGTGTACCAACTTCGGTGGGTGCGATAAGAAGCACGCCGGCACCGGCGCCTTGCAGCGAGAAGGCACCATCAAAGTACATCAGCCACTCTTTGCTTGCTTCTTTGACGGGAATGCTCGTCTTCGGAATCTCTTCATCTGGTGTTGGCGTCCATTCTGCTATGAATTCTGCCAACGCTCTGCTGGATAGTTGATGTGCTTTCAAACTTGAGACCAAAGCTTGACAGCTCCAAAGTGCCCACTCGACAATCCCGCCTGCCGCTCGGATTCTGCAGTATCCTCTTCAGCGGAAAGCGAGTGACAACTGTGATCTCATGCGCTTGGAAGTAATGGCGCAGCTTTCTCGAGGCCATGAGGAGGCCGAAAAGCAATTTTTGCACACCAGAGTACCTTGACCTAGCCCCCTGCAGGAGGGAACTGACAAAGTAGACTGGGCGCTGCACCATCCTTTTCTGTATCTGTTCATGTGTCTACGCGGATTCATCCTTGTCGGGACCAGAGCTTGTCGGCGAAGCCCCCTGCTTGTCGCTGGATGTGCTTGCCGTGGTTGCTGGCTCGTCATCCGCCTCCCTCTCCGCTACTAACGCAGCAGTAACCACTTGATTGGTTGCCGCTATATATAGCAGCAACTTCTCTTGTGGCTTAGGTGCGACAAGTGTTGGAGTGGAGGATGTATCTCTTCAAGTCCTGCAGCGCAGCCTCCGCCGAGTCCATTTCATTGGACCTGCCTTTTTCAAAATCTTGAAAAGCGGCGTATGCGTTCAGCAGACCTAGAAATAAACCTGCTGAGAGCAGCCACGCAACCGGCAAGCCTTCGTACATCCTTGACGCGCTTTGGTGCTTCAATCTGCTCAATGGCCTTTATCTTGTCGGGATTAGCTTCGATCCCTCGCTGAGACACGAAGAACCCGATAAGCTTGCCGGAAGGGACTCCAAACACGCACTTCTCGGGGTTGAGCTTAAGGTTGATCTTGCGCAGACTTGCAAAGGTCTCGTCCAAATCTTGAACTAGAGTTGCTTTGTCCTTGCTTTTGACCACTATGTCATCCATGTAGGCTTCTACATTTCTGTGCATTTGCGGCTCAAAAGCGTCATGGACTACCCTTGCAAATGTTGAACCAGCATTCTTCAAACCGAAAGGCATCCGTATGAAACAGTATGTGCCACATGGTGTGATGAATGCGGTCTTCTACTCATCTTCTTCAGCCATGAAGATCTGATGGTATCCTGAGTATGCATCAAGAAACGAAAGCAAATCACATCCAGCCGTGGAGTCGACAATCTGGTCAATGCGCAGCAAGGGAAATGGATCTTTGGGACAAGCTTTATTAACATCCGTGAAGTCAATACAAAGTCTCCATTTTCCATTTGCCTTCTTGCGACGACAGGATTGGCCAACCACGTTGGATGGAGCACTCCTCTAACAAGGCCTGCTGCTTCCAGTTTCTTGATCTCTTCTGCTATGAATTCTTGGCGCTCCACTGCTTGCTTCCTGACTTTTTGCTTGACGGGCCGCGCATGAGGACAAACGGCCAGGCGGTGCTCAATCACTTTCACAGGAACACCGGGGATGTAAGACGGTTGCCATGCAAACACGTCGACATTCGCCCGCAGGAAAGCAACAAGCGCGCCTTCCTATTTAGGGTCGAGAGAGGCACTAATGGTGAAGGTACCACCAGTGCCGTCCTCCTTGGCGGGCACCTTCTTGGTCTTCGGCGGAGTCACCATCTTCTTGCACTTGCCGGTGGAGCTCGATGGTGCGTCCTCGACGGTAGCGCAGCACTCTGAAGAGGTGCGCTTGCCGGAGTGAGCATCGAGCCCTTGCCGGACTTGGACTTGGTCTTCTTCCCCGGGAGCTTCAGCGGCAAGTGCTTGGCAATCTGTCATGGCTGCTGCATCCGGAAGATCTTGGCGGCACAGATAAGGGCATCCTTCTTGTCGCCATGGACCGAGATGACGCTTATCGGGCCTGGCATCTTGAGTAGGTTGTAGGCGTAGTGAGAGGCCGCCATGAACTTGGCGAGTGCTGGACGGCCAAGTATCCCATTGTAAGGCAATGGAAAATCGGCAACGTCGAATGTGACCCTCTCCGTCCTAAAGTTCAGCTCGCTACCAAATGTGACCGGCAACGTAATCTTCCCCTTCGGCTTGCTCCTTCCCGGATTGATTCCTTGGAAGGTACCGGTCTCTTCGAGCTCGCTGTCAGGGATTTGAAGCTTACGGAGCACCGCAGAGGAGATCAGATTCAAGCCGGCCCGCCGTCAACTAACATTTTGTGACCTTGAGGTTGCGGATGGTTGGAGAGACCAACATCGGCAAGCACCCGACCGCAGTTACACGATCGGTGGTCCTCAATATCAAAAATGATAGGCGTCTTTGGACCACTTGAGAGGCTGCGTGACTCTACGGATGGTTCCGCTGCATTGACCTCCCGCATCCATTGCTTGAGTTGGCGGTGGGAGGTATGCAGGAAGCACCTCCGTCAACGCAGAAGAACCTCTGTGGCTTTCTGAAACTCCTGCCGTCGGTAAATGCGTCTTCCATATCTTCGTCATCGTCATCATCTTCATCCTTGTCGCGGGCCGGGAGGTCGATCTCCTTGTCGCTGCTTGGCCTTGCCACAAGGCGTCCTCCCCGCCGGACGCTTTTTGCTTGCTCCCCGGCACCTTCTGGGCCTTCTCCTTGTCGCGCGCTCGTACTCAGCTCTCTGTTGTTCGACAAGCTGCTCGACCTTCTTGCAGCTCGAGGTCGTGGCCCTTGGTGCGGTGGATCTTGCAATACTGCTTGCCGGAGCTGTCCCGCTTGTCGGCGTCGCCACCGACCGGTGGTTGGCGTCGTGACAACCTCCTTGCCGGAACCACCAGCCTTGGCATTCTTGTCGCCACCTCCACTGCCGGACTGCTCGACTGCTAGCACTTCTCTGGCTTTCTTCTTCCTGTTGCCTCGCCGCCGGCCCTTCTTTGCCGGGGCTGTGTCCTCACTTTCAGATCCTGCTACTGCATTCTCTCCTGGGAGTCTCCTCCCTTCCTCGGTAGCGTGCACACTTGTCGGCCAAGGCGCACAGCTCACCGACGTCCTTGACTTTGCACATCGCCATCTCCTCCCTCATCCTGCGGTTCCGCACATTCTGATGAAATGCGCTGATCACCGCGGCAGGGTGGACGTCTGGGATGTTGTAGTGCACACGGCTGAATCTCTGAATGAACTTGCACAGGGACACTCCTTCCTTCTGGGCGAGCAAGTGAAGGTCACTCTTCTGGCCATGAGGTTTGTGGCCACCTGTGAAGGCGCCAACAAACTGATGGCACAGATCTGCCCAAGAGGATATGGAGCTGTCCGGCAAGTGCATGAGCCAAGATCTGGCGTTGGGCTTGAGCACGAGCGGGAAGTAGTTGGCGAGGATCTTGTCGTCCCGTCCCCCCGCAGCCTGCACCGCGATGGTGTAGATGCTAAGGAACTCTGACGGATGCGTCCTGTCATCATACTTCTCCCAAGACGTCTGGTTTGAAGTTTTTCTGGCTGGGCCTTTGGACTTGCCGCAGCTCCGCGAACGAACGCAGGGCAACCTACAGCGACGGCAAGTCGCTGGCTCCTCCGGGCGCGCATGTCAACAGAAGGCCCAGCGGCTTGTCGGAGTGACGTCGCGCTTCTCTTGGCGCTCGATCACGAGTTCAAGCGTCCTCTTGTTGTCGCTCATGAAGAACTTGGCGTTGATCGCGGCGAGCTCGCGGATCCGACGACGCAGTGGAGTCGTTGTCGAGGTGGATCCGGTGAGTCGACGATCTTGGCCTTCTTGGTGGAGAGTGCACGGTGGTTGCACCTCCGACAGTCTCGTCGCCACCGGCTCGTGCCTTGTCGTCTCGCCGCGGCAATGATGGCGTTGGTCGCCATGAGCGTCGCCGTTAGCAAAGCCGATGAGGCTCAGATAGTGGCCCTCCACTCGTCGACCTTGTCGGCCGTTGGAGGGTAGTCGAGAGCAACTGAGCTCTCGCCAGCTTCGCTGGAGTAGTGGGTGGCATTGGAGAACGGTGCGAGGAGCGGGACACGCTCGGACTTCTAACCGTTAGAAGGAGCAGCACCCGTCCCGGGCGACCGTATCTCACTCGTGCCCGGCATGTTGGCGCGCATGCTGGTCTTGAGGGTCTCGATCCAGCGAGCGTATGGCGTTGTGAACGCCATGACGTTGTTGGTCCCGCCTCTCTGAGATGGGCGCGGGGATCTTGCGGACGCCGAGGTTTGCGGTGCCTTGTCCTTGGACTTGGCAACGTCGCGAACACCTTCGTCGGTGCCCGTTCCTCCGCCAGCGTCTGCCCCACCACCCGTTTGCTGCGGTGAGGGTGGGTACGACGCGGACGGCTCTGCTGCCGCCGAAGCCTTCTTCTTCGGTGGCATGTTGAGGAAGATGTTGATGACGCTGCTCGTGTGAACGCCGGATCAGATTCACACGGCCTCGACGCTTCTACCTGGCGCGCCAAAGATGTCGGGGAGGCTGATCGTACCCACAGACACCTATGGGGCCGGCGGAGCAGGCCCCTTGTGGTTCGGAGGGGGGCGGAGATCGCACGAAGAGCGGATCGAGGGCGACCGCGTAGACTAGGCCGCCAACTTTATCTTTCCCTTGTCGCTGCTGATCATGTTTTAAAACACTTTGTTAGATCAGCGACAAGTTATTTTGTAATATACTCTATCTTAGGCGATCAATGCAATGTTATTTCCTCTACTTGATTCCTTCCTTTGTACGTTTCTGCCTTACGCATTTGGGGGACACATCGGTGCGGGCACTTTTGCCATGGCGCCGAGTGCGAACGTCACTGACTGCTGGCGATGCCGCCTCCGACACGCAACCGTGTCGCGCCTAGCTGCAGCTCACTTAAGATGTTGAGCGGACTCGAAACCCAGGAAGGGCGCGACTAGCCGCGACTTGGTACCTCTGCGCCAAGACAGGTTATCCAGTACAAAGTACTATCGTTCGAGGAAGATAACTTAAAAATTTAAAATTAATTGCTCAAACTTTGGCAACTTAGCTTTTCATCTCTTGCTTCCCGATGAGGTGAAACTTCCTCGGCGGCGCTGGTCCATAGTATTATCTCCTCCTTCCCCCCTGGTTAACTTGTGCGCGAGGGAGCCTTCCTTTCTTTGAGAAAAGAAAAAGAAGAGGAAATAACGTTATGGAGCCCAGCGGCTCGATTCTGCTTACCGGGTGTGGTTGCTGCACAAAGTGTTAGCTAAAACATGCAATAAAATGATGAAAGCGTGGATTTGACAAGTTGTGCGCAACACATGAGCTTTACTGATGCACGGGTCTGCGCTTGCTTTGTACAAAGGATTACATGCAACTGCGGCAAGACTTGTACAAAAGGTGGTTGCCGGAATGGGTTCCGACAACAGCGCCCTATGGGTAAAACTTACGAAGATGCTCAATGTTCCAGGAGTTGCTCACCGAATGCCATCTTCGGTCTCAAGGCGGACAGCGCCAGGCCTAGTGACTCGTTTCACCCGATAAGGGCCTTCCCACTTCGGCGTCAACTTGTTTGAATTCTTGGCGGACTGAACGTGCCGAAGAACAAGGTCGCCTTCCTCGAGACTTCTGGCATTAACCCTGCGGCTATGGTAGTGACGCAAACCTTGCTGGTAGCGAGCAGCTCGCACAGCGGCCTGAAGACGATCCTCCTTAAGGAGCAGCGCGTCATCTTGTCGCAGCTGCTCTTGCTCAAGCTCATCATAAGCGAGTACTCGAGGTGATCCGTATACGAGTTCCGTGGGGAGAACTGCCTCTGCTCCGTAGACTAGAGCGAAAGGTGTCTGGCTAGTGGCTCGATTTGGCGTCGTCCTGATCGACCAAAGAACCACCGGCAGCTCCTCGATCCAGTTTCTTCCGCACTTGTGCAGCCTATCGAAAGTTCTGGTCTTGAGCCCGCGCAGCACTTCAAAGATTTGCCCTCTCTTCGCTGACCGCTGCTTCTCGGGTGAGCAATGAAGCAAAGCGGACCTTGGCGCCAAGGTCTTGGACGTCTTGCATGAAGGTGCGACTCGTGAATTGTGTGCCGTTGTCGGTGATGATCCGGTTAGGGATTCCGAAGCGGCAAACAATCGACCAAGAACTTGATTTGACCGTCTTGTCACCTTCCTCATCGCTTCCACTTCCGCCACTTTGTGAACTTGTTGATGGTGACGTACAAGTACTCAAAGCCCCGATAGCTCGGGGAAGGGGCCGAGGATGTTGAGCCCCAGGACGAAAATGGCCAGGATAAAGGGATCGTCCGGAGAGCTTGAGCTGGCCGGTGTATCTGTTGGAATGGAACCGCACGCTTCACACTTGGTTACTTGTGCGATTGCATCACGGAGGGCTGTCGGCGGAAGAAACCTTGCCGTAAAAGCTTTGCTTGCGGCAAGTGCTCTTGCGCCAATGTGGTGACCACATATGCCTCCATGTATCTCTTGCCAACAGCTTCATCCATCTTCCCACAGGAATACACTTCAATTTCACACCGTTGAGTCTTCTTACATGCAGTATCTTTGTCGACAAACTGCTACATACTTGACTGCCGGGCTACTCTTTCCGCTTCTTCTTGCTCTTGGAAGTTCTCCGCCTCAAGGAAATGGACAATCTGCTGCGCCCATCTTTGGAGCTTGTGGCTCGACAACAAGGACTAAAGGCATATCTGTTGCTGCGGGAACATCAGCTTCCACGGCAAGAACCTGCGGTCCTGCCGGAGCTTGATGCTCCTCGACAAGCTTGCCGGAGCAAGACTTGTCGGGAGCGTCTGCTTCAACGAAACAAACCCTAGGGCCTGTCGGAGCAGACTGCTCCTCAGCACTGTTGGTGTTGATCTTGGGGACCTTTACAACGACGGCTTCGGGAAGCCCTGTCGGAACGTCGTCACTAGAGTCCAACTTCCTCTTCTTGCTTTGTCCTGTTGATGGTGTTACGGTTGGCTGAGTCAGCTTGAGCACGAAAATCCCTGGTTCCACAGGTAACTTAAGCGCAGCGCACTTTGACAGCCCGTCAGCAATATCATTCGGAGCTCTTGGAACATGTTCCATTTGCAGGCCGTCAAAGTGCTCTTCTAGCTTCCTCACTTCATCAACGTAGGCTTCCATCAACGGACTCACGGTAATCTTTGTTCACTTGGCGGACGACGAGTTGTGAGTCTCCCCGACAATAAGCTTTTTGATCCCAAGGTCCACGGCGATCCACGAGACCGGCAAGCAAACCTTCATACTCTGCAGTATTGTTTGTCGCTTGCTCCTTGGGAAAGTGCATCTGGACTACGTACTTGAGGTGCTCTCCGGTGGGTGCGATAAGCAGCACGCCGACACCGGCGCCTTGCAGCAAGAAGGCACCATCAAAGTACATCAGCCACTCTTTGCTTGCTTCTTTGACGGGAATGCTCGTCTCCGGAATCTCTTCATCTGGTGTTGGCGTCCATTCTGCTATGAATTCTGCCAACGCTCTGCTTTGGATAGTTGATGTGCTTTCAAACTTGAGACCAAAGCTTGACAGCTCCAGTGCCCACTCGACAATCCTGCCTGTCGCTTCTGGATTCTGCAGTATCCTCTTCAGCGGAAAGCGAGTGACAACTGTGATCTCATGTGCTTGGAAGTAATGGCGCAGCTTTCTCGAGGCCATGAGGAGGCCGAAAAGCAATTTTTGCACACCAGAGTACCTTGACCTAACCCCTGCAGGAGGGAACCGACAAAAGTAGACCGGGCGCTGCACCATCCTTTTTCATGTCTGTTCGTAATGTGTCTGTAGCGGATTCATCCTTGTCGGGACCAGAGCTTGTCGTGAAGCCCCCTGCTTGTCGCTGGATGTGCTTGCCGTGGTTGCTGGCTCGTCATCCGCCTCCCTCTCCGCTACTAACGCAGCACTAACCACTTGATTGGTTGCCGCTATATATAGCAGCAACTTCTCTTGTGGCTTAGGTGCGACAAGTGTTGGAGTGGAGGGCAGGTATCTCTTCAAGTCCTGCAGCGCAGCCTCCGCTTCTGGAGTCCATTTCATTGGACCTGCCTTTTCAAAATCTTGAAAAAGGCGCGTATGCTGCCAGAACCTAGAAATAAACCTGCTGAGAGCAGTCATGCAACCGGCAAGCCTTCGTACATCCTTGACGCGCTTTGGTGCTTCAATCTGCTCAATGGCCTTTATCTTGTCGGGATTAGCTTCGATCCCTCGCTCAGACACGAAGAACCCGAGAAGCTTGCCGGAAGGGACTCCAAACACGCACTTCTCGGGGTTGAGCTTAAGGTTAATCTTGCGCAGACTTGCAAAGGTCTCGTCCAAATCTTGAACTAGAGTTGCTTTGTCCTTGCTTTTGACCACTATGTCATCCATGTAGGCTTCTACATTTCTGTGCATTTGCGGCTCAAAAGCATCATGGACTACCCTTATAAATGTTGAACCAGCATTCTTCAAACCGAAAGGCATCCGTATGAAATAAAGATGTGCCACATGGTGTGATGAATGCGGTCTTCTCCTCATCTTCTCCAGCCATGAAGATCTGATGGTATCCTGAGTATGCATCAAGAAACGAAAGCAAATCACATCCAGCCGTGGAGTCGACAATCTGGTCAATGCGCGGCAAGGGAACTGGATCTTTGGGACAAGCTTTATTAACATCCGTGAAGTCAATACAAAGTCTCCATTTTCCATTTGCCTTGCGCACGACTACAGGATTGGCCAACCACGTTGGATGGAGCACTCCTCTGACAAGGCCTGCTGCTTCCAGTTTCTTGATCTCTTCTGCTATGAATTCTTGGCGCTCCACTGCTTGTTTCCTGACTTTTTGCTTGACGGGTCGCGCATGAGGACAAACGGCCAGGCGGTGCTCAATCACTTTCCTGGGAACACCGGGGATGTCAGACGGTTGCCATGCAAACACGTCGACATTCGCCCGCAGGAAAGCAACAAGCGCGCCTTCCTATTTAGGGTCGAGAGAGGCACTAATGGTGAAGGTACCACCAGTGCCGTCCTCCTTGGCGGGCACCTTCTTGGTCTTCGGCGGAGTCACCATCTTCTTGCACTTGCGGTGGAGCTCGATGGTGCGTCCTCGGCGATAGCGCAGCACTCCGAAGAGGTGCGCTTCTTGCGGAGTGAGCATCGAGCCCTTGCCGGACTTGGACTTGGTCTTCTTCCGCCCGGGAGCTTGACAAGTGCTTGGCAATCTGTCATTCTGCTGCATCCCGGGAAGATCTTGTCGGCATAGATAAGGGCATCCTTCTTGTCGCCATGGACAGAGATGACGCTTATCGGGCCTAGCATCTTGAGTAGGTTGTAGGCGTAGTGAGAGGCCGCCATGAACTTGGCGAGTCTTTGACGCCAAGTATCCCATTGTAAGGCAACGGGAAATCGGCAACGTCGAATGTGACCCTCTCCGTCCTAAAGTTCAGCTCGCTGCCAAATGTGACCGGCAACGTAATCTTCCCCTTCGGCTTGCTCCTTCCCGGATTGATTCCTTGGAAGGTACCAGTCTCTTCGAGCTCGTTGTCAGGGATTTGAAGCTTCTGGAGCACCGCGGAGGAGATCAGATTCAAGCCGGCCCCGCCGTCAACTAACATTTTTGTGACTCTGAGGTTGCGGATGGTTGGTGAGACCAACATCGGCAAGCACCCGACCGCAGTTATGTGATCAGGGTGGTCCTCAATATAAAAAATGATAGGCGTGCTGGACCACTTGAGAGGCTTTGCGTGACTCTCTGGATGGTTCCGCTGCATTGACCTCCGCATCCATTGCTTGAGTTGGCGGTGGGAGGTATGCAGGAAGCTTACCTCCGTCAACGCAGAACCTCTGTGGCTTCTGAAACTCCTGCTCGTCAGCGTCGTAGTCTTCCATATCTTCGTCGTCGTCATCATCTTCATCCTTGTCGCGGCCGCGGGGAGGTCGATCTCCTTGTCGCTGCTTGGCCGTGCCGCGGCGTCCTCCCCGGCCGGGACGTTTCTTGCTTGCTCCCCCAGCACCTTCCTGGGCCTTCTCCTTGTCGCGCCGCTCGTACTCAGCTCTCTGTTGTTCGACAAGCTGCTCGACCTTCTTGCAGCTCTGGAGGTCGTGGCCCTTGGTGCGGTGGATCTTGCAATACTGCTTGCCGGAGCTGTCCTGCTTGTCGGCGGCCGCCACCGACTGGTGGTTGGCGTCAGCGGCAACCTCCTTGCCGGAACCACCAGCCTGGGCATTCTTGTCGCCACCTCCACTGCCGGACTGCTCGACTGCTAGCACTTCTCTGGCTTTCTTCTTCCTGTTGCCTCGCCGCCGACCCTTCTTTGCCGGGGCTGTGTCCTCACTTTCAGATCCTGCTACTGCATTCTCTCCTGGGAGTCTCCTCCCTTCCTCAGCGCGTGCACACTTGTCGGCCAAGGCGTACAGCTCACTGACGTCCTTGACTTTGCACATCGCCATCTCCTCCCTCATCCTGCGGTTCCGCACATTACGATGAAATCGCTGATCACCGCGCAGGGTGGAGCGTCTGGGATGTTGTAGTGCACGGCTGAATCTGAATGAACTTGCGGGGACTCTCCTTCCTTCGGGCGAGCAAGTGAAGGTCACTCTTACAGCCATGAGGTTTGTGGCCACACTGTGAAGGCGCCAACAAGCGATGGCACAGATCTGCCAAGAGGATATGGAGCTGTCCGGCAAGTGCATGAGCCAAGATCGGCGTTGGGCTTGAGCACGGCGGGGAAGTAGTTGGCGAGGATCTTGTCGTCCCGTCCCCGCAGCCTGCACCGCGATGGTGTAGATGCTAAGGAACTCCGACGGATCGTCCTTCCATCATACTTCTCCGGCGCGTCTGGTTTGAAGTTTTTTACGGCTGAGCCTTTGGACTTGCCGCAGCTCACGAGTGAACGCAGGGCAACCTACCGCGTCTGACAAGTCGCTGGCTCCTCCGTAGCGCATGTCAACAGAAGGCCCGGTAGCGCTTGTCGGATCGACGTCGCGCTTCTCTTTGGCGCTCGTTGCGTGTTCGAGGGTCCTATTGTTGTCGCTCTTGAAGAACTTGGCGTTGATCGCGGCGAGCTCGCGGATCCAACGGCAGCGGGAGTCGCTGTCGAGGTGGATCCGGTGAGTCGGCTATCTTGGCCTTCTTGGCGGAGAGTGCACGGTGGTTGCACCTCCGACAGTCTCGTCGCCACCGGCTCGTGCCTTGTCGTCTCGCTGCGGCAATGATGGCGTTGGTCGCCGCGGAGCGTCGCCGTTGGCAAAGCCGATGAGGCTCTGGATAGTGGCCCTCCACTCGTTGACCTTGTCGGCCGTTGGAGGGTAGTCGAGGAGCAGCTGAGCTCTCGCGAAGCCTGCTGGAGTAGTGGGTGGCATTGGAGAAGCGGTGCGAGGAGGCGGGACACGCTCGGACTTCTAACTTCGTTAGAAGGAGCAGCACCCGTCCGGCGACCATATCTCACTTTCGTGCCCGGCATGTTGGCGCGCATGCTGGTCTTGAGGGTCTCGATCCAGCGAGCGTATGGCGTTGTGAACGCCATGGCGTTGTTGGTCCCGCGTCTCTGAGATGGGCGCGGGGATGCTTGTGAACGCCGAGGTTTGCGGTGCCTTGTCCTTGGACTTGGCAACGTCGCGAACACCTTCGTCGGCGCCCGTTCCTCCGCCAGCGTCTGTCCCACCACCCGTTTGCTGCGGTGAGGGTGGGTACGACGTGGACGGCTCTGCTGCTGCCGAAGCCTTCTTCTTCGGTGGCATGTTGAGGAAGATGTTGATGACGCTGCTCGTGTGAACGCCGGATCAGATTCACACGGCCTCGACGCCCCCTACAGCGCGCCAAAGATGTCGGGAGGCTGATCGTACCCACAGACACCTATGGGGCGGCGGAGCAGGCCCCTTGTGGTTCGGAGGGGCGGAGATGGCACGAAGAAGCGGATCGAGGCGCACTGCGTGAACTAGGCCGCCAACTTTATCTTTCCCTTGTCGCTGCGATCATGTTTTAAAACACTTTGTTAGATCAGCGACAAGTTATTTTGTAATATACTCTATCTTAGGCGATCAATACAATGTTATTTCCTCTACTTGATTCCTTCCTTTGTACGTTTCTGCCTTACGCATTTGGGGGACCTGTCGGTGCGGGCACTTTTGCCTTGGCGCTGAGTGCGGAACGTCGGCTGACCTTCTTTGGCGATGCCGCCTCCGACAAGTAACCTTGTCGCGACTAGCTGCAGCTCACTTAAGTTGTTGAGCGGACTCGAAACAAAGTAAGAAGCGCGACTAGCCGAGTTGGTTCCTCTGCGCAGGTTATCCATACAAAGTACTATCGTTCGAGGAAGATAACTTAAAAATTTAAAAATTAATTGCTCAAACTTTGGCAACTTAGCTTTTCTGTCTCTTGCTTCCCGATGAGGTGAAACTTCCTCGAGCGGCGCCTGGTCCATAGTATTATCTCCTCCTTCCCCCTGGTTAACTTGTGCGCGAGGGAGCCTTCCTTTCTTTGAGAAAAGAAAAAGAAGAGGAAATAACGTTATGGAGCCCAATGGCTCGATTCTGCTTATCAGGTGTGGTTGCTGCACAAAGTGTTAGCTAAAACATGCAATAAAATGATGAAAGCATGGATTTGACAAGTTGTGCGCAACACATGAGCTTTTCTTGATGCAGAATTCGACGCCCGGCTTTGTACAAAGGATTACATGCAACTGCGGCAAGACTTGTACAAAAAGGTGGTTGCGGAGCAGGTTCCGGCAACCGCGCCCTATGGGTAAAACTTACGAAGATGCTCAATGTTCGAGAGTTGCTCACCGGAATGCCATCTTCGGTCTCAAAGCGGACAGCGCCAAGCCTAGTGACTTCGTTTCACCCGATAAGGCCTTCCCACTTCAAGGCGTCAACTTGTTTGAATTCTTGGCGGACTGAGGCGGCGAAGAACAAGGTCGCCTTCCTCGAGACTTCTGGCATTAACCCTGCGGCTATGGTAGCGGCGCAAAGCTTGCTGTAACGAGCAGCTTCGCCGCTGACTTTGAAGCGATCCTCCTCAAGGAGCAGCGCGTCATCTTGTCGCAGCTGCTCTTGCTCAAGCTCATCATAAGCGAGTACTTGAGGCGATCCGTATACGAGTTCCATGGGGAGAACTGCCTCTGCTCCATAGACTAGAGCGAAAGGTGTCTAGCCAGTGGCTCGATTTGGCGTCGTCCTGATCGACCAAAGAACCACCGGCAGCTCCTCTCGATCCGATTTCTTAGCACTTGTGCGGCACAGCGTCGAAAGTTACGGTCTTGAGCGCCATGGCAGCACTTCTTGCCCTCTCAGCTTGACCGTTGCTTCTCGGGTGAGCAACGAAGCAAAAGCAGACCTTGGCGCCAAGGTCTTGGGCGTCTTGCATGAAGGTGCGACTCATGAATTGTGTGCCGTTGTCGGTGATGATCCGGTTAGGGATTCGAAGCGACAAACAATCGACTGAAGAACTTGACTGCTGTTGTCTTTGTCACCTTCCTCACTGCTTCCACTTCCGCCACTTTGTGAACTTGTCGATGGCGGCGTACAAGTACTCAAAGCCCCGACGGCTTCGGGGAAGGGGCCGAGGATGTCGAGCCCCAATTGAAAATGGCGAGGATAAAGGGATCGTCTGGAGAGCTTGAGCTGGCTGGTGTATCTGTTTGGAATGGAACCTTGCACGCTTCACACTTGGTTACTTGTGCGATTGCATCACTGGAGGGCTGTCGGCGGAAGAAACCTTGCCGGAAAGCTTTGCGGCAAGTGCTCTTCTTGCGCCAATGTGGTGACCACATATGCCTCCATGTATCTCACAACAGCTTACATCCATCTTCCACAGGAATACACTTCAATTTCACACCGTTGAGTCTTCTTACATGCGTTATCTTTGTCGACAAACTGGTACATACTTGACTGCCAGGCTACTCTTTCCGCTTCTTCTTGCTCTTCGAAATTCTCATGTCTCAAGGAAATGGACAATCTGCCGCGCCCATCTTTGGAGCTTGTGGCTCGACAACAAGGACTAAAGGCATATCTGTTGCTGCGGGAACATCAGTTTCACGGCAAGAACCTGCGATCCTGCCGAGCTTGATGCTCCTCGACAAGCTTGCCGAGCAAGACTTGTCGGGGCGTCTGCTTCAATGAAACAAACCACAGGGCCTGTCGGAGCAGCTGCTCCTCAAACCTTGTTGGTGTTGATCTTGGGGACCTTTACAACGACGGCTTGAAACTCTGCCGGGAACGTCGTCACTAGAGTCCAACTTCCTCTTCTTGCTTTGTCCTGTTGATGGTGTTACGGTTGGCTGAGTCAGCTTGAGCACGAAAATCCCTGGTTCCACAGGTAACTTAAGCGCGGCGCTTGACTTTGACACGTCGGCAATATCATTACGAGCTCTTGGAACATGTTCCATTTGCAGGCCGTCAAAGTGCTCTTCCAGCTTCCTCACTTCATCAACGTAGGCTTCCATCAACGGACTCTGGTAATCTTTGTTCACTTGGCGGACGACGAGTTGTGAGTCTCCCCTGACAATAAGCTTTTTGATCCTAAGGTCCAAGGCGATCCACGAGACCGGCAAGCAAACCTTCATACTCTGCGGTATTGTTTGTCGCTTGCTCCTTGGGAAAGTGCATCCGACTACGTGCTTGAGGTGCTCTCCGGTGGAGTGCGATAAGCGACGCCGCAAGACCGGGCGCCTTTGCAGCGAAAGGCACCATCAAAGTACATCAGCCACTCTTTGCTTGCTTCTTTGGCAGGAATGCTGCGTCTCCGGAATCTCTTCATCTGGTGTTGGCGTCCATTCTGCTATGAATTCATGCCAACGCTCTGCTGGATAGTTGATGTGCTTTCAAACTTGAGACCAAAGCTTGACAGCTCCGATGCCCACTCGACAATCACCTGCACAGCCGCTCGGATTCTGCGGTATCCTCTTCAAATGAAAGCGGTGACAACTGTGATCTCATGCGCTTGGAAGTAATGGCGCAGCTTTCTCGAGGCCATGAGGAGGCCGAAAAGCAATTTTTGCACACGTAGTACCTTGACCTAGCCCCCTGTAGGAGGGAATCGACAAAGTAGACCGGGCGCTGCACCATCCTTTTCTCAGATCTGTTCATGTGTCTGCGGATTCATCCTTGTCGGGACCAGAGCTTGTCGTGAAGCCACCTTGTCATTGGATGTGCTTGCCGTGGTTGCTGGCTCGTCATCCGCCTCCCTCTCCGCTACTAACGCAGCACTAACCACTTGATTGGTTGCCGCTATATATAGCAGCAACTTCTCTTGTGGCTTAGGTGCGACAAGTGTTGGAGTGGAGGGCGGTATCTCTTCAAGTCTGCGCAGCCTCCGCCGAGTCCATTTCATTGGACCTGCATTTTCAAAATCTTGAAAAGCGGCGGTAGCGTTCAGCAGAACCTAGAAATAAACCTGCTGAGAGCAGCCACGCAACCGGCAAGCCTTCATACATCCTTGACGCGCTTTGGTGCTTCAATCTGCTCAATGGCCTTTATCTTGTCGGGATTAGCTTCGATCCCTCGCTCAGACACGAAGAACCCGAGAAGCTTGCCGGAAGGGACTCCAAACACGCACTTCTCGGGGTTGAGCTTAAGGTTAATCTTGCGCAGACTTGCAAAGGTCTCGTCCAAATCTTGAACTAGACTTGCTTTGTCCTTTCCTTTGACCACTATGTCATCCATGTAGGCTTCTACATTTCTATGCATTTGCGGCTCAAAAGCGTCATGGACTACCCTTGCAAATGTTGAACCAGCATTTTTCAAACCGAAAGGCATCCGTATGAAACAGTATGTGCCACATGGTGTGATGAATGCGGTCTTCTTCAAACCGCGGCATGCAACTTCTCTCCGTCTCCGCTCCAGCTCACCCAGCGACGTGTCGCCATGGGACCGTTCCATGCGCGCGTGTCGAGCGGCTGTGCAGCCAGCGGAGAGCAGCGATAAGCGGCGCTGACAGGCTCGCCATCGTGGCGGCGGAGGCGACCTGACGGTCTCTGTTGCCTTTGTTTGGCGACAATGACGGGCATTTATTGCTTTTGTCCCTTGCCGTCGAGTTAGGTATTTTGCACTTTGTACCTTGTTGAGTAGGTGTACCAACTCCTGTTTTACATTTGTACCCTCATCTATGTTGCCACCTGTCGGAGACCCCTTGAGCATATAAAAGGAGGCCCATGTGCAACGTAGAAAGGGGTTCGGTTAGTTCGTTTCATTCGACTCACTCGAGACCAGATACACTCACGCTAGGTTTTGTAGCTCGCATTGCTCCCTAGCAAGAACACAATAGATCAAACAAGCAGCAGTAGGAGTTTTATCTCTCCGGAGAGCTCCGAAGCTGGGTAAACCGCTCGTGTGCCTCGCCTCGATCCGCTCTTCGTGCGATCTCCGCCCCCCTCCGAACCACAAGGGGCCTGCTCCGCCGGCCCCATAGGTGTCCGTGGGTACGATCAGCCTCCCCGACATCTTTGCTGTCGCTCTACCGCACCCGGCAGGCCAAGTTGGAGACCCGGGAAGCCCTTGTCGCGAGGGCGGGAGCAGACATGGAGAAGCGCGCCGAGGAGCTCCGGAGCGCCAACAAAGAAGCTCTCTGCGACGTAGCAGAAGCGCTGGGCAACTTGCAGAGGAGCGCACGGCCTTCATCCTTGAGAAGGCCGCTGAGGAGGAGCAGCGATCGCTGCCGAGAAGCTTCGCCAGCAGAAAGCGAGTTGGCGCAGCGGAAGGTCAACCTGGACAGCCACGAAGAAGACCTTGCTGCGCGCGAGGAGTCGCTTGGCGGGGCGCTTCAGGAAGCGAAGGACGCTGCCGCAGCCGCCGAGGTTGCCAAGGAAGAGCTGAAGGCGAAGGTGGCACACCTGGAGGCCACCCTCAAGAAGAGCGGCGAAGAGCTTGCCGTGCTCAAGCGTGGCCGAGAAGGATGCCTACACCCTTGGCGAGCTGCGAGCCGTCTTTGCCGATAGGGCCAAGGAGCTCCACGCCGCCAAGGATTCCAAGGCGGATCTTGAGCTGGCCACCACTCTGACGCAGACGTTGGATGGCGCCAGAGGCGGGAGGTGGGCTTGTTGGAGGCGATCAAGGCCAAGGAGGAGCTGGGCGAAGGCTGCCTCCGTCCGAACACCTTGAGGGAGAGCGTGGAGCACTGGACCCGAAGGTCTTGTGGATACCGCCGCCGCCATCCACAACGAAATGATGGAGCTGGGATGGCGGACCTTGCGTACTCCTCAAACGAGCATCTCCAACCCAACGCCAAGCTCAGCTTATTCTTCAAAGGCGTGGCGGCGGGCCTCCGGCGACTCCAGAAGAGGTCCCAAGCAGCTGGCCGAGGAATCACGCCCAGTCTGCAGGAGCCCTCGAGAAGGTGTTGATCAAGGTGGCCTTCCGCAATCTGGGCCTCAACCTTAACGGCGTCCTCAGATCCCTGCCGCCCGACGCCAACGTGGAGGAGCTCAAAGCCCTTGTCGCACCCATTGTGGACAAGGTGAAAAAGATCAAGCGGATCGAGGGCGACCGCGTAGACTAGGCCGCCAACTTTATCTTTCCCTTGTCGCTGCTGATCATGTTTTAAAACACTTTGTTAGATCAGCGATTGTCGGTGTACTAGAGTAGGGGTACCCTAGTATCCCGTACTCGTGCACGGACAGTTGCAGCACCCCGCGGCAAGGTTCGCCTCGTCACCGCAAATATCCTCCGTGGCTCCTTTGGAGCCATTCAAGAACAAAATATTTGATTGAGAAGACAAGACCCTGACAAGAGGAGCTTGTCGGGAAGGCCACTCCAGGCACGCAGAAGACAAGGCCCCGGCAATAGGAGCTTGCCGGGAAGGCTCGGAGCGCGACAAGCCTCCGGGCGCGACAAGGATTCGACGCGGCAAAAGCGCTCATGACATGCAACTTCTCTCCATCTCCGCTCCAGCTCACCCAGCGACGTGTCGCCATGGGACCGTTCCATGCGCGTGTCGGCGGCTGTGCAGCCAGCGGAGAGCAGCGATAAGCGGCGCTGACGAGCTCGCCATCGCGGGCGAAGCGGAGGCGCACTGACGGTCTCATGTAATCGATTGGGCGACAATGACGGCATTTATTGCTTTTGTCCCTTGCCATCGAGTTAGGTATTTTGCATCAGCCTTTGTACCTTTGAGTAGGTGTACCAACTCCTGTTTTTACATTTGTACCCTCATCTATGTTGCCACCTGTCGGAGACCCCTTGAGCATATAAAAGGAGGCCCATGTGCAACGTAGAAAGGGGTTCGGTTAGTTCGTTTCATTCGACTCACTCGAGACCAGATACACTCACGCTAGGTTTTGTAGCTCGCATTGCTCCCTAGCAAGAACACAATAGATCAAACAAGCAGCAGTAGGAGTTTTATCTCTCCGGAGAGCTCCGAAGCTGGGTAAGCTGCTCGTGTGCCTCGCCTCGATCCGCTCTTCGTGCGATCTTCGCCCCCCTCCGAACCACAAGGGGCCTGCTCCACCGGCCCCATAGGTGTCCGTGGGTACGATCAGCCTCCCCGACATCTTTGGCGCGCCAGGTAAGGGGGGGAAGGAGGACATAATACTATGGACCAGGCGCCGCTCGAGGAAGTTTCACCTCATCGGGAAGCAAGAGACAGAAAAGCTAAGTTGCCAAAGTTTGAGCAATTAATTTTTAAATTTTTAAGTTATCTTCCTCGAACGATAGTACTTTGTATGGATAACCTGTGCGCAGAGGAACCAACTCGCCGGCTAGTCGCGCCCTTACTTTGTTTCGAGTCCGCTCAACAACTTAAGTGAGCTGCAGCTAGTCGCGACAAAGGTTACTTGTCGGAGGCGGCACTTGCCACGAAGGCGTTCCACTTTTCGGCTTCATGGCAAAAAGTGCCCGCACCGACAGGTCCCCCAAATGCGTAAGGCAGAAACGTACAAAGGAAGGAATCAAGTAGAGGAAATAACATTGCATTGATGGCCTAAGATAGAGTATATTACAAAATAACTTGTCGCTGATCTAACAAAGTGTTTTAAAACATGATCAGCAGCGACAAGGGAAAGATAAAGTTGGCGGCCTAGTCTACGCGGTCGCCCTTGATCCGCTTGATCTTGTTCACCTTGTCCACAATGGGTGCGACAAGGGCTTTGAGCTCCTCCACGTTGGCGTCGGTGGCGAGGATCTCGAGGGCGCCGTTAAGGTTGAGGCCCGGATTGCGGAAGGCCACCTTGATCAACACCTTCTCGAGGGCTCCTGCACGCAGACCTGGCGTGATTCCTCGGCCAGCTGCTTCGGGACCTCTTCTCGGGTCGCTGGAGGCCCGTCATACGCCTTTGAAGAATAAGCTGAGCTTGGCGCTGGGTTGGAGATGCTCGTCGGAGGAATCGCAAGGTCCGCCATCCCCAGCTCCATCAGCTCGTTGTGGATGGCGGCGGCGGTGTCCACAAGACCTTCGGTCTAGTGCTCCACGCTCTCCCTCAAGGTGTTCTGGACGGAGGCAGCATTCGCCAGCAGCTCCTCCTTGGCCTTGATCGCCTCCAACAAGCCCACCTCCCGCTCTCTGGCGCCATCCAACGTCTGCGTCAGAGTGGTCAGTTTCAGCTCAAGATCCGCCTTGGAATCCTTGGCGGCGTCGAGCTCCTTGGCCCTATCGGCCGAGGCAGCTCTGCAGCTCGCCAAGGGTGTAGGCATCCTTCTCGCTCACGCTTGAGCACGGCAAGCTCTTCGCCCGCTCTTCTTGAGGGTGGCCTCCAGTGTGCCACCTTCGCCTTCAGCTCTTCCTTGGCAACCTCGGCGGCTGCAGCGGCGCCTTCGCTTCTGGCGCCCGCCAGCGACTCCTCGCAGCAAGGTCTTCTTCGTGGCTGTCCAGTTGACCTTCCACTGCCAACTTCGCTTTCCTGCGGCGAGCTTCTCGGCAGCCAGTCGCTGCTCCTCCTCAGCCGCGGCCTTCTCAAGGATGAAGGCCGTGCGCTCCTCTGCAAGTTGCCCCCGCGCTTCCGCCACGTCGCGGAGGGCTTCTTTGTTGGCGCTCCGGAGCTCCTCGGCACGCTTCTCCATGTCCGCTCCCGCCCTCGCGACAAGGGCTTCCCGGGTCTCCAACTTGGCCTGCCGGGTGCGGTAGAGCGACAGTAGCTTCTTCAGTAGCTTCTCCTCCTCAGACTCGCCGCTGCTGCTGCTTGGCGCATCCACCAGCGTCAGCCCAGCGGAGGCGAGTAGCTCGCCGTCGAAGGTCTCGCCCTCGACCGGCGCCCTGGAGCTTGGTTCCCAGGGGAGCTTGATGAAGACGCCTTCGCCGGCCTTCAGGTAGGCGCTGGGGCTCCTCGGGCCGCCCGCCACCGCAGCAGCCGGGAGTCGGGCTGTCGGTGTAGCGCTTGCCGCTCCTGCGGCCTCGAGGCCGTCGATCGATCGCCCGACCCCTCGCCGGCCTCTGCGTCGGCAGCCTCGGTGGCCTCCTCGCCAACAGGCTCGGCGGCGGCGGCTTCTTCCTCCACGACGACGACCTCTTCTTCTTCGACGGCGGCCTCGTCGGTGTCGCCGAGCGTTTCCTCCTCGCCGGGCCTCGACCTCCATCGGTCTCACAGGCGACGAAGAAAGAGCAGTCAAGCAGATGTTCAAAAGAGAAACAAAAGAAAGCAAACCCAAGGGAGATTTTCGCGTAAAGGGAATTACTGCAACAGGGTCCGCAGCCATGGCCTCGACCACCGGAGGGTCACTGGCGCCGTCCCTTGCCGGGTAGCCTCCCTTGCCGGAGTGGCCTCCCTTGCCGGGTGGCCTCCCTTGTCAGGGCGCTCCCTTGCCGGGAGTTCTCCCTTGGCGGCGTAGTGGCAGCGGGCAGGATCTCGAGGCGGCTCGAGCCCTCCCGATGAGGCTGCTCTGCTCCTACACAAGCACACAGATGATATCAACAAAGAAGGAGCACCCCTGCACACCTAATAGTAAGAAGAAAACTGCGCACTTACTCGGGGCCAGGCTGGGGGCTGCTCTGAGGAAGGGTTGTCGGTCCGGCAAGGCGGTCCTGACGCGTCCCCGTCGCCACGGGAGAATCGTCCTCAACGACGACCGCCGGGATCTTGGCCCTCTTCGCCGCTCTTCCGGCGGCGTCCTGAAAAGGAAAGAGTCCAGAACGAAGCAAATCAGATTCAAAATGAAGCAATAAAATTGAAGAAATACAAGCACAAATCTCAAGAGCTTACTCTTCGCCCTCCTCCTCGGAGCTGAGCGCGGAGAAGTCGAACTCCGGCTCGCCTCCGGTGCGACGAGGCGGAGGCGTGGGCTCTCTTGGCCGCTTGGCGGAGGCGTCGGCGGTGGCCTGGGAAGATTCCGCCCAGCTTGTCGCCAGCTGTGTGTGGGCGCTCCAGCAACATCGCTTGCCGTGGTGGAGCGCGTCGCGCGGCGCTGCTGCTGTGGGCCGGACTGCCGCCCCGACTCGTCTCCAACCTTGCGGAGACGCCTCCTCGGCGGAGCCGGGGGCTCTGCTGGCGGCAAGTCACTTGGCGGTGGGGAAGAAGCGCCCTCGGCGGGTCCACTCGACCCGGCCTCGGGCTCGACAAACTCGTCCTCGCCGGCGACCTCCCCTCGCTCGGCAAGGCTCGCCGCCTTCGCCGCGTCCGCCTCCTCCACGGTGAACCCGAAGGCTCCAGCGGCAGCGGCTGCTGCCGCCTCCTCCACCCTGGTGGCGATCCGCGCCATCTCCTGGTCGGTGGTGTCGCGGGTGAGCCTCTTCTGCTCGTCGGAGCGGATCGGCACTTCTTGCAAATCATCGAAGAATTGCTGCACGACCTCGTCGAGGGGCTCCTGCCAGGTTGGGACGATTCCGTGGGAGTCGCACAGTGGCATCACGGTGCGGATGCGATCGAGCGCCGAGTTGTTGCACAATGGGACGACCCCCCGCGGCCACCTAAACCACTCGGGGTGGTCGGGGTCGTTCTTGAACAGCTCGAGCAGTATCGAATCCAGCTCCATGACGGTGAAGTTCCAATTCAGGCCCGGGCGCAGCCTCATGATGTCCGCCGCATTTTGGAACTCCCAAGCAGGCCTCCTCCTTTCCTGCAAGGGAGCGATGCGGCGGCGAAGGAAGTCCGCGCCAACTGCGCCTACGGTCAACCCGGCAAGCCTGAGGCGCAGGATTCGGGTCACGGCTATCTTCAGCTTCGCATCCTCCGGCGCCAAGTTACTCCAATCCCTGCCGCGCACTATTGGGGTTTGGCCCACGGCGGTGAAGGACTGCGGATTCTCCTCTACGACCCAGCACCAGTTGGCTCTCCACTCCTCCCACTTGCTGCGGAACTCTCCCTCTAGGTAGGCCTCTTTCTTGCCGATCCTAGAGACCCAGGCTATCCCTCCGGCAAGTGGCTCTCCTCTCTCGATGCGGGGAAGAAAGAAATGGCGGAAGAGTGCCACGTTCGGGTGGACTCCGACAAAGTTTTCGCACAAATGCGCGAAAACTGCCATGGTCAAGATGGCGTTGGGGGTGAAATCAAGGAGGCGGAGGCTAAAGGTGTTCATTATGTCGCAAAAGAACTCGGAAAAGGGCAGGCAAAGCCCGCAATAGAAGAAAAGGGCGAAGAAAGGGTACCATGTTGGGGCCAAATCGGAGGCGGAGGCGGGGAGCACCCTCGTGCGCGGATGCGCACGAGTCTCCGTTGACCAGAAGAGGTAGAAGACGTCCTGCAGCTCCCTTGCGCCGAGCTGCGGGGGGAAGATGGCTCGCTCCTTGCGCAACGCCGCAAGCCGCTGCACCTCGGCCGACTTGACGCCCTTCTCCTTATCGGCTTTCGGAGCCATGGCGAGGCGGAGGAGGCCGACGGCGGTGAGTGTGCTTATGCGAAAGGGGCGGGCTGCTCTCTTCGCACCGGAGAAGAAGAGGGGAGCGGCGGTGGTTTCTTGACAAGACAGCAATGGCGGTGGGTGGTCGGCCTGCCTCTGTTTCCTCCGCTTATAAAGGGAGGAGGGGCGGACGTTCCGCTTATACTAATAAAGAACCCCCCACGACCGCACCCACGATCTCTCGCACGACGCCACGTCCGGTGCGTACCGTTAGTGGGGATCGTGGTGGGTCCGGGGCGAGTTGCGACGTGGTCGAGGCCGCGCGTGTCCGTGCACAATTCTGGGCCTGGCCCGACAAGCGCTCGACACCGTGTACGGCCCAGGCCCGGGGGTTCCTGTCGGTGTACTAGAGTAGGGGTACCCTAGTATCCCGTACTCGTGCACGGACAGTTGCAGCACCCCGCGGCAAGGTTCGCCTTGTCACCGCCAATATCCTCCGTGGCTCCTTTGGAGCCATTCAAGAACAAAGTATTTGATTGAGAAGACAAGACCCCGACAAGAGGAGCTTGTCGGGAAGGCCACTCCAGGCACGCAGAAGACAAGGCCCCCAAGAAGAGGAGCTTGTCGGGAAGGCTCGAGCGCGACAAGCCTCCAGCGCGACAAAGGATTCGCCGCGGCAAAGGCGCTTGCCGCGGCATGCAACTTCTCTCCGTCTCCGCTCCAGCTCACCCGGTGGCGATGTCGCCATGGGACCGTTCCATGCGCGGCAGTGTCGGCGGTCAGGCAGCCAGCGGAGAGCAGCGATAAGCGGCGCTGACAGGCTCGCCATCGTGGCGAGCGGAGGCGCACCTGACGGTCTCTGTTGCATTGTTTGGGCGACAATGACGGGCATTTATTGCTTTTGTCCCTTGCCGTCAGAGTTAGGTATTTTGCACTGTACACTGTTCGAGTAGGTGTACCAACTCCTGTTTTTATATTTGTACCCTCATCTATGTTGCCACCTGTCGGAGACCCCTTGAGCATATAAAAGGAGGCCCATGTGCAACGTAGAAAGGGGTTCGGTTAGTTCGTTTCATTCGACTCACTCGAGACCAGATACACTCACGCTAGGTTTTGTAGCTCGCATTGCTCCCTAGCAAGAACACAATAGATCAAACAAGCAGCAGTAGAGTTTTATCTCTCAGGAGAGCTCCGAAGCTGGGTAAACCGCTCGTGTGCCTCGCCTCGATCCGCTCTTCGTGCGATCTCCGCCCCCCTCCGAACCACAAGGGGCCTGCTCCGCCGGCCCCATAGGTGTCCGTGGGTACGATCAGCCTCCCCGACAGTGGGTGAACAAATTACTGTTGAGCAATTGACAGAATTGAGCATAGTTATGCGAATATCTAGGTATGATCATGTATATAGGCATCATGTCCGAGACAAGTAGACCGACTACTTGCCTGCAACTACTACTATTACTCCACACATCGACCGCTATCCAGCATGCATCTAGAGTATTATGTTCATAAGAACAGAGTAACGCCTTAAGCAAGATGACATGATGTAGAGGGATAAATTCATGCAATACGATAAAACCCCATCTTGTTATCCTCGATGGCAATAATACTATATGTGCCTTGCTGACCCTAATGTCACTGGGAAAGGACACTGCAAGATTGAACCCAAAGCTAAGAACTTCTCCCATTGCAAGAAAGATCAATCTAGTAGGCCAAACCAAACTGATAATTTGAAGAGACTTGCAAAGATAACCAATCATACATAAAAGAATTCAGAAGATTCAAATATTGTTCATAGATAAACTTGATCATAAACCCACAATTCATCGGTCTCAACAAACACACCGCAAAAGAAGATTACATCGAATAGATCTCCACGAGAGAGGGGGAGAACATTGTATTGAGATCCAAAAAGAGAGAAGAAGCCATCTAGCTAATAACTATGGACCCGAAGTTCTGAGGTAAACTACTCACACTTCATCGAAGGGGCTATGGTGTTGATGTAGAAGCCCTCCATGATCGATGCCCCCTCCGGCGGAGCTCCGGAAAAGGCCCCAAGATGGGATCTCGTGGGTCTGTAAGGTTGTGGCGGTGGAATTAGGTTTTTGGCTCAAATCTCGATCCTTTGGGGAATGCGTAGGTATATATAGGAGGAAGAAGTACGTCGGTGGAGCAACAGGGGGCCCATGAGGGTGGAGGGCGCGCCCTAGGGGGGTAGGCGCACCCCCTACCTCGTGGATTCCCTGTTGGTTGCTTGACATAGGATCCAAGTCTCCTGGATCATGTTCGTTCCAAAAATCACGTTCCCGAAGGTTTCATTCCGTTTGGTCTTCGTTTGATATTCTTTTTCTGTGAAACTCTAAAATAGGCAAAAAAAAACAGCAATTCTAGGCTGGGCCTCCGATTAATATGTTAGTCCCAAAAATAATATAAAAGTGAATAATAAAGCCCAATAATATCCAAAACAGAAGATAATATAGCATGGAGCAATCAAAAATTATAGATACATTGGAGACGTATCAGACTACACCTCTGAGGAGGCCGAAGACATGGACGAAGATGTTGAAGCTATAGCCCATGCGGCTACTACCCCTCCCATCACTAGACGATGGACGGCCACCTCGACCTATGATGCCTATATGGTGGATACCCCCAATGATATGGGCGATGACACCAATGGGAGGACGGCGACAACACTGATACATCTCCAACGTATCAATAAGTTTTGATGTTCTATGCTGTTATATCATCATTCTTGGATGTTTTACAATCATTTTATAGTCATTTTATATCATTTTTTAAACTAACCTATTGACATAGTGCACAGTGCCAGTTGCTGTTTTCTGCATGTTTTTACATCGCAAGAAATCAATACCAAACGGAGTCCAAACGAAGTGAAACTTTTTGTGGATTTTTTTGGACCAGAAGACATCCAGTGGGCAAAAGAAGTAAAGAAGAGGAAGCCCGAGGTGAGCACAAGACACCAGGGCACGCTTGGAGGGTTGTGCCTACCTCGGTGGCCTCCCGCACTGCCTCTTTGCTCCATAAATTCCCCAATATTCCAAGAACCCTAGGGGACTTGACGAAAATCAATTCCAGCCGCCGCAAGTTCCAGAACCACCAGATCCAATCTAGACACCATCACGGAGGGGTTCATCATGTCCATTGGTGCCTCTCCTATGATGCGTGAGTAGTTCATTGTAGACCTACGGGTCCATAGTTAGTAGCTAGATGGCTTCCTCTATCTTCTTTGATTCTCAATACAATGGTCTCTTGGAGATCCATATGATATAACTCTTTTGCGGTGTGTTTGTTGGGATCCGATGAACTTTGAATTTATGATCAGATCTATCTTTTTATCCATGAAAGTTATTTGAGTCTTCTTTTATCTCTTATATGCATGATTGCTTATAGCCTTGTATTTCTTCTCCGATATTTGGGTTTTGTTTGGCCAACTTGATCTATTTATCTTGCAATGGGAAGAGGTGCTTTGTGATGGGTTTGATCTACTACGGTGTGATCCCAAAGGATGTAAGGGAGCTGACACGTATGTATCATTGCTATTAAGGATAACAAGATGGGGTATATTTCTACATAAATAGATCTTGTCTACATCATTTCATCGTTCTTATTGCATTACTCTGTTTCTCCATGAACTTAATACACTAGATGCATGCTGGATAGCGGTCGATGTGTGGAGTAATAGTAGTAGATGCAGGAAGGAGTCGGTCTACTAATCTTGGATGTGATGCCTATATAATGATCATTGCCTGGATATCATCGTGATTATTTGAAGTTTTATCAATTGCCCAACAGTAATTCGTTTACCCACCGTTTGCTATTTTCTCAAGAGAAGCCACTAGTGAAATCTACGGCCCCCGGGTCTCTTCTATATTATATTTGCCTTTGCGATCTATTTTTATTTGCTTCTATTTTCAGATCTATATTTCCAAAAACCCAAAATACCTCTCTGCAATTTATTATTATTTATTTTATCTTGCGTTCCCGCGAGATCTATTTATCCAATCTATTATATTTTTTTATCCCGTCTACTTGCCAATTTCTGGCATCATTGCCCGAAATGGATTGGCAGCCCCTTTAACAAGTTGGGTTGTGAGTATTTATTATTTGTGTGCAGGTGTCGTTCACTTAGTTTTGCGTGGTTCTCCTACTGGTTCGATAACCTTGGTCTCATCTCTGAGGGAAATACCTACCGTTGTTGTGCTGCATCATCCCTTCCTCTTTGGGAAAATACCGACGTAGTTCTAGTAGACATCAAAAGGAATTTCTGGCGCCATTGCCGTGGAGACATCATCAACATCTACTAGGTTCCTAATCACAAATCTCATCTCCTTGCAATTTACATTATTTGCCATTTGCCTCTCATTTTCCTCTCTCCCACTTCACAAAAATTTGCCATTCTATTAGCCCTCTTTTTTGTTCGTCATTTTTCTTGTCAGATCTGTTTTTGAGTGCAATCTTGTTGCATAGTAACAATGACTCAAGAGAACACCAAGTTGTGTGATTTCTCCAATACCAACAACAATGATTTTATTAGCACTCCAATTGCTCCTCCCGCCACTAGTGCGGAGTCTTGTGATATTAATACCGCTTTGCTGAATCTTGTTATGAAAGATCAATTTTCCGGTACTCCTAATGAGGATGTCGTGTCCCATCTTAACACATTTTTGGATTTATGCGATATGAAAAAGAAAAAAGGTGTGGAAAATGATGTTGTGAAGTTGAATTATTTCCGTTTTCTTTGCGAGACTGTGCAAAAAATTGGTTTTCTTCTTTGCCTCGCAATAGTATTGATTCTTGGAATAAGTGCAAAGATGCTTTTATTACTAAGTATTTTTCCGCCCGCGAAAATTATTTCCCTTAGAACCCAGATCATGAATTTCAAGCAACTTGAACATGAGCATCTTACACAATCTTGGGAAAGGATGAAATTGATGCTAAGAAATTGCCAAACTCATGGGTTAAATCTTTGGATGATCATACAAATTTTTTATGCGGGGTTGAATTTTGTTTCTCATAATCTTTTAGATTCCGCCGCGGGTGGTACTTTTATGGAAATTACTTTGGGTGAAGCCGCAAAATTTCTTGATAATATTATGGCAAATTATTCACAATGGCATACCAAAAGAGCTCCTACTAGTAATAAAAATTAATTCGGTTGAAGAAATTTCTTCTTTGAGTGAAAAAGTTGATGCTCTTATGAAATTGGTTGCTAATAAAAGTGCTCCTATTGATTTCAATGATATGCCTTTGTCTACTTTGATTGAGCAAAATAGTGATGCCATAGATGTGAATTTTATCTCGCGAAACAATTTCAATAACAATGCTTATAGAGGTAATTTTAATCCTAGGCATTTTCCTAGTAATTCCTCTAATAATTATGGTAATTCCTATGGAAATACTTCTTATAATAATAGGAACACCTCTGATCTTGAGAATAATATTAAATAATTTATCAACACTCAAAAAGTTTTCAATGCTACAATGGAAGAAAAGTTGAATAAGATTGATGATTTGTCTAGAAGTGTTGATAGAATTTCACATGATGTATAAAATCTCAAGATGAAAATTTGTGTGCCTAAGTTGAGGAATCAATTAAAGCTCTTTATGTTTCTATGGATGAAAGTAAGAAAAGAACCGCTATGCTTAGAGCTAGAAGAGAATTTTTAGGAAAAGCGTTTTCTAGTGATTGCTTTCATAAAAGTGATGAAGATCTTAAAATGATAGGTGTTTGTTCTATTGATTCTTTGTTTATTAAAATTAAGATTGATAATAAAGGGACTGAATAAGAGTCAACTTTAGCTAGAAGGCGTCTCGATAATTCGGAGGGTGAAAATCTTGTTGAGAAAATGGATAAAAGTGGGTTTGAAGAGATCAAAATTTTAACTAGTGATGTGCCCACTCTTTTGGATTACAAAGACTTTAACTATGATAGTTGCTCTTTGATTAATTGTATTTCTTTATTGCAATCCATGATTAATTCACCCCATGCCTATGAACAAAATAAAGCTTTTACTAAACATATTGTTGATGCTATAATGAAAGCTTTAGAAGAAAAATTGGAATTAGAAATTTCAATCCCTAGAAAATTACATGATGAGTGGGAACCTACTATCACAGTCAAGATTAAAAATTATGAGTGTTTTGCTTTATGTGACTTGGGTGTTAGTGTTTCTACAATTCTGAAATCTTTATGTGATGTGCATGGTCTTACCGATATTAAAGAATGTTGTTTAAATTTGCACTTGGCGGATTCTAATATTAAAAAGCCTATGGGAAGAATTAATGATGTTATTATTCTTGCAAATAGGAATTATGTGTCCATAGATTTTATCGTTCTTGATATTGATTGCAATCCGTCTTGTCCAATTATTCTTGGTAGACCATTTTTACGCACTATTTGTTGCCGTGATTGATATTAAAGTAGGCTATATTTAATTCCAATTTACACTAAGGAAGGGTATGGAACACTTCCATAGAACAAGAATTAGGCCACCATATGAATCAATCATGAGGGCATCTTATGGATCTAGAAACAAAGACGACAAAACTTAGATCCTTGCGTTATGCCTAGATAGGGGCGTAAAACGACATCGCCTGTTGGGAGGCGACCCAATGAATAAAATTTATTTTTGTCTTTTGCATTCTGTTCTTGAGTGTTTGCACAATTATGCTACTGTTATGATTGTGTTTTTGTGTTTTGATTAGTGTTTAGTGCCAAGCAAAGCCTTTAGGATCTTCTTGGGTGATAATTGCTTTGATCTTGTTGAAAAACATAAACTTTTGCATCCATAGATACAATTTTTTAAAATCACATAAGCGACGAAAAAATCTGATTTTTTTTAAAGTAGATTGATATACAAATTACTCAGGTTGTTCTAATTTTTCCGAATTTTTGGAGTTACAGAAGTATTCAAAATATTCAGATTTCTAATTTTTCTGTTTTTGATAGATTCTGTTTTCTTTGCGTTGTGTGCTTGTTTTGATGATTCTATGGTTTTATTTGAAGAGTTTTTGCAATAGAAAAGTTGAATACAGTAGATATAATGCAAGAATAAAATATGAATGGGTTTGCATTAGTACTTATAGTAGTTATTTGCTTTCTTATACTAACGGATCTCACGAAGGTTTTGTTGAGTTTTGTGTGATTGGACTTTTCAAGTTTTGGGTGATGTTACGGTGGATGAAGGAATAAGGAGTAAGAACAGCCTAAGCTTTGGGATGCCCATGCCATCCCAAGAAATTATCCAAAGATAAGCAAGCAACTAAGCTTGGGGATGCCCGAGTGGCATCCCCTCTTTCTTCTAACGACCATCGGTATTTTACTCGAAACTATATTTTTATTCGTCACATACTATGAGCTTTGCTTGGAGCGTCTTGTATGATATGAGTCTTTGCTTGTTTCGCCTTTTATTTTAAGTCATGAATCCTTGCTGGGCACACCTATTGAAGAGAGCCAAAATTATGCTATAACTTGTTAGAATTGCTCTCTATGCTTCACTTAAATCTTTGTGAGCTATGGAATTGCTCTAGTGCTTCACTTATATCTTCTTGAGCATGGTGTGCTTTAGTATTTTGAAGAAATGCTCTATTTCTTCACTTAGATTTATTTGAGAGTTAGTAATTTTTTAAGAAATTCTCTCTTGCTTCACTTAAACTAATTTGGGAGAAAGAAATATTATGCTCATGATCTTCACTTATATTTGTTTGAGCTTATCAAAAGCAACACATGAAAATTAGTCCCAATGTGATAGATATCCAAGAAAAATATACTAAAAACTTTCATGACGATCACTGGACAAAATAAACTTGGTTCCTTGTAATAGTTTTGAGATATGATGATGTGATATGTGAGTCATGTTGATGAGTAATTATGCTTTAGTAAGAATATTGGTGTTAAGGTTTGTGATTGAAAGTGCAACTATCCCTGGGTGGTGTTGGTAATTCCTAACAACATATAGCTCATTGAGCTAATTCTGTTTCAAGAAAAATATTTCAGGAAAGCTCAATGATTGGCGTGGCATGGATTATAAAGTGGACCCTTCGAAATGCTAACGACAAAAGATTGGCTCAAGCTCAAAGCACAAGACTCTACATTTTCTATTTTAGTGATCCAAGATCACATTGAGTCTATAGGAAATGCCAATACTATTAAGAAGGGATGAGGTGTTGCTTAAAGAGGTTCTTGCTCAAAATTCTTAGTGATACGCTCCATAAACCCTCCACTACTTTCTCATATCCACATATGTCCCAAACCAAAAAGTCCAACTCGGCCCAACCGAAATTTCATATCCGGAGCCACCGAGTTCAGTTGACATAGCCACTGCCAGAAACCCTAGTCTTTTTGGTCTCACCGAGATGGGATTGCAAACTCTCTATTTCCCTTCATAACGTTTCGGTTAAACCGAGATGAGCAATCGGTCCCACCGAGATTGCAATGCAAACTCTCTGTTTCCCTTTTGTAACATTTCGGTCCAACCGAGATGAGCGAATCGGTCCCATCGAGTTTGCCTGACCAACTCTCTGTTTCTCTATTAGCAAAATCGGTCTCACCGAGTTTGTGTAATCGGTCTCACCGAGATTACGTTATGCCCTAACCCTAACGGAATCGTTCTCACCGAGTTGACATGTCGGTCCCACCGAAAATCCTAACGGTCACATTATGAACTAAATCGGTCTGACCGACTTTAACTATTCGGTCCCACTGAGTTTGGTAAATTGTGTGTAACTGTTAGCTTCTGTGTGGAGGCTATATATACCACTCCACCCACTCTTCATTCGTGGAGAGAGCCATCAGAACATGCCTACACTTCCAACATACATTTTCTGAGAGAGAACCACCTACACTTGTGTTGAGGTCAAGATATTCCATTCCAACCACATAAATCTTGATCTCTAGCCTTCCCCAAGTTACTTTCCACTCAAATCATATTTCCACCAAATCCAATCCTATGAGTGATAGTTGAGTGTTGGGGAGACTATCATTTGAAGCACAAGAGCAAGGAGTTCATCATCTACACACCATTTGTTACTTCTTGGAGAGTGGTGTTTCCTAGATTGGCCAGGTGTCACTTGGGAGCCTCCATCAAGATTGTGGAGTTGAACCAAGGAGTTTGTAAGGGCAAGGAGATCGCCTACTTCGTGAAGATCTACCCAAGTGAGGCAAGTCCTTTGTGGGCGACGGCCATGGTGGGATAGACAAGGTTGCTTCTTAGTGGACCCTTCGTGGGTGGAGCCCTCCGTGGACTCGCGCAACCGTTAACCTTCGTGGGTTGAAGTCTCCATCAATGTGGATATACGATAGCACCACCTATCGGAACCACGGATAAAAAATCTCCGTGTCAACATTGCGTTTGCTCCCTTAAACTCCTCCCTTTACCTTCATATGCAATTGTTTTACATTCCGTTGCTATACTCTTAGAATTGCATGTGTAGGTTGATTGCTTGACTTGTGTAAAGTTGCTAAAATCTGCCAAGAACTAAAATTTGGGAAAATGCTAGATTTTTATTTGGTCAAGTAGTCTAATCACCCCCCTCTAGAAATACTTTCGATCCTACAAGTGGTATCAGAGCTTTGGTCTCCATTTGCTTTGATTTCCATAGCTTTTGGTGGTCACAGCCTTGGTTTCAAAACCTAGGAGATTATGGCGTCTAGCGAGGGAAATTACCACCGTAGAGGTCCTTACTTTGATGGTACAGATTTTGCTAGTTGGAAGCATAAGATTAAAATGCATATTCTTGGAGATAACCCCGCCGCTTGGGATATTGTGTGTATTGTCTTGCAAGGTGAATTCTTTGATGGGAAAGAACCTAACCATGAAGCTACCGCGGAAGTGTTGAAGATGCTACAATACAATGCTCAAGCTTGTGATATTCTCTTCAACGGATTGTGCCCTGAAGAATTCAACAAAATCAGCCGTTTCGAGAATGCAAAGGAAATTTGGGATACTTTGATTGATATGCACGAAGGTACCAGCTCCGTCAAGGAATCCAAATTGGACGTGCTTCAAAGTCAACTTGACAAGTTCAAAATGAAGGATGGTGAAGGTGTCACTGAGATCTACTCTAGGCTTGCTCTCATCACAAATGAGATTGCCGGCTTAGGAAGTGAAGAGATGACCGACAAATTCATCATCAAGAAGATCCTAAGAGCCTTGGATGGAAAATATGATACCGTGTGCACATTGATCCAAATGATGCCCAATTACAAAGATCTCAAGCCAACAGAAGTCATAGGAAGGATTGTTGCTCATGAGATGTCACTCAAGGATAAGGAAGAGCTCCATAATAAGTCAAGCGGTGCCTACAAAGCCTCATGTGAAGCTCCCACATCATCAAGTGAGAAACAAACCTTCAATGAATAATTAAGCCTAATGGTGAAGAACTTCAACAAGTTCTACAAAAGTAGAAGCAAGAAAAGAAGTTCCAAGTCAAGGTCCTACAATGACAAAAGATCTTCTAGTCGTGAGCGTAATTGCTACAGTTGGGGAAGACCCGGACACTACTCCAATGAGTGTACGGTTCCCTACAGAAGAAGAGAAGATTCTCCCAAAAGAAGATGTAGAAGAGAAGAATCACCACCAAGAGAAAGAAGGAGTAGAGATGATCGTTATGAACAAAGACCCTCTCGGAGAAGCAAGGATTCGGAAAGGAAGGACAAGTCATCAAGGAGCTACGCAAAAAGAAGACATCAAGCTCATGTTGGTGAATGGGTATCCGGTTCCGACTCCGACCATCACTCCGACTCCGAATATACTCAAGATGGAGGTGTTGCCGGTCTAGCACTTGTGACAACCAACTCCTATGACATATTTGACTCACCAAATGAAGGAATTGGGAGATGCTTCATGGCCAAAGGTCCAAAGGTAACACACCCTGAGTATGTTGATTTCAATAGTAATGAAGATGATTTGCTAGGTGATGATGATTTAATTATTGACAACTCTAGTGATGAAAACTATGATGAAACATCAATTAATCATGCTAATCAAGATAAAACGAATGATGATGATAAGAAGGACATTGAGCGTCTAACTAAAGAACTAAACACTCTTAAGTTAGCTCATGAAACTACCTTGGAATATCATCAAGAACTTTTAAAGACTCATGATAAGCTATGCTTTGAAAAGCTCAACCTTGAGCAAGAACATGAGTTTTTAAAGTCGATCAATGATGATCTTTGCAAGAAAAGTTCTTCTTACATTGCCAAGCGTTTACTCTTGTCTACTTACATACCACAAGTTAAATCTAGCAACAAAAACAAGAAAGATGCTTCATCTAGTAGTAACAACAATCATGCTAAATCCGATGTTGTTGCTTCTAGTAGTTCTCTTGATTCCACTAATGATTCTCTTAGCCAAGTTACACTTGAGCAAGAAAATAGCTTATTGAAGGTAATTATAGAGAAAGGTGTTTACAAGAGCCTTGCCGGAAGTAAGCAATTTGAGGAAATTGTACGCAAGCAAGGAAGACACCGGAAAAATCAAGGTGTTGGTTTTGAATGAAAGTTCAATGCCAATAGAGTTGAGTGGGAAGAAGATCAATACCCCAAGACGAAGTTTGTTCATCAACAAGAGAAGTATGATCCTACTTCTTTCAAAGAGACACAATCTCAAGATGATCTTCCACCACAAGACCACAAGCAAAAAGGCAAGGACAAGCTTCAAGAGGAAATTGATGCATTTGAAGAAGCACCTAAGGCCTTGGTCAAGTGGGTTACCAAGACTACATCAAGTTCTACCTCATCAAGTACGACTACAACTCCAAGGATTCCCATCAAGATGGTGTGGATTCCGAAGAACAAGAACTAGAGAGTTCTCGAGGGTGACTCCGCCAACATACTTCACTCTTATCATTTTGGCAATGACAAGTGCAAACAACTTTCATATCTTGCACTAGTTCAACGAGTCACAAACCCTATTGTTGGTAAGAGAAGGGACAAGGTAACCTAATGCTTTCATGGACAACATCTTGTGTACACATCACTCTATGTATATGGATATCCTTGCTTGTTCCTTGTGGGACTAACCCGTGTAGGTATTGAAAGTGCAACTCACTCCAAAGGATTGCTCCGAATGATCTACATCAACTTTGAGCATCCACATCTTCAACACCTACATGAAGTCATCATCGACAAAACCCAAGGTTAGTTCATTCCTCTTAGGGGGATATCACATCTAGGGGGAGCTTTACTCTAATTAATTGAGCTAAAGCAACTCTAATGGTGTGAACACAACAATGCTTTATGTAAAAGTGGTAACCCCACTTGTCTTTGAAACGATGAGTATGACCTATGATCAAATGTTCTCATTTGACTCCTAAGTCAATATACTCATATATAGATGACCTAGTCATCGCCAAATTGCTTGATAGATGCTAGAGTGTTTGTGCATGCTTTGTCACATATTTCATTTGCCATTTTAATTGTGTGAGCATGTTGGATGCATATTTTACTCATTCGAGGACATCCATTTGTTGCTTTGATTGTTTGGCTCTTTCTCGTTTCCCAAGTGGATGGACAAGAATGCATAAGAACTCCCTCTAGCTATCTATGCTTTTCTCGTCTCAAACTCTATTCATGCTACATCACAAAGTTTGATCAAGTCAGATTCGAACCACTCTGTGTGAGGAGAACACGGAGTTCCCGATTCATCATAGACATAAACTTCCAAAACCTCTTTGTGCATCTCGGTCTGACCGATTCATCCTTTTTGGTCCTACCGAGATCACTAAGTTGATCTAGGTTTTCAATCTCGGTGCAACCGATTAGAACCTTTCGGTCACACCGAGTTGCAGTAACTGCTTGCAGTTTTGCATCCTGGTGCCACCGAGTCATTCCACTCGGTCACACCGACAGGGTCAGGTTATATATACCGACGGGCCAAATTTTGGAAAAAAATTCGGACCTCTTCGCCTGCGCGTAACCTGCTCTACCTCCTCGGGTCTCTGGATCGTCCTCTCATCGCCAGCGACCTCCCGCCGCTGGTCTCCGCTGCCATCAACGACAATCTGCCCCGCCGTTGCTGCCGTAGCAAGTTCTCCGCCGAACTAGGGTACGAACTTGATCTTTGTGCTAATTTAGAACTCTGATTCTTAGCACATTGCTTTGCCATGATTCTTGCCACAATTGAAATCATCCTGTCCAGCAAAAACTTCCCGTAGATTAGTTTTGATTTGAAAATTTAGGATTAGGTCTCCGGCGAATTCATCTCGGACCGACCGAGTTGTAGAAATCGGTCACACCAAGTTGGCTTAGGCGAGAGTGAGGGAGTCCTGGATTAGGGGGTATCCGGGCAGCCGGACTGTATACATCGTCCGGACTATTGAAGCCTCAAGACTCTGTCCCGTGTCCGGATGGGACTCTCCTTTGTGTGGAAGACAAGCTTGGCGATCCGAATAATATATTTCCTTCCTTGTAACCGACTCCATGTAAACCCTAGCCCTCTCTGGTGTCTATATAAACCGGAGAGGATGGTCCTTAGAAGGCCGATCACAATTACAATCATACCATCATAGGCTAGCTTCTAGGGTTTAGCCTCTATGATCTCGTGGTAGATCTACTCTTGTACTACTTATATCGTCAATATTAATCAAGCAGGAAGTAGGGTTTTACCTCCATCAAGAGGGCCCGAACCTGGGTAAACATTGTGTCCCTTGCTTCCTGTTACCATCAGCCTAGACGCACAGATCGGGACCCCCTACCCGAGATCCGCCTGTTTTGACACCGACATTGGTGCTTTCATTGAGAGTTCCTCTGTGTCGTCGCTGCAAGGCTTGATGGCGCCTTCAATCGTCAACAACACGGTCCAGGGTGAGACTTTTCTCCCCGGACAGATCTTCGTGTTCGGTGGCTTCGCACTGCGGGCCAATTCGCTTGGCCATCTGGAGCAGATCGACAGCTACGCCCCTGGCCACCAGGTCAGGTTCGGAAACTTGAACTACACGGCCGACATTCGCGGAGACTTGATCTTCGACGGATTCGAGCCTGTGCCAGGAGCACCGGACAGTCACGATGAGCACGGCCTAGACCTGCTGTCGGACAACGCTCGGGATATCACCCCTGCAGTAGCCCCGGACCTAAATCCGGAGCAGGCTGCGTTGCCTAAGGACGGAGGGATAGACCCCGCCCCGCAGGCCGCACACTCATCAGCGTTGGAGCCGAACATAGGTCTCGCCTCTGTAGAAGCCTGTGACTCCGGACCCCCGGACTCGTATCCGGTTGTAGGTTCCAGTCCGCGCGCTCCCGAGGCCGCCGAGACTGGTTGGGCTCCGGTAATGGAGTTTACCGCTGCAGATATCTTCCAGCACTCGCCCTTTGGCGGCATGCTGAACTCATTAAAGTCTCTCTCTTTGTTAGGAGGATCTGGGCCGAATTATGTCCGGCTCGAGTGGGAAGCAGGCGACGAAGGAATTCTTTGCCCACCCACCACCCACTTCATTGCCACGTTCGATGATTTAACCGACGTGCTTGACTTCGATTCCGAAGACATCGACGGTATGGACGATGATGCAGGAGAAGAACATGAACCACCACTCACAGGGTGGTGGACAGGAACCTCCTCCTATGATATATATATGGTGGACACTCCGAAGGAAACCAATGGCGATGAGGCAACGGAGGATAACCCCTCAGGGAGAAAAACAAAGCATGGGCGTCGTCGACGATGCCCCAAGCCCCGCCACAGTAACACCAGCCCAGGAGACAAAAACAATCCGGATGGTGCCGAAGAGGAATACAACCCTGATCAGCCCGCCTTTGAGAAGGCCGAGCAGGAAGATGAGCAGGTCAGCCCAGACAAACAGGCGACGGACAGATATCCGGAGGAGGACAACTACATGCCCACCTCCGAAGACGAGATTAGCCTCGGCGACGATGAGTTCGGCGTGCCTGAGGATCCCGTAGAGCAGGAGCGCTTCAAGCATCGGCTTATGGCCACTGCAAGGAGCCTGAAAAAGAAGCAGCAACAACTTCAAGCTGATCAAGACCTGCTCACAGATAGATGGACTGAAGTCCTGGCAGCCGAGGAATATGGACTCGAGCGCCACACGGCTGACCGGCCACCTCGTGGCAGGGATAAAACGGCGTATCAGCCCGAATACCAGCCAAGATCGATCTACGGATCACGGGGGCGCGCCCAAACGCACGACGACGACCGTCACGCCGGACACACTATCAATAAGTCTGGCCGGGCCGAGCACAGCCACCCAGAGCAACTCGAACTGCGTAGCCACATAGCTCAAATCACGCAGGCGCGCGCACCCTACGCTTCAGCGGCGAAGTGATGGATCATGAATTCCCAGAAGGGTTCAAACCCTTAAACATCGAATCATACGATGGCACAACAGACCCCGCAGTATGGATTGAAGATTTCCTTCTCCACATTCACATGGCCCGCGGAGACTATCTACACGCCATCAAGTATCTTCCCCTTAAGCTCAAAGGACCCGCCCGACACTGGCTAAACAGCATGCCAGCAAATTCCATTGGCAGTTGGGAAAACCTGGAAGACGCATTCCCTTCCAGGGAACATATGTGCGACCACCGGACGCCGATGACTTGAGCCACATTACTCAACAGCCCGGAGAGTTAGCCAGGAAATTCTGGACTTGGTTCCTAACTAAAAAGAACCAAATAGTCGACTGTTCTAACGCCGAAGCCCTGACGGCTTTTAAGCATAATATCCATGACGAGTGGCTCGCCCGACACCTCGGCCAGGAAAAACCCAAGTCCATGGCAGCTCTCACAACACTAATGACCCGCTTTTGCGCGGGCCAGGACAGTTGGTTGGCTCGCAGCAGCACTATGCCACATTCTGGCACTTCGGATGGCCGCGACAATAGCGGCAAGCCACGACGTAACAGACATAAGCGATGGAACAACAACGACAGCACTGAAGACACGGCAGTCAACGCCGGATTCAGCGGTTCCAAGTCCGGTCAGCGGAAGAAGCCATTCAAAAGAAACAATCAGGGACCGCCTAGTCTGGACCGTATATTGGAGCGCTCGTGCCAAATTCATGGCACCCCAGACAAGCCAGCCAACCACACCAACAGAGACTGCTGGGTGTTCAAACAAGCCGGCAAAATAAACACCGAAAACAAGGACAAGGGGCTGCACAACGACGACGACGAAGAGCCCCGGCGTCCGAACACTGGGGGACAGAAGAAATACCCCCCCCCCCCAAGGTGAAAACGGTCAACATGATCTATGCCACTCACATTCCCAAGAGGGAACGGAAGGGAGCACTACGTGACGTCTATGCGATGGAGCCAGTCGCCCCCAAATTCAACCCATGGTCAGCTTGTCCGATCACCTTTGATCGTAGGGATCACCCTACTAGCATCCGTCACGGCGGCTCAGCCGCATTGGTCCTAGACCCAATCATCAATGGATTCCACCTCATGCGAGTCCTTATGGACGGCGGCAGCAGCCTGAACCTGCTTTATCAGGACACAGTGCACAAAATGGGCATTGATCCTTCAAGGATCAAGCCCACCAAAACCACCTTTAAAGGTGTGATTCCTAGAGTAGAGGCCCGTTGCACGGGCTCTATAACATTTGAAGTGGTCTTCGGATCTCCAGATAACTTCCGTAGCGAAGAGTTAATCTTCGATATCGTCCCTTTCCGCAGTGGTTACCACGCACTGATTGGACGAACCACATTCGCTAGATTCAATGCGGTACCACACTACGCATACCTCAAGCTCAAGATGCCAGGACCACGCGGGGTCATAACAGTCAATGGAAACATGGACCGCTATCTCCGAACAGAAGAGCATACTACAGCCCTCGCGGCGGAAGTACAATGCGGCCTCCTCCGACAAACCAATCCAGCGACAACAACTTCGAGCACCTTCAAGCGAGTCCGGAGCACCCCGCAACAGGATCATCAGGCACGCCAAGAGCGCGACTAGCAGTCTGGCCTCCGCTCAAGCCCCATCAAAGCAGCATTCGTGCCACGCGTACACAATTACGCACTCAAAATACCATGGGCATAGGCGGAGGCGCAACAATGACTCAGTCAACATGGCGGTATAACCGCTACATACCTTCATAACCCATCCTTCTTATTTTTAGGACATTGCTTTAGAGCAACCTCTTCAGAAGAGCCGGATTGTCGGACTTACATAGGAGAGAAAACCAAGGAGGCAACAGGCTTTACGCACAAAAGGAAACACCCAGGTGGAATCTGTTCACGATCGTTATACCTGTTTTACATACCTACATGCAGCCTGCCCTTGGATAGGACATGTTAAATAGTCCTATTTACTTCTGCTTAATGCTACCATTGTAAATATACGCTTAAACGTATTATTCATCAATGGGAAGTATAGCGTCAGCTTATTGTTCCTATTTGTGCATATTTCTTGCAAATGTTTATTTAGTATTGCATCCGTACACCTTGGTACGGTTAGTTCACCGGGGGCTTCTTATGACAGCTCACAATACGTCATAACAAGTCCGAACACTTTCAACAGTGCGGCACCCCGAACTTATAGCACTATATGCATCAGCTCCGAATCATGTCTTGGGCCAATAATTGGGTTTGCCCATCTCCCTTGTTTTGGTACCTTATGTTCCGTTATATCGGCTAAGGTAGCGCAGGGAGAACTACTGCGATTGTGTCTCGGTTCTTCCAGACGAGCACCTCAGTAGAGAAAGCCGACAACTGACCGGCATGATGCGGCAAGAGCTGGTCGCTGTTCGAGAGGTCTTAAAATCCTTAAAGATTCTTTCCGCTTTAGGCGATGAATCGGCCTCGTCCGACTTAGGCGTATATAGCGCCCCAATTTGGCCCTCTGAATTCTAGGGGCTTCGCCGAAATTTAAAATTGTAGACTTCTATGGCTAAGTGAAAGTTATAAAGCCGCATAGTCCGATTGCCATGTTACAAGTACGGATACCTCCTTAAGGGACCAAAAAATTGGATAAAGAGTATCCGGGTTTTTCCAGGAACACCCCAGTACTAGTTACGTGGGGGTGGAAGCCGACGACTGGCCTACTTTCAGAATTCTATAAACAGCGGCGCAGAAGGTAATATTTTGAATCAAACAGTGCTACATAGCACAAGCAACTTTGTCTTTATATTACAAAAGTGACAGAGCTACATTTATTCAAAGATCTTGTCCTTGGTACATTCATCGGCCACGAGACGAGCGCCCTTCATAACGCCACCATAATATTCTTGGGACAGTGATGCGCCTTGCCCTCCGGCGGCCCGTCCTTCACCAGCTTCTCCGCATCCAGTTTGCCCCAATGCACCTTCGCACGGGAAAAGGCCCGGCGGGCACCCTCAATGCAAACGGATTGCTTGATAACCTCAAGCCGCTGACAGGCATTCACCATCCGCTTGATCAGGCCAAAGTAGCTAGTGGGCAGGGGCTCACCAGGCCACATCCGGACTATGAAATCTTTCATAGCCACTTCGGCCGCCCTGTGGAGTTCGACCAACTGCTTCAGTTGGTCACTCCGAGGCATTGGGTGTTCGGCCCCAAGATACTAGGACCGTAACAGCTTCTCCATGGAGCTCCCTCCTTGGCACGGTAGAACTCATGGCGTGCGAGATGCTGCATGGCAGATCTGCGAATGCCCCTGGAGAGCTCCGAATTCGGGTAAGTAAAAGAAACGCCTCCTCCACATGTTTGCTTTGCATAAAGAATGTCTTACCCGCCGCTATCTTCTGGGCCGCCTGGATTTCCTGTTGTGCCTTGTCAGCTTCGGCCTTGGCGTCTTTCATACTTGCAAGGGCCTTCGCAAGCTCGGCCTCTTTCATCTTAAGCTCATGCTCAATGGACTCGAACTTCTTGCCGAGTTCATGGAGCTCTTGCTATACCTCGCCCACTCTAGCATCTTGCTTTTCGCACTCCTTGCATTCCAAGCCGCCTTGTTTTCGGCCTCGGACAACGCTTTCTTCAGAGACGCCACTTTGGTGGTGGCCCCTGTTACACAGTCACAACGCTTCGTCGTTAGAATAACCAATTTTATCTATCCTTCATTACATGTGAGCGGGGAATCGCTCACCTTTGTTCTCTTTGAGCTGCCTCTTTGTGAGGTCGAGCTCCCCCTGCGCCTGCTCGAGGTCCCGCTTTAGTCTGGCGACCTCGTCTGTGCGGACAGCAGCGGCAAGCAGCACAACCTGCTTATTCAAAATACATACTTACTATTAGACTCCTGCGGATTATAATTGACCCTCTGTTCGGCTTTTCCTTCCGAACACCGAGCAGTATCAGGGGCTACTACCTATCGGGTGGTAATTTTACATATTCCCTACTTACCTCCAAGCCTGTTAGGAGGCTGGTGCAGGCTTCGGTTAGCCCGCTTCTGGCGGACAGAACCTTCTGAATCACCACACTCATAAGAATACGGTGCTCTTCATCCATGGAAGCGCCGCGAAGCGCTTCCAGCAGACAATTCGACGCCTCGGGCATAACGGAAGTCTTCGGCACGGACAGCTCACCCTCCCTAACGAGGGGCTACCCGCCTAAGTCCGGAACCATTCGAGGTTCCAGAACAGTATTCGGCTGAGAGCCCGCCTTACTGCAGCTCTCATCAACACGATCCGCGGGGATCTTGAACCACGCGTGTCCGACATCTGGAATTCCGCCTTGGGGCACCTCCAGAGTCACCTCCCCCGGCACTGGGAACCTTTGGGACAACACTTCCATGTCATCCGCGGGCTGAGGAGTAGTGGCCGCCGGGAGCGAGTCATCGCTGAAGCACTCAAGGACCCATCCGAAGACGATACCTCGGGATGGATCCTGGCCGGACTACATATATGTTCGGTGTTATAACAAGACTATGAAACAAAGTCACACTAGAAGTACAATAGTGTGCGGAGAGTCACGATCTCGCTAGGGGCTTCCCACTGGGCAGCCACTCTTCATCACTGTGAGCGGCCGTGGTGGAGTAGTCCGGAAGGGACGCCTTTCCCTTCTTGGATGCCCTGGCCTCCCCTTCTGGGGCGGCTTTCCTCTTCTTCTCCCCCCCATTGCAGGGAGGGATAACTTCTTCATGTTTCCCCCCGCCTCCGCGGGGGGAATCTGTCTCGTCGTCTTCGGACGACGTGGGTATGACGGCCTTGCATCGGGGGCCTTTCCCGGCCCCCTGGTCTGCCTTCTCAGGCCCCCCATCCTCTCCGGCCCTTCTTCTTCTCCCTCCCCTTCGGGGGAGGAGCTTGCCTCATCGTCTTCGGACGAGGCTTCCGGTACAACCTTACGCCGGAGACCCTTCCTGGTCCCCGGGGCCTTCTTTTCGGCCTTCTTCTCCGGTGCCTTGTAGGGCGCCGGGACCAGCATCTCCGTCAGGAGAGCATCAGCTGGGCCTTCTGGCAGCGGAGCCGGATAGTCAATCCGCTCCACTGTCTTCACATAATCCTGATTAAATACACACAATGACTTAAGACTCCCCCGTGAATATATTAGGAAGAACTGAATCCGGTGGTAGTCATAAAACTCACCGGATGGGGGGGGCCACGCGGCATGAAGCCTGCGGTCCTTGGATGTGGGGGGAGGTACTTCGGAGGCCTTGAACATCACCTTCCATGCGCCTTTGTGCGTCATGTCATAGAGCTTTCGAAGCGTCTGGTGTTCGGCCGGGACATACTCCCACAGAATAAATACCGGTCTTTGGCACGGGAGAATCCGGCGGACGAGCATGACCTGGACCAAGTTGACAAGCTTGATGTTCTTGTTCTTCATATTTTTGATGCAGTTTTGGAGTCCGGTCAGCTCTGCAGGTTCGCCCCAGGTCAGGCCCTTCCTTTCCCAGGAGGTGAGCCGCATAGGGGTTCTGGATCGGAATTCGGGGGCCGCCGCCCAGTTGGCGCCGTGCGGCTCAGTGATGTAGAACCACCCTGATTGCCACCCTTTCACGCTCTCGGCAAGGGAGCCGTCAAGCCAGGTGACATTAGGCTTCTTGCCCACCATGGCCCCTCCGCACTCTGCTTGTTGGCTGCTCACGATCTTCGGCTTCACGCAAAAGATTTGTAGCCACAAGCCAAAGTGAGGCTTGATGCGGAGGAAGGCCTCGCATAGGACGATGAACACCGAGATGTTGAGGACGGAATTTGGGGATAGATCATGGAAATCTAGCCCGTAGTAGAACATGAGCCTGCGGACAAAGGGATGAAGTGGAAATCCCAGTCCATGGACGAAGTGGGCGACAAACACGACCCTCTCGTGGGGTAGCTGCGTTGGAATGACCTGCCCGTTGTCCGGTAGCCGGTGCGCTATGTCTGCGGCCAAGTATCCGGCCGCCCGAAGATTCGCGATATGCTTGTCCTTCACACTGGAAGCCACCCACTTGCCTCCTGCTACGGACATGTTTAGCTGTGCGGAGAAAACTTGGGCTAGGGTGCTGGAGCTCGAGGGGGCAGGGGCGAGCAAGGGAGGAAGAAGGCGTGGGTAAAAATGGGGAACTCTTATCCCTTTATAGAGGCGACGAAAGCGGTGCGCCTCCCCACTTACCCGTTGAGGATCGCTTGCTTCCCAAGCGCCACGATTGATGGCGCGGTGGGATTACCCATACCCGTATTGATGAGAATCCCCTGTTAAGGGGACATGATCTCTGCTTTGACAAGACGTGTCAGGGAAACCGCCTCGCAATATGCGCTGTGGCCGGTTGTGGGAAAACGGTTCGAATAATGACCCGACCACAAGGACATGTCACGTTGTCTAATAAGTTGTCAACAAATTGCATTTATGAAATATCATTCTCTCTACGGTGGTATGTGAAGATCATTTTGAAGATCCGGACACGGTTTAAGTGTTCGATATTTACTATGGAGTATTCGGAGAAGGAACCCGCCTTGCAATGCCGAAGACAAGACTGCGCGCCGGACTCATCATCATTGAAGCCTGGTTCAGGGGCTACTTAGGGAGTCCTGGATTAGGGGGTATCCGGGCAGCCGGACTGTATACATTGTCCGGACTATTGAAGCGTGAAGATAAAAGACTCAAGACTCCGTCCCGTGTCCGGATGGGACTCTCCTTTGCGTGGAAGACAAGCTTGGCGATCCGGATAATATATTTCCTTCCTTGTAACCGACTCCATGTAAACCCTAGCCCTCTCCGGTGTCTATATAAACCGGAGAGGATGGTCCTTAGAAGGCCGATCACAATTACAATCATACCATCATAGGCTAGCTTCTAGGGTTTAGCCTATACGATCTCGTGGTAGATCTACTCTTGTACTACTCATATCATCAATATTAATCAAGCAGGAAGTAGGGTTTTACCTCCATCAAGAGGGCCCGAACCTGGGTAAACATTGTGTCCCTTGCTTCCTGTTACCATCAGCCTAGACGCACAGGTCGGGACCCCCTACTCGAGATCCGCCGGTTTTGACACCGACACAGAGCACATGCGTTTTCGGTCTTACCGAGAAATGCAAATCGGTGTGACCGAGTTCGATTTCTCTGTGAAACCCTAGCAGTCTCGGTACCACCAAACTGTGACTCGATCTGACCAAGTCCACTAGTTTAGGTTCCAAAAGCTGCTTTGGTATCACCGAGTTTACAAATCGGTAGATCCAAAATGCTTTCTGTGAAGAACTAAAACTAAGTTTCTAAGTCATATATTTTGCAAAACTCATGTACTTTGTGATGCTCATCTACTCTACCTCATCTATAACCTATTCACGAGTGGTCTGGCCGTAGTATTTGCAGAGATGTCTGATCAAAGTGATAGTCAGAACAGGTCTGAGCAACAGGTGCAGATGAGTGAGGGTTCAGATCCCTCTAGCAGCTATGATGAAGGCAGCAGGAGCACTCCCAACAACCTGCCAAAGGCTGCTACCAGGACAAGGAAGAAGAGAACTTCTGATTCAGAAGATGAGGATTATGTGGATGTTGAAGATGAAGCCACTTCAAAGAAAAAGGTACTGAAAAAGGAATATGGCACAACTGCTGCAACTAAGCCAGGAATGAAAACAAAGATGCCAGCAAGAAGACAGCCCATGTCAATGCCAAGAAAAGGTGCCACAGGTGAAACCATGAAGTTCACCATTGAATGTAAAAAAGAAGCAGCTGGTCAGGATAAGAATAAGAAAAGGGCAAGAACTACTACTGCCAAAGTTCTTGGCAAGCCCTCAATGAGGAGAGATTCAGAAGAAGAAGAGGAAGAGGATGCTGCACCAGCACCCAAAACTCAGAAGCTCATGGGAGATGCAATCAGAATAGAGGCTGCTCCATCAAAACCCAAAGCTGCTCCCAAGGCAGCTGCTCCAGCTCAGAAGCCCAAGAGAAGCACTAGAAACATTCCAGCTGCAGAGAAGAACAAGGCCCAGTGCCTGAAGCTGTTGAAGTAGATGAAGCTCAAGTGCTAAGGAAGCCGAAGCCCAAGATCCCTGACCACAATGATGCACATCCAGTTGCAGAAAACATGAAAATCAGGAGGGATGCAGGATTCAGACTGGGGAGACAGTCTTATCTATATGCTATCAGGAGAAGAACTGTTGTGGACTATAGGTTTCACACTAAGGAACAACAGGACTTCTATGAGACAATTCTGCTTGATAAGAAGCCCATAGTGTGTGACATGAGATGGGTTGACTGGGAGTTCATCAAGGAGAATGGGGATCACCTCCTGGTGTGTATGATAGCTTCAAGGCATGTGGAGTTGACACATTTGTTGCCCAGAAGCTCACTAAGTGGAATGATGAGTTGATCATGCAGTTTTACTCCACTGCCCACTTCTATCCAGATGGAAGGATAGTATGGATGTCTGTGGGTACTAGATACCAGTCTATAGTTGATGAGTGGGCCAAGCTTATCAATGCCCCTGAGTAACATGAGGCTGACTTGGATATTTATGCTGAGAAGAAGAAAGACCACAATACAATGGCCAACATATACAAAGAGATCCCAGATGATGCTTTAGATACTCATAAGTTTGGATCTGTCCACTTCTTGCTATCTGGTCTGCCTACCATAAATTGGATTCTAAGGCACACACTCCTACCCAAGTCAGGTGATCACAAGATGATCAGAGGACATGCTATAAACTGGCTGCATATATTTAATGTCCCACAGAAGTTCAAGGTCATGAATTTGATTGTTGAGACAATCAAGAGGACTGCTGCTGACCAGAAGAGAAGCTGTGGGTATGCCCCACAAATTCAGGAGCTCATCAATTCTAAAATGGGCACCAGCACTTATCTCTTGGATAAGGAACACCTGGCCATATACCCTGAATTTGAAAACAACACAGTGGTGATGAATGAGGATGACCCCACCTCAATGCAAGCACATGAGAAGAGAGAGAAAGCAAAAGTTGAGAAAGCTGCAAAGATGCCAAGTGTTGAGGAGGCATCTCAGGTATTCTTGAAGAGCAAGGAAGACCAGCTTGGATATCTGATCAAATTCACCCTGAGGATTGAGAAGGGCTTGGCCACCCTGACCAAGAACCAGGAGAGTTTGGAGAGGATCATTGAGCAGAAATTCTATGACCTTGATGTCAAGGTAACTGAGATCCAAACTGAAGTTGAGCAACTCCAGGAGGAAACAGAGGAGAAGAAGGGCAAGTCTACCACGGATGCTTTTGCTAGAGTGCCCAGAAGCCAGAGGTCTGCTGCAGTGCTAGTCACACATACTAGAGCTACAGCATCAGCACCAGCAGCTATAGCTCCAGTGCCACCTCCAGCAGCTACTCCACCAGCTCCCGCTACATCACCGGAAGCTTTCGTCCTTGGAGTCATCTCAACACCTCCTACCGAAGATCAAGCCTGAGAGACGTTTAGCACTATGCTTTTTTGAACTCTTTGGTAACTTGTTGCCAAAGGGGGAGAAAAATGTATAGATCATAGGCTTCGAGAGAAAGTGTTGCTTTTTTATCTCTCTTGCTATTTTGGTTGAACTTCTTTATTGTGTGCTTGTGTGAGATACTTTATGTGCTTGTGAGATACTTGTTGATCATGTGTTTGATCATATGCTACCCTTAATGCTTGTTATGATTTTATCTCTTATATCCTTAGATGATCATTCACTTGCTTGGTGATGAGTGCATGCTTTTAGTTTCTATCATTTTGAGCGCTCCACCATGATGTATGTGACATGGAAGAGTAACCCATGATCCTAATAGGTTGTGCATTTGCATTCAAAAGCAAATCTTAAATAATGCACAAATTTAGGGGGGGGGGGGGCTCTTGCTTATCACATACTTCTCAAAGCGACGATGTTTTTCAATCTTATTCATCATTTGTCGAAGCTTTGATCTATATGTTGTCATCAATTACCAAAAGGGGGGATATTGAAAGTGCAACTATCCCTGGGTGGTTTTGGTAATTCCTAACAACATATAGCTCATTGAGCTAATGCTATTTCAAGATAAATATTTCAGGAAAGCTTAATGATTGGCTTGGCATGGATTAGAAAGTGGACCCTTCAAAATGCTAAGGACAAAAGATTGGCTCAAGCTCAAAGCACAAGACTCTACATTTTCTATTTTAGTGATCCAAGATCACATTGAGTCTATAGGAAAAGCCAATACTATTAAGAAGGGCTGAGGTGTTGCTTAATGAGGTTCTTGCTCAAAATGCTTAGTGATATGCTCCATAAACCCTCCACTACTTTCTCATATCCACATATGTCCCAAACCAAAAATTCCAACTCGGCCCCACCAAAATTTCATATCCGGAGCCACCGAGTTCAGTTGACATAGCCACTGCCAGAAACCCTAGTCTTTTCGGTCTCACCGATAGGGATCTCGGTATCACTGAGATGGGATTGCAAACTCTCTATTTCCCTTCGTAACATTTCGGTCAAATCGAGATGAGCGATTGATCCCACCGATATTGCAATACAAACTCTCTGTTTACCTTTCGTAACGTTTCGGTCCAACCGAGATGAGCGAATCGGTCCCACCGAGTTTGCCTGACCAACTCTCTGTTTGTCTATTACCAAAATCGGTCTCACCAAGTTTGTGTAATCAGTCTCACCAAGATTACGTTATGCCCTAACCCTAACGGAATCGTTTTCACCGAGTTGACATGTCGGTCCCACCGAAAATCCTAACGGTCACATTATGAACTAAATCGGTCTCACTGAGTTTAACTATTCGGTCCTACCGAGTTTGGTAAATTGTGTGTAATGGTTAGATTTTGTGTGGAGGCTATATATACCCCTCCACCCACTCTTCATTCATGGAGAGAGCCATCAGAACATGCCTACACTTCCAACATACATTTTCTGAGAGAGAAACCACCTACACTTGTGTTGAGGTCAAGATATTCCATTCCAACAACATAAATCTTGATCTCTAGCCTTCCCAAGTTGCTTTCCACTCAAAACATCTTTCCACCAAATCCAATCCTATGAGAGAGAGTTGAGTGTTGGGGAGACTATCATTTGAAGCACAAGAGCAAGGAGTTCATCATCAACACACCATTTGTTACTTCTTGGAGAGTGGTGTCTCCTAGATTGGCTAGGTGTCACTTGGGAGTCTCCGTCAAGATTGTGGATTTGAACCAAGGAGTTTGTAAGGGCAAGGAGATCGCCTACTTCGTGAAGATCTACCCAAGTGAGGCAAGTCCTTCGTGGGCGACGGCCATGCTGGGATAGACAGGGTTGCTTCTTCATGGACGCTTCGTGGGTGGAGCCCTCCATCGACTCGCGCAACCGTTACCCTTCGTGCATTGACGTCTCCATCAACGTGGATGTACCATAGCACCACCTATCGGAACCATGGATAAAAAACATCTTCATTTCAACATTGCGTTTGCTCCCTTAAACTCCTCCCTTTACCTTCAAATGCAATTGTTTTACATTCCGCTGCTATACTCTTAAAATTGCATGTGTAGGTTGATTGCTTGACTCGTGCAAAGTTGCTAAAAATCTGCCAAGAACTAAAATTTTGGAAAAGGCTAGATTTTTATTTGGTCAAGTAGTCTAATCACCCCCCTCTAGATATACTTTCGATCCTACAGTGATTTCCTATGCAAGCACGAAAGTCATAGTTATGCAATGAAATTACATCCTACTTGTGGTGCATTATTCGGTGTTAATTATGCTCAATGCTGGCTTATGAGATTTTTTTGTTTCTTGCTTGGTCACTTCTCAATCTTTTGCTAGCCTTCATTTTGCACTAAGTATGATCACTACTTGTGCATCCAAAATCCTTTAAACCAGTTTTGCCACATGAGTCCACTATACCTACCTATATGCGGTATTAATTTTCCATTCTAAGAAAATTTGTATGTGCCATCTCTAATTTTGAAAATAACTTCTCTTTTGTGTGCTCGTACCACTCATGAAACGGTAGCGGGTGGCTAATATATTTCCATGCTAGATATGTTATTCTCAAGATGAGTGTTTATTCACTTGTCATTGCACGAGATTAAGGCAAAGTTATCAGGGATGCCCAGTCCCGAAATGAAAAATGAATTTACTTTATGTTGTCAAATAATAAATTCCTTGGAAAGTGTTGGTATGGATGGCACCCGTGGATAGAGCTAGCCATGGAAAGTGAAAGTATGGTTGATAAAAGGAATAAATTTTGATTTTTCTTTGGGGACCGCCTATGATATATCTAGCATGGGAAGTAATGGGAACTACTCGATCATTTTCGTTGACAAGAACAACATGCCTCCCAAAATGTTTTTATCTCTATCTTTTTCGCTTTGAGCTCGGGCACCTCTACAAATCCCTACTTCCCTCGGCTAAGGACCTTTTGTTTACTTTATGCATTTTTTACTTTCTATTTGAGTCTCCATCTTCTCTTATAAAGCACCAACTAAGGGGCACTATGATCGTACTTGAGCAATGGGTGTAGCTAATATGCGAGTGTGTTTCATGAATGAATTAATGATTGAGCATAATGGGCTAGGGATAACTTATTTTAGCGTTGATATTTTGAAATACATGGTTGCTTGTTGGTATGCTTGAGTATTAAAGTCCTCATGTCAAAACTAGACTATTGCTTTGAACCATATAAAAGTCCAAATGTCCATGCTACAAAGAACCGAATATGAGATGAGTATGTTAGGCAGTATTCCACATCAAAAGTTTGGTTTTTATCATTTACCTACTTGAGGAAGAGCAGGAATTAAAAGTCCAACTAGGGATGTTGACTTCTCTAGTTGCTGTTTTCTGCATGTTTTTTACATCGCAGGAAATCGATACCAAACAGAGTCAAAATGCAGTGAAACTTTTTATGGATTTTTTTGGACCAGAAGACATCCAGTGGGCCAAAGAAATACAGAAGAGGGAGCCCGAGGTGAGCACAAGACACCAGGGCGCGCCTGGAGGAACAGGCGCGCCCTGGTGGGTTGTGCCCACCTCGGTGGCCTCCCGCACCACCTCTTTGCCGTATAAATACCCCAATATTCCAGAAACCCTAGGGGAGTTGACGAAATTCAATTCCAGCCGCCGCAAGTTCTAGAACCACCAGATCCAATCTAGACACCATCACGGAGGGGTTCATCATGTCCATTTGTGCCTCTCCGATGATGTGTGAGTAATTCATTGTAGACCTATGGGTCCGTAGTTAGTATCTAGATGGCTTCCTCTCTCTCTCTTTTGATTCTCAATACAATGGTCTCTTGGAGTTCCATATGATGTAACTCTTTTTGCGGTGTGTTTGTTGGGATCCGATGAACTTTGAGTTTATGATCAAATCTATCTTTTTATCCATGAAAGTTATTTGAGTCTTCTTTGATCTCTTATATGCATGATTGCTTATAGCCTCGTATTTCTTCTCCGATATTTGAGTTTTGTTTGGCCAACTTGATCTATTTATCTTGCAATGGGAAGAGGTGCTTTGTGATGGGTTCGATCTTACGGTGCTTGATCCCCGTGACAGAAGGGGAGCCGACACGTATGTAACGTTTCTATCAAGGATAACAAGATGGGTCTATTTCTACATAAATAGATCTTGTCTACATCATGTCATCGTTCTTATTGCATTACTCTGTTTCTCCATGAACTTAATACACTAGATGCATGCTGGATAGCGGTCGATGTGTGGAGTAATAGTAGTAGACGCAGGCAGGAGTCGGTGAAAGTACATTATATCGACTAGAGGGGGTGAATATGCGATTTTTCTGAATTCTTCACTGAGGAATTCCAGGGTGAGGAAATTCCTAAGTGAAGAACTACTTGCAGCGGAATAAGTACTCAGATGGAAACATGGCAAAACATAAACATGGTCATCATGATGAAATGAAAGCAAGCACAAAGTACAGAAAGCATAAACACAGGATAACACAGGATGAAGACAAACAGACTGAAGAAATTGAACTGAGGAAATTGGGAAAGTCTTCAGTCAAAGTCTTCAAACAGATACGAACAAGCACACAACAACTGTAATGAGGAAATGAAAGAGTTGAGGAAATACAACCAGTAGGCTTGGTGAAGACAATGATTTGGTAGACCATTTCCAAGCTACTTTGTGGCGGTTATGCGTGCAGTTGGAGCGGCTAGGTATTTAAACCTGAGGACACACAGTCCTCACCATATTTTCCTTGAGCTAAGGTCACACAGTCCTCGCCCAATCACTCGTGGTAAGTCTTCAGGTGACTTCCAAACCTTCGCAAACTCGGTCACTCGGCGATCCACAATTTCCTCTTGGATGCTCTAGACCATGACGCCTAAACGTCTGGAAGATGCACAGTCTTCAAAGGTAACAAGCGTCGGATCCACGCAGGATCAATTCTTCAGTGATGCTCAATCACTTTTGGTTTGTAGGTGTTTGGGTTTGGGTTTTCTCACTTGATGATTTTCGCTCAAAGTCCTCGGAGGATGAGATGCTCTCAAATGACAAGTGTTAGTTTCTCTTGGAGTAGCCAACCAGCTAGCGGTTGTAGGGGGCGGCTATTTATAGCCTAGGGAGCAGCTCGACATGATAAGACATAAATGCCCTTCAACGAGACGACCATTAGGTGGGTAGATATTTTGGGATAGCTGGCGCGTAGCACAGCAACGGTCGGATATTTGAGGCTCAAATTCCTCAGGGCTATCATGTTGCTCACTTGTAGGAAATCCGCACTGACGAATTCCTAACTCCTCAGTCAGAACAAATTCCTCAGAGACCATAAGAACTTTGTCTCTATCACTGAAGAAATTGACTGAACTGTATGAGATTTCCAATGACTTCACTCGAATGGATTGGTAGGTGTAGGATTTTGAGTTGAGCATCACTAGCAAATTTTTCCTTAGTATTTCCTCGACCCCCTTTAACAGTATAGTGTTTCCTATGACTCAAGAAAGAGAAAATGAAACTACGAAAACAAAAGTCTTCAAGCTTCATGTTCCTCGAATGAATACCAAGTCTTCAAGGTCACACCAATTTCTTCACTTTCAAAGTCTTCAGTCGAAGAACTTCATTTTTAGGGGTCGAATTTCTATGTGAATATCAAACTCCTCATAGACTTATAGGCCTGTGTACACTCACAAATGCATCAGACCCTTAACCTATAAGTCTTCAATACACCAAAATCACTAAGGGGCACTAGATGCACTTACAATCTCTCCCTTTTGGTGATTGATGACAATATAGGTTAAGTTTTCAACGGGGATAAACATATGAAGTGTAAATACTGAAATTGAGGAATTTGATAGCAAGATATAGAAGAACTCCCCCTGAAGATGTGCATAGTGAGGAATTTGCTTTTGAGGCAATGCACACTTGAAGAGTAGAATCATGGAGATCTCCCCCTATATCTTGTAATTCATACACGCATTTGACATATAATGGGAAGAGTTTGAAATGCATGATGAAATATGGTGACTGATGTAAGTCAGCATGCGTGCATTAACATTAACGAGGAATAAGCATGCAGAAGAACACAAAAAAAGTATCAGACCACCATAGAGTTTAAGTTTACAACTCGATCCAGCGAAGTCTTCAAAAGAACGAGAGTTGTAACTTAGAAAAAACGCCCATATATGTAGACCTCCTTGAAGACTAACTCAAATTTCCCCCCCTTTGTCACTGAATAACAAAAAGGATCAAAAAATGAGGACTAACGCCCCTGAAGAATATCATGTTGATGGAGGAGCGCCAGCGTTGTTGGGGTTGTTTGTTGTTGTAGGGCCTACCGTAGTGTCGTCCAAGTCCTCATGCTCATCGGTTTCCTGCGATGAAGAACATGAGCTTGCCACCAAGGAGGGAACTTTGACCTTCTTGAATTTCTTCGCTGGTGGTGGAGACCAGTCAAAGTCCTTCTTGATACCCATTTGGTTCAGATCTTCTGCACCATACAGATGTGACAGAACATCCCATGTGCGACCGAAGACTTCATGGAGGTAGTAATGGTTTTTCTTCACTGCATTGTGTGTACCAGTCATGTTGTGAAGAATAGAACCAAACTGACGCTTAACCCATTTGTGGTTTTGATCCACCTTCTGGTGAAGACTAAGAAGAAGCTCACGATCAGTCATTACTCTTGGAGCTGTGGCTTGAGGATTTGGCTTTGAACCTTGTGCGGCAGAGTCATGAGTGGCAGAGTCATCATTGGTGGAGTAAGATGCAGCTTTGCGAAACTGACGATCCAATGGACGATTGCCTTCATCAATAACAGCAGCCGCCTTGCCCTTTTCATCAGCTGAGGAAAATGTCCGCTTGAGGATTTCAATTGGGGGCAAGTAGCTGAGGTGATTCTGAAAATCAGCCTTGTAGTTGAGTGAAGACCTTGTTCTGAGGAATCTCATAATCCAAGGAGCGTAAGGCTTCAACTCAAACGGAGAGAGTGCAACATTTGCCAAAGTCCTCATGAAGAAATCATGATAGTTGACAGGAATGCCATGCATGATATTGAACTGCAGACTCTTCATGATGCCAACGACTTCCTCATCAGTCGAGTCGTGGCCTTTGATTGGACTCATAGTCTTCATAAGAATGTGATAGACTGTTCTTGGCACGTACAACAATTCCTTCATGAGGAATTTGGTCCTTGGGGCTTGACCGGGCTTCAGCGGCTTCATCAGTACTTGCATGTAATGAGCAGTGAGTCCAGGTTCATGGTACAGACAACGAGCACCTTCAAGGGGAGGACTGACATGCACGACATGAAGCAATTCAGAGGCCGGTGCTTTGTAGTGTGTATTCTCTGTCATCCAGTCCAAAACCCAAGAGTTCACATTGTCGGCATCTCCTGTGATGTGCAGTGTTGCATAGAACTGAAGAATAAGCTCTTCATTCCAATCAACAATGTCAGTGCAAAAGTTGAGCAGTCCTGCGTGATGAAGCACACTAAGGACTGGGGTGAAGCAAGGCAGTGATTCCATGTCCACGTGAGGAATATGCTCGTGGTCGAAGACTTTGTCTTTGTTGAAAAGTAGTGAAGAATAGAAATTGGCTTGGCTGGCAGTGCAGAAACGCTTCCTTCTAAGATGAGCAGAGTCATACGGGTTATAGTCGGTGAAGAACACATGCTCGCCGAAGAAGTCATCAGCCTTGAATTTCTGCTTCTTTGAGAAGGGATCCTTTGGCTTGGGCTGAGGAGTATCAGTCAATTGCATCACAACCTCAGGAATCGCAATCTCAGGATCCACAGGCTGAGGAATTTTAGGTTCTTCTTCAGTGGTAGCCTGGGTCTTCAATTCTTCATTTACAATTTCATCAGCACTAGTGGCTGGAATCTCTTCATGGATGACGATGTGGGGTGCGGTTCTTGAGATCCCATTTGAGCAAAGAGTCACCGGGGGTGAGGAATTTGTTGCAGATGTGTGAAGAGAGGAGAATTGAGGTACTGACTTTCCCAAAAGTCATCATTCATCATTGGAGTAGTGCTTCCAATGTCCACATCCTCTTCTTCACCACTCATTTCTTGAACGCCAGCCTCTTCTGCAGTAAACTGAGGCATGGGCGATGAGACGATTGGGGTTGAAGGGATTGCATCCGCTTCAATTTCTTCATCCAACTGCTCTGACGAAGCAGCAGAAGGAATCTCTTCATATGATCCACCTGGGATCACATATTCTTCATCAAAAGGAACGAGTTCCTTTAATGGCACGCTTGAGACTGGAACAACATCTATTGGATTCTCAAAGGAACTAGTCAATTTCTTCATCTTCTTCGGAGCTGAAGAATCTGATGAAGTTGATGCTTTCCTTTTCTTCACAGCTGCATGCTCCGCAGCCTTGGTCTTCTTCACATCTGAGGCAGAAGGAAGAATTGGACTTGGTGTAGGTGCTGGAGGAGCAGAGGAAATTGGCTCATTTACTTCAGGAACAACTGATGCAGTTGCCCTGGCCTTTTCAGTTTCTTCAGGCACATCGTTCGAAGCTTCAGCTGGCCTGACTATTTCTTCATGCGCAACACTAGTGGTTTCCCTGGCAGAGTTAGCAGCGGTTGGAATGCAGTCATCAGCCCTGACACTAGCAGTTTCGTCAGCGGTGCTGGCATGTTCTTCTGTAGGCTGAGCAGACGCCTCAGCCTGAGGAATTTCTTATTGTGTTGGGGCTGCAACATTGGTAGTGAACTTCTCAGGCAACTTCACAAATCTGACCTTGGCTCCAAGTCAGTCAGCATAGTAGAGATCAAATTCATCACTCAGTTGCTTGATCTCTGTTTGAAGAGCTACAAGTTCTTCAGGTGAAAGCTTCAAGCCGTTTTGCTTCAGAAAGCGCTCTTTCTTGTACTGCGCTTTCTTCACCTTCCTCCCCTGTTCATATTTCCATTTCTCTTCATCAATGAAGGCAATCAACACATGACTTTGACAAGGAGTGATGTTCAATTCTGGCAAGGGAGTGTTTGGATCTTTGTGCCATAGATCAATGAAGTCCAGGATCTTCTTCGGATCCAGCAAAAGACGCACATTTGTGCCTTTGGCTCTTGCGGCCCTGAGCTGCCTGTCCCTGATGATCTCAGCAAGTTCCTCATCATCAGCTTCATCTTCATCAGACGTCACTGGAAAGGCGACCTGCTTCTTGTTGGTCGAGAACCTCGTCCAGCAGTGGCCTTTGTCTTCAGCAGAGTGGGGCCAGTTGAGGAATTTTTTGGAGCTAAAGAACTTCCAGAGGCTCCTGAGGCAATAGAGATGCCTGTCGTCCTTTGGCACGAGGCTAGATGCATAGGTGCTGAGGATTTGGACGGGGGAGCTGAGGAGTTTGGAGGGGCTGGTGCAGCTTGAGGAATTGGCCGTGAGGGCTTTCAAGAAATTGGCCGTCAGGGCATTGTTGAGGATCTTGGCCATCAGGGCATAGAGGTTGAAGCACTGGGCTTGTGAGCAGGCTTCTTTGCCATGGCCTTCTTTGGCTTGCTTGCAGAGGCCTCAGAAGTGGCAGCAGCAGCAGCAGAGTCTTCATTGAATTTCCTCACTTCATCCTTAGCCATTTTGGCTAGCTTAGCCTGGCGCTTGGCCCATTCATCAGGATAGCCCTCACCACGCTTGAGGCTGGTAGGATCAGCTTCTTGGCCAGGTGCCAATGGAGGTCTTGGGCATGGAGGGTTAAGAGCGAATTTCTTCATGTACTTGGGAGTGACATATCTGTATTCCCCCCATTCCCGTGTCCATCTCCTCTCTATCCTTTGTATGTGCACCTTGTGCTGATTTTTGTCCTCCTTGCCATGTTTGGCCTCATCAAGTTTGCAATAATCCTTGTAAATGTCATCTGGGATTTCGAAAGCAGTGTTGACCTCAGGTCTCTTTCCATCCTTCTGAGGCTTCTTGCCATCAACCATTTTCTTCAGCTAAGGAATCTGAACAATAGAATTCTCTGAAGAGGTGTGCAACTTTTCTTCAAGGAATGCTGCAAATGAGTTAAGTTGATGAGAACCTAGTGATTCAACAGCGGACATGTGTACCTATGAACAAAATATAGTTGCGAGGAATTTGGAGAGGTCATATGCATTCGCAGAAGTTTTTGCAAAAATAACAAGTTTGAGGAATTTGACCAGATGAGTCTTGAGGAATTTCACTAAGCGCTCTTTGTCTTAGGTTCCAGAGTTGTACAGATTAAAAATCCACATAATTGAGGAATCTTGAAGAAAAATGATGCTTAGGGAAACAGATCAAGAACAGATGATGTGTGAGATGTTTAGTGTGTGAAGATTTGAAGAATAAACACCTTTTGAAGATTTTGTTGAAAACAACAGAATCAACAAGAGCAGTAAAAGTAACTTCTAATTACTCTTGACGAAGAACATGATGAACTGGGAAGTGTAGATTTGAAGCTCGTCGGCTCAGATCTTCCATGCCCTAAATTGGCAGAGGAAGACAGCTACGACGGCGGCGGAGTGAAGAAATCTGCGGCCAGCGCGAGTACGACGGCGATGAGGTCGAGGCAGTGAAGCTCTTCCTCACCACCGATGATGGAAGTAGCAGCGGTGCTAGGGTTTGAGAGCTCGAGCGAGGGAGTGAGGTCGAGCGGAGTAAAAACGAAGTGAGGAAGGGGAGGGGTATTTATAGCCGAGGTGAAAAACCACTCGTCCGAAGAAATTGGACGATTGTGCCCCTAACCCTTCTCATCCGCTTGACATGTGTCACCCACATACTGAGAGGTGGTTATCGTGTGAGATCGTGGGTGAATAGATAAGTATTATCGTGGGATGTGGAACAGTTTAGGCGGCAACAACCGAAAATTTAGATTAGAATATTTTAAAGTTTTTGTTCGAAAATTCTTCAACTGACAAGGACACAGTGAAGATTTTGAACGGGTTTCTAATAGAGCGCACATGAAAAATTTGTCAATAGACTGGGTTGAGTTTAGCATAGAGGGGGAAGGGTCCGATCACATTCACTTAGCCAAAAAAACATCTTGAAGAAATAGCAATAAGTGAATGCTGTAGAGGACATAAACTCATATATATATAGGGTAACGCTATTCTAAGCGTGAGTGTCGAATAGCTTATTCTACACCCCTAGTAACGCTATATACAAAATCTAGTAAAACGGTGTACGAAATGTAGTAATTCGGAAAATAATTTTTTTATTACCCAAGTTTGTAATTTACTACATTTTTACGAAAATTACTATAATTTACATACTGTGTTACTATATTTTGTATGTACCATTACTGGGGTGTAGAATAAGCTATTCTACACTCACGCTTAGTTTAACGTTAATATATATATATATATATATATATATATATATATATATATATATATATATATATATATATATATATATATATATAGTAGGATTTTGTACAAGTGCTTGCCACAGAACTAGTTAAGGGTTTCAACGCTGCAAAAGTTCCCAAAAAGTCTGAAAAAAATACTGACTCAACCCACCTCTAATATAACATGATCCAACGGAGGGATTAAAAAAATACGACTGTATGTGTCCTAGACAAAAAAAACAAATAGTCCAGTATATATTTATGTCGCAGTGAGCTGAAATGCTTATTATTTTTGCCGAGGACACATAAATGCATATTTTGACAATCCCTTCGTTGGATCATCTTATTACATTAGAGAGATGGTCCCATATTTATTTCATATTTTTTGATAACTTTTAAACCGTTAAAAGTTTAGCGACCCTTAACTAGTTCTATGGCAAGCTATGGTAGACACAGTTTTACCTATATATAGCCAATGAAGAACACCATTTGAAAGAGTGCCAATGAAGAACAACATCGGAAAGAGTGAAGACAATGCAAGGTTGAAGAATTTGAACAACTGAGGAATTTCAAAAATGAGGAAAAACTCAAATTGAAGATTTTCAACTTTTGGTGGTGGCGTGACGCACCGTATAAGAATGATGATTTCATACATCGCGTACAATTGTCGTAGGGTTCTGAGAATCAAATTCTTCGTTAATTTCTTCACACTTAGAGTGTTAGTCTTCATGGATTGAAGAAAAACGTTCATTCGAGTGTTGCACATCTAAGTCATCAATTCTGCGTAAGTGTTAGGATGAGTGTCCTTTTGAAAGAACATTCGAAGATTCTAGGATATTTAGCTCACACCTCAACTTGCTAAATCCCTTCTCATCCAAGGGCTTTGTGAAGATATCGGCTAGCTGTTCTTCAGTCCTTACATGCTCAATAGAGATGTCGCCCTTCAACACATGATCACGAAGAAAATGATGATGAATCTGAATGTGCTTTGTCTTCGAGTGCTGAACTAGGTTATGAGCAATCTTGATTGCACTCTCATTGTCACAGTAGAGAGGCACATTCTTCATGTTGACGTCGTAGTCCTTGAGAGTTTGCTTCATCCACAGCAATTGAGCACAGCAAGAACCAGCAGCAATGTACTCAGCTTCAGCAGTAGACATTGATACGCAGTTCTGTTTCTTCGAGGACCAGCAGACCAAGGATCGCCCGAGGAGATGGCATGTGCCTGATGTTGACTTGTGGTCCACACGATCACCAGCATAGTCAGAGTCTGAATATCCAACGAAATCAAAAGCCGAGCCCTTGGGGTACCATAATCCAAGTGTTGGTGTGTGAGCTAGATATCGAAGAATATGCTTCACAGCCTTATGGTGTGATTCCTTCGATGTAGCTTGAAATCGGGCACACATGTAAACACTAAGCATAATATCTGGCCTAGATGGACATAAATACAATAAAGAACCAATCATGGAGTAGTATAACTTTTGATCGAAGTCAATACCATTTTCATCAATGTATAGATGGCCATTGGTGGGCATAGGTGAGGGAGTCCTGGATTAGGGGGTGTCCGGATGGCCGGACTATGACCTTTCGCCGGACTCCTAGACTATGAAGATACAAGATTGAAGACTTCGTCCCGTGTCCGGATGGGACTTTCCTTGGCGTGGAAGGCAAGCTTGGCGTCTGGATATGTAGATCTCCTTCCATTGTAACCGACTCTGTGTAAACCTAACCCTATCCGGTGTCTATATAAACCGGAGGGTTTTAGTCCGTAGGACGAAGAACAATCATACCATAGGCTAGCTTCTAGGGTTTAGCCTCTCTAATCTCGTGGTAGATCTACTCTTGTACTACCCATATCATCAATATTAATCAAGTAGGAGTAGGGTTTTACCTCCATCGAGAGGGCCCGAACCTGGGTAAAAACATCGTGCCCCTTGTCTCATGTTACCATCCGCCTAGACGCACAGTTCGGGACCCCCTACCCGAGATCCGCCGGTTTTGGCACCAACATTGGTGCTTTCATTGAGAGTTCCTCTGTGTCGTCCCCTTTAGGCCCGATGGCTCCTCCGATCATTAACAATGATGTGGTCCAGGGTGAGATTTTTCTCCCCGGACAGATCTTCGTATTCAGCGGCTTTGCACTGCGGGCCAATTCGCTTGGCCATCTGGAGCAGATCGAAAGCTACGCCCCTGGCCATCAGGTCAGATTTGGAAGTTTGAACTACACGGCCGACGTCCGCGGAGACTTGATCTTCGACGGGCTCGAGCCACGCCCAGCGTGCCTCACATCACGATGGGCATGATCTAGCTCTACCGCCCGAGCGATTGCCACGGAGGCCACACCGGTGTCAGCTCCGACCCTTAGCTCAGAGCCGATCAAGCGCCAATCGAGGACGGGTGGCTGGACACCGCCTCGGGGGCTGCAATCTCCACGGCGATCGAGCCGAACACCATACCTGTCCTTTGCGAAGCTCGTGACTCCAAGGTGCCGAACTCCTCTCCGGACTCCGAACCTTCCACGCCCCTGCCAATCGAATCCGATTGGGCACGATCATGGAGTTCACCGCCGCAGACATTTTTCAGCGCTCGCCTTTCGGCGACATTCTGAATTCACTAAAGTCTCTCTCTTTATCAGGAGAGCCCTAGCCGGACTATGGTCAGCAAGGTTGGGATGCGGACAACGAAGAAATTCAAACCCCACCCACCACCCACTTCGTAGCCACTGTCGATGATTTAACCGACATGCTCGACTTCGACTCCGAAGACATCAATGGTATGGACGGCGATGCAGGAGACGACCAAGAACCAGCGCCTCTGAGGGCCTTTGGAAGGCCACCTAAATCGTATGACATATACATGGTGGACGCCCCAAAAGAAGGGAACGACGATGGAACAACGGAGGATGACCCCTCCAAGAAACAGCCTAAGCGCCGGCGTCAGCGGCGCCGCTCTAAGTCCCGCCACACCAAAAACGGCGATTCCGGCACCGGAGACAATAACACCCCGGACGGTGCGAAGACAACCCCCTCGGCGAGGATTCAAGACGGGAGGATGGAGAAGCCAGCCCTCATGAGAGAGCGGCAGACAGAGAGGTAGAGGGTGATAATTACATGCCTCCCTCCGAAGACGAGGCAAGCCTCGACGACGACGAATTTGTCGTGCCTGAGGATCCCGTCGAACAAGAGTGTGTCAAACGCAGGCTTATGGCCACGGCGAGCAGCCTCAAGAAAAAACAGCAATAGCTTAGAGCGGACCAAGACTTGCTAGCCGACAGATGGACTGATGTCCTTGCGGCCGACGAGTACAAACTCGAACGCCCCTCCAAGAGCTACACAAAACGTAGGCTGCTACCCCGATTAGAGGAGGAAGCACCTAGACCTATATCACCAGCGCATGATGCGGCCGACCGGCCACCTCGTGGCTGCGACAGAGAGGCCTCTCGGCCCTCCACTCAAGCCGCACCCCGGTGTCGCTCAAAGAATACCAAGGCACGGGGAAATGCGCCAGACCTGCGAGATATATTGGAGGATAGGGCAAGGCAAACAAGATCGATCTATGGATCGCTGCGCCCACGACACGTGGCGATTTATAACCGTCATGCCGGATATGGTAAATCCGCCGGGCCGAACATAGTAGACAAAGCTAATTTGAGCTACATCGTGTGAGCCCAATACGTAGGCGCCGCACACCCACTATGCTTCACAGATGAAGTAATGGATCATCAAATCCCCGAGGGTTTCAAACCCGTAAACATCGAATCATACGATGGCACAACAGACCCTGCGTTATGGATCGAGGACTATCTCCTTCATATTCACATAGCCCGCGATGATGATCTATACGCCATCAAATACCTCCCACTAAAGCTTAAAGGACCAGCTCGGCATTGGCTTAACAGCTTGCCAGCAGAGTCAATTGGCTGTTGGGAGGACCTGGAAGCCGCATTCCTCGACAACTTCCAGGGCACCTATGTGCGACCACCAGACGCCGATGACCTAAGCCACATAATTCAGCAGCCAGAGGAATCGGCCAGACAATTCTGGACACGGTTCCTAACGAAGAAAAATCAAATAGTCGACTGTCCGGACGCAGAGGACCTTGCAGCCTTCAAGCATAACATCCGTGACGAGTTGCTTGCCCGGCACCTAGGACAGGAAAAGCCGAAATCCATGGCAGCCCTCACGACACTCATGACCCGCTTTTGCTGGAGAAGACAAACTGGCTAGCTCGTAGTAATAACATGACCAAGAGCCACAGTAATTCGGATACCAAAGACAAGCATTGGCGGTCAGCGTCGAAACAAGCAAAAGCGCCGCATTAACGGTGACAATCTTGCCGAGGATACAACGATTAATGCCGGATTCAGAGGCTCTAAACCCGGTCAGTGAAAAAGCCATTCAAAAGAAATACTCGGGCCCGTCCAATTTGGACCGAATACTCGATCGCTCGTGCCAAATACACGGCACCCTCGAAAAACCAGCCAACCACACCAACAGGGATTGTTGGGTGTTCAAGCAGGCAGGCAAGTTAAACACCAAAAACAATGACAAGGGGCTGTATAGCGATGACGAGGAGGAGCCCCGGCAGCCGAACAATAGGGGACAGAAGGGTTTCCCCCCACAAGTGCGGACGGTGAACACGATATACGCAACCCACATCTCCAAAAGGGAGCGGAAGCGTGCACTTAGGGACGTATATGCGTTGGAGCCAGTCGCCCCAAAGTTCAACCCATGGTCCTCCTGTCCGATCACTTTTGATCGAAGGGACCACCCCACTAGCATCCACCATGGCAGATTCGCCGCATTGGTTCTAGACCCAATCATTGACGGATTCCACCTCACTAGAGTCCTTATGGACGGCGGCAGCAGCCTGAACCTGCTTTATCAGGATACAGTGCGAAAAATGGGCATAGATCCCTCAAGGAATAAACCCACAAAGACGACCTTTGAAGGCGTCATACCAGGTGTAGAGGCCAACTGTACAGGCTACACTTGAGGTGGTCTTCGGATCCCCGGATAATTTCCGAAGCGAGGAGTTAATCTTCGACATAGTCCCGTTCATGATGGCTATCACGCCTTTGCTCGGACAAACCGCATTGCAAAGTTCAATGCGGTGCCGCACCACGCATACCTCAAGCTCAAGATGCCGGGCCGTCGAGGAGTCATTACGGTCTATGGATACTCCGATCGCTCTCTCCGATCGGAGGAGCATACGGCGGCCCTGGCGGCGGAAGTACTATGCAGCCTCTCAAGGCAAATCTCCAGTCCGGCCATTAAACGGACGGACACCATCTAGCGCGCCGAGTAACCTACAGCAAGACCGCTGGCATCGCGTTCCGAGCATGCGTAGCAATGCGGCCCCAACCCCAGCCCTCGCGAAATTGCGAAACCAGTACTACGCGTACATAACTACGCTCTGGAAATACCATGGGCATAGGGGGAGGGGCACGACCACGGCATGCCGAAAATGCGGCTCTTTTTTTCTTCTTACTTTCAGGACTCCACTTTCCGGAAGGCCTGTCCGGCATGATAATCGCCGAACACACGATGCAACAGCCAGGGACGCAGAAAGCTACATCGAGTGTCCAGGTGGTCTCTATAACGAGCAGTATACTTGTTTCACATATCATCCCGCAGCTCGCCCCTGGAGGGGGACATGTCAAATAGTCCCATCTCTTGCTTATCGCACTATTTGTATCGTTCTGCTTTTTCCGCAGACTTTTCGAATAAACAATACATAGCTTTTGTCTATTATTGCATTCCTTTTTTATATAAAAATATGTTCAGTTATGACATTATGCAACTGTACACTTTGGTACGGCCAATACACCAGGGGCTTACGTACCCCAAAATATGGTGTGAGAAGTCCGAACACTCTCATGAGTGCGGCACCCCGAACTTATAGCATTATATGCATCGGCTCCGAATCATGTCTTGGGTCAATAGTTGGAATTGCCCGGCTCCCATGTTTTGGTACCTTATGTTCCGTTATATCGGCTAAGGTAGCACTGGGAGAACCACTGCGATTATGCCCCGGTTGAGCTGGGCTAAGCACCTCAGTGGAGAAAGCTAAAACTGACCGTCATGATAGGGCGAGAGCTGGTCGCTGTTCGAGAGGTTTTAGAGTCCCTAAAGAATTATGCCGCTTAGAGCGAGGAGTCGGCTTTGTCCGGCCTAGGCGTGGATAGCGCCCCGAACTCGGTCTTCCGAATACTAGGGGCTTCGCCGAAATTTAAAATAATAGAATTCTATGGCTAAGTGAGAGTGTTCAAGCATTATAGTCCGATTGCCTTGTTCGTTGTGTTGAGCTCCTCCCTCGAAGGACCCAATAATGGGAAAAGAGCGCTCAAGTTTATCCCGAACACCCAGCACTCGCGGCATGGGGGCAGAAGCCGACGGCTCGCCATCTCTCAATTTTGATAAACGGCCACACAGAAGGTAATATTTTAAATTCAAAGATGTTGCTTAGCGCATATGAACAAGTTTTCAGCGTACAGGATCACAAATGCGAGTTTACTCAAAAATTACATCTTTGGAGCACTCATCCGCTATACGGCGGGCACCCTTCAGGACGCCCTCATAATACATTTCCTGGCTTGCGATGCTCCTTGCCCGGCGGTGGTCCGTCTGTCACAAGCTTCGAAGGCGTCCATCTTGCCCCGATGCACTTTAGCACGGGCAAGGCCTCTGAGCACCTTCGATGCATACGGAGCGCTTGATGACTTAGAGCCTTGGACAGGCATCCACCAGCCGCCTTACCAGCCCGAAGTAGCTCCCAGGCATGGCTTCCCCAGACCACAGCCGGACTACGAGACCCTTCATGGCCTGTCCGGCCACCTTATGGAGCTCGACCAGCAGCTTCAGCTGGTCACTCAAGGGCACCGGGTGTCCGGCCTCAGCATACTGAGACCAGAACACCTTCTCCGTCGAGCTCCCCTCTTCGGCTCGATAGAATCTTGGCGGTCGAGACACACTCAGGAAGATCTGCAAATGCTCCTGGAGAGCTCCGGACTCGGGTAAGTAACAAGTAATTCACTTTCGCGTGCTTGCTTTGCATAAAGAATGCCTTACCCGCCGCTATCTACTTCATCGCCTCAATTTCCTGGAGGGCATTTTGGGCTTCGGCCTTGGCAGATTTGGCGCTCTCAAGCGCCAAGGCAAGCTCGGACTCTCGAGTCTTTGAGTCAAGCTCCAAACTCTCATGTTTTTCCACGAGCACGGAGCTCTTTCGCACCGCCGCCACTCGCGCCTCCTGCTTCTCTCGCTCGGTGTGCTCCACGGCCGCATTGTTTTCGGCCTTGGACAACGCTTCCTTCAGGGTCGCCACCTCGGTTGTGGCCCCTGCAATACTCACGTTGGTCCTGTCATTTTTTGCAACCACATCCTTTTTATATACTTACATAAGGTATTACTTACCTTCCTTGTCCTCGAGCTGCTTCTTGGCAAGGCCGAGGTCGTTCTCGGACCGCCGAGGCATCGCTTCAATGCATTGACCTCCGCAGTCAGTGCGGCAGAGGTCAGCAGCACAACCTGCATTCCCATATTGACATACTTATGTTAGACTCCTGCATATATCTTTTTGATCCTCAGTTTGGCTTTTCTCTCCGAACACCAAACTGAGCATCATGGGCTACTGTCTATGCAGTAATATTTTTACATATCTTAAATACATACCTCAAAGCCTGTTAGAAGGCTGGCACAGGCTTCGGTCAGCCCGCTCTTGGCGGACTGAAACTTCTGGATCACCACACTCATAATAGTGCGGTGCTCCTCGTCGATGGAGGCGCCGTTAAGCACCTCCAGCAGATTATCCGGCGCCTCCGGTTGGACGGAGGTCACCGGCGTCGTAGCTTTGCCCTTCCTACTAGGGGGGCGCCCGTCGGACTCCTGGACTACTGAAGGTTCTGGGGCGGTTACCAGCCTAGGGCCAGACTTGGAGCCCTTTGGGGTTTTATCCCCTTTTCGCCTGGAGTCCGGGAGGTCTCCTTGCGGCGCCTCCAGGACCACCTCCTTCTGGCTTGGCCCCTTTTGGGACGCCACCTCGGTGTCATACGCAGCGCGAGGAGGAGAGGCGGTCGGAAGTGAAGTGTTGTTCACATCCGACGAACCCAGGGAACCACTCGACGAAGCGTCGAGCCCGGCCTTGGGCGGACTGCATGGCTATATTCGGCGTCAGAAGGTACTGTACAATAAACGAACGCCATGAGTTATTCTAGTATCCGGATACTTACGATCTTGCCAGGAGCTTGGCCCTGGATGGCCACTCCTCTTCGCCGCCGTCGGCGTTGGTAGAGTAGTCCGGAGGAAGAGTCCTTCCCTTCTTGGACCCTCCGCCCCCGCCCCCGGTTAGGCGGCCTTCCTTCATTCCTCCCCGGCTGGAGGAGAGGCTTCTTCTTCCTCCTCCTCGTCTTGGAGGAGGAGTCGCCCGAGTCGTCGGACGATGAATCCGGCACCACCAGCGCCGGAACTCTTTCGAGTTCCCGTGGTCTTCTTCTTGGCCTTCTTCTCCGGCACCACGTAAGGTGCCGGGACCAGCAGCCCCGTCAAGTAGGCGTCTGCTGGATCTTCGGGCAAAGGAGCCGGACAGTCGATCTGCCCAGTCTTCTTCTGCCATTCCTGTCAAAGGAACGGGAGCTTAGATCCCGCATAGAGTTAAAGTATGAAAAACAAGTATCCCGTAAACGGTAGAATAAGCTTACCACGTTGGCTTGGCGCTTCGCGCGGAATCCGCGATCCTCGGTGATGGGAGGGGGAACCTCGGCGCCCTTGAATAGCACCCTCTAGGCATCCTCATGCGTTGTGTCAAAGAGCCTGGTCAGAGTTTGGTGCTGGGCCGGGTTGAACTCCCATAAGCTAAAAGCCCGTCGTTGACACGGGAGGATCCGGCGGATGAGCATGACCTGGACTACGTGGACGAGTTTAACCTCTTTGTTCACCAGGTCTTGGACGCAGGATTGGAGTCTGGTCCGGTCTTCCGAATTACCCCACGACAGGCCCTTCTCTTTCTAGGAGGTGAGCCGTGTGGGGATGCCAGATCAGAATTCGGGGGCTGCTGCCCATTTAGGGTCACGCGGCTCGGAGATGTAGAACCACCCCGATTGCCACCCCTTTATGGTCTCCATGAAGGAGCCCTCGAGCCATGTAACATTGGGCATCTTGCCCACCATGGCGCCTCCGCACTCCGCTTGTTGGCCGCCCACTACCTTGACTTGACATTGAAGGTCTTCAGCCATAAGCCGAAGTGGGGCTTGATGCGGAGGAAAGCCTCGCACATGACGATAAACGCCGAGATGTTGAGGACGAAGTTCGGGGCCAGATCGTGGAAATCCAGGCCGTAGTAGAACATGAGCCCCCGGACAAACGAGTGAAGTGGGAAACCTAGTCCGCGGAGGAAATGGGTGAGAAACACCACCCTCTCATGGGGCCTGCGGGTGGGGATGAGCTGCCCCTTGTCTGGGAGCCGGTGCGCGATGTCGTTAGACAAGTATTCGGCCTCCCTCAGCTTTTTGATGTGTCCCTCCGTGACGGAGGAGACCATCCACTTGCCTCCCGCTCCGGATATGGCTGGAGAAGGTTGAGGTGGGAAGTGCGGACTTGGGCGCTGGAGCTCGAGTCTTGGCGAAAATGGATAAGCAAAGGAGGAAGAAGGCGTAGATGGGAAAGGTGGATCCTTATCCCCTTATATGGGCGAACGAAACTATGTGCCCCCACCAGCCTGGTAAAACTCGCTTATCTCCCAAGCGCCATAAATTAATGGCACGGGGTTGGGTTACACACGCCCGTATTGATGAGAATCCCGGAATAAGGGGACACGATCTCTGCTTCAACAAAACGTGCCAAAGAAACCGCCTCGCTAAGTGCTACCGAGGTGGGGACAAGAAAACGATTGAATAAAGGTTTGGCCATGGTGTGATGTCACATTGCGGAATACGCCAACAGATTGGATTTGTGCAAATATTATTCTCTCTGATGGTATGTGGAAATTTTTTGCGAGCGGACACTATCCTTGTGTTCAAAATCTTCTATGAAGTATTCGGAGGAGGAACCCGCCTTGCAATGCCGAAGACAAACTACTGCGCCGGACTAAATCGTCATTGAAGCCTGGTTCAGGGCTATTGAGGGAGTCCTGGATTAGGGGTGTCCGGATGGCGGGACTATGACCTTTGGTGGACTCCTGGACTATGAAGATACAAGATTGAAGACTTCGTCCCGTGTCCGGATGGGACTTTCCTTGGCGTGGAAGGCAAGCTTGGTGATACGGATATGTAGATCTCCTTCCATTGTAACCGACTCTGTGTAACCCTAACCCTCTCCGGTGTCTATATAAACCGGAGGGTTTTAGTCCGTAGGACGAACAACAATCATACCATAGGCTAGCTTCTAGGGTTTAGCCTCTCTGATCTCGTGGTAGATCTACTCTTGTACTACCCATATCATCAATATTAATCAAGCAGGAGTAGGGTTTTACCTCCATCGAGAGGGCCCGAACCTGGGTAAAAACATCGTGTCCCTTGTCTCATGTTACCATCCGCCTAGACGCACAGTTCGGGACCCCCTACCCGAGATCCGCCGGTTTTGACACCGACAATAGGGATTTTGACGCCATTGCAATCTTGCATGCCGAATTTCCTCAATACATCCTTGAGGTATTTCTCGTGAGATATGAATATGCCATTGCGTTGTTGACGAATTTGAAGACCTAAGAAGAATTTAAATTCTCCCATCATAGACATTTAATATTCTTCACTCATCATATAGGCAAATTCATCACTGTAACGTTGGTCAGTACAACCAAATATGATATCATCAACATATATTTGGCACACAAACAATTCACCATCATAAGATTTAGTGAAGAGAGTAGGGTCAAGTGAACCGGGTTTGAAGCCTTTCTTCATGAGGAATTCCTTCAAAGCATCATACCACCCCCGAGGGGCCTGCTTGAGGCCATAGAGGGCCTTATTGAGTCTGAAGACTTTGTCAGGATGCTTTGGATCTTCAAAACCTGGGGTTTAGCAACATATACTTCTTCCTCAAGCTTACCATTGAGGAATGCACTTTTCACATCCATTTGATATAAAGTGATATCATGATGGTTAGCATAAGCAAGTAACACTACAAAAAAAAGACACATCCGTGGCATTTTGGGCCGAACGAATTTTTTTCCTGTCATACATATGACACTTCTTTGACGATAATTGTGACAAAACCCGGTATCATCATAGATGTGGTGGGCTCCTACTTCTATGACAAAAAATCATGACAGAAAATGGGCTTTTCGTCCTGGGCGGATCGGAGACGCAGCTGCATGCCATTCTTTGGGCCGTCCATGACGGAAAAAACCATGGTATAAGCGAGAGCGAGGAAAATTTTGGGGAGTTACCGGTTACGGTGGGAGGTCGGGAGCCGAGCGATGCGCGTTTCTCTCGTACACGTACGCGCGTGTGTGCGAGGCGTTGGCTCTAAATGAACCCGAGCGAGGCGTTGGGCTCTAATCGAAGCGGCGATTGCTGCGCAGCTACGCGTTCGAACCTGGCGATCAATCGATGGCTGTTAATCGAACCCGATCGGCGATTCGCCGCTCTGCTGCTAAGCGAAGCCGATCGATTGGATGAACGGTGAGTGTTGCGGGGGGTTGGATGAGCGATGGCGGTGGCGTTGCCTGCGGATGAACAGGACCCGGCGTGGTGCGGAGGTCTGGATGAGCGATGAGCGGTGGAGGGGTGCCCGTGGAGGGTGGTTGAACAGGACCCGTGGTGTGGATGGCTGGATGAGCGATGAAGCGGTGGAGGGGTGCCCATGGAGGGGCGGTTGAGCGATGGCGATGGAGTAGCGGCGTGGTGGAGGCTAGATGAATAGGAGCCCGTGGAGGCCGGAGGAGGTCGACGATAGCCCGTGGAGGCTGGAGGAGGTCGACGGTGGAGATGAAACAGATCCCGTGGAGTCTCCGCTATGTACGCCACACCCTCCCGGCGAACAGGACCCCGTTTAAATCCGTTTTTGATGCGCCACACCTCCCGACCAACAGGACTCCCGTTTCGACCGTAGGAGGTCCGTTTAAATCCGTTTTCGCGGATGCGCCACCCTCCCGATCAACGGGACCCCGTTTAAATGCATTTTGCGATGCGCCACACCTCCCAATCAACAGGACCCCCCTTTCGACGAAGGAGGTCTGCATTTCCTCCGTTCTTGATGCGCCCACAGCCCTCCCGATCAACAGGACCCGTTCCAAAGCGTGGGAGGTTCGTTTCCTCCGCTTTCGCGATACGCCAGCCTCGTTCCATCGCCTGTTCCGTCCAAGCCCTCCCGATGAACACGACCACGCATTCCGTTCCGACCCAGCCGGTTGGCTCCCACGCATTCCGATGCCTCCCGATGAACACGACGCATTCCGTTGCCTCCCCATGAACACGACGCATTCCGTTGCCTCCCCATGAACACGACGACGACGCAGTTTCTCCCTTCCGACCCAGCCATGTACACGAGCCCTGGCCATACGTATGCGCGAGTAGGCGTCGAGACCCCGCCCGTATGTACACATACGTGGTCGTATTTTCTTTCTTGCACCACGGTATTTGTATGCGTGTACATGCTACGTGCGCTGTACTACGACACGTCTGGCGCCTCTACATCAACCGGTATATACGTACGCATTCGCGACCGAATGACAACGCTACGACGCTTGACCCGGGTGGGTCCCGTATCGTGCACTTCCTTGCCTGCAGAGATGTAGCTGGTGGTCCCAACAGTCAGGGGGCGAATCGGTTTTTTTTGCCCGGACGCACTTCCTTGCATGCGAAGATGTAGCCGATGGGTCCCAGCAGTCAGGGGGGCTAATCGTTTTTTTACCCGGACGCACTTCCTTGCGTGCCAAGGTGTAGCTGGTGGGTCCCAGCAGTCAGGCGGGCGAATCATTTTTTTTGCCCGGACGCACTTCCTTGCGTGCGAAGATGAAGCTGGTGGGTCCCAGCAGTCAGGGGGAAACATTTTTTCCACGAAATACAGTGAACCGTCCGATGGGTCCCAGCTGTCAGGTGGAGTCATTATTTTCCGCGTAATAAGGAGGCACTTCCTTCTTTGCTGACCGTGGACCCAAATCGACCTCTCCACGTCTGTACCCATGTCGATGGAAGTTGTTCCTTGACCATGTTGACCAGGCCGCCAGAGCACCACGGCGGTGGACGACGGCGAGGCCTAGGAAGGGTATGCAGCGAGCCGGGACGACGCTGGGCTGGGAAAACGGCGATGGAAGCCAGCGGAGAGGAGTACGAGGTTCACTGGTTGTTGCTGCGGTGTGAGGCTCTTGTCGCCCGAGGCTGGCAGCGGTGGGAATAGTAGGGGCGGTGAGGCCTCAGCGACAACACAGCCGTCCATGGGAGGCAGGAGCATGCAACCTGACGGCCCGCGCTGCTTTGGTACTGGAGCAAGAAGACCAGAGGTTGAAGAAGCACTACGGCCGTTGGATGGACATCGTACGGTCACTGGAGCTACAATCGTTCATATTGACTAAGTTGACAATGCCCTCCGTCCCCGTCAACTTAGTTGGCCCACAAGTCATCCTCCCACTATGGTGGGTCCGAGCTAGCAGGGGGAGTATTTAGTTTTTGTGCATAATAAGGAGGCACTTCCTTGTGTGCGAAGATATAGCTGGTGGGTCCGACATGTCGGTGGGGGGAATGTTTTTTTCGCGAAATACAGAGGCCCTTCCGGTGGGTCCCAGCTGTTAGTTGGAGGAATCATTGTTTTGCGCGTACAGTCCACTGCCGATGGATGTCGTTCGTTGACCATGTTGACCTGGCTGCGCCGAGAGCACCATGGCGGTGGACGACGACGAGGCCTAGGAAGGGAACGACACGGAGCTGGGGAAGACTCGGAAATGGTTGCCCACGCGGTAGGGAGTACGAGGGTTTACTGGTCCGGCTACCGTCGCCGGAAAATAACAGGAGGTGTGGGTGAGTAGAGGAATGGCCTGGCCAGCAATGAAGTAGGGTGGGGAGGTGCTGCCTATGCGGCAGCACAGCCGGCCACGGGAGGCGGGAGCAGGCAGTCCCATCGGAGCTGATTTGGGAGGCTGGAGCAAGAAGATCAGATATTGAAGAAGCAGCACGGCCGTTGGATTAACATCCAACAGTTCTTTAACTAGAATCGTTTGTGGACTAAGTTGACAAAGCCAAAGTACACGTCAACCTAGTAGAGCCACAAGTCAGCCTCCAAATCTATCCCAAACAGCATACAACCCGAAATTTCTAGCCAGATTCAAATTAATTTTAAATCTAAATATACCTTAATTTACATTCAATGAAATTTTACCCATACAGAAACAATGAAATTTAAAATATCAAAATCCAAAAGAAAACAATATTTTGGAACTAATTGCATGTTTCCTGTATTTTTTCATTTTACAGCCCATTTATTATTACTTATATCCCATTTCTTATTACTTATAGCCCATTTTCTGGGCAAAATGCATCCCTCCTCGTCTTGAAAGATTTCCGGCCCAGCAGGGCGTGGAAAAGCAAGTAGGCCTACGTTGGTTATTCTGCAAAAAAACAAAATAGCTGGCTAGCCATTTTCAGAAAGGAAATAAACAAACTGGGCTGGTCATGTGCTAAACATATGAAATAAAAGCCTGGGCTAGACGGGCCATGGGTCCCGCACAACCACTACTAGGGAAAACCTTATACACAGAACTTTAGCAGCAGCGAGGGCCAAAAAAGCACGCTGGTGCTAACTAGCAGTAGCGCGCCTGGCCAAACCGCGCTGCAGATAAAGTTCTAGCGATGGCGCGTCTTGCCCTAAACACGTTATTACTAAAATTCCCACGGCTTAGCCGATAGGCTTCACATAGTAGTAGCGACCTATAACGAACACTTTTACCGCTACATTCTTTGTAGCAAGATGTTTTATATTAAACTACGCTCTTTGCTAAAGGATATAAAATTAAATGGAAAGCAAATAGAAAGGTAATTGAAAATCAAAGAAATAGAATAATGTGAAAGGAAAAAAATAAAATGTGAAGAAAACTAAATGAAAAAGGGAAAAAAGAGAAAGGAGTAGCGATGGCGTGTATAATGTAAAGCGTAGCTAACTTAGCGATGGCGCTCTTCTGAACGCTATCGCTAACTCTGACTTAACCACGGGGTTCGTCCTTCCCCACGGCCACTTCCCCAAATCCAACTGTCCACACTCCTCGGCGCTGCCGTCGCCCGTCGGCCGCCGCGCGCTTTCCGTACACCCTCTACGCCGCCCCGACTCCAGAGTCAACGTCGCCCCCGCCCCCGACCTCAACGCCGCCCCGGACGCTGCCCCCGACCTCAATGCCGCCCCGGACGCCGCCCCCGACCCCGACCTCGACGCCGCCATCCGCCTTGCCCAAGCCCCAACCCGACCTCGACGCCGCCTGCCCCTCCTCGTCAGCAGCACCCGAGGTGAGCACGCCTGCTCCTCCCTCTCCCCTACCTCTGCCTAGGTTTTTTTTTATATTTTAGTTGCATCAAATTATTTAGGGTTCATGTAAGAGTGGAAACAAATCGGATGCGGATGCGGCAAATGATTTAGGGTTCATGTAAGGGTGGAAACGAATCAAATTTCTAAGATGAATCATAAAACGAGTAAAATTTGACCACTTATTTCACTTTATAGTTGGATAATTGGAATATCCGCTACCACTTTCCACCCCTATAGGTTCATCAAATTAGATGGTAATTAGGGCAGTAGTTCCTAGGTACTAATTAGTTAGTAAGAACTAGGTACTAATTAGGTATTAGAATATTTTTATTTATAGTAAGTTTATTTTTAGTAAGAACTAGTTGAATTAATAGAACTAGTTAGTAAGAACTTGTTGCTATTTTTTAGTTAAAGCAATTTTTCCTGCATCAACGTAGACAATGCCTATCCCGCATCCTCGTCGTCGAGTCGGCGGAGGACGACACCTGCTTGACCAGATGGGCCATGTCCGGGACCCAGGCTCCGCCTGGTGGTACTGGGGCGCTACCTACCGAGGCGCAGGTTGGTGAGGAGCCAGCCTGCCGTTGACCCGAACCTTCTTTGGTGAAATTGGCGTGGGCGGTGTGTCCGAGGCTCGAGGACTCCGCGGAGGTGGTGCGTCACCGTGTCAGTGAGGAGGACCCGCACGTCCGTCTCTACTTGTTTGCGTTGGAGCACAGGTTCTCCAATACCTGGCAGGTTCTCCAGGTATCTCACTGGAGCTATGATCCCGTGATGGTTCCTTCTCTCTGGGTGTCCATCGGCCGCGCCGATACCCATCGTGTGCTAGGGTTTTAGCTGTATTAGTGATGTTATATGTATGACACTACTCGTGATGTATTAGTGATAATATTCGACGATGTACAGACGCATGAGATGATTTACTTTTTCTTATTGAATGCATGCTAATTTGAGTCCTATAAGATATTTTGAAATGTATATCTTGTGTTGCTCAATATCCAAGTGGCGGTCATGTTTGCAGGTTACACCTCCGAGTGGCCTATGTTTTGCCGGAGTGTTGATTCATTTCCATTCCGGCAAATTTCAGGCGCTCGACATGTCCTATTTTAGCAAAGGTCATGCCGGATTTTTCCGTGAATTTTGGCATGACTTGTGCCAGATTCTATGTAGGAAATATCGAGTGCCCCAGATTTGTGTGTTGAGTATCCTGGTAGTTGTCTTCGATCGATTTTCAATTAATGTTTTAAGTATGAACATAGGAAATGTCTGGCGACGAAAAGGATTTCGGTATTTGCAAATACTGTGAAGACGAGCGCAGCCTGTGCAACAGAATCTTCGTAGATGATGATAGGCGCTTCAGCATCAAGCTGGACGAGAACTTTCAAGTGGATACAGTAAGTCATAACGACAAGTCTTTTTTCGTAATTAAGCATGACATCAGCTTCATTTGCTTCAACTTATATTTTTTTTACTATTCTACTAGCGTATCCCTTGCCATGCAAGAGTTTTTGTATTGGATAAGATAGGTTTCAGTCAAACTACGGAGGTAAAGAAAGTTTATTTGAAGACCGAGCATGGTTATATTTTCCATGCAAAATTATACAATTCAGACAACTACACCTATTTTGGATGCAAAACATGGCGAGCACTATGCAAGACTTACGCATTTGAGCACGATATGGTTATCACCTTTGATATTCATCCAGGAAGATGATATTGAAGGTAATACCGACATCTGGGTCGATGTGCATACGCCTCCAGTTATACCATTATGTAAGTTTCTCAACCATATTTATGTCTTTGATATTGTTTATTCAAAAATAGTTGACAACTAATTTGTATTTTTAGCTTATTTCGGTGCAAGCAAACATCTCCAACGCTTGGTAGACAGGACCTACTACTGTCCCGAGGCTGAACCAAACTGCGAGGAGCTAAGTCATATGTTTCATGGCTTGAGGATCTTGATACTGTCAATACAAATTTTCTTCCTGGATTTAGAAATGTTAGTACTGAAAACGTGCGACCAATAGTGTTCGTAATTAACTACGGTCACATCTATTTAGGAAGGATGGTAAGATTTTTACTATTTGTCCTCAGTGCATCTTTTCCATACATTATTTTTGAAGCTAAACTTCATTGCTAAGTATGTTACCATACGATGTTCTTCAACAAGGACTCCCGATGGATGTTGTGCCTTATGGGATCGAGACTAAAGGTACCATGAGTATTATCAGCTTACGGGCAAGATATCCTACAGATTACTTTAGTGCATTCAAGATTATCGACGGATGCTTAATAGTGCAAGACTGGACCAAATATGTGATGGGGGAGCGCAGAGAAGTACTAGGGAGCAAAGCAGGCGCTACCCACGATTAGGAGACAGGTTCATCTGCATGCTCCAACTTGATCATGGAGGAGAGCTACACATGTTTTATGTTGTTTTACCTAAGAGAGAGCAGCAGGAGTGTTTAGCTAGTTAGAAATGAGTTTCAGGATGATGATGTGCTACACTATTACTATGATGATAAAATAGCTAGTGTTCGTGGTAATGACTATGATGATTATTATTAGCTAGTGTTAGTGGTGATTAAATAAATACTGTTGGTGGTAATGACCATAATGATGATTAAATATCTTGTCTTTGGCGGATTAGATTCAAGTGGAGGCAACATGTGGTGCACATCGAAGTACTACTACTCCAAACTAGATCAAGTTTGGATTAGTAGTATACTTTTGACATGCACCACATATTGCCTCCACTTGAACCTAATCCACCTTTATTTGACATCATTATGGACATAATGATGTAAACCTCATAAGCGGTATTGTATCAATATTTATGCGATGGCGAATAAATAAACTAAAAATGAAAAAATAAAAAAGAATACTAGTAGCGATGGAGAGAAAACACGCTGCCAATAGTTACATTAGCGATGGCTACCGAGTGAACAAGCGTTGCGACTATTCGTCCTAGCGATGATGGCGTGCGAACGCATTCTTGCTAAGCGATAACTATAGCGCCTTATTAGTAGCGCGCCTACCCGCGCTACTAGTGAGCACAAAACCAGCGCTACAGCTAGGGTTTTCCCTAGTAGTGAACCCAGTTGATACCCTTCTCCGTCCCGAAAAAACAAAATTACTGCGCTCGCTGCTGGGTCCCGACTTTCATCCTCACCATGTATAGTCATCTCCTTATTCCTCTTGGTTGTTGACCATGTTGACAACACCGGAGGGCGGCGGCGCGGCGAGCGAACCAAGGCGGAGGACGATGGTGAGGCCTCCGACGGGAACGAACAGGAGCCGGGGAAGATCACAGCCAGCCATGGGAGGCGGGAAGCGGGCGGTCCAGCCTTGGCTGGTTTAACTGGCGGCTCGAGGAAGAAGAGATTGAAGAAACGAGACAGACGTTGAATTTCAATCCAACAGTCAAGGTTGGCACAATCGTTTGTTGACTAAGCGGACACCAAGTAGCATAATTTTTTATATATAGGAAGAAAACTGTGAGGAAAATCGTTAAATGCATGCGTCCTCCTCACGAGGAACGTTCGCCACATAAGTGACTAGCACCCTTGGTTTTCAACCGAGAGGTCTTGGGTTCGAGTCCCATGAACTCTCAATTTTGTCCTCCTTCCTTCCTCGCAAAAAAAAGGGAAAGAAAATCAAAGACTTGGGAAGGCGTCTGAGAACAAGCTTTAGTGTACCCGGTAAGAGAGGCGTTGCGAGTTTTAGAAAAAAAGAAAGACGTGCTCCTGTAGCTGGTTCGAATCCAAACCTAGACTATGACTATATATGGTGCTATGCTACTCTGCAAGTAATGAAACTGACATATCCAACGTTTGCTTCTCCTCTTCTCTACTTACTCTGCCTAGCATCAGAAGCTCTGGCCGCAGCAACCATGTCCGCTGGCTGCTCATCCACCTGCTGTTCAGCAGGCAACAACCAGACATGCACCAAGTCGCCACCCGTACCATCGCCTGTGGGTCTCATCACACCCCCGCCGGCATGCGCACCGCAGCCGATTGCTCGTCGCAACCCGCTGCCGTTGGTGTGGTGCCACTGCTGCAAATCACGCAGAGTCATCTGTCGTGTCTCAACCACAATCCGCAACCCTGGCCGAGTCTTCTACAAATGCCCGAATCATGGAGTAATAATATGTTTAAGTGTTGTTCTGCTGCTTTCAGTTGCTGATTTTTTAATAGTTTGCTTGAGGATCTTCCAATTTGATTCGTGCAGAAAGGGGAAGATTCGTGTGATTTGTATTTCTGGGAAGTTGCTGATGTGGGGGAATGCAACTACGCTGATTATTTTTTTAGCCGAGGAATCCCAATACCAGCGGGTTGGGGTGTTGGACAAATGGCTTGAAGGAGCGGTAGAAGATGAAGATGCTGAAGCGAAGGTTAAAGATGCAGTTCCTCTGATCATGGCCAAGCAATAGCTGCTGAACGGCCTTAATGACAATGAGGAGATGAAAGAGCTTGTGAAGATAATGGGCAAAATCGATGTGCTCAGGGATGATTGTCTCTTTATTTGCGGTGTATGTAGCACTCATGATGTATTCATTGGCTACGACATGAGCACTTTCTTTGAAACTAGTAATGAATGAAACACATGTAGCGGGCTGGGCGTAGTGTTGTGAACATCTAATGATTTCTATTAACGGAAATCAGGGGTATCCCTTTGCTCATATAAATAAATAAATAGCGAGAGGCCACAATAAGATTGACTTTGTTCTCATTCGAAGACGTCGAGCAAATTGAAGTCCAATAGCAAACTATGACATCAAATTCAAGTTTCACGGCCAAATATGAGTACAACTAAACAACAATGTCATCATGTTCTAGTTGTCATACAATCACCAACACAAATCAGCATACATAACAAGTGATGTTCTCACAGCAAAATACTAAACAACATGTTCATCAGGTTTCAGTTGTCATAGCAAACACAATTTCACATAGTAGATAAAAACATCGTCGTCGGCAGGAAAATACGACAAAAGCAATGTAATCATCATCCGCACCAGCAGTGTCAACATCTTCGCCATGTGTATCAGTCTGAATCGTAATTTCCCACGGTGTCATCTTCTTCTTCGTCCTCAACGTCCTCGAACGTTGGCTTCTTCTTGATCAACTCTTGTATGTCCACAACCACGACGGGCAATCTTTTTCGGCGTCATTGACATGATGGTTCTCAAAGATATTAGGAACATCTATGTTATCTTGTACATCGGGGAGCAGTGTAAGCATCATCTTGTTGTGCAACTTCATTAAACGAATTCCTCTGCTCAAACCTTTGCAATACTCTCCGGTCATCGCTACGTGCAAATGTGTCTTCCAAGAAAAATATACGTATTTGCTTGATTTGCTAAAATAAAAGGCTCGTTGATGCGATGCCGCCTTGACATTGATGGATTTGAAATAATCATTAGCTACGGGTTTTGCGATCACGGAAAGCAGGTTATATCAACGACAACACAGCGGAACCACACACCGATGATCCTCGGCTGGAGATATCTGCAAGCTGAACAATATACATTATGTTAGCATACATTTTGATTGTCTCTTTGTCATCACGTATCCGTGCTCATGATGACAACCTTTGTTTTGTGTCTTCACGCCTTAAATCTCGTGCAAGGGTGTTGTAGCGCACATCTCCAACAACGCAAGATTCATAATGTCTTAACCGAGTATCAGGACCCATTGCTAGTGATAGTTGATGATGCCCTTTACTCACTAGCAATGGGTCCTGATAGCCGGTTAAATATAGACTTATTGAAATCAAAACAAAGCATAAATGAATCGTATATAAATGTATTGCCCACGGTCGCCATATTAGAATGCCTCCCGAGGGCCATATGTAACCATGTGCTTTGGCATACTAATGGAGCACGATGGGTGATGCGCAATTAATGTGATTATCACAAGGCGCCATTAGTGTCTTGTGTGGTGCGCCACTAGTATGAATATTAGGGATTTTTTTCTTTTCTGATATTTTCACAGGTTACAAAATATATTATTGGACAGAATTTAGACAACATCACACAGCAATAGCAGATTCATCGAATACAATAGAAGATTAGTCTCCGAATACAATTCATCATATTAGTCTCCGAATTCAAAAGACCGAACAAAGATAGAACATTACAAGTCTCGAGACCGCGAGTAGCAAGTTTGTCTTCACATTACAAGTCGATATCGATCATCTAAACTACCATAACATAGAAGAGAGCTGCGGTCATCACGATGAGCATCATCGTGATGAAACTGGTCTTCATCCGGTTCCTCCAACGCTCCCTCCTCTCTCCCGCTAGATACAGGCGTATCTAGATTCCGCCTCCGCCCTAGTGGTGTACGCTTTGTAACTGTTACCGCTGAAACGGTGAACCTGTCTCCGACACTCCTCCCAGCCGTCGTAGACTCCGGGAACCTTACCCTTGTACATGACATATGACGGCATCTATATGCACAAGCCAAACAACAGACAATACATAAGCAATATATAAGTATGCAACAAAAGGATCGGAAGAGAAAAGCAAGACATTAATAGCATCGATTACATCTAAGTTGAACGGCTATCCAACCCACAGAGACATACAAGTTCATTAAAGTTTAATTACAACATGAGCCAATCAATGTTTCAGAACTACACATAGCATCACTATTGTCGACTCGACTCATGGGACCGGAGCGTGGATGAAGCCGCCGTCTGTTGTGATGGTCATGAAATCGCGGGCGTTATCATCCTGCATTTGTAGCTTGTGTCTATCTCACTGTTGGACGGTTGATGTCTGAGGTAGAACTCCCCGAGGTACGAAGGACATCTTGATGGATAATTTCCGCAAACTCTGACTAGATGTGAAAGAATTCTTGTCTGATGTCCGCGTCCTGGATTGCCGACAAGCTCGCGGCCCAATCTTTGAGATTATCTGGTAGCAGAAGGTGATGATGGTCCCGTACGATCGCCCGCATGTGATGGAGGGCGTAGTAGGCATCCTTCTGACTGCCAGGCGGCTGCTTGACGCAGGAGAACTTTGTATTGTGGGCAAAACACGTGCGCGCCGTACCGCCTACGAGCTGGCTTGGCGAAGGTGCCTCCAGATTTGGCGTAGCCAGGGAGAACATCATCAAGAACTTTCTTGATATTTGTGTAGTCTATCTTGGAGTCATGGTCCGGATCAAAATACGTGGCCATGGAATATTTCGGGCTTAAGAGGATGAGTGTGCAATGTGTGTCACTGCACAGAACACAGAATGTTAGAAAAAAAAGAACGATCGAAATCTAAGAAATCATATGTTACGGGGCGGTGAGGGGATGACTTACTCGAGAAAGTAAGGCACGAGAAAGTTATCCTTATCTGGGTTTGCCAGAATGACGCCTTCGAGGTAAGAACTCGCGACTTGCTGGTCCCCAACGCTGCCCAAGATCTTGGCACGCATGTAGAAGGGGTCGACTATCACGATGTCCGGGGTCTTGTCTCTAATGATCCGCATCTCCATACTCAGCGAAAACAGGCAAACGAAGGTGTAGTGCAACGGATGAAGGTTAAACATAGCAAAGATGTCATCAAACCGCAGGACGATCGTACTTCGACGGGCGCCATCCACAAAGCCCTTGCCCTCTGGCACCTTGGCCACGAAACCGGGTATGCCACATCATTCTCTCTCTGAGACGCCGCTTCTCCAAAGAAAGAACACTGTCATGCAGACTCCGCATAGCACCGGTTGCAGCATTGAGCATATTTGTCTGTAGCATCGCCCTACCCGCCACATGCACCATCCTAGAGATATCCTTAGGTGAAGGTGGCCCGTCCTGAGCACGGATCGTACTCGGTGCCGGCTGGCTCGCACCCTTGTTACTCTTTATTTTCCGTCCCTTCTTGATATTCTATTGTAATGGGACCGAGTTCTGCTCTGCACCGCCTTCTTGAGTGTGTTGGGGCTGATAATATTTGGCACCTCGGCTATTCCGAGGCTCGGTGAAGTCGGCAGTCGAGGCGTCTCACGAGAATCGAACGCCAGACAACGCCTTTGTTAACCGGGTTTCTCCGCCGTACCAGCTTTACCGGTCGTCTTGGTTGGGTTCTTGAGAAAGAGGCCCGCAGAATTAAATCATCGTACCCATGTTCGGCAAAGTACTTATCGGCGTTGCTAAATGTATGGCCGTCGTCGTTGTCGCCGTCGTCGAGATCCTGTGCCATATGCATGTTCGAATCCTATGCCATAGGGATGTCCGGCATGACCGGTAGCGTTAAGCGGTCTTGCCATGGCTTGGCGCCGCACGATCGGGCGGTGTTCTCTTTGGGGTGGTGTCCCCGCCCCCAAACGAATCTAGCTCTTCAGCCAGCGAGGCCAGCTTAAGCGGCGCCGAGGGTCATCAGATCATCTTCGTCGGCCCGTGGTCGAATCGGAGGTAACAACTTCGTCGCAGCCCGGCAGCACCGAACCAGTTGAACCCTATACACGGTGGGTGCCATCGGTTTACCGTGGAACACGGGTTGCCGGTTGAATGATTTTGCCCTTGGCGACATCGACCAACTCGTCGTTCCACGAAGTGCGTGAGAGTGCACGCGTCGGCGGCGCCCTGCGAAACATGTAGGGCGTCGAGGATGCCCGATCAAAAGGCAAAAGGAGATGAAGTCCTCGGCCGAGAGGCTTAATTAGTTACCGTGATGATGGTGTTGAGCTCGGCTAATGTCGAGGCACCGCCAACAATGAGCGTAATCGACGGAGGGGCCGCTTGCTGGCGAGGTGCCGGCCGGCGTACACCCGGGTGCATTAAGCTCCAATGCCGGCCGTGCTGCCGCCGCTGCCGGAGACACCAATACCGCCACCGCCGGAGACACCAATGGCGCCGCTGCTTGCGTTGTCTGATTGCTGGCCGTGAAATTTGGGGAATCGGGCGGCCTGTTGGCCACCCATAATCCACGCCGTCAGCCCATGAATCAAGGTAGGCATAATGCCGGTGAGCGTAGATCCCAGTTGTTCATGCACTTGCTCTTGGACAATCTCCGGAATCTGTGCCACTTGTGCCTTGAGTTCTTGAACCTCGCGCGACTTGCTTTCCAAGCTGGTCTTTTTCTCCTTTCGCCCACCAGCGGTATAGTATGACGACCATTTTGTGGACAAGCCTTTGTCGGCCACACGACCAGCTGACGACGGCTTACTGAGCTTATCCTTCTTTTTCATTACGTTCAACGCCCTATTTAGAGTGCTGTCCCAAGCATGGGTGCTCTGATACGACCCCGCGCTACTGCTTTTAGTCTCCTTCCCTAGAACAAGCTCAAGCGCCCTGGTCTTCGGATCCGTGGTAAGCTCCTTTGTTATCGGGTCCTCCTTGTACCGGGCCCTGACATAGTTCATGGTCTGCTTGTCACTGCTGTATTTCTCGAAGCGGGGCGGTAGGCCTTGCTTGGCATGCTCCGCGTCCTCCTTGTCCCATATAGGCTCTGCCACATTGTAATCGTCGGGACCGAGTTTGTGTTTCCCTAAGTTCAACTCCCGCATTTCTTTCCCCCACTTACTTGATTCGGAGGTTGCAATGCTCTTGCACTTGATCTTTAACTCCTTGTAGTCCTCTTCGCTGATCGAAGGATTTTTCGCCTTGATCTTCTCATAACTATCACCTTTCTCAATCATTCTCTTCACCGCGCTTCTCCAAGTAGACAGGGCCATGCTCATCCTCGTGAGGGCGGCACTGTTCACTTTATTCCCTGAGAGGCGTGTGTTTTCAAATCAGCGGGGAACTTGTATCGCTCAGTGCAGCTTCGTGAAGAGGAGGTTGCGCAAATTCCCTTGGTCCTTATGCCTAAGGTTCTCGGTGTTGATCGAGACGGTGCTCCGGAGAATGCACCCGAGCTGAACCGAGTACTCCTTGACTATATGTTTGGGCTCCGTTGGATTCCCATCGGAGTCCACTTGAGTAAATTCCTCCTTGACAGTGCGGAGCGCGTTCGGGCGTCGGTCCTTCCGTTGCTTCTTAAGTTGGCTGCCATCTGTGCGTGCGCCGCCATCATCAGTGGTGGCATCCTCGGCGGCACCATCAGTGGTGTCATCCCCGACGCCACTAGGGGTTGTGTAGTCAGGATCGGTGTCTTCCGCAGCGTCCTCATAGCGGTGAGGTTGTTCCTCCATCTCCTGGGACAGCTCCCAGAATTGCTTGCCACCCGAACCGCCAACCTCATCGTTGTGGGCCATGTTTCGCTCTAAATTGGAAAAACGTTTGGTCAAAAAGTTGGTTGTTGTCAAGGAACAAGATCATGGTCTCATTATTTAGGGTTTGTCGACACCGAGGCATCCTAAAAGCTAAGCTTTTATCATTCAGGGTTTGTCGACGCCGAGGCATGCTAAAAGCTAGATGCTAAGTCAAGTTTTCATCATTTAGGGTTTATCGATGCCGAGGCACCCTAGGTTGGGCCTAATCACTTGGCACTAATCACTTGGCTCTATTGCCACCTATGGTTTAAGGCAGCAAGAATAAAGGGGCAGTTGATCCTATTGAACTAAGTACTAAGATACCCCGGCCCATGCATTAGTAGCAAGTACCCCATATGTTCGACTTTTAGCAAAGTCATGCTACAATTCACGGAAAATTTCAGCATGACCTTTGCTGAAAATAGGACATATGGAGTACCCGAATTTGCAGGAACGGAAGTTAATCGACATTTCGGCAAACTCAAGGGCCTCTCGGGGTACCTGCAAATTCATCACGACACAATGGTCGGAGACAAAACCCAGCAAACTAGTAAGATGATCATCATCTTTGAAAGACAAGAGCTCAAGTTTTTTGACGGTAGCCTCAAGAAAAACAGCATTGCAACATTCAAGTTCAGACATACACACCTGAACATTTGACCAGTTACCTCTGAAGAAAAATATCGCTGACTATTGGATACAAAGGAAACAGCTATTCTAAACATTAAGTCATGGTAGTGTCTTATTTGAAACAATTACAAAGATAGGAACAACAACACAACAGTAGCTCAGTTACTAGAGGACTGTAAAAAACAAACACAAAAAATATAGAACAGTCATTTCCTTGTGTGTTCTATACATATAGATGAAAATGGATTTGTTGCTTCAGTAATTACAGTTCTAAGGAAAGGGAGTTACAGTTTAACATCATCAAGTAGTGTTACATAATATAGGTGCAAATTACAAAGGCTGACAGAGCGACATATCATAGTATCGTGTCAAGTAGTGTTACATAATACTACTGTCCGAAAAAATTAACTGAATAGTATTGTGTCAAGTTCATTTTGAAAATTCAGTTACTGCTTGAGTGATTTGACACCAAAAATTACTCCCAAAAATTACAATGAATGTATATTGACTGCATATATTCACTGTACATGACTGAATTCAATCAAGAAAACACATCAATTTCTGTTCATCGCATATATTCACCGTATGCAAGGCTGTCAAGTTCTATTTCAGCTCAAGTTTCATTACAACACAAACACCGTAATTCATCTGCTCACGTAAAATTAATAATCAAAATCAAATTACAATAGGGGTCCCAGGTTTGACCCCATGATACGTGCTATCCTCGATTATTCCTCTTGAACAAACCATCATGCATCATTTTCTAACCAAGGCATAGCTCAGGAAAACCATTTGCTTTGACCAGAACTAGCTGATTACCCCAAATCTCATGGTAAAATTAGCAAGGCAGAGCATTTCTCTTACATGACCATAGCAAGAATGACACACTCAACTTCATTGCTTCAACCACACGGACAACAGAGCAAATGTTGGAAGTTGACAATATACTTTAGATTCACACATGCTCCCCTATTTATTTTGTCAGTATCTTTAGATTATCTACTTTAGGCACAATCATACATAATTCGGACTAATTCATCACTGTAGGGCAGCATGAAACACACTCCTCCAAAAAAAGCCTAAAATTCCACTATTATTGCCTGTAAAAAGGCCTAATATCCACTAGTATTGCCTCTAAAAAAGCCTTATAAGTCCACTATTGTTGACAATACAAATATGATCTGAACTGTAAGGAGTTAACTGAAAAATGAGTGGTTGTTGGCAGTTTGAATCTCCTTTAGCTAGTTTGAATCCATGGACTACCCTGTTAGATTGGGACTGAAGATAGGTACCTACTTATCTTTCTATTCCGTCACCAACAAAGGGCTTTTCCAAGAATAATATCCCTGCATGAACATAGGTGAGAGGTTAACTAACTGCCTCAAAGGCATAATCAATGGTTATACATGGAACAAATTGCCTGAACATAGATAGGTTAACCGACTGTTCTGTAGCGCACTCACAATCAAATGATGATTATAAATACAACAAGTGGCCCAAGCTGTCGGCCTAAGCCATAGTTAATAGGAAGCAAGACTCTACTGTAACAACATGTTGAAAACGAATGTACAACCCTGACTGCAAACTAAATTTCTTCTGAACACCATACACTGTCTCGAAAAATCTACTCCTATGCAGAACAAAGAGGGAAAGATCATGATGCACCATGGTCCTATGCAGAACAAAGAGGGAAGAATCTACACTGCCACGGTCGAGGGGAGGGAGGGAGGGAATGGGGAATGGTGGAGAGAGGGAGGAAGGAGGAGAGGTACCTGGTCGCTGGAGGGGTCGGGGTCAGGGTCGGGGTCCGAGCTCGTCCAGGTCCTCGCTCGCCGCGGTCGAAGGAGAGCAGGGGCCGGTGGCAGAGGACGGCAGGGGCAGGCGGGATGGGCGCGTCGGGGCCGCGCTCGCCGGCTGCTGCAGGGTCCGGAGGAGGCCCTCGCTCGTCGAAGGGAGGAGGAGAGGAGAGGAGCGGGCGGCGCGCGCTCTGCCGATCCTGCTCAGGGGCGCGGGGCAGCGGGGTGGAGTCCCTCGGGGTCGGGCGGCGTTGGCGCAGCGCAAGACCACAGCGGGCGGCGTCGCCGGGCAGCGTCAGGCGCTGGGCGGGCGGAGGGGGCGGAGCAAGCGGCGCGCGCACGGTTGGGTCGAGTGGATCTGGCGAGGAGGGAGGCAACAGTGCGAGGGAAACAGGTGAACTGGGGGGAAGGGATCTAATGGCGCACCGCACCACTAGTGCGCCATATGTACAACCATTCTAATGGCGCACCCCGCCCAGGTGCGCCATTAGAATTTACTAGCCCGACTAGTCAGGTTATATTCCACATAACCCCCACTCAATCGTAACAACCCCACTAGCCCGACCGGGTCAACACGCAGCACACACACTGTGAGGTCTTGGGTTTGATTCCCAGGCTTCCCATTTTTTGTATTTATGCATTTAAAATGTTGTTTGATATTTATTTGTGTTTAAATATGTTCAAACTTGTTTAAATCATAACAGTAATATTTTTTTATAAAAATAGTAATAATTTTTTAAAAAATATCATCAAATTTGTTATTTGAAATTTTTTATGAATATGAAAAAATATCATCAAATTTATTATTTGAAAATATCATCAAATTTGTTATTTGAAAATATAATCAAATTTGTTTTTTTAGCAATTTTAGTTGCATTCATTTGTGACGGTGGAGCGGGCCGGGGAGGGTGCGGGGGAGAGGGTGCGGGTGGTCGTCGGCGGCGGTGGAGTGGGGGAGGGTGCGGGCCGAGGGTCGGCAGCGACCGCCGGTGAAGCGAGGAAGGGTGCGGTGAGACATCAACGGCGGTGGAGTGGGGGGGTGCGGGTGGTCGTCGGCGGCGGTGGAGTGGGGGAGGGTGCGGGCCGGGGGTCGGCGGCGGCGGCCGGTGGAGCGGGGGAGGGTGCGGTGGGACGTCGGCGGCGGTGGAGTGGGGGAGGGTGCGGGGGGTCGGCGGCGGCGGCCGGTGGAGCGGGGGAGGGCGCGGTGGGACGTCGGCGGCGGTTGGAGTGGGGGAGGGTGCGGGGGTCGGCGTGGCGGCGGCCGTGGAAGCGGGGAGGAGCGGTGGGACGTTGGCGGCGGTGGAGTGGGGAGGTGCGGGGTTCAAGTGGCGGTGGAGTGGGGAGGGTTCGGCCGGGGTCATGGCCGGTGGAGCGGGGGAGGGTGCGGTGGGACGTCGGCGGCGGTTGGAGTGGGGGAGGGTGCGGGGGGGTCGACCCTGGTTACTAATGGCGCACCAGCTTCTGGTGCGCCATTAGAAGTTTTGCAAAAAAATAAAAAAAGTATATATTCTAATGGCGCACGGTGTGGCCAGTGCGCCATTACTAGTTAGCACTAGTAATGGCGCACTTTGCTACGGTGCGCCATTAGAATGTTTGGAAAAATTAAAAAAAATTATTTCTAGTGGCGCACCATGTACCTGGTGCGCCATTAGTGTCTTCCACACTAATGGCATACCAAAACATGGTGCGCCATTAGTGTCTTCCACACTAATGGCGTACCAAAACATGGTGCGCCATTAGTATATACTAATTGCGTACCACCTGACATGTGCGCCATTAGTGTCCATCCCATCTATAGCCCTTTTCCTAGTAGTGTGTGAACGTCGACTACATAACACTTCACCATTATTTGGGCCTAGAGGAAGGCATTGGGAAGTAATAAGTAGATGATGGGTTGCTAGAGTGACAGAAGCTTAAATCCTAGTTTATGCGTTGCTTCGTAAGGGGCTGATTTGGATCCATATGTTTCATGCTATGGTTAGGTTTACCTTAATACTTTTGTTGTAGTTGAGGACGCTTGCAATATAGGTTAATCATAAGTGGGATTCTTGTTCAAGTAAGAACAGCACCCAAGCACCGGTCCATCCACATATCAAATTATCAAAGTACCGAACGCGAATCATATGAGCGTGATGAAAACTAGCTTGACGATATTCCCATGTGTCCTAGGGAGCGCTTTTCCTTATATAAGAGTTTGTCCAGGCTTGTCCTTTGCTACAAAAAGGATTGGGCCACCTTGCTGCACTTTATTTACTCTTGTTACTTGTTGCTCGTTACAATTTAACTTATCACAAAACTATCTGTTACCACTTATTTCAGTACTTGCAGAGAATACCTTGCTGAAAACCGCTTATCATTTCCTTCTACTCCCCGTTGGGTTCTACACTCTTACTTATCGAAAGGACTACGATATATCCCCTATACTTGTGGGTCATCAAGACTCTTTTCTGGCGCCGTTGCCGGGGAGTGTAGCGCCTTTGGTTGGTGGAATTTGGTAAGGAAAAATTTATATAGTGTGCTGAAATTTTCTGTCACTTGTTACTATGGAAAGTAATTCTCTGAGGGGCTTGTTCGGGGTATCTTCACCCCGTCCAGTAGAGAAAAGAGTTGCTCCTCAACCTACTGAACCTATTGAAAATGAAACTCCTTTTGAAATTCCTTCGGGTATGATGGAAAAACTGCTAGCTAACACTTTTACAGGAGATGGAACAAAGCATCCTGATGAACATCTACTCTATGTGGATGAAGTTTGTGGATTATTTAAGCTTGCAGGTATACCCGATGATGTTGTTAAGAAGAAGGACTTCCCTTTATCTTTGAAGGGAGACGCATTGACATGGTATAGGCTATGTGATGATACGAGATCATGGAACTATAAAAGATTGAAATTGGAATTTCATCAAAAGTATTACCCTATGCATCTTGTTCATCGTGATCGCAATTATATATATAATTTTTGGCCTCGCGAAGGAGAAAGCATTGCTCAAGCTTGGGGGAGGCTCAAATCAATGTTATATTAATGCCCCAATCATGGGCTCTCAAGAGTGACAATTCTTCAGAACTTTTATGCTCGGCTTTCTGATAACAATCGCACCATGCTCGATACTTCTTGTGCTGGCTCTTTTATGATGAAGACTATTGAATTTAAATGGAATTTATTGGATAGAATTAAATGCAACTATAAAGATTGGGACCTCGACGAAGGTAAGGAGTCAGGTATGACACCTAAGTTTGCTTGTGTTAAATCTTTTATGGATACCGATATTTTCCGTAAGTTTAGCACTAAATATGGACTTGACTCTGAGATAGTAGCTTCTTTCTGTGAATCTTTTTCTACTTATGTTGATCTCCCCAAAGAGAAGTGGTTTAAATATCATCCTCCCATAGAAGTAAAAGTAGCTGCACCTATTAAAGTTGAGGAAAAGACTGTCACTTATAATGATCCTATTGTTCCTACCTCTTATGTCGAGAAACCACCTTTCCCTGTTAGAATAAAGGATCATGCTAAAGCTTCAACTGTGGCTCGTAAAAGCAATATTAGAACTTATACACCTCCTGAGCAAGTCAAAGTAGAACCTAATATTGCTATTGTTAAAGATCTCTTGTCTGATAATATTGATGGGCATGTTATTCAATTCTGCGGTGAATCTGCTAGAATTGCTAAACCTTGTGCTAGAGATAAACATAGACCTGTGGTAGGCGTGGCTGTTATTTCTGTTAAAATAGGAGATCATTTTTATCATGGCTTATGTGATATGGGTGCTAGTGCCAGTGTTATACCTTATGACTTGTATAAAGAAATCAAGCATGAAATTGCACATGCTGAGTTAGAAGATATTGATGTTACAATTTGTCACACCCTAGCTAGCTCATGCATTAGAGTGTTGCATCATGTTTATTTCTTTCTTAGAATCTTGAAATGGGGATGACAGAACCCCAAGCCCCCTCTGAAGCCAACTAGGGTTCACTAAAAATATTTTCAATGAACCTGAAATGCCCTTCTAAAATGCCATCATTTTTTTCTTGGTTCAGAACCTCTGCCAAAGGTGGTGCACAATTTTCTAGGTCATCCTAAGGTCTCTGAATTAAATCATAAATATTTGAATTTGGACATTTAAATGCTATAAAATATTTTAAATGCCCAAGTAATTCTGAATATAAGTGTGGGCTGTTGGAAATAATCTAAACAGAGCCTATGATTATCTTCAGGATTTCTAAAGATGCCCAAGTATTTTTAATAAAGAGACACATTTACAAAAAAATAGAAAACATAAATTAAAAGAGAGAGAGAGAGAGAGAGAGGATCTTACATGGCCGCAGCCCACCTGGCCGGCCCAGCACTGTGCTGGCCCATGCCAGCCAGCTGCTTCGTCCTCGCCAGGCATGCACAGAGGTGACGCCGTGCAGCGTGGAGCTCGCCACGGCTGCTACCGCTTGTCACCGCCCTAAGCACCTGGGCAGGCTCCACGTTGCCCCCTCGACCACCTGGACATCTTGCACTCCCCCGTGTCTCTCTCCCTCGCCTCTCCTCACCATGGCCGACGCCGCCGCAGCCGCACCGCCAATGTAACCGCGCTCTTCGTCGTCCCCGCGCCGCGCCACCGTGTCCAGAAGCTCCGCCGCCCTCCTCTCCTTCGAGAAAGCCGAGCCCCGAGCGCTCGCTTGCCCCGCAGCCTCTGCAAAAACCTCGCCCGACTCCGCCACCGCCGGAGATCCCCTTCGCCGTTGCCGCCGCACCAGCTCGTCCCCGACCTCATAGACTGCTCCGACGTAATCGCCGTGAGCCCAGCTACTTCTCCATCCCTCTAGTTCTCGCTTTCGAGCCGTGCACCGACCGCACCGAGCTCGGCCGCACTCGCCGCCGCCACCGCACGTCGCAGTCGTGGCCACAGCCACATTGGCTCGATTCCGAGCACACCACCGCACTCACCGCACTCGCAGGAGCAAGAAACACCACCCCACGCGCCTCGCCGTGCCCCCTAGCGCCGTGTTCGACCTCGGCCGAACTCCGGCGACCGCCAAGGTCGTCGCCGGCGATGTTCCCGGCCACCCCGAGCTCCACCACTGCCACCAAACGACGCGGCTCGCTCCCCGCGTCCCGTAGATGCCCTCCGCCGCCCTTTTGGTCGCCGGAGCACGAAAATGCACTTCCACCACCGCGTCTGGCCTCGCCGGCGGCTAAACGCCGGCGGGTTTGACCCGTTGACCCTTGAATGGGTGGGCCCAGGTTGACTCCCCCCTGAGTCTATGACAAGTGGGGCCCACTCTGCTAATTAACCTAGGGTTAGGGCTAACTAATTTTAGTTAGTTTAACTAACTGCTGACAGACGGGACCCACAGGTCAGTTTGACCTGGACCGCTCCGTTGACCACTGACATCACCCTGACACAGTAAATTATTTACTAGAATTATTTTTACACAGGAAATTCCAGAAAATACCACAAACTTCCAAAAATCATAGAAATTAATCTGTAGCTCCAAATGCAAAGTGTTATATATGAAAAATGATCAGAAAATCCAATATATCCATCTATACTGGTTTCATGCATGTTCAAACAAGCTAACCTGTTGTTTAGTGCAGAACAAGATAAAGCAGTTAAAAGGGCCACTTATGAGTTTGAAACTTGAATCTTTGGTTCAAAATGGTTCAAACCCATCTGGTCTTAGTTGCATTAGCCCAATACACTCATTTTGCCATGACTCATGCATGCATCATATTGTTGCATATTGTTTGGTGATGATTGTGTATCGGTGCTCTCTGCGGCAGGTTCTGCCCCCGAGGAGTACCGCGAATACCCCAACGAAGAACAATACCAGTGCACGGACCCATCAGGCAAGCAACCAACCATTTGATCATATCGATACAATCCCATGTTCTCGCTTCTGCTCTCTTTTACTGCATTAAGACAACGCGATTCAAACTGCTGTGTGCTATGGTAGTTGAACCCATTTCCGCTGCATGACGTGTCATTGCCACAGTAACTAGATGAAACCCACTAGCATGTGTAGGAGTTGATTGAGCCATGTGTATGTGTTGTTCCTACCTTGCTATGCCTGCTATGCTTAGAGTCGTGTCAGGTCTAGTTCATCTGGGTGATGGGCTAGAGTGAAATGGTCATGTCGGTATGAGAGTGATGTGTTGAACACGATTTGGTAAAGGTATCGATGAGAGGCCATGTAGGAGTACATGGTGGGTTGTTTCATTGAAGCCGTCCTTAAGCACTGAGATCTGTACGTGTGATTTAAGATTCAGCTAGTACCATGCATTGGGCCCGAAACCAATGGACCCTCTCGGCTTCTTATTCACCCTAGTCCTCTGTCTAGGAGTTGCAAGTAGTTTCTGGTGTTTGTAGTTTACTGGAGGCCGTGGACAGCGCTGACCCGCGGGGTGGGCTGTGATGCGGTAGGTACGTGGCACGGTGTACCGGATGCCCGTTAGGTATCTCAGGAACCCTGCACACATCGTTCGGGGCCGTATGTGTAAACCTCGGCCGAACTCCCTACGGATGGAACCTGAATAGGACATAAACCTGGACTAGAGATTTAGGTGTTTAGGTAGGTCGTGGCCGACACCCACGTTGGGCTTCCGCTTGAAGGTTACCGAGTACATGTCGTGTAAACGGTGGTAAGTGGTGAGAGCGTGTATGAAGAAGTACACCCCTGCAGGGTTAACATCATCAATTCGAATAGCCGCGTCTGCGGTAAAGGACTACTTGGTTGCCTATACAGTTCATAGACAAGTAAATGGTTACTACTAAAATCCTCAAGATAAGCGTGAGTGCCGAGGGTGGCTCTTCTGTAGGGTGACGGACGTGGATCCTGGGTAGTGTATTGAAGTGGAGAGTAGTGGACTCGAGTATGCAAAACCATTTCAAGTTGGAGTCTCGTAGGATAGCTTAGCCAAGAGTCAAAGCTGGCTTGCTGCAATAACTCCACCAACCCTTCTTGATAATGTGCATGTATGTAGGATCTGATGTAAGTCTTGCTGAGTACCGTTGTACTCATGTTGCTTAATTTACGTTTTACAGAAGACGCTGCAACCCCTTCTGACGGGTTCTTCGTAGACGTTGATATCGATGAGTAGGCTGAAGCCCAGGTGGTGATCCTGAGCTCATGAAGGACCATGTAGTATAGTCAGGCTTACCCAAGCCTCTTTTATTTTACTAGTTGTCTGTACTCAGACAAGTTACTTCCGCTATTGGCTTGTATGCTTGTATGACTTGAATGTGGGTCGTGTGACCCGTACTTGTGTGTATGATATGTATGGCTCTCTGAGCCTTTAAATAAAGTACTTTGAGTTGTAGAGTTTTGTTGTGATGCCATGTTGTATTTACACATATCGAGCATATTGTGTGTATGATTGAAATGCTTGGTATGTGTGGGATCCAACAATCTAGTTGTTTATCCTTGGCAGCCTCTCTTATGGGGAAATGTAGTCTAGTGCTTCCATGAGCCATAGTAGTCCGCTACAGCCCGGTTCACCAGAGTCCTGCTAGCCCAAAGACTACTGGCTCCGCTTGATCGGCCAAAGATGTGTTTCACTTTGTTCATGTGTCTGTCTCACGGGAAATGTCACGCGGTGACATCCGAGTCCTGCCTAGCTCGCTACAGCCGGGTTCCCTGAGTCATGTTAGCCAGGTTACAGCCCAGATTCACACGTCTTGAATCGACATGCTCGAAGTTGATTCATGTATGCCTGTCCCCATTGGTTAGTGCCGCTTTGGGTTCACGACTAGCCATGTCGGCCCGGGTTCTCTGTCATATGGATGCTAGCGACACTATCATATACGTGAGCCAAAAGGCGCAAACGGTCCGGGGCCATGGTAAGGCGACACCCGTGGGAATACCGAGCGTGAGTCCGCAAAGTGATATGAGGTGTTACCGGCTAGATCGATGTGACTTGGAATCGGGGTCCTCACAGCGTTGGCATCAGAGCCGGACTGCGTGTAGGTTCTCCAAGCCAAACTGGTCGATGTCGAGTCTAGATATGCTTTAGTAATATGTAGGGGAATTGATAGTGGGAGGGACGTAAGGCTATTTTACTCCTTTACCTTATGCCCTCTGATCTGAGTCATTCTCTTCTCATTCTACGTGGGTTAAGGACTAGGCTCTCTTCTCTCTATCGGGTTCACGTGTTACTAATCCGTAGTAACTTATAGGATTGTTGGTTACCAGCCTCAGTTCAGTTTTTACTACTTTTAGTATGTTATCAGTTGAACCAGAACCTTGATATGATGTTGTTGAGTGGTTTTGCAAACTGTTGTGAATGTCTCAAATCTTTTTCTGAGCATTTACAGCCGTTATGCTGTCCAATTTCTCCTAGAAAATTCTAATGCCTTTGCATTATTTTGTGCTTTCAGATGGCCACCCGTTCCCAGAACCAAGTGGTTCGTTTGACTCGATGCCTCGATGTTTTTGGTCACACGGCCATACTGGTCCGAGTGATGGTCGAGACAGGCTATCGATGGTATCCTAAATATACAGTCGAGGAGCAGTTTAGAGACTTTAATCAAAGCCAATATCTTTGCACGGTCAGGATATATCCTTCTTATCCTGGAGCTACTGAACCCCTCCATTGCTCTTATGGACTTGGGGTTACCATCGGGATGTCCATGCAGGACGCAGCTTACTCGATGATGACTATCATTCGAGCTAGAACTGCCTTGTTGTGCAACACCGATTTCCGCTATATGCCAGCATCATTCCCTAGGGCACATGGGTACCTTCAGGCTATTTACTGTTATGCTACCCATGAGGATTCACTACTCCGCACCACCACCGAGATGCTTGAGGAAAAGGACCGTGAGAATCGTGCCTTGCGTATGGAGCTCTTCGACGCTCGTTCTGATCACTGAGCCACTCTGACACGGTTTGCACCTGCTGTGCAAGCTGGGTATATGGACATGAGGGACTTGTACCCCGTGCGGTCTTGTCCGCCAGATTTTATGGAATGGCGTGAGGTAGGAGGTATCACTCCTCCTCATGGACACCGCCTGCCACCGTTTGTTGGACCATGGCCACATCCGAGTCCCTATGGACCGCAAGCTCCACAGGACCGTCTGTTCCCAGATGATCATGTTCCGCTACCAGGCTTGGGTGGTGACTTTTATGAAGATTACTACGGAGCTGTCTGAGCTAGCAGTAGTTTCACTAGTATTGTAGTAGTTGTATTTCCACCGTCCTGCGCGACTTGTGGAATATGACTTGGTATGTATCACGTTCTGGAGGTGTAGAAAAATAATGTATAGGAGCTTGGAATGCCTTCGATGAGATGTATCGTCTTTCACCGTAGTTGTACTTTAGCTGGGCTTGTACTAAACCATGTATGGTGTGTATGACCGTTGGTATATATATGGCAGTTTCTATATTACCATGTCATATGGATGAACATCTCTGCATTCTACGTTATCCATTACATTCCGCACTTCCTTGCTAAGATTTTGCCGTCCTTGTCTAAACTGTTGTCTTGTTTTCCTAGGATGGTCAGCACCATAACAACCTCGCTGCGGGCGGGGTGAAGCCAGTGCAGCTAGGGATGCAAACCTGCCTCACCCTCCATCTCTGGCCGAGGTCATGCTGGTGGCCGAGAGAAACAAGCGGGAGACAAACCATTTGTTGGAGCGCATCGAACAGAACACAACACAACATCAGATGAATAACTTGGTGTCGCTCAGCGACTTCATCAAGTTACATCCACCCACCTTCCACCACTCCGTCGAGCCTCTCGACGCCGATGACTGGCTTCGCAGCATTACTCACAAGCTACGTTCTGCACTCGTAGCTGAGGCTGATAAGGTCACTTTTGCTGCCTATCATCTTGAAGGCCCCGCCAGTCTCTGGTGGGAGAATTATGAAGCCATGCGCCCAGCTGGCCATGTCACTACTTGGGCAGAATTTAGTGAGGCTTTCCGCGAACATCACATTCCGGAGGGTCTTATGGACCGTAAGCGTGAGGAGTTCTGCAGTTTCACCCAAGGTAGACTCTCTGTGGATGCATACAGCAGGGAGTTCGGTAACCTAGCACGTTATGCAACTGAGGAAGTTTTCACCGATGCCAAGAAGTAGGCAAGGTTCCGCAAGGGACTTAGCCCCGAGCTTCGCCGTGATCTCCGACTGCATGAATGCACCTCCTTTCAGAAGCTTCTGAACAAAGCCATCGATCTTTGAAGCAGGTCGACCGATTTCGAAGCAACACGCAAGCATGGCCGTGATATGGGTTCCTCATCCGGTCTTTGGACCACATAAGCGTCGGGTGTGGGTGCCTAACACTGCCCTGCCACCCAGGTTCACACCGAGGCCATCCTATCAGGCGCCTCGTCCAGCTCAGCAGTATGCACCAGCTAAGCCCTATGGTGGGCCAACCAACAATGCTCCTCCATGCACCAGCTTTGTGACATGCTTCAAGTGTGGGGAACCAGGCCACTACCTGCGTGAGTGTCCCCAGACCAACCGCAACCAGTCTGGAAAGGTTGTTGGCCATGGCAAGCCAACAGGGAAGGTGTACTGCGCCAAGACGACCACCGCTGCACGTGGCCATCTGAATTGTGTCTCAGCTGAAGAGGCTGAAGAGGATCCCAACGTCATTCTCGGTACGCTCCTTGTTAATTGCCACCCGACATCTGTTCTTTTTGATACTGGAGCATCTCATTCATTTATATCCAAGAGCTATGCTCGTCTGCATAACACCACATTCTGTGATATGCCCACCTCCATGGTAATTCAAACCCCGGGATCCAAATGGCAAACTTCTAGAGTAAGCCATGGGAATGAAATTCAGGTCGATAGACTTGTTTTCCTTGCATCATTGATAGCTCTCAAATCTTCGGATATTAATATCATCTTGGGTATGGACTGGATGTCAGCCCATCATGCCAAGATTGATTGCTTCTCTAGGACTGTTCAACTTACCCATCCTTCGGGAAAGATAGTTAATGTCTTGACCCGAGTAGCCAAGCGACAGCTATATTCTCTTAATGCCAGTCCTTTGCCAGACCTCGAAGACGTTCTGGTAGTCCATGACTTTCCGGATATCTTTCCAGAAGAATTGCCAGGTGTTCCACCTGACCGAGATGTCGAGTTCGTGATAGATCTCATTCCAGGAACTGTCCCAATTTCTAGAAGACCCTATAAGATGGCACCACTAGAACTAGCCGAGCTTAAGAAACAACTCGATGAGTCCTTGAAAAAGGGTTTCATCCGCCCTAGTTCATCTCCATGGGCTTGCCCCTTCCTCTTCGTCAAGAAGAAGGATGGTACGGATCGGATGGTTGTAGATTATCGACCCGTCAACTTGGTCACAATAAAGAAAAAGTATCCGCTCCCCAGGATCAACGACCTGTATGATCAGCTCGCTGGATCCTCAGTCTTCTCTAAGATGGATTTGAGGTTGGGCTACCATCAAATCAAAATCAAGAACGGGGACATTCCCAAAACGGCCTTTGTTACTCGTTACGGCCAATACAAGTACAACGCCATGTCCTTCGGTTTAACCAACGCCCCAGCCACCTTCTCTCGGTTAATGAACTCAATCTTCATGGAGTATTTGGATAAATTCGTCGTGGTTTACCTCGATGATATACTCATCTACTCCAGGAACGAGGAGGAATATGCCGAGCATCTAGGGCTAGTGTTGATGAAACTTCGAGAGCATCGCCTTTATGCCTTATTTTCTAAATGCGAATTTTGGTTGCCAGAAGTGACCTATCTAGGACATGTAATTTCTGGTAAGGGTATTGTTGTCAATCCCGAGCGAGTTCAAGCCGTCCTCAATTGGACTCCACCTGAATCGGTCAAGCAAGTTCGGAGTTTCCTTGGCTTAGAGAGATATTGTCGCGGCTTTGTCGAGAACTTCTCCAAAGTTGCTAAACCTCTAACTGAACTCCTCAAGAAAGATAAAAAGTTCGAGTGGACCCCACAATGCGAGCACAACTTTCAGGAACTGAAAAGATGCCTGACTTCTTCTCCCATACTGGTACCACCAGATTTCTCCAAGGACTTTGTTATCTATTGTGACGCCTCGCGACAAGAACTAGGTTGCATTCTCATGCAAGATTGACACGTAATTGCTTATGCTTCACGGAAATTGCACCCACATGAGGAAAACTATCCTACTCATGATCTAGAGCTTGCAGCTGTAGTCCATGCACTCAAAACCTGGCGACATTACCTCCTCGGTAATCGCTATGTAAATCTTCACCGATCACCAAAGTCTGAAGTATATATTCACCCAACCGGATTTGAATCTCAGGCAAAGACGTTGGGTCGAGTTGATCACAGATTTCGACTTAGGGATAACTTACACCCCAGGAAAAGCCAATGTCATGGCTGATGCACTAAGTCGTAAATCTTATTGTAACAACCTGATGTTACAACAAAGTCAACCACTTCTCCATGAGGAATTTCGGAAGCTCAACCTTCACATCGTTCCTCAAGGATTCCTTTCCACCTTGGTGGCGAAACCTACCCTTACGGATCATATCATCAAAGCTCAGAAGGTAGATCCGGGGATTTCCCGTATCAAAAGAAACATCAAGAAAGGAGTTGCGGAATGTTTCTCCATTGATGATCAAGGAGTCGTATATTTCGGGAACCGTCAAGTGGTTCCCAAAGTGCGAAACCTGAGGCGATTGATCCTTAAGGAGGCTCATGAATCTCCTCTCACCATTCATCCCGGAAGTACCAAAATGTATCAGGACCTACGCTAGAGGTTCTGGTGGACTAGGATGAAGAGAGACATTGCTCAGTTCGTTGCTAATTGCGACGCCTGTCGTCGTGTAAAAGCATAGCATCAACGGCCTGCTGGCACCCTTCAACCCCTAGCTATTCCTGAATGGAAATGGGATAAAATTGGTATGGACTTCATCACCGTTTTTCCCAGGTTCAAGAGAGGGAATAATGCCATCTTCTTCATTATCGATCATCTTTCCAAAGTGGCCCATTTCTTACTTGTTCGTGAGAGTATAACCGCTAGCCAGCTAGCAGACTTGTATATCTCCCGAATAGTGTCCCTTCATGGTGTTCCACTAGAAATTAACTCGGATCGAGGAAGTCTCTTCACCTCTCGATTTTGGGAAAGTTTCCAAAATGCTATGGGAACACGCCTTTCCTTTAGCACCGCCTTTCACCCTCAATCAAGTGGTCAAGTAGAATGTGTCAACCAGATTCTAGAAGACATGCTTCGAGCTTATCTTATCTCATTCGGAATGGATTGGGAGAAATGCCTTCCATTTGCCGAATTTGCTTATAACAACAGCTATCATTCCAGCTTGGGTAAAGCCCCTTTTGAAGTTCTCTATGGACGAAGGTGTCGAATACCCCTTAACTGGTCAGAAACCGGGGAAAGACAATTCTTTGGCCCGGATATGATCCAGGAAGCAGAAGAGCAAGTTCGCATCGTTCGTGAAAAGTTGAAAACAGCCCAATCTCGTAAAAAGAGTCAATATGACCGAAAACATAAGGCTATGACTTTTGAGGTTGACGAGAAGGCTTACCTTCGGGTTACTCCTCTGAAGGGAACCCATCGTTTCGGTATCAAAGGCAAATTGGCTCCTTGCTACATTGGACCTTTCGCATTCTTGCCAAACAAGGAGAAGTTGCCTACCAATTGGAACTACCTCCGCATCTCTCCAGAGTCCATGATGTCTTCCACGTTTCTCAACTCAGGCGTTGCTTCTTGGATCCTATCCATGGAGTGGACCACGAAACGCTTGATCTTCAAGATAATCTCACATATCTAGAGTACCCTATTCGTATCCTCGATCAAACCGAGCGTACCACCCGGCGTCATAATATCAAGTTTCTCAAGGTTCAATGGTCGCACCATTCTGAGAAGGAAGCAACTTGGGAAAGGGAGGATCGTGTTTGACTCGAGTATCCCGCCTTCTTTCCGGAGGAACCTAAATCTCGGGACGAGATTTCTCTAAGTGGGGGTGAGTTGTCACACCCTAGCTAGCTCATGCATTAGAGTGTTGCATCATGTTTATTTCTTTCTTAGAATCTTGAAATGGGGATGACAGAACCCCCAGCCCCCTCTGAAACCAACTAGGGTTCACTAAAAATATTTTCAATGAACCTGAAATGCCCTTCTAAAATGTCCATCATTTTTGTCTTGGTTCAGAACCTCTGCCAAAAGTGGTGCACAATTTTCTAGGTCATCCTAAGGTCTCTGAATTAAATCATAAATATTTGAATTTGGACATTTAAATGCTATAAAATATTTTAAATGCCCAAGTAATTCTGAAAATAAGTGTGGGCTGTTGGAAATAATCTAAACAGAGCCTATGATTATCTTCAGGATTTTTAAAGATGCCTAAGTATTTTTAATAAAGCCACACATTTACAGAAAAATAGAAAACAGAAATTAAAAGAGAGAGAGAGGATCTTACCTGGCCGCAGCCCACCTGGCAGCCCACCTGGCCGGCCCAGCACTGTGCTGGCCCATGCCAGCCAGCTGCTTCGTCCTCGCCAGGTAGGCACAGAGGTGACGCCGGCGAGCGCGAGCTCGCCACGACATCAGCTGCTTGCCACCCGCGCCCCTGAGCACCTGGGCAGGCTCCATGTCGCCCCCTCGACCGCCTGGACATCTCGCACTCCTCCCTGTCTCTCTCCCTCGTCTCTCCTCACGATGGCCGAGGCCGCCGCAGCCGCACCACCGACGTAGCCGCGTTCTCGGTCGTCCCCGCGCCGCGCCACCGTGTCCATAAGCTCCGCCGCCCTCCTCTCCTTCGAGCAAGCCGAGCCCAGAGCGCTCTCTTGCCCCGCAGCCTCCGCAACAACCTCGCTCGACTCCGCCACCGCCGGAGATCCCCTTCGTCGTCGCCGCCGCACCAGCTCGTCCCCGACCTCGCCGACCGCTCTGACGTAATCGCCGTGAGCCCAGCTACCTCTCCATCCCTCTCGTTCTCGCTTTCGATCCCTGCACCAACCGCACCGAGCTCGGCCGCACTCGCCGCCGCCACCGCACATCGCCGTCGTGGCCACAGCCACGTTGGCTCGATTCCGAGCACACCACCGCACTCACCGCACTCGCAGGAGCCCGAAACACCACCCCACGCGCCTCGCCGTGCCCCCTAGCGCCGTGTTCGATCTTGGCCTAACTCCGGTGACCGCCAAGGTCATCGCCGGCGATGTCCCCGGCCGCCCCGAGCTCCTCCACTGCCACCGAACGACGCGGCTCGCTCCCCGCGTCCCGTAGATGCCCTCCGCCGTCCTTTTGGTCGCCAGAGCACGAAAATGCACTTCCTCCACTGTGTCTGGCCCCGCCGGCGGGTTTGACCCGTTGACCCTTGACTGGGTGGGCCCAGGTTGACTCCCCCTGAGTCTATGACAAGTGGGGCCCGCTCTGCTAATTAACCTAGGGTTAGCGCTAACTAATTTTAATTAGTTTAACTAACTGCTGACAGACGGGACCCACAGGTCAATTTGACCTGGACCGCTCCGTTGACCACTGACGTCACCCGGACGCAATGCTGACGCAGTAAATTATTTACTGGAATTATTTTTACATGGGAAATTCCAGAAAATGCCACAAACTTCAAAAAATCATAGAAATTAATCTGTAGCTCCAAATGCAAAGTGTTATATATGAAAAATGATCAGAAAAATCCAATCTACCCATCTGTACAGGTTTAATGCATGTTCAAACAAGTTAACCTGCTGTTTAGTGCAGAACAAGATAAAGCACTTAAAAGGGCCACTTATGAGTTTGAAACTTGAATCTTTGGTTCAAAATGGTTCAAACCCATCTGGTCTTAGTTGCATTAGCCCAATACACTCATTTTGCCACGACTCATTGATGTATACTAGACAACCTTCTTCTTGTAGACGTTGTTGGGCCTGCAAGTGCACAGGTTTGTAGGACAGTAGCAAATTTCCCTCAAGTGGATGACCTAAGGTTTATCAATCCGCGAGAGGCGTAGGAGGAAGATGGTCTCTCTCAAACAACCCTGCAACCAAATAACAAAAAGTCTCTTGTGTCCCCAACACACCCAATACAATAGCAAATTGTATAGGTGCACTAGTTCGGCGAAGAGATGGTGATACAAGTGCAATATGGATGGTAGATAAAGGTATTTGTAATCTGAAATAATAAAAAACAGCAAGGTAGCAAGCAGTAAAAGTGAGCGTAAACGGTATTGCAATGATAGGAAACAAGGCCTAGGGTTCATACTTTCACTAGTGCAAGTTCTCTCAAAAATAATAACATAGATAGATAATATGACAAGCCCTCAACATGCGACAAAGAGTCACTCCAAAGACACTAATAGCGGACAACAAACGTAGAGATTATGGTCGGGTATGAAACCACCAGAAAGTTATTCTTTCGGATCGATCTATAAGAGAGTTCGTACTAGAATAACACCTTAAGACACAAATCAACCAAAACCCTAATGTCACCTAGATACTCCATTGTCACCTCAAGTATCCGTGGGCATGATTATACGATATGCATCACACAATCTCAGATTCATCCAACCAACATAAAAGTACTTCAAAGAGTGCCCCAAAGCTACTACCGGAGAGTCAAGAACGTGTGCCAACCCCTATGCATAGGTTCCCAATGTCACGAAACCCGCAAGTTGATCACCAAACATACATCAAGTGGCACATGATATCCCATTGTCACCACAGATAATCACGGCAAGACATACATCAAGTGTTCTCATAAAGACTCAATCCGATAAAATAACTTCAAAGGGGAAACTCAATTCATCACAAGAGAGTAGAGGGGGAGAAACATCATAAGATCCAACTACAATAGCAAAGATCGGTGTTGGGGATATTACTACTGGGCGTAAACTGGCCTATCTGGGCCGGATTAACTTCATCAGTAGTTCAACGGTGTAAAAGCCCAAGAGGCATGAAAGTAAGGGCCCAAGGCCTGTAGTCGGTTTAGAACACATGGCCGTAAACTGGCATGGTATGTAAACTTGTATTGTAAGTTAGGAATAGAGAGAGACCAACCGGATACAGTATGAACCGGAGATTGGGACTCTTCAACCGAAGGCGTCACCCGTGTATATAAGGGGACGACCCAGGACGGTTCAAGGAGATACAACATCAACTCGAGGCCTAGGCGAAGCTTATTTGCTCCCTAGTCATCGAGACCACATCAATCCCATCACAACTAGACGTAGGCTTTTACCTTCATCGAAGGGGCCGAACTAGTATAACTCTTGTGTCTTTGCGTCTGCTTTAACCCCTTCAAGTTAACCTGTAGCGATGGCTCCACGACTAAGTCCTTTCATGAGGACATCTGCCGTGACAAAACTACGACAGTTGGCGCCCATCGTGGGGCTATCGCACGATGGTTTGATGATCTTGGAGGGCAAGTTTGAAGGACTCGAAGGCTATGCTGTGGGCCTGATGACCAAGAGTCGTCATGCAAGCTCTACATCGACGATGCAGTCAGGGCCCCGAGGCGGCTCGATTGAGTACGGGTACCGGGTCCCCTTTGGTGGTATACATATTTTCATCGGCAAGAAGCGGTGAGCGGGGCTGGCCGGACATCTGCACCGACCTCGCCGAGACGGCTCAACAGAGAGACCTGCCCAGGTTAAACCGGCCGTGAAACGTGTCTTTGTGGGAGTCATCCATGGAAGAAGTTATGAGGACGGATCAGAGTCTGGTGGCGAAACCGTTGTCTACTCTGACGATGAGTCGTCGACCGGAGAAACTGAATCTCTATATCAGCTACAAGATGGCCGGATTGGGGGCTATTTCGATGGTGACAGTATTCCGGACCCCTCTGATCTGCCCAACCGGGTTGGAATATTCATGGCCGGTACATAAGCAGTGATTCACTCTTCGACCCATGTGGCAATGATTGCCGGTTCAACAGCGGCGATGGCTGCCGGGGCAGGAGGCCCTGTGCGCCCGCCGGCTCAAGTTTTATCAGACCTATTCGATGCGTTGGCTACGCTCATGGCAGAGCTTAACCCGGCGGACCAGGACGCTCATAACGCGGAGATTGCGAAGGTGAAGGAACAAATCACTCAGGCTAAAGCGGATCTAGCAGCCGCAGACGCCAGATGACGGGCAGAGCGGGCCGCTTTAGATGCGCAGCTTATAGGCTCATGCCGGATCGTGAGCGCGTCACATGAAGTCATGAAGAGGAAATACAGATCCCGTTTGCCTTCGGTTTTCGAAGGCAGAGACCTCTTCAACACCCGGGCGGAACCAGAATCCGCCGGTGGTAAACCGGCGGAAGCACTGGACGGGCGCGCCGGTTCAGCCCCGCTTAATAGATCTACCTCGCCATAATGCCAGTACGCCTCAGGCTGTGCAAACACCTCCAGGTCACTACTCCAACCCGATGGATAACCTTGTTGCAGCTGCGACACGGCTGGAGGCTATTCCGATTGAAGGCGATTCACCATAGGCAGTAAAGACGCGCCGGGTCAAGGAGCTCCTTAGGACCGCTTTGGTCCAACAGGAGGCATATTCGTACAGCCACGACCGGATCCACTCTACCCCCCGCCCAAGACGGAGCTATAGCAGGCACGTGGATGAACCGGCCGTATCAAGTAATGCACGACGTGGTGCGCCCCGTGGCAACAACCCGGCAGGTGGCGTCGACAACGCCAGAGGTGGTGGACCGAGCCCGAGCACGCAGGAGGCCGAGTTAGCGACCTGACATCGGGCTTATCAGCTTAGGCCGGTTCGTCCGACCATCTCGGTCGAGCCTGGGGTCACCTCTAGCTCTTTGGGGGTGCCTTGCCTCGTCCCCACTTTACGCAATGTGTGCTTGCCCAAAGACTTCAAGGGTCCGCGCAAGGTGCCAAATTACACTGCCGATTTAGCTCCAGAAGCATGGATGGAAAGTTATGAGATGGCCATGGAGATGCTGGATGTGGATGAGGCGGCGTGTGCAAAGTACTTCACCATGATGCTCAAGGCACGGCCCGTGCTTGGTTGAAGAGCTTGCCACCCAATTCTATCGTTCATGGGCCCGATTCGCGGACCCGGTTTATCCAGAATTTCAAAGATACATGTAAGCAGCCCATGTCCGTAGTGGACTTGGCCGCTTGTGTCCAGGGGAAGGAGTCAACAACCCATTGGAGTACGCGCGTTTGAAATCTTGCACTCGTCAGACCGGATCAACGCTGACTCTGCGATCTTGACCCTGGAGGGCAACTGCCGGTTTAAGCCTTTGAAGTTGAAGTTGGGGCGCATGAAGCGGTTTTGTAATGACATGGGCAGTCTCATGGGCGCTTTAGTGAAGTATGATGATTCTGATAGTACCAAGGATCGCGAGTCTGATGATGACGAGACAGGGAAGGGAAAGAAGAACAGCAACTCCAAGGGCCAGCAACATCACTCGGCAGGTAATGGTGGAGGCAAGCGTAAAGCGAATGGCAACATGGACTTCGTAGCCAACACCAACGCACAGGACAAGGGCCAGCGGCGCAAGGGTAAATAGCCGAATCGAAGTGGAGCGCCTAATCCCAATCCGGACCGCTTGAACTATCTGTTGAATCAACCCTGTCCGAAGCATGGGACGAAAGAGATGCCAGCAAACCACCTCTGGAAGGATTGCTACATTATGCAGGAGTTCAAGAGTTCCAATGCTTTCCGGTACGATCAGGGTTCCGACGGCGGTTCAGGATCCGGGCCGGGTTACGGTGGAGGAAATTCTGGTTTAGGATTTAATGGTAATCCGGGCGGACATAACAATCAGAACAATCAGAATAACCAAGGTGGTTACAACCAGCAGCAGCAACAGTTGGGTTATCAGAGCAATCCAAAGCAGTTGAATAGTGGGAAGTACCATGTCTTCACCACCAGCTTAGACAAGCGAGACCGGAAGCTTCAGAAGTGAGCAGTCAACACTGTTGAACCGGCCGTGCCTCATTACATACGTTGGTCAGAGCAGCCCATTATATGGAGTAGAGAGGATCATCCTCCCCGGGTTGACAATCCAGGTCAACTAGCCCTGGTGGTGGCACCTCAGGTGGGAGGTTATAAGTTCACTAAGGTGCTCATGGACGGGGGGAGCAGCATTAACATCCTGTACTATGAGACCTTCCGTCGTATGGGGTTAACGGATAAACATCTCAAACCGTCCAATACAGTGTTCCACGGTGTGGTACCTGGCAAGTCAGCATATCCGGTTGCTAAAATAGCTCTGGAAGTGGCCTTTGGAGATGAATATGACTCGGATCGGAAACATTGACGTTTGAAGTGGTAAAAATCCAAAGTCCATATCACGCCCTATTTGGGCGGCCGGCTTATGCCAAGTTCACGGCACGGCCTTGTTATATCTATTTGCAGCTCAAGATGCCGGGTCACAAGGGGAAAATAACGGTTCATGGGAGCCGCAAGATCGCTTTGGAATGTGAGGAAGGTGATGCGGCTTACGCGGAGTCGGTTTATGCCACAGAGGAGCTGAAGTATTATAAGGACAATGTTGATCCGGCAGACATGACTCCATTGAAGAAGCCAACTACAGAGCATGATCCAGCCCTGAAATTCAAATCGGCAGCTGAGACTAAGCTTGTTGACTTCGTGCCTGGCGATTCGTCCAAGCAGTTCAGCATCAGTGCCAACTTGGATCCGAAATAGGAAAGCGCGCTCATCGAGTTCATCCGTGAGAATCGGGACATTTTTTCATGGAAGCCTTCTGACATGCCAGGTGTACCGAGGCAACTCGCTGAGCACACTCTTAATGTTGATCCCAAGTACAAACCGGTGAAGCAGTTCCTCCGCCGGTTTAACGAAGAAAGGCGTAAGGCCATTGGAGAGGAGGTGGCTGTGCTCTTAGCGGTGGCTTTATCATGGAAGTTTTCCATCCAGTAGTGGCTTGCTAATCCGGTGCTGGTTCTTAAGAAAAAGCGGCACTTGGCGCATGTGTGTGGATTACACATATCTTAACAAGGCTTGTCCAGCAGATCCTTTTGCCCTCCCCCGCATTGACCATATTATTGATGCCACTGCGGGTTGTGAGCGTTTGAGCTTTTTGGATGCGTATTCTAGGTCTCATCAGATCAAGATGGCAGTTAAGGATAAGGAGAAGACGGTGTTTATCACTCCCTTTGGAGCCTTCTGCTATGTGTCTATGTCTTTTGGGCTCAAGAGCGCCCAAGCAACTTATCAACGCTGTGTGCAGAATTGCCTGCATAAACAGATCGGCCGAAATGTGCACGCCTATGTTGATGATATTGTGGTCAAGTCAAGGGAAAAGGAGGCACTGATTGACGATTTGAAGGAAACCTTTGACAACCTGCGGGTTTACAAGATGATGCTCAACCCGGCCAAATGTGTCTTTGGTGTTCCGGCAGGCAAGTTATTGGGTTTCCTCATGTCCAACAGGGGAATTGAAGCTAATCCGGAGAAGATTACGGCTATCACCTCCCTGGCTAAACCGAAGTGTATTAATGATGTCCAGTGTTTGGCAGGCCGGATTTCCGCGCTTAGCCGGTTTATCAGCCGCCTCGGAGAGAAGGCCATCCCTTTGTACCAGATGCTGAAGAAGACAGATCAGTTTGTTTGGAGTCCAGCCGTCGATGAAGCGTTGGAGGACTTAAAGTGGCAATTGGCCAACCCGCCTGTGCTCGCCTCTCCCATTGACAAGGAGCCGCTTCTGCTATATGTTGCTGCTAACGCCAGGGCGGTCAGCGTGGCCATTGTGGTGGAGCGGAAGGAGGCAGGGAAGGAGCATCCGGTTCAACGTCCGGTTTATTATATCCGTGAGGTACTTATCGAATATAAGCAAAGGTATCCGCATTGGCAGAAGCTGGTATATGGAGTTTTTATGGCAAGTCGAAGTCAAGCAGATTTCCAAGGGCACCCCATCACGGTGGTCAATTATGCTCCCTTAGGTGATATCATACGTAACTGGAAGCGATCGGCGGATTGCCAAGTGGGCTATAGAGCTTGGGCGCACGGTTCAAGTATGTGCCTCGGATGGCGGTGAAGTCTCAAGCACTTCGGATTTCATTAATGATTGGACGGAGTTGCAAGCACCAAGAAAAGCCGGATCATACATATTGGACCATCCATTTTGACGGATCCGTGCAGTTGGAGGGCTCGGGGGCTGGAGTCGTATTAACTTCCCCACGAGGTGACAAGTTTTGTTATGTTCTCCGCTTAATGTTCCCTTGTACTAACAATGCAGCTGAGTATGAAGCCTTGCTCCATGGTCTTCGGATGGCTAAGGAGATGAATCTAAGCCGGGTTAAGTGCTTCGTGACTCGGACCTAGTGGCTCAACAGTGTCCGGCACTTGGGATTCAAAGGACCCACTCATGGTTGCATATCATCGTGAGGTGGATATTGTCGCAGGTCATTTCAAGGGCTATCAGGTGGACCACGTGGACCGTCAGAAGAATGAAGCGGCGGACGCTTTAAGCCGGTTGGGCTCTCAACGCAAACCTGTCCCGCCCAATGTTTTTCTGGACGTGCTGCACAACCCGTCGGTCAAACTCCCAGGTGAAGCGGATTTGGCTATTCCTGATCCGGAGGCCCAGTTGGTGGCAGCTCTTCACGTCACTCCGGATTGGACGCTTCCTTATCTTGCGTACATGAACCGGGCGAAGTTACGTAAGATGAGGCGTTAGCCCGGCGGATAGTCTGGCGGTCTAAGTCTATGACCATTGTTAATGGCGAATTGCATCATTGCAGCGTGTCAGGGGCGTTTCAACGCTGTGTGTCCCCTGAGGAAGGCTGTGAAATATTGCATGAGATCCACGAAGGAGATTGTGGTCACCACGCCGGTTCAAAATCCTTGGTGGCTAAAGCGTTCCGCCACGGTTTCTATTGGTTGACTGCCCATGCCGATGCGGAAGATCCGGTCGACGATGTGATGGTTGCCAAAAGTTTTCCAGACGTGCTCATGTACCGCCCAAGAATTGAGGATGACTCCAATTACTTGGCCGCTTTGCATTTGGGGCTAGATATGGTTGCACCTTTTAAAAGGTCCAAGGACAAAATACCCACCTCCGGTGGCGGTTGACAAATTTACAAAGTGGGTGGAGGCGTAACACATTAGCAAGTGTGACGCGGCTACGGCGGTTCAGTTCATCAAAAAGGTGATTTTCCGGTTTGGCTTTCCACACAGTATCATCACAGATAATGGTACCAATTTGTCCAAAGGTGCCATGAAAGAGTTATGTGAACGTGAGCACATCCAGCTTGACGTTTCCTCAGTAGCCCACCCACAGTCCAATGGTCAAGCGGAAAGGGCTAATCAAGAGATCTTGAGAGGCATCAAGCCCCGGCTTATGGTCCCTTTGCAGAGGACACCAGGTTGTTGGGTAGAAGAGCTATCGTCTGTGTTATGGAGTATCAACACTACGCCTAACAGATCCACGGGATACACGCCGTTCTTTATGGTCTATGGAGCGGAGGCGGTTCTCCCCAGTGACATCCATCATGACTCACCTCGTGTGGCGGCTTATGTTGAAGCGGACAACTAGACGGCACGGCAGGACGCTTTGGATCGGTTGGATGAAGAGCGTGACATAGCAGCTTCCCGCTCGGCGATTTACCAACAGGATCTTCGTCGTTACCATAGTCGCCGGGTCAGAACCAGAACTTTTCAAGAAGGAGATTTGGTGCTTCGGCTCATCCAAGAGCAGACTGATATGCACAAGCTATCCCCACCTTGGGAGGGACCTTTCATGGTCAGGAAGAATCTGCACAATGGGTCGTACTATCTGATCGATATTCGAGAGCATAAAGACTCACGCACGTCAGAGGAGGAGACCAACAGGCCGTGGAACATAGCTCATCTTCGGCCTGATTATACCTGAGCCATTGGCTCTACTTATGTACATATTATGACAGTGTATATATTATGAATAAAGTAATAAACCGGAGCCTCAGCTAAAGCGGGGTATATGTTCTGTTACATCATGAGTGGTTACATGGAGTTGTTCTGTCTTAAAGCGGCTCCAGTTTACCCCCTGAGTTTGCTTTTCAAAAGCTTTGTGATATCACTTGGGGGCTTGGTCGTGTCCGAACCAATGCAACACCTTTTGATAGGCGAAAGCCACCAGATCACTTGGGGACATGGTCAAGTCTGAACCAGTCACGCCTCTTGATCGGCCTAAGGCCATAGAGTCACTTGAGGGCTTGGTCGAATCCGAACCATTGCCACGCCACTTGATCGGCATAATGCCACGGTTTCAGTTGGGGACCTGGCTGACTTGAACCATGGCTACACCTTATAGGGAGCTTGGTCGTGTCCGACCATGGTAACACCATCTGCTCGGCTCCGTAAAGCCTTCTTTTTGCAAATGGTTTATCATTGCCTTTGCTTCCATGTTTTTTCATAACTATTATTTGATTTTTGTTGCGTTTCTTAAATCGACAACATTTTTAAACCGGTTCAAACTGTCAATTGACGGAATTCGGTCCATTTTTAATCCGGAGATAATTTCACCGGTTTGACTTTTTTCTGTTAACATCCCATTATGGAGTAACAGGGGGCTTGTCATGACCCGACACGTTTACGTGGTAAACCGGCATTATGAATAACAGGAGCTGTTTTCTCCTTTGACGGTAAGGGTTTATACAACCTCTTCTTCAAGATTGGCTAAGCCAACTTTATGCCCAGCAATGGTAGGTATTTTGTATCATAAATTTTTGATTCTATACCTCAATATTTCATTTCATATTTATATGAACGTCACAAGCCGGCTGGCGGCACAAACCGCCGTGGCGGTTTAAGATTTTGTGACTGCAGGCAATACAGATTGGAAGTTTCGATCATGCAAGCAAAAGTATCAGCACATATGCACGAATGCATATTAAAAGCAAGAGTGTTGGCTATCCTATTACAAGGCAACATGGTGCCCAAATAAGATCATTGTTTCTTGGCGGAATAAAATGAAACAGCTATTCAAACCGGCTTCCGGTTCATGCTTGCTCGCCGCCCCGGTCTGAGGGTTGTGGGTCGTCCTGCGCCGCTTCAGCTTCTTCATCTCTACCCAGCGGCTGGAAGTCAACAGTGGTCCAGTCGATTCCCATTAAAGCTTGAAAGACAGCCTCCTCATGGATCGTGGAAGATGGTTCAATATCGGGAGCGTAAGTATGCTTACGGATCGGAGGGATCGAGTTCTCCGCTTCAGAATAGGTGCAGCTACTCGCTTGTTACGATCGTCATCTTGAGCTTGGTAATGCGACAAGTTTGCCTCTTCACCAATTGGCAAGCCGAGGGCGATCGCCCGGTTTATCGCTCTCGTGTCATCTTCGTTGAACTCTGAGCCGTCTTCCTTCAGACTGGGATAGCCCTGAGCTGCTTCAACAGGATCGAAGTCTGGCACCCATGCTTTGGCCCGGATTAAGGCGTTAATGGCGCCGGTTCGAGCAGCAGATTTCTTCAGCTCTTCAATCCGAGCGGGAAGCATTGACAACCTCCTAAGAGCATCTTGAATTAAGGAGGGTGCTGGATTGTTATGTGATGCAGTGGAGATGATCCGCTGCGCTCCAGTGTACTCTGTTGCTCTATTATAGTGTAGGCAGCCTTCAATTTCTTCCGAACATCTGACCCCAAGTGACCAATGCGTGTGCCTACAGCATTGCAAGAGAAATCACAAACCGGACTTATCATAAGAAGGCCAAGATTATCAGAGAAGCCAAAGGAAACTTACCAAAAATGGCAGCAGTCATGGAATGCACTTGCCGCTTCACGTTGGTCAGCTCATCTACCACTGGTTTAAGGGCAGCTTCAGCATTTTCAACCTTTTTGGTTAAAGCGGCCTTTTCGATCCCAGCCGGCCGCTCGGACTTGAACCACTCCTTGAGCTGCTCCATAGTAGTCAAAGCGGTTTTCAGCTCATCCTTGGCCTTGGAGGTTTCTGCTTGTTGAGATTTCAGATTTTCTTGAACATCATTGATTTGTGAGGCTTGTTGGCGTATCTCACTCTGCAACAAAAAGGGAGCATGATAAATATCTTCATTACAAGTCCCAAGTGCATAATTAGTTATACACTTGGCACTTGGGGGCTAATGCATATTTGATCTTCATCTATCAATAAAATCACAAAGTCCCAAGCTCAATACAGGCATTCAACTTGGCACTTGGGGGCTAATGGCTATTTGCTCGAACATGTTCTGATGCAGCGATATAAATTACAATCCCGGTTTAACTATGCTAAGTTGAACCGGCCCTTGGGGGCTACATCAGTGGATTTTGAAGCATTAAGTTTATGTTAAGTCCCGGTTTAACTATGCTAAGTTGAACCGGCCCTTGGGGGCTACATCAGTGGATTCTGAAGCATTGAGTTTATGCTAAGTCCTGGTTTAACTATACTAAGTTGAACCGGCCCTTGGGGGCTAGGAGAGTTAACAAAAATTGAAATATTCAAGCGGGAAAAGAACATGGAGGTTACCTCGAATTTTTCTTTCATCATATTCACCAGGCCAGCTTCATAGTCACGACTGGTATACAGCCGGTTCAAGTAGCCAGAATGAAGGTCTTGGGGGTTCAGAGCAGCGTAGGTTGCCAGATCAACATCCCACTTGCCCTTGCTCATAGTGGCAAATTCCTCTTTGGTAGAATGTTTGGATAAAGCGACCGGATTACCCGGTTCGCTGTGGCCAAAGCCAGTAATCACAAAGTCATCGTCCTTGCTATCACCGGTTTGACCAGGGGCAGTCGGTTTGTCAGCAGGCCGGATTGGACTAGTGGATTTTTCAATCCGGGTTGGGCTTCTGGGCTGGTCAGCAGGAAGGGAGGTGTTTACAGGCCTTTCTTCAGCAACAAAATTGTCATCTTGCAGTGGCGGATCATTGGGAGTATCTTCACAGATAGCCGCTTCAAGATTTGGGGCGCTGTCCGGTTCAGGGGCAGTCTCTTCGTCGGCCATTTTATCGAGACGAGCCTTTTTGCTCGGCCTAGGCTTGGCCCTGAAAAGAAACAATAACAGTCAAATACGGCGTATACTACACAATGATGCAGTAGAAACAATATGAAAGGTATAACTTACCCAAGCACCGTTTTAAGTGGTGGCAGCTGAGTGGCTGAGGACTCGCCGGATGAGGAATGGGAAGTGACCTGATAATCGGAGTCAGACGGATTAAGGGGTTGACGAAAACAACCTGCTTTAGGAAAAGCACTTACAAGCAAATTAGAGACCTCTGAACGACGTTTCCTAACCGGACTGTTCGGTAAACCGGTGGAGGTAACTACCTGGTCGCTGTGCCAAGTTGTGCGGCGAGCTTCATGTTGTTGAGTCTTCATAAGAAATTTGGGATCCAAGTAAGCAAGGGGATGAGAAAATTTAATTTTCCGGTTTGCCCGACGGATTTTTAGTGAAGGCAAAGGATTTGAGTCAGAGGAGAGAACAGTTACCGCTACAACATCAGCATTACTGGTTTCAGCATCATCCTGACAAATATCATCATTAATTAGGCGTGTGAAAAGTAAGCCAATCGAATCAAGTTCTACCTCAAGGTCCGGATTACCCACATCATCATCCACAGCTGGATCAGAAGATGCAGTGGTTTTCCTCTTATGAGCAGTCTTCTTGACAGCTTTGGTCTTTTGCCGGATTGGTTTTTCCGGTTTGTCTGGCTTCTCTGGTTTCTCTTGTGGACGTTTCTTGCTCCAGAATGGATCATCACCCTGATTAAGCAGCAGTTGATGTTAAAAGTGATACCGAGATGGCAGTAATATATTCAGTAAAATATAGTCGTAAGTCTTACGGATGGTGGTTTGTTGGTAGAATGAAGGGAGCGGAACCGGTTCGGGCACGTAGGTTTTCGGTTCATTCAACATTTTCTTCACATCCTCGGTGACCTCATCATCGGTAAGCTGGATATTAATATGTCGGCGGGTCGTCGACACTACCAAAGATACTCACACATTAAACCGAAGCGCTGGAGAGGGGCAGATGCTCCATGATATCCAACAAAGACGCGAGATCAATTCCGTTAAACCATTGGCCATGAAGGCTCGAGCTTGGAGAGTTGAGGAGCGTATTTACTTCTCTCATTGGCGGTTAATCTTTGCGGAAAGGGATGTGTGTTCTTGAGTCGCTCGGACGAAAACCGGGCAAAGGATTCTCATTGGCAGGTGAAGTGTCTCTGCAATAAAACCATGTTTGATTCCATTCCTTGGGGAGGCTGTGCAGTTTAACATGAGGATAAGTGACCTCCTTTCTTTTTTGAATCGCCACACCACCCAATTCTGTGTTGGGCCCGTCAGTGAATTCTGTGCGGCGGTTTAGATGGAAGCAATCTCTAAACAGTTCAACTGTGGGTTCTTCTTGAAAGTATGCTTCACAGAGCACTTGGAAGTGACAAATATTGGTATGTAATTGGGGCCCGTATCTTGTGGGACGGAGCTGAAAATTGGCTAACACATCCGGTAAAATTTTGAACTGGGCGGGTTGAAACCCGGGCTAAGTGATCTGTGAAAACTACAACCTCTCCTTCTTGAGGTGTGGGTGGACATTCTTTGCCAGGAACCCTCCAATGGATGGTATTTTTGCTGCTTAAAGCGCCAGTCAGGACCAGATTGTTTAATTGAGTTTTGGTCACACGGGAAGGAGCCCAGTTGCACTCATATACTTGTTTGGCCATATACAAAAAGTATAAATCCAGTTCAAGAAATGTTTTGGGACAAAGAAAGAACCGGTGTACAATGCTAAATCGGAGACAAGTACATCTAAACCGGAATTCTATGAAGCGACAGTGTCTGGTTAAGGAGTTCTGGCGGTTCAACAAGGGGAGTAATGGTGTATACCGGTTTATTTAATTTTTTCTATGTTAAGTTAAACTGCCTGGTCTAAATATTGAAAACAATCGAGGTTGCGAACGGCTAAGTGTGCAGAAACAGGTTTCGCAAGATTTCCCTACAACGAAGGATCTGAAGCCTGGATTAGAAAAGAAGAAAAATGTCCAACAAAAAAGAATAAAGCAGAGCAGTATTGATGCAATGAGCAGGAGATGATGTGCGAGATCTATGGATGCGAGCACGAGACTACAGGCGGATGCTAAAAGCTACTACTAATCAGAGCAAGGTGTCACAGATCTATCCAGGAATCTAGTATGAGCATGAACAGTTAATGGAGCATTGGAAGAACAAGAACCCTAGAACGAATCTAGGTCGAAGGGAACTGAGGACCTACCAGAGTTGAGGAGATGCGGAAGATTGATGCGTTTCTCTGGTGCGTTCAGGTTGATGCAGCGGCTCAAGACGGTGCAGAGGTCGATGGCGGCGGCGGAGCTCCGAGGCTAGCAACGCGAGGAAGACGAAGAGAAAGGGGACGGAGGGGAGAAAAGGAATTACCCTTCGGTCCTATTTATAAGGCAAGATACATGTGTCAGGCGCGTGAATCAAGGAGCCACAGATCTAGGAAGCAAAGTTGTCGCCTCGATTATTGCGGATCTGTTAAACAAAGAAGATATCATGAATGCTATTTTTTTGGGGACGTCATGCCGGTTTACAGCAACTGGAGAAGGTGACATCACGGCGATTCAACGATTTCAAGAAGGTATTGAAGATGAAGGTTTTTATCAAGGATTGACATGAACCTATTCAAATCAATCTGGGGCCTAATGTTGGGGATATTACTACTGGGCGTAAACCGGCCTATCTGGGCCGGGTTAACTTCATCGATGGTTCAACGGTGTAAAAGCCCAAGAGGCATGAAAGTAAGGGCCCAAGGCCTGTAGTCGGTTTAGAACCTGTAGCCGTAAACCGGCATGGTATGTAAACTTGTATGTAAGTTAGGAATAGAGAGAGACCAACCCGGATACGAGTATGAACCGGAGATTGGGACTCTCTGAACCGACGGGCGTCACCCGTGTATATAAGGGGACGACCCGGGACGGTTCAAGGAGAGACAACATCAACTCGAGGCCTAGGCGAAGCTTATTTGCTCCCTAGTCATCGAGACCACATCAATCCCATCACAACTAGACGTAGGCTTTTACCTTCATCGAAGGGGCCGAACTAGTATAACTCTTGTGTCTTTGTGTCCGCTTTAACCCCATCAAGTTAACCTGTAGCGATGGCTCCACGACTAAGTCCTTTCATGAGGACATCTGCCGTGACAAAACCACGACACTCGGGATACATCAAGATCGTATCACCTCAAGAACACGAGAGAGAGAGAGAGAGATCAAACACATAGCTACTGGTGCATACCCTCAGCCCCGAGGGTGAACTACTCCCTCCTCGTCATGGAGAGCGCCGGGATGATGAAGATGGCCACCGGAGATGGATCCCCCTCCGTGAGAATACCGGAAAGGGGTCCCGATTGGTTTTTGGTGGCTACAGAGGCTTGCGGCGGCGGAACTCCCGATCTATCTTCTGTTCTGGAAGTTTTAGGGTACGTAGGTATATATGGGTGAAAGGAGAACGTCGGTGGAGCTACGGGGGCCCCATGAGGCAGCGGGGCGCGCCCAGGGGGGAGGACGCGCCCCCGACCCTCGTGAGCACCTCCCGTATCTTCTGACGTGGGTTCCAAGTCCATCAGGTGGCTTTCCTTCCAAAAATAACTTCTCCTGTTGATTTCGTTCCGTTTTGACTCTGGTATTCCTTTTCCTCGAAACACTGAAATAGGCATAAAACAGCAAAGATGGGTTGGGCCTCCGGTTAATAGGTTAGTCCCAAAAATAATATAAAAGTGGAAAATAAAGCCCAATATTGCCTAAAACAGTAGATAAAGTAGCATGGAGCAATCAAAAATTATAGATACGTTGGAGACATATCAAGCATCCCCAATCTTAATTCCTGCTCGTCCTCGAGTAGTAAACGATAAAAAAGAATTTTTGATGCGGAGTGATACTTTGGCATAATTTCAATGTAATTCTTCTTACTTGTGATATGAATATTCAGATCCAAAAGATTCAAGACAAAAGTTCATATTGACACAAAAATAATAATACTTCAAGCATACTAATCAAAGCAATCATGTCTTCTCAAAATAACATGGCAAAAGAAAGTTCATCCCTACAAAGTCATATAATTAGGCTATGCTTCATTTTCGTCACACAAAGATGTTCCCAACTTCTATACCCCCGATGACAAGCCAAGCAATTGTTTCATACTTAAATAATATCAAACTTTTTCAACCTTCACGCAATACATGAGCGTGAGCCATGGACATAGCACTATGGGTGGAATAGAATATGATGATGGGGATTGTGTGGAGAAGACAAAAAAAGGAGAAAGTCTCACAATGACGAGTATAATCAACGGGCTATGGAGATTCCCATCAATTGATGTCAACGAATGCTCAACAAAAGAAAACTAGTGGGTGTGCATCCAACTTGCTTGCTCATGAAGACCTAGGGCATTTGAGGAATCCCATCGTAGGAATATACAAGCCAAGTTCTATAATGAAAAATTCTCACTAGTATGAACAAGACAACTTATGAGACTCACTATATGAAAAACATGGTGCTACTTTGAAGCACAATATATGAGACTCACTACATGAAGAATAAGGTGCTACTTTGAAGCACAATATATGAGACTCTCTACATGAAGAACAAGGTGCTACTTTGAAGCACAAGTGTGGAAAAAAGGATAGTAGCATTGCCCCTTTTTATTTTCTTTTTTTTCTTTTTTTTTCTTTTTTTTGGGCCTTCTCTTTTTTTTGGCCTTTCTCTTTTTTTTGGGACAATGCTCTATTGAATGATGATCATCACACTTCTATTTCTATTACAACTTAACAATTACAACTCGAAACTTAGAACAAGATATGGCTCTATATGAATGCCTCCGGCGGTGTACTGCGATGGTGCAATGAATCAAGCGTGACATGTATGAAAAATAATGCATGGTGGCTTTGCCACAAATACGATGTCAACTACATGATCATGCAATGGCAATATGACAAAAGTAATGTATGTCATAATGATGATGGTGGAAGTTGCATGGCAATATATCTCGGAATGGCTATGGAAATGCCATAATAGGTAGGTATGGTGGCTGTTTTGAGGAAGATATAAGGAGGTTTATGTGTGAAAGAGCGTATCATATCACGGGGTTTGGATGCACCGCGAAGTTTGCACCAACTCTCAATGTGAGAAAGGGCAATGCACGGTACCGAAGAGGCTAGCAATGATGGAAGGGTGAGAGTGCGTATAATCCATGGACTCAACATTAGTCAAAAGAACTCATGTACTTATTGCAAAAATTTAGAAGTCGTCAAAATCAAGTACTATGCGCATGCTCCTAGGGGATAGATTGGTAGGAAAAGACCATCGCCCGTCCCCGACCGCCACTCATAAGGATGCACAAGCCAGGTACACTTCATGTTTCAAATTTGTTACACAACTTTAACCATACGTGCATGCTACGGGATTTGCTAACTTCAACACAAGCATTTCTCAAATTCACAACCACTCAACTAGCACGACTTTAATATCACTACCTCCATATCTCAAAACAATTATCAAGTATGAATCTTTTCTTAGTATTCAACACACTCATAAGAATTCTTACAAATCTTGTATGCTTAGCATATTATGATTATTTAAGCAAATTAACATGATATTTAAGACTCTCAAAATAATCTAAGTGAAGCATGAGAGAAAATGACAAACTACTCCGAAAGATATAAGTGAAGATCAATGAGTAGTCGAATAATTATGCAACTATGTGAAGACTCTCCCATTTAATAATTTCAGATCTTGATACTTTATTCAAACAGCAAGCAAAGCTAAAGAAAACTACATTGCAAGGATAGCACAACTCATGTGAAGAAGCAAAAACTTCGGCTCAACCGATACTAACCGATGATTGTTGAAGAAGAAAGGTGGGATGCCAACCGGGGCATCCCCAAGCTTAGATGCTTGAGACTTCTTGAAATATTATCTTGGGGTGCCTTGGGCATCCCCAAGCTTGAACTTTTGTGTCTCCTTAATTCCTCTCATATCATGGTTTCTCTTTTTATCAAAAGCTTCATTCACAACAAACTCAACAAGAACTCGTGAGATAGGTTAGTATAAACCAATGCAAAACCTTATCATTTTCTACTGTAAAAAATAACTAACATTATTATTCAACATTGCATACTAAATGCCTCTGCATATTTAATACTCCTATCCTCAAATAGAATCATTAAACAAGCAAACATATGCAAACAATGCAAACATAACAGCAATCTGCCAGAACAGTACAGTCTGTAAAGAATGCAAGATTCATCATACTTCCCTAACTCCAAAATTATGAAGTAAAATTCCCACTGTAATAAATTTATCATATCTCATTATGCAAAAAGATTCAACATTATACCACTCTCTGACTTTTCTAGAGAATTTTTGCAACAGCGGTAAACTTTCTGTTTTCAAACAGCAACATGTATACTAGCAAAAATAAGCATGGCAAAGGCTATTCTTGACTTTTTTATTGAAACTAAAGATGCAAAACATTATTATAACTAACAGCAAGCAAAACAAAACAAAATGACATGACGCTCCAAGCAAAACACATATCATGTGGTGAATAAAAATATAGCTCCAAGTAAAGTTACCGATGAACGAAGACGAAAGAGGCGATGCCTTCCGGCATCCCCAAGCTTAGGCTCTTGGTTGTCCTTGAATATTACCTTGGGGTGCCTTGGGCATCCCCAAGCTTAGGCTCTTTCCACTCCTTATTCCATAGTTCATCGAATCTTTACCCAAAACTTGAAAACTTCGACCACACAAAACTAAACAGAAAACCCGTGAGCTCCGTTAGCGAAAGAAAACAAAACACCACTTCAAGGTACTGTAATTAACTCATTATTTATTTATATTGGTGTTAAACCTACTGTATTCCAACTTCTCTATGGTTTATAAACTATTTTACTAGCCATAGAGTCATCAAAATAAGCAAACAACACAATGAAAACAGAATCTGTCAAAAACAGAGCAGTCTGTAGTAATCTGTAAAAAATGAAAACTTCTGGAACTCCAAAAATTCTAAAATAAATTGGTGGACCTGAGAAATTTGTGTAGTAATCATCTGCAAAAAGAATCAACTAAATAGCACTCTCCAGTAAAAAATTAAAGCTAATCTCGTGAGCGCTAAAGTTTCTGTTTTTTACAGCATGATCATAAAGACTTCACCCAAGTCTTCCCAAAGGTTCTACTTGGAACAAACACTAATTAAAACATAAAACCACATATAAAAAGAGGCTAGATGGATTATTTATTACTAAACAGAAGCAAGAATCAAGAAACTAAAATAAAATTGGGTTGCCTCCCAACAAGCGCTATCGTTTAACGCCCCTAGCTAGGCATTATGATTTCAATGATGCTCACAAAAAGATAAGAATTGAAACATAAAGAGAGCATCATGAAGAATATGACTAGCACATTTAAGTCTAACCCACTTCCTATGCATAGGGATTTTGTGAGCAAACAACTTATGGAAACAATAATCAACTAGCATTGGAGGATAACACAAGTATAGCTTCATAAATTTAAGCATATAGAGTGGAAACTTGATATTATTGCAATTCCTACAAGCATATGATCCTCTCTCATAATAATCTTCAGTAGTATCATGAATTAATTAAACAATATAACCAGCACCTAAAGCATTCTTTTCATGATCTACTAGCATAGAAAATTTACTACTCTCCACATAAGCAAATCTATTCTCATCAATAGTAGTGGGAGCAAACTCAACAAAATAACTATCATGTGATTGAATATTAAGATCAAGATGACAAGTTTCTTGGTTATCATTATTCTTTAAAGCATATGTGTCATCACAATAATCATCATAGATAGGAGGCATGCTTTCATCATAGTAAATTTGCTCATCAAAGCTTGGGGACAAAAATATCATCTCCATCAAACATAGCTTCCCCAAGCTTGTGGCTTTGCATATCATTAGCATCATGGATATTCAAAGAATTCATACTAACAAAATTGCAATCATGCTCATCATTCACATATTTTATGCCAAGAATTCTATGTAATTCTTCTTCTAGTACTTGAGCACAATTTTCCTTCCCATCACACTCACGAAAGATATTAAAAAGGTGAAGCGTATGAGACAAACTCAATTCCATTTTTTTGTAGTTTTCTTTTATAAACTAGACTAGTGCTAAAACAAGAAACAAAGAGATTCGATTGCAAGATCTAAAGATATACCTTCACTTTCCTAGCCTCCCCGGCAACGGCGCCAGAAAAGAGCTTGATGTCTACTACACAACCTTCTTCTTGTAGACGTTGTTGGGCCTGCAAGTGCACAGGTTTGTAGGACAGTAGCAAATTTCCCTCAAGTGGATGACCTAAGGTTTATCAATCCATGAGAGGCGAGGAGGAAGATGGTCTCTCTCAAACAACCCTGCAACCAAATAACAAAAAGTCTCTTGTGTCCCCAACACACCCAATACAATAGCAAATTGTATAGGTGCACTAGTTCGGCGAAGAGATGGTGATACAAGTGCAATATGGATGGTAGATAAAGGTATTTGTAATCTGAAATAATAAAAACAGCAAGGTAGCAAGCGGTAAAAGTGAGCATAAACGGTATTGCAATGATAGGAAACAAGGCCTAGGGTTCATACTTTCACTAGTGCAAGTTCTCTCAACAATAATAACATAGATAGATAATATGACAAGCCCTCAACATGTGACAAAGAGTCACTCCAAAGACACTAATAGTGGAGAACAAACGTATAGATTATGGTTTGGTACGAAACCACCATAAAGTTATTCTTTCGGATCGATCTATAAAAGAGTTCGTACTAGAATAACACCTTAAGACACAAATCAACCAAAACACTAATGTCACCTAGATACTCCATTGTCACCTCAAGTATCCATGGGCATGGTTATACGATATGCATCACACAATCTCAGATTCATCCAACCAACATAAAAGTACTTCAAACAGTGCCCCAAAGCTACTACCGGAGAGTCAAGAACGTGTGCCAACCCCTATGCATAGGTTCCCAATGTCACGAAACCCGCAAGTTGATCACCGAAACATACATCAAGTGGCACATGATATCCCATTGTCACCACAGATAATCACGGCAAGACATACATCAAGTGTTCTCATAAAGACTCAATCCGATAAAATAACTTCAAAGGGGAAACTCAATTCATCACAAGAGAGTAGAGGGGGAGAAACATCATAAGATCCAACTACAATAGCAAAGCTCGGGATACATCAAGATCGTATCACCTCAAGAACACGAGAGAGAGAGAGAGATCAAACACATAGCTACTGGTACATACCCTCAGCCCCGAGAGTGAACTACTCCCTCCTCGTCATGGAGAGCGCCGGGATAAATGAAGATGGCCACCGGAGATGGATCCCCCCTCCGGCAGGGTACCGGAAAGGGGTCCCGATTGATTTTTGGTGGTTCTGGAGGCTTGCGGCGGCGGAACTCCCGATCTATCTTCTGTTCTAGAAGTTTTAGGGTACGTAGGTATATATGGGTGAAAGGAGAACGTCGGTGGAGCTATGGGGGCCCCACGAGGCAGGGGGCTCGCCCAGGGGGGGAGGGCGCGCCCCCCACCCTCGTGAGCACCTCCCGTATCTTCTGACGTGGGGTCCAAGTCCATCAGGTGGGTTTCCTTCCAAAAATAACTTCTCTAGTTGATTTCGTTCCGTTTTGACTCCGTCTGGTATTCCTTTTCCTCGAAACACTGAAATAGGCATAAAACAACAAATCTGGGTTGGGCCTCCGGTTAATAGGTTAGTCCCAAAAATAATATAAAAGTGGAAAATAAAGCCCATTGCCTAAAACAGTAGATAAAGTAGCATGGAGCAATCAAAAATTATAGATACGTTGGAGACATATCACTCATGCATGCATCATATTGTTGCATATTGTTTGGTGATGATTGTGTATCGGTGCTCTCTACGGCAGGTTCTGCCCCTGAGGAGTACCGCGAATACCCCAACGAAGAACAATACCAGTGCACGGACCCATCAGGCAAGCAACCAACCATTTGATCATATCGATACAATCCCATGTTCTCGCATCTGCTCTCTTTTACTGCATTAAGACAACGCGATTCAAACTGCTGTGTGCTATGGTAGTTGAACCCATTTCCGTTGCATGACGTGGCATTGCCACAGTAACTAGATGAAACCCACTAGCATGTGTAGGAGTTGATTGAGCCATGTGTATGTGTTGTTCCTACCTTGCTATGCCTGCTATGCTTAGAGTCGTGTCAGGTCTAGTTCATCTGGTGATGGGCTAGAGTGAAATGGTCATGTCGGTATGAGAGTGATGTGTTGAACATGATTTGGTAAAGGTATCGATGAGAGGCCATGTAGGAGTACATGGTGGGTTGTTTCATTGAAGCCATCCTTAAGCACTGAGATCTGTATGTGTGATTTAAGATTCAGCTACTACCATGCATTGGGCCCGAAACCAATGGACCCTCTCGGCTTCATATTCACCCTAGTCCTCTGTCCAGGAGTTGCAAGTAGTTTATGGTGTTTCTAGTTTACTGGAGGCCGTGGACACCACTGACCCGCGGGGTGGACTGTGATGCAGTAGGTACGTGGCACGGTGTATCGGATGCCCGTTAGGTATCTCGGGAACCCTGCACACATCGTTCGGGGCCGTATGTGGAAATCTCGACCGGACTCCCTGCTGATGGAACTTGAATAGGCGATAAACCTGGACTAGAGACTTAGGTGTTTAGGTAGGTCGTGGCTGACACCCATGTTGGGCTTCCGCTTGAAGGTTGCCGAGTACATGTCGTGTAAACGACGGTAAGTGGTGAGAGCGTGTATGAAGAAGTACACCCCTGCAGGGTTAACATCATCTATTCGAATAGTCGCTTCCGCGGTAAAGGACTACTTTGTTGCCTATATAGTTCATAGACAAGTAAATGGTTACTACTAAAATCCTCAAGATAAGCGTGAGTGCCGTGGGTGGCTCTTCCGTAGGATGACGGAGGTGGATCCTCGGTAGTGTATTGAAGTGGAGAGTAGTGGACTAGAGTACACAAAACCACTTCAAGTTGGAGTCTCGTAGGATAGCTTAGCCAAGAGTCAAAGCTGGCTTGCTGCAATAACCCCACCAACCCTTCTTGATAATGTGCATGTATGTAGGATCTGATGTAAGTCTTGCTGAGTACCTTTGTACTCATATTTCTTAATTTATGTATTACAGAAGACGCTGCAACCCCTTCTGACGGGTTCTTCGTAGACGTTGATATCGATGAGTAGGCTAAGGCCCAGGTGGTGATCCTGAGCTCATGAAGGACCATGTAGTATAGTCAGGCTTACCCAAGCCTCTTTTATTTTACTAGTTGTCTGTACTCAGACAAGTTACTTCCGTTGTTGGCTTGTATGCTTGTATTACTTGAATGTGGGTCATGTGACCCGTACTTGTGTATATGATATGTATGGCTCTCTGAGCCTTTAAATAAAGTACTTTGAGTTGTACAGTTTTGTTGTGATGCCATGTTGTATTTACACATATCGGGCATATTGTGTGTATGATTGAAATGCTTGGTATGTGTGGGATCCGACAATCTAGTTGTTTATCCTTGGCAGCCTCTCTTATGGGGAAATGTAGTCTAGTGCTTCGATGAGCCATAGTAGTCCGCTACAGCCCATTCACCGGAGTCCTCGCTACCCCAAAGATTATCGCTTCCGTAACACTTGATCGGGTCATTATGTGTTTCACTTCGTTCCTGTGTCTGTCCCTACGGGGAAATGTCACGCGGTGACATCCGGAGTCCTGCCTAGCCTGCTACAGCCCGGGTTCCCGGAGTCCTGTTAGCCCAGTGCTACAGCCCGGATCCACACGTTGTTGACTGACATGCTCGAAGTTGATTCATGTATGCCTGTCCCCATGGGTTAGTGCCGCTTTGTGTTCACGACTAGCCATGTCGGCCCGGGTTCTCTGTCATATGTATGCTAGGGACACTATCATATACGTGAGCCAAAAGGCGCAAACGGTCCCGGGCCATGGTAAGGCGACACCCGTGGGAATACCGTGCGTGAGGCCGCAAAGTGATATGAGGTGTTACCGGCTAGATCGATGTGATTTGGAATCGGGGTCCTGACACAATTAAACTTGCCAATAGAGATACTCTATCTGCAATAGGAATTGTTAGAGATGTTGAAGTCTTTTGTGGGAAAACTAAATATCCTGCTGATTTTCTTGTTCTCAGTTCTCCACAAGATAGCTTTTGTCCCATTATATTTGGTAGACCCTTCTTGAATACTGTTAATGCTAAGATAGACTGCAAAAAGGATGTTGTTAATATTGGCTTGGATGATATGATTCATGAGTTTAATTTCTCTAAATTTAATAAACAACACCGTCAGGAAGAATTGCCTAGTAAGGATGAAATAATTGGTCTTGCTTCTATTGCCGTACCTCCTAGTGTTCCTTTAGAACACTATTTGCTAGACCATGAAAATGATATGTTCATGAATGAAAGAAGGGAAATAGATGAAGTATTCTTTAAACAGGAACCTATTCTCAGAACACAATTTGCTTGTTGAAATCCTAGGATCCTCCTCCACCCAAGGGTGATCCCGTGTTTGAGCTTAAACCGTTGCTCGATAATCTTAAATATGCTTATCTTGATGAAGAGAAAATATATCCTGTTATTATTAGTGCTAACCTTTCGAGCATGAAGAAGAAAGATTATTGAAAACTCAAGAAGCACCGTACGCTATTGGATATCCTCTTGATGATCTTAAGGGCATTAGTCCCACTCTATGTCAACATAAAATAAATTTGGAAGCGGATGCCAAACCAGTTCATGATCCTCAACGACGTTTGAATCCTAAAATGAAAGAAGTGGTAAGAAAAGAAATACTCAAGCTTCTGGAGGCATGTATAATTTATCCCGTTGCTGATAGTCGGTGGGTAAGTCCTGTCCATTGTGTCCCTAAGAAGGGAGGTATTACTGTCATTCCCTAATGATAAAGATGAATTGATCCCAATAAAGAATTATTATAGGTTATAGGATGGTAATTGATTTCCGCAAATTAAATAAAGCTACTAAGAAAGATCATTACCCTTACCTTTTATTGATCAAATGCTAGAAAGATTATGCAAAAATACACATTATTGCTTTCTAGATGGTTATTCTGGTTTCTCTCAAATACCTGTGTCAGCTAAAGATCAATCAAAGACTACTTTTACATGCCCTTTTGGTACTTTTGCTTATAGACGTATGCCTTTTGGTTTTTGTAATGCACCTGCTACCTTTCAAAGATGCATGATGGCTATATTCTCTGACTTTTGTGAAAAGATTTGTGAGGTTTTCATGGACGACTTTTCTGTCTATGGTTCCTCTTTTGATGATTGCTTGAGCAATCTTGATCGAGTTTTGCTTGAGACGTGAAGAAACTAATCTTGTCTTGAATTGGGAAAAGTGCCACTTTATGGTTTATGAAGGTATTGTCTTGGGGCACAAAGTTTCGAAAGAGGTATTGAAGTTGATAAAGCCAAGGTTGATGCTATTGAAAGATGCCATGTCCCAAGGACATCAAAGGTATAAGAAGTTTCCTTGGTCACGCCCGGATTTTATAGGAGGTTCATTAAGGACTTCTCAAAAATTTCTCGACCTCGACTAATTTATTACAAAAATATGTACCATTTGTCTTTGATGATGATTGTGTAGAAGCATTTGAAATACTTAAGAAAGCATTAGTCTCTGCACCTGTTGTTCAACTACGATTGGAATTTACCCTTTGAAATTATGTGTGATGCTAGTGATTTTGTCAGTAGGTGTTGTTCTAGGGCAAAGAGTTGATAAGAAATTAAATGTTATCCATTATGCTAGTAAGACTCTAGACAATGCTCAAAGAAATTATGCTACTACCGAAAAGGAACTTTTAGCAGTTGTATTTGCTTGTGATAAATTCAGACCCTATATTGTTGATTCTAAAGTAACTATTCACACTGATCATGCTGCTATTAAATATCTTATGGAAAAGAAAGATGCTAGACCTAGACTTATTAGATGGGTTCTCTTGCTGCAAGAATTTGATTGGCACATTGTTGATAGAAAAGGAGCTGAGAACCCCGTTGCAGATAACTTGTCTAGGTTAGAGAATGTTCTTGATGACCCACTACCTATTGATGATAGCTTTCCTGATGAACAATTAAATGTCATAAGCACTTCTCGTAGCACTCCATGGTATGCTCATTATGCTAATTACATTGTTGCTATATTTATACCACATAGCTTCACATACCAACAAAAGAAAAAGTTTTTCTATGATTTGCGACATTACTTTTGGGATGACCCACATCTTTATAAAGGAGTAGATGGTGTTATTATACGTTGTGTACCTGAGCATGAACAGGAACAGATCCTACGCAAGTTTCACTCGGAAGCTTATGGAGGACACCACGCTGGAGATAGAACTGCACATAAGGTATTGCAATCCGGTTTTATTTGCCTACTCTCTTCAAGGATGCCCGTAAGTTTGTTTTGTCTTGCGATGAATGTCAAAGAATTGGTAATATTAGTAGACGTCAAGAAATGCCTATGAATTATTCACTTGTTATTGAACCATTTGATGTTTGGGGCTTTGATTATATGGGACCTTTTCCTGCCTCTAATGGATATACACATATTTTAGTTGATGTTGATTACGTTACTAAGTGGGTAGAAGCTATTCCAACTAGTAGTGCTGATCATAACACCTCTATTAAAATGCTTAAGGAAGTTATTTTTCCGAGGTTTGGAGTCCCTAGATTTTTAATGACTGATGGTGGTTCACTTTCCGTAAAATGCTTGCTAAATTTGATGTTAATCATGGAATTGCATCTCCATATCACCCACAGTCTAGTGGTCAAGTAGAATTGAGCAATAGAGAGCTCAAATTAATTTTGCAAAAGACTGTTAATAGGTCTAGAAAGAATTGGTCCAAGAAACTTGATGATGCATTATGGGCCTATAGAACTGCATACAAGAATCCTATGGGTATGTCTCCGTATAAAATGGTTTATGGAAAAGCATGTCACTTACCTCTCGAATTAGAACATAAGGCATATTGGGCTATTAAAGAGCTCAACTATGATTTCAAACTTGCCGGTGAGAAGAGGTTATTTGATATTAGCTCACTTGATGAATGGAGAACCCAAGTGATGAAAATGCCACGTTGTTTAAAGAATCGGTTAAAAGATGGCATGACAAAAGGATACAAAAGCGTGAGTTTAATGTAGGTGATTTTGTATTGCTATACAACTCTCGTTTAAGATTTTTTGCAGGAAAACTTCTCTCTAAATGGGAAGGTCCCTACGTTATCGAGGAGATCTATCGTTCCGGTGCCATAAAAATCAACAACTTCGAAGGCACAAATCTGAAGGTGGTGAACGGTCAAAGGATCAAACATTATATCTCAGGTAATCCGATAAATGTTGAAACCAATATTATTGAAACCGTAACCCTGGAGGAATACATAAGGGACACCTTCCAGATCGCTTGCATCTCGAAAAGGAATAGGTATGCGGTACGGTAAGTAAACCGACTCCAAAACAATTTTTAAGGCAATATTTCTCCGTTTTGGAATATTTAGAAAAATAGAAAAATAAGTGGCAGTCCGGGAAGGACACGAGGGTGGAGGGCGCGCCCTACCCCCCTGGGCGCGCCCCCTACCTCGTGAGCACCTCGTGTGCCCTCCGGACTCCGTTTTCTTGCACGATACATATTTTGGTCGGTAAAAATTCATTATATATTCTCCCGAAGGTTTTGACTCCCGTATCACGCAAATATCCTCTGTTCTTGATTCGAGCTGTTTTTTTGACAGATCTAGATCATCATGACGTCCCCAAGTGCTTCCAAGGACAAGTTCTTCGAGAAGGTGATCAACCCTTACCTCATGGAGGTGTCATGCGACACCCTCAAACCATTGAGATGCGTGATGGGTTGCTGCACATCCGTGATGTTGAGGGACCAAAGGGAACCGGAAGCGTGGAGGCGAGGCTCGAACCAATGGAGCAACAAGTTTTCAAGTGCCAGGGGATGGTGGAGCGTGGAATTAACGCTAGCCACAAGATGCTCATGAGTTCACCAACAACTACGAGCCGGATGCCAAGAACACCGAGGAGGCCATCTTAAAGCTACATGAGAAGATCGAGCACCTCCAAGCCCAAATCTATGATCTGCAAAATCAAAAATGTGAGTATGAATATAGATTCGTAGGATGAGTTTGGTCACAGATTTGAGGATTCCGGAGACTCGATCATCCTTCTATGATGGTGAGCCTATGCCATGGAAGGTGGACGACAAGCCTGCATCATCAACAACACCCCCACCTTCACTGACAAAGAAGGAGACATAATCACATGGGTATGGGCACTCCCCTTGGCAACTGCCAAGCTTGCGGGAGGTGCCCCGGTATCGTATCACCATCACAACTCCTATCTTTACCGTTTTCTTAGTTCGATCCTTTTAGTAGTATCTTGATCTAGTAGAATAAATTTTATGGCATGATCTAGTTTTGAGTTTTGCTTTATGGTCCCTCTATGTAATCGAGTCCGTGAGCTATATATATATATAATAAAGTTTAGTGTTGAGTCAAGGGCTTGATTATTTTGCCATGATCTTGGGTGAACAGAAAGAAGAAAAAGAATAGAAAGAAACAAAGAGTTCATATTGATCTTATTGAGAGTAATGACTTCACATAGAAAGAGTATGATGATTAAAAGTTGTTGGCAGTTGGCAAATATAGCTTTGGTCATCGTTGCAATTAATAGGAAGTAATAAGGAAAGAGAGGTTTCACATATAGATATATTATCATTGACATCTTTTATGATTGGGAGCACTGATTAAAATATAACATACTAAAGAGTTGATGTTGGACAAGGAAGACAACGTGATGAGTTATGTTTTCTTATATCTGAGATAAAGTATGTTGTCATGGATCCTCTGACATGTTGAGCTTGCCTTTCCCCCTCATGCTAGCCAAATTCTCAGCACCAAGTAGAGATACTACTTGTGCTTCCAAAAACCCTTAAACCGGTTTTGCCATGAGAGTCCACCATATCTACCTATTGATTGAGTAAGATCCTTCAAGTAAGTTGTCATCGGTGCAAGCAATAAAAATTGCTCTAAATATGTATGATTGATTGGTGTGGGAGAAATAAGCTTTATACGATCTTGTGATATGGAAGAAATAAAAGCGATGGACTACATAATAAAGGTTCATATCACAAGGGGCAATATAAAGTGACGTTCTTTCGCATTGAGATTTTGTGCATCCAACCATAAAAGCGCATGACAACCTCTGCTTCCCTCTGCGAAGGGCCTATCTTCTATTACTATCCTCTACCTTATGCAAGAGTCACGGTGATCTTCACCTTTCCTTTTTCATTTTATCCTTTGGCAAGCCCAAAGATGTTGGAAAGAACATGATATATATATATATATATATATATATATATATATATATATATATATATATATCTAATTGGATGTAGGGGAGCATGAATTATTATTGTTGACATTACCCTTGAGGTAAAAGGTTGTGGGGCAAAACTATAAGCCCCTATCTTTCTCTGTGTCCGATTAAAACTCCGTAACCACAAGTATTGCGTGAGTGTTAGCAATTATGAAGGACTAAGTGATAGTTGAGTATGTGGACTTGCTTTTAAGCTCTGACATAGAATCTTTCTGACGTTATGATAAATTGCAATTGCTTCAATGACTGAGGTTATAATTTGTTGGTGCCCAATAAGGTTTCTGATTCATACCTTTGCATTGTGAAAAGATCATCACTTGAACATAAGTAATCATATGACAAAATCTATGTATGTTGCTGTTATGAGAATAATCATGATGCTTTCATGTCCGCATTTTATTTTTATCGACGCCTCTACCTCTAAACATGAGGACCTATTTATTGTTATCGGCTTTTCGCTTGAGGACAAGCTTGGAGGAGTTGATACGTCCATTTTGCATCATGCTTTCATATCGATATTTATTGCATTATGGGATGTTATTTCACGTTATGTCAGAATACTTCTGGCTATTCTCTCTTATTTTAACAGGTTTACATGAAGAGGGAGAATCTTTGGCATTTGGAATTCTGGAAAAGGAGCAAATGTTGGAGACCTATTCACAAGAACTCCAAAAGTCCCGAAACTCCACGGAATATCTTAAAATAAATAAAGAAAAATCATCGCTAAAGATGAAGGACGGGGGCCCACACCACTCACGAGGTGGGGCGCCTGGGCGCCCCCTACCTCGTGGGCCCCCTGGTGGCTCTCTGACGCCCATCTTCTCCTATATGAAGTCTTTCGATGAGAAAAAAACATCAAGCAACCTTTCGGGACGAAACTCCGCCGCCACGAGGCGGAACCAATCTAGGGCTCCGGCAGAGCTGTTCTGTCGGGGACACTTCCCTCTGGGAGGGGGAAATCATCGTCATCATCATCACCAACGCTCCTCTCGTCGGGAGATGGAAATCTCCATTAACATCTTCACCAGCACCATCTCATCTCCAAACCCTAGTTCATCTCTTGTATCCAATTCTTGTCTCCAAGTCCGGGATTGGTGCTAGTAGGTTGCTAGTAGTGTTGATTACTCCTTATAGTTGATGCTAGTTGGTTTATTTGGTGGAAGATCATATGTTCAGATCCTTTATGCATATTAGTACCCCTCTGATTATGAACATGAATATGCTTTGTGAGTAGTTACGTTTGTTCCTGAGGACAAGGGAGAAGTCTTGCTATTAGTAGTCATGTGAATTTGGTATTCGTTTGATATTTTGATGAGATGTATGTTGTCTAGCCTCTAGTGGTGTTATGTGAACGTCGACTACATAACACTTGACCATTATTTGGGCCTAGAGGAAGGCATTGGGAAGTAATAAGTAGATGATGGGTTGCTAGAGTGACAGAAGCTTAAACCCTAGTTTATGCGTTGCTTCGTAAGGGGCTGATTTGGATCCATATGTTTCATGCTATGGTTAGGTTTACCTTAATAGTTTTGTTGTAGTTGTGGATGCTTGCAATAGAGATTAATCATAAGTGGGATGCTTGTTCAAGTAAGAACAGCACCCAAGCACCGATCCACCCACATAACAAATTATCAAAGTACCGAGCGCGAATCATATGAGCGTGATGAAAACTAGCTTGACGATATTCCCATGTGTCCTCGGGAGCGATTTTCCTATTATAAGAGTTTGTCCAGGCTTGTCCTTTGCTACAAAAAGGATTGGGCCACCTTGCTGCACTTTATTTACTCTTGTTACTTGTTGCTCGTTACAATTTATCTTATCACAAAACTATTTGTTAGCACTTATTTCAGTACTTGCAGAGAATACCTGGCTGAAAACCGCTTATCATTTCCTTCTGCTCCTCGTTGGGTTCGACACTCTTACTTATCGAAAGGACTACGATAGATCCCCTATACTTGTGGGTCATCAGTGCACAACATAGTGATCGCGTCAAATATCTAAATATATAAGACTGTGCTGCAAGTTTAGTCGATTACGATGTATAAGTTGCAGTACTACTCTTACTTGATATAAGGTAGTATCTCAGGACAGTTATTCAACACATACCAAACCATTTTGTCCAAATCTTTAGGTTTGTCCTCTTGTCGACTCTTCCCTCAGAATTTCGAATGTAATAATTGAAAACATTGAGCCCGGGATTGTCTTCACCCACCTCTTTGCTAAGCTGATCAGCTGTTTCAATGTATTTTGAACAGAATGTCAATGCTTCTTAAGCAATGTAGGCCTCTGCAATGGAACCCTCGGGTCTAGCTCTGTTCCTAACATAGCCCTTGAAAGTGCCTAGCCGCCTTTCAATAGGGTACATCCAGCCATCTTGTCTTTGGACCTCTAAGTAGTGCCTCATCGTAGATGATACCAAATGCACCATCACATCAAAGAAGGCTGGAGGATATATCTTCTCAAGGTCGCATAGGATAGTTGGTATCTTGTCTCTAAGACGCTCCAAAGCATCTATCCCGATATTCCCTCATGTAGAGTTCCTCAAGAATTGTCCCAACTCGAACTGCTCTATATAAGCTGTATGCCCAATCCTCTAAGGATAACAGTAAAACCCTTTGAAGTAGGACGTGGCAGTCATGATTTTTCAACCCTTGTACCTTGTTTCCATCTCAGACCGACTCTCCTTTTAGGGTTGGAAGCAAATCCATGCGGGAATCTCACACATGACAGACCTCGCAGAATTCTTTTCTTTTACCTTGTCCAAGACGCATTACCTGGTGCCATATCCCGTGGTTTACCTTCATCTTGCACCTGCAAATCCTTTCTCATACCCAGGTGTGTCAAATCAATCCTAGATTTTAAGTTATCTTTCGTCTTGCCTTCAATATTAAGAAGTGTGCCGATAATGCTGTCACATATATTTTTCTCGATGTGCATCACATCAAGATTATGCCGCGGATCCAAATCTTTCCAATACTCCAAGTTCCACAAAGTGGACCTGCGGGTAAACAATAATCTTTCTTCTACCCTGCCATGCTTCCTTTTCCCGCTACCATTACCAGGATGGTTTCCTAGTGTAATATGCCTGACCTTCTCTAATTCCACTTGCAACTCATCAGCGGTGAGCCTCTTTGGCGCATCAGGGTTTTCATGCTTTGCATTGAACACACGTCTTCGGTATTTTCTAGGATGCGGCTTGTCCTTGGCAAGGAAACGGTGGTGTCCAATGTAACAGATCTTGCTAAGTATTGCATATGACAAATGAATTCTGTCACAAATAACACATGCATTGTAACCATGTCTCGTTCTCCCGGACATAGTGCCCAAAGCCGGATAATCATGGATGCACCAAATTATAACAAAGCACACGTAAAGAAATCAGCCGGTGGGCTGCTATATAGGTCTCAGTGAGAACACCCTTCCATAGCTGTTGAAGTTCCTCCACAAGAGGCTCCATGAACAAATCAAAATCCTTGGCAGGACTTTTTGGACATGGGATGAGCAAGGCCATCATGTAGTTTGATTCTTTGGTGCAGACATTTGGAGGCATGTTTTAAGGGATAACAAACACTCGCCACATGATATATGTGGCTCTCTGGTGGCCAAATGGGTTAAATCCATCCAAGCTAAGCCAAGTCTAATGTTTCTCGGTCAAGCATCAAACTCTTTGTGTTTATCATTGAAGATTTTCCACTCACTACCATGAGATGGATGGCTCATTACATTACGATCTCTGTACTCCTGGTTCCTAGAATGCCACAAGACATCCTCTCTTGTTTCAAAGATCATGAAATAACCTCTACAATCTTGGTGTAATTGGAAAATGTCTCGAGAACATTATGAGGAATCCTCTTCACAAAGACGCCATCTTTCCATCTTGATGATTTGGATTTCGGGCATTCACTTAAGTTGGCATAATCCTTCCGGAACAGAACACAATTATTCTTACAAACATGGATCATATCATATCCAATTCCAACTGCATTGAAGGAAATTCTTCATTTTACTGTAGGTGTGTGGTAGCTCAGATGCATCTAGGAAAGATTTGTGGAAAGCAGCCAACATCGCATCGAATGATTTGTTGGTCATCTTCTCAGATGTCTTCACCTGAAGAAAGGTGACCATAGCTGAGAATCTTGATGACTTATTTATCGGGGTGACAAGAACGTTGCATTGTTCCAAGATGCGGGCCCACCGCTTTTTCTTCTGCGGTGAAAGTTCACGGAATGCACGAGCATTTCATAGCATTGTTTCAATGTTGGTCAAACTCATCGCTCCGCCACCACCACCTCTTCCTCCTCTTCCACCGAGCATCAGGCGAGATCAAGATGGTGATCTGCTGCTTCCACGTAGTCAATAACATTGACGTTCACAGCTTCACCATGATGAACCCACCTAGTATATGTGACCGACATCCCATACAAGTGTAGATGATTTTGCACAGTTCGATGGGGTCTTGTAACTGAATTCATACAACTGCTACACGGGCAGAGCACATCTGATTTCGGACCACCGTACTCAGCTTTGATAAAGTTCATGAAGTTTTCAACCCCCTCAAAATATGCAGCGGAGAATCTTCGAACAGAAGTTATCCAAGTCTTGTCCATCTGTTAGACATACAAATTAGTTCTTCTACTATATATTATAGGAAAAACATATATGCTTTTTTATGAAGTCTAGAAAAAATACCTAGGTCAATGTCTAAAGTTATGGCAAGATATTCGGACGAGCAGATCTAAGTAACGAAATATATGTAAAGCTAATTCAGCTAACAGTTTTGAGTGCCAAATTATGGCAGGCTGTTTCAGCAGTCAATGAGGCCAAGCACACAGCCATCGAACTATCGAAGGCCATCACAGCAACAAAGATCGAGTATAAAACGGTGTAGAGCTATTTCACCTAACATATTGGCTACTAGACCATGGCAATCTACGTCATAATAAATATATGGCAGGGTATTTTAGCAACTAATCGGCCTTGGCATGCCATCTCAGCTAAGCAGATTGAGTGCAGAACAGGGCAAGGAAGTTCTTAAGAAGAGCATATTGACAATAAACCACTTCGGCAAACAGTGAGATTAACAGCGTCTATCAGCTAACATTCAGCGCTACACCGACATGAACGGGCCCTCAGTCTAGAATGCGTGTACCATGGGAGAAGCTGACCGTCCTGCGTCTCCACACGAACATCGCCAGCGGTGGCGGCGCTGACCGCCGTGCACCTCCACAAGAACGTAGCCAGAAGTCGCGACGCGACTAGAGGACGGCAGTCTACTAGAGCATACTGTGGGAGCGAGAGGATCGCCGAACCGCGGCGCCGACGTATCGGCGCGGCGGGGAGGGCGGCTTTGGCGGAGCGAATGGAGTGGAGGGGGACATGGGGGAGGGGGTTTGGGGAATATTATTGGATAGTTGGCCGAAGGGCGGTTGAATCAGATTTGGTGGGAATTTTTGGGTGTGGGGGGGGGGGTGGATTTTCACGCGGTGGGCGGGGGGAGTTTGGCGCATGGTCGGTTTCTCCAAGTGCAGTCCCACGTGTCAGTGAAGAGGCAAGCCGAAGCGTGTTACGTTTGCATGAGCCGTGTGCAGGACCGAACGTGTGTGGGGTGCAATGCGACCGCGACAGGAGTGTTGTGAGTGTACCGCCTTTTTTCCTTTTAAACTAGGTGCTTCGCCCCCTCAAAAAAATGTGTTGCTTCGCGCGATCCATCGATACTACTACTAGTAATCCGGCAATCCCGACTAAAATGGCGCGGCCGGGTCTTTTCCCGCGTGATATGCTGGGAGGTTGGCTTAGTTGGGTTTTTTAGGACGAGTAATGCTACACCTACGTAATCCCAGTTTTTACGTAATTAACGTAATTTGAAACGTGTGAGATGTTGATTGTAGATTGGGGGGAGGGAGGGGCCCACCACCATGAAAATTATGGGAGGAGAGAGAGAGGAAATTTACGTTAAGCCTTTCGTAGGTTCCCGTAGATGTAGAAAGATGTGAAATGCCTGAATGTGTAGTGGACGTACTATTGGAGTGCCTGAGATAATCTGTGTATGTATAGACCCTATGTGTTTATTTTACTTCGCATGTTAGATTTGTCTCGGTTCAATAAAAAGCAGAGTTGGTGATGATGGTGTGCTTGTCATCCTGCAATATAGGCCGTCCGATCTATATCTAACGGATAGGAAGGAAACTATGACAATTTACCCGCACTCCTCTCCACATTTTCAGATAAGGCTTTCCCTCGTTCATCCTTTTCACCCACAAGATCTTGATCTTCCGTGCAATGCACGGGCATCTTGCTAGTACTCCTACAATATGTATATTATTGTGAAAGTTCATATACACCGGCCGAGATTAATGCAAACACGGCAGATTTTCATTACATTTCGAACTTTTATAGGATGTAAAATAAAAGAAACCCGACCCTAAACCTATTCTACGGTGGCGACCGACGTCCTCCATCTGCGATCTCTATGTACGGGGGCGGGGTTCAAGACCCGTGAAGTGAAGGTGCGGTCTCCGTCGAGGAAGAGTAGAACACGGGATACGGACCGGCCAGTTGGCACACCATGCCCTGCCGCCTCCCATGCCATACTCATCCTCGGAGGAGTCCCCGACCTCGGCGGTGCCGGACATTGGACGGCGGCAAGTAGGACACGTGGCTGACGATGCTCCCGTCGTCAGCCGACAGCGTGGCCTCCGCTTGTGCGGTCGCGTCCGCGTCCGTCTACGCCGCTATTGCGTCGCGAGAGGCGACTTGAGCGAGGGCGTCGACCTCGAGCTTCATCCCCGAAGACAAGCTCTCCCGCAGAGCGTTCGCACTTGCGGTCATGGCGGATGTGGTGCCAGGTAGGAGGACAATGCGCTATGGTGTGGAGGTTAGCTGGGCATTGCCACTTTAAGTAGCGCATTCCGGTGAGGCCAAGCGTCCGGGTGCGTCATTAAGTCACCGGAGTTGGTTCCTCGGGCACCGAGCCTCTTAACGACGACATACGAATGGACGGCATGAATGCGGGCAGCTAGCGCCGGCTGGGAATGCACCGCGCAACGGCGTGAGGGACGAGGGTTTTGGTGTGCCAGGGTAGTCAGCTGCGGTCGTGTCAACATTGGAGATGCCCTTTGCTAACATGCGATCCCCGCATGTCATTGAAAACGCAAGACGACCCGGCATGGTCTCAGGTCCAGAGGATGCAGTTGGCCGCGCTACAACACTCCGCGGACGCGTCGCGGCGCCCCGTGCATCCTCGACGAGCCGGGTGTTGGGATGTGTTTGGATTGTGGCCAAAGTGCACCTTACCAAAATTTTGGTCATGACCCAAAGATTGGTCTTTGTTTGGATGGTTGCCATTTTTTTGGCATGCCAATGAACTCTAGCCAACTCTAGTTCATTTTTCTTGCCAATGTCGGCCAAATCATGGGCAACCAATACCTGAACCAAAATTTTGGTCATGACCCAAAGATTGGTCTTTGTTTGGATGGTTGCCATCTATTTGGCATGCCAATGAACTCTAGCCAACTCTAGTTCATTTTTCTTGCCAATGTCGGCCAAATCATGGGCAACCAATACCTCAATCAAAATTTTGGCTACCCAATGCTTTGATGGGGCAACCTTGGGCACAAACCAAACATACCGTTGGTCGTGCCACAGCACTAACGCCACCCTCGACACACTGAAACCGACCGTGTCTAGCAACGATATGAGCGTGTTGCTCACTGCGGTCGCCGTGTCCAGAGGCGGTGCTGGAGCTGCGCCCCGTTGTTGGCCCCAATGACCCACATGAACAGTTGTCGGTGGCGAGGAGGTCGTGGGCCAGCTCCTCCATTGGACTAGTCTGCGCTACGTCGTCCCGACGGGTGTCCCCACATGTCGGTTTCCTGTTTTCCGGCCATATTCGGCGTCGATTGCTCCGCGTTGCGCATTAGGCCTTTCACTATGTAGGCTAAGCGAGACAACTTATTGTTTATTTGAGCCGTTCAAGTATAATCATGTGGCGTTTGCTTATTTCTCATTCCTCTCCAACCCTCTTCTCCATCGATCATGTCGCCCTCCGATGAGTCCATCCTCTCGCATGCCTCATTTGAACTTTCCGCCGAGTATCATTCGCATGTACCCACCCTAGTACTCTTTCAATATATCTCCAGACCCCGAGATGAAATCGAGAGGGAACGAGTGGGTGCACGTGATACCTAAGGCGGATTCAAAATTTTGAACCGTGATCATAGCATCCGCAAATCATATATAAAGGGTATTCAATGTTCGTTTGCTTTTGAACGCATAATATACTCCCTCCTATCCTTTCTAGTTTACATATAAGTTTTATGTGTAGTCAAAGTATCTCTACTTTGATCAAAAAAGGTATCAACATTCAACAACGCCCAATCAATATTGTTAGATTCGTACGTACTCCTAGATTTGTACTCGAGATGGTTTCCAATTTGACTATTGACAAGATTAATAGTACATGAGATTTATAATGTGAAAATTATATCATTGGAAACCCCTTTCACATACGAATTTGACCATATGCTTTGTGTAAGTTGCATGTCATATATTATTACTCTAACATTTGGTCAAAGTAAGCCTCGAAAAACGCATTAGACCTCAGATGCTTTGTGTAAGTTGCATGTCATATATTATTACTCTAACATTTGCGTAAGTTGCATGTCATATATTATTACTCTAACATTTGGTCAAAGTAGTATAGTGGAAGTGGATCCTCTGACGTAGGTATCCCTGCCTTACCCTCCCTTTCGGTCACTTACTGGTGGACCCCATGCTTCCTAGGCCCTGCATGTCAGTTACTCAATGGGTTCGGCCATGTCAGGGGATCCTCATCCATAGTATACTCCCTCTGTTTTTATTTACTCCGCATAAAATGGAGGGAGTGGTGGTATAATAAATGACGCGGGCGGGAGAGGGGAGGGACGTCGGTTTGCTCTCAACTGCGGTCCCACAAGCGAGCGAAAACGCAATACGAAGCGCGTTTCATTCGAAGAGCGACACGGAGGGTCCAGCATGCCGAGCTGCAACACGAACGCGACAAGAGCAATGTACAGTCACAACCGATTGACCGGTCATCACCGGAACCACTATTCATACCAGAACCTTCGCTGCTTGGCCTACGCCAGCCACTGCCCTAAAACCACACCAAATCTCCAGCATGTTCCCCCACCTTTCGATCCCCTAGCCCGCATCAAGCGTCCCCTAGTTCGCCGGAAAGCCATGGTGCGCCGCAAGATCACTTACTACAAGATGTCGACGCCGAGCGCCCACAGAAATCGCGGCGACGGTCGGCGCCACAGACCTCCGTTCCCAAGCTCGCTTTGCGGCGGGCCAATCCCCAAGTTCTCTAGAGCCAAGCTACGAGGAGGAGGAAGCCTATCCAATGTTCATGGCGGAGGTCGCGGCGCAGAAGTCCCCCAATGGGTATGAGATGATGGACATCGACTTCGTGCCGGCGTCCGAGTCCCCCATGGTGCAGGTGGACCAGCGGTTCAACACGGCGATACTAAAGGAGGACTAGGAGGCAGAGGCTCAACTCGACGCGGAGCGCGCGCATGCCGCTGCCATCGAGGCTCTCCTGCAGGCGGAACCGGATGTCGTGGATGTGAACCGGGCGGCGGAGGCTCAACTTGAGGCAGAGCGCGCGGATGCCGCTGCCATTGAGGCCCTCCTGCAGGTGGACCCGGATGTCCTGGACTTGAACCGGGCTGCAGAGGCTCGACTCGACGCAGAGCGCTGCGGATGCCGCCGCCAGACGACGCCTCCTGCTTCGGGAACCGGACGTCCTGGACTTGAACCGGGCGGCGGAGGCTCGACTCGACGCGGAGCACGCGGATGCCGCTGCCATCGAGGCCCTCCTGCAGGTGGAACTGGACGTCCTCGACTTGAACCAGGCTGTGATCTCGTCCGTGCAGAGCGCCCGCACGCTCCGCTTGAATGAGTAGCTGGAGGCCGAGGACAACCACGGTGCAGAGACACACGTCGGCTGGTTCGCGCCGGCAGCCAAAGACGACGAGGCCATCTCTTTCCGCGAGCAGTGATAGTTTTTATTTATGTTGTTGTTTTCGTGGATCTTTTGCTGTGTAAAACATATATTTGTTATGCAAGTCGCCTGACTTGGGTCAGTCTACCATATCAGGCGGTTGGATGAATATCCTACGTCTCCTAACCCTTCTTTCCTTCTTCCTCACCTCTTCTTCTTCCCCAATGCATCACCGCATCGGGTCAGACGGATACTCCCCAACACGCGGTTGGATAAACATACTCTATGAACGAAAATTATGTGTCAGCGATAGGATGGCCGAGTTTGGTGTGTTCACATGCGACATCACGTGTCATTGAGGGTGTGTTCCCTTGGTTGGGTTTGCGGCGTGCAGGAGCGATCAGGTGAGGGTGCGGTGCATCATGGCGTGCATGAGCGACCGTGTGAGGGTGCGGTGCGACCGCGACAGCCGTGCGCAAGTTTACCTCCTTCTCATTTTGAAAACTTTAGGCAAGCTTGGCAAAAATGTGTGGACAAGTTTCGCAATGCAAGGCCTAGACCCAAACAGGATAAGTACGTACGTACTAGGAGTACTAGTGTTAAAAAAGAAAGGCGGGGTTTTCCTTCGCGGGATTTAATCGATACAAATCCTCGTTTCATGTGTCAATTAATGCATATTTTTTCTCCAAAGACCAAAGAGCTAACCATCTCACTCCTCATCGCTTGATTAATGCAGGACCATGCAAACCAACCTTCTCACTTCCGCATGCATGCAGGGGATATTAATGTCCTTGGTTGCTAACCCCATCAATTTTGCCTCGATTAGTGTTAGTGGCCCTTTGCAAATTGTAATTTTGATATACTGGCCTTGTGTACAAAAAATGGAGGTACTAACTATATTTGACTTCCTTGCCCATTGCGGTGACGTTGACGATATCTTTTTTTTTGGTGGTTTGGCGAAGTGAGTTCGACGGAGAACACCATTGAGGGAGACCACGGTAAGTCATTCGCAAGTGCCGCCTGCAAGCCGAGACAACCACCTTATTTGCATCCAGGAAGTCCTTTACTAGTACTACTAGGAGTACTAGTGCGGTAAGATGGTTTCTTGAAGAAGACGATGGAGAAGCAGAGTCAGCGAAGAGTGAAATGATGGTTGCTTCGTCCGTGCTTTTGTGATTTGACGCCTCACTGCTTTGTGATTTGTGATAGAAGGGACAGGGGAGTAGACTATGTGCTCTATAATGTACTACATGCCTCCAAGCATGGGAGAAAGAGGAGAGACGTTGCATTTTCTGTTCCTTCAATCAATCAATCAGGGAGCTTCGGTTCCATCTTTTTGGCTTTGGCAACACCGTCCACAATGGTTCCCACGATGCCAAAAGTTATTTTCACATTTGGCTACACATTTTGGATGCCCTTAACCGTACCACTTGGTTTTGCTCCTGTGTGCTATCTATACAAATCTCAATTATATTGATCTAAAAAATTATAGAATCAAGATTAGTAAAAAGGAGGTGATTTTGCCGCCATGGATGGCGGGGAGGTTTCTTATTTGAGCAATGCTACATCCACGTAATGGTTTACGTAAAGTTACGAACTGATGTGATGTGGGACTATTTGATTGGATTAAAGGAGAGGATTAGGCCCACCCCACCTGAAAATCAGGGGGGCATATATAGATTAGTTGGAAAGTATACGTAGCAGCTACGTAGTCCTTTGTAAGTCTAGGATTAGGCTTCTTATTTCCGGAGGACGTTGTCCTGGCGGTTTGCTAACATGCGGTCCCATGTGTGAGTCCTTTACCAAGTCGATCCGTGTCCCACATGAGGCAGAACAACGGTAGAAGCAACACGTGGTTAAGTTGAAGAAGACGAGGGAGAAGCGGATTCAGCAACGAGTGAAATGATGGTTTCTTCGTCCCTCCAACTTAACTGCAGGAAAGGTGCAGCTTTGTGATTTGACGCCTCATTGCTCATTACTACGTCAGCACCATGACTGGGGTGCTTCACCCCGGCTGCTCTGCACTGTATTCCGGTATGGCACGTGGACCCGGTAGCTTGATGTCCCACATGTCGGCGGAAAGGACTAGAAGATTTATGAAAGCGTGCGCTCCACTCATACGATGGAGGAGTAGACGACACGACGGCCCAAAGGAATCATCACTTGTACCAGAGTAGTACTATAGTTTTGTTGTTTCGCATTTATCCATCGATACAAACCCGATTAAACAGGATAGGGCGGGATTTTTCCCGAGCGGTAGATGATACTGTCCATACATTTCAAAGGCAATTTTAATGTATGCAAACCGAATAATTATAAGTAACAATATGATATCTAGTAAAACTAAAAACACATATGATTTATTGTGTTAGAGTGTAGTAGTAGTGTTGTATTGCCTAGTTGTTAGATGTAACATGCGAGCGTGTAGAGATGTAGTTTTGGAGGGCCTCTACAGAGAAAAGCGTATACGGTCACCGAACTTCAAATAAGCTGATTACGATCACTATATACGCTTTTGCGGTGATTATACGGTCACTTGCTCACAGTTCAGCATCGGATTGCACTCTGTTGACCGCCAAATAGTTCTGCGTGGCGCCATGTTGACTAGTTAAATTGACCATGTTCCTTGTGGGTCCCACCTGCCGATTCGTGTATGCAAAAGGTCAGATAAACACAAATTTACACAGGCGCGACAAGGCTCCAACCAATGCGCTGGAATCACCTGGTTGTGTATGTGTCTGTCAGGGCCTGATGTGTGCGCATGCATGTGTAGGTTGAGCACTTGAGCGTGAGAGTGTGTGTTGGTCGTGTGGTGTACTGGTGTGTGCATGCATGTGTGCGTGTGTGCGTGTGAGTGTTGCGTGCGTGCGTGGCTGCGTGTGTACGTGTGAGTGTTGCGTGAGTGCGTGGGTGCATGTGTTTGTGTGAGTGTTGCGTGGATGCAGTTCTTGTGCATGCGTGCGTGTGTGTATAATCACCACACCAGCTCCTGTGTGGTAAAACAGACGGCTCAGCATACCAATACAAGGCCACCTTGTCCGCTGTGCCCGCGGTCATGACTTCGACCACCGTCCAAATATTTTTTTGTCGTTTGTTTTCATTCTTACTAGCAAGATGCCCGTGCGTTGCACGTAACATCAAGATGCATTTGTATGACTTGTTTATCTTGTGAGAGAAAAGGATGAACGAGGGAAGGCCTTATTTGCAAATGTGGAGAGGTGTGTGGGTACCTTTTGCAAAATTGCCATATTTTCGTTCCTATCCGCCGATATAAATCTGACGGCCTATATTGCGGTGATGGCGGGCACACCATCATCACAAACTCTGTTTTTATAAGAGTGTATTTTATGTATTTTATAAGAGTGTAGATGTAGAGTAGATACAAGTCGGCGGTGGGCACGATGGTAGTGAGATAATGTGATGCAACACTAGAGGTGCCACGTGGAGCGTTTAACTGGTCAACTAGTCATGTAATGAGCAAATACAGAGTTGTACGGTGATCCCGTGACTGTATAATAACCACTAAACGTAAATGGTGACTGTAATGAGTGGATTTTGAAGTCCAATGTACGTATCGTGCTTTCGCTTCAAATACAATGATCGGCATTGCATATATCGCGAGAGAAAGATGAAACATGCGTGAATTTTCTAGGGCTTACTTTTAGAGGACCTGGAGATAGTTTTTTGTGCATACGTGAAAGGGGCGTACACGGGGGGTATGCGATGGAGAGAGAGATGCTCTTCGTTTCTCTTTATTATGACTAACTTTGTATATAGTATAAAAATATAAAATTCACAGTGCGGAGTAAATATCATTGTGGGCACCATGCAGTGCAAATTAGCGTTCGTACTCCTCCATATAACTTTGTAATGTTGTATATATGTAGAAACTCTAAAATAATTTTTTGGCCACACTTTATTAAAAAGGAATGTTGTATGCTAAACGTGAAGAGAGGGCTTTTTAGATCAATGGGGTACGTGATGTAACATGTGTGAATGTGTAGTTGATGCATTTGGCGGGGCCTAGAGAGGTATGTGTGTGTATTACGTATTCGAGAGAGGCATGGATAGAGGGGCCGACGGGGGGGGGGGGGGGGGCGGGGGAGAGATAGCACGAGAAATGAGAGTGATCTAGAGAGAGAGAGAGATGAATATGACGTCACGACAAGAGATTCCATTTCCTTGAGTGTGTATATGCAAGGGGGGAGGGAATAGAGGCACCAGGAGAAATTTTCTGTGTGTGGTGTTTGTGTTGGTATGTGTGGGTGTGAGAAGATAATGAGACGTGGGGGAAGAGGGTGTGTCACCGCTGAGGTCCGTGGGTCGAGGTGAGGCCCTTCGTTCGGTTCCGTCTGCGCCACATTGGTCGGTCCGCGTGACGCATTTAGGAAGACCCATGGATGACTAGTCGTACAAGACAAAGATAGCAGAATTGTGAAGGACTCTGTGTCCACCGACAAAGCCGGCTAGGATTTTTAACCCTAGGTTCTCGGGACTAAGGTAACCCCTTTATCTCTCGATATTACTATTCATCCAACCTAACTTTAAGGGGCATCCTACAGAATACTCTACTAGAATCATACTCACGATTAGGAAGACAGTGTGAGACAATGTGTGAGAGACAAAGCGTAAAGATAATGTGCGTACATGAGACACGAGGCAGGTCCATGTATATAGAAAGGGTCGATGAGGATTGTGCGTGTGTATGTTTGCGAGAGGAAGAGTGCTTGTGATAAAGGTTAGTGAAAACAGTTGTAAATGGTTACGAGAGGGAGGGAGGGTTATATCTAGAGCATGTTGCAGAAAGACACCTCGGGAGAGTGTGTGAGCATGTGTGAGAGACCACCGATGGAGAGTGAAACTACACGTAAAAGACTGCTCTACACATTGATTAAACATATAAATTGTATCCAAATATTAGGATGGGATCATGATATTCGCAATTCGCGTAAGGAGCGGTCATTGATCCATCAGACATCTAGATTCTATCGAATTTGAGCATGTCTATGTTATTATTCGACACAATTGATCCACATAGTTAGTATTTTGAACTCCAGACAATGCATCGCTTTAGCAATCGAATATAGACGTGAGTATAGTTCATGTTGTGTATGTAAAGCACATTATACATACGAAAGTTACACAAATGGACATTATAAATAGCTACCTATGAACTAGCATACATTTGAATTAAACTTAAGGTGGTTTAAAAAAATCGAATTCAACATGAAGTCCATTCAATTATTTGAATTTGATATCATGGCATTTGTAAACCATACCTAAATTATGGGGGCACCAATCTTTGCTCTAATTTTGTACATAATAGCATATGAAGTCGTGTACAAAATAGATTCAAATTTAGCTCCTCCATTCCAAAATAATCGTAGCTATAGGATTCTCAAGTGTCAAAATTTCGAAAAGAAGCGGATAATTTAATGAGGTTTTTAAACATACAAGGTCAAATATAACGTTGTCTATTTAGGTCAATCCTCATAGTTCAAGAGTACTCTAAACGTGAATGCTTGTGTTTTAAAATTTCAAACGAAGCGCCAAAAGAGCCTCTACTCGCCCGAAACCGCGTGAGACCAATACAAGGAAATTACTTTTCTAATAACTCCGCCCCGTGAAACCTACTGGCCCGACGTCCAAAGGTCTAAACCAGGGTAGGTTTGTAACTTCATCTAGACGCCACTCAACCGCATCCGAAAAACATTCATACACAATGGCCGCCTAAGCACACATGTGTGCGCCCGAAATCGCTCCCGCCCACTATTTGGGACACCTGGGATTACCATCCTACCCCCGACCTGCAGTAGGTCCAAAATTTAAGAGGGGGGCAAAGTTTGTACTTTCCCCAAATTTCAAACAAGCGCGTCCCATCTTCTGTTCAAAAAAGCCAAAAACAAGCGCATCCCAGACCAAAACATGGTTCCCCCCCACCCGTCTGATTCCCCATTCGTACTCTGTGGGCGCCAAAACTACCTCTTCACCAGGCGCGAAACCCCGGCATCCTCCGTCCGCCACCCCATCCCACCCATCAATTGCCGCGCTCCTCCATCACGCCGGAGCCGATACCCCGACGTCGTCGTCCACCGCAACCTCAACCGCAACGCCCTCCACGGCTAGTAGTTGAAGCCGAGGCCGAGCCGTCCGTACCCGAGCCAGTTCAACCACTACGCCCTACGCCTCACCGCTGCCGCTCCAACTTCGCCACCCTCCACCGCACCGGAGTTGTTCCTGCTACGCCGTCCTTCGCCGCCTCGGATCTACTTCCCCTCCGCTGACATACGGCCACGGCAACACAGTCAACAATTTGGCCATGGGTTCGTCCAAGCCTGCACCCTCCAGAACATCGGTTTCCCCGGTAAAAAGAAGAAGATCGACGCGACATGTGGAGGTGATCACACCGGCAACCGAAAAAGGTACTGCTCTTCCCTTATTCGTGCAAATCTTACGTCTCTGCTTGCACGGTATTCATCCCACAGAAGACACTAGGTGACCGCTTCTTCTTGATGCTAGATGTTCCTAGTAACTCGCGATGCACAAGGTTTCTCCTCATATACTATTTCACCTTAGCTAGAGGTCCGTCGACCCCCTGAATTTCAATTTCTGGCCAGTTGATTCCCAATTAACGGAAGCATTCCCTGGCTTAACAGGTGCTAGTACGCCTATTATGCCGGGGAAGCAGCACCTTGGTGTTTATCTTAGGGGCGTGGCCTAGAGCTACTGGCGCCCGATCTGGAGGTCGGCCGGGATTAAAGGGATGGCCTGGGGGCGCTGCCAAGCACGGCGGTGGTGTGAGGTCGATGGGAGGGCGGGGCGGCGGAGGCAGGGGTCTGGGCCGGTGGTCGCCGGCGGTTCGAGAAAGATCGCCAACAAAGGATCAAGTGAGGTAGATGAAGGCCATCTGCCCGTTCCTTATAGATCGGACGGTTCATTAAAAAATCAACTGACCTATTTATTTTCAGTCAACTGTTATCTTAGATATGACCACATGTGGTGGTGTGCTTGAGGAGTACCTGCATTTCCTGTGCTCATATATTACAAAACCATACGGAGTAGAATCTAATTTTGTTCGCCACGCAATGTTGTAGAGCTATCATATGTCTCCTGTCATTTTTTTTCAGCCACCTGCTATCTGCTACTTTTACAGTGCACTAGTTCTGCACACACTTCACCATTACTCTCACTATTGTGTTTTTATGCAAGGATATTTCAGACTCTGCTGCCATGAGAGAAGCCAAAAAGAAAAGAGAGAAGTCGCTCCAGCTTTCTTCGTGCTTAGGCAAGACACGTTTTGGCACTTTAAAGCGTGCAGTGTCAGCAGATGGAGACGGTAAACGTAGCTCTGTAGTTGATGACCTCGCTCGCAATGAACCACCATCCCAGGTTCTTTCTTTAACTTCACGGTGTCATATGTGGTTGCATGTTCCATATGGTGTCTAGCTTGTATTCGAAGGTCAAGTCAGAAGATAAGGAAAGATATTTTTTACATGAACCACCATCCCATGAGAACCCGTAAGACAAATAGCTAGTCGAGGGCCGGCCGAGCCAAAGAAAAGCCCAGCAAAGATAGGCATCACCGAAGCCAACTAAAAGGTGAGATGGTGGCGAAGCAGCCCGCCTCCCACCAGGCTCTCGTGTCCTAGATGATCATGCTCACCACTCCAAATGGATGTCTAGCTTGTATTGCTTCCAATTTGGTTAAATTGCATCCGCTTAGCTTACACATTATACCTTTAATATGACATGTCTTTCTGTTTTTGGTACATACTAGTACATCTGCGTATTAACCATGTTCTTACATCAAACTAATGTTCTTGTGTATCCCTCATCAATCACTTATGACGAGGCAGGCAGGCAAGGGGACTACTCCTCATTTAAAGAATGCAGCGTCAGCCTCCCGACATGATTCTCAAGAAATGTAAATGCTAGATGAAGATAGTGAACGTAGCTCAGAAGTTGATTACAGCATTTCCCCTACACTAGCATCGCAGGTGCTTGCTCTAACTTGGCAGCGTGATATGTGGTTGCATGTTGCATATGGTGTCTAGATTGTAATTCTTCCAATCTGGTTAAACTTCATGTGCTAGTCTGCTTAGCTTATACATTATACCTGTTAATGTCACATGCCTTCCTGTATTTAGTACATAGTACATCTGTCTATTAAGCATGTCCTTACATAAAACTATTGTTTTTTTGTATCCCGCATTAATCAACATGACGAGACACATTTAGTATATTTAGTGCGATATTAGTTGCATCTTTCATATGATTTATAGCATGCGCTGCTTCTAATTTGTTGAAATTCCATTTATGATGGGACGCTTTTAACTTGGCAGAGTCATATTGGTTGCATCTTTCATGTGGTGTCTAGCTTGCATTGCTTTTTATTTGCTGGAATGGTTTCTGCTTAGTTTACACAAACAGTTGTGAACATGCCATGCAGTCCTGTTTTTCGTTCATATTCCATCCTGGTACCATGTGTTTGCCTTACATCAAAGTAGTGATTGTCAGTATCATGCATGAATGAGTTCTGAAGAGAGAATTTTATTGCTTTTTATTATCGGTTTTGCTTGACAATTCAAAATCAATAAAGCGAAAGGAAGTTAGCAAGGCAGCGGATAAAGGTGCTCCTTCCGAACGGAGGGCCTCTACAGTTTCTACTCCTCCACACCCCCAAGATGATTTCCTAGAAAACACATGCATAAACACTAAACAAAGTTGTGTTTATGATGAGCACGTCTCCCCTAGTGCAGCATCATCGGTGCTCCCTCTAACTTGGCACTGTTATATGTGGTTACATGTTATGTGTGATGTCTAGCTTGTATTGCTTCTAATTTTGTTGAATTCCATCTACTTACTTTACACATTATACTTGAATAAGACACGTGTTCCTGTTTCTAGAACATACAATATATGTCTATCACACCATGTTCTTACATCAAATTACTACTGTTGTGTAACCTGCAACAATCACTTATCATAAGACACGTTAGACTTCGGAGTGTGATATAGGTTACATCTCACATTCTTTTCTAGCTTGTACTACTAATTTGTTGAAATGGCACTTATGACAAGACAATTTTAACTTGGTAGAGTGATATTCGTTGCATCTTTCATATGGTGTCTAGCTTTGATTGCTTCTAATTTGTTGAAATGCATTCTCCTTAGTTTACACATCATAAGCTGTGAATATGCAATGCTGTGAATATGCAATGGCACTAATGACGAGAGACCTCTAACATGGTAGTGTGATGTTGTTTGCATCTTGCATATGATTTATTTCTTGTACCGCTTCACATTTGTTTAAATGCCATTTATGATGAGACACTGTTAACTTGGCAGAGCGATATTTGTAGCATCTTTCATATGGTGTCTACCTTCCATTGCATTGCTTGTAATTTGGTGAAATGTCTTCTTCTTAGTTTACACATCATAGTTCTGGTTATCTCTTCCGTCGTGTTTTTCATACATATTACATCCTCCTATCATGTGGTTGTCTAACATCAAAGTTCAGTTAAATTCATCACGCATCAATTTGTTCTCAACAACTAAATTGTGATTCGCTTTTTCTTGTCGGCTTGACTTAACATGGCACAGAGAAAGAGGAAGAAACACAGAATGGCAGTGGAATGAGAAGCGAATGAATCCTGCAGATTCTCGGCATCGACCGTGCAATAGAAGGTCAAAGTCCAAATGGAAAATTCTACAAACACCGTGCATCCCATGCTACACGAGTTGCAAAAAAGCCAAACAGAAACAAATAGCTGCCACCAAACAAGCGAGAGACAGCGGTAGTTCTTGCAACACCTACCGCAGATTACCGGTACCACGACTTACTCGTAAGGCCAACCGAGCTAGCAAAGCACGCTCCCAAGCTCCCTTGCCACCTGCACTACTTCCCAAGCACTCTTGATACAAGACGAGTTGGCAATATCAGATGAACCTTGTGAGCTTAAACAGCAAGAAGGTAGTTCTTTGAGTCAAGTTACAGCTTGCATGCTTCTTTATATGTAGTCTCACAGTTTGATGTACACTAACACTTCCTATGTTCGTTGTTGGACTAGCACCTAGGCGCAAGAGGAAACAAACATCAGGGATAATGCTCGATAGGTTAACTAAATATAGAGGAGGAAGCATGGAGATCCGTTTTGAGGCAGGTTTAAAAAGGCCACGTGATGCTACAGAGTCAGCAAATTTAGTATCAGAGGCAGCGGTTGCCGTTAGGTGTCATTTACGTATCCTCCCAACATGGATTCAGTACAGGAATGACAAAGACGAAACCCAGTTCAACACCTTCCTCGGCCATTTATCTGTAAGTATGGTTATGTATGGAAACTAGTAATATCATCTTGCTCATCCCATACTTTCTAGGTTGTCGATAATGAGACTCCCATAATTTTCAACAGATGAGGTTCAAGTTGGATAGCGAAGATGATGCAACTGCACAACCTTGCACCCATGTTTTCAAGTCTGCTCTATGACAGTATCGGTATAACTTGAGGAAAACTCACTTTGAAGGCAAGGCTAACAGTGAACTTTCCCAAACATCTCCAGTGGAAAATATATCAGATGAAGACAAGAGGGGCCTTGTTAAACACAGGTCTGATCCGAAGTATCAGGTACATTATATATATGTGATCAGATCACATGTTGAAGTCCTCTTTACGCATGTGCCACACAAATCTATCTTCTTGTAGGTGTACTGTTCAAAGAACAAGGCCAACTGCATTTAAAGTGAAATTCCAACAGACGACAGGATCTCGTAGCTATATTGCACACTGTGAGGCTCTTGTAATTAGCTGTTGTTTCACTCTTTTCGCTGTACCATATTATCAGATCTATATTGACTTGTTCGAAATGCAGAGGAAAGCCCGCAAGGACCAAAAAGTACCTGAACCAAATGTTGTGGAAATCTTCAAGGACTGTCACACCAACAAGAAGAAGGGCATGACTACACCAGTCAAAGCCACTGTTGTAAGTCCTTAATCCTCATGCCTTTTAACTACTACTTACTCTGACTTGTGCCTTGAACTGCATGGTTTGCAGCCAATGTCTATTACTCTTTTCAATTTTATACACAATTGTCTTAGCGTATCATTGCACCTTACAAGGTTTAAAAGAGAGGAGTGATGTTCCTTTGATCTTGACATGTAATCTAGTTCCGTCTTTGGACTTGCCGACACAATGTTACAATTGCCTGTTTGTGCATTCTCGCTTGTTTTGTGATATGAATGATGTCATCCTATGCTTACCGTATTATAAACTTCGTCTCTTTATCCTTAACCCTCAATACAATGTGAAGAAATAGGCAATACATTAGCGATGGTACATGGTCATATGTTTGGAACCTGGTTTTATTATGTACTTTGCAATAAAATACAACTAATATTTTACATGGGTTCACCAGAATAAGTTCTGTATATAGACCAAAGCAATTTTTTGGTTTTGCTGCCTCCTTAATATCTTATGTTCTGGTACTACTAATGTAAAACCTCAACTTTTCAGCAAGCTATGGAAAAAATGGTGGAACCGCCACCTTCTAAAGGTGGCGAGGCAACTATAACCGCAATGTCAGCTCTTGCTGCAGTGGGTCAAGATGCCTACTAATAGTGCCAAAAGCACGTTCCTGCGTAATACTGGATTGGTTGTTAAGGAAATATCGTCCAAACTGCCTCATGATCAAGATATGCAAGCTCAAAGCAATGTTGTATCTGCGCTTCCGCACACAAGTCCATTCCCTAACAGAGACCCTTTGTGAAACAAGGAGAAACATTGCTCAATGTCGTCAAGATATGCATGGTTTTGAAACCAGACTATCAGACATTTGCTATGTTGTTCAGGAGCCTAGGGGAAATGAAGGCGAGGGTTATGGTGCTCCATCGGATAATACAGCATGAAAACGTAACAATCAGGTCAAATGAACGTGCGAACCTTCCTATATTTGCAATACAAAATTTATGCCAACCTTCCTTTTGTTATATAGTTGTAATTTGTTTTGGTGTGATACAAAATTTATTCTTAACATGCAGCCACCGGCTGAAGAAAATAGCAAGCCATTTTTGTATAGTGTAGGGTGTTCCCTATATTTGCACTGGTGGCGATCTTTGATGCCGAGTGGATGTAATCTGCAATCGCCTTAATAGCCTAGCGTCGGTTTCGGCCTTATTTATTTCCTAGTCTTCTTTTTCCCTGGTTTGCTAGTGGCCGCAACTACCATGGGCCATATACGGGTCGTAGGATCCATGGGTCTCCTACGGGTTGTTGATAAATGGGCTCAGAATCGGTGGGCCTCGGGCGTCGGATAAATGGGTCTACATGGGCCGTGTCGGGCGTGGTGGTATTGGCCCAGCACGGTAACAGGCCGTTAACAGGCCGTAGGTCAGCAAAGGCTTAATTCTATCACAGGCATAACGGGTCATTAATGGGCCAGAATATAGGACGGGCTGGAAACGGCGCAACGGGTTAACAGGCCAGAAACGGGTTGACTCTTGCCATGGGCCGAATTTGGCCCATTAGGGTAACAGGCTAGTAACGGGCCGACTCTTGCCATGGGCCGAATTTGGCCCATTAGGGGAACAGGCCAGTAACGGGCTGACTCTTGCCATGGGCCGAATTTGGCCCATTAGGGGAACAGGCGATGCTTGGGCGGAAGTAATCGAGGGCCGAAAAGGAGCCCAAGAACGTATGGGACATCAATAGGCCGAAAGCTAACACGGGCTAGAAACGGCCCATGTAAATCACGGGCCGTTAACGGGTATAAAGAAAATTACTGTTCATTATGGGCTAGAGTCACCATGGGCCTGTAAAGGGCGGAAAGATACGAAGGCCTCATATGGGCCGAAAGATGTCATGGGCCATACATGGGCCGAAAGTGAAATTGTCTGGTGTTATATTCGACGGCCCACATGATGTTGTTGGGCCGATTTCCTTTAGGGCTTAACGGGCCGTGAGTTAACGGGCCGTAAAATGGGCTATTTGCGAAGAGACCATTAACAGGCTTTTCATGGGCCAGCCCATTAACTTTTGACCAAGTCAAACGAGCCGGCTTTGTAAGCTAAATGGGCCAGTGGTGGGCCGTGGCACATGTCGACATATCATATGCACCTATCTGACCCACTGACGAGCTGACACGTGTTTCGTCCGGCCAATAAGAATTTTATACGTGGAAATTTCCCATTGGTCGGGGCCGTTAACGGGTTATCAGATCCAAAACCCGACCCAATAGCTTAACGGCGTTCCGTTACGGTGGATTCCACATGTCGGTCACCCTTGACGAAAGCACTTATGTGACGCGCGATTTATCGTCATGGAAGTGGACACTTCCGTGATGATAATTTTGGTAATTTCATGGAACACTTCTCTACGACAAAGACAGTATGACTATCTTGATTCTGTCATAAATTTGTCATGGATGTACATGCATGACAAGAAACGCGACCTAGTGTGACAAACACGTGTCATCATGGAAGTGTATTTTTTGTAGTGTAATATGCGAATAGCCTCAAGTCTAGCAACAGGTGCAAAGGTTTCATCGAAATCAATTCCTTCAACCTGTGTGTAGCCTTGAGCTCCAAGCCGTGCCTTATTCCTCACCATAAGGCCATTTTCATCTTGCTTATTGCGGTAGATCCACTTTGTGCCAATGATATTGTTGTCGGATGTGGGGTTCCATCAAACCCTTAAGGTTTGAACACTGGGGTACGCGCGAAGTCTTTCCCTCCTACCGATCTACGCTCTAGCTCTCTAGGATCTGGCGGGCGAACTCGATGAACTCACAACACAAAGAGACACAGGGTTTATACTGGTTTGGGTCACCGATGTGGTGTAATACCCTACTCCAGTGTGGTGGTGGTGGATTGCCTCTTGGGCTGATGATGAACAGTACAAGGGAAGAACAGCCTCCCGAGGTTGAGGTGTTCTTGTGGCTAGGCTCTCGATCGGATTGGATCAAGCTAAGATCAGATGCCTCTACCGTGGTAGCTAGCTCTACTTATATAGGCCCTGGTCCTCTTCCCAAATATCGAGCGGGAAGGGAGCCAACAACGGTGGGCAAATTTGAAGGGGGACAACTAGTACAAGCTATCTTGACAAAAGCGGTCTTCGCCTGCGAAAAGCTCTGGGGTGACGCTGTCTTGGTCTCCATGATGACCTCCGCCTTGCCGTCCTCCTGGTCTTGGTCTCGTTGCACCAATATGGCAACCTTTGTCTGATGCCTCGGTACTCTTCGCCTGCACTTGCCTCCTTAGCACCAAAGAGGAAATGGGGACGCTGCGCGCTCTGGCGCCCGCCTGGCGCCGTTTTTCATGGCTCACGTCATGAGAGTCTCGTGAGGTTTGCCCCGCCTTGATATCTCCGCTCCTTGTGAGCCTGCCTGGCTGGGCCACTCCAGAGGAGGTCTTGCGTCGTCCGCCTCGCGAGGCTTGGACCCTCACGAGGGTCTTGGGTGCCTCATTGACGAAGTTGGGCCGTACGGCCTGCTGCTTAGCCACGCCGTGGGCCGCAGTCAGGCAAGTCTGGGGACCCCCGTTCCCAGAACACCGACAGTAGCCCCCGGGCCCAAGGTACGCTCGGGCTTGGCTTCGCGGTGAAGCCAAGGGTCAAGCTCGGAGCACCACGGGACACAAAATCATGTTGCCTCGGTCGACGCATGGCGGTTGATTGGACGTGGGCGTCTCCGCTTCCCCACGCCGCCTCGGCAACTGCACAACTTGACAAGTCCCTGCGACATGCAAGGAAAACCATCATTACCTGCGATCATGGGAGACGCCGGTTGGCCTTCTCTGGCTATAAATGGGGAGGGGCGGAGCCCCCGTTGCCTATCTCTTCCTCGCTGTCTTGCTTCTCTGCTCCATTGCTTGCGGTGCCACCGATGGCGCCACGAAAGAAGTTCTCTGCCGTCGAGAAAGGAAAGGCCCCTCGCGAGGGCCCCGGTTCCCCCTCGCCTAAGCGCGGCTGTGGCCGGCCGTGCAAGCACGCCGCGTCTCCCTCTGTGGCCCACCGTCGAGGAGGCGCCACGGCGCGCGGAGGGGATCGTCCCATCCATGGTGGTTTGGCCAACGAGGGGAGGCACGCGATGGTGGCGCGGCCTCCCCGCCCGCGCTTCCATTCGGCCGAGGTGTCGCCGGAGTTCGTTGTCTGGTCGGAGAGCCCGGCCAGCAACTGGCTCCAACTTCCGCGCTTCTTTGCCGGTGAACTGCCGGCCTCTGGTCCGGGCAGGCTCTGGCTGAAGGCAGATGGCTGCTGCAGCAGGGCCTCTTGGGTCGCGGTCGAGACCTCCGCCCATGGGCAACATAGCCTCGCCCGCAATGGTAAACGTCGCCCAAGGCTGCGGCTTGGCAGGCGTTGCACCCTCCACTTCAGGTATGATGGCGAGTCGACCCTCTATGTGTGGGTGTTCGGGGAGGATGGTCGTCGTGCCGGGTGCTGCCCCGAGGCGAACGACGGCGAGGAGGTGCTCGGCCTTTGTGACTGTTGGTGTCAAAACCGGCGGATCTCGGGTAGGGGGTCCCGAACTGTGCGTCTAAGGTGGATGGTAACAGGAGGCGGGGGACACAATGTTTACCCAGGTCCGGGCCCTCTTGATGGAGGTAATACCCTACTTCCTGCTTGATTGATCTTGATGATATGAGTATTACAAGACTTGATCTACCACGAGATCGTAGAGGCTAAACCCTAGAAGCTAGCCTATGGTATGATTGTTGTTGTCCTACGGACTAAACCCTCTGGTTTATATAGACACAAGAGGGGGCTAGGGTTACACGGAGTCGGTTACAATGGGAGGAGATCTACATATCTGTATTGCCAAGCTTGTTTATATAGACACAGGAGGGGGCTAGGGTTTGACGGACATGGGACGAAGTCTTCAATCTTGTATCTTCATAGTCCAATAGTCCGGCTGTCCAGATACCCCCTAATCCAGGACTCCCTCAGTGATGGTCACGATGAGGACGAGGGCGAGCTTGCCATTGGCGGCGGCCGCGTCTCCTCCGGCTACGGTGGCTCTTCCTCCGGTGACAGCTCCAGCAGCGGTGGCTACGATCAGCCACCAAGCCGCCGCGCCCGCTTCGAAGGGGGTAGCGGGTCATCCCTTCGTCGCGCCCCCGTGAAGCGCGAGGAGGGGTCCGGCTAGGCTCGGGGCATCGCCTAGGAGCTGCCTCTGCGGATTGCTGTGACACAGCTTCGCTTAGCTTTTTCTTTCTTTCCCGCATCGGAAAACCGAAACCAGTTTGGGCCCAGAGGGGCGTGTATCGAATTGTGGCTCTTTGGTTAATGCATTGTGTGTGTTGTTCCTATGCAGTGTTGTTATTTTGCGCGAGGATAACTTAACCTGGTGTGTTTGGGATGTCCTTTTCCTCACGAGGTGCCTGCATTCGCCCAGAAACTTCAAAAAATTCGTTAGGGGGTGCGCTTAGCGGATTTGCTGTCCACCCAAGCCTTGTCTTGGCGCTTTGTATTGCGGTATCCGAGGGGCACGAAACGGGAGAGATGTGATAGCTTCTAGGCTCGAACGAGGGTGGCTCGTGAGAAGGCAGAGACAAGAAAAACGCTAACGAGGGCACCTGCCTAACCCCCTCGCGAGGTATGCGAGAGAGAAAACACGAGCAAACCAAAGCCGAAAGATGTGGTAAAAGGTTGGGGAACCAAATCAGCAATGAATATGAAGAGCAACTTCGATTAAGGAAAAGCAAGCCAACTATGGAAAGCAAATGAAAAGCCGCGTCCGGCACCTAATATAGTCTTCAAGCCTTCTCACCAGCGCGGAGCTAAGTGCTGTCCACTAGGCGTGGGAGGGAGCCCCAGGGCCTGAGGCCGGCGCTCCTGAGACTCCGGGGCGTGTACAACCCCACTCATTATTACGTGAGAGTGTCACGGGCGGCGATTCTTCACGGGCACCGGGCCTTCTTCACAGGCTCTGGGCCTTTCTTCTCAGCCTCTGGGCCTTGCTTCTCAGGCTCTGGGCCCTGCTTCTCAGGCTCTTGGCCTTGCTTCATGGATAGAACTTCCGGAGGTGCTGGATGTTCCAGGCGTTCTGGATGGCCGTCCCATCATGCATCTCAAGGCGCGCTGCACCCGGCCTGGAGACGTGAACAACCCTGAACGGGCCCTCCCACATGGGTGAAAGCTTGTGCAGCCCTTTCCTGGAGAGGACCCGTCTCAGGATGAGGTCGCCTACCTCGAGCGTCCTGGAGCGGATATTGAGGCAATGGTACCGCCGCAGAGCTTGTTGGTACCTTGCCGCCCTCAATGCGGCATCGCGACGGCGCTCCTCCCTCAGCACGAGATCCATCCCCCGTGTGGCGTCCTACTGCGTTTTGTCGAACGCCAGGACCCGCGCGGAGCGATGCTTGACCTCGTGAGGAAGGACTACCTCAGCTCCGTAGACGAGGAAGAATGGAGTCTCGCCCGTTGGCTTGGTGGCAGTGCTGCGAATGGACCACAACACGGACTGGAGTTCTTCGTGCTAGCCCCTGCCGCAAGCCTCCAGCTTCTTCTTGAAGGTCCTGGTTTTGAGACCCCTCAGGACCTCAGCGGTGGCACGTTCGGCCTGACCATTACTCCTGGGGTGGGCCACCGAAGCGCAGCAGATCTGCCTTCCAAGGTTAGCACAGTAGGTTTTGAAGAGGTTACTAGTAAACTGCGAGCCGTTATCTGTCATGATGCGATTGGGAACCCCGAAGCGGCTCATGAGGCCCTTGATGAACATGACAGTAGAGCCGGCCGGTATGGTACGGACGGCTTCCATTTCCGCCCACTTGGTGAACTTGTCGATGGCGATGTAGAGATAGCGGTAGCCCCCTGGCGCCCATGGGAACGGGCCCAAAATGTTCGCGGTATGGTTTGGAAGCCCTGTGCAGGCTGATGGATCTGCTTGGCGTGGAATTGGCAGGCTTCACAAGACTTCACCAGCTTGGCTGCATCGTTGAGTGCTGTTGGCCAGTAGAATCCGCTGCGGAAGACTTTGCCGATGAGGGTCCTTGACGATGATTGATGTCCACAGTCCCCGCCGTGTATGTCTATCAGCAGCTCCCTTCCCTGATCGCTGGAGATACAGCGCAGCGTGACATCGTTCGGCCGTTTCCTGTACAGCTCGCCGTCTTGAATGCAGTATGTTGTGGCTTGTCGGGCCACGCGCTCCGCATCTTCTTCCTTCTCCGGCAGCGTCCCGTGCATCAGGTACTCCTTTAATTCCTTGGTCCAGATTTCTCCCGAGGCTCGGCGCCAAGAGCAGCCGAGCTCCTGAGGTTCGGCCGCAAGCTGGGGCTCCCATGGCCGGGGGCTGTGGGAGTTCCTCCCGAGGCTGAGTCGCGCTTGAAAGATGTGGTGTAGCCTATGGCTTGAAGAGCCGCTCTTCGAAGACGCCGGGCTCTTGCGGCTGCCGCTTGGATGCTCTCTTGGCGATGTCGTCGGCTTCCTTATTGGTGCCCCGGGGCACGTGCTGCAGCTCCAGGCCCGAGAACTACTTTTCCATCTTGCGCACCTCTGCAAGGTAGGCCTCCATGTGCTCGTCCTTCGGTTCGTACACTTTGTTCGAGAAGTTGACGAGGAGCTGCGAGTCGCCCTTGACGGTGAGGCACTTCACCCCTAGAGCCGTCGTAGCCTTCAGGCCAGCTATGAGGCCTTCGTATTCTGCGATGTTGTTGGAGACCTTCTCGCCGTGCTAGAAGCAGAGTTGCACGGCGTAGTAGAGCTTGTCCTGAGTGGGCGAGATGAGCACTACTCCAGCCCCCGCGCCCCCACGCCCTGGTACCCAGCCGTCTGGTGCCTCACTTCCCGAGGAGTTGGACCGGTCTTCTCCTTCCTCAAGAGTCGGGGCATCTGTCCATGCAGCCACAAAATCGGCGAGTGCGGCTCCCTTGATGAACCTGGTGGTGCCGAATTCCAGTTGGAATGCTTGCAGCTCAATGTTACATTCCGCGACCCTCCCGGTCAAGTTTGGGCTCCTGAGTACCCTCTCCAATGGGTAAGATGAGACGACCTTGATGGGGTGCCCTTGAAAGTAGTGTCACAGCTTGCGCGAGGCCACCAAGAGTGCGAGCAGGAGTTTTTGCAACATGGGGTAACGCGCCCTTGCGTCCCCGCAAAGACGGTGTCTTGATGAAGTATACCGGGTGCTCAACGAGGGCTGGCACACTGTTGGAGCTCGGGTCCTGCGGAGACTGCGGCGTATCCTGGGGCGGAGGATTTCCTGAGACTTGGCCGCCTTCAGGAGCTTCCGTGATGTTGCCCTGTCGCGCTTGATCTTCCACCGCTGATGGCTCTAGTGCGTCTTCATGACCCTGCGCTATATCAACTCTAGCTTGGCGCAACACCCCCTTGTCTTGGCGCTCCTCCCGAACCACCACCAGCGCCACGCTGGCGAAGTACAGGGTGGCGGCAAGGTAAAGTACCAGAGGCTCGAGAGGCCGTGGTGCCACCATCACCGGGGGGGCTGGTGAGGTATTTCTTGAGGTCTTGGAAGGCCCGGTCGGCCTCCGGGGTCAACTCGAAGGGGACCTTCTTCTTCATGAGCTTAAAGAAGGGCAGGGCCCGCTCGCCAAGCTTGGAGATGAAACGCCCTAACACGGTCACCCGTCCTGCTAGCTTCTGCATCTCCTTGAGGGTCTCTGGTGGGCTCATGTCTTCGATAGCCTTGATCTTCTCCGGGTTCGCCTCGATCCCTCTGTGGGATACGAGAAACCCTAGAAGCTTGCCAGAGGGGACACCAAACACGCACTTCTCTGGGTTAAGCCTCAAGTTCACCCGGCGCAAACTCTCAAAGGTCTCCTCCAAGTCCTAGATCAACGTCCTTGCCTCGCGAGATTTGACCACTATGTCATCAACGTAGGCCTCTGTGTTCCTGCTGAGCTGCCGCCCCAAGGCAATGTGCATCAGCCGCTGAAAGGTTGCGCCCACGTTGCGAAGGCCAAAAGGCATGCAGGTGTAGTAGTACACCCCACACGGTGTCAGGAAGGCTGTCTTCTCCACATCCTCTACTGCCATCTTGATTTGATGGTATCCAGAGAACGCATCTAGGAAACATAACAAGTCGCACTCGGCGGTGGAGTCGACGAGTTGATCGATGCGCAGAAGGGGGAACGGATCTTGAGGGCAAGCTTTGTTAAGGTTGGTGAAGTCGACGCACATTTGCTCCTTCCCACCTTTCTTCGGCACCACGACAGGGTTCGCCAGCCATTCGGGGTATCGAACCTCTCGGATGGTACCCACTGTCTCCAGCTTGCGCGTCTCTTGGACGATGAAGGCCCGCTTCTCTGTGGACTGCCGTCTTGCCCGCTACTTTACGCGGCTCATGTTGGAGCACACCCTTAGATGATGCTGGATCACCTCTCTCGGGACCCCTACCAGCTGGTTGGGCTCCCATGCGAATATCTCCTTGTTTGCGCGCAAAAACCTTACCAAAGCTTCTTATTGTCCTGGGTCAAGGCTGGTTCCTATGGTAAAGGTGGCTCCTGAAGACCCTTCCTCGTCAACCGGCACCTACTTGGTCTCAGCCTTGTCTTGGGTGAACAACTGCTTCTTCTTGGCGGGCGCGGTCTCCTTGGCCTCGGGCGTACTGGTGCCGGCTGGCTGTGCTGCTGCCGCGGCCTTGAAGGCAAGCCTGAGCGCTGTCACTGCTTCCTTCGTGTCTCCCTAGATGGTGAGGACGCCCTTGCTCCCTGGCATCTTCATGAGGTTGTAGGCCGGGTAGGTCGCCACCATGAACTGAGCAAGAGCCGGGTACCCGAGTATGGCATCGTACGGGAGACCGATGCAGGCGATGTCGAAGTCCACCAGCTCAGTGCGGTAGTTGTCGCGCGTGCCGAAGGTGACCGGGAGGCGGATCTGCCTCAAAGAGTGGGCAGCTCCGCCGCCCACTCCTGAAAAAGGCTTGCTGAGGTTGAGCCTCTAGGGTGGCACATGGAGGAGGCTGAAGGCTTCTACGGAGAGCGAGTTGAGGCCGGCACCGCCGTTGATGAGGGTCTTGGTGACGACCACGTTGCAGATAGTAGGCGTGCAAAGCATTGGGAGCGTGCCAGAGCCGGTGGTGGAGCCGGGGTGGTCTTCTAGACCGAAGGTGAGGTCGGCATCCGGCGCAGCCCAACCCGGCGGAGCCCCCGGGCGCTTGGAGGCTGCCCCAATCTGACGGAAGAAAGGCTTGACGTGGCGATCGGAAGACGGCGCTTGAGAGCCACCCAGCAGCGCCGCGACTGCTGGTGCGCCGGCACCGCGTAGCACGCTGTGAATAGGTTGCGGAGTTCCTCCCAGGACGCTGTAACGCCCGGATAATTAAGCGATAGGAAAACTCTGCTAATGATGCCACGTCACCTACGTTACTGTTGCTAATCCTTCGTTAGTTCAAAACCGTTTCAAAAATCAATTCAAAATATGGCAAACATCAAAAGTTTTCAAAATATTAAGCTAAAATGTTCGGAGTGTGCGAATAAATGCCTAGGTATTTATGGTGAGGGATCCATGCTTTTATAAAAAACCTAAATACTTAAGTTGGATTTAAACAGTAAAAGAAAAGAAAAGCAAACAAGACAAAACTAATTAAAAAGGAAAAGAACCCCCCTCTCCCTGGGCCGAATTGCCCATCTAACCACAGGCCGGCCCAGCTGCGGCCCACCCCCACTCCCCTTATCCACTCACCCCCAACCCTATCTGCTCCACCGACACCCCACTTCCCCCCGAAAAATATCTTCCCCTCTCCCCCGATTGGATCGGGATCGAGAGGAGGAGGTCGCTGCCTCGCCCTCGCCGTGATGACAGCGCCTCCCGTCGCCGTTGGCCGCCGCCGCCCGGAGCACTCCCTCTCCGATCTGCTCCCTCTCCGACGTCGTCGTCCCCGTCACCCTCCTCACGCACCACTGCCATTTCCCTACCGGCCCTGTGAGCCTCCCCCTCCCTCCTCTCTCTGCCTTGTCGCGCGCACGCTCCGCCGTGGCCGCGCCCTCTCCCCCGCTGCTCCCTCGTCCCGCAGCTCCACGCCCTTGCCGCAGCTCGCCGTCCCTTTTCGTTGCACCGCTCAAGATCAAGGCCATGATCACGCGCGCCTTCAGACCCTGCCACCGCCCCCTTGGCGCCTCGGCGTGCACACCGCCCGCCTCACCTTGCTCGTCTCCACCGTGCCCACTCTCTGTCGGCCCGTGGTCGCCGTCCTCACCGGCTCGTGGCGCACGCCCTGCACCGCTTCGCACCTCTGTACGCCGCCCGCCGCTTCGCCCGGCCTGCGGTCTACTTCACCAATCTTCGCTGGGCAGCGCTGCTGCTGCTCCCCTTGTTGCTCGCCCATTTCGCCGCCATTGTTCTTCTTCTCACCGTTGTCCTCTGCTGGCCTCCGCTTCTTGCCCTTGCCTAAGCGCCGCTGCCCGCCCTCTGCGTCGTCCGCTTGCCGCGGCGCCTTTGCGCCTGGCTGGGCGAGTGCCCTATCGGGTTCTGCCCGCACCCGCATGCCCCGGTGCCCGTTAACGTGCGCCCGCGCCCGTTTGGCCCAGGGGCCTATGACAAACGGGCCCCAGCGCCCCAGAATGTTTTGTAAAAAAAATTAAAAAATAATAAATAAAAATGAATTAATAAAATTAATTAACTAGTAGATTAATTAAGTTAATTAATCTAGTTTAATTAATCTAATTATATAGTTAGTTTAATTAAACAGTAATTAGTTTAACCTAAACCCTAATTAACCTAACAGTGTATGACAGGTGGGTCCCACTGGGCCCACACATCAGTTTGACCAGTCAACACCTCTGTTGACTGCTGACGTCATGCTGACGTCATGATGACATCAGCAAACACTGTTCTGGACAATGTTGAGTTAGATTAATTAAATAAATTCTAAAAATGATTTTAAAACTTTAGAAAATCATATAAAATAAACCGTAACTCAGATGAAAATACTTTCTACATGAAAGTTGCTCAGAACGACAAGACGAATCCGGATATGCAGCCTGTTCGTCCACCACACATCCCTAGCATATAGAACTCGCAACTTTCCCCCTCCGGTTAATCTGTCCGAAAACGCGAAACACGAGGAATACTTTCCCGGATGTTTCCCCCCTTCGTCGGTATCACCTACTACCGCGATTGGGCACACCTAGCATCACGCTTTGTCATGTCATGCATCGTCATGCGTTTGTTTGCATTGTATTTATTGTTTCTTCCCCCTCTTCTCTCGCTAGAAACCGAGACCGACGCAGCTGCTACCCAGTACGACTACGGTGTTGACGACCCCTCCTTCTCGGTGAGCTTCCGTGCAAGCCCCCCTTGATCACCGGATATTGCCTATTCTTCTCTATACTGCTTGCATTAGAGTAATGTAGCATGTTCTTTTGCTTTCCGTTAATCCTATACTGCTGCATAGCCTGTCCTTGCTACTCATTGTTACACTGCACTGCAATCCTACATGCTTAGTATAGGATGCTAGAATTCCATCTGTGGCCCTACATTCTTGTCCGTCTGCCTTGCTATACTATCGGGTCGTGATCACTCGGGAGGTGATCACGGGTATATACTTATATACTTTACATGATAGATGTGGTGACTAAAGTCGAATTCGGCTCATAGGAGTACCCATGAGTGGATCTTTGTGGCGGGCAACAGGGCAGTTGAGACCGCCTAGGTGAGAGGTGGGCACCTTACAGTCGGTGTCATGATTTACATCATTAACACGCTTAACGAGTTTTTGGTATTTGATCTGAGTCTGGCCATTTGGTCTATACGCACTAACTAACTACGTGGAAAAGTTATGGGCACTGGACGTCGTGGTATCAGTCGAAGCCTTCGTGACGTCAGCGACTGAGCGGCGCGCGCCGGATTGGAACGTAAGCCTGCTCTTGTATTAAGGGGGCTAGTTCTGCTTCCGACCGCCCTCGCAACGTGCAGGTGTGCAATGGGCGATGGGCCCAGACCCCTGCGCCATAGGATTTAGACCGGCGTGCTGACCTCTCTGTTGTGCCTAGGTGGGGCTGCGACGTGTTGATCTTCCGCGGCCGGGCATGACCCAGAAAAGTGTGTCCGGCCAAATGGGATCGAGCGTGTTGGGTCATGTGGTGCACCCCTGCAGGGAAGTTTATCTATTCGAATAGCCATGATCTTCAGTAACAGGACGACTTGGAGTTGTACCTTGACCTTATGACAACTAGAACCGGATACTTAATAAAGCACACCCTTCCAAGTGCCAGATACAACCCGGTGATCGCTCTATAACAGGGCGACAAGGAGGGGATCGCCGGGTAGGATTATGCTATGCGATGCTACTTGGTGAACTTACCATCTACTCTCTCCTACATGCTGCAAGATGGAGGTGGCCTGAAGCGTAGTCTTCGACAGGATTAGCTATCCCCCTCTTATTCTAGCATTCTGCAGTTCAGTCCACCGATATGGCCCTTTACACATATACCCATGCATATGTAGTGTAGCTCCTTGCTTGCGAGTACTTTGGAGGAGTACTCACAGTTGCTTTTCTCCCTCTTTTCCCCCTTTCCCTTCTAGCTGGTTGCCGTAACGAGATGTTGGAGCCCAGGAGCCAGACGCCACCCTCGACGACGACTCCTACTACACTGGAGGTGCCTACTACAACGTCCAGGCCACTGACGACGACGAGGAGTAGTTTAGGAGGATCCCAGGCAGGAGGCCTGCGCCTCTTTCGATCTGTATCCCAATTTGTGCTAGCCTTCTTAAGGCAAACATGTTTAACTTATGTCTGTACTCAGATATTGTTGCTTCCATTGACTCGTCTATGATAGAGCACTTGTATTCGAGCCCTCGAGGCCCCTGGCTTGTATTATGATGCTTGTATGACTTATTTATGTTTTTAGAGTTATGTTGTGATATCTTCCCGTGAGTCCCTGATCTTGATCGTACATGTTTGCGTGCATGATTAGTGTACGATTGAATTGGGGGCATCACAGACGCCACCGTGGACCCCGGGAGGTTAAGCAGCCAGGCGCGCGGCTCACCGGCGAGGGCCATGGGAAACCAGTTGGCCATGATCTTGTCGTCGCCTCCGGCATCGAGGACGGCCTCCTCGTACGCCTGCAGAAACGACGACGGGTCTGCCGCGTCGTCGTAATGCGGCGGCATCTCCGGCTTTAACTTGGTTGGCCACCGCACCCGCCGTAGGGCAGGGGCCAGGGCCCGGTACCCAGACTCCCTGCTGCTGGTGTCGGTCGCCGAGGCGGGTGGCGGCGCACCTGCCATGGGAACGAAGCGCGGCGGCACGGGGCGCAGGTTGGTGGAGAAGAGCTCCGGCACACCCCTACCTGGTGCGCCAAACGTCGGATGTCGGGTTCCGGCAAACCCTTAAGGTTCAAACACTGGGGTGCGCGCGAAGTATTTCCCTCCTACCGATCTATGCTCTGGCTCGCTAGGATCTGGCGGGAAAACTCGACGAACTCACGACACAAAGAGACACAGGGTTTATACTGGTTCAGGCCACCGATGTGGTGTAATACCCTACTCCAGTGTGGTCGTGGTGGATTGCCTCTTGGGCTGATGATGAACAGTACAAGGGAAGAACAGCCTCCCGAGGTTGAGGTGTTCTTATGGGTAGGCTCTCGATCGGATTGGATCAAGCTAAGATCAGATGCCTCTACTGTGGTGGCTAGCTCTACTTATATAGGCTTTGGTCCTCTTCCCAAATATCGAGCGGGAAGGGAGCCAACAACGGCGGGCAAATTTGAAGGGGGACAGCTAGTACAAGCTATCCTGACAAAAGTGGTCTTCGCCTGCGAAAAGCTCTGGGGTGACGCCGTCTTGGGCTCCACGATGACCTCTGCCTTGCCGTCCTCCTGGTCTTGGTCTCGTTGCACCAATATGGAAACCTTTGCCTGATGCCTCGGTACTCTTCGCCTGCGCTTGCCTCCTTAGCACCAAAGAGGAAATGGGGACGCTGCGCGCTCTGGCGCCCGCCTGGCACCCGCCTGGCCGTTCGTCATGGCTCACGTCACGAGTCTCGTGAGGTTTGCCCCGCCTTGATATCTCCGCTCCTCGTGAGCCTGCACAGCTAGGGCCACCTGCAGGAGGTCTTGCATCGTCCGCCTCGCGAGGCTTGGACCCTCGCGAGGGTCTTAGGTGCCTCATTGATGAAGTTGGGCCGTACGGCCTGCTGCTTAGCCATGCCGTGGGCCGCAGGCAGGCAAGTCTGGGGACCCCTGTTCCCAAAACGCCGACAATTGTGCTTGCGAGGATCGGGACGTTTGACCAGTTCCCAGATGTTGTTGAGCTCGAACTGATGTAATTCCTCTTGCATAGCTTGAATCCACTCAGGCTCCAGAAATGCTTCATCTACCTTAGTGGGCTTTGAGATAGAGACAAAAGCAAAATGCCCACAAAAGTTAGATAAATGTGAAGCTCTTGAGTGTGTGAGAGGACCTGGATTGTTGATGTCGCTGATGATTTTCTCAATCTGCACTTCACTTGCAACGCGAGGATGAGCTGGTTGTCGTTGAGGAATTTGTGTAACACCCCGGATGTAATTTTCCATATTTGTAACTCCAACTCTTGCCATTTTCGGCATTGTGATATGATATTCCCTCCGTGGCTGGGTTTTGTCTTTTGTTTTGCATTTTGTTCATGTCATGCATCTCATATCATGTCATCATGGGCATCTCATTCGCATACATGTTCATCTCATGATTCCGAGCATTTTCCCCGTTGTCCGTTTTGCAATCCGGCACTCCTATGTCCCCCGGCGTCCCCTTTTACATTTTTCCGTGGGCGGGTACTAAACTTTCTCGGAATGGACCGAGGTTTGTCAAGTGGCCTTGGTACACCACCGTAGACCACCTGTCAAGTTTCGGGTCATTTGGAGCTCGTTTGGTACTCCAACGGTTAACCGCACTCTCGCAAAGGCCTATTTTAAGTTGCAGCCCAACACCCGTTCAAAACAGCCCAATAACCCATCTAAGTCACTTCCATGTTCTCCGTCGTCGGATCACGATCGCGTGGGCGAAAACTACACCCCATTTGGACACTCCTAGCTCCCTCTACCTATAAATATGCATCTCCCCCTCCAAATCCGGGCAAATCCTAGAAAAATCCCCCTCCGCACGCCGGACACGTCCTGTCCGCCGGACGGCTCCATCGCCGCCCGGACCAACTGCGCGCCACGTGCGCCACGCCGCGCCGCCACGCCGCCCGAAGCCCGCGCAGCCCGTCTGAAACCCTCCCGGCCGACGCTGCCGCCGCGCCGCCCGTCCGTGAAGCTCCGCAACCGCCTCCACCGCCCGCCCGGCCGCCTCCTCTCTGAGTCGCCGCAGCGTCTCTGCCGGCGCCCGCGTCGCCCGGCCTCCGCCAGCGCCCGGCCTCGTCCGCCCCCGGCCTCGTTCGCCCCCGGTCGTCTTCTTCCCTCCTCCGGCGCTGCTCCGGCGAGCTGCCGCCGCCACGCGCTCTGGATCCGGCCGGATCTCAGATCCAACGAGGGTTGACTTTCCCCCGAGCCCCGTTTTTCCTCCAAGTCTTTAACCTGTCAGTAATTTGTTGTATTTTGATCATGCCATAACTTCGCACCCGTGGCTCCATTTCGTGCGTGTCACATACCGCTATTTTCGACTCGAAGAGTAGATCATTTCATTCCATTGCATCGTTTTCGTTTGAGCTCATATTGATGCCCGAAATGCTGTTAGAAGAGGGCTATGTGATGTTAGTTTCTTTTTCTTAACAGAACATGCACTTTTGTCATATTTTCCATGATTGATGTGTGCACCCTATGGATTTGAGTCCTACATGTGTTTTGTAATATGCCATGCCATCTTTACAGGGGTTTATGCCATGTATTTTTGTGATCTCTGTGGTGACTAGCACAAGCATGCAAACTAGGCTTCCTGATGTTGCTGATTTCAGCACCTGTTTTGCTGATATTTTTATGCCATGTTAACTTGATACTACCGAGAGATCCATGCATATTTTGAGATACTTCAGTAAGGATGTTTTGAACATATGGTTATGCTCTATCCATCCATACCCTTGTTTGCAATTATGTAGTGCCATAGCTTGAGTCAATCGAGCTCTACTTTTGCTATAAAATGTTTCCTGGCAGATTGTTTAAATGTTATTCAATTTTACCAAGGTTGTTGTAGTTGATCCGTGTATGCTATGATGTTGTTCTTACCATGTATATCTTCTGTGCCATGTCTTCTTGATGTATGTATGCTTAGTTTATCTTGTAATGCTCTGTAGTGAGTGCGTCGAGCTCTTAAACATGCCTACTTGTTATCTGTTTTGTCATGCCCTGTTGCTGAATCTGTTAACGAAACTTGCTATGTTTACGTGGGTGCCATCATATATTCTGATCCTTTTTGGCTTATGGTCATTAAGGGACTTTTGTTCTATGCTTTGATTATATTCATGCATTGCCTTGTTTTGCTATTATAAGTTCCTGTAGCATGCTTTTTGCTTGCTCTGAACATTGCTTCCTGATGCTGATTCTGCCATGTTCAGTATTTTCATTAAGTCTGTGCAGCTGATATATTTTGCACTTTTGTCATGCTTGTTTGGACCTGTTACGAGGTGATTTAGCCGTAACTCAGTGTTCATCTTTTGTCAAGCATCTTGAGTAGATCACTGCCATATGCTTTGTTGGCACGTTTGGGTGCAGTAGCTTAATTTCTTGTTGTTTGCTATGTGGCATCATGCTGTTAATGGCAGATTTGTGTCATTCTTGTTTTGCTTGTCATTTGCAAACCGTGCATCCGATTCCGGTGATCTTTATATCGATTTCAACCGAAATCATCTCATCTTTCCAGCGGCATACTTGGTTTGCCAAGTTGATGCCTGGTTCATCATTTTCCTTCCGAGCACGTGATACGCTTTGCATATCACATCTCGCATATCATGCCATGTATTGCATCATGTTGCTTGTGCATTGCACCGTGATTTATTGTCATTCCATTGTTTGTGTTCTTGCTTTGGGTAGAGCCGGGAGACGAGTACGTGAACGAGGAACCTGTTGAGAACGCTTACGAGGATCAAGCTTTCGACAACTCTGAGAACTTTGCAGGCAAGATGACCATACCCTCGAAATCACTTCTATCTTTGCTATGCTAGATGCTCGCTCTTTTGCTATGCCTATGCTATGATGCCTATCACTTGCTATATCATGACACCCATACTGCCATGTCAACCCTCTAACCATCCTTTCCTAGCAAACCGTTGTTTGGCTATGTTACCGCTTTGCTCAAATTTCTCTTATAGCGTTGCTAGTTGTAGGTGAAGATGAAGTTTGTTCCTTGTTGGAACATGGAGATGTTGTTCCTTGTTGGAACATGTTTACTTGTTGGGGATATCACAATATATCTTCTATAATTAATGCATCTATATACTTGGTAAAGGGAGGAAGGCTCCGCCTTATGCCACGTGTATTGTTCCACTCTTGCCACCCTAGTTTCCGACATACCGGTGTTATGTTCCTTGATTTCGCGTTCCTTACACGGTTGGGTGATTTATGAGACCCCCTTGACAGTTCGCTTTGAATAAGACTCCTCCAGCAAGGCCCAACTTTGGTTTTACCATTTGCCACCTAAGCCTTTTTCCCCCGGGTTTTCGCGAGCCCGAGGGTCATCTTTATTTTAAACCCCCCCCCCCCCCGGACCAGTGCTCCTTCGAGTGCTGGCCCGAACTAGAGCCCTGTGCAGCGCCCCCTCAAGGAAACTTGAGGTCTGGTTTTAGTTGTACGGACTGCTCATCCGGATGTGCCCTGAGAACGAGATATGTGCAGCTCCTATCGGGATTTGTCGGCACAATCGGGCGGCTTTGCTGGTCTTGTTTTATTCTTTGTCGAAATGTCTTGTAGTCCGGGATTCCGAGATCGATCGGGTCTTCCGGTAGAAGGAATATCCTTCGTTGACCGTGAGAGCTTATAATGGGCTAAGTTGGGACACCCTGCATGGTATTATCTTTCAAAGCCGTGCCCGCGGTTATGAGGCAGATGGGAATTTGTTAATGTCCGTTGTAGAAAACCCGAAATTGACCTTAATTAATACACATCAATCGGCGTGTAACCGTGATGGTCTCTTCTCGGCGGAGTCCGGGAAGTGAACACGGTGTTGGAGTTATGTTTGACATAAGTAGTTTCAGGATCACTTCTTGATCGCTACTAGCTTCACGACCGTGCCTTGCTTCTCTTCTCGCTCTCTTTCGCGAATGTAGCCACCACATATGCTAGTCGCTTGCTGCAGCTCCACCTCACAACGCTGTCCTTCCTATAAGCTTAAATAGTCTTGATCTCACGGGTGTGAGATTGCTGAGTCCCCGTGACTCACAGATTCTACCAAAACAGTTGCAGGTGCCGACGATGCCAGTGGAGATGACGCAACCGAGCTCAAGTGGGAGTTCGACGAGGAACGTGGTCGTTACTATGTGTCTTTTCCTGATGATCAGTAGTGGAGCCCAGTTGGGACGATCGGGGATCTGTTTAGCATTTGGGGTATCTTCTTTTATTTTGGTTCCGTAGTCGGACCTTGAGTGTAATCTGAATGATGGATGTTTATTTATTTATTGTGTGAAGTGGCGACTGTAAGCCAACTATGTATCTCTTTCCCTTATGTATTACATGGGTTGTGTGAACATTACCTCACTTGCGACATTGCTTTCAATGCGGTTATGCCTCTAAGTCGTGCTTCGACACGTGGGAGATATAGCCGCATCGAGGGCGTTACAAGTTGGTATCAGAGCCATCCCCGACTTAGGAGCCCCCGCTTGATTGTTTGCTGGCGTTGTTGAGTCTAGAACAAAAATGTTTTGAGTCTTAGGATTATATATATCGGAGAGTAGGATTCTTTTTACTCCCCAGTCCCTTCGTCGCTCTGGTGAGGTCTCCTGACGTAGAAGTTTTGACTCTCCTCTCCTCAAATTTCACTAAAAAAAATTAGGATCACGCGGGTATCGTGGGATCGTTCCGATGGTTTTGTGACGAGAACAATGTTCTTGGTGCCTCCTAACATTTAGGGGTTGTGGCAGTGTCCCGGGGAGTTGAGCTCCGAGGTGTTGTCGTCACAATTTTATTGTTGCAGATTCGAATACCCGAGATTTGCCGACATCGAAAATCTCTTTTGTGCAGTTGTTGGTGAGATAACCCCGATAACCCGATCGGGCGAGCTCGAGTATTGCCATGACTCGTATAACGGATGCTTTTCAAGGTCGAGGTACACGATTTCCGAAGGTTTCTTGGTTATGTGTTGACGGATGGATACATTTGGATCTAGGTATTGTTAGTTTGGGTGATATATTTTGTGTCCCCGTATCCCCTACACCAGATTGCATAACCGTAAAGTTTCGAGTTTATAGGTGGGATTCAAGTAGCTCATATCATTTCTTCCCGCAGATATTTGGTTTGTGATTGTGTATTCCTTACCACTTATTTGTTCAATTCGTACCTTTTTATTTTTTCATCAACCCTTAATCAAGTGGCTTCTCACCTTAATGGACGTGTGATGTTAGCTTTTGGAATTCATTCGTTCATCCTTGTTCGAATGTTTATTGTGAAGACTATATGTTGCAATTTCTATCCATTGATTCAACTTGTCTGTCTGTCTATCAAGTGCTAACGAATGTCACCCTCTTCAGGATGGCTCCGCCAACGCGTCTGAATCCGGATCGCAATGATGAGAGTCAGTCGAACCCTCCACCTCCACCTCCGCCACGGAGGCATGGCAAGCTATCATGGCAGCCACCAATGCCAATGCTCAGATGATTTTGCAACTCTTGCAAGTGCGTACCCAAGGGCAAGGCAATCAAGGAAATCAAGGCCAAGGCAACAACCAGCCGCCCTTTGCTAAACTCAATCAGTTCCTCGCTAATCAGCCGAAGTCTTTCAGTTTCTGTGTCGAGGCCACAGACGCCGACGATTGGCTTGTGGACATCTGCAAACATTTTGAATGTAGCAATGTCAGACCTGAGGACTTTGTCAAATTTGCTTCGTTTCAACTCAAGGACCAAGATGCTGAGTGGTACCAACAATACAAAGATTCCAGAGGAGGTCGTGTCATTACCTGGGATGAGTTCCGCCGAGACTTCAGAGCTCACCACATTCCGAAAAGTGTTGTTGAGAGCAAGCGTGAGGAGTTCCGCAATCTCAAGCAAGGCAACATGTCTGTGTATCAATACAATATCCAGCCTGTAAACTCGCCGCTTTGCTAAGCAAGACGTCCCCGATGAAAAGAGTATGATCTATCAATTCAGAGGTGGTCTCAGAGAAGATCTGCAATTAGCTCTCGTGCTTTTGAGCCGTAAAAGTATGATGAATTCTACAACATGGCATCAAGCAAGAAGCTGCCCAGCTCAAATGTGAGGCTTCTAAGAAGAGAATCAGGATGCAGTTCAGTCTTCTTCTTCCTCTCAAGTGGCAGCTAAGCAGAAGTTCTACCTTCCTCCTCCTCCTCCGTTTCGTCGGTCTTATCGTGAGAAGAACTCGGTGGTCGTGGATCTTCCCACCCGCCCAACCCAAAGCTATCGTAACAAGTCTAATTCTCAAGCTCCAAGGTCAAATGCTCCTTATCACCGTCCGCTCTCAGAGGTGACTTGCAACAAATGTCGCAGAAAGGTCACTATGCGAACAAGTGCTTCAACCAAAGGCGCCTTCCGCCTCCTCCTCCTATGAAATCTTCCAAAGAATGTAGTGGTCAAGCATAATCCCAAGTCTGCAAGAAGGTGAATATGATGAATGCAGCTCAAGCGGAGGAATCTACCGATGTGATAATGGGTAATCTCTCGATTAATGATATTCCTGCAAAAGTCTTATTTGATACTTGGTGCATCGCATTCTTTCATCTCAAGACCTTTTGTGGCTATGCATGATTTGGTTACTCAAGCATTGCGAGACCTTTGTCTATTGTTTCTCCGGCTAAGGAAATGACTTCTCGAGTTTTGGTTCAATGTCGGTATCAAGATGGGCGACTATAAATTTACGGCTAAACCAATTGTCCTTGGTGACTCGGATATTGATCTTATTCTTGGGATGGATCGCTTTCTCAAAGACAAAGCTCACTTGATTGTGCTGCCGTGGAAATTCAATTGACTCACTCCTCTAATGATGTGATCATTTATGCCGCTCGTGATGAAACCATTCGGTTGTTTTCTCTCAATGAGAAGGGCGAATTGGATGCTATCTCTCGATTCCATCGTTTAGAGTACCAAGATGTCTTTCCGTAAGAGCTTCCGTATGCCTCCTCACCGCCGCTTGAGTTCGTTATCAATCTTGAGCCCGCATCAACTCCGTTTGCAAGCGTCCATACAAGCTTGGACCTAATGAGCTGAAGGAATTGAAGAAGCAGCTCGATGAACAAGAGTGTCTGGGTTTGATCAGACCGAGTTCATCTCCTTGGGGTTGTGCTGTTCTTTTTGTCCACAAGAAGGATGGCACGGACCGACTTTGCGTCGATTACCGGCCATTGAATAAGAAGACAATCAAGAACAAGTATCCACTTCCCAACATCAATGAGCTATTCGAGCAACTCAAAGGTGCTAAAGTGTTCTCCAAGCTTGACCTTCGTATGGGTTATCATCAGATTCGCATTCGTGAACAAGATATTCCCAAGACAAAGATTCGTAACAAGCTTTGGTTCTTATGAATATACCGTCATGTCTTTCGCCTTGTCAATGCTCCTCCAACATTCTCTTGGATGATGAACTTCATCTTCAACCCCTACACCAATGAATTCGTCTTGGTCTATCTTGATGATATTTTGGTCTTCTCCAAGAATAAGAAGGATCATGCCAAACATTTGCGATTGGTGCTCGACAAGCTCGTAGAGCATCAATTCTATGCGAAGTTTTCCAAATGTGAATTTTGGCTTGATGAAGTGCTTTACCTTGGTCATATCATCTCCGCCAAGGGCATCGCTGTTAATCCCGAGAAGGTGTCTCAGAAGTTGTGAATTGGGAACCTCCTCAAATGTCAAGCGACTTCGCGCTTTCTTGGACTTGCAAGCTATTGTCAAGATTCGTTGAGAATTTCTCCAAGATTGCAAAGCCTCTTTCCAACCTCCTCCAGAAGCATGTGAAGTATGTCTGGTCTCCTGAGTGTGACATTGCTTTCAACACCCTCAAAGAGAAACTCGTCATAGCTCCTGTCTTAACTCCTCCTGATGAATCCAAGCCATTCAAGTTTTCTCGTGATGCTTCTCTTCAAGGTCTCGGTGCTTTGTGTTAATGCAAGAGAAGAGAGTTGTGGCCTATACCTCTCGTCAACTGAAGCTCAACGAAAAGAACTACCCCACTCACGATCTTGAGTTGGCGGCGGATTGTCCATGCATTAATAACTTGGAGACATCTCTTGTTGGGAAGGAAAGTGGACGCTTTTCAACGATCACAAGAGTCTCAAGTATATCTTCACTCAACCCAACCTCAACCTCGTGCAAACTCGATGGGTCGAAATGATTCAAGAGTACAACCCAAGTATTGAATATACTCCAGGCAAGGCCAATGTGATTGCAGATGCTTTGAGCAGGAAGGCTTATTGCAACAGCTTAATCCTCAAGCCCTTCCAACCGGATCTTTGTGAAGCTTTCCGCAAGCTGAATCTTCAAGTTGTTCCTCAAGGCTTTCTGGCCAACCCCATAGTCTCTCCTACTTTGGAAGACCAGATTCGTGAGGCTCAACTCCTGGATACCATGGTGAAAAAGGTGAAACGTGGTATCGACAAGGGCATTTCCAAGTACAAGTGCTTCCACATTGATGACAAAGATACTCTTTTCTTCGAGGACCGGATTGTGGTTCCTAAGGGTGATCTACGTAAAGTCATTATGAATGAGGCGCACAATTCCCTTCTATCCATTCATCCTGGAAGTACGAAGATGTACCATGACCTCAAGTAGTCATATTGGTGGACTCGAATGAAGCGAGAAATTGCTCAATTCGTGAATGAGTGTGATGTCCGCAGAAGAGTGAAAGCGAGAACACCAACGACCAGCTGGTCTCCTCCAACCTCTTGCTATTCCATAATGGAAGTTTGATCATATCGAAATGGACTTCGTGACTGGATTTCCTAAGTCCAAGCGTGGAAATGATGCTATCTTCGTTGTCATTGACAAGCTTACTAAAGTGGCTCATTTTCTTCCTATCAAAGAATCCATCACAAAGAGCTCGATTGGCAGAGCTATACACATCCAGGATTGTCTCCTTGCACGGCATTCCACAATTGATCTCTTCTGCACTGTGGCAGCATCTTTACCTCCAAGTTTTGGGATTCTTTTCGTAAGGCCATGGGCACCAACATTCGTTTCAAAGACAGCTTTCCACCCTCAAACAAGTGGCCAAGTCGAGCGAGTCAATCAAATCCTTGAAGATATGCTCGTGGCTTGTGTCATTTCCTTCGGTATGAAGTGGGAACATTGTCTTCCATATGCCGAAGTTCTCCTACAACAACAGCTTCCAAGCGAGTTCGGCAAGGCCCCATTCGAAATTCTCTATGGCGTAAAGTGTCGTACTCCTCTCAATTGGTCCGAGACAGGTGAACGCCAACTTCTTAGCAACGACTTGATCACAGGTCAAGAAATGTGCAAAGTCATTCGTGAGAATCTCAAAGCCGCCGCAATCGCGCCCATAAGAGCTATTATTATGACAAGCACCGTGATGTGGCTTTTGAAATCGGAGACCATGTCTACCTCCGCGTCTCTCAATGAAAGGCACTCGCCGCCTTCGGTATCAAAGGGAAGCTTGCCCCTAGATACGTGGGTCCTTTCAAGATCATTGGCAAAAGAGGCGATCTCGCCTATCAACTTGAGCTTCCCTCCAACTTCGCAAATGTGCACGATGTGTTTCACGTGTCACATTACGCAAGTGCTTCAAGACTCCTGAGCGCACTATCAACTTCGAAGAAATTGACCTCCAAGAAGATCTCTCTTATCATGAGCACCCCGTTGCTATTCTTGAAGAAACCGAGCGCAAGACTCGCAACAAGTCAATCAAATTCTGAAAGTGAAGTGGTCACACCATTCCGACCGAGAAGCCACACGGAGCGCGAGGATCACCTCCGTTCGAATATCCGGAGTTCTTTCAGTCCTAGATCTCGGACGAGATCCTCTTGTAGTGGTGGAGTGTTGTAACACCCCGGATGTAATTTTCCATATTTGTAACTCCAACTCTTGCCATTTTCGGCATTGTGATATGATATTCCCTCCGTGGTTGGGTTTTGTCTTTTGTTTTGCATTTTGTTCATGTCATGCATCTCATATCATGTCATCATGGGCATCTCATTTGCATACGTGTTCGTCTCATGATTCCGAGCATTTTCCCCATTGTCCGTTTTGCAATCTGGCACTCCTATGTCCCCCGGCGTCCCCTTTTACGTTTTTCCGTGGGCGGGTACTAAACTTTCTCGGAATGGACCGAGGTTTGTCAAGTGGCCTTGGTACACCACCGGTAGACCACCTGTCAAGTTTCGGGTCATTTGGAGCTCGTTTGGTACTCCAACGGTTAACCGCACTCTCGCAAAGGCCTCTTTTAAGTTGCAGCCCAACACCCGTTCAAAACAGCCCAATAACCCATCTAAGTCACTTCCATGCTCTCCGTCGTCGGATCACGATCGCGTGGGCGAAAACTACACCCCATTTGGACACTCCTAGCTCCCTCTACCTATAAATATGCATCTCCTCCAACCGCAAACCCTAGCAAAATCCCCTCCGCTGCCGGACACGTCCGTCCACGCGGACGAAAACCCGCCGCCGCCGGACCAACGCGGCGCGCCACGCGCCGCCGCTGGCCGCCGCTGAAGCTCGCGCGGCTCGTCTGCCCGGACGCCGCCGTCGCCCGCTCATGGCGCCCGAGCCGCCGCCATGGATCTCTCGCCCGGCGAAGCTCCGCGCCGCCTCCACCGCCGCCGGCCGCGCCTCCTCTCCGGTCGCCGCGCCACCGGCCGTCAGCGTCCGGCCGCCGCGCCGCGAAGTCGCCCGCCGTCTCCTTCCCTCCTCCGGCGCTGCTCCGGCGAGCCGCCGCCGCCGCGCGCTTTGGATCTGGCCGGATCTCAGATCCAACAAGGGTTGACTTTCCCCCGAGCCCCGTTTTTCCTCCAAGTTTTAACCTGTCAGTAATTTGTTGTATTTCATCATGCCATAACTATGCACCCGTGTCCCCGTTTCGGGCGTGTAACATACCGAAATGTTCGCCTCGAAGAGTAGATCATTTCATTCCATTGCATCGTTTTCATTTGAGCTCATATTGATGCCCGAAATGCTGTTAGAACAGGGCTATGTGATGTTAGTTTCTGTTTCTTAACAGAACATGCACTTTTGTCATTTTTTCCATGATTGATGTGTGCACCCTATGGATTTGAGTCCTACATGTGTTTTGTAATATGCCATGCCATATTTACAGGGGTTTATGCCATGTATTTTTGTGATCTCTGTGGTGACTAGCACAAGCATGCAAACTAGGCTTCATGATGTTGCTGATTTCAGCCCCTGTTTTGCTGATATTTTTATGCCATGTTAAGTTGATGCTACCGAGAGATCCATGCATATTTTGAGATACTTCAGTAAGGATGTTTTGAACATATGGTTATGCTCTATCCATCCATACCCTTGTTTGCAATTATGTAGTGCCATAGCTTGAGTCAATCGAGCTCTACTTTTGCTATAAAATGTTTCCTAGCAGATTGTTTAAATGTTATTCAAATTTGCCAAGGTTGTTGTAGTTGATCCGTGTATGCTATGATGTTGTTCTTACCATGTATATCTTCTGTGCCATGTCTTCTTGATGTATGTATGCTTAGTTTATCTTGTAATGCTCTGTAGTGAGTGCATAGAGCTCTTAAACATGCCTACTTGTTATCTGTTTTGTCATGCCCTGTTGCTGAATCTGTTAACGAAACTTTCTATGTTTACGTGGGTGCCATCATATATTCTGATCCTTTTTGGCTTATGGTCATTAAGGGACTTTTGTTCTATGCTTTGAGTAGATTCACGCCATGCCTTGTTTTGTTATTATAAGTTCCTGTAGCATGCTGTTTGCTTGCTCTGAACATTGCTTCCTGATGCTGATTCTGCCATGTTCAGTATTTTCACTGTCTGTGCAGCTGATATATTTTGCACTTTTGCCATGCTTGTTTGGACCTGTTATGATGTGATTTAGCCGTAGCTCAGTGTTCATCTTTTGTCAAGCATCTTGAGTAGATCACTACCATATGCTTTGTTGGCACGTTTGGGTGCAGTAGCTAAATTTATTGTTGCTTGCTATGTTGCATCATGCTGTTAAAAGCAGATTTGTGTCATTCTTGTTTTGCTTGTCATTTGCAAACCGTGCATCCGATTCCGGTGATCTTTATATCGATTTCAACCGAAATCATCTCATCTTTCCAGAGGCATACTTGGTTTGCCAAGTTGATGCCTGGTTCATCATTTTCCTTCCGGAGCACGCATGCGCTTTGCATATCACATCTCGCATATCATGCCATGTATTGCATCATGTTGCTTGTGCATTGCACCGTGATTTATTGTGGTTCCATTGTTTGTGTTCTTGCTTTGGGTAGATCCGGAGACGAGTACGTGAACGAGGAACCTGTTGAGAACGCCACGAGGATCAAGCTTTCGACAACTCGAGAACTTTGCAGGCAAGATGACCATACCCTCGAAATCACTTCTATCTTTGCTATGCTAGATGCTCGCTCTTTTGCTATGCCTATGCTACGATGCCTATCACTTGCTATATCATGCCACCCATATTGCCGTGTCAACCCTCTAACCATCCTTTCCTAGCAAACCGTTGTTTGGCTATGTTACCGCTTTTGCTCAAATTTCTCTTATAGCATTGCTAGTTGCAGGTGAAGATGAAGTTTGTTACTTGTTGGAACATGGAGATGTTGTTCCTTGTTGGAACATGTTTACTTGTTGGGGATATCACAATATATCTGCTATAATTAATGCATCTATATACTTGGTAAAGGGTGGAAGGCTCGGCCTTATGCCCGGTGTTTTGTTCCACTCTTGCCACCCTAGTTTCCGTCATACCGGTGTTATGTTCCTTGATTTCGCGTTCCTTACACGGTTGGGTGATTTATGGGACCCCCTTGACAGTTCGCTTTGAATAAGACTCCTCCAAAGAAGGCCCAACTTTGGTTTTACCATTTGCCACCTAAGCCTGTTTCCCCGGTTTTCGCGAGCCCGAGGGTCATCTTTATTTTAACCCCGGACCAGTGCTCCTTCGAAAGTGCTTGGCCCGAACTAGAGCCCTGCAGCGCCCCTCAAGGCATCTTGAGGTCTGGTTTTAGTTGTATGGACTGCTCATCCGGATGTGCCCTGAGAATGAGATATGTGCAGCTCCTATCGGGATTTGTCGGCACAATCGGGCGGCTTTGCTGGTCTTGTTTTATTGCTGTCGAAATGTCTTGTAGTCCGGGATTCCGAGATTGATCGGGTCTTCCCAGGTAGAAGGAATATCCTTCGTTGACCGTGAGAGCTTATAATGGGCTAAGTTGGGACACCCTGCAGGGTATTATCTTTCAAAGCCGTGCCTGCGGTTATGAGGCAGATGGGAATTTGTTAATGTCCGGTTGTAGAAAACCGAAGTTGACCTTAATTAATACACATCAACCGGCGGTATTATAACAGTGATGGTCTCTTCTTGGCGGAGTCCGGGAAGTGAACACGGTGTTGGAGTTATGTTTGACATAAGTAGTTTCAGGATCACTTCTTGATCGCTACTAGCTTCACGACCGTGCCTTGCTTCTCTTCTCGCTCTCTTCCACGAATGTAGCCACCATATATGCTAGTCGCTTGCTGCAGCTCCACCTCACAACTCTGTCCTTCCTATAAGCTTAAATAGTCTTGATCTCGCAGGTGTGAGATTGCTGAGTCCCCGTGACTCACAGATTCTACCAAAACAGTTGCAATGCCGACGATGCCAGTGCAGATGACGCAACCGAGCTCAAGTGGGAGTTCGACGAGGAACGTGGTCGTTACTATGTGTCTTTTCCTGATGATCGATAGTGGAGCCAGCTTGGGACGATCGGGATCTGTTTAGCATTTGGGGTATCTTCTTTTATTTTGGTTCCGTAGTCGGACCATGAGTGTAATCTGAATGATGGATGTTTATTTATGTATTGTGTGAAGTGGCGACAGTAAGCCAACTATGAGTCTCTTTCCCTTATGTATTACATGGGTTGTGTGAAGATTACCTCACTTGCGACATTGCTTTCAATGCGGTTATGCCTCTAAGTCGTGCTTCGACACGTGGGAGATATAGCCGCATCGAGGGCGTTACAATTTGACCACCATTTCCTTCAGCGTCATTTTCCTCAGGTACATAAGCATGATGTTCTTCACGTTCTGGAACGACTTCTTCAGCAGATTCCTCAGTCGGAATGACATCCTCAGTAGCCTTGAACTTGATGGATTCCTCAGGTGATTTTTCATCTAGCACAGTAGGTAGGTGCTCTCTTTGCGAGCCATTAGTTTCATCGAACCGCACATCTACAGTTTCAACAACCTTGTGGTGAACATTGTTGAAGACTTTGTAGGTGTGCGAGTCCTTTCTATAACCAAGCATAAAACTTCATGTGCTTTCGGTGCAAATTTAGAACTGTGATGAGGATCTCTAATCCAACATTTAGCACCGAAGACTTTCAAATAACTCACATTGGGTTTTCTTGTCAGTGAGGAGTTCATATGCAGTCTTGTTGAAGAATTTGTGAAGATATGCCTTGTTGATGATGTTGCATGGAGTATCAATTGCCTCAATCCAGAAACGACGAGGCGTCTTGTACTCATCAAGCATAGTGCGAGCCATCTCAACAAGAGTCCTGTTCTTGCGCTCCACAACGCCATTCTGCTGAGGAGTATAAGGAGAAGATAACTCATGAGTAATACCAAGTTCATCAAGATAGTCATCAAGACCAGAATTCTTGAACTCAGTTCCATTGTCACTTCTGATGTGCTTGATCTTCACACCAAAGTTGGTTGAAGCCCTCGAGGAAAATCGTTTGAAGACTTCCTGCACTTCATGTTTGTAAGTGACAATATGCAACCATGTGTAACGAGAGTAATCATCAACAATAACAAAGCCATATAGAGACGCATCATTTGTATTTGCAGAATAATGATTAGGACCAAAGAGATCCATGTGAAGCAATTCAAATGGTCGAGTGGTAGTCATGATAGTCTTCGCCGGATGTTTGGCCTTGGTCATCTTTCCAGCTTCACAGGCTCCGCACAAGTGATCCTTGAGGAATTTGACATTCTTAATGCCAATGACATGCTTCTTCTTCATGAAGCGTGCAGTAAGTTCCTCATGCCAAGATGACCAAGTCGTCGATGCCATAGCCAGCCTTCTGAAGCTTTTGCAAGTAGACATATAGCTGGTTGTGTCCTGTAGAGAAATCAACAATATACAGATCTCCTCTCCTAAAGCCTTCGAAGACTTTGGAATTGTCAGCTTCCATGATCACAACACATCGATACTTTCCAAAGATAACAACCATATCAAGATCACAAAGCATTGAGACAGACATGAGGTTGTATCCTAAGGACTCGACAAGCATGACTTTGTCCATGTGTCGATCCTTTGTGATCGAAACCTTACCTAGACCCAATACCTTGCTTTTGCCTTTGTCAGCTAAGATGATATGCTTCAGATGCGATGGAGATACGGGAACATCCATCAACATATTCTTGTCACTAGTCATGTGATTCGTACATCCACTATCGAGGACCCACTCAGTGGCTTTGGGTAGATCATCCTGCAGATGAATTAGTGCAACTTACGAACTCATATACTTGACGAGTGAAGAATATGACATCAATTTCATCAAGCAATAAGACAAATAAAGCAGTATGAGGACGTGAGAAATGAGGATTCATTTCTTCATGATTAGCATGCGTCCTTTCAGGCACTTTCAGGTCTCCAACAAATTCTTCAGACGTTTAAGCACGTCTGGAGACCTGACCCTGCATAAGAAATTAGTTCTTTTTCTTCACCACCCACATCTGAAGGGGTGCCAAAGAGTTCATCATTCTGCGAGCTCCATACGAGAAAGGTGGCATAGAAACCAGTCCACTTTGTTTCACATAAGAGGAGTTAGGGTAAGCATATGAATAAGCAGTGAAATTCTTCAAGGACTTATGAACATAATGGTTAGAAGAATAATGCTCATATTCATACGCGCGTAGCCACTCTGGCCCCGAGGATTCAGACCCTCGCATATTCATACGCGCGTAGCCACTCTCGCCCCGAGGAAACCCTGCCGGGCAAGAGCGTCATGTTCTCCACCATAATCCACCATCAATCCACCAAAGTAGGAGTAGGGTCACTACTAGGAAAAGGGCTATAGATGATATGGCCACTAATGGCGCACTAGACATGTGGTGCGCCACTACTATATAGCAGTGGCGCACCATGTGCCGGTGCACCATTAGTGTGAAAGACACTAATGGCGCACCAGACACACGGTGCGCCACTAGTAACAATTTTTTTTCCAAAAATAGTAATGGCGCACTATAGCACAGTGCGCCATTAGTAGTTCTAACGAGTAATGGTGCACTGTGCCCTGGTGCGCCATTAGTACAATTTTTTTTGCAAAACTACTAATGGCTCACCGCCGGCAGGTGCGCCATTAGTACCGCCATTAGTAACCTGGGACCAGCTAGATATTTATGACAGCCACACCTAGCTACCCACTCACTTTCCCCACTTCATTCTCTCCACCTCCTCCTGCAAGCTTGTCTCGGCTGCCTCCTCCTCCTCACCTCATTTGCACCATAGATTCATCCAAATTAAGTGGTTAAATTACCTTTTTTGATCGGTAAGTAAGGGGAAGCTATCTTTATGTTGTAGATCTATTTTTTTCTCCTCCAACAACGTGCACATGCACTTTTTATGGCCTAGCTAGATCTATGTATGTTTGTGGTGTTGCATATGGTTGTGGTGTTGCATATATGTTTGTGTTTGCAGGTACCGGTATTTGAAATGCGATAGTTGCCAATATTTTTCTGGAATGTTGATTCATTTCCGTTTCTGCGAGAATTTTGGCACTATGCATTCTTTTTGGTCCTATTTTTAGGGAAAGTCATGCCAAATTTTTTCTTGGTTCTAAAATATCGTTTTGCTCTACCCGCAGCGACCATGGTCCGCATACGATGACCGAAGGCATCATGAATAGGTTTTTGAGCTCCGCCAAGGCCGAGATGCTTCAAAAGAACGAGACGGAGATAAGATGTCCGTGTCGAAGATGCAAGTTGAAGAGCCTTATTGCGGACCCGGATTCCGGCAGGTGCGGACCGCCTGCTCTTGCGTGGTTTCATGGATGGCTATCGGTGGCAAGGTGATGAAGATGAATATGAAGTCGTCCATGGGGGGCGGGCAAGAAATGAGGAAGGGCGGCAAGACGACCACCGCGGCTCGGGCGGGCGAGAAGACGAACAATCTCCAGGACATGATCACGACGGTGATGTTGTACACAGTCATCATGTAGAAGATGATGTATATGATGATGAGGAAGATGCCGAGCGCATTTAAGGGCATGATCATGAAGATGAAGATGCCGGAGCGCATTTAAGGGCATGATCATGAAGATGAAGATGCCGGCGGAGCACGATGATGGACCATCGATGGGCTGGGTGCAGGACCCTCATATTCAAGAGCTGCTTCTCAAGCGCACGGATAACGCAAGAGTTGCCGCCGAGAGAAAGCTAAGCTGGATCAACTGGAGATAAACGCGGTTACTCCATTGTATGAAGGATGCAGGCCCGAGGATACCCGCCGAAAGTAACGCCATGGCTCGAGATGAAGGTAAAACACAAAATGACCGACGATGCTTCTACGAGAACATGTCATTCGCATGAACGCCTTCCCAAGGGGAACAAGTGCCCCACCAGTTTCGAGGAGGCGAAGAAAATCGTGTGTCCTCTGGATTTACCGCGACGTGAAATACCATGTGTGCATGAACAATTGCATCATTTATCGGGACAAGCACGCGGAGTCTACCATATGTCCGGTGTGCGGCGTCACTCGATACAAGAAGAGGAAGAAAGCTCCTCGAAAAGTGGTGTGGTACTTTCCGACCACTCCTCGTCTGCAGCGGTATTTCGCGGACCCTAAGGAAGGAAAGCTCCTGCATTGGCACGCGGATAGGGCGGAGAAGAAGCGAGAAGATGACGCAAATGATCCGGAGATAAATAAAAAAGACAAGATGCTGAGTCACCCTAAGGATGGGAGCCAGTGGCAAGTGTTGAACTTCGAACACCTAGAATTTGGGAAGGATCCAAGGAACATCATGCTGGGCGCGAGCACCGGTTGAGTCAATCCGTTTGGCAGCCAGAGAAGCACACAGAGCACCTGGCATGTGTTTGTGTGGATGTACAACCTTCCCCCTGGTTTTGCATGAAGAGGAAGTACATTCACATGAGTATGCTAATTGAAGGGCCGAAACAACCAGGCAACGACATCAATCTGTATCTGGGGCTACTAAAAGAGGAGCTAGACACGCTGTGGAAAACGCCAGCCAATACGTGGGATGCCGCAGAGAAAGAATATTTCCCGTGTTACACGGGGAAGATAAGCAGATACCTAAACCCAGCAAAGTAGAAGTTCAGGGGATGAAGTCTCACGACTGTCATGTGCTGATGACGCAAATACTTCCAGTTTCAATCCGTGGGATCATGGACGCGCACGTCCGTGAAATGCTATTTGTCCTATGCAACTTTTTCGATGTCATCTCTCGGAAGTCAGTTGGCGTGAGGCAACTCAGAAGGCTACAGGAAGAGATCGTGGTGATACTATGCGAGCTATGGCGTACTTCCCTACCGCATTCTTCGACGTTATGGTGCATCTTCTGGTCCATATCGTGGAGGATATCATCCAACTCAGGCCGACGCTCCTCGCACAAAGATGATGCCGCTTGAAAGGAGGAATGGTGTCATCAAACGACACGCTCGCAACATGTCACGCCCAGAGGGAAGCATAGCCAGCCGGCTTTCTCGACCAAGAGTGCATCTCCCATCGCATCGAATTATCTAGGCATCGAGAACCCCGCTGGTCTGCCCGTCAGCGGGCACCTCGGCGGGCTCATTTGGATGGGGTCACCATGAGGGTCGCCGCAAAATGCATGTCGACTTCGAGGGTCGACTCGCCGACTTTGAAAGATCAAACCTAGTCGTGCTACAACACATAGACGTGGTCGATCCTTGGGTGGTAGAGCACAAAAACTTTATTGAGAAGATGTAAAATGACCAAGGCCAACAGAGGACGGACGGAGATATAATCAAAGAGCACAACTCATGTTTCACGCGTTGGTTCAAGCAGAATCTTCTGTTGTACCCTTTACATGAGGATTCTTCCGCGGAAGAACAACTCATATTCGCCTTGTCACAGGGCACCGAGCACAACCTGATGACGTATGAGGCATACGATATCAATGGCTACACATTCTACACCGAGGACAAGGACATGAAGAGTGATGGTTATCAGAACTCCGGGGTAACGATGGAATCCTACACCGGTAACGACAAGGACAGATACTACGGAAGGATCGAGGAGATCTGGGAGCTGTGCTACGCTGGAGAGAGGGTCCCGATGTTCCGTGTCAGATGGGCCAAGAGCGTCCTAAAATAAGACCGGTATTTCACCACCATGGTTATAACTGAAGCCAAATCCAAGACCGCGGGCGCGAACGTCACCGCGAAAAATGAGCCATGGGTACTGGCTTCCCAAGTGGACCAATGCTTCTTCATTACCGACCCGCCAAGGCCCAGTCATGTTGTCGTGAGGAGAGGCAAAAGGAAGATCATCGGAATGGATGGAGTCGCTAATGAGCAAGACTTCGACAAGTACGGCGACCCGAAGACGAAACATGACGACGATGATGAAGTATCAGCATACACCACAAGAAGAAGCAGGACCACCTTACCTAAAGGACGTCCGTTCAAGAGAAGAACTCCATTTACGAAAATAAGGGCAAGAAGATTGTGAACAGTTAGCTAGCTAAGATCGATTGTATTTAAATTCTAGCCTTCATTTCTCGATTGTATTTCATGGGCACTTTTTGAACTCATGAATATTTTTAAATTTCATGGACACTCGATCTCGATCCCCTCCATCTCGATTGCTATCCCACCTTGCCGATCCGTCCCTCGCCACTGAGCATCCCCTCGCACCCTCTCCCCACTCCACCGACCGCCGCCGACCTCGCAACCTCCCCGCCTCCACCGCCGACGACCAACCGCACCTCCCCGCCTCCACCGCCGATGACCCACCGCACCTCCCCGCTCCACCACCGCCGATGACCCCCGCACCTCCCGCCCGCTCCACTGGCCACAAATGAATGCAACTAAAATAAAAACAAATTTGATTATATTTTCAAATAACAAATTTGATGATATTTTCAAATAATAAATTTGATGATATTTTTTCATATTCATAAATATTTTCAAATAACAAATTTTATGATATTTTTTTAAAAATTATTACTGTTTTTATAAAAAATTATTACTGTTTCATATTCATTTTCATTTTATAAAAAATTATTAGATGCAACAAATAATAATAATAATAATAAATTACTTATGGCGCTCCTCTGGCTGGTGCGCCATTGCTATATAAAAAAAAGATTACTAATGGCGCACTGATCGGGGGTGCGCCATAGCTATCTAAAAAAAGATTTCTAATGGCGCACCTCTGGCTGGTGCGCCATTGCTATCTAAAAAACATACTAATGGCGCACCGCTGTAGGGTGCGCCATTAGTAAGCTTCCCCCTAGCTAATTCCTCCCTCTCCGTCGCCAGATCCCCTTCGTCCCTCTCCCTCGCCAGATCCACCCGCGCTAACCCGACTCCACGACGCCGCCCGACCACCGGACTCCACCTCACGCCCGCGCCCCACCACTGCAGCTCCACCGCCGCCGCCCGCGCCCTGAGCCGGAGGAGGAGGACCAGGAGGAGGACGAGGAGGAGGAGGAGACGACGACCGCCTCTACCTCAGCTCAGCCAGGCCAGGCGACACCGAGCCGAGCACCGCCTCCCTCGCCGTCCCCCCTCCGCCCGCGCCCGCGCCCTTGACGTCCTTCCGCCCAAGCCTCGAGGGCACCCGCATGGAACGGATCGGGCGAGACGCAGAGACAGGTGAGTGGAGGAGCCCGCCGCGTGTCACCGGAGCTTCAGTGCCGGCGTCTTCCTCCATTCCTCCATCCCCTCCCCAGGTGATTCCTCCCTTATCCTCCACCCCCTCCCCTACAAACCCTAGGGCCATGGCGGCAGGCTTCTTGCAACTCAGTTCTACACGCATGGCCCCATCTTGCTCCTCAGATGCTCCTCGGTTCACTTTAGTGATTTAGTTGATAGGTCACAAGATGCATATTCGGTGATTTGGGATTCCTGCATTCTGAAACATCAGTGATTTCTATGTTGGGAGTGATTTAGTTAGAGACCCAAAAACAGTTTACTGAAAATGTTGTTATCCCAGAAACAGTTTACTGAAAATATTGTAGTCTGAAAAAATAGTTAACTGAAACTCTTGTAGTCTGATAGGTATTGGGAATTTTCTGCAACTGTTGTAATCTTGTACTAGGTAAGTAAAATAAGATCTGTTATTGGGGCAATAAATCATCATGGGACTTAAAGATCCAAATCAGTTGATTCATCTCCACTCGGCCTTAACATAGACGAGTGTATATCCTTTTGATTTAGCCCATTTTACTTGCATTGAATAACTCTGTGAACAAGATTCAGGTTCCAACAAAGCTAAATTAAAACGAATCTTGTTTCTGCACATGAGTTGTTTTCAGGTTTTGTACATGAGCTGTAACCTCGGTCTTGCCTTTTTTTATCTTACAAAATTTTGATATTTAGGTTGTTCATCTGCTCCCTGTTGATCTTCTTTGATGAGAATGTACCCTGGTCTTGAATGTGTTATGCACAATGTGCAGATGTTAGTGTAGATACTATTTTACTGCATTAAAATATTTAGAATTTTACTTTAGTTGAGTGCTAGTCTGATCATGCTTGGAAAAAGGATATTATAGAAGATTAAAAGTAGTTCATTTAGGATTTGGTAGTTGTCTGAAACTGTTGTAGTCTTATACTGCAGAAGAGTAAAAGTAGTTGGATGAAAATAGTAGGTGCCATGTCGATTTGCTCAGTCCTTGGATGAAACAGTTTTTCTTGCTACAGTTAACTGAAAATGTTCAGTGTTCCAATACTGTAGAGAAACTATAATGCCTGTTATTCAGCTTATGACTCCTTCATTAAACCTGTAGTATTTGCTAAAACCGAGATGTAAACTAGAGGAGTTTGTGATTTGCGGTTGTAGCATACTCTAACAAGTGATAAATGCACTCAAAAGTTCACTAAGAAAATGCAGATGCTTCTCACTTGTTACTGAAAGTTTTCTGGAGTGATAAATGCATGCAAAAGAAGTTGAGTTAACTCACATCGTTGTCAGATGAATTCCAACCAGGTCAATTTGCTGTCAATTGCTCTGTAATACTCAACCAGGTTTATACTCAACCAGGTCAATGTGTTGTGTGACCAGAAAAAATATAAATGTGTTGTGTGCCATGTGTTGGTAATTCAGTAAAGTCAAGCAACCACTGGATTTAGGCATGTTGCTTGCTGAAATTGTAGCAGCAACAACAACTATGGCTGAATGATGAACATGTTATAGTGGTCAGATTAGTTCAGCAACAACAACTATTTTCAGTTTGTCTTATGGGTCATCTAAAAAAATGTTTTATTGGATCATTCTTGCTGACAACTCCTTGTGGTCAAACTCCTTGCTGACAACTGCTGTACTTGTGATGATGTTGTACTTGTGATGATGCTACTTCATTACGCGGGGATAATAATTTTGCAGGTACCCCGAGAGGCCCTTCAGTTTGTCGGAGTGTCGATTAACTTCTGTTCCGGCAAATTCGGGTACTCCATATGTCCTATTTTCAGCAAAGGTCATGCTGAAATTTTCCGTGAATTTTAGCATGACTTTGCTAAAAATAGGACATATGGGGTACTTGCGACTAATGCATGGGCCGGGGTATCTTAGTACTTAATTAAGTAGGATCAACTGCCCCTTTATTCTTGCTGCATTAAACCATAGGTGGCAATAGAGCAAGTGATTAGGCCCAACTTAATGTCGACAAACCCTAAATGATAAAACATTGGCTTTTAGGGTGCCTCGGTGTTGATGAGAACCTAAATGATGTACGCTTAGGCTTTTCGGGTGCCTCGGCGTCGATAAACCCTAAATGATAAAAGCTTAGCTTTTAGGATGTCTCGGTGTCGATAAACCCTAAATGATGAGACCATGATCTTGTTCCTTGACAATAACCAACTTTTTGACCAAACTTTTTTCCTATTTAGAGTGAAACATGGCCCACAACGATGAGGCCATGGTTCGGGCGGCAAGCAATTCTGGGAGCTGTCCCAGGAGATGGAGGAATAACCTCACCGCTATGAGGACACCGCGGAAGACACCGATCCTGACTACACAACCCCTAGTGGCGTCGGGGATGACACCACTGATGGTGCCGCCGAGGATGCCACTACTAATGATGGAGGCGCACGCACAGATGGCAGCCAACCGAAGAGGCAACGGAAGGACCGGTGCCCGAACGTGCTCGGCACCGTCAAGGAGGAATTTACTGAAGTGAACTCCGACGGGCATCCAACGGCGCCCAAAGAATTACTCAAGGGGTACTCGGTTCAGCTCGGGTGCATTCTCCGGAGCACCATCTCGATCAACACCGAGAACCTAAGGCATAAGGACCGAGGGAATTTCCGCAACCTCCTCTTCACGAAGCTGCACGAACGATACAAGTTCCCCGCTGACTTTGCGAACACACGCCTCTCAGGGAATAAAGTGAACAGTGCCGCCCTCACGAGGATGAGCACGGCCCTGTCTACTTGAAGAAGCGCGGTGAAGAAAATGATTGACAAAGGTGATAGTTATGAGAAGATCAAGGCGAAAAATCCTTCGATTAGCGAAGATGACTACAAGGAGTTCAAGATCAAGTGAGAGAGCAGTGCAACCTCCGAATCAAGTCAGTGGGGGAAAGAAATGCGGGAGTTGAACTTAGGGGAACACAAACTCGGTCCCGGCGGTTACAGAGTGGCTGAGCCTATATGGGACAAGGAGGACGCAAAGCGTGCGAGCAAGGCCTACCGCCCCGCTTCGAGAAATACCGTGACAAGCAGACCAGGAACTATGTCAGGGCCCGGTACAAGGAGGACCCCGTAACAAAGGAGCTTACCACGGATCCGAAGGCCAGGGCGCTTGAGCTTGTTCTGGTAAGGAATACACCCCCGCGTAATTAGCTCCATATGGTTGCATTCTAATTAATGAAGCCAAATTTTAAATGGTTCACATTCCTTACGCAGGAGACTGAAAGCAGTAGCGCGGGGTCGGCTCAGAGCACCCCTTGGGGCAGCACTCTAAATAGGGCGTTGAACATAATGAAAACAAGGATAAGCTCAGTAAGCCGTCGTCAGCTGGTCGTGTGGCTGGCAAAGGCTTGTCCACAAAATGGTCGTCATACTATAACGCTGGTGGGCGAAAGGAGAGAAAGACCAGCTCGGAAAGCCAGTCGCGCGAGGTTCAAGAACTCAAGGCACAAGTGGCATAGATTCTGGAGATTGTCCAAGAGCAAGTGCAACAACAACTGGGAACGATGCTCACGGCAATGGTGCCTACCTTGATTCAGGGGCTGACGGCGTGGATTGCGAAGCGCCAATGAGGCCGCCCCAGCCTCCCAGCTTCACGGCCAGCAACTCGCACAACGCGCAGGCGGCGCCATTGGTGTCTCTGGCGGAGGCGGTATTCGTGTCTCCGGCGCCGGCACGGGCATTGGAGCTTAATGCACCCGGGTGTACGCCGGCCGGCACCTCGCCAGCAAGCGGCCCCTCCGTCAATTGCACGCCCGCCGTTGGCGGTGCCTCGACATTAGCTGAGCTCGACGCCATCACGGTAACTAATTAAGCCTCTCGTCCGAGGACTTCATCTCCTTGCCTTTGACTGGGCATCCCTGACGCCCTACATGTTTTTGCAGGGCGCCGCCGACGTTCCGTGCACTCTCTTGCACTTCGTGAATGACGAGTTGGTCGATGTCGCCAAGGGCAGAATCGTTCAGCCGGGCAACCCCGTGTTCCACGGTAATCCGATGCCACCCATCGTTTATATGGTTCAACTGGTTCGGGTGCTGCCAGGCTGCGATGAGTTGTTACCTCCGATTCGACCCGCCGGGGCCGGCGAAGATGATGTGATGACCCTCAGCGCCTGCGTAAGCTGGCCTCGCTGGCCGAAGAGCCAGATTCGTTTGGGGGCGGGGGACACCACCCCACAGACAAGACCGCCAGTCGTGCCGGCGCCAAGCCATGGCAAGACCGCCACAACGCTACCGGACATGCCGGACATCCCTATGGCACAGGATCAGGACATGCATACGGCACAGGATTCGGACGACGACGACAACGACGATGGTACATTTACCAACGTCGATAAGCACTTTGCCGAACATGGGTACAATGACGAATTCTGTAGGCCTCCTTCTCAAGAACCCAACCCTGAAAAAGACGACCGCGATCTAGCTAGTACGGCGGACAAACCCAATTGCAATAGGCATCGTCTGGCGTTCAGTTCTCAGGAGACGCCTCCAGTTGCCGACTTCACCGAGCCTCAGATAGCCGAGGTGCGAAATATTATCAGCCCCAACACACTCAAGAAGGCGGTCTGTGAGCAGAACTCGGTCCCATTACAGTAGAAGAAAAAGGTACGGAAAAGAAAGAGTAACAAGGGCGCCGGTGTGAGCCAGCCGGCACTGAGTACGATCCGTGCTCAGGACGGGCCACCTTCACCTAAGGATATCTCGAGGAGGGTGCATGTGGCGGGTAGGCCGATGCTACCGACAAATCTGCTCAATGCTGCAACCGGTGCTATGCGGAGTCTGCATGACAGTGTTCTTTCTTTGGAGAAGCGGCGTCTCAGAGAGAATGATGTGGCATACCCGGTTTTCGTGGCCAAGGTGCCAGAGGGCAAGGGCTTTGTGGATAACACCATCGGGGGTACGATCATCCTACAGTTTGATGTCATCTTTGCTATGTTTAACCTTCATCCGCTGCACTACACCTTCGTTCGGCTATTTTCGTTGATTATGGAGATGTGGATCATTAGAGACAAGACCCCGGACATCATGATAGTCGACCCCTTCTACATGTGTGCAAAGATCTTGGGCAGCGCTGGGGACCGGAAAGTCGCGAGTTCTTACCTCGAAGGTGTCATTCTGGCAAACCCAGATAAGGATAACTTCCTCGTGCCTTACTTTCCCGAGTAGGTCATCCCCTCACCGCCCCGTAACATATGATTTCTTAGATTTCGATCGTTCTTTTTTCTAACATTCCGTGTTTTGTGCAAAGTGACACACATTGCACACTCATCCTCTTAAGCCCGAAATATTCCATGGCCACGTATTTCAACCCTGCATCATTACCAAAGAAAGACTACACAAATATCAAGAAAGTTCTTGATGATGTTCTCCCCGGCTATGCCAAATCTGGAGGCACCTTCACCAGGCCAGTTCGTAGGTACGGCAAGCACGTGTTCACCCACAATACGACGTTCTCCTGTGTCAAGCAGCCGCCTGGCGGTCAGAAGGATGCCTACTACGCCCGCCATCACATGCGGGCGATCGTACGGGACCATCATCACCTTCTGCTACCAAATAATCTCAAAGATTGGGCCGCGAGATTGTCGCCAATCCAGGATGCGGACATCAGACAAGAATTCTTTTGCATCCAGTCGGAGTTTGCAGAAATCATCCATCAAGATGTCCTTCGTACCTCGGGGCAGTTCTACCTCAAATATCAACCGTCCAACAGTGAGATAGACACAACGCTACAAATGCAGGCTGAGAACGCCCGCGATTTCATGACCATCACGACAGACGGCGGCTTCATCCACGCTCCGGTCCCTTGAGTCGAGTCGAAAGTAGTGATGCTATGTGTAGTTCTGAAACATTGATTGGCTCATGTTGTAATTAAACTTTAATGAACTGGTATGTCTCTTTGGTTTGGACAGTCGTTCAACTTAGATATAATCGATGCTATTTATTAGTAGGACCATGAATCGTGCTATTAATGTCTTGCTTTTCTCTTCTGATCCTTTTGTTGCATACTTATATATTGCTTATGTATTGTCTATTGTTTGGCTTGTGCATAGAGATGCCGCCGTATGTCGTGGTACAAGAGTAAGGTTCCCGAGTCTCACGACGATCGGGAGGAGTGTCGGAGACAGGTTCACCGTTTTAGCGGTAACAGTTACAAAGGGTACACCACTAGGGCGGAGGCAGAATCTAGATACGCGCGCTATCTAGCGGGAGATAGGAGGGAGCGTTGGAGGAACCGGATGAAGACCAGTTTCATCGTGATGATGCTCATCGTGATGACCGCAGCTCTCTTCTATGTGATGGTAGTTTAGATGATCGATATCGACTTGTAATGTGAAGACAAACTCGCTGCTCGCGGTCTCGAGACTTTTAATGTTCTATCTTTGTTCGGTCTTTTGAATCCAGAGACTAATATGATGAATTGTATTCAGACATTAATCTTCTATTGTATTCGATGAATCTGTTGTTGATGTGTGGTGCTGTCTATATTCTGTCCAATAATATATTTTATAACCTGTGCAAATATCAGAAAAGAAAAAAAAATCCCTAATATTCATACTAATGGCGCACCACTCAGCACTCTAATGGCGCACTATAGAAAGGATACTAATGGCGCATAACCCCAGAGTGCGCCATTAGTATGCCAAAGCACATGGGTAAATATGCCCCCCTGGGAGGCATACTAATGGCGCATGTTGGGCTATACTAATGGCGCACTGCGTGGTGCGCCATTAGTATACCAGATACTAATGGCGCATCAGTGGTGGGGACGAAGAGGGAGAGAACATCGCTCCCCAGCCGACCCTACCCGTGTCGGATTTAGGGTTCCAGCAAAACCCTCGAGGTTCGAACTCTGGGGTGCGCATGAAGATCTCTCCTCCCTCCTCAGTCACTACAAGGTCCATGCCCTCCATCTTCATCCTAACTCCATCCTTCACTGTGATCTCAAGGCTCAACATGACGAACTCACAAAACAAGGGACACAAAGTTTATACTGGTTCGGGCCACCGATGTGGTGTAATACCCTACTCCAGTGTAGTGTGGTGGATTGCCTCTTGGGCTGAGGATGAATAGTTACAAGGGAAGAACAGCCTCCTGAGGAGAGGTGCTCTTATGCTTGGTGAGCTTGTGTGGGTGAGGATGATCTGAATAGCCCAAGATCAGTTCGCCCCCTACCGTGGTGGCTAGTCCTATTTATAGAGGCCCCGGTACTCTTCCCAAATGTAGGCAGGAAGGGATCCCACAACGGCCAAATTTGAAGGGAGACAACTAGTACAGGTTATCCTAATTAAAGGTTGTCTTCGCCTGCCAAAGGCTCTGGTGGTGACGCCGTCTTGGGCTCCACGGTGACCTCCGTCCTGCCGTCCTGCTGGTCTTGGTCTCGTTGCACCAATATGGAAACTTTGCTTGATGCCTCGGGACTCCTCGCCTGCGCTTGTCTCTTTAGCACCAAAGAGGAAACGAGGACATTGTGCGCATTGGCGCTCGCCTGGCCTTGGTCGTCATGGCTTGAGTCACAGAAACCTCGCGAGGTGCCCCTTGCCTTGATCATTCTGCTCCTCGTGAGCCAGCCTAGTGAGGCCGCCCCCGAGGAGGTCTTGCGTCGTCTGCCTCGCGAGGGTCTTGAGTGTTGGCTGATGAAGACGGGCCGTACAGGTCCGCTGGTGGAGCCATGCCGTGGGCCGCAGGCAGGCATGTCTGGGGACCCCTGTTCCTAGGACGCGGACAGTAGCCCCCGGGCCCAAGGCGCACTCAGACTTGGCTTCAAGGCAAAGCCAAGGGGCCAGTGTGGAGCGCCGCTGGCCCCAACAGCCTGCGGCCTCGGGTGACGCATGGCGATTGATGGGATGTGGGCGTCTCCGCTTCCCCATGCTGCCTCGGCAACTGCCCGACTGATAAAAGACTGGCGCGGGCTGTATTTGCCTTCATTGCTTTCATCTTTCTCAAGATACCCTTTCTCGCTCCTTGCTTCCAGAGTGTCCAGATCCGCCCAGATCCTTCTTCGAGCTTGCCGCCAATGGCGTCAAAGAAAGCTCGGGCCGCTCCCTCGTCTTCGTGGTATGAGCCGGTGCTTGAAGCGCCGAATGTTTCGGAGAAGATCCTTGCCGCTGTGCTCCTGATGACAGCAGAGGGTGATGAGAAGAGGAAGACCGCGCTCCGTGTTGGCTCCGCCGAGCCGGAGGCCCCAGGCAGCACTTTCTACCCCTTCTTCATGAGCAGCATCGTCGTCGGGTTGGTCCCCCCTTTCTCCGACTTCTTCTACTCCATCCTCAGTCACTACAAGATCCATGCCCTCCATCTTCATCCTAACTCCATCCTTCTCCTGTCGATCTTCGCCTTTTACTGTGAGGCGTATGTCGGAGTGATGTCGTCCGTGGCGCTGCTGTGCCACTTCTTCTTCCTCCGGATCAAGGAGGGCCACTGCTCCGTGTGTGTGTGCTTTGTCGCGGCAAGCAAGACCAATGCTATCTCCAAGGCTGGGAAGAAGGCCGAGGGCTTCAGGAGTAAGTGGGTCTTGATGGACGCCAAGTGATCCCAACCCCGGCTGGTGCTACCGATGGAGATAGTTGTGTCCCAAGCGGGGTGGCTTTGCGTGAAGCTCATCGACTCTCGGGCGGCGTAGGTGCTGGAGAGGATGACCGCCGACCTGAGGCCCGGTGACTCAAGGGCGGCGAAGCTGAAGGGGGCCATGATCGTCAAGGAGTTCATGGCGCAGCGCGTAGCTCCCCTTCAGGCGTGCCTGCACCCCTTGTTGAAGCTTGGAGACGAAGCGGACGACCTCCGCCTGCGCCCGGACGCCCTTTCTTTCGATGAGTTGCACTCGGCCCTCCGTTCCTTGGTCGGGGATGACCAAGGGTACCCGCCGGACTCCTTCGTCCCCTTGTTCTGCCGCTCAGATGGGGCGGAGGCTGCCACCGCCATGCCCATCTTCGACGGGCGCGGGCTCGTATTGCCTGCACCCACAAACGTCCTGGTGGCGACAGCTCCGGTGGACGTGTCTTCCGGCAAGTCTCACGAGGGGGAAGAGGAGGAAGAAGAGGAGGAGGAGGAGCGCGACTCGGAGGCGACCCGCGAAGGGGCGGGGGAGGCCTCTCCCTTGCGCAAGGCCGACATCGTCTGCACCCTGCCTGATGATGATGACGAGGCTGTTGTCCCCCTGGAAAGGGGGAAGCTGCATACGGCAGGGGGCTCCTCAAGGTCCAAGGTCAGTCCCCGGAGGAGGTCACCGGTCGAGATTCCGACGAGAGTAAGGTCGGCGCTGATCTCCCGAAACGACGCCCCTGCTCTGACGCTGCCTGGGGCTGCTTCCGGCCTACCTGCTGCCCCCTCTTCTGCGGCTGGGGCCCTTGCGCCCGTCCCTCAGGCTGCGAGGCTCTCAGGTTTCAAGCTCAGGAAGCGGAGGGACTACACCGCGGTGGACCAGTAAGTATTCTTGTCCTGCCTTGTTCTTGCTTCTGCTGCTGATTCTTGGCGCTTCTCCATTGCTCAATTAGGCCGACGCCCGCGGCGAAGAAGAGGAAGGAGGAAGCGGTGGTGCTGCTCGGGACCGGATTGCTTGCGGCGGCCGCACCCTCCTCCGTAGGGAAGGGCAGTGACGGTGCTCGCGCTTCCCCGACCTGATAGTCCTCACGAGACTTGGGGGAGCGTCCCCCGGAAGAGGCAGCACCCATAGCCCCGCTAGCTCCAGAGGTGTTGGCGTCCGGCTTGGTTGCTGGGGTCCCCAAAGCTCAGGAGCCTCCCAGGCCATGGCGACGACGTTGCCTCTTCCTTCTCCCGCCGCGCTACTGACCCGGATCCTTCCTCCTCCCCTAACGTCCTGGAGCACGCTCTTTCTGCGCTGACCCTGCTGCGAGGGGATCTTCAAGGCACCGACCGTCGCCTGGTGGCCGGGCGCCTGGAGCTGATCTCTGGCTGGCTTCATTGTGATGTGTCCGTCCGGGCGGTGCTGAGCTAGGCTGCGGCGGACTCCGAGAAGGACAAGCAGGCCGTCACCCAGACTACGGCTGCTCGCGAGGTGGCGCTGAAGGATGCCGGGACCGCCTAGGATCTCTGCCGGTTGCTGGAGGCCGAGCTGAAGACCATGCGCAGTGAGCGTGCGGACGAAGCTCGGGACCGCAAGGAGAAGGAGTAGAAGATGAAGGCCCAGGAGGACGCCGTCAGGGGTCGCGACACGGAGCTAGAGCAGTTGGCGAAGGGACAGGCTATGGAGTGCAGTCGGCTGGAGAAGCTGGAGCAGAAGGGGGAGGCGGAGAAGGCCGAGCTGGAAGCCAAGGCAAAGGTCATGTCTGAAGACCGCGTGGCCTTCAAGTCCCTCGAGGAGAGGGCCCGCGTGGCGCTGTGGGCACTCTACGAGAAGGGCTTGGAGGAGCCATTGGCTACAGACAACGAGGGCCCAACCCAGCTGCTTCCTCATCTGGTCGCGGCGCTTGAGGAAGTCGTGGGTGGTATCGGCCCCTTGGTGGAGGGAGAAGCCCGCACAGTTTCCTCGGCCGCGCTGACGCGCGTCGTCAGCCACCTCCATCTTTGTGACCCTGCTGCCAACCTCGACGAGCTGCTGGAGCGTGTGGATGACGAGCGCTGTGTAGCTGCTGCCGAAGCCGTGAAGGGCCAGATGGAGGCTTTGCTAAAGAGGTTCCACTCCTTCGATCCCGCGCCTTCAACTGGCGGTGCTATTGAACCTGCAACTCCGTCGGGCGGCGCAGGTGAGGGCAACGCTGCTGTGGAAGAAGCATCTCTTGCAGGTGTTGGCAGCGTCCGGGGATGACGAAATGACTTGTTGGTGGCTCCTTTCCTGTTTAACTTCTGCAATATGCACCATGCCTCATGGAGGCGTTTAAACTTGCATTTGGTACTGGGAGAACAATATGTCTTGTAATATTTGTTTGAGATTTTGCGATTTCCTTCCCATTGGCTTTATCTTCTACGTCGGCAGGGCCCGACCCCGCGCATACCTCAGCCGCCGTTGGGTCGTCCGGATCGCTAGGACGAGACCAAGGGGTGAGGGGCTATGTGGCCAGGTAGGCTCCCGAGTCGCGATGCTCAGGAGTTCCCCTTAATGCGCAAACAGCTTATAGAAAGGAGATGCATGAGTAGGCCTAGCATTCTACGTCGGCAGGGCCCGGCCCCACACGTACCTCAGCCGCCGTTGGGTCGTCCGGATCACCAGGATGAGACCAAGGGGTGAGGGGCTACATGGCCAGTTAGGCTCCTGAGTCGCGATGCACAGGAGTCCCCCTTGATGCTCAAACGACCTTCATACCTTTTTCCCCACCGAGGCTCCGCTCGGGAGGGCGCGCGACGACTAGGCCCAGCCCCCTCGCGCGACTCTCCTGAGGGGAGGTGTTACGATGAGGCCAGACACTGAGCTCGCAGGCTCCCTGAGGTTGATACAGCCATGGGGTTGCCCTCAGTTGTTTATCACCAGCGCGGAGCATAGCGCTTCCGCACTTGCACGGGCATAGCCGCTCCTCGGCCGTGTCGACTACCAGCACGGAGCATGGTGCTTCCACTGGTGCTTGGGTGAGGGCTCCCTCTGAGTGGAGCCCCCGGGGCATGTACAGCCCCGCCCTGACACGTGGCTTGCAAAGCATGGCTGGACGAGGTGTCTCTGGGCACTGGTGAGCCAGTGCGGGACTCACGAGGCTCTACCTCAAGGGGGGTTGCGCCTGGTCTTGGTTCTTGTTGACTGTGGTGGTCCTGCGAGATGGTGAGGCAACCTGTGCCGAATAAATCTCCTGAGGCTGTCGCATGAGAAGGCCAAGCACCAACGACCCCAAGAGGTGACGTGAACAGGGCCAGCCCGCCAGACAGAGCTCAGCCGTTGGGTTTATCAACGCTGCAGGGACGGACCCGAACACAGGCGTTGTGCCTAGCCTTCTTATGCGAAGGATCCTAAAGAAAGACGATCGGCGCGCGGCTCCCGTGGTGGGTGATAATCAAGCAAGGGGTGACCATAAATAACACATGCATGGGAAGCGAACTAGCTTATATAGATGCAAGAACGACACATGCCACCGTGACGGACCCGAGCGGCTTGGGGGTGATGCAGCACGAGGGGCGCCCCCAACAGAGTAAGCTAAAGATGTAAAAGGATACATGCCACAGGGACAGGCCCATGCAGCTTGGGAATGATGCAGCCCGGGGGGCGCTCCCAGTTAAACTTGGAAAATGTCACCTGGTTCCGTTGTCGAAGGAGTGTTGAAGTAGCCGAAGGCGCGTGGTGAAGGGACCGCTCCTCATGAGTCACCTGGGCCCTGAGCCTCGGGAGGCTCTGGGGGCTCAGGTGATTCCTTGAGGACCATCGTCATCTCCGCCAAGACTGCGTGGTGCCTGGCCTCCTGAGCCACCAGGACGCTTTGTAGGTTGCGTTGGAAGGTGGCTGCCACGCTCGGCAGGCCGAATGGCATGCGAACATAGCTGTGAGTTGGGCCCTCGCAACGCCCAACGCGTGAAGGCCAATAGCGCTCATGAGATGCTTCACGATTGAGCCCTGGGATGTCGATGCAGACGTGCAGCCCGCCATCCTCGCCTGGATGGGGAGCTGCGCCCGATGGTGGGCGGCGGTCGCCGTGCATGGCTCTTGCATCCTGTAGCTCCTGAGTGGTCTTGGTGATGAACTCCTGAGCGCCGGGCACTCCTCGCCCATTGTCCTCCCGAGGGAAACGTGCCACAAAGCACGCCTCCATGTGGTGCCCGAGCGCCTCCCTCGTGATGTTGGCTAGGTCTGAGGCCCTACAGAAGAGAGCCCCCGAGCCCTGCTCGAGGAGGGCGCCGGGCACACCTTCCTATGCAAGGGAGGGAGGCGCCCCAGGTGCAGGTGTCGATCCTGATGTGGCACGAATAGAGGTGCCACTCCCTGACGCCCTGTGCGGAGTACTTGCTTCTTCTTCTTGGGGACGACCTCGGGAGGGTACTGCATGCCATCATTGTCGGGGTCTTCGATTGCTACGGCTTGGAAGGCGCGCTCGAGGGAGCACACCGCATCTTGCTACCTCTTGAGCACTGCGTTGGAGGCCCTACAGAGGAAGGATGATGCAGCAAAGTAGCGTAAGTATTTCCCTCAGTTTTTGAGAACCAAGGTATCAATCTAGTAGGAGGCTACGCGTGAGTCCCTCGTACCTACACAAAGCAAATAACTCCTCGCAACCAACGCGAATAGGGGTTGTCAATCCCTTCACGGTCACTTACGAGAGTGAGATCTGATAGATATGATAGATAATATTTTTGGTATTTTTGGTATAAAGATGCAAAGTAAAAATAAAAAGCAAAGTAAAAAGCAAAACAATAATAAAGTGATGGAAGATTGATATGATAAAGATAGACCCGGGGGCCATAGATTTCACTAGTGGCTTCTCTCAAGAGCATAGGTATTTTACGGTGGGTGAGCAATTCTTGTTGAGCAATTGTGAGAATTGAGCATAGTTATGAGTGTATCTAGGTATGATCATGTATATAGGCATCACGTCCGAGACAAGTAGACCGACTCGCCTGCGTCTACTACTATTACTCCACTCATCGACCGCTATCCAAAGCATGCATCTAGAGTATTATTTTAATGAAAACAGAGTAACGCCTTTAGGAAGATGACTTGATGTAGAGGTATAATTTCATGCTATATGATAAAAACCCATCTTGTTATCCTCGATGGCAACAATACAATACGTGCCTTTGCGGCCCCATCACACCTTTGGGAAAGGACACCGCAAGATTGAACCCAAAGCTAAGCTCTTCTCCCATTGCAAGAAAAACCAATCTAGTAGGCCAAACCAAACTGATAATTCGAAGAGACTTGCAAAGATAACCAATCATACATAAAAGAATTCAGAGAAGATTCAAATATTTTTCATAGATAATCTTGATTATAAACCCACAATTCATCGGTCTCAACAAACACGCCGCAAAAATAAGATTACATCGAATAGATCTCCACGAGAGAGGGGGAGAACATTGTATTGAGATCCAAAAAGAGAGAAGAAGCCATCTAGCTACTAACTATGGACACGAAGGTCTGAAGTAAACTACTCACACTTCATCGGAGGGCCTATGGTGATGATGTAGAAGCCCTCCGTGGTGGATTCCCCTTCAGGTGGAGCTCCGTAACAGGCCCCAAGATGGGATCTCTTGGGTACAGAAGGTTGCGGCGGTGGAATTAGGTTTTTGGCTCCGTATCTGATCGTTTGGGGGTACGTAGGTATATATAGGAGGAAGAAGTACGTCGGTGGAGCTTCATGGGGCCCACGAGTGTGGAGGGCGCGCCCTAGGTGGTAGGTGCGCCACCCTACCTCGTGCCCACCTCGTGGATTCCTTGACGTAGGGTCCAAGTCTCCTCGGTCATATTCGGTGAGAAAATCACGTTCCCGAAGGTTTCATTCCGTTTGGACTCCGTTTGATATTTCGTTTCTTTGAAACACTGAAATAGGCAAAAAACAGCAATTCTGGGCTGGGCCTCCGGTTAATAGGTTAGTCCCAAAATTAATATAAAAGTGGAAAATAAAGCCCAATATGGTCCAAAACAGTAGATAATATAGCATGGAGCAATCAAAAATTATAGATACGTTGGAGACGTATCAGGCATCCCCAAGCTTAATTCCTGCTCGTCCTCGAGTAGGTAAATGATAAAAACAGAATTTTTGATGCGGAGTGCGACTTGGCATAACTTCAATGTAATTCTTCTTAATTATTGTATGAACATTAAGATCCGAAAGATTCAAGACAAAAGTTTAATATTGACATAAAAATAATAATACTTCAAGCATACTAACAAAGCAATTATGTCTTCTCAAAATAACATGGCCAAAGAAAGTTATCCCTACAAAATCATATAGTCCGCTATGCTCTATAGTCACCACAAAAAGTATTTAAATCCTGCACAACCCCCATGACAAGCCAAGCAATTGTTTCATACTTTTGACATTCTCAAAACTTTTTCAATCTTCACGCAATACATGAGCGTGAGCCATGGATATAGCACTATATGTGGAATAGAATGGTGGTTGTGGAGAAGACAAAAAAGGGGAAGATAGTCTCACATCAACTAGGCGTATCAATGGGCTATGGAGATGCCCGTCAATATATATCAATGTGAGTGAGTAGGGATTGCCATGCAACGGATGCACTAGAGCTATAAGTATATGAAAGCTCAACAAAAGAAACTAAGTGGATGTGCATCCAACTAGCTTGCTCACGAAGACCTAGGGCGTTTGAGGAAGCCCATCATTGGAATATAAAATCCAAGTTCTATAATGAAAAATTCCCAGTAGTATATGAAAGTGACAAAATGAGAGACTCTCTATCATGAAGATCATGGTGCTACTTTGAAGCACAAGTGTGGTAAAAGGATAGTAACATTGTCCCTTCTCTCTTTTTCTCTCATCATCATTTTTTTTATTTGGGCCTTTTCTCTCTTTTTTTGGCCTCTTTTCTTTTCTTTTTTTATTTTTCGTCCGGAGTCTCATCCCGACTTATGGGGGAATCATAGTCTCCATCATCCTTTCCTCACTTGGGACAATGCTCTAAAAATGATGATCATCACACTTTTATTTTTCTTACAACTCAACAATTACAACTCGATACTTAGAACAAAATATGACTCTATATGAATGCCTCCGGCGGTGTACCGGGATATGCAATGAATCAATAGTGACATGTATGAAAGGATTAGGAACGGTGGCTTTGCCACAAATACTATGTCAACTACATGATCATGCTAGCAATATGACAATGATGGAGCGGGTCATAATAAACGGAACGGTGGAAAGTTGCATGGCAATATATCTCGGAATGGCTGTGGAAACGCAATGATAGGTAGGTATGGTGGCTATTTTGAGGAAGGTATACGGTCGGTGTATGATACCGGCGAAAAGTGCGCGGTATTAGAGAAGCTAGCAATGGTGGAAGGATGAGAAAAGTGTGTATAATCCATGGACTCAACATTAGTCATAAAGAACTCATATACTTATTGCAAAAATCTAGAAGTTATCAAAGCAAAGTATTACGCGCATGCTCCTAGGGGATAGATTGGTAGGAAAAGACCATCGCCGCCTCGACCGCCACTCATATGGAAGACAATCAATAAATAAATCATGCTCCGACTTCATCACATAACGGTTCACCATACGTGTATGCTACGGGAATCACAAACTTTAACACAGGTATTTCTCAAATTCACAACTACTCAACTAGCATGACTCTAATATCACCATCTTCATATCTCAAAACAATTATCAAGCATCAAACTTTTCTTAGTATTCAACACATTCAAAAGAAAGTTTTACAAATCTTAAATACCAAGCATATTAGGATTGTTTAAGCAAATTACCATGCTATTTAAGACTCTAAAAATAATCTAAGTGAAGCATGAGAGATCAATAGTTTCTATAAAACAAATCCACCACCGTGCTCTAAAAGATATAAGTGAAGCACTAGAGCAAAACTGTATAGCTCAAAAGATATAAGTGAAACACATAGAGTATTCTAACAAATTCCAAATCATGTATGGCTCTATCAAACGGTGTGTACAGCAAGGATGATTGTGGTAAACTAAAAATCAAAGACTCAAATTATACAAGACGCTCCAAGCAAAACACATATCATGTGGTGAATAAAAATATAGCTCCAAGTAAAGTTACCGATGGGAGTAGATTTAAAGAGGGGCTGCCTTCCGGGGCATCCCCAAGCTTTGACTTTTTGGTGTCCTTAGATTATCTTGGGGGTGCCATGGGCATCCCCAAGCTTAGTCTCTTGCCACTCCTTGTTCCATAATCCACACCCAAAACATGAAAACTTCACAACACAAAACTCAACAGAAATCTTGTGAGCTCCGTTAGCAAAAAAACAAAAGACCACTTCAAGGTACTGTAATAAACTCATTCTTTATTTATATTGGTGTTAAACCTACTGTATTCAAACTTTTCTATGGTTTATAAACTATTTTACTAGCCATAGATTCATCAAAATAAGCAAACAACACACGAAAAACACAATCTGTCAAAAACAGAACAGTCTGTAGTAATCTGTAACTAACGCAAACTTATGGAACTCCAAAAATTCAGCCAAAATAGGATGACCTAGGCAATTTTTTTATTGATCAGCATCAACTGGAATCACTATTTTATCACGTTCTGGTGATGTTTAACAATTGTTTTCGTGAACCAAAATTTTCTGGAAATTACAGCAAGATCAAATAACTATCATCCAAGAAGATCCTATAGGTTTAACTTGGCACAAACACTAATTAAAACATAAAACCACATCTAAACAGAAGGTAGATGGATTATTTATTGAATAACATAAAGGAAAAATATTGGGTTGTCTCCCAACAAGCGCTTTTCTTTAAAGCCTTTTAGCTAGGCATTGATAATTTTAATGATGCTCACAAGAAAGACAAGAATTGAGGCACAAAGAGAGCATCATAAAACATGTGACAAACACACTTAAGTCTAACATACTTCCTATGCATAGGCATATTATAGGCAAAAAATTACCATAGCAAGAAAAAACTAGCATATGCAAGGAAGCGGAAAGGAACAATAGCAATCTCAACATAACGAGAGGTAATTTAGTAACATGAAAATTTCTATAACCATATTTTCCTCTCTCATAATAATTACATGTAGTATCATAAGAAAATTCAACAATGTAGCTATCATATAACATATTCTCAACACGATCCACATGCATGCAAAGTTGACACTCTTCCAAAATAGTGGGATTACCATTAACTAAAGTCATGATTTCTCCAAGCCCACTTTTAACAAAAATTTCATAAGATTGAATGTTATGCAAATATGTGGGATCTAAGGTTGACACTCTTCCAAACCCACTTTCAATATTATTGCAAACACTATTATCAATGTTATATTCATCATGGGGCTTAAATAAATTTTCAAGATCATAAGAAGAATCTCCCCAATCATGACTATTGGACATAGCAAAATTAGCATCCCCAAGCTTAGGGTTTTACATATTATTATCATAATTTGCATCAATAGAATTTATAATAAAATCATTGCAATCATGCTTTTTATTCAAAGATCTATCATGAAGCATTTCATCACAATTTTCAGATTTACGGGTTTCGGGCAAAAGCTTATAAAGATAATCTAGTGCATCCAAATCACTAGGAATTGGTTCATCATAATTGGATCTCTTAAAAAGATTGGCAAGCGGACGAGGATCCATAGATATTAGCTTCTCTGTATAGGAATAAATACTCAACTATTTCAACCAAGCGAGAAAACGAGCCAAGAAAGACATCAAGGCGAACGGAAAAAGGGCGAATAAAACGGCAAGGGTGAAGTGGGCGAGAGGAAAACGAGATGAAAAAGGGAAATAATGTAATGCGAGAGATAAGGGATTGTGATGGGTACTTGGTATGTTGACTTTTGCGTAAACTCCCAGGCAACGGCGCCAGAAATTCTTCTTGCTACCTCTTGAGCACTGTGTTGGATTTCCTTGAAGAGGAAAGGAAATTGCAGCAAAGTAGCGAAAGTATTTCCCTCAGTTTTTGAGAACCAAGGTATCAATCCAGTAGGAGGCTATGTGCGAGTCCCTCGTACCTACACAAAGAAAATAACTCCTCGCAACCAACGCGAATAGGGGTTGTCAATCCCTTCACGGTCACTTACGAGAGTGAGATCTGATAGATATGATAGATAATATTTTTGGTATTTTTGGTATAAAGATGCAAAGTAAAAATAAAAAGCAAAGTAAAAATCAAAGCAATAATAAAGTGATGGAAGATTGATATGATAAAGATAGACCCCGGGGCCATAGACTTCACTAGTGGCTTCTCTCAAGAGCATAAGTATTTTACGGTGGGTGAACAAATTACTGTTGAGCAATTGACAGAATTGTGCATAGTTATGAGAGTATCTAGGTATGATCATGTATATAGGCATCACGTCCGAGACAAATAGACCGACTCCTGCCTACACCTACTACTATTACTCCACTCATCGACCGCTATCCAGCATGCATCTAGAGTATTAAGTTAATGAAAACAGAGTAACGCCTTAAGCAAGATGACATGATGTAGAGGGATAAATTCATGCAATATGATAAAAACCCCATCTTGTTATCCTCGATGGCAACAATACAATACGTGCCTTTGCTGCCCCTCATCAAACTGGGAAAGGACACCGCAAGATTGAACCCAAAGCTAAGCACTTCTCCCATTGCAAGAAACCCAATCTAGTAGGCCAAACCAAACTGATAATTCGAAGAGACTTGCAAAGATAACCAATCATACATAAAAGAATTCAGAGAAGATTAAAATATTGTTCATAGATAATCTTGATCATAATCCCCCATTTCATCAATCTCAACAAACCCACCGCAAAAAGAAGATTACATCGAATAGATCTCCACGAGAGAAGGGGAGAACATTGTATTGAGATCTAAAAAGAGAGAAGAAGCCATCTAGCTACTAAATATGGACCCGAAGGTCTGAAGTAAACTACTCACACTTCATCGGAGGGGCTATGGTGATGATGTAGAAGCCCTCCATGGTGGATTCCACTTCCAGCGGAGCTCCGGAACAGGCCCCAAGATGGGATCTCGTGGGTACAGAAGGTTGCGGTGGTGGAATTGGTTTTTGGCTCCGTATCTGATTGTTTGGGGGTACGTAGGTATATATAGGAGGAAGAAGTACGTCGGTGGAGCTTTGTGGGGCCCACGAGGGTTGGGGGCGTGCCCCCCTTCCTCGTGCCCACCTTGTGGCTTAATTGACGTAGGGTCCAAGTCTCCTCGGTCATATTCGGTGAGAAAATCACGTTCCCGAAGGTTTCATTCCGTTTGGACTCCGTTTGATATTCCGTTTCTTCGAAACACTGAAATAGGCAAAAACAACAATTCTGGGCTGGGCCTCCGGTTAATAGGTTAGTCCCAAAAGTAATATAAAAGTAGAAAATAAAGCCCAATATGGTCCAAAACAGTAGATAATATAGCATGGAGCAATCAAAAATTATAGATACGTTGGAGACGTATCACATCTCTTTCTTCGTAGGGGACGGTGATGATCCCGCCGCTTCCCGGCATCTTGAGGATGTTGTAGCCATGGTGGGTCACTACCATGAACTTGGCCAGGGCTGGATACCCGAGGATGTCATTGTACGCAGATGGATGTGGGCGACGTCGAAGTCGATGAGCTCGGTGCGGTAGTTGTCAGGCTGGCCGAAGGTGACAGGGAGGCGGACTTGCCCTATCGAAGTGGTGGAGCCGTCGGTCACTCCTAAGAAGGGCTTGGTGGGCTATAGCTGATTGTATGGCACATGGAGGCTGTCGAATGTCTCGACGGATAGGACGTTAAGCCCTGTGCCGCCGTCGATGAGGGTCTTGGTGACTTGTACGTTGTTGATGACGGGTGAGCAAAGCATCGGGAGGGCTCCAGCAGTGGTCGCGCACTTGAGCTGGTCCGCCGAGCTGAAGGTGATGGCGCACTTGGACCACCTGAGTGGGCGCGTGGTCTCGAGCCTGGGAAGGGCTGCGTTCACCTCGCGAGCAAACTGCTTGAAGATACGCTGAGATGCTGGGGACGGAGCTCCGCCCGAGATGCAGGCGATAGCACGTGGTTCCTGGAAGCCCCCAGCCCCCTTGTCTTGATGGTGGTCGTCGTTCCTTCTTGGAGATGGCGGCAGTGGAAGGAGACCGGCATTGCCCTGAGGGCGGTCCTCGTGAGGTTGATCCCTCCATGCGCCCTCACAAGGCTGGTCCTGCCAGCGGTCCTCGCGAGGCCGGTCGCACCACTCCTGGCGGGGGCCGCGATCATCCAGGCGTCCTCCACCTTGTCCTCCTCCTCGGTCGTAGCCTTGGTCATTGCGCTCAGGGCGTCGGCTGAAGCGTCCATCTCGAATGGCCCTGAGCTCTTGACAGTCATTGGTGTTGTGACTGTGTACATTGTGGAAAGCGCATAACGGACGGCTGCTCTTGGACGACTCGGGGTGGTCCCGGTCGCGCTTCGTGTCTGGCTCTGCCGCGAGCACGGTCACCCCCTTGCGCTTCACGTCTTTGTCCTTGGCTTTCTTCTCCTCTGGGTCGATAGCAGGGAGCTTGAGGAGGGAAAGGCGCCCTTCCTCAGCTCTTGCGCACTTGGTCGCCATGTTGAACAGCTCCAAAGCCGTGCATAACTCCTCGTGGATGGCGAGATCCTCCTTCATCTTGACGTCACGGACGCCATCAGAAAACACCAAAATGATGGCCTCGTCCGTCACCTTGGGGATCTTGAGACGGACGCTATTGAAGCGTTGGATGTACTTCTACAAGGTCTCTCCTGGCTGTTGCTTGATGAGGTGCAGGTCACCCGCGGTTGAAGGGCGGTCTCGAGTGCCCTAGAAGTTGGCGATGAAGCGGTCGCGCATCTCATTCCATGAGGAGATCAAGCCCGGGGGCAGGTTCAGGAGCCACGAGCGAGCACCATCCTTGAGAGCCATGGGGAACCAGTTCGCCATGACTTTCTTGTCGCCGTTGGCCGCCTTGATGCTTAGCTCGTAGAGCTGCAAGAACTCCGCAGGGCCGGGGGTGCCGTCGTAGCGAGGAGGCAGGTCTGGCTTGAACTTGACTGGCTAGACGAGGCTATGCAGCTCCGGAGTGAAGGCTCGGTAGCCTGCTGTGGCCACCGAGGCCCTTTGATGATTCGGAGCCTGCCCCTGACGTCCACGCGCCGCCACTGCAGGCGGCACACGGTCTTGTCCCGGTGGCGCTGGGAGCATGGGAGCATTTTCCTGTGGCCGGGGAACTTCTTGGCAGCTTCCTTCTTCTCGCGCGGGCGCCCGATGCGGTGGGTCACGCCGGGGGGCCGCGCGCCTTTGCGCCAGAGCACCGACTTGGTGCAGAGGTGGTGGAGGCGCTCCGTGAGCTACGTCACCCGCAGCTGGCAGAGGGCGAGGCAGCGAGAGGGACGGTACGGGAGAGCCCCCAGCGGCTCTGACGAGCTTGGCGATGCGGTCCAACCAATCCTCGTAGAGGTCGTTGACCGGGCAGTAGTGCAGGAGCTCGCGTGCCATGAGCGGTGCGGCCTGCGCGTCCGCGGGAGCGCGACGAGCGTGAGACAATGAGCCGGCTGGGGTTAGAGACGGAGTGGCGGTGGGGCCGTCCCGCCTCACAGAGGGGTGCAGCGAGGACGCTTGTTGCTCGTTTCCCGCCGGGCCGGTGGCGGTGTTGGCGGCGGGTGACAAGGAACGACGGGGAAGCCCGCAGACAGGAGCTGTCTGAGTGGCGCGGGTGGCGAGGGTGGCCCGGCGCTCGGCGCGGGCTCAACGCGCGTCCGCCATGGGTGCGGTGGGACGATGGAATGCGGATCGGCGGAAGGAAAGCTTCAGCGCACCCCTACCTGGCGCGCCAAATGTCGGATTTAGGGTTCCAGCAAAACCCTCGAGGTTCGAACTCTGGGGTGCGCACGAAGATCTCTCCTCCCTCTAGCTCACGCCCTCACCGTGATCTCAAGGCTCAGCACGACGAACTCACAGAACAAGGGACACAAGGTTTATACTGGTTCGGGCCACTGATGTGGTGTAATACCCAACCCCAGTGTGGTGTGGTGGATTGCCTCTTGGGCTGAGGATGAACAGTTACAAGGGAAGAACAGCCTCCTGAGGAGAGGTGCTCTTGTGCTTGGTGAGCTTGTGTGGGTGAGGATGATTTGAATAACCCAAGATCAGTTCGCTCAATACCGTGGTGGCTGCTACCTCTTGAGCACTTCGTTGGTTTTCCCTTGAAGAGGAAAGGGTGATGCAGCAAAGTAGCATAAGTATTTCCCTCAGTTTTTTAGAACCAAGGTATCAATCCAGTAGGAGGCCACGCACGAGTCCCTCGCACCGACACAAACAAATAAACCCTCGCAACCAACGCGATAAGAGGTTGTCAATCCCTACACAGTCACTTACGAGAGTGAGATCTGATAGATATGATAAGATAATATTTTTGGTATTTTTATCATAAAGATGCAAAGTAAAGAAAGTAAAATAAAAACGACGCTAGAAATTACTTGTGGTCGGGAGATTAATATGATGGAAAATAGACCCGGGGGCCATAGGTTTCACTAGTGGCTTCTCTCAAGAGCAAAAGTATTACGGTGGGTGAACAAATTACTATTGAGCAATTGACAGAATTGAGCATAGTTATGAGAATATCTAGGTATGATCATGTATATAGGCATCACGTCTGAGACAAATAGACCGACTCACCGCATCTACTACTATTACTCCACACATCGACCGCTATCCAAAGATGCATCTAGAGTATTAAGTTCATAAGAATAGAGTAACGCCTTAAGTAAGATGACATGATGTAGAGGGATAAACCCATGTAATATGATATAAACCCCATCTTGTTATCCTCAATGGCAACAATACAATACGTGCCTTGCTGCCCCTCATCACTTTGGGAAAGGACACCGCAAGATTGACCCCAAAGCTGAGCACTTCTCCCATTGCAAGAAAGATCAATCTAGTAGGCCAAACCAAACTGATAATTCGAAGAGACCTGCAAAGATAACCAATCATACATAAAAGAATTCAGAGAAGATTCAAATATTGTTCATAGATAAACTTGATCATAAACCCAAAATTCATCGTTTTCAACAAACACACCGCAAGAGAAGATTACATCGAATACATCTCCACGAGAGAGGGGGAGAACATTGTATTGAGATCCAAAAAGAGAGAAGAAGCCATCTAGCTAATAACTATGGACCCGAAGGTCTTAGGTAAACTACTCACACATCATCGGAGAGGCTATGGTGTTGATGTAGAAGCCCTCCGTGATCGATGCCCCCCTCCGTGAGCTCCTAACAGGCCCCAAGATGGGATCTCATGGGTACAGAAGGTTGCGGCGGTGGAATTAGGTTTTGGCTCCGTATCTGGTAGTTTGGGGGTACGTAGGTATATATAGGAGGAAGGAGTACATCGGTGGAGCAACAGGGGCCCACGAGGATGGAGGCGCGCCACAGGGGTAGGCGCGCCCCCTACCTCGTGCCCTCCTGGTTGATGTCTTGACGTAGGGTCCAAGTCCTCTGGATCACGTTCGTTCCGAAAATCATGTTCCCGAAGGTTTCATTCCGTTTGGACTTCGTTTGATATTATTTTTCTGCGAAACTCTGAAATAGGCAAAAACTGCACTGCAGGTTGGGCCTCCGGTTAATAGGTTAGTCCCAAAAATAATATAAAAGTGTATGATAAAGCCCAATAATGTCCAAAACAAAATATAATATAGCATGGAACAATAAAAAATTATAGATACGTTGGAGACGTATCAAGCATCCCCAAGCTTAATTCCTGCTCGTCCTCGAGTAGGTAAATGATAAAAACGGAATTTTTGATGTGGAATGCTACTTGGCATAATTTCAATGTAATTCTTCTTAAATGTGGTATGAATATTCATATCCGAAAGATTCAAGATAAAAGTTCAATATTGACATAAAAATAATAATACTTCAAGCATACTAACTAAGCAATTATGTCTTCTCAAAATAACATGGCCAAAGAAAGTTCATCCCTACAAAATCATATAGTTTAGTCATGCTCCATTTTCGTAACACAAGAATGCTCTCATCATGCACAACCCCAATGACAAGACAAGCAATTGTTTCATACTTTAGTAATATCAAACTTTTTCAACCTTCATGCAATACATGAGCGTGAGCCATGGATATAGCACTATGGGTGGAATAGAATATAATGATGGGAGTTATGTGGAGAAGACGAAAAGGGAGAAAGTCTCACATCAACGAGGCTAATCAATTAGCTATGGAGATGCCCATCGATTGATGTTAATGCAAGGAGTAGGGATTGCCATGCAACGAATGCACTAGAGCTATAAATACATGAAAGCTCAACAAAAGAAACTAAGTGGGTTTGCATCCAACTTGCTTGCTCACACAGACTTAGGGCATTTGAGGAAGCCCATTGTTGGAATATACAAGCCAAGTTCTATAATGAAAAATTCCCACTAGTATATGAAAGTGACAAAACAAGAGACTCTCTATCATGAAGATTATGGTGCTACTTTCAAGCACAAGTTTGGTAAAAGGATAGTAACATTGTACCTTCTCTATTTTTCTCTCGTTTTTTTGGGCCTTCCTTTTTTATGGCCTTTATCTCTCTCTCTCTTTTTTATTCCTCACTTGGGACAATGCTCTAGAAAATGATGATCATCACACTTGTATTTATTTACAACTCAATGATTACAACTCGATACTAGAACAAAGTATGACTCTATATGAATGCCTCCGGTGGTGTACCGGGATATGCAGTGAATCAAGAGTGACATGTATGAAAGAATTATTAATGGTGGCTTTGCCACAAATACTATGTCAACTACATGATCATGCAAAGCAATATGACAATGATGAACGTGTCATGATAAACGGAACGGTGGAAAGTTGCATGGCAATATATCTCGGAATGGCTATGGAAATGCCATAGTAGGTAGGTATGGTGGTTGTTTTGAGGAAGATATAAGGAGGTTTATGTGTGAAAGAGCATATCATATCACGGGGTTTGGATGCACCGTGAAGTTTGCACCAACTCTCAATGTGAGAAAGGGCAATGCACGGTAATCAAGAGGCTAGCAATTATGGAAAGGTGAGATCATGATAATCCATGGACTCAACATTAGTCATAAAGAACTCACATAATTGTTGCAAAAATCTACAAGTCATCAAAAACCAAGCACTACGCCCATGCTCCTAGGGGGATAGATTGGTAGGAAAAGACCATCTCTCATCCCCGACCGCCACTAATAAGGAGGACAATCAAAGAACACCTCATGTTTAAAATTTGTTACATAACGTTTACCATACGTGCATGTTACAGGACTTGCAAACTTCAACACAAGTATTTCTCAAATTCACAACTACTCAACTAGCACAACTTTGATATCACTACCTCCATGTCTCAAAACAATCATCAAGCATCAAACTTCTCTTAGTATTCAGCACACTCATAAGAAAGTTTTTACTAGTCTTGAATACCTAGCATATTAGGATTATTTAAGAAAATTACCATGTTGTTTAAGACTCTCAAAATAATCTAAGTGAAGCATGAGAGAATAATAGTTTCTATAAAACAAAACCACCACCGTGCTCTACAAGATATAAGTGAAGTACTAGAGCAAAAACTATATAACTCAAAAGATATAAGTGAAGCACATAGAGTATTCTAATAATTTCCGAATCATGTGTGTCTCTCTCAAAAAGTGTGTACAGCAAACATGATTGTGGTAAACTAAAAAGAAAAGACTCAAATCATACAAGACACTCCAAGCAAAACACATATCATGTGGTGAATAAAAATATAGCTCCAAGTAAAGTTACCGGTGGAAGTAGACGAAAGAGGGGATGCCTTCCGGGGCATCCCCAAGCTTTGGCTTTTAGGTGTCCTTAGATTATCTTGGGGTGCCATGGGCATCCCCCAGCTTAGGCTCTTTCCACTCCTTGTTCCATAATCCATCAAATCATTTACCCAAAACTTGAAAACTTCACAACACAAAACTTAACAAAAAATCTCATGAGCTCCGTTAGCGAAAGAAAGCAAAAGACCACTTCAAGGTACTGTAAAAAACTCATTTTTTATTTATATTGGTGTTAAACCAACTGTATTCCAACTTCTCTATGCTTTATAAACTATTTTACTAGCCATAGATTCATCAAAATAAGCAAACAACACACGAAAAAACAGAATCTGTCAAAAACAGAACAGTCTGTAGTAATCTGTAACTAACGCACACTTCTGGAACTCCAAAATTTCAGCCAAAATAGGACGACCGAGAAAATTTGTTTATTGATCATAAGCAATTGGAATCAATATTTTATCACGTTCTGGTGATTTTTAACAATTATTTTCGTGAACAGAAAGTTTCTGGAATTTACACCAAGATCAAATAACTATCATCCAAGAAGATCCTATAGGTTTAACTTGGCACAAACACTAATTAAAACATAAAAAGACATCTAACCAGAGGCTAGATCAAATATTTATTCCTAAACAGAAGCAAAAAGCAAAAAAAAACTAAAAATAAAATTGGGTTGCCTCCCAACAAGCGCTATCGTTTAACGCCCCTTGGTAGGCATAAAAGCAAGGATAGATCTAGGTATTGCCATCTTTGGTAGGCAATCCATAAGTGGCTCTCATAATAGATTCATATGGTAATTTTATTTTCTTTCTAGGCAAGTGTTCCATGCCTTTCCTTAACGGAAATTGGAATCTAATATTTCCTTCCTTCATATCAATAGTTGCACCAATCGTTCTAAGGAAAGGTCTACCAAGAATAATAGGACATGAAGGATTGCAATCTATATCAAGAACAATAAAATCTATGAGCACATAGTTCCTATTTGCAACAATAAGAACATCATTAATTCTTCCCATCGGTTTCTTAATAGTGGAATCAGCAAGGTGCAAGTTAAGAGAGCAATCATCAAAATCACAGAAACCTAGCAAATCACACAAAGTCTTTGGAATCGTGGAAACACTAGCACCCAAATCACAGAAAGAATATCATTCATAATATTTAATTTTAATTTTAATAGTAGGTTCCCACTCATCATAGAGTTTTCTAGGGATAGAAACTTCCAACTCAAGTTTTTCTTCATAAGATTGCATCAAGGCATCAACGATATGTTTGGTAAAAGCTTTATTTTGACTATAAGAATGAGGAGAATTTAGCACGGATTGCAACAAGGAAATACAATCTATCAAAGAGCAATTATCATAATTAAATTCCTTGAAATCAAAAATAGTGGGTTCATTAACATCTAATGTTTTGATCTCTTCAATCCCACTTTTATCAATTTTAGCATCAAGATCTAAAAACTTCAAATTTTTGGAATGCCTACTAGGTAAAGGTGGATCATATTCAGTCCCATCATTATCAAGATTCATATTGCAAAACAAAGATTTAATAGGGGACACATCAATAACTTTTAGATCTTCATCTTTATTTCCATGGAAACTAGAAGAACACGCTTTCATATAGCAATCTTTCTTAGCACGCATCCTAGCGGTTCTTTGTTTGTACTCATCAATGGAAATTCTCATGGCTTTGAGAGACTTATTGATATCATGCTTAGGTGGAATAGATCTAAGTTTTAAAGAATCAACATCAAGGGAAATTCTATCAACGTTCCTAGCAAATTCATCAACTTTAAGCAATTTTTCTTCAAGCAAAGCATTGAAATTCTTTTGCGAATTCATAAATTCCTTAACACTAGTCTCAAATTCAGAAGGAATCTTATTAAAGTTTCCATAAGAATTGTTGTAGGAATTACCATAATTATTAGAGGAATTACTAGGATAAGGCCTAGGATTAAAGTTTCCTCTATACGCGTTGTTACCAAAATTATTCCTACCAACAAAATTCACATCCATAGATTCATCATTATTCTCAATCAAAGTAGACAAAGGTATATCATTAGGATCAGAAGAAACACTCTTAGTAGCAAATAATTTCATAAGTTCATCCATCTTTCCACTCAAAACATTAATTTCTTCTATCGCATGCACTTTTTTATTAGTAGATCTTTCAGTGTGCCATTGAGAATAATTAACCATAATATTATCTAGGAGTTTAGTAGCTTCTCCTAAAGTGATTTCCATAAAAGTGCCTCTCGCGGCCGAATCTAAAAGATTTCTAGAAGCAAAATTCAATCCGGCATAATTTTTTTTGTATAATCATCCACAAATTCAAACCATGCGTAGGGCAATTACATATCATTAACTGCATACTCTCACAAGCTTGTGCAACATGTTCGTGATCAAGTTGCTTAAAATTCATAATATCATTTCTAAGAGAGATAATCTTAGCGGGATGGAAATACTTAGAGATAAAAGCATCTTTGCACTTATTCCAAGAATCAATACTATTTTTAGGCAAAGACGAAAACCAAGCTTTAGTACGATCTCTAAGCGAAAAAGGAAATAGCTTCAATTTAACAATATCATTGTCCACATCTTTCTTATTTTGCATATCACACAAATCAACGAAGCTATTTAGATCGGTAGCGGCATCTTCACTAGGAAGGCCAGCGAATTGATCTTTCATGAAAAGATTCAGCAAAGCAGCATTGATTTCACAAGATTCAGTATTAGTAAGAGGAGCAATCGGAGTGCTAAGGAAATCATTATTGTTGGTATTGGTAGAGTCACACAATTTAGTATTATCTTGAGCCATCATGACAAGCAAGCAATCCAACACATGAGCAAACAAGAAGCAAGCGAAAAAGAGGCAACCGGAAAAGAGAGGGCGAATAAAATGGCAAGGGTGAAGTGGGGGAGAGGGAAACGAGAGGCAAATGGCAAATAATGTAATGCGGGAGATAAGGGTTTGTGATGGGTACTTGGTATGTTGACTTTTGCGTAGACTCCCCGGCGTGGCGTAAATCCTTCTTGCTACCTCTTGAGCACTGCGTTGGTTTTCCCTTGAAGAGGAAAGGGTGATGCAGCAAAGTAGCGTAATATTTCCCTCGCTTTTGAGAACCAAGGTATCAATCCAAGAGGAGGCCACGCACGAGTCCCTCGCACCTACACAAACAAATAAATCCTTGCAACCAACACGATAAGGGGTTGTCAATCCCTACACGGTCAGTTACGAGAGTGAGATCTGATAGATATGATAAGATTATATTTTTGGAATTTTTATGATAAAGATGCAAAGTAAAGAAAGTAAAATAAAAACGACGCTAGAACTAACTTGTGGTCAGGAGATTAATATGATGGAAAATAGACCCGGGGCCATCAGTTTCACTGTGGCTTCTCTCAAGAGCAAAAGTATTACGGTGGGTGAACAAATTACTGTTGAGCAATTGACAGAATTGAGCATAGTTATGAGAATATCTAGGTATGATCATGTATATAGGCATCACGTCCGAGACAAGTAGACCGACTCCTGCCTGCATCTACTACTATTACTCCACACATCGACCACTATCCAGCATGCATCTAGAGTATTAAGTTCATAAGAACAGGGAAACGCCTTAAGTAAGATGACATCATCTAGAGGGATAAACTCATGCAATATGATATAAACCCCATCTTGTTATCCTCAATGGCAACAATACAATACGTGCCTTGCTGCCCCTCATCCTTTGGGAAAGGACACAGCAAGATTGAACCCAAAGCTAAGCACTTCTCCCATTGCAAGAAAGATCAATCTAGTAGGCCAAACCAAACTGATATTTCGAAGAGACTTGCAAAGATAACCAATCATACATAAAGTAATTAAGAGAAGATTCAAATATTGTTCATAGATAAACTTGATCATAAACCCACAATTCATCAGTCTCAACAAACACACCGCAAAAGAAGATTACATCGAATACATCTCCACGAGAGAGGGGGAGAACAATGTATTGAGATCCAAAAAGAGAGAAGAAGCCATCTAGCTAATAACTATGGACCCATAGGTCTGAGGTAAACTACTCACACATCATCGGAGAGGCTATGGTGTTGATGTAGAAGCCCTCCGTGATCGATGCCCTCCCATGAGCTCCTAACAGGCCCAAAGATGGGATCTCACGGGTACAGAAGGTTGCGGCGGTGGAATTAGGTTTTTGGCTCTGTATCTAGTAGTTTGGGGGTACGTAGGTGTATATAGGAGGAAGGAGTACATCGGTGGAGCAACAGGGGGCCCACGAGGGTGGAGGGCATGCCCTGGGGGGGTAGGCGCGCCCCCTACCTCGTGCCCTCCTGGTAGGCAGGAGTCGGTCTACTTGTCTCGCACGTGATGCCTATATACATGATCATACCTAGATATTCTCATAACTATGCTCAATTCTATCCATTGCTCAACAGTAATTTGTTCACCCATCGTAAAATACTTATGCTCTTGAGAGAAGCCACTAGTGAAACCTATGGCCCCCGGGTCTATCTTCATCATATTAATCTTCCAACACTTAGTTATTTCCTTTGCTTTTATTTTACTTTGCATCTTTATCATAAAAATACCAAAAATATTATCCTATCATATATATCAGATCTCACTCTCGTAAGTGACCGTGTAGGGATTGACAACCCCTTATCGCGTTGGTTGCGAGGATTTATTTTTTTTTGTGTAGGTGCGAGGGACTCACGCGTAGCCTCCTACTGGATTGATACCTTGGTTCTCAAAAACTAAGGGAAATACTTACGCTACTTTTCTGCATCACCCTTTCCTCTTCAAGGGAAAACCAACGCAGTGCTCAAGAGGTAGCAAGGAGGATTTCTGGCGCCGTTGCCGGGAGATCTACGCAAAAGTCAACATACCAAGTACCCATCACAAACCCTTATCTCCCGCATTACATTATTTGCCATTTGCCTGTCGTTTTCCTCTCCCCCACTTCACCCTTGCCGTTTATTCGCCCTCTCTTTTTCGGTTGCCTCTTTTGCCCGTCTCTTGTTTGCTTGTGTGTTGGATTGCTTGCTGGTCACGATGGCTCAAGATAATACCAAATTTTGTGACTTTACCAATACCAACAATAATGATTTCCTTAGCACTCCGATTGCTCCTCTTATCAATATTGAATCTTGTGAAATCAATGCTGCTTTGTTGAATCTTGTTATGAAAGATCAATTTGCCGGCCCTCCTAGTGAAGATGCCGCTACTCATCTAAATAGCTTCGTTGATTTGTGTGATATGCAAAAGAAGAAAGATGTTGATAATGATATTGTTAAACTGAAGCCATTTTCTTTTTCGCTTAGAGATCGTGCTAAAGCTTGGTTTTCGCCTTTGCCTAAAAATAGTATTGATTCTTGGAATAAGTACTAAGATGCTTTTATCTCTAAGTATTTTCCTCCCGCTAAGATTATCTCTCTTAGAAACGATATTATGAATTTGAAGCAAGTTGATCATGAACATGTTGCACAAGCTTGGGAGATGATGAAATTAATGATACGTAATTGCCCCACACAAGGTTTGAACTTGTGGATGATTATATAAAAAATTTATGCCAGATTGAATTTTGCTTCTAGAAATCTTTTAGATTCGGCTGCTGTCGGTGTACAAAAAGAGGGGTGCACTTCTTGTACCCCTATAACTGTTGTCACACCCTGATTTTCATGCCAGAACACTTAAGCTAATGAATCATGATAAAACGTGGTTTGACAAAAACTTTTGAGTGTTTTGTCTTTGCTTTGATTGATTTTTGTCTGCTGTTTGCAAGTGCTCTAAAAATAAAATAAATCCTCCAACTCCTATACTTCATCTCCTTGCCCCAAACTCTTGAACCAATGATCATGCCATGTGTATAGGACATAAAAATAATTTCTTAAAAAAAATAATTTGGCCAAATAGTATTTTCAAAAATTAGTTTTCCAAAAACCCCTAAATTGAGGTTTGCACTGCAAGTACTTAATTAAGGGCAGTAAAAATCTTTCTAAAAATATATTTGACTCCTATTAGATATAGGATACCCAGAAACCACAAAAATATAATTTTAGAAGTTATTTTTCCTATTTTATTTAAAATCATTTTCTTAAGGCCAGAAATGGTCTTTAATAGGGAAACATTATTTTAATGATTTAAAAATATTTGTGAAAATTTAGGGAAACTCAGTGGAAATATATTGTCCATATATAAGAGTTTCAACACATGGTCATGTTCAAAATATTGGACAAAACTTCCCAAAACCATTTCTGCCCCTTTCAAGGATTTGAAATATTTCTACAGGAAATATTCCCCAACAATTCCCAGGAAATTCTAGCATGTCACATATGACATGTTTGATGACCTTGCCAAGTCTCATGTCATGGAGAATAGTATAACCCCATGAAACCCCCTCAAAACCATTTACTCCCATTTTGAAGTTTGAGCAACTTTACATTGCCAAACATGTCCAAATGTTCTCAAACCTGGTAAACATGCTCAAGTGGTCTAATAATTCATCTAGACCAAATGGCACAAGTTGGAGAACAAGTTAACTTGATCAAAGAGCCCCAAAGCCCTTCCTGTCCAGAACCAGATTTGGACAACTTTGCATTGGCAACTTTCTCCTTTTGATCTCAACTTTTGTGGTCATGTTCAGAACCTCAAATGATGACACTACACCAAGTGGTGCATCAAGGAGAATAGGTTTGCATGACTAAATCTTGGGAAGTCCATTTCTGTTGATTTCTAGGGTTTACAAAAGTTGCATTGGTAACTTTGCCCAAATGGACTCAATATTGGTGGAACCTATTATTTTATCATACCATTTGACCATGTCAAGCCTCATGACCAGAGGAGTTCATATTCTTGCCCAAACCACCATCAAACACCTTTTGGCAGAAATTTAAAATGCATGTTTTGGCCATTTCCACTAATCTCCATGAGCTAAGCTTTCTCCCACAAAGATCATCTGGTCTTCCTCTAACCCCTGCATCTTTCCTTGCCCGAGGAGCCATGATGATGGGGGTGAAAAGCTCTTTTCCCTCTCTGGACAGCACCATTTCTCTCTCTACCTCCTCCTCACTCTAGTGGATCCCAGGCATCCAATGCCATTTTCACGTAGTGTACTCCCCGCAGCTTCCAGACACAAGTGGGCGTGAGGACGCCGAGGAAAGCTGGTGCCGGCCATTTACGCGCCTGGAGCACGCCAAGATGCTCCCGACCGTTGACGCTGGCCCCCCCGACCACCTCGAGCTTCCCCCTCGCGCCAGTCGAGGTGCCTCGACGTCCGCAACACGCTACCGTGCAGGCCCCCTCATCTCTCCCTCTCTCTCACCTCCTGCGGCGCGTGCCCAGAGCCGCCCGGCTCGGCCAATGCCCGGCCTCGCTCGCGCGAGCACCAGGACCTCGCCCCGCTCCTCCTCTCTCTTCCTGGCGCCCCACTCAACTCCCACGGACGCCGTAGACAGCCCCTCGCCCTCTCTCCTAGCCTCCCGAGCCATTGTCGCGGCCACCCGTGCGCCACGTCCATGGTGAGCCATGGGCCGGCTACTCAAGGCCGTCCCAGGCCCTCCTCTCTGCTCCATTTACTCTCCCTCTCTCCCGAATACCACCCAGGCCAACCCATCCTTCCTCCCGTGCCCTCCGTCCTTCTCCGAGGCCGGAGCCAAGCCGTCGACCTCCGCCAAAATCCGGGCGCCTCATCCACTCTCTCTCCCACCTAGCCACTCCAGCGCCCTATCATCACCACCACTGACTCACCCCAAGCTCCAGTTCCTCCTCCCCGCGTCTGCCTCGTCGTGCCGAATCTCGCTGTCGGCCTCCTCCGTCATGGAAGATGGGGCGCTCACCTCAGACCGCCCCCGCGCCCGTGGAGTACCTCGGAGGATGCGTCACACTCCCCCGAGCACGCCGGTGTGCCGGGCGCCCACGGTGGTGGTCGGTGCCGTCGGGGAGAGCGCCGATACCGCTCGGCCTCGCCTCCTCTGTCTTCCGTCAGGCCGCGCGGGAGGTTGAAGGCGACGGCCAGAGCGCTGGGGCCCGCGCGTCAGCGACCCAGCGGCTGGGCCCCGCCCGTTTAAGTGGAGACGGCTTCGCCAGATCCATTTTCCTCACATGCGTACTCCATGGCCGCCTCGGACGTCGCCTCCTCTTCCCGTCCAGCCGAGCCACTGGTCGGCCCATTGCTAAATCAAGGCCATACCGGATAAGGGTAAAACCCTTTCCCTTTCCTTTTCTTTTTCTCAGAATTTCTAAAATCCATAAACAATTCAAATGGACTCCAAATTTGATGATTCAAATTTCTAGTGACTCTATAAATCATGATCTACCTGTTAGTGCAACGTGCACATTTTTTCAGAGACCTTTTCTTCACAAATATTCATCAAATCCTATTTTTCCTATTTCTGTGATGAACTTTAGAAAATCACAGGGAGCTCAAAATTGATCCAAATGCCATGATTCAAATCCCTAGATGCTTCTAAGTTCAATACTTAGTTTATGAACATTTTTGTTAATACTTTCTGTACCCCACAGAATAATGAGCCATTTCTTCATGTTTGTCAACTTTGCAAATTCATAGAATATTCATTTGAACTCCAAACCCAGTGAAATCAAATCCCAGATGCTTCTAAAATCATGATTTGCTAAAGGGGTGCCTTTGCTCATTTTTCAAAAAATATATTATGTAGGCTTCTTGCAAATCCATAAACCCCTTGATTCCATCATATTGAAATGTTCAGAAACATCCACTGATCCAATCCCAATGAAACCACTCTGGTTATTTTTCATATAACCATAGATGTCCTAGAAAAATCAAATTAATATTTTTAGAGCACTTTTATTTTCTGCCTTGTTGTGTTGCTTACTATGCTTGCTTTCGATGATAGTTGACAAAGTAGACGGAATGCTCGGAGTTGGACCAGAGATATTTGAAGACCTCGAAGACTTTGTTACAACAAGCAAGCAGCCCTTTGACCATGTCTATGAAACCTTTTTATGCATGCCATATAGCACTTTTATTACTTGCATCAGAGACATGATATTGTGGTGACCACATGGGGTGGCTTGCCACCGTTACTTCGTCGTTGATACTTGAATTGTGCGTGACCCTACCTTCTTATGAGGGTTATGCCGGGAGAGTAGATAGGATGCTAAAGTAGTGCTACGCAAAAAGGGACGGGTATATGCATGGTGAAGGAGACAAAGTATTTTCAAAGGACTTTTCGAAAACCCCGGCGGGTGCCACTTATGCCCGAGGGAGATGATGAGATGGGTAACCACTTGATGACGAAGTGGTGTACCGAGGCAAGTGGGTGTGGTTTTCGAAAACGGATTAGATTTAAGATTTGTCGAGTGTCCCAACCTTACATGCGCAACCACTCTACCCTTGTATGGGAAAGGGCATTATTGATTACCAAGGCCGATACTAGCTTGGAGCCCGCATTACTAGTGACGGGGGAGAGTTGGTGCTCTCTCTCGGGACGGGGTCGTGCCAGGTGGGGCGGCCATGACTATTTTCACAGGGCACCGGATACACCGTTGTGTCCCCTCTCGGATGTTACGATCTCGTAGGATGTACATCGTGAGGATTCGGAACAACGAGTGGACTCCTTGTTAGTGTCGTCTAGGGAAAGGTAGTGATCGGGTGCTTACCCCGGGTACTTGAGGTACCGCGGGTCGTGGATGACATGGAAGTTCCCGGATCTTGTGGGTAAAGTGTGCAACCTCTGCAGAGTGTAAAACTATTCGAATAGCCGTGTCCACGGTCAAGGACAGTTGGGCGGTGCTGCTTAAACTACGTACAGAGCTTTGCAAACCAGTGTGTGTGTGTGTGTGTGTGTGTGTGTGTGTTGATAAAACTACTTGGGTCAAGTCAAAGGACTTGACATGATTGAGTTGGGTTGGTGCCCACTCTATTTATGTTGATATCTCAGAACCTGTCCTCATGGTTACTTGAATTCTCCGATGCATGTCTTACAAGTTGTTGAACATATTATTGCACTCAAAACTAGCTTTCTGCAAAAATTTACCTATATCATGCATTGTTATATCTGGAACCAAAACATGGGTTGCTTAAGTAGTACATTCAAAGTACTCATTGGCTTGCCACTGGTTATTTAATTGGCCAGGCATGGAAGACCCGGAGTTCGAAGAAGAGTTCTTTGGAGACGATCATGCGAGCTAGGACGCTTCCCAGTCAGAATGCCTGTAAGGTTAAGGCAGATGGCATGGGTTCTACTTACTGACGAAGAATTTCTGCTGCTTAAGTTTATTGGGTATTCAGCCCCTGTGGCTTTATCTATGTAAGACTTGACCATAATGGTCATAATTTGTGTAAGACGGTATGTATGGATGTAAGACTCTTGGTATTCAGCTTCGTGTGTTCAAGTGAGCATTGATCTCCGGGATCATCATACACGAGCATTCGGTGATCTCGACTTATGAGTCGGGGTCCCCACAGAGCTGTTATCAGAGCCATCCTGACTGTAGGAAGCCTTAGTTAGCATGGTCGTTAGTTAGGGTAAAACTATTTTCAAAACTATCGCTAGTTTTCAAAAACTGTCTATACTTCTCTTCCCTTCTCAGTTTTTCGAAAATTAAGGTATACTTTCCCCATCAACCTCTTCCCCTTCAAAACCTTTGGTCGCTATAACCCTTATGCCCTGACCACTGGATTCCTTGTAATCCTCGTGGATAATCTAGAAGGAAGATGCCTTGCCAGACATTCACCCACATCTCCTGAACACAAGATTGGCGACATCACAACAAGACGATACCAATGTAAGATACACCCTCGAGGAATGAGGACCTCAAGACCCAGGAGATGGAGACACCCTTGACGCTGCCTGTGATGATGCAACCTTGGCCTCACGATAACCGTGGCGTGGGATATGCAAGATCATGATATACATCGCTAGTAGAGCAACCCTGTCCTTATCATTGTTGCATCGGCAACCACCGTGGATGAGAACCTAGCCATTTGGTCCGCCTCACTATAGTGAGCAGGAAAACAGTTCTCTTCATCCCCGCTCTCGGTGACGATCATTGCAACAAGATATCCGTAGATTGGACCTCTACTACGCCTTGTTAGTATCATTACATAAAGGATCCTACCTGGTACACTCGACGCCTTAGAAGGCAAAAGGGATCGTCATGATTAAGAAGACAAGAGGAGACCATGTCAATGTCAGCTACAAGGAGCCACCGTCACCCCATCACCTCATCGGGCGAGAAGTGTTGAAGATTCTTCAGGCCAACCCGGATAGTTTCATCGAGCAACTAAAAGAGACGTAGCAACACCGAGGAAACTCGAGAAGATCGCATGAGGCACAAGGCATGACTACTGAGTCCGAGAACCTAGGGTAGGATGAGTCGTGTACCCCCTATGCGCAGTCGAGTCCGCATGATGGTTCGAATAGAACCTTTACTGTGTGTTGCTTGTTTTTATTTGTTTGTGTTTTGATATCAGTCACCCTTTTTGCCCTAGGCAACAAATACGTGACTATATCACCTTACTTATCTTAATGCATGTGTTTGGCCCTTTCGGCACCTGTTTGTTTGCACTTGCACTATAGAACCCCCTTTAGGCATTCCCCTCCTTTATGCTACCTCTCCCACTCATCTCTCTCCCCACCTTAAGGATAGCAAGACAAGATACACCAAGGATTATACTTTGGCAACCAACCAGCACTGAAGACTTTTGCTACAACCTCCTCGACCAAGTGCAACCCCGTAGAGTTATGTTTACCTCTCAAGACTAGAAACACATTCCTAGACCCTTCGAGACTTCACGAGATACCCCAGCTCGAGTCCTTAACCATGTGCTTAACCCATAGAATTGCAAGAGAACAAGTTAAGCCTCTGTAAACCTTGCACAAAGACTGGGTTCATTATGGAACTAGTGGACATAGTGAACGAGCACATTGTCATCCTAAGATAGCACCAAAACTGACGATGCCATAGGAGGAACCAAATTGAGGATATAGGAATAGAGGATAGATGACTTGATGAGTTTATATCTATGACTTGAGGAATTATATGAGACTATTTGGTGGATTATGAGGCTTTGATGTTGGTAGATGAACTTGGTGGGATCATGATTATAGAGTAGCATAGCTTTCATTACCCCTGAGTAAATTGGATTTAATAGGACAATTATGATCGCAAGCTGAAACTCCTGGAAGTGCAAGGATTTGACTTGATCAAATGATATGGATGGGAGACAGTTGATATTACGAAAATGACTTGGGGGGACGTGTAGGAATTCTCGTTGGACATGAGATTTGGATTAAATAGGTGATCCTAAGTGGAGACTAGATGTTGTGTAAGTCTACATGGTTCGGAGTAAATTGGATTTAGACTAATGATCTCGATCATGATACCATGTTTCTCGGTGGACGATAAACAAGGAGATTGGATTAATTGTCGGAGTTGATTTAGGGATCTATATAAGCTTGTCCTTGGAGTTTACTTGACCATAATGGAAATTGGTGGAATGACTATAGTAAGGTAGCCTAGGAGATCATGTGGAACACCGTAACCATTGGATTTGTAGAATTAAATGGATTATGTAGTGATTGATGGAAGTTAATGGGCTGTTGGAGTCATTCAGAGGAAGGAAACAAGATCTTGGAGTGGCTTACGACGTGTTTCCTTAGGATAGAGGTGCTTTATCTTAGACCTTGGAAGGATAGGAGGAGCACTTGGATTGTCACGTTCAAGCCTAGTAGCTTATATGTTCTACCCATGGATTTTTAGGGGTAGACATACATATGGGCTCGGGGATTGTAGACATGTATGATTTTGTTAGACCTCCCCTCAGGAGCTATGAGGATATGAATCACATGAGTGATGATTGGAGTTGACCTATACGAAATGATACTATCAGTGATATGATGTGATTTGTTTAAAGGACTAGATAGCACAATTGGCATCTCAGAAACTGTGCTCAAGGATGGGATGATAAATGTTCACTCGCACACTAGAATCATTCAACCCCTTAAGCCCTACCAAGCCACAACATGGTCGGATCATGACCATGGGCTTTGGCTCTAGGTCAAGTAGACCCTGGCCAACACTCAACCGTGACTACCACCCATATCCCAGCCTACTTTACGTACCCCATAGACTTCATGGAGTGCTTGGACAAGTTAGTTGTCGTCTTTCTTCGATAACATACTTGTCTACCTGAAGACGGAAGAAGAATCGTTCAACTGGTTAATGAACATCTGAAGACCGCCATGTCAAGGAGGAAGACCTAAACCAACCACCATCATCAAGAAGTAAACTCCCGCGTCAAAGATCATGTGTATTTGCGAGCCACTTCTCTCAAAGAGAACCAAGCATTTTCATATCAAGAGAAACTCACACCAAGATTTATCGACCTTCTCCAAGGTCAACGCAAGATTTAAGAATAGACGGCTACCAGCTAGAATTACCACCTGAGCCACCCACTGTGCACAACATTTTCCACGAGTCACAGCTTCGGAAGTGCTTCCAACATCCTAACTAGCCCGATCTCTACAAGGACATCAATCACCAAGCCATCGACCTCCAGCCCAATATGACTTATGTGAAAGACCCCCAATGGAAATATGGATCAAGCAGGATGTCATGCACGAAGCCACGCCATCGAGTACTTCAAGGTTCAATGGAGCACCACATGGAAGAAGAAGCTGTATGAGGACGTGAAGACTACCCCACATCCAATACTCCTTTCCGCGCCTAGTTTGGGAATCTCGGGGACGAGATTCTTGTAAGGGGGGTAGGTCTGTCACACCCTGATTTTCATGCCACAACACTTAAGCTAATGAATCATGATAAAATGTGGTTTGACAAAAACTTTTCAGTGTTTTGTCTTTGCTTTGATTGATTTTTGTCTGCTGTTTGCAAGTGCTCTAAAAATAAAATAAATCCTCCAACTCCTATACTTCATGTCCTTGCCCCAAATTCTTGAACCAATGATCATGCCATGTGTATAGGACATAAAAATAAGTTCTTACAAAAATAATTTGGCCAAATAGTATTTTCAAAAATTAGTTTTCCAAAAACCGCTGAATTGAGGTTTGCACTGCAAATACTTAATTAAGGGCAGTAAAAATCTTTCTAAAAATATATTTGACTCCTATTAGATATAGGATACCTAGAAACCACAAAAATATAATTTTAAAAGTTATTTTTCCTATTTTATTTAAAAGCTTTTTCTTAAGGCCAGAAATGGTCTTTAATAGGGAAACATTATTCTAATGCTTTAAAAATATTTGTGAAAATTTAGGGCAACTCAGTGGACATATACTGTCCATATATAAGAGTTTCAACACATGGTCATGTTCAAAATATTGGACAAAACCTCCCAAAACCATTTCTGCCCCTTTCAAGGATTTGAAATATTTCTACAGGAAATATTCCCCAACAATTCCCAGGAAATTCTAGCATGTCACATATGACATGTTTGATGACCTTGCCAAGTCTCATGTCATGGAGAATAGTATAACCCCATGAAACCTCCTCAAAACCATTTCTATCCATTTTGAAGTTTGAGCAACTTTACATTGCCAAACATGTCCAAATGTTCTCAAACCTGGTAAACATGCTCAAGTGGTCTAATAATTCATCTAGACCAAATGGCACAAGTTGGAGAACAAGTTAACTTGATCAAAGAGCCCCAAGGCCCTTCTTGTCTAGAACCAGATTTGGACAACTTTGCATTGGCAACTTTCTCCTTTTGATCTCAACTTTTGTGGTCATGTTCAGAACCTCAAATGATGACACTACACCAAGTGGTGCATCAAGGAGAATAGGTTTGCATGACTAAATCTTGGGAAGTCCATTTCTGTTGATTTCTAGGGTTTACAAAAGTTGCATTGGCAACTTTGCCCAAATGGACTCAATATTGGTGGAACCTATTATTTTATCATACCATTTGACCCTGTCAAGCCTCATGACCAGAGGAGTAAATCTTCTTGCCCAAACCACCATCAAACACCTTCTGGCAGAAATTTAAAATGCATGTTTTGGCCATTTCCACTAATCTCCATGAGCTAAGCTTTCTCCCACAGCATCATCTGGTCTTCGTCTAACCCCTGCATCTTTCCCTGCCCGAGGAGCCATGATGATGGGGGTGAAAAGCTCTTTTTCCCTCTCTGGACAGCACCATTTCTCTCTCTCTCTACCTCCCTCCTCACTCTAGTGGATCCCCAGGGCATTCAATGCCATTTTCACGTAGTTTACTCCCCCCTGCAGCTTCTATACACAAGTGGGCGCGTGAGGACGCGAGGAAAATCCGCGGGTTCCGGCCATTTACGCGCTCTGGAGCACGTCAGCGTGCTCCCGACCGTTGACGCCGCGTCCCCCGACCACCTCGAGCCTCCCCCTCGCGCCAGTCGAGGTGCCTCGACGTCCGCAACACGCCACCGTGCAGGCCCCCTCGTCTCTCTTTCTCTCTCACCTCCTGGCGCTGCGTGCTCAGAGCCGCCTGCTCGGCCAATGCCCGGCCTTGCACGCCATGAGCACCGTGACCTCGCCCGCCTCCTCCTCTCTCTTCCTGGCGCCCCACTCAACTCCCACGGACGCCGTGAGACAGCCCCTCGCCTCTCTCCTGGCCTCCCGAGCCATTAACGCTGCCACCCGTGCGCCACGCCCACGGTGAGCCATGGGCCGGCCACTCAAGGCTGCCCCAGGCCCTCCTCTCTGCTCCATTTACTCTCCCTCTCTGCCGAATACCACCCAGGCCAACCCATCCTTCCTCCCGTGCCCTCCGTCCTTCTCCGAGGCCGGAGCCAAGCCGTCGACCTCCGCCAAAATCCGGGCGCCTCAGCCACTCTCTCTCCCAGCTAGCCACTCCAGCGCCCTATCATCACCACCACTGACTCACCCCAAGCTCAAATTCCTCCTCCCCACATCTGCCTCGCCATGCTGAATCTCGCCGTCGGCCTCCTCCGCCATGGAAGATGGGGCGCTCACCTCAGACCGCCCCCGCGCCCGTGGAGTACCTCGGAGGATGCGTCACACTCCCCCGAGCACGCCGGTGTGCCGGGCGCCCACGGTGGTGGTCGGTGCCGCCGGGGAGAGCGCCGGCACCGCTCGGCCTCGCCTCCTCTGTCTTCCGTCGGGCCGCTGGAGGTTGAAGGCGACGGCTCGAAGGCTGGGCCCAGACGTCGGCGACCCAGCCGGCTGGGCCCGCCTGCTTAAGTGGAGACGGCTTGCCAGATCCGCTTTCCTCGCCGCGTTGGCGTACTCACGAACTCCGCCTCGAGCGTCAGCCTCCTCTGGCCCAAATCGGCCGAACCACTGGGCCGGCCCACTGCTAAACTGCGCCCAGTGCGCTGAATAAGGGTAAAACCCTTTCCCTTTCCTTTTTCTTTTTCTGTAAATTTATAAAATCCATAAACAATTCAAATGGACTCCAAATTTGATGATTCAAATTTCTAGTGACTCTATAAATCATGATCTACCTGTTAGTGCAACATGCACATTTTTTCAGAGACCTTTTCTTCACAAATATTCATCAAATCCTATTTTTCCTATTTCTGTGATGAGCTTTAGAAAATCACAGGGAGCTCAAAATTGATCCAAATGCCATGATTCAAATTCCTAGATGCTTCTAAGTTCATAACTTAGTTTATGAACATTTTTGTTAATACTTTCTGTACCCCACAAAATAATGAGCCATTTCTTCATGTTTGTCAACTTTGCAAATCCATAGAATATTCATTTGAACTCCAAACCCAGTGAAACCAAATCCTAGATGCTTCTAAAATCATGATTTGCTAAAGGGGTGCCTTTGTTCATTATTCATAAATATATTCTGTAGGCTTCTTGCAAATCCATAAACCCCTTGATTCCATCATATTGAAATGTTCAGAAATATCCACTGATCCAATTCCAATGAAACCACTCTAGTTATTTTTCATATAACCAGAGATGTCCTAGAAAAACCAAATTAATATTTTTAGAGCACTTTTATTTTCTGCCTTGTTGTGTTGCTTATTATGCTTGCTTTCGATGATAGTTGACGAAGTAGACGGAATGCTCGGAGTTGGACCAGAGATATTTGATGACCTCGAAGACTTTGTTACAACAGGCAAGCAGGCCTTTACCCATGTCTATGAAACCTTTTTATGCATGCCATATAGCACTTTTATTACTTGCATCGGAGACATGATATTGTGGTGACCACATGGGGTGGCTTGCCACCGTTACTTCCTCGTTGATACTTGCATTGTGAGTGACCACACCTTCTTATGAGGGTTATGCCGGGAGAGTAGATAGGATGCTAAAGTAGTGCTACGCAAAAAGGGACGGGTATATGCATGGTGAAGGAGACAAAGTATTTTCAAAAGACTTTTCAAAACCAAGGGTGCCACTTATGCCCGAGGGAGATGATGAGATGGGTAACCACTTGATGACGAAGTGGTGTACCGAGGCAAGTGTGTGTGGTTTTCAAACGGATTAGATTTAAGATTTGTCGATTGTCCCAACCTTACATGCGCAACCACTCTACCCTTGTATGGGAAAGGGCATTATTGATTACCTAGGCCGATACTAGCTTGGAGCCCGCATTACTAGTGACGGGGAGAGTTGGTGCTCTCTCTCGACGGGTCGTGCTGTAGGGCGGCCATGACTGTTTTCACGAGGCACCGGATACACCGTTGTGTCCCTCTCGGATGTTACGATCTCGAGTGAGTCTCGTGGGATGTACATTGTGAGGATTCGAACAACGAGTGGACTCCTTGTTAGTGTCGTCTAGGGAAAGGTAGTGATCGGGTGCTTACCCCGGGTACTTGAGGTACCGCGGGTCGTGGATGACACGGAAGTTCCCCGGATCTTGTGGGTAAAGTGTGCAACCTTTGCAGGGTGTAAAACTATTCGAATAGCCGTGTCCACGGTCAAGGACAGTTGGGCGGTGATGCTTAAACTATGTCCAGAGCTTTGCAAACCAGTGTGTGTGTGTGTGTGTGTTGATAAAACTACTTGGGTCAAGTCAAAGGACTTGACATGATTGAGTTGTGTGACATCCCAAATTTTCAATTTGGCATGTTATACATAGGTCATTCTTGCATATCATATTTTATTTGCATTCTCGTTTACCATCCTCGAAAATCCTAAGCAACTCAAGGACCCTCGGAGAGAGTTGGGGATTTTTCAATTTTCATATTTGAATTTTGTCAAATAATGAAAGACGAGGATATTGGATTTTAATTATTTTCTCTCCGGAAAATTATTTCAATTTAAATAAATAAATGAGGGGAGATAATATGACTTCTCCAAAATAATTGGAATAACAGAGGAACATTTTTGGGATTTTATTTGATTTTATTTGGAATTTTATTGGCCCTAGAAAAAAAAATTGCACGCTTTAAAAATTTGCATTTTAGGGGCCAAGAAAAGTTCATCTAGTTCTAAATATTCTATTTAGACGGAGAAAACTTATTTTGGAATTTTTAGATTTTTATTTATTTTTCTAGGAATTTTTCTTTCGGCGGAATGTTTTAAAAAAAACGAAACGGACCCGCGCCGACTGGGCCAAGGGCCCAGCCGAGCCAGGCCGGCCCACGAGCGCCGCCGCCCGCTCGCCGGACGTGCCTCGTCGGAGGTACCCGACCCCGCCGCCGCCGGTTTATTATGTTTTTTTTGAAAACCCTTCGGCTTTTTTATAAAACCCTAGATCGTTTTTTTATATAGATCGGTTTATTTTCGTCGATTTATTTATTTGACGAACATCCGTTCATCCGTTCGTTTTAACGAACGCGTTCACTGTTTAAGTTCTGTTAACGAAGGTTCGTTCGTTTAACAGTTCATCGCTTTTCTTTTATTGGAATTATTCCGCGGTTATTTTGATCGCGATTTCTGATCCAATTTTCAAACCTGTTTATCTTTTCGCTCGTTTATCAGAATCAGGCGATTCAAGCGCCTGGAGTTTCGTATCGAAACCCTCTTTCCGAATAATCAACTTAAACCAGTTTTTATCCCTGTAAAATTTGACCCTAGTTCAGATTAGTAAACGGACCTTGTTTTTCTCGCCGTTTGAGTTTCGTTGTTCCATTTGGTTTGATTCTTTTTGCAAACCAGAGTTCTTAAGTTGAACTCTCCGGTCAACCTCTTCAGTTGAAGTTTAGTTTGTGCATCTTTGCTTGTTTACTTATGTATGTGTTGTTTGCTTGCGATAGAATTCCCGGAGTGCGAAGCGTGTTACTACGAGTCTCTAGGATTCACGGATCGTCGGCAAGGCAAGTAACACTTGATCATATCTTTTCCTACCCAGTTTTTATGCATTAGTTTCAACCCTCAAACATTGCATGATTAGGATGTCATTAATTTGTGGGTTGGGAAGTAGATGATGAGGTAGGAACCTATTGCCTATTCTTGTCAAACCCTTGGGAGTTACTTCTACGTTATGCTTATATTGCCATGATATGCTCGTAGACGTGGTTTGGGTTTGAGAGATATTCACGACAGATGTGAGATTATTAATTAATGGTTTACTTTAAGGTGGCAACTTAAATACACACACAGGTGGATTGAGGCACACAGGAACCCAAAGGTTGTCTGCTTTTCTTGGAAATCCCGGGTATCCGTGGTGATCTTCCTATGGACCGCCACCCAGGCTCAAAGGGAACTGAGATTATTCATGCTAGAAACTTCCGTGTGCAGCCACAAGCTATTATGGGCTCTAGCATAGTTGAGTAAGTTACGTGAAGCTCTCAAGAGGTAGATCAGCAGGTAGTGGGTTTTATAGGTTTGGTATGATCTATCCGAGTAGAGAGTTAATGTTTCAAAGATCGTGTCTCGGTCATCCGTCTCTCAAACACCATGCAGTCACGAGAAACCAATGGAGGCGATCGAGTCTTGTGGGGAAAAGTGCGCAAACCTCTGCAGAGTGTACAAACTAATCATGGTTAGCCGTGTCCCCTGTTATGGACGATTACGAGTATCTAGTACTTGAGTATTCACATGTATCTCAACACTCTTAACTAAATTTGCTGGGTTGTTAATTACCTTAATTGGGATCATCTGAGTTGGGGGGTACCTTCTCAATGATGTTTCAACCACCATGATAGTTAAATTAAATTTATTCCTTTGATGTAGGGGAAAATTGGCTTTTCGCAAAACTGTAACCATAGAGCTTTCCACCAGCCATATATGCATGTAGTATAGCCTATTCTTTCATTACTCTATGTGTTACATTGCGGCATATTCCATGTGCTGACCCGTTCTCGGGCTGCAACGTATTATGTTGCAGACTTTTCGAACGAGGAGTAAGGATTGTAGGTCGGTGCCGCGCAGCACCCTTATGCCGTTGGAGTTGATGGACTCACTTTATCTTCCAAGCCTTCCGCTGTTATCGCATTAGATGGCCTTCAGCCATATTATTGTAATAAGTTCTCTTTTGAGACATTCGATGTAATAAGTGTGTGATTGCTACTCTGTTATAAATCCTTCGAGTACTGTGTGTGTCAGCATTACCGATCCAGGGATGACACAGAAACACAGAGACTTGACCATCTGAGGTCGGGTCGCTACAAGATGGTATCAGAGCACACGCTGAGTGTAGGACACGACCACTAAGATAAACCATAGGTCACTTCTCTCTACTCATTTCTGACCTCTCCATTTTTCCACTCTTTAGGATGACGGAGATGAAGTACAAGTTGCCCAACCGGATGAAGACACACCTTTCGGACGTCACCTGAAGGAAGTCACTAGGTACCTGAATATTGGAATACCAAGCTTCACCGGACGCATACAACGCCACCTTACCAGAAGAAGAATGCTGGAAGATTCAAGCCCTAGTTCCCGGAAGGACGTTTGCACCAAGCACGGAGCCCATAGTATGTGTTTTCAATGCACCAACATGGAGTTTGGGAAAGAGTATGGCAGCTCACATTAGGGACGCATCGGAGAAGTCTACAACAAGGAACTTAAAGACACCATATACCAAATATGTGGGCGCCGAGACGAGCAATGGGAAGTAATTAGCACCAAGAAGGATAGATCCATTGCAGCTTACATCCAGGAGCTCAACCAACACATTCGACGTCATGAGAACCAGATGTGCGCAGACAGGCTGGATTTGAAGAAGGCGAAAACTAAGATCATCGAATTGGAGGAAGAACTCAAGTCTACACACGATGGATATGAGGAAGAAATCAAGATACTACTGGAGAAGAACGACAACCTAGTCAAGAAGATTGGAGTTTTCATGGGAGGACCAGCACCCAAGGAAGAAGAGCAAGAAGAGGAAGAAGATCCCGCTTGTCCAGACAACTACATCATCATCGCATTTACACCGACTCGGATCCAAGTGATGATGACTATGAAGACGAAGCTGGAGCGTACATCATGGAGTCTTCCACCGATCAAAATTTCTAGATGACCACCAAATATTAGTAGTATTTTCCCCATGTAACTAGTAGTAGTTGAGCACGTATGTCGATAGTCATAGATCGCTTTGTATGCCCTTGCTTGCTTGATTGAATGAATGTGTGTTTTGCCTCATGTGCATATGGGTAGTGTTTTCTCACTAGACCTCTTTCTATTTCTAATCTCTCCCTCTAAACCCTCGGATGCCTCCGAGACGTGACCGGTTTTGCTTTCCCACCGAGCTCACTCAATTGATCCAACAGCGTAATGCCTTGATGCAATTGCTAGTTCGTAACCAGGCAATGCCAACAACAACAACAACAACAACCCGCCACCAAAGTGGACAATTTAGCCCGTTTACGAGGTTACAACCGCCGGTGTTTTCCAAGAGCACCGAGCCAATAGTTGCGTATGACTGGTTACGCCGTATTGGAAGGGAGTTAACCACCCTGGGATGCACGGATCTTTGAGAGAGTGCGCTTTGCCGCACATCAATTGGATGGACCAGCAGCCGCATGGTGGGAGAATTACACGGCTACTTTTCCTATAGCCAATGTCACTTGGGACCAGTTCCAACAAGCTTTTCGCACGACCCATGTTTCAACTGGAGCCATGCAGATAAAGAAGCGTGAGTTCCGCAACTTACGCCAGTGGAACCGTACTGTGGCCCAAGACGTGGGACGAAGTTTAGCAAGTTATCACGCTATGCCCCTGATGATGTGGCCACGGATACCGCGAAGCAAGAGAAGTTTATAGAAGGACTGAATGATGAGATGAGTATGCAGCTGATGGTGGCAACTTTCAACAACTACCAGGAGTTGGTAGATAAGGCTCTAATGATTGAAGGAAAGCAGCAGCAAATTGAGAGTCATAAGAGGAAGTATGGACAAGGGAAGTATAACTCAGGAGCTCACCGTAAACCTCGCCTAACCCGAACTCGGGAGGACTAGTTCATAACCATGGAGGACATAACCATCTTTGGAGGAGGAACGATAATGGTGCGAAGAATGGGAATGGAAATGCAGCCAACAATAATCGTAATCGCTCTAACCCAGCTAGACCCGCTAAGAGACCTGAGCCAAGTTATTTGCTTTAAGTGCGGGAAGACAGGGCACTATGCCGATGACTGCTCTGAAGGAAGGAATGGAAACGGAAATGGGAGCGCTGGGAAGAAGCCCAATCCATTCAACAAAGGACAAGTGAACCACGTTAATGTGGAGGAAGTTGAAGAGCAGCCGGACGCGGTAATAGGTAAGTTTTGGTTCACCATTTACCGCTATTGTTCTTTTCGAAATCTTTGGTGCATCGCATTCATACATATCAAGGGATTTGTGGATAAGTTTAAGTTACCAACCCGGACCCTTAGGACCCCTCTTTTAGTGAGCTACTTTGGAGCAGAGTATATGGCTAGCGAGATGGTGCACCCGATTACCCCTAATCATTGGAACACATGTTTTTCCGTCTGACCTAATTATCTTGGAGTCGCAAGGATTGGATGTGATATTAGGTATGGATTGGATGTCGAAGTTTGGAGGAAGTATCGACTGTGCTAGCAAGTCAACCTATCTCACCACCCCAGAGGGAAAAACGATTAAGTATGTATCTAGGCATGTGCCTAGGAGGAGCCAAGTGAATACCCTCACGGGAGTTGTACAAGAAGAAGTACCTGTAGTGAAGGATTATCCAGATGTTTTTCCGGAAGAGTTACCAGGCATGCCACCGGATCGAGACATCGAGTTTTTGATAGAACTAATACCAGGTACAGGGCCAATAGCAAAGAGACCCTATCGGATGCCCGCAAATGATCTGGAGGAAATTAAGAAGCAGATCAAGGAGCTGTTGGTGAAAGGTTACATTCGTAGAAGTTCATCACCTTGGGGAGCTCCAATACTTTTGGTGGAGAAGAAGGATAAATCCCTAAGGATGGTTGTTGATTACCGAGCTCTGAATGAAGTAACGATAAAGAACAAGTATCCCTTACCGATGATTAATGATCTATTTGATCAGTTGCAAGGAGCTAAGGTGTTTTCTAAGATTGATCTATGATCAGGATACCATCAGTTGAAGATCTGAGAGAAGGATATACCCAAGACAACATTCACCACACGATATGGATTATACGAGTATACGGTCATGTCGTTTGGACCGACTAACATACGCCTATTTCATGAGTATGATGAACAAAGTGTTCATGGAATATTTGGACAAGTTTCTTGTGGTGTTTATCGATGATATTATGGTTTACTCGAAGAACGAAGAGGAGCACGCAGAACACGTACGTTTGGTTCTTGAGAAACCCAGGGAACACCAGTTATACGCCAAATTCAGCAAGTGCGAATTTTGGTTAAAGGAAGTTGGATTTCTTGGGCATGTTATATCAGGAGAAGGTATAGCACTGGATCCCAGTAAAATTCAGTCAGCCACTGAATGCTTGGCACCCACTTCAACAATGAGATTCGCAGCTTCCTTGGACTGGCAGGATATTATCGGAGATTCATTGAGAATTTTTCCAAGATTGCTAAACTAATGACAGAATTGCTAAAGAAGGATACTAAGTTCAGATGGACAGAGGATTGTGAGACAAGTTTCCAAGAGTTGAAGAAACGGTTGACTACAGCCCCAGTGCTGACATTGCCAGATATACATAAGGAGTTTCAAGTGTATTGTGATGCCTCTCGCTTGGGAATTGGATGTGTTCTTATGCAGGAGGGAAAAGTTGTCTCGTATGCCTCACGACAACTGAAGCCTCATGAGTTGAACTATGCCACGCATGATTTGGAGTTAGCAACCCGTAGTACATGCGTTAAAGACACGGAGACATTATCTCATGGGAAACCGTTGTGATGTGTACACGGATCATAAGAGTTCAAAGTACATTTTCACACAGAAGGAGTTAAACCTCAGACAGAGGAGATGGCTGGAACTTATAAAAGATTACGACATGAAGCTACACTATCATCCAGGAAAAGCCAACTCGTAGCAGACGCTTTGAGTCGGAAGAGTTATGCCAATATCCTTGAAGGTAGAGGACTGCCAAAGGAGTTAGCAGAAGATGTTATGGAACTTCAGTTGGAGATTGTTCCAATAGGTTTTCTTGCAACAATGGAGGTTCAAATGACCTTGTTAGACAAGATTCGAGACGCCGTAAGGAGGATAAAGAGATTGCTGAGATAAAAGAAAAGATGGGCAAAGGACAACCAAAGGTTTTCACGAGGATGAGCACGATACCTTGTGGTTTGAGGATCGGATTTATGTGCCCAACAATTCGGAGATCAGGAAGTTAATACTTCAAGAGGCCCATGACTCACCATACTCGATTCACCCCAGAAACACCAACATGTACTTGGACTTGAAGGAACGTTTCTGGTGGGATGGTATGAAGAAGGATATTGCCGGGTATGTAGCCGTTTGCGATGTATGTCAGAGAGTGAAGGCAGAGCATCAAAAGCCAGCAGGACTGTTGCAGCCTATGCCAATACCCGAATGGAAGTGGGACAAGCTTGGCATGGATTTTATCACAGGATTACCCGTAACCAAAGCGGGATATGATTCAATATGGGTAGTAGTGGATCGTTTGACCAAAGTAGCTCATTTCATCCCAAAGTGAAAACAACTTATACAAGTGCAAAGTTGGCCAAGATATATATGACCAGGATAGTATGTTTGCATGGAGTTCCGAGGAGTATCGTACGGATAGAGGAACACAGTTTACTTCAAAGTTTTGGCATCAACTACACCAGACTTTGGGTACCAGATTGGAGTTTATTACCGCTGCTCCACCCACGTATTTTATTGCATGCATGTAGAGAGTCAATCAGATTTTGGAGGACATGTTGAGAGCACATGCGCTAGATTATGGATCTAGTTGGGATGACAATTTGTCGTGACGCAGAATTCTCATACAACAACAGCTACCGAGGCCAGTTTGAAGATGGCACCGCTCAAGCTCTGTATGGACGCAGATGTAGAACACCATTGATGTGGGATGAGGTTGGAGACCGTCAGTTGTTTGGACCAGATTTGATCAAAGACTCTGAGGAGAAGGTTAAACTGATCAGAGACAGACTAAAGATTGCTCAGTCTAGACAAAAGAGTTAGGCAGATTCTAAACGCAAGGAAGTAACCTATGAAATTGGAGAAAGAGTATATCTGCGAGTATCACCCCTGAGGGGAGTGAAACGTTTTGGAGTAAAGGGAAAGTTAGCCCCAAGACTTGTAGGACCGTACCGTATTTTGGAACGGATGGGAGAAGTTGCCTACAAGCTGGAGTTACCTGAAGGATTGTCAGGAGTGCATGATGTGTTTCACGTGTCACAACTGAAGAAGTGCCACACCTTGAGATGGCCGACATACCACTAAAGGATACAAAGGCCCTGGAGGCGATACAATTGGATAACAACCTGACTTATGAGGAGAAGCCAGAAAGATTCTCGAGTTTGATAGCAGAGTCACTCGCAACAAGGTGATCAAGTTTTGCAAAGTTCGATTGGAGCCACCACACCGAGGAAGAAGCCACGTGGGGCGAGAAGAGGATATTCGCAAGGACCATCCGCACCTATTTTCTAGCCAACCCAAATCTCGAGGGCGAGATTCATCTTAAGGGGTAGGTTTGTAACATCCCAAATTTTCAATTTGGCATGTTATACATAGGTCATTCTTGCATATCATATTTTATTTGCATTCTCGTTTACTCATCCTCGAAAATCCTAAGCAACTCAAGGACCCTCGGAGAGAGTTGGGGATTTTTCAATTTTCATATTTGAATTTTGTCAAATAATGAAAGACGAGGATATTGGATTTTAATTATTTTCTCTCTGGAAAATTATTTCAATTTAAATAAACAAATGAGGGGAGATAATATGACTTCTCCAAAATAATTGGAATAACGGAGGAAAAATGTTAAAATCATTTTTGGGATTTTATTTGGAATTTTATTCGCCCTAGAAAAAAAAATTACACGCTTTAAAAATTTGCATTTTAGGGGCCAAGAAAAGTTCATCTAGTTCTAAATATTCTATTTAGACGGAGAAAACTTATTTTGGAATTTTTAGATTTTTATTTATTTTTCTAGGAATTTTTCTTTCAAAGAATGTTTAAAAAAGCAAGCGAACCCGCGCCCGGGCCAAGGGCCCAGCCAAGCCAGCCCATTTCGCCCGCCGCCATTCGGACGCGCCTCGCCGGAGGTACCCGACCCGCCGCCGTCGGTTTATTATGTTTTTTTTAAACCCTTCGGGTTTTTTTTATAAAACCCTAGATCGTTTTTTTATATAGATCGGTTTATTTCCGTCGGTTTATTTATTTAACGAACATCCGTTCATCCGTTCGTTTTAACGAACGGGTTCACTGTTTAAGTTCTGTTAACGAACGTTCGTTCGTTTAACAGTTCATCGCTTTTCTTTTATTGGAATTATTCCCGGTTATTCTGATCGCGATTTCTGATCCAATTTTCAAACCTGTTTATCTTTTCGTTCGTTTATCGGAATCAGGCGATTCAAGCGCCTGGAGTTTCGTATCGAAACCCTCTTTCCGAATAATCAACTGAAACCAGTTTTTATCCCTGTAAATTTTGACCCTAGTTCAGATTAGTAAACGGACCTTGTTTTTCTCGCCGTTTGAGTTTCGTTGTTCCATTTGGTTTGGTTCTTTTTGCAAACCAGAGTTCTTAAGTTGAACTCTCCGGTCAACCTCTTCAGTTGAAGTTTCGTTTGTGCATCTTTGATTGTTTACTTATGTATGCGTTGTTTGCTTGCGATAGAATTCCCGGAGTGCGAAGCGTGTTACTACGAGTCTCTAGGATTCACGGATCGTCGAAGAAGGCAAGTAACACTTGATCATATCTTTTCCTACCCAGTTTTTATGCATTAGTTTCAACCCTCAAACATTGCATGATTAGGATGTCATTAATTTGTGGGTTGGGAAGTAGATGATGAGGTAGGAACCTATTACCCTGTTACTTTCAAACCCTTGGGAGTTACTTCTACGTTATGCTTATACTGCCATGCTATGCTCGTAGACGTGGTTTGGGTTTGAGAGATATTCACGACAGATGTGAAATTATTAATTAATGGTTTACTTTAAGGTGGCAACTTAAATACACAACTGGGTGGATTGAGGCACCTGGGGAACCCAGTGTTGTCTGTTTTCTTGGAAATCCCGGGGTATCCGTGTGATCTTCCTATGGACCGCCACCAGCTCAAAGGAACTGAGATTATTCATGCTAGAAACTTCCGTGTGCAGCCACAAGCTATTATGGGCTCTAGCATAGTTGAGTAAGTTACGTGAAGCTCTCGAAGAGGTAGATCAACAGGTAGTGGGTTTTATAGGTTTGGTATGATCTTTCCGGAGTAGAGAGTCAATGTTTCTGAAAGAGTGTGTCTCGGTCATCCGTCTCTCAAACACCATGCAGTGCGAGAAACCAACGGAGGCGATCGAGTCTTGTGGGGAAAAGTGCGCAAACCTCTGCAGAGGGTACAAACTAATCATGGTTAGCCGTGTCCCCGATTATGGACGATTCTGAGTATCTAGTACTTGAGTATTCACATGTATCTCAACACTCTTAACTAAATTTGCTGGGTTGTTAATTACCTTAATTGGGATCATCTGAGTTGGGGGGTACCTTGTCAATGATGTTTCAACCACCATGATAGTTAAATTAAATTTATTCCTTTGATGTAGGGAAAATTTGGCTTTTCGCAAAACTGTAACCATAGAGCTTTCCACTAGCCATATATGCATGTAGTATAGCCTATTCTTTCATTACTCTATGTGTTACATTGCCAGCATATTCCATGTGCTAACCCGTTCTCCGGCTGCAACGTATTATGTTGCAGACTTTTCAGACGAGGAGTAAGGATTGTTGGTCGTTGCCGTGCAGCTCAGTTATGCCGTTGGAGTTGATGGACTCACTTTATCTTCCAAGCCTTCCGTTGTTATCGCATTAGATGGCCTTCAGCCATATTATTGTAATAAGTTCTCTTTTGAGACATTCGATGTAATAAGTGTGTGATTGCTACTCTGTTATAAATCCTTCGAGTACTGTGTGTGTCAGCATTACCGATCCAGGGATGACACAGAAACACAGAGACTTGACCATCTGGGGTCGGGTCGCTACAAGTTGGGTTGGTGCCCACTCTATTTATGTTGATATCTGTAACCTGTCCTCATGGTTACTTGAATTCTCCTGATGCATGTCTTACAAGTTGTTGAACATATTATTGCACTCAAAACTAGCTTTCTGCAAAAATTTACCTATATCATGCATTGTTATATCTGGAACCAAAACATGGGTTGCTTGCGAGTACATTCAAAGTACTCATTGGCTTGCCACTAGTTATTTAATTGGCCATGCATGGAAGAACCGGAGTTCGAAGAAGAGTTCTTTGGAGACGATCATGCGAGTTAGGACGCTTCCCAGTCAGAATGCCTGTAGGGTTAAGGCAGATGGCATGGGTTCTACTTACCGATGAAGAATTTCCGCTGCTTAAGTTTATTGGCTATTCAGCCCCTGTGGCTTTATCTATGTAAGACTTGACCATAATGGTCATAATTTGTGTAAGACGATATGTATGGATGTAAGACTCTTGTTATTCAGCTTCTCTGTGTTCAGTGAGCATTGATCTCTGGGATCACTATACACGTGCATTCGGTGATCACGACTTATGAGTCGGGGTCCCCACAACTGTGCACGGGCAGTCTGAGCCGCGGGCACCACCGCACTGAGCAAGGCAAGAGAGGTGAGCCAAGGCAAGGCCGAAGCTCGAAAGGAGTAGAACGACGCCAAGACCAAGACCACAAAGGGCAAAGGGGACGAAGCGGACTCCCCCGGCAAGACCCTTGCCGGGAGGCGGTTTTAGCAAACCCGGCAAGACACTTGCCGTGGCAGCTCATGCCACACCTGCGGAGTGAATCACCCTTGAGTCCACTGCCCCCATGGGGCAAGGATTCGGGAGACATCCCCGTGGTGGCATGCAGATCTTTGTGAAGACATTCAAGATCAGATACACACTATAGAAGATGACGACCCTTAGCGGGATCCCAGCCAAGGAGGACCACAAGGCCCCCGGCAAGAGCTTTGTCGGGGATGACAGCAGGCGCCACGGCAAGACCCTTGCCGGGGCCCCGGCAAGACCCTTGCCGGGGCTACGGCGAGGCCCTCGCCAAGAACACCCGTAGGGCCACCGTCAGGCCCACGCCAATCAAACCCCCACCACCGTTCGCATGCAGCTGCCGACCCAACCAGTTGGGCAGGCACCTGCGTGGCGGCAAGCGGATCTTCGTGGAGACCCACCATTGCGCCACCTCAGCTGCATGCGTGCCTACATGGCACCGCTGGCACCGCTGGCTGTATGCGCGTCGACACGAAAGGGAGCGGCGACGGACGAGACAGGGCCCTCCCCCATCCCCGATAAAGCAAGGACACCTAAGCAAGATGCATTAAAAGCGCCTTGTCATGTAATGCGAGGGATAAACTCGCATCATTGTACCCTTTCCACCTCCTGTGTGCCACTGTGGCAACCCCTTTCCCTATAAAAGGAGGCCCAAGGCGACCAGGAGGAGGATTCGGCTTTTTGGAGCTCCTCACCCCATTGCTAGTTCAAGAACACGGATAAACAAATCACCAAAGCAGGAGTAGGGTTTTACGCATCCTCGCGGCCCGAACCAGGATAAAGAAACCGTGTGCTATCTGTTTGATCCGCTCTTCTCACGACCCCGCGCCCCGCGACCGTAGTAGGGATTCTTGTGATCCCATAGGTATCGTTCCCACCGACATCTTTGGCGCGCCAGGTAGGGGGCGCAGTTGTTTGAATCGGCTATAGCAGTTAGTTCGGCGCTTCTTCATCCTCATGGCGCCCAAGAAGAAGATGACAGTGGCGGTTGGCCCATCGGAAGTCGGACATCCCGTCCCGACGCGGGCGAGCAGCGGACCGGTCGGAGAAAGGACCCGGGGCGCCGTTCGCGAACACCAACACCGCCCCAAAGAGTCAAGTTTGGGAGGCGGTGATGTTCGTGGCGCTCGTAACGGGCCGCACGCCGCCAAATCAAAGATGGAGCCAGGCCCTCCGCGGGTGGCGCGGGCCTTCCAAGATCGCTGCCACCCCGCTTCAAGGCGACGCGAGGGCTTCAAGACTCCACGCCGGCGCCGACGGGCGCGATTTAACGGTGTAATCACGCCGAGGACCCCGGGCGCCGCCATGAAAGAGCCCGAGCACCACTCCCGGATTTAGAAGACCTACCCGCCGCCGAGGCGCTGGTGAAGATGGCATGCGACCGCTGGGTCGTGATAGAGCTCCTTCGACATGGTCAAGTCGGCCTGCGTCGCGATTCATGCAGGTTTCACTGCCACCAATGCCAGCAGGAGCCATGGCGCGCGCGCAGTTGCTCCTCGATTTTCCTCCAACTACGGGGAAACTCGACGAATGGAGAGCCACTATCTGAAGCCTTGTTGCGGTGGCCAACAAATACGAACCGAGTCCGGTGGAGCCCCAAGGTCGACGCTCCAATGGAGTCCCACGCACCAGTGGCGGGAGAGCCGGCGGCGCCGCCTCCACGGTGCACTCGCCTCCTCCTCGCCCGGTACCGCGGACGCGAGCCCGTCGCGACGTTACAGGCGACGAAATCTCTGTAGCATCGTCCGACCCGCGGGCCCACTGTGACCAGCGCCAAGTTCTTCGGGAACGAGAACATGAAGACGCTCGAACCACTATCGAGCGCCGCACGGAGCGCCACCAATCAGACAGCGACCAGGGCTCGCCAGAGCCACCCGCACCGGAGAGCCACGAGGCCTACCTTACGAGATAGGCTGTCCGGCTTTTACCCATGAGCTGCGGCAGTTCCAGTGGGCCACTCACCGCACCTTCAAACCCGACTTGGGCGAAAAGTACAGCGGCAAGGCCCACCCGTCCAAGTTCCTCAGCATCTACACCATTGCGATGCAAGATGCCGGAGCCCGCGACGATAAGGTGCTTGCGAATTACTTTCCGTTGGCTCTTAAACCCAACGCCATGTCATGGTTGATGCACTTGCCGGTGGACTCTATTTCCTCCTGGTCGGATTTGTGCCATGAGTTCGTGGGCGCCTTTTACCGGAGGCCACCAAGCCCATGGCCAAGCAAGCGACTGCACGTCATTCCCCGTAAGGGAGGCGAGAGTCTCCGCAAGTATATCTGAGAGGTTCAGCCGGGTACAGTACAATATCCCTGATGTTCACCCTGCCGCCATCATCAGCGCGTTCCATCAGAACGTGCGTAACCGCAAGATGCACGAGAGTTGGCAATGAACAAGGTGAAAGATGTAGCAGAACTCTATGTTCTTGCTGACAGATGTGCCCGGGCTGAAGAGGGAAGGAAGTACCCCGGCGAAGATGCCAGCGTGGAAACCGACTCCTCAGATGAGGATATTGCCGTCCCGGTGAAGAAAGGCCGGCACCGCAACAGGAAGCGCAAAGGAAAAGCCGTGCTTGCCGTCGAGGGATCTGATGACGCCGGCTCCACCAAGAAAACCAAGGCAGATGACCCCGGCAAGGAAGTTGCCGGATGTGTCGCCTGCCGGGCCTTGGCGGCTGCCGAGAAGCCAGGAAACTCCGACAAGCGATACTGCAAGATCCATCGCACCAAAGGCCATGCTCTCCAAGACTGCCGACAGGTTGAGCTCCTCGCCGAGAAGCAGAGGGCTGAGTATGAGAGGCAGGACAAGGAGAAGGGCCCAGACGGTGCTGAGGGGTCCGACAAGAAGCGTGACGGCCAGGCGGGCCGTCGCGGCAAGGATAAACAACAGGAGAGGCCTGCCCGGGGCCGTGACAGGAAGCCAGAAGACGACGATCACGAAGAGGACGCCGAATCCGGCGACCAAGAGTTTCAGAAAGCTACAGAGGCCATGTGTGTCGACGGCGGCGCCTCGCTGCATACTTCTCACCGCCGGCTTAAGCGGGCGCGAGAGATTACAATGGCAGGGCTGCCGTTTGATGCCCAAAGGCTGAAGTGGTCCAGCACACCTATCATTTTTGACACTGAGGACCACCCTGATCGCACTACTGCGGTCGGGTGCTTGCCATTGTTGGTTTCACCAACAATACGCAACCTCAAGGTGACGAAGATGCTAGTTGATGGCGGGGCCGGTCTGAACTTGATCTCGCCTGCCGTGATCGAGAAACTGCAGATTCCTGATGGAGACCTCAAAGAGACGGGCACGTTTCAGGGGGTCAACCCGGGAAGAAGCCAACCCAAGGGAAAGGTCATGCTGCCCGTGACTTTTGGAAGCGACCTGAACTACAGGACGGAGAGGGTCGTGTTTGATGTTGCCAAGATCCCTTGCCTTCTAACGAGATCCTTGGCCGCCCAAATACCGCCAAGTTCATGGCGGCGTCACACTACGCCTACAACACCCTGAAGATGCCAGGACCTATGACAATCATCACCATCCCCTTCGATAAGAAAGATGCGCTGATTTGCGCTGACCAACTATACCAGCAAGCTGTTGCGGCAGCTGCCGCCACTAGAGCACTTGCTCGCCACCGGGACCCCGGAGGGAAGAAGAAGAAGAAGACCGGTGAGACCTCGGACACCCACTCCGGCAAGCTCACCTCTTCGGAGTGTAGCGCTGCCGTCGAGGACGTGCCAGAGAGCTCCACCGGCGGAAACAAGAAGCCCAGGGCCATACCGCCGAGAACCAAAAATGTTTCTGTCAATGAGGATGGCACGGGAGGAGCTTTTACCATAAGCTCCACCCTTGACGACAAATAGGAAGACGCGCTCGTCACCTTCCTGCGGGCGAATGTCGATGTGTTTGCATGGCAAGCTTCCGACATCCCCGGTGTTCCCAGGGAGGTGATTGAGCACCACCTTACTGTCTGCCCTCATGCGCGACCCGTCAAGGTAAGGTCGTAGCAAGCTTTGGAACGACAAGAGTTCATCACGTAAGAGATCCGAAACCGGAAGCAGCATGTTTGGTAAGAGGAGTGCTCCATCCAACGTGGTTGGCCAATCCGGGTCGGTGCGCAAGGCAAATGGGAAGTGGAGGCTGTGTATTGATTACACAGATATCAATAAGGCTTGCCCTAAAGACCCCTTCCCGTTGCCGCGCATCGACCAGATTGTTGACTCCACGGCTGGCTGTGATCTGTTGTCATTCCTCGACGCCTACTCCGGCTACCACCAGATCTTCATGACAAGAGAAGACAAAGAGAAAACAACATTCATCACCCCATGTGGTACGTATTGTTTCATGCGGATGCCTTTCGGGTTGAAGAGTGCTGGTTCGACGTTTGCAAGGGCGGTCCAGATTGGTTTTGAACCCCAGCTCGATAGAAATATGGAAGCTTATATGGATGACATAGTGGTCAAAACCAAGGACAGGGCAACCCTCATACCAGATTTGCAAGAAACATTTGCAAACCTGCGCAAGATCAATCTCAAGCTGAACCCAGAGAAGTGCGTCTTTGGCGTCCCGTCCGGCAAGCTTCTCGGGTTCTTGGTGTCACAGCGTGGGATAGAGGCCAATCCGGACAAAATCAAAGCTATAGAGCAGATTGAAGCACCCAAGCGAATCAAGGATGTGCGTCGGCTTGCTGGTTGCATCGCCGCCATGGGCAGGTTCATTTCCAAGTCTGCCGAGCGCGCCCTTCCCTTTTTCAAGATCCTGAAAAAGGCGGGCCCGATGGAGTGGACGCCTTGAAGCGAGCAGCATTGCAAGGTTTGAAGAAATACCTCTCTTCCGCGCCAATACTAGTTGCGCCTAGGCCACATGAGCCGTTGCTGCTATACCTGGCAGCAACGGACCAGGTGGTCAGCGCCGCACTAGTGGCACAGAGAGAGATTGACGACGAGGTGATGGCAGCGGCAGAGCCCGACACCACCAATGCAGAGACGACACAGCCAGTTGAAGTGCCGCCGAAGAAGAAAATGATGCAGCACCCGGTTTACTTTGTTAGTTCCCTCCTGCAGGGGGCTAGATCAAGGTACTCCGGCGTGCAGTAAACTGCTTCGGCCTTCTTATGGCCTCGAGGAAGCTGCATCACTACTTCCAGGCACACAAGATCACTGTCGTCACTCGCTTCCCTCTGCAACGGATATTGCACAATCCGGATGCAACGGGAAGAATTGTGGAATGGGCACTGGAGCTGTCCAGCTATGGCCTCAAGTTTGAAAGTACTTGGACGATTGAGCCGAGTCCTAGCGGAGTTCATTGCGAATGGACCGCAACGCCTGACGAAGAAGCCCAAGAGACTGCTTCTCCCAGCAAGGAGGCAAGTTGTGATTGGATCATGTACTTTGATGGAGCTTTCTCCTTACAAAGTATTTGGGGCTGGCATACTACTTGTCGCGCCCACCGGAGAGCACCTCAAGTACGTGATCCAGATGCACTTCCCCAGGGAGGTGCCAACAAACAATACGGCAGTGTACGAAGGGCTGCTTGCCGGTCTTAGGATCGTGGCGGACCTCGGAATCAAGAAACTCATCGTCAGGGGGGACTCGCAGCTTGTCGTCAAGCAAGTCAACAAGGATTACCACAGCCCGTTGATGAAGGCCTATGTCGATGAAGTGAGAAAGCTGGAAGAGCGTTTCGACGGTATACAGGCTGAACACGTTCCCCGAGCAGAGAACGATATTGCTGATTACCTGTCAAAACACGCTGCCCTCAAGCTACCCGTGGAACCAGGTACCTTTGTGCTTCAACTAACTCAGCCATCCGTTGATCCATCAACAGAGCAGAATAAGAGGAGGAAATCAGGGCCCGGCAAGTACCTTCCCGCCGAGCTCCCCGGAGCCGCCCGGCAAGGATGTTCTTTGGGGATCTTGAGCCCACCACGGGACGACTGGCTCCGGCGGAGCGTCAAGCTCTTGCTGTCGAGACAGCCGCTCCTATAGCGGAGTAAATGCCTTTAGTCCTCGCCGTCGAGCCCTAGGCTCCAGCGTGGGCACAACATACCGTCTGATTCCTCCAAACAGGGGAACTTCCTGAGGAGCAGGAAGAAGCGGAAAAAGTAGCCCGTCGCTCTACCATGTACCAGTTCGTCGATGACGTCATGTACAGAAAGAGGCCAAACGGTGTGAAATTGATGTATCCCTCGAGAGGAAGGACTGGAGCTGTTGGCGAAGATACACGGAGGCATATGTGGATCCCACATTGGGTCAAGAGCCCTTGCCGGCAAGGCATTTCGGCAAGGCTTCTTCTGGCCCACCGCCCTCCAGGATGCGATGACACTAGTCACCAGGTGTGAAGCGTGTCAGTTCCATTCAAAGAAGCTTCATCAGCCAACTCAAGCCCTTCAAACCATTCCTCTCTCCTGGCCCTTCTCGGTGCAGGGGCTCGACATATTGGGCCCCTTCCCCGCTGTTGTCGGGGGCTTTGAGTACTTGTACGTTGCAATCGACAAGTTCACAAAGTGGCCGGAGGTGGAGGCAGTGAGGAAGGTCACAGCCCAGTCAGCCGTCAAGTTCTTCAAGGAACTAGTGTGCCGTTTTGGTGTACCCAACATGGTTATCACCGACAACGGCACACAGTTCACAAGCCGCACCTTCATGCAATATACTCAAGATCTCGGCAGCAAAGTCTGTTTCGCTTCCGTTGCTCACCCGCGAAGCAATGGTCAAGCTGAGAGGGCAAATGCTGAAGTACTGCGAGGCTTAAGGACCAAGACCTTTGACATGCTGCCTTTGGAGTGGAAAGGCGCTGGATTGATGAGTTGCCGACGGTTCTTTGGTCGATCAGACGACGCCAAATCGAGCCACCGGCCGACACCTTTTGCCCTAGTATACGGGCGTAAGCAGTTCCCCCATCGAACTCATATACGGGTCACCTCGAGTGCTCGCTTATGACGAGCTTGAGCAAGAGCAATCGCGGCAAGATGACACAATGCTCCTTGAGGAAGATCATCTTCGGTAATTTGTGAGAGCGAGACGCTACCGAGAAGGCTTCTTGCCGCTACCATAGACGCAAGGTTAGTGCCCGAAGCCTTGAGGAAGGCGACCTTGTCCTTCGGCGTGTTCAATCGGCCAAGAATTCCAACAAGTTGACGCCAAAGTGGGAAGGCCCTTATCGGGTAATACGAGTCACCAGGCCTGGCGCAGTCCTTCTAGAGACCGAAGATGCCGTTCCGGTGAGTAACTCCTGGAACATTGAGCATCTTCGCAAGTTTTACCCGTGAGGCGCGGCTTGCTGGGCCCCCCGGCAAGCCACCTTTTTTACAAGCATTGACGATGATGCATGTAACCCTTTGTACAAAGCCGGTAGCAGACCACGAGCATAAATAAATGAAGCGCTGGCGCCCTAAGTTATAGCATGCATGCTAGGTCGAGTCTCGTCCTTGGTTAGGGTTGATAGTGCTTAGCGGCGACTAACCCCTAGTTTAGAGGTTGAGTGTGCGTCCCTTTGCCGTTCTTTTGTCTTCTTTGATTCGCAGGACTCACAGATATCCTTGTCGGATCACTTGAGGACGAAAAAGAGAAGAGGGACAGACCAGCATCTAGATCCCGGCAAGCCAGTATTGCCGGGGGCTGCAAGTGCAAAGATTCACCCACAGCAAACCAGAGTTGCAAGGGGCTACAGCTTCAGATAAGTTCTTCATCCCTTATCATGCATTCCCTTAAGGACTGAGGTATGTGAAACCTCATTTTTTCCCAAAACTACCATGCTCCCCTAAAAACTCTAGGCCCCAGGGCTCATTCCTGGGGCCAGGTTTGGTCGTAGTCGCGGCAGCAAAAGGATAAAACGAGGAGCCTGAACCCACCTCATCCCTGCCTCCGCCAAAAGCGTGAGAAAGGTCGAGCGAAGTGGGAAGATGGCAGGGCCTGTTGTCGGGCAAGGAAATGTTTATCTTAGGGATATGAAGGATTTACTCCTTGTCGTGGGTTCTACCCGCGAACAAATGACCCGGCAAGCATCCCTTTTTCATTAAAAACATTCCACTCAGGTACAGCCCATGGGGAATGAAAAACATGAATGATGGGATTACAAGTTTTAAATTCAGCTAAGGCCCAAAGGTTTACAAGCTAAAAAGAGATAAGGTGCCCGTAACCCCTTTCTTGTCCCTCTCCTCATGAGGCAGGTCAAGGAGGCAAAAAGGGCAGAAGGGTCGCCTAGGCGAGCTACGAGCGGCAGGAGACACCAAGAGAACATCTCGGTGGCCGTCCAAAGGCTGGATGGTGATGGCGGCGCCGGAAGCAGAGCTCGAAGACGAGGCGGCAGGACGTCAGCACGCGTCGAAGGCGTCGGTGCCCGCGTACTCCGATTTGACGGCCTTGCCGCCCGCCCTCTTCCTCTTCCACAGCCTCCCAACGCCAGCCGCCCAAGGAGACGACCCCGAGAAGTTCAAGAAGCCGACGACACGGATGATGGGGTCGCCAGTGCCGCACGGAGCGGCGCCCGACACCTAGTCGGACCCGTCATCCTGCCGCCTGCTACCCTCGTCGTCACTGCCGCTGTCCTCCTCGCCACTCCCGCCCGAGGAGGAGTCTTGATATCGTAAGAGCTCTCCACGCAGCACCTTGCCCGAGTCCCGGCACCAAGACCTTGACGGAGAGGAGGCCGCCCTCCATCAGCTTGAAATGGAGAGTGAGCCCCTCCGTCAAGCGGTGGATATGAGCGAACGTCTTCCATCCTCGACAAAGATACATCACGTGAGGGGCTGGGAAGTCGACGCGAACTCGCGTACCGCTGATCCAACAGCCCCTCATGTGCAGCCGCAATGACTCTGGCGGATCCAGCTCCATCTCCCGCGCGAATGGAGTCGGGAGACGAAGGCGACGACGAGGCGGATGGCACAGCCTGACGAAGAACTCGAAAGGGTCATCCCCAACATGGCCCTCCATGGGGGGAGGAACTACTGGCGGAGGCGAGACCGGCGCGCCGCCCCGTTCTCCTCTTCCCTGAGCACCTCGGCCTCGCCATGCCTCGCTCCTCCCCTTCCCTCAAGGTGGCTCTGCCACCGCAGGTGCAGGAGAAGGAAGGACGCGTTGTCGAGCGGCGACCCTCGCAGCCACCGTTGAAGGGCCAGGATTCCCTCTCTCCATGGCAGATGGAGGGGGGAGGGAGCAGAAGCTGAAGGAAGGAGAAGATGGAAGAATGCGGGACACCATCCCCCCCCCCCGCTCTTTATAAAGGAACGGGGTGGGGGCTCGGCCGCCCCGCTCAGCCAATCAAGACGCAGAAGGCCCAGGAATCGGGACCAACCCATCGCCCCAGCCCGCGACGGCCCGGTTTACCGCCTCCACCGTTCGCCACCCCAAGCGCATGAGAACCACGTGGCAGGCATGCGGGACCAAGGCAACGGGTGAGGCGACCTCTCCCCACCCCGTGATCGTGGGGAGTGGACGCCTTGAAGACCACGCCTCGGCCCCGTTCAGTAAATGGGCCGCGCCTCCACGCCTCCCTCCGTTAATGGGGATGGCGCGAACCGCCCCCTTTACTATGATGTGACGCATGCGCGCAGAGCTCAGCCCCACGCATGCCGCCCACATCACGCATGCCTCCCCACATCGAGCCACCCACGGGAGGCATGGGAAGCGCAGTGCGCGAAGAGACTTACCGCGGTAAAAACCACCCCGCCTGCCCGCGCACCGTTTTTTGGGCCTAGCCCAACGACGCGATTGCGCTTACGTGTGGCCCAAGCCCGGGGGCTCCTGTCGGTGTACAAAAAGAGGGGTGCACTTCTTGTACCCCTATAACTGTGCACGGGCAGTCTGAGCTGCGGGCACCACCACACTGAGCAAGGCAAGGGAGGTGAGCCAAGGTATGGCCAAAGCTCGAAAGGAGCAGAACAACGCCAAGACCAAGACCACAAAGAGCAAAGGGGACGAAGCGGACTCCCCCGGCAAGACTCTTGCCGGAGGCGGTTTAGCAAACCCGCAAGACCCTTGCCGTGGCAGCTCGTCCCACACCCACGGAGCGAATCACCCTTGAGTCCACTGCCCCATGGGGCAAGGATTCAGAGACATCCCGTGGTGGCATGCAGATATTTGTGAAGACATTCAAGATCAGATACACACTATAGAAGATGACGACCCTTGGCGGGATCCCAGCCAAGGAGGACCACAAGGCCCCGGCAAGAGCCTTGCCGGGGATGACAGTAGGCGCCACGGCAGGACCCTTGTCGGGGCCCCAGCAAGACCCTTGCCGGGGCTACGGCGAGGCCCTCGCCAAGAACACCCGTAGGGCCACCATCAGGCCCACGCCAATCAAACCTCCACCGCCGTTCGCATGCGGCTGCCGACCCAACCAGTTGGGCAGGCACCTGCGTGGCGGCAAGCGGATCTTCGTGGAGACCCACCACTGCGCCACCTCAGCTGCCTGCCTACATGGCACCGCTGGGCACCGCTGGCCATGCGCGGTCGACACGAAAGGGAGTGGCGACGGACGAGACAGGGCCCTCCCCCGTCCCCGATAAAGCAAGGACACCTAAGCAAGACACATTAAAAGCGCCTTGTCATGTAATTCGAGGGATAAACTCACATCACTGTACCCTTTCCACCTCCTGTGTGCCACTGTGGCAACCCCTTTCCCTATAAAAGGAGGCCCAAGGCGACCAGGAGGAGGATTCGGCTTTTTGGAGCTCCTCACGCCCCATTGCTAGTTCAAGAACACAGATAAACAAACCACCAAAGCAGGAGTAGGGTTTTATGCATCCTCGCGGCCCGAACCTGGATAAAGAAACCGTGTGCTATCTGTTTGATCCGCTCTTCTCACGACCCGCCCATGACCGTAGTAGGGATTCTTGTGATCCCATAGGTGTCGCTCCCACCCCACAGCCACGGAGGCACTTTTATGGAAATCACTTTAGGAGAAGCTACTAAACTCCTAGATAATATTATGGTTAATTATTCTCAATGGCACAATCGAAAAGATCTCTTGATAAAAAAGTGCATGCGATAGAAGAAATTAATGTTTTGAGTGGAAAGATGGATGAACTTATGAAATTATTTGCTACTAAGAGTATCTCGTCTGATCCCAATGATATGCCTTTGTCTACTTTGATTGAGAATAATAATGAATCTATTGATGTGAATTTTGTTACCAGGAATAATTTTGGTAACAACGCGTATAGAGGAAACATTAATCCTAGGCCTTATCCTAGCAATTCCTCTAATAGTTATGGTAATTCCAACAACAATTCTTATGGAAATTTTAATAAGATGCCCTCTGAATTTGAGACTAGTGTTAAAGAGTTTATGAATTCGCAAAAGTATTTCAATGCCTTGCTTGAAGAAAAATTGCTTAAAGAGTATAAATTAGCTAGGAACGTTGATAGAATTTCTCTTGATGTTGATTCTTTAAAACTAAGATCTATTCCTCCTAAGCATGATATCAATGAGTCTCTCAAAGCCATGAGAAATTCCATTGATGAGTACAAAAGAAAGAAACTCTAGGATGCGTGCTAAGAAAGATTGCTTTATGAAAGCGTGTTCTTCCAATTTCTATGAAAATAAAGATGAAGATCTAAAAGTTATTGATGTGTCCCCTATTAAATCTTTGTTTTGAAATATGAATCTTGATAATGATGGGACTGAATATGATCCACCTTTACCTAGAAGGCATTCAAAAAATTCAGAGTTTTTAGATCTTGATGCTAAAATTGATAAAAGTGGGATTGAAGAGATCAAAACAGTAGATGTTAATGAACCCACTATTTTGGATTTCAAGGAATTTAATTATGATAATTGCTCTTTGATAGATTGTATTTCCTTGTTGCAGTCCGTGCTAAATTCTCCTCATGCTTATAGTCAAAATAAAGCTTTTACCAAACATATCGTTGATGCCTTGATGCAATCTTATGAAGAAAAACTTGAGTTGGAAGTTTCTATCCCTAGAAAACATTATGATGAGTGGGAACCTACTATTAAAATTAAGATTAAAGATCATGAATCCTATGCTTTGTGTGATTTGGGTGCTAGTGTTTCCACGATTCCAAAAACTTTGTGTGATTTGCTAGGTTTCCGTGATTTTCATGATTTCTCTTTAAACTTGCACCTCGCGGATTCCACTATTAAGAAACCTATGGGATGAATTAATGATGTTCTTATTGTTGCAAATAGGAACTATGTGCCCGTAGATTTTATCGTTCTTGATATAGATTGCAATCCTTCATGTCCTATTATTCTTGGTAGACCTTTCCTTAGAACGATTGGTGCAATTATTGATATGAAGGAAGGGAATATTAGATTCCAATTTCCATTAAATAAAGGCATGGAACACTTTCCTAGGAAGAAAATAAAGTTACCATATGAATCTATCATGAGAGCCACTTATGGATTGTCGTACCATTACTATGGCAATACCTAGATCTATCCTTGCTTTTATGCCTAGCTAGGGGAGTTAAACGATAGCGCTTGTTGGGAGGCAACCCAATTTTATTTTTATTTTTTTTGCTTTTTGCTTCTGTTTAGGAATAAATATTTGATCTAGCCTCTGTTTAGATGTTTTTTATGTTTTAATTAGTGTTTGTGCCAAGTTAAACCTATAGGATCTTCTTGGGTGATAGTTATTTGATCTTGCAGAAAATTCCAGAAACTTTCTGTTCCCGAAAACAATTGTTAAAAATCACCAGAACGTGATAAAATATTGATTCCAATTTCTGCTGCTCAATAAACAAATTGTCTAGGACGTCCTATTTTGTCTGATATTTTGGAATTCCAGAAGTTTGTGTTAGTTACAGATTACTACATACTGTTATGTTTTTGACAGATTCTGTTTTTCATGTGTTGTTTGCTTATGTTGATGAATCTATGGCTAGTAAAAGAGTTTATAAACCATAGAAAAGTTGGAATACAGTAGGTTTAACACCAATATAAATAAAGAATTAGTTCATTATAGTACCTTGAAGTGGTCTTTTGTTTTCTTCCGCTAACGGAGCTCACGAGATTTTCTGCTGAGTTTTGTGTTGTGAAGTTTTCAAGTTTCGTGAAAGATTTGATGGATTATGGAACAAGGAGTGGCAAGAGCCTAAGCTTGGGAATGCCCCGGAAGGCATCCCCTCTTTCGTCTACTTCCATCGGTGACTTTACTTGGAGCTATATTTTTATTCACCACATGATATGTGTTTTGCTTGGAGCGTCTTGTATGATTTGAGTCTTTGCTTTTTAGTTTACCACAATCATCCTTGCTGTACACACCTTTTGAGAGAGTCACAACATGATTCGGAAATTATTAGAATACTCTATGTGCTTCACTTATATCTTTTGAGTTATATAGTTTTTACTCTAGTACTTCACTTATATCTTTTGGAGCACGGTGGTGGATTTGTTTTATAGAAACTATTGATATCTCATGCTTCACTTAGATTATTTTGAGAGTCTTAAATAGCATGGTAATTTGCATAAATAATCCTAAAATGCTAGGCATACAAGATTTGTAAGAATTCTTATGAGTGTGTTGAATACTATGAGAAGTTTGATGCTTGATAATTGTTTTGAGATATGAAGATGGTGATATTAGAGTCATGCTAGTTGAGTAGTTGTGAATTTGAGAGATGCTTGTGTTAAAGTTTGTGATTCCCGTAGCATGCATGTATGGTGAACCGTTATGTGATGAAGTCGGAGCATGATTTATTTATTGATTGTCTTCCTTATGAGTGGCGATCGGGGATGAGCGATGGTCTTTTGAAGTGAGCTGGTGCTAGGGTTGCATAGAACTACCAAGTTAAGCATGCTCGGGCTGGAATAGCGTGAGGATGGGTGACCTTTTGGGAAGTTTGACCACGGAGTGCGATTTGACAAGAGATTAAGCATATTGACCTGCGATTAAGCCATAGTGACCCGAGATTAAGAAAAAAACTAAAAAAATTGAAAAAAAATTGTTAGTAATGGCGCACTTCTATGTGGTGCGCCATTACTAAGTCAGATAGTAATGGCGCACTAGATAGGCATAGTAATGGCGCACCTAGTGCGCCATTACTATCTGGGATACTAATGGCGCACCAGAGGTGCGCCATTACTATTTTGTTACTAATGGCGTGATAATAGTGGTGCACCTGTAGTGCGCCATTAATGTCAAAAACAGGTGCGCCACTAATTAGCCTTTTCCTAGTAGTGTACTCAAACATCATAGGATAGCCATACATCATTGGGAAATAATGTATAGCGTTGAGAACCATGTTTAAGTAGATATTACTGCGGGTAAGAGAGAGGTTACACCGCTGCATAGAGGGGGGAAGAGTTGGTGATGATGGCGGTGAAGTTGTTGGTGAAGATTGCGGTGATGATGATGGCCACGGTGGTGTTCCGGCGCCACCGGAAGAGAAGGGGAGAGGGGGCCCCTTTGTCTTCTTCTTCCTTGACCTCCTCCCTAGATGGGAGAAGGGTTTCCCCTCTGGTTCTTGGCCTCCATGGCGTGGGAAGGGCGAGAGCCCCACCGAGATTGGATCTATCTCTCTGTTTCTCTCTGTTTCTGCGTTCTCGTCTGGTGCCCTTTCACCATTTCGTATATATATAGAGATATGTAAATCCGATTGGACTGAAACCTTCGCCGTGATTTTTTTACCAAAAAATAGCTTTCTCGCGGACGAAGAAGGGCATCAACCGCCTTACGGGTGGCCCACGAGGGTCAGGGGATCGCCTAGGGGGGCAGGGGCGCCCCCTGCCTCGTGGCCACCTCGGGCACCGTCTCGCGTGGATTTATCTTCCGAAATTTTCCAAATATTCCAAAAATAAGCTCTGTCCATTAATAATTTTTGATGTGGAATGCTACCTAGCATAATCTTGATCATATGTCTAATCATGGCCAGAATATTAAGATACGAGTGATTCAAAGCAATAGTCTATCATTTGACATAAAAACAATAATACTTCAATCGTACGAATAAAGCAATTATGTCTTTTCAAAATAACATGGCCAAAGAAAGTTATCCCTACAAAATCATATAGTCTGGCTATGCTCCATCTTCACCACACAAAATATTCAAATCATGCACAACCCCGATGACAAGCAAAGCAATTATTTCATACTTTTGATGTTCTCAAACCTTTTAAACTTTCACGCAATACATGAGCGTGAGCCATAGACATAGCATTATAGGTGGAATAGAATATGATGGTAGAGGTTGTGTGGAGAATACAAAAAAGGAGAAAGTCTCACATCAACGCGGCTAATCAATGGGCTATGGATATGCCCATCAATTGATGTCAATGCGAGGAGTAGGGATTGCCATGCAATGGATGCACTAAGAGCTATAAGTGTATGAAAGCTCAAACTGGAAACTAAGTGGGTGTGCGTCCAACTTGCTTGCTCATGAAGACCTCGGGCCTTTGAGGAAGCCCATCATTGGAATATACAAGCCAAGTTCTATAATGAAAATTCCCACTAGTATATGAAAGTGATAACTCAAGAGACTCTCTATATGAAGAACATGGTGCTACTTTGAAGCACAAGTGTGGTAAAAGGATAGTAACATTGCCCCTTCTCTCTTTTTCCCTCAATTTTTTATTTTCTCTTCTTTTTTATTTTTTTGGTGGGCTTCTTTGGCCTATTTTTTTATTTGGGCTTCTTTGGCCTCTTTTATTTGATAACCTCACATGGGAAAATGTTTTAATAATGAGGTTCATCACACATTTATTTACTTACAACTCAATATTATAACTCGATATAAAGGTATGTCTCTATATGAATGCCTCCGGCGGTGTACCGGGATGTGCAATGTTCTAGCATAGCAATGACATCAAAAAAACAGAGAAGCCATGAAAACATCATGCTAGCTATCTTACGATCATGCAAAGCAATCTAACAATGAATGCTCAAGTCATGTATATGATGATGATGGAAGTTGCATGGCAATATATCTTGGAATGGCTATGGAAATGCCATGATAGGTAGGTATGGTGGCTGTTTTGAGGAAGATATAAGGAGGTTTATGTGTGATAGAGCGTATCGTATCACGGGGTTTGGATGCACCGGTGAAGTTTGCACCAACTCTCGAGGTGAGAAAAGGCAATGCACGGTACCGAAGAGGCTAGCAATGATGGAAGGGTGAGAGTGCGTATAATCCATGGACTCAACATTAGTCATAAAGAACTAATATACTTATTGCAAAAATCTATTAGTCATCAAAACAAAGTACTACGCGCATGCTCCTAGGGGGATAGATTGGTAGGAAAGACCACCGCTCGTCCCCGACCGCCAATCACAAGGAAGACAATCAATAAATACCTCATGCTCCAACTTCATTACATAACGGTTCACCATACGTGCATGCTATGGGAATCACAAACCTCAACACAAGTATTTATACAATTCACAACCACCCACTAGCATGACTCTAATATCACCATCTTTATATCGCAAAACTATTGCAAGGAATCAAACATATCATATTCAGTGATCTACAAGTTTATGTAGGATTTTATGACTAACCATGTGAATGACCAGTTCCTGTCATCTCTCTAAATAGATATAAGTGAAGCAAGAGAGTTTAATTCTTTAGACAAAAGATATGCCCATGCTCTAACAATTATAAGTGAAGCAAAAGAGCATCCTACAAATGGCAGTTTTCTATGTAAAGAGAAACAGGCAATCCAAACTTCAAATGATATACGTGAAGGACATGAAGCATTCTATAAACCATACTCAAAAGATATAAGTGAAGTGCAAAGATAATTCTATAAATCAACCAAGGACTATCTCATACCAGCATGGTGCATAAAAGAAAAATGAAAACTAAATGCAAAAGACGCTCCAAGACTTGCACATATCGCATGAACGAAACGAATCCGAAAACATACCGATACTTGTTGAAGAAAGATGGATGCCTTCCGGCATCCCCAAGCTTAGACGCTTGAGTCTCCTTGAATATTTACTTGGGGTGCCTTGGGCATCCCCAAGCTTGAGCTCTTGCCTCTCTTCCTTCTTCTCACATCGAGACCTTCTCGATCATTGAACACTTCATCCACACAAAACTTCAACAGAAAACTCGGTAAGATACGTTAGTATAATAAAGCAAATCACTACTCTAAGTACTGTTGCAAACAAATTCATATTTTGTTTTTGCATTTTTTATACTGTAGTATAACTTTTTCATGGCTTAATCCACTAATATAAATTGATAGTTTCATCAAAACAAGCAAACTATGCATCAATAACAGAATCTGTCTAAAACAGAACAGTTTGTAATAATCTGAACATTCACCATACTTATGCTACTTGAAAATTTCTGCCAAAATTATGAGAAATGAAAAATTTGTATAGAAAGACAGTGCGGGAAAAATCAGAACCATTTGATGTTCCAGTAAAAAACTAAAAATCGCGCACTACATCCAAAGTTTCTGTTCTGCACCGCACAAACCAACAAGCATTGTAAACATCCTAAAGGCAAACCTTGGCACATTATTTTTATAATACAATGGAATTGTACAAGGGGATAATTATTTTTATTGAAAATTTTTGGGTTCCCCTCTTTATTTTTTTGTTTTTAAACTTTATGAAAGCACACAACAGAAATAAATGACTCTCTAAAACTTCCGGGTTGTCTCCCTGGCAGCGCTTTCTTTAAAGCCATTAAGCTAGGCATATAAGGCTCAAGTAATGGATCCACCCAGATCCCAAGGTATATCAAAGCCAATTTTAATTAGCAACGATTTGTAATTTAGTAGTGAGCACAAAGCAACATATATCAAGTAATGACGAAGTCTAACTCTCTTCCTATGCATCGGCATGCCATAAAAGAACAATTCATGCACACATAGTAAAGGCCAATGCATAGTATAAACAGTTTCTTGCAATTTAGTCATGTGGGAAACATAGAGAGGTGGAGATATAGTTCCTCTCTCATAATAATTGCAAGTAGGAGCAACAAGCACATGCATATTATACTCACCAAAATGATCATGTGTAGTAGTAAAAGGCAACCCATCAATATAATCCTTAATAAGCACAAACTTCTCCGATATAGTGTAGTTGGGAGAATTCAAAAAGATAATAGGACTATCATGCGTGGGTGCAATAGCAACAATTTCATGTTTAACATAAGTAACTATAGCAAGTTCATCTCCATAAGCATAATTCATATTGGCATCTTGGCCACAAGCATAGCAAGCATCATCAAAAAGGGATATTTCAAGAGAATCAACGGGATCATAACAATCATCATAGCAATCATCCTTCGGTAAGAACGAAGGGGAATTAAACAATGTATGAGTTGAAGAGTTACTCTCATTAGAACGTGGGCACGGGTGATCAATACGCTCTTCCTCCTTTTGTTCTTCGCTCTTCTCCTCATCTTTTTCATCCAATGAGCTCACAGTTTCATAAATTTCTTCTTCCATAGATTCCTGCAAAATATTAGTCTCTTCTTGGACAGCAGGGTAGTCCTCAATATAAGGTTCAACATAAGCATTAGAAGCATAATTATCATAGCAATATTTAAGTATGGCAAAATTTTCAGACTTGTAAAGAGTAGCACCATACCTTTCAATCAAAGAAGCAATTTCATAAGCACCCTTAAAAGCAACAAATTCTTTAATTTGTTGAACATCATAGTAATTATAAACACCCTTAGCATACGAAGATAAGATTCCATTATCAATAAGCTCACATTGGTAGGGAAGGTGTTTCTTAGGGCTTTCAGAACAACAAGTAACATCATAAATATAGCATAAATTCCAAGAATAGCATTGCAATCGATGAATTTGACCCAAAGAAATTTTCCTTCTTCGTATATTCGTGTCGCACATAACAAGCATGCTCATCTAAAGATTTGCCCTCAACTAAGCTAGTTGGGGTTTCAAAGATGAGCACAAAGGGATCAAAGATGATCCAAGTAATAAGCTTCAAAGCGTGTGATAGATTTTGAGTGGTTCTTCAACCATTGGTTCAGTAGGTACAACTAATTTTTTGGTATTTTATGCTTCCTACACATAACTAAAGATAGAAAACAACTAAGAACAACAAATAAAAATTACTTAGTGATAAAGCAAACAAGCACACACGAGAATATTCACCCCACGCTTATTGCTCCTCTCAACGGGCGCCAGAAAAAGGTCTTGATAACCCACAAGTATAGGGGATCAATTGTAGCCTCTTTCGATAAGTAAGAGTGTCGAACCCGACGAGGAGCTAAAGGTAGAAGAAATATTCCCTCAATTTATATCGACCACCGATACAACTCTCATACGCTTAACGCTTAAGCTTTACCTAGAACAAGTATGAAACTAGAAGTACTTTATAGGTGTTTTCGGATAGGTTTGCAAGATAATAAAGAGCAAGTAAATAAAAAGTAGGGGCTGTTTAGATAAAGACACAACTAAATTAGTTCTAGTAGAGAGTTTTTGTCCTGAGAAAGTTATTTGTCCCTAGGCAATCGATAACTAGACCGGTAATCATTGCAATTTTATTTGAGGGAGAGGCATAAGCTAACATACTTTCTCTACTTGGATCATATGAACTTATGATTGGAACTCTAACAAGCATCCGCAACTACTAAAGATCATTAAGGTAAAACCCAACCATAGCATTAAAGTATCAAGTCCCCTTTATCCCATACGCAAACAACCTACTTACTCGGGTATGTGCTTCACACCACGCCACCCACCATAAGCAAATCATGAGCATATTGCAAACCCTACAGCAGGGATCCCTCACGCTATGCCGACACGGAGAGCACCATAGGACAGCACCAATAATAAAACATGCAACTCAAACCAATCTTGATCATCAAATAACCCATAGGATTAAAACGGATCTACTCAAACATCATAGGATAGCCATACATCATTGGGAAATAATATATAGCGTTGAGTACCATGTTTAAGTAGAGATTACAGCGGGTAAGAGAGAGGTTACACCGCTGCATAGAGGGGGGAAGAGTTGGTGATGATACGGTGAAGTTTTTGGTGAAGATTGCGGTTATGATGATGGCCACGGCGGCATTCTGGCGCCACCGGAAGAGAAGGGGAGAGGGGGGCCCTTTGTCTTCTTCTTCCTTGACCTCCTCCCTAGATGGGAGAAGGGTTTCCCCTCTTGTCCTTGGCCTCCATGGCGTAGGAGGGGCGAGAGCCCCTCCGAGATTGGATCTGTCTCTCTGTTTCTCTCTGTTTCTGTGTTCTCGTCTGGTGCCCTTTCACCGTTTCGTATATATATGGAGATACGTAACTCTAATTGGACTGAAACCTTCGCCTGATTTTTTACCAAAAATTAGCTTTCTTGCGGCCGAAGAAGGGCATCAACCGCCTTACGGGTGGCCCATGAGGGTCAGGGGCGTGCCCAGGGGGGCAGGGGCGCCCCCTGCCTCATTGCCACCTCGGGCACCGTCTCGCGTGGATTTTTCTTCCGGAATTTTCCAAATATTCCAAAAATAAGCTCCGTATGTTTTAATCCCGTTTGGATTCAGTTTGATATGGATATTCTGTGAAACATAAAACATGCAACGAACAAGAACTGACACTTGGCACTGGATGAATATGTTAGTCCCAAAAATAGTATAAAAAGTTGCCAAAAAGTATATGAAAGTTGAATAATATTGGCATGGAACAATCAAAAATTATAGATACGACGGAGACGTATCAGCGCCCGCCTGGCCTAGGTCGTCATGGCTTGCGTCACAGAAACCTCACGAGGTGCCCCCTGCCTTGATCTCTCCGCTCCTCGAGAGCCAGCCTAGTGAGGCAACCCACGAGGAGGTCTTGCGTCATCCGCCTCGCGAGGGTCTTGAGTGTTGGCTGATGAAGATGGGCCGTACAAGGTTGCCGGTGGAGCCACGCCGTGGGCCGCAGGCAGGCAAGTCTGGGGACCCCCTTTCCCAGGACGCCGACAGCCCGGTCTCCGTCGCCCCGTTCCACCACGGTCACAGCAGCAGCGGAAACTAGTAATCATGGCAACAAGACTGCCCCGGGCAGATTAAGCAGTATGGACGTACTGCGAGCCCTGTCCGGAAAAAGGTAGAAATGTGCATAGGTACGGGGTTTTCTCTCTCTGCCGCTCTCGCTTATCGACAATCGAGCTACTCTGGGTTTTAGCATCATCGACGTTTATGAGCCTGCGCGACACTCGGTTCATTATTTACCGTACTAGGGGAAATCCTGAGTGAAATGCCAGTGCGAATCCGTTGATTGATGCCCCGACTAGTACGCTCCGGCAGAGCCATCCCCATTGGCGCGACCTTTGTGCCGGTTGCCGTTGGATTGTTTGGAGAGTGTGAAGAGAAGGAGAGAGAAACCCACCGTGCCTGACATCGCATCCTGCTGCCCACGAGATACATATGGTTTTTACCGAACCTTGCCGGGGGCTGGAAACCAATATACAAGTAGCGCCGTCTTTCCCGAAGTCTATGAGCCAAGCAAGCGGCCGCAACTGGGAAGAATAGATGGAAACACATATCAGAACTAAGTTCATGCTATCTTTGCCTTGCTACGGATTTTTAAATTCGCATTTGTTTATCCCTTTGAGTTCCGAGGTGTTCGTATGATAAAATCATTTGACAAGATCGTGCCTTTGCTAGATTCTTGTCTGCACCCTCGTTCCTTCAGAGCCAGCTCGCGGAATGGGTGGCTGTGTTGGAAACTACTAAGGAAAAACCTATCGGGACGCATCTACGCCAAAATAAGTGTTAAGGGCCAGCCCCTTACAACCATTGTGGCAATATTATACCGGTAGGCAACCAGAATGTGCATAGAGACTAATCACGCGAACACTAAAAGGATAAAGCTCAAAAGGGAAAAACACTCAATTCAGATTAAGCAAAAGCGTCAAGTTCCACACAAAGCATAAACATCATAGCATCTAAACAAAGGACATGCATCATTGTTTTGGTTTCAGAACATCATGATAGAGGGAGTAATTCAAGGATGGGTCTGCCGACCTCCCGAAGCAACGGAGACACAAAGAACCTTGTTGGCAAGAGGGGTGGCCTTCTCCTTGGTAGCAGAAATGTTTGAGCCCGGCGGCGGCTTCCTGAAGCCGTCGGCAAGGTCGAGATCTGGGTGGCGGCAGGCGATGTTGCTCAAGACCATGAAGAGGGTGCTACAGGCGAGATTTCGAGATTCACTCGTGAAGTGACCAGCCCTTCCTTCTTCATGCGCCTTTAGCTTCTCGATCAGCTTGTTGAAGAAGACCCCTAGCTTAGCGCTGGGGGCCTCCTGTGTGCTGGCTGAATAAACCGGCCCTTTCATGCCCATTGCCATAGTTTGGGCAGCGAAACGCTTAGCAATGTCGACCAAGCTCTTGGTCCAGAGGTCGACCTGCTCCGAATGGTTCGCCAGTTTGTCCTCCACATCCTTTTGGAGGTGCCTTGCGGGGTACAGATCCTTCGACAACTACTTCTCGCGAGCCTCGATGGATTTTATTGAGCCCTCCAAGGAGCCGATCCTGGCCTTCTGATCTTCTATGGTGCCGTCGGCGGTCTTGAGGAATTGACTCTTGGAGGAGAGCTGCGATTGTGTGTCCTCGAGAATGATCTTTGCTTTCTGCACCTCCTCCTTGAGAGTCAAGACCTCCTTGCTACTCCCGGCAAGCTCTTCATTTAACTTGGCCACCTATTGGTCGAGGTAAGTCTTGGCAGAGGAAGCAGCAACAAGGTCATCAACAAGCTTCGTCAGCTGAGCGGCGTAGTCGGCTACCAGAGCATCTAGGGCAGCCTTGTGTTTGTCCTCTAGCTCTTTGGTGCGCTGCTGAACAAGGGCCTCCAGATCATCATCCTTGGCGTGAAGCGTGGTTTCGAGCTTCTTCTCCCGGAGGGTGATATCCCATTCCCTGGCGTCTAGGAGCACCTTGCGCTCTGCCAGGCGCGCCTCCCGAGCGATGGCGTCCTCCCTCGTCATCTAGAGTGTCTCATGTTGCCTCAAGAGGACCTGGAATTGCTTACTGTGCTAGTCGCGCAGTTTGATTCCCTTGTCCTTCAGCCTCTGGTCCACCTGATTGGCGGACTTGTGCTCTTCTTTGAGCTCCTGCCATTTCTGGTGATGCCGGTCCCACATCTCTTTGATGCCCGCCGCCATGGACTCCATGAAGGACAAATCCTTGGCGACGGCGACAGAGTCATCCACTTCTTCGACCCCTTGGTACAGCGATGCTGAATGCTGAAGCTCTTCATCAAGTTCCACGCTCATCGTCGCTGACAAGCCAGGAGCTCCAAGTCCAGGCTATGCAAGCACCAACGCCAATTGCTTGAAGATGGTGGCGGGACCTCTGCCGAGGTGCCAAATGAGGGAAGGGGGGCCATGGTTTGGAGGGGTATCTTCTCTTCAACCACAACCCCCGACCCTGACGTGCTGCTGAGGTTTTTCTCGGGCTCCTTCAGGGGTCCCAGGACATCCCCGGCAGCATATTCCTGCCCCTCCGTGGCTGCAATTTTGGTGGCCTCCTCCGCGGCGTCCTTCCTATGCTGGCCACCTCCTCCAGCAAATCTGGCTCTTTGATTAAAGGGGCTACAAGCAGGTCTAACAGTCAATAGCAGGAATACATTTTTGTTGGCAATACAGAGATTCAGAGCAAGATGGTAAGTGAGAACAGGAGAAGAAAAGCAGATAAGTTACCTGGAGAGGTTTGCCGGGAAGGAGCTTCAGTTTCCCTGGCAACATCAGCTGCCAGGTCAGGATTGCCCCTCCCTCCTTTGGTAACCACGGTGTAGCCCTCGCGGGACTCTTCCGTGGGGACCCTTGGCAGGGATCCATCAACTCTATCAAGAGGCAGAGTGGGCCCCTCCTGGAAGGGCTCACCTTGAGTGGCCCCTCCCCTACCTTGGCCTCAATAGTGGGGAGCTCTCCTCCATCACTCCTCGTGGGAGGAGCATCTTTTGCGCTTTCGGGCCGGGGGCTGAGCTGGGGGCTTGGTGTCGGGACGCTCATGCTGCTCCCTGCCGGGCATGTCCCTTCCACTATCGTCGATGGCTCCACGCGTTTGAGCCGCTTGGTTCGGTGGATGAGGGTCTCTGTCTCTTCCTCCTCCTCCCTATCGACAATAGCAAGCAAGATCAGTCAATAGATACAAACAAACATACTGGAGCTACTACAAGAGAAGAAGAGAAGGATGGAGTGGTGTACCTTACTCTTCATCAATGAGCATGGAGTTTAGCTCGAACCCCATGGGTGGCCTGGGGGACCTGCTCCTCTTCTGGGGTAGAGGAACGGAACTCTCCAGCAACTTCAAGCCCTGTCGAGGTGCGGGAGATTCCGACAAAGATGATTCCTGCGAGGAGCTTGGGCCAGACTCGGAAGCTGGAATTACCTCCTTCGGCCGCAGATTGCTTGGCGCGGGGGGGGGGGGGGGGTTCCCCAAGCAAGGCGGGACGATTGCCGGTGCACCATGTCTTTCTTGTTGCTCTTGGTGATGGTCTTGTTCACCTTCTTGGCGGCATGCACAGGACCGTGGACCGCCAAAACCCGATTGGTGGCGCGCTTGCGCGCACTGATCTGGGATTGGCTCGAGGGCTTGAGGGCCTGCCGTGAGCCACTCCTTGTCAGGTTCCCCTTCCCCTCAACTTCCTCCTCCTGAACCTCTGCTGCCGAGGTGACCAGGGCCTCAATCCCGGAGGGCTCCTCCCCGACAGGCTCGTCCCGGCATGCTCAGACCTGACAGGATCCTCCTGGCAACCTCTTCTGTGGCTTCCGCCTCGCTGCCACCATGGGAGGAACCTTCATCATCAGCCTTCTCCTTTCCCTTCTCCGCCTTCCCAGCCTTCACCATCACGGCAGCAGGGATGCCCTGTCCTCCTCCAACCTCTTCCTAATGTATGCCTCCTCCACCTTGGAGGTGCACTTGTACATCTTGATCTCCACTTTGGTAGCTCTTTCCACCAGAGTGGATGACCACTCGAGCTCTTCGTCAAGTGTGTGTAACTCCCAGTCACCCACAACTCCATAAGCATTGCAATCAGGCATCCACTTCAAGATCTGGTCCCTGGCAGAATTGATGTTCATTGGGACGACAGTTGCCGGCAACTTGAACAGTCCAAAGCGGCCAAAAAGTTGGTCACATAACCACGCAGGGCCATAGACGGACAAGTTGTTGGCCAGGCCAGGGAGCAATCTCATCCTATCCGCCACATCTCCATACTCCCAGGCGAACCTGTCCCTTTTCTCCAAAGGCGAGATGCGACGAAGGAGAAAGTCGGCCCCCACATGCTCGATAGTTAGACCGGCAGCCTTCAAACGGGTAATCATGTTTATTGCCAAGCGGAGCCTGTCATCAGAAAGGTCTGTTGCTCTTCAATCACCGCCGCGCTTGACGCACTCTGACCGTTCTTGGCAGAAATCTGGGGCCTTCTCGTCTTGAATCCAACACCAATCTCCCCTCTCCTTCCTGCCCAGTTCTGTCGCCCTCTTGCTCCCCTCAGCGGCTGCTTCTTCTGCGGCGGTCGTCCGCTTCCCCTTGGCGGCGGTTTTCTTCCCCATTCCCTCAACATTACGACGAATATGGGAAAAGGCGTTAGGTGGGAGGCCGCGGCGAGTATGGGAAGAGAGGAAGGGCAGTTGCTTGGCTTGCGGAAGTGAGAAAGTTGGAGGAGCGATTTGACGGATTGCAAACAGAGCACGTACCCCGTGCGGAAAACAACATTGCTGATCATCTGTCAAAGTGCGCTGCACAAGAGCTCCCTGTGCAACCAGGAACTTTTGTTCTCCATCTTACTCAGCCCTCTTTATCCCCGCAACAATGGCCCGAAGAGGAGGAAATCGGACTCGGTAAGCCCCTCCCCAGAGAGCCTCTCGAGGCTCCCGGCAGAGGGCTTGACGGGAACAACTCCCCTTCAACTGCTGAGCTACCCCCTCCCACCAGACCACTGGTCCCCATGGTCGAGGGGTGTGCTCCCACGAAGGAGGAGGTGCCGCTAGTCCTCGTTGCCAAGCCCCAGGCTCCAACTTGGGTGCGGCACATTGTTCATTTCCTCCAAACCGAAGAACTTCCCAAAGAGCAAGAAGAAGCTGAAAGAGTAGCCCGGAAGGCCAGTATGTATTAGTTTGTCAATGACACACCATACAGAAGAAGGCCCAATGGTGTGAAATTGAAGTGCATTTGCCGGGAAGAAGGAAAGGAACTGCTAGTAGAAATACACAAACGCATGTGCAGCTCCCACATTGGATCAAGGGCTTTGGTTGGGAAAGCATTCCAGCAAGGATTCTATTGGCCCACAGCCCTCCAAGATGCGATCGAGTGCTACTTCTTGAGCTTGCGTTGGTTTTTACCTTGAATAGGAAAGGGTGATGTAGCAAAGTAGAGTAAGTATTTCCCTCAGTTTTGAAAACCAAGGTATTAATCCAGTAGGAGACAACGCACAAGTCACCGAATACCTGCACAAACAAACACCAACTTGCACCCAACGCGATAAAGGGGTTGTCAATCCCTTCACGGTTATTTGCAAAGTGAGATATAATAGAGATGGATAAACGTTAAAGTAATATTTTTGGTATTTTTGGTTTATGGAACAAAAAGTAAAAGATTGCAAAGGAAGTATATAGGAAACTAAAATTGTAGATCGGAAACTTATATGATGGAAAGTAGACCCGGGGGGCATAGGTTTCACTAGAGGCTTCTCTCAAGATAGAAAATATTACGGTGGGTGAACAAATTACTACCAAGCAATTGATAGAAAAGCACAAAGTTATGGCGATATCTAAGGCAATGATCATGAATATAGGCATCACGTCCGTATCAAGTAGACCAACTCCTGCCTGCATCTACTCCTATTACTCCACGCATCGACTGACTCCTGCCTGCATCTAGAGTATTAAGTTCATGAAGAACAGAGTAACGCATTAAGTAAGATGACATGACGTAGAGGAATAAACTCAAGAAATATGATGTAAACCCCTTATTTTTATCCTCGATGGCAACAATACAATACATGCCTTGCTGCCCCTACTGTCATTGGAAAGGACACCGCAAGATTGAACCCAACACTGGTGCGCGTCGGTCCTAAACAAACGATTTTTAACCCCTTTCCGCAACGGCATTTGGAAACGTCGCCAAGTGAGTGTGGGTGATAGGGGGGTCCTTCCCACACGACCCAGAAACCGTCGGGGATATGCCCTCCTGGTACACACGCTTGGCAAAATGAGTTCGTAGGCGATCATGAAGCGCCAAATACGGAAATACGCATAATAGAGCTAAAAATCCAATTATACGGCAAAATTGTTTACGGTCACAAGTACATCCCACACGATCCTCGCTAAACGCTTTCCGTCAGATGTACATCCCACACAGTCACTCCAAGGAAAACGTTTCCGTTCACAGGTACATCACACACAATTTTTCCCATTAAATCGTATGTGATAGCGTTGCCATTGCACACGATATTAATAATTTTATCGGTTGCGTTATTGAATGCATCACACACGGTGCGTAGAAGAAACTGTGTGGCAAAGGCTGTCCATCACACACACTTTTTATGTGGTAAACATTTGCGCAAGGTGGCCTAACACAAACAATTTTCAACAGAAAGTCATGTGCGCAGTGGAGATTGATCGCACACGTAGTGGATCCTAGAAACGTTTCTGATCTCCACGTATATCGCAGATGTTTCGCTTTCGCAAACCCTGTGCAGTGTAATCCCTAATTAATCCCTAACTAACCCAATTAATCCCTAATTTAAAAATCACATGTTTTGAATTTGAAAGTAGGGAATCACTTATTTCATATCCAAGCATGTTTATTACAAATATAGGTTCAACCACGAATCCATAATTTGTTGCACAGGTACATATATTGAAGAACTACAGAAGCACCAAGTAGAGAATGATGAACCACAGTTGTACTAAAGACTGTAGAGAGAGGGGCGAAAGACATTCTGGTTGCTGGAGAAGGTGAAGCGGAATGCCCATATTGTACACTCCTCCATGCGTAAGGCGCGCACGACTCTTGGCCAACCCCTTGTGATGGCTACCCATCCATCCTTCACTGTCTTCATTAGGACGTCCCGATGCTCATTGTAGTCTGGATGAAATACTTTAACCTTCATTGTGTGTCCACCAGTCATGTACTTTGCGAGGTAATCTTGAGTGAACTGCTTCAGGAAGCACTTGGAACGAAAAAGATTTAGACATTGTTGTCTAACATCTCATTATGGGCAGTAAAAAGAGAAGGCTGCAGAGTTTGTAGTTACCATCCTACAGCTCACTGTTGTGTTGGATAGAGCATAAACAAATAATTTGCTTGCCACCATTCATATCTTTTTTCTAATAATCCTTATCAGTTTCCTCACTTGATGATTGTTCATCAATATCTCATTGCCCCATATGCAAAAAGGGTCGATGCGTGGATCCTTGCCAAGGGCATATGTATCTACAAGCAACAAGTCAATATTAGAAGCTAACTAGTGTCCAGGCCTGGATCTATATGCACAACATTATGGAATGACGGGGGGAGTACAAGCCGAGGGATGAAGCTAACCTCGGCAGAAAATGCTGGCCACTCCCGTTGTTGTCCTGCATAAGTAGTGGAAAGGCATGATAAGTACATCAATCTTAACATCAAACAAATATAGCAAAGGTAAACAACATCCAAATGATAGCTTGAATGTGTTGGTTTCAGCATGCTGTTAAAGCAGATATAAAATGGAAGGCAATGTTACCGATAGCAGGCTTAACAGCCATCAAATATTGGAATTCAAACTGGTATTCTTGAAAATGAATAGAATGTAGGTAATGCTTAAACACCACACTGGATAAATGTGTAAAACTGAAATAAAGGGCATGTGTTAACTACACCAGGAAAAAGTGGAACCAAATATAGCCGTTCAAACTGGTATTGATGTAGTCGAGCGGCACAGTTCCGACTTGCACATAATGAACAACACATTGTGAATGACTGAAATAAACAAGTCATAAAATAACCAGTATAACAACCAAATATAGCCATTGAAACCTAGAAAGAGTCTCACTGCAACCAACCTAACAAGCAAATACAGATAAACAGGGCATATGCTTGAAAACTGGACAAATGCTCACTTCAACCAACCTAACAAGCAGATAAAGATAAACAAGGCATCTGCTTGATAACTGGACAAATGCTAAAAAAGCAACCTAACAACCAAATACAGATAAACAAGGCATCTGCTTGATAACTAGACAAATGCTAAAAAGCAACCTAACAACCAAATACAGATAAACAAAGCATCCGCTTGATAACCGAACAAATACTCACCGCAACCAAACTAAGAACCAAATACAGATAAACAAGGCATCCGCCGATAATCGAAAAAATGCTCACTCCAACCAACCTAACAACCAAATACAGATAAACAAGGCATCTACTCACTATAAACAACCAAATATAGCCATTCGTGAAACTAAAGTGGACAATTCATACTTAAACATCACATAGACCTATTGAACAATACATTTTTGCATAACTGAAATAATTAAACACGACACAGTTAAAGCACCGCACAACAAATGCTACTACAACAAAAGTGCAGGTTGGCAAGCTAGAAAAGGTAATATTTGCCGATAGAATGTTGCCTCACATTTCATGGACAGGATCCTTCCAGTTGGAAGAGCACAGACCCATGGTGCGCTCTCTGATGTCACAGATGGGCTGTTTCACCTTGGAAGAACCTTCGTGGGTGCCCTCCTCGTGGTCGTGGTCGATGAGATCTGACTTGGCAATTGAGGATCCCAAGCCGCCGCCGTAGAACGTGTCCTTCAGAAGTGAAAAAATGGGCTCAATGGCATATAAAGCTCGCAAATCCTTGACCACTTGGCAGAGAAATCAGTGGCATGGCTGTCGAAGAGATCGACGGCAGTTGAACCAGAGGGGTTGGGGATGGACCACTTAACCTGTGACATCGCCCACGTGAATCCGTCGGTGTGGACGAGCTTGATGTCGTAGCCAGCTTTCCCAAGATACAGTAATATGCTAGCCCGCTGACATGAAGCCTTCGGCATGGCAACATAGTCAACGTCTTTGCCGGCTTCCACGGCGACGTGTTGCTCCGGGATCGACAGGTCGGGGCAAACGGCGACCACCTCGCCAACGCCCACCGAGAGGCCATGATAAACCTCTTCTTGGCGAGCGGCTCGTCGGGCTCCCCGGGATACGTGGTCGAGCTTAGGCTGCGACATTCTGGAGCAGGGGATGTGGATCTGGCGGGGAGGGACACCGCATGCCTCATATAAAAACTCAGGGGAGTGGGACAACGGTATGGGAATCGCTGGATAACTTGAACTTTATTATCTAAGCTAGGAGGAACGGGCAGACCAGCAGGGTTGGCAGCAGCGGCGGCGGTCGCGAGTTAGGGTTCGAAGGGGGGAGGGGGCGGGTGGGGGACTGTGGAGGGGGGTGGGGGTGCTGTTTGAAGATATGCCGCGGCTACTGAAAATTTTAGTAATGGTGGGTGGAGATGGTGGTGGACGAGGGAGGGCGACGGTTCAAATCCCTCGGCTACTGCAATTTTACTATAAGGTTGGTGCTGGAGGAGTGTGGGCGACGGTTGAAGTACGATGGGTACTAAAATTTGGGTAAAGGAATTGATGCGGGGCGGGAGTGCCCAAGATCGTGCACGGTCTAATAACAATACGCGTGTATGATAATAAGGAAAAGTGGCGCGAGTCCGCTGATTTTTGCAACGCGCAAGGCGGGTAGTTTGTTTTTTATATTTCTAGCTAGCTGGTCTATCGCACACGGTTCGCCCTAATTTCCAAATAAACTTACCCGCCTTTAGCTTGCACACATGGTGGTTTTACAGCACACTTGCGTCGCACATGGTTAAGCCAGTACCTCCACCCTTTGCTCGCGCTTGCACGGTCGTGGTGATTTCAGCGCACTTGCATCGCACACGGTTGAGCCAGTATGCTCGCGCTTGCACGGTCGTGGTGATTTCAGCGCACTCGCATTGCACACGGTTGAACCAGTACCTCCACCTTAATTTTCTCGCGCTTGCTCGGTCGTGGTGATTTCAGCGCGCTTGCATCGCACACGGTTGAGCCAGTACCTCCACCTTAATTTGCTCGCGCTTGCACGGTCGTCGTGATTCACATCGTACTTGTATCGCACATGGTTAAGATATTATACCCCGTGTCCATTGAGGGTCATTAGAGTCTTTGCAGCAAAAAATAACGTTAGAGAGGGTCAAAAGACAGCCACACCAGCATGTGGCCCAAATATATATTAGTGAAAAGGGTGGTATGTGATGTTCAAAATTCTAATGCACAACTTTGACCCCGCGGGCCCATGGTTGGGCGCGTCATTGAAGATCGATGAGAGGGGCCAGAAGTCAAGAATCACCTGGAAGTGGCCAAATATATGTACGAATATGGGGGATGTTTAAAACTTTAAATACACAATGCATAACTTTGCTGGCACCTACCTCGCAAACCCGAAAGCACCCTGATGTCTACTACGCAACCTTCTTCTTGTAGACGTTGTTGGGCCTCCAAGTGCAGAGGTTTGCAGGACAGTAGCAAATTTCCCTCAAGTGGATGACCTAAGGTTTATCAATCCGTGAGAGGCGAGGGATGAAGATGGTCTCTCTCAAGCAACCCCGCAACCAAATAACAAAGAGTCTCTTGTGTCCCCAACACACCCAATACAATGGTAAATTGTATAGGTGCACTAGTTCGGCGAAGAGATGGTGATACAAGTGCAATATTGAAGGTAGATATAGGTTTTTGTAATCTGAAAATATAAAAACAGCAAGGTAGCAAACGGTAAAAGTGAGTGTAAACGGTATTGCAATGCGTTGAAACAAGGCCTAGGGTTCATACTTTCACTAGTGCAAGTTCTCTCAACAATAATAACATAATTGGATCATATAACTATCCCTCAACATGCAACAAAGAGTCACTCCAAAGTCACTAATAGCGGAGAACAAACGAAGAGATTATGGTAGGGTACGAAACCACCTCAAAGTTATTCTTTCCAATCAGTCCATTGGGCTATTCCTATAAGTGTCAAAAACAGCCCTAGAGTTCATACTAGAATAACACCTTAAGACACAAATCAACCAAAACCCTAATGTCACCTAGATACTCCAATGTCACCTCAAGTATCCATGGGTATGATTATACGATATGCATCACACAATCTCAGATTCATCTATTCAACCAACACATAGAACCTCAAAGAGTTCGCCAAAGTTTCTACCGGAGAATCACGACGAAAACGTGTATAACCCCTATGCATAGGTTCATGGGCGGAACCCACAAGTTGATCACCAAAACATACATCAAGTGAATCACGTGATATCCCATTGTCACCACAGATACGCACGACAAGAAATACATCAAGTGTTCTCAAATCTTTAAAGACTCAATCCGATAAGATTACTTCAAAGGGGAAACTCAATCCATTACAAGAGAGTAGAGGGGGAGAAGCAACATAAGAGCCAACTATAATAGCAAAGCTCGCGATACATCAAGATCGTGCCAAATCAAGAACACGAGAGAGAGAGAGAGAGATCAAACACATAGCTACTGGTACATACCCTCAGCCCCGAGGGTGAACTACTCCCTCCTCGTCATGGAGAGCGCCGGGATGATGAAGATGGCCACCGGTGAGGGTTCCCCCCTCCGGCAGGGTGCCGGAACAGGGTCCCGATTGACTTTTGGTGGCTCTGGAGGCTTGCGGCGGCGGAACTCCCGATCTATTCCCGTCTTCGAAAGTTTTAGGGCATTGGGTATATATGGGTGAAAGAAGTATGTCGGGGGACCTCCGGGCTGTCCACGAGGCAGGGGGCGCGCCCTAGGGGGTGGGCGCACCCCCCACCCTCGTGGGCAGCCCGGGACTTCCCTGGTGAGCTTCCGGTACTCCGTGGGCTTCTTCTGGTCCAAAAATAAGTTCCGTGGATTTCAGGTCAATTGGACTCCGTTTGATATTCCTTTTCTTTGAAACACTGAAATAGGCAAAAAAAACAACAATTCTGGGCTAGGCCTCCGGTTAATATGTTAGTCCCAAAAATAATATAAAAGTGGATAATAAAGCCCAATATTGTCCAAAACAGTAGATAATATAGCATGGGGCAATCAAAAATTATAGATACGTTGGAGACGTATCAAGCATCCCCAAGCTTAATTCTTGCTCGTCCTCGAGTAGGTAAATGATAAAAAGATAATTTTTGATGTGGAATGCTACTTGGCATAGTTTCATTGTAATTCTTCTTAATTGTGATATGAATATACAGATCCGAAAGATTCAAGACAAAAGTTCATATTGACATAAAAATAATAATACTTCAAGCATACTAACAAAGCAATTATGTCTTCTCAAAATAACATGGCCAAAGAAAGTTATCCCTACAAAGTCATATAGTCTGGCTATGCTCTATCTTCACCACACAAAGTATTTAAATCATGCACAACCCCGATGACAAGCCAAGCAATTGTTTCATACTTTTGACATTTTAAAAACTTTTTCAATCTTCACGCAATACATGAGCGTGAGCCATGGATATAGCACTACAGGTGGAATAGGATGGTTGTTGTGGAGAAGACAAAAAGGGAGAAGATAGTCTCACATCAACTAGGCGTATTAACGGGCTATGGAGATGCCCATCAATAGATATCAATGTGAGTAAGGATTGCCATGCAACGAATGCACTAGAGCTATAAGTATATGAAAGCTCATCAAAAGAAACTAAGTGGGTGTGCATCCAACTCGCTTGCTCACGAAGACCTAGGGCAATTTGAGGAAGCCCATCATTGGAATATACAAGCCAAGTTCTATAATGAAAAATTCCCACTAGTATATGAAAGTGACAAGATGAGAGACTCTCTATCATGAAGATCATGGTGCTACTTTGAAGCACACGTGTGGAAAAAGGATAGTAGCATTGTCCCTTCTCTCTTTTTCTCTCATTTTTTTCTTTTCTTTTTTGACCTTTTTTTTGTTTGGGCCTTTTCTCTTTTTTATGGCCTCTTTTCTTTTCTTTTTTTATTGTTCGTCCGGAGTCTCATCCCGACTTGTGGGGGAATCATAGTCTCCATCATCCTTTTCCTCACTGGGACAATGCTCTAATAATGATGATCATCACACTTTTATTTTCTTACAACTCAACAATTACAACTCGATACATAGAACAAAATATGAGTCTATATGAATGCCTCCGGCGGTGTACCGGGATGTGCAATGACTCATGAGTGACATGCATGAAAGAATTATGAATGGTGGCTTTCCCACAAATACAATGTCAACTACATGATCATGCAAAGCAATATGACAATGATGGAGCGTGTCATAATAAACCGAACGGTGGAAAGTTGCATGGCAATATATCTCGGAATGGCTATGGAAATTCCATAATAGGTAGGTATGGTGGCTGTTTTGAGGAAGGTCTATGGTGGGTGTATGATACCGGTGAAAAGTCTTGCGGTATTAGAGAGGCTAGCAATGGTGGAAGGAAGAAGGGTGCGTATAATCCATGGACTCAACAGTAGTCATAAAAAACTCATATACTTATTGCAAAAATCTACAAGTTATCAAAGCAAAGTATTACGCACATGCTCCTAGGGGGATAGATTGGTAGGAAAAGACCATCGCTCGTCCCCGACCGCCACTCATAAGGAAGACAATCAATAAATAAATCATGCTCCGACTTCATCACATAACGGTTCACCATACGTGCATGCTACGGAATCACAAACTTTAACACAAGTATTTCTCAAATTCACAACTACTCAACTAGCATGACTCTAATATCACCATCTTTATATCTCAAAACAATTATCAAGCATCAAACTTCTCATAGTATTCAACACACTCATAAGAATTTTTACAAATCTTGTATGCTTAGCATATTTGGATTATTGAAGCAAATTGCCATGCTATTTAAGACTCTCAAAATAATCTAAGTGAAGCATGAGAGTTCATCTATTTCTTCAAAATAAAACCACCATTGTGCTCTAAAATATATAAGTGAAGCACTAGGGCAAACGACAAACTACTCTGAAAGATATAAGTGAAGATCAATGAGTAGTTGGATAATTATGCAACTATGTGAAGACTCTCCCATTTAATAATTTCAGATCTTGGTATTTTATTCAAACAGCAAGCAAAGATAAAGAAAATAAAATGACGCTCCAAGCAAAACACATATCATGTGGTGAATAAAAATATAGCTCCAAGTAAAGTTACCGATGAACGAAGACGAAAGAGGGGATGCCACCCGGGGCATCCCCAAGCTTAGGCCCTTGGTTGTCCTTGAATATTACCTTGGGGTGCCTTGGGCATCCCCAAGCCTAGGCCCTTGCCACTCCTTATTCCATAGTCCATCGAATCTTTACCCAAAACTTGAAAACTTCACAACACAAAACTTAACAGAAAACTCGTAAGCTCCGTTAGCGAAAGAAAACAAAACACCACTTCAAGGTACTGTAATGAACTCATTCTTTGTTTATATTGGTATTAAACCTACTGTATTCCAACTTCTCTATGATTTATAAACTATTTTACTAGCCATAGATTCATCAAAATAAGCAAGCAACACAATGAAAACAGAATCTGTCAAAAACAGAACAGTCTGTAGTAATCTGTATCAAACGCAAACTTCTGGAACTCCAAAAATTCTAAAATAAATTGGTGGACCTGAGGAATTTGTCTAGTAATAATCTTCAAAAAGAATCAACTAAATAGCACTATCCAGTAAAAAGTTCTAGCTAATCTCGTGAGCGCTAAAGTTTCTGTTTTTTACAGCATGATCATAAAGACTTCACCCAAGTCTTCCCAAAGGTTCTACTTGGCACAAACACTAATTAAAACACAAAACCACATCTAAACAGAAGCTAGATGGATTATTTATTCCTAAACAGAACCAAAAAGCAAGAAACTAAAATAAAATTGGGTTGCCTCCCAACAAGCGCTATCGTTTAACGCCCCTAGCTAGGCATGATGATTTCAATGATGCTCACATAAAAGATAAGAATTGAAACATAAAGGGAGCATCATGAAGAATATGACTAGCACATTTAACTCCAACCCACTTCCTATGTATAGGGATTTTGTGAGCAAACAACTTATGTGAACAATAATCAACTTGCATAGGAACGAAAAACAAGCATAACTTCAAGATTTTAAGCACATAGAGAGGAAACTTGATATTATTGCAATTCCTACAAGCATATGTTCCTCCCTCATAATAATTCTCAGTAGCATCATGAATGAATTAAACAATATAACCAGCACCTAAAGCATTATTTTCATGATCTACAAGCATAGAATTTTTATTACTCTAAACATAAGAAAATTTCTTCTCATTCGGAATAGTGGGAGTATCATAAGAGACTTGAATACTATAAATTGTTTCCACATTAAAGGAGTAATGTTCAGAAAAAGGGTAATCATAATCGTGACAAGCTTTATAAATATATTTTACACTACTTTTTATAGCATAAGTTTCATCACAATAATCATCATAAGTAGAAGGCATGCTATCATCATAACAACTTTGCATATCAAAGCTTGAGAGGCTAAAAATATCATCTTCATTAAACATAGCATCCCCAAGCTTGGGACAAACATTAATTGCAGCAAATATATTAAAAAATATGTCATCCTCATTAAATATAGCTTCACCAAGCTTGGGCCTTTTCATATCATAAGCATAATCACTCTCATCATCAATAGTATGGATAGCACCAATAGTATAGAAATTATTATATTCTTCCAAGCAAGTGCCAAAAAGAATTTCAAGATCATAAGAAGTATCATTATCTTCCCAATCATAATTGAGGGAGTCCTGGATTAGGGGGTGTCCGGATGGCCGGACTATAACCTTTGGCCGGACTCCTGGACTATGAAGATACAAGATTGAAGACTTCATCCCGTGTCCGGATGAGACTTTCCTTGGCGTGGAAGGCAAGCTTGGCGATACAGATATGTAGATTTCCTCCCATTTGTAACCGACTTTATGTAACCCTAACCCTCTCCGGTGTCTATATAAACCGGAGGGTTTTAGTCCGTAGGACGAACAACTATCATACCATAGGCTAGCTTCTAGGGTTTAGAGTCTCTGATTTCGTGGTAGATCTACTCTTGTACTACCCATATCATCAATATTAATCAAGCAGGAGTAGGGTTTTACCTCCATCGAGAGGGCCCGAACCTGGGTAAAAACATCGTGTCCCTTGTCTCCTCTCAATGAAAGCACCAATATCGGTGTCAAAACCGGTGGATCTCGGGTAGGGGGTCCCGAACTGTGCGTCTAGGCGGATGGTAACAGGATCCGCCGGTTTTGACACCGACAATAATCATCACAACAAGCAATAGGCATAACGAGATCATCATCAAGTGTATCATATTCATTTTCATGAGGCACAACAATAATAGGAGCAACTTTATCTGGGAGAGATACCTTTTTACCTCTATTCCTTTTTTCTTTTCTTCTTCTTCACCACATCATGTGTGGGTTCAATCTTCTTTTTGGAGCTCCTTATTAATGAGATTGGTTGAATAGAAGGCTCCTCCTCGTACCTGATTCATCATAAGAAATAATAGGAGGATATTGGGAAGTATATTCCCTTTCATTAGCATTCTCTTCATCTTCTATTTGTTTTCTTTTCCTTATGTAATTGGCAATATAAGGATTTTCAATACAATTCACCGCACAATACATATAAATTTTCCCTAGATCAAAATGAAGAACTTTATCAAGGGCAAATTTTGGAATATCCTTAGTTATACGTTTCATTTCTTCATAACCCAAGAGAAAACTATGTTCATTATGATGTGCAAGGGAAATCAAGTCATCACAATTTTTGGACACGATACGATCATGAAACAATTTGCATTGGGTACTAAAATGATCACGTTCATTGCAAAGTTCACAAGTAGGGCTAAGAAAACATAAATTTTCAAAGCACATTCATCTAGCTCTTCTTGCAACAATTTGGTTTCTAAGTACTTATGCCTCTTGCAATATCTATCTTCCCTGTTTGGTGTGTACTTACAAACCCAATGTACTCCACAAAAATTGACATGTTTATAGGAGGCATTTTCATCATAACTAGTGCAATCATCATTAGTACTATGGATATTCAAGGAGTTCATACTAACAACATTGCAATCATGCTCATCATTCAAAGATTTAGTGCCAAACAATTTAATGCATTCTTCTTCTAACACTTTGGCACAATTTTCTTTTCCATCATACTCTCGAAAGATATTAAAAAGATGAAGCGTATAAGGCAAACTCAATTCCATTTTTTTAGTTTTATTTTATAAACTAAACTAGTGCAAAAACAAGAAACAAAAAGATTCGATTGCAAGATCTAAAGATATACCTTCAAGCACTCACCTCCCGACAGCGGCGCTTTAAAAGAGCTTAGTTGACGGGTGTGAGTGCCGCTTCTAGCCTCCCGACAGCGGTGCGGAAAAGAGCTTGATGTCTTCTACGCAACCTTCTTCTTGTAGACGTTGTTGGGCCTCCAAGTGCAGAGGTTTGTAGGACAGTAGCAAATTTCCCTCAAGTGGATGACCTAAGGTTTATCAATCTGTGAGACGCGTAGGATGAAGATGGTCTCTCTCAAGCAACCGTGCAACCAAATAACAAAGAGTCTCTTGTGTCCCCAACACACCCAATACAATGGTAAATTGTATAGGTGCACTAGTTCGGCGAAGAGATGGTGATACAAGTGCAATATGGATGGTAGATATAGGTTTTTGTAATCTGAAAATATAAAAACAGCAAGGTAGCAAACGGTAAAAGTGAGTGTAAATGGTATTGCAATGCGTTGAAACAAGGCCTAGGGTTCATACTTTCACTAGTGCAAGTTCTCTCAACAATAATAACATAATTGGATCATATAACTATCCCTCAACATGCAACAAAGAGTCACTCCAAAGTCACTAATAGCAGAGAACAAACGAAGAGATTATGGTAGGGTACGAAACCACCTCAAAGTTATTCTTTCCAATCAATCCATTGGGCTATTCCTATAAGTGTCACAAACAGCCCTAGAGTTCATACTAGAATAAAACCTTAAGACACAAATCAACCAAAACCCTAATGTCACGTAGATACTCCAATGTCACCTCAAATATTCGTGGGTACGATTATACGATATGCACCACACAATCTCAGATTCATCTATTCAACCAACACATAGAACCTCAAAGAGTGCCCCAAAGTTTCTACCGGAGAATCACGACGAAAACGTGTGCCAACCCCTATGCATAGGTTCATGGGCGGAACCTGCAAGTTGATCACCAAAACATACATCAAGTGAATCATGTGATATCCCATTGTCACCACAGATACGCACGGCAAGACATACAACAAGTGTTCTCAAATCTTTAAAGACTCAATCCTATAAGATTACTTCAAAGGGGAAACTCAATCCATTACAAGAGAGTAGAGGGGGAGAAGCAACATAAGATACAACTATAATAGCAAAGCTCGCGATACATCAAGATCATGCCAAATCAAGAACACGAGAGAGAGAGAGAGAGAGAGAGAGAGAGAGATCAAACACGTAGCTACTGGTACATACCCTTAACCACGAGGGTGAACTACTCCCTCCTCGTCACGGAGAGCGCCGGGATGATAAAGATGGCCACCGGTGAGGGTTCCCCCCACCGGCAGGGTGCCGGAATAGGGTCCCGATTGACTTTTGGTGGCTCTGGAGGCTTGCGGCGGCAAAACTCCCGATCTATTCTCGTCTTCGGAAGTTTTAGGGTATGTGGGTATATATGGGTTTAAGAAGTACGTCGGTGGACCTCCGGGCTGTCCACGAGGCAAGGGGGCATGCCCTAGGGGGGTGGGCACGCCCCCCACCCTCGTGGGCAGCCCGGGACTTCCCTGGTGAGCTTCCGGTACTCCGTGGGCTTCTTCTGGTCCAAAATAAGTTCCGTGGAGTTTCAGGTCAATTGGACTCCGTTTGATATTCCTTTTCTTCGAAACACTGAAATAGGCAAAAAAACAGCAATTCTGGGTTGGGCCTCCGGTTAATAGGTTAGTCCCAAAAATAATATAAAAGTGGATAATAAAGCCCAATATTGTCCAAAACAGTAGATAATATAGCATGGAGCAATCAAAAATTATAGATACGTTGGAGACGTATCACACCCTAAGTCCCTAACAACCACCTAGCTAAGATATATATAATGACATATTGTCGTACCTAGCTAGGATGCTTGGCCCACCACCTCCCACTTCGTGTCAGCCGGGTGGATGCACGTAATGATCGATACTTTGGTCATACATGCATGTTGCCATGACCTACCATAAGATGGACCAATGAATATTTCATTTGGTCAAATGACAGTTATTGTTGTCGATAAACCGCTTGGGCCAATAGATTGAACCATTATAAAATCGCACGAGAGGGACCACAAAACCAACACCTCTTACATGCGGCCCAAAATTATGTACGTTGGGAAGGAGTGATGCGTGTTTTCAATATAGAATAATGTACAATTTAGATGTGGTGCCTACCTATCTATACAGACAACAACCATGAAGGCAAGGTAGTTAACGTCGAGATACATACGCATGGTTTGATGTAGGTCGAACCCAGCAATCCGAGCATCTGGGAGGGAATCCTGATAATGCATGGGCTCGAGCTTTGGTTGGCCGACATTTGACGGTGACCGTCCCTAACACAGACTAGGAGGAATCCATTCATGGCCAACACATACCCCTCATTATCGGTCGAAGGGATGATATATATACACTCGAGGAGCCCACAGATATCCGTGTCGTCACCAAAAACCGCACAAGGGAGACGTGGTCAATCAGAAGACCCCGTATACACTACATGCAACCTGAAAATATGTATGGGTACGATGGTGTATGATTTGTTTAAATCCAAAATGCACAACTTCGATGGGCCACACCAACTACATTACAAACCGAACAACATGCACGACTCCAAGCACAGTTCAATACCTATGATGTCAGTTTCCCAACTTCGAGGCGGCGGGGGGTCGCCCCATGCATGTGCTCAAACTTTATTTTGTCTAGCATGGGACACATCTATATATATGTATACATCTATACATCTATACACATATATAGTGTGTGAATAACTTTGAAAGTTGCTCATTGGATGAAACCAATCCAACAGTATAGAGATGGCAAATCCGAGCACTACTGGCCGTTGGATATCATCTACATTCCACCAGATTCTTCCACATGTACAATCTAGAAGACTCCATGGTTGAACTTAAGCATAATGCACAAACCTCAAACCTCAAAACACAAGCACTTCTCCTTTGTTCTCTAGAATCTTCCATATCTTAATTGCCCAAACCTTTTTTTTCTAAATGAATTGACACCTTTTGTTTCTACCTTTACAATGCACAATTCCATGAATCTTAAAATAGTTTTTTTATAAAACTAATTGATTTTGGACGAGATGAACTATGAGAATTAAACGAACATCTACATCATGCATATCTGGGAGAAGAGACGAGAAACCAATGAGAGGAGTGGCGAGAAAAGGTAGCCTGTTTTGAATGAAAACCTAGTAGAGAAGGAAGCGTGAGCTACACGACGCATGTGCACAGTGCTTACCCATGTACTGCATGTGCTGTCGAAAGGGCTCAGGGTTGCCGTTCGATCTGGCAGCATCCAATGGTGCACACGTACGATCCGTGGGGTTTGGATTCTGGCCAGTCAGAACGCAGGAATCAAATCGCGCGCGCGCAGCAGGGGGTGATATCATACGGAAACCAACATTCAGTGGAAACTGGTGAAAATCACGAGAAAAATATGTTTTGAAGTTTAAAGAAATTCAAAAAAATGCAGGATGTTAAGAGGATGATGTTTTATTGCCACACAAAATTTCAAGTTGAAACAGATTACGAGACGTGAGCTATGAAAAAGACAAAATCAGTGTTGAATAGTGCGAATAGTAATGTCACTATTCAGGTGAATTTCTCTTTTCATAGCTCACATCACGTAATGTTTTTCAACTTGAAATTTTAACGTCATAATAAAACATCACCTTCTTAACACCCCACATTTTTCAGATTTTTACGAAACTTTAAAATATGGTTTCCATGAAGTTTTCATTGAATATCGACTTTCGTGAGTGAACCATGTGCTATTTGAAAACATTTCGTGAGAAGAATTTCGGTTTTTAAATCCCCGTAAATCCAAAACTAAGCTGAAAATCATGAAACTTGCCATGGTGTCACGACATCGCACTTATATGTCGAGGAATTTTTTTGTCCATTGTGGCGCAAGTTTTATTACAAGCCTCTTACAAACCGGAGCTTCTCTCAAAGAAGCCTCATGGTTCCGATAGGGAAACGTGTCCCCCTTGTGGGCGAAACATAATCACTGCCTCTTTTCGCCTTGTATTTTCATCTACGGGCAACATGGAATGATAGGATATCAGTGCTGAAATTTAAACTTATTCAGGGTTCGTTTGGCCTTTTTATACACTAATTGAGTTTACTAGGCATTTAATGTCCATAATTCAAGTATGAACTACAAATACATGCTACAGTTCACCAAAATGGCTAGAAAAATTATACATGTTGTAGCGACCTGACCCAAAATCGGTCAAGTCTCTGTGTCTGTACCATCCCAAGATCATGCTGGCACTCACAGTACATTGATGAAATAATCAAAGTTCAATCACACCTGAATTTATTACACGATTCTCATATCGAGTCTTTATTACAATGGAATAAATTCGGCGAAGGCCAACTCATGAGAAATAAACTAAGTAAAGCTGCGGGCGTAGAAGAATAAGCGAGTCCATCCGACTCCAAAGGGCAATCGCCAAGCGCGGATCGTAGCCTCACTCTGATCGGAATAATCCTCTGCAACATAAGGCGTTGCAGCCGTGTAGGTCAGCATTTTGAATATCTTTGGCAAGTCATGAAGAGAGAACAATAAAATATTACTATTACTATATGCAATTTGGCTGTGGGGCTCTAAGTTTCATCATTTTGAAAAGCCGGTTTTCCCTACTACAGTGGACTTGCTTGCGAATACTACAAAATTGTTGGTAGTTATTGAGATGGTTCCGCCAACCAATGTCTCATTCCCAAATTATTAAGTCATGACCCCTCAATTAAATTATTAATTTTAGTGTTGAGATTTCCGAATACTTCCAAGTTCCAGAGGCTCAAATTGTCCGTAATCGGGACACGGCTAATCGATTAGATCTTTTCTCTCTGAGAGGTTTGCGCGCTTTACCCGCAAGAATCGTTCCCTCCTTTTAAGTCTTCGCACTTAATGGTGTTTGAAGGCGGAGACGAGCAACAGGGTCTTCAGAAGAGTTCCTCGACCCTTGCCGGTACCCATCCAATCCTACCGTTCTTCTACATCTCGTGGTACCGTCAGCCAGTCACAACTAGGGTTGACCAAGCCGAGCCCATAATGGCTTGCGGCTGCACAGTAAGCTTCCGGTCGATGGGGTATACATCCATCTCTTCGTGGCTGGGTGAAGCTTTCCGCAAGATGTCATGGCGCTTCTCCATGCATCCCGGCCAACCACTGGGTTCTCCAAGGTGCCCGTCAACCGTCCTCCACCCAGTAGTCAATTTCGAAGTCCATCTTGATCTTGAAGTCATGGGGTTGTCATCATCTTTAAGACTCTCACATCTCCCTTATGAATTCACTCAACCAACCCGATCTCTGAGCATAGCAAAAATAAACTACTTCGTCCGGGTCATGGTAACAAGGAATTGGTTCATCCTACCTCATGATACTACTCAAGAACATAACTTCAAAATTTCACCCCTGCATGCATGGTGGGGAGGTAATTCTAATGCAATAAAAATCATAGGTATTGTAAAGAAACATGATCAATGACTTGCCTTGCAGACGATCTTAAGTAAGCTAGGGACTCGTGGTAGCAAGCTTAGCACTCAGGAAATTCTACCGAGGCAAACAATAACCACAATAAGCATACAACATATGATCACTTACATAACAGCATAGTAATATGAAACACACAAAACAAACGAATCAAAACCCAAAGGAAACTCAAATAAAAACCAAATCAAAGTTTTCCTACTTCAAGCAATGACTAAAAATAGTTTTACATAACAAAAAATTTCTTAACAGAACCTAAGCATGGGTTTATGCTACCTAACAGAAAAGGATTCATCAAGCAACTAGGAGCAAAAAGAATCACTTTAAAATCTATTATAAAACTCCTATTAGGCCTAAAGCAAATTCTAGTAGGAAAAATAAAATAAAAGTTTTATTTATTATAAATAAAAGTTCATGCTCTAAAGTGACAGAAACTAACCTAGAATAATCTATCACATATGAAAAATAAATTTATTTGCTAACTAAAACAATAGGAAAACAGTAGCTAGTTAATTAATTAAGAATAACATGATTCTGATTAAAACTATTTTTTTATTAATCCTAAAATGCCCAAATAAATTCCTACGGTTAGGTAATGTCAAAACAAAGTTGTGTCAAAAAGAATCCCTAAAAAATAATTTTCCTAACTCACTTTATAGCAGATTTACTATTCTGTCTAAATCTAAAATAAAGTAATTCTAAATAATTTTAACATAGCTAATTATATTTTCTGCAGAAACTATAAGAAATTTCCAAACCAACAAAAAAAGAATCACTTAAAAATATTAAGTATATTAAAAGATATGAATTTTTTCAAATCTGAAACTATTCTGTTAAAACAGAAAACGAAAAATAAATAAAAACGGCCTAATGGGCCTAACTAGCATACAGGCGTAATATAACTAAACGGGCCCTAGGGTTTAAACGAATCGGCCGGTCTAATAAAAAAAAACCTAACTAAAAATAAACCGGATCTAACTAAAACCTAAATAAACCGTACCCCTTCGGGGGGGATCTAATCTAAACCGTTGGGTTTAGATCCAACGGCGGGGAGGTGTCCGGCGACGTACCGAGGCGGCGACGGCGAGGCTTTCAAGCGAGTGCTCCAGCGACTCCGGTGGTCGAGGCGTCGGCGGGGACCTCGGGCGGTGCGGACGAGGCGAGGTTGGTTTGGTGGAGTGGGCGAGCTCGGGGTGGCTAATGGCCTTGGCCAGTGCGGTGCTCCCATGAAAGTGATTGCGGCAAGAGAGAGGGTCAGCGAGGAAAAGGGGAACAGGTCGAGGGTGGGGTTTATATAGGGGTCGGCTTGGGCGAGGAAAGATCGGGGAGGCGATCCCGGATTTTTCGGGATTCCGGCGTGCGGCGGCGGGGTGGTTGGCGTGGAGGAGGGGACAGGCGGGGTGGGTCCTGGGTGTCGGTGAGAGAGGGAGGGGCGCGTTCGGTCGGGCGACCGTAGCGGAAGGGTTTCGAGGGGTTTCGGTCGGGCCGTGGGCGTCGGTGGCTGGCGCGGCTAGGCCTGGCTGGTGGGTCGCCAGTCTTTGGCTGGGCGATCGGCTGGTGGCGCTGGGTATTCTTTTTTTCCTTTTTTTTTTGAAAATAAAAACAGAGGTAAAATATATAGAATATAAATATTTCTATAGGACATATATATATCAAAATGATCAGGGGAATATTCCCTATCATTTGAACATTTTTCCAGGGGCAAAATCCAAACTTTATAAAAAATTATTTTTTTCAAAATACCAAATAAAACTCAAATTTGAATTCAAACTTTTTGGCAATGTTTTTCCTCTGATATTTTTGGAGTGTCATGTTTACTCCTCTCATACTTTTTCTCAAGTATTTATCAGGCATAGTTTTTGAAATGATTTCCATTTGCCAAAATTTGAATTCAAATGCCAACAAGTCCAAAACTTCAGAAACTTCAAATGCCACTCAAATTCAAACAGAATGCATAGATGCTTATCTATAATTGTAAAACATTCCAAATAGGAAATTTGGGATGTTACAAACCTACCCACCTTAAGATGAATCTCGCCCTCGAGATTCGGGTTAACTAACAAATAGGTGCGGGTGGTCTCGAAGGAGGTCTTCTTCTCACTCCCGGTGGCTTCCTCTTGGAGTGATGACTCCACAAAGACCTTGCAAAACTTGATGATCTTGCTTTGCGGGTGACTCTGTTCGCGATCTCGAGAATTCGGACGGGTTTCTCCTTATAAGTCAGATCAACTGTCAAGTTGTATGGCCTCTAGAGAACCTTGTGTCTCTCAACGGAATATCGGCCATGTCGGCATGACACTTCTTGGTGAGAAACATGGAAGACATCATGAACTCCGGACAATCCTTAAGCAATTCCAACTTGTAAGCAACTTCCCCACGGCGTTCGAGGATTTTGTAGGGGCCAATGAATCAGGGTGCTAACTTTCCTTTGACCTTTGAACCTCTTGATTCCACGAAGTGGAGACACGAAGATATGCTCGGTCTCCGCTTCGTAAGTTACTTCCTTGCGTTCTTTGTCGGCATAACTTTTACATCTCGATTGAGCTATCTTGAGTCTATCCCGAATCAGCTTGACTTTCTCTTGAATCTCTGATAAGGTCGGAACGAAAAGTGATCGATCTCCAACACTATCCCACGACAATGGTGTTACGCACCTCCTTCCGTATAGAGCTTGAAAGGGCCATCTTGGTGATGCGATAACTGTTGTTGTATGAGAACTCTGCGTATGGCAAATTATCATCCCAGCTAGACCCATAGTCTAGCACACAAGCTCTCAACATGTGCTCCGAATCTGGTTGACTCTCTCGATGCATCCATCCATCTGCGGATGAAAAGTCATCTTGAACTCCAGCCTCGTACCCAAAGTTTCATGCAACTGATTCCAAAACTTTGAGGTAAATTGTGTTCCTCTATCTGACACGATACTCCTCGGAACTCCATGCAGACATACGATCCTGGTCATGTATATCTTGGCTAACTTAGCACTGGTATAGGTAGTCTTCACGGGAATGAAATGAGCTACCTTGGTCAATCGATCAACCACTACCCAGATGGAATCATAACCTGAACGGGTCCTGGGTAATCCTGTGATAAAATCCATTCCAAGTTTTTCCCATTTCCAATCGGTAATCAGCAAAGGTTGAAGTAACCCTGTTGGCTTCTGATGTTCTGCCTTTACTCGTTGGCAAACATCGCATACTGCTACGTACTCGGCAATATCCTTCTTCATACCCGTCCACCAGAAACTTTCCTTCAAGTCTAGGTACATCTTGGTGTTACCGGGTGAATCGAAATCTGGTGAATCATGAGCCTCCTGAAGAATTAGCTTCCTGAGTTCAGGATTATTGGGTACATAAATACGGTCCTCGAACCATATAGCTCCGTGCTCATCCTTACGGAACCCTTTAGCTTTTCCTTCATTCATCTTTTTCTTTATCTCATCAATTTCTTTGTCCGACTTCTGGGCTTCACGAATCCTTTCGGCCAAAATGGACTGAACTTCCAGAGTTGCAACAAATCCTCTCGGAACTATCTCCAGTCGGAGATCTCTGAGGCCATCGACTAACTCCTGAGGTAATCCTCCCGCTATAAGAGTATTCACATAACTCTTACGGCTCAAAGCATCTGCTACAACATTAGCCTTTCAGGGGTGGTAATGCAATCTCATGTCGTAGTCCTTGATTAACTCTAGCCATCTCCTCGCACGAGGTTCAACTCTTTCTGCGTGAAAATGTACTTCAAGCTCTTATGATCTGTGTAAACATCACAACTATTTCCGATAAGAAAATGTCTCCGGTCTTGAGTGCATGCACTACTGGTGCTAATTCCAAATCATGTGTGGCATAATTCATCTCGTGAGGTCGTGGCTATGCAGGTATAAGCTACAACTTTTCCTTCCTGCATGAGTACTCCTCCGAGTCCACTGGCGAGAAGCGTCACAATATACAGTAATCCTTGTGTATGTCCGGCAAAATCAAGATCTTTGGGGCTGTGACCAAACGTTTCTTCAATTCCTCAAAACTGGCTTCACAATCCTCGGTCCAAATGTACTTGGCATCCTTCTTCAACAACTCAGTCATGGGCTTGGCAATCTTGAGAAGTTCTCAATAAACCTCCGATAATATCCTGCGAGTCCGAGAAAGCTGCGGATCTCCTTGGCGAGGTGGGTGACTGCCAATCGGTGGTGATACAACCTTGGTGGGGTCAACTGCTATTCCTACTCCTTAAATAACATGTCCGAGGAATCCGACTTCCTTCAGCTAGAAATCACATTTGCTGAACTTGGCATACAACTGATGTTCTCTAAGTTTCTCCAGAACTAGACGCAAATGTTACTTATGCTCCTCCTCGATCTTTGAGAAAATCAGTATATCATCGATGAACACCACGACAAATTTTTACAGATATTCCATAAATACCTTGTTCATCAAATTCATGAAGTATGCAGGGCATTAGTCAATCCAAATGACATGACGGTGTACTCATATAAACCATACACAGTGGTGAATGCTGTTTTGGGTATATCCTTCTCACGGATCTTCAATCGATGATACCCTGATCGAAGATCGATCTTGGAGAATACCTTGGCTCCAACTAGCTGATCAAATAGATCATTAATCATCGGTAGAGGGTACTTGTTCTTGATGGTCACGTCGTTCAACGAACGATAATACACAACCATTCTCAGGCTTCTATCCTTCTTTTCTACCAAAAGAACTGGGGCTCCCCAAGGTGATGAGCTTGGCCGAATATATCCCTTCTCCAATAGCTCATTAATTTGCTTTTGATCTCTTCCAATTAGTTCGGGGCATCCGATAGGGTCTCTTGGATATTGGGGCTGTGCCGCAATAACTCAATCAGAAATTCAATGTCTCTGTCGGTGGCATTCTGGTAATTCCTCCGGAAACACGTCGGGAAAATCTTGCACTCTTGGCACTTCCTCTGAGCGACTCCGTGAAATTCACTGATTGTTCATCCGCTATGTCTGGATACATACTTGATCCTCTTACGCTCCGGGGTGGTGAGCGAGAATCGACTTCTTGAGCACGATCTATGTTTCCTTCAAACTTCGTCAACCAATCCATGCCTAGGATTACATCCAAGGTGCAGGTTTCCAATACTATGAGGTCTGCGGGAAATTTATGGTTCCCGATGTTGAGGGTTGCATGACAGCCTAAGCCTGCCATCATTTCTCCTCCTGCGGAACTGACGTGAAGGGGGCTTCTAAGGGTTTTAGTGGGCAACCTGTACTTTTCCACAACTACCCTTGATATGAATGAGTGCGTTGCACCAGAATCAAAGAGTACCAATACTGAACGTGAATTCAATAAAAACTTACCAACCACAATGTCTGGCTGATCATAGACGTCCTCCACGTCAATGTGGTTCACCTGAGCACGAGGGAAAGGGTTGGGCTTCTTCGCTGAGCTTCCATTGCCGTTTCCATTCCTCTGCTTGGCCTCCGGCGATCGGCCGCATAGTGCCCTGTTTTACGGCACTTGAAGCAGTGATGTGACTCAGATCTTTCGAGCAGGGCAGACGATCTTTGGTTCCCATTGCCGTTTCCATTGCACGACTTGTTGTCGTGGTTGCGGTTGTTCCCATTCCTCCATGGTTATGTCCTCCATGATTATGTCCTCCATGGGTGTGATGGGTATGCCCTCCCGAGTATGGGGCATAACGGGCTTCACGAGCTCTGAGCTGTACTTCCCACAGCCATACTTCCGCTTGCGACTATCAATCTGCTGCTGCTTGCCTTCAAGTATGGTGGCCTTGTCTACCAGCTCCACGGTAGTTGGTGAAGGTAGCCACCATTAGCTGCATACCCAGCTCGTCATTGAGTCCCTCGAGAAACTTTTTCCTGCTTTGCGGCATCTGTGGCCACATCATCCGGGGCATAGCGGGCTAACTTCTTGAACTCATCCACGTCTTGCCCCAGTATGGTTCCCCTAAGCGTAAGTTGCGGAACTCACGCTTCTTGAGACTCATGGCTCCAAATTTGAAACATGAGCGGTGCGGAAGGCCTGCTGGAACTGATCCCACGTGATGGTGCCGATGGGATAAGTGGCGGTGTACTTCTCCCACCAAGAAGCTGCAGGTCCATCAAGTTGATGTGCGGCAAAGCGCACCTTCTCTGCATCTGTGCATCCAACAGTGACTAACTCTCTTCCGACCTTGCGGAGCCAATCATCGGCCACAATCGGCTCAGTGCTGCTAGAGAACACTGGCAGATACAGCCTTAGGAATCGAGTCAAGTTGTCAACAGGGGGTGGTGGCGGTGGATTGTTGTTGTTTTTGTTCTGATTCTGAATGAGCATCTGCATGAGGGCATTCTGCTGCTGGATCAGCTGGGTGAGTTCCGGCGGGAAGTTGAGACCGGGGTCACGTCTCGGAGGCATCTGGTGTTTTGGAGTGGATGAGAAAATTAGAATAGAACAAGGGTCTAATGAGGGAATATCACTACCCATATGAATGCACAATCATAATCACACCAATCATTTATTCATCCACTCAAACATGGTTCAATCTCGATTACAAATATCTCGACTAATCGAAAATAACGGCCTAACTGATCGACGGAAAATAAAATAACATGGTGGTCGGCTAAATGTCTTCATCAATAATCCTTGCGTCCTGCAGTGCGATGTCCTCCGGTGTGGCGTCCTCGATGCGGCGCCTCCTCTTGCGGCTTTCTCGGTGGAACTCCCTTCATAATCCTGATCATTGCTCACGAGAGGTCCGTCATCTCCACTCGGAAAAAGATCCTCTCCCAAGTCCATCTTTTCCTCTAACGCGGCAACCTTCATTTTCAGGTCGTCGACTCTCTCCATGAAATCCTTGATTTCTTCTTCATGGTCAAGGAAGTCCGCGTGTGCCTTCTCCTCCAGTTCCAGTTCACGGAACAACAACCTCCTGTGTACCTTCGAGTTACGGCGAGTCTGGATCTCCCGTTTCCTGAGGAGACACTCCAAGTCTTGGACATACGAGAGAATGGAGTCGTCCTCTGATGCGGATGATATCTTCATTCCTTGCTCTGCGAGAAACCATGGCGAGGTCGATGGATCGAGCTCGGCCTGTACTCTTCTCGGAGATGTCCAAGTGCACGATAAATCGCCATGTCTGCTCCGAGGATCCAGCTTGAAGTCGGTAAACTCAAAGTAAATAGGCTCATATGTCCTCCAAAGGTTCTCCCTGGAATGTGCACCTCGATCCTCATGGCGGGTATCCGTCGGAAGTGCATTGGTAGGCTTCCGGTGATCGAGGGCAGAGCAATCTTCAGCTTCTTCACGATCTGGACCAGCTTCTGCCGAAGGGCATCGTCTCATCTGGTGGCAAAACTCCGGTAGCAAAAGCTGGGGTGAACTTCGCGACCATCTAGAATGTTGAAAATCGGAGAGAAGTCGAAATGAACAGGGGAGAATTACGGAATGATAAGGACATAAAATAAATAGTCTCTTCCTATGGCTTTCCGATCCTAGGGGTTACGTCCTCTGATCGGTCGTGTGCTCGATACCATCTCGATGGCGACTGACCCAAAATCGGTCAAGTCTACGTATACATGCCATCCCAAGATCATCTTTGGCACTCATAGTACATTGATGAAATAATCAAAGTTCAATCACACCTAAATTTATTACACGATTCTCATATCGAGTCTTTATTACAATGGAATAAATTCGGTCGAAGGCCAACTCATGAGAAATAAACTAAGTAAAGCTGCGGAAGCGTAGAAGAATAGCGAGTCCATCCGACTCCAAAGGGCAATCGCCAAGCGCGGATCGTAGCCTCACTCCTGATCGGAATAATCCTCTGCAACATAAGACGTTGCAGCCGTGTAGGTCAGCATTTTGAATATGCTGGCAAGTCATGAAGAGAGAACAATAAAATATTACTATTACTATATGAAATTTGGCTGTGGGGCTCTAAGTTTCATCATTTTGCGAAAAGCCAGTTTTTCCCTACTACAGTGGACTTGCTTGCGAATACTACAATATTGTTGGTAGTTATTGAGATGGTTCCGCCAACCAATGTCTCATTCCCAAATTATTAAGTCATGACCCCTCAATTAAATTATTAATTTTAGTGTTGAGATTTCCGAATACTTCCAAGTTCCAGAGGCTCAAATTGTCCGTAACCGGGGACACGGCTAATCGATTAGATCTTTTCTCTGCAGAGGTTTGCGCACTTTACCCGCAAGAATCGTTCCCTCCTTTTAAGTCTTCGCACTTCATGGTGTTTGAAGACGGGATGAACGAAACAGGGTCTTCCGAAGAGTTCCTCTGGCCACTGCCGGTACCCATCCAATCCTACCGTTCTTCTACATCTCGTAGTACCGTCCAGCCAGAGTCACACCTAGGGTTGACCAAGCCAGAGCCCATAATGGCTTGCGGCTGCACAGGTAAGCTTCCGGTCAATTGGGGTATACATCCGTCTCTTCGTGGCTGGGTGAAGCTTTCGCAAGATGTCATGGCGCTTCTCCATGCATCCCGGCCAACCACCGGGTTCTCCAGGTGCCCTTCAACCGTCCTCCACCCAGAGTGAATTTCAAGTCCATCTTGATCTTGAAGTCATGGGGTTGTCATCATCTTTAAGACTCTCACATCTCCCTTATGAATTCACTCAACCAACCCCGTCTCTGAGCATAGCAAAAATAAACTACTTCGTCCCGGGTCATGGTAACAAGGGGAATTGGTTCATCCTACCTCATGATACTACTCAAGAACATAACTTCAAAATTTCACCTACTGCATGCATGGTGGGGAGGTAATTCTAATGCAATAAAAATCATAGGTATTGTAAATAAACATGATCAATGACTTGCCTTGCTGACGATCTTCGTAAGCTAGGGACTCGTGGTAGCAAGCTTCGCACTCCGGAAATTCTACCGAGGCAAACAATAACCACAATAAGCATACAACATATGATCACTTACATAACAGCATAGTAATATGAAACACACAAAACAAACGAATCAAAACCCAAAGGAAACTCAAATAAAAACCAAATCAAAGTTTTCCTACTTCAAGCAACGACTAAAAATAGTTTTACATAACAAAAAATTTCTTAACAGAACCTAAGCATGGGTTTATGCTACCTAACGAGAAAAGGATTCATCAAGCAACTAGGAGCAAAAGAATCACTTTAAAATCTATTATAAAACTCCTATTAGGCCTAAAGCAAATTCTAGTAGGAAAAATAAAATAAAAGTTTTATTTATTATAAATAAAAGTTCATGCTCTAAAGTGACAGAAACTAACCTAGAATAATCTATCACATATGAAAAATAAATTTATTTGCTAACTAAAACAATAGGAAAAGCAGTAGCTAGTTAATTAATTAAGAATAACATGATTCTGATTAAAACTATTTTTTATTAATCCTAAAATGCCCAAATAAATTCCTACGGTTAGGTAATGTCAAAACAAAGTTGTGACAAAAAGAATCACTAAAAATAATTTTCCTAACTCACTTTATAGCAGATTTACTATTCTGTCTAAATCTAAAATAAAGTAATTCTAAATAATTTTAACATAGCTAATTATATTTTCTACAGAAACTATAAGAAATTTGCAAACCAACAAAAAAAGAATAACTTAAAAATATTAAGTAGATTAAAAGATATGAATTTTTTCAAATCTGATACTATTCTGTTAAAACAGAAAACGAAAAATAAAGAAAAACGGCCTAATGGGCCTAACTAACGCCCTGGGCGTAATATAACTAAACGGGCCCTAGGGTTTAAACGAATTTGCCGGTCTAATAAAAAAAACCTAACCAAAAATAAACCGGATCTAACTAAAACCTAAATAAACCGTACCCCTTCGGGGGGGGGGGATCTAATCTAAACCATTGGGTTTAGATCCAACGGCGGCGAGGTGTCCGGCGACGTACCGAGGCGGCGATGGCGACGGCGGCTCGGGCGGCGAGTGCTCCGGCGACTCCGGTGGTCGGGGGCGTCGGCGGGGACCTCCGGCGGGTGCGGACGGGCGTGGGGGTGGGTTTGGTGAGTCAGGCGAGCTCGGGGTGACCGGGCGAGCCTGGTGGCTAATAATGCCGGCGGCGGTGCGGTGCTCCGGCGAGCGATTGCGGCGAGAGAGAGGGGTCGGGCGAGGGGGAAAACGGGGGAACGGGTCGAGGGGGGTGGGGTTTATATAGGGGGTCGACTTGGGCGAGGGGAAAGATCGGGGGAGGCGATCCCGGATTTTTCGGGATTCCGCAGCAATGACGCGGTGGTGGGCGTGGACGAGGGGAAAGGCGGGGTGGGTCCAGGGTGTCGGTGAGAGAGGGAGGGGCGCGTTCGGTCGGGCGACCGTAGCGGATGGGTTTCGGGCGAGGGGGGTTTCGGTCGGGCCGTCGGCTGGCGCGGCTGGGCCTGGCTGGTGGCCGGGCACAGCTGGTGGTGGGTCGCCAGTCTTGGCTGGCCGGGTCGGCTGGTGGCGTGGGTATTTTTCCTTTTGTTTTTTGAAAATAAAAACAGAGGTAAAATATATATAATATAAATATTTTATATAGGACATATATATATCAAAATGATCAGGGGAATATTCCCTATCATTTGAACATTTTTCCAGGGGCAAAATCCAAACTTTATAAAAAATTATTTTTTTCAAAATACCAAATAAAACTCAAATTTGAATCCAAACTTTTTGGCAATGTTTTTCCTCTGATATTTTTGGAGTGTCATGTTTACTCCTCTCATACTTTTTCTCAAGTATTTATCAGGCATAGTTTTTGAAATGATTTCCATTTGCCAAAATTTTAATTCAAATGCCAACAAGTCCAAAACTTCAGAAACTTCAAATGCCACTCAAATTCAAACAGAATGCATAGATGCTTAGCTATAATTGTAAAACATTCCAAATAGGAAATTTGGGATGTTACACATGTATCCTTGGGTGCATGTTTAGGTCCCATGCCAGGAATGGGAACGAATTACAACCGTACTGGTGTCATGGCTCGTCCTCAAACATTTTGAATCTCGGTTTTTAAGTCCCCATAAATCCTAAAATCACTAGAAAGTCATCAAAGGTGGCATGGTGTCACGTCATGGCACATATATGTGGTGGTAAAAACATTTCCAATTTGGGCCAAGCTTTATTACAAACCTCTTACAAACCGGAGCCTGTCACAAGAACCCTTGTGGTTTCGATAGGGAAACGTGTCCCCTTGTGCGCCAAACGATAATCACTCCCTCTTCTAGCCTTGTATTTTCTTCTACACGTGACATGGAACAACTGGAGATTTGCGCTGAACTTTGAAATTATTCAGGGTTCGTTTGACCTTTTTTATTCATTAATTGAGTTTTCTAGGCATTTAATGTCCATCATTCAAATCCGAACTACAAATACATGCTCCAGTGCACCAAAATGGCTAGAAAAAACGTACATGTTTCCTTGGGGTGCATGTTTAGGTCCCATGGAACGAATGGGAATGAATTCAACTGTCTCGCCGTCCTGGCTTGGCCACAAACATTGCGAATCTCAGTTTTTAAATGTACAGAATCCAAAACTCACCAGAAATCATGAAACTTGGCATGGTGTCACTACATGGTACATATAATTGTCCAATTTGGGCGAAGCTATATTACAAGCATTTTACAAACCGGAGCCTGTCGCAACCCTCGTGGTTCTGGTAGGGAAACATGCCCCTCTTGTGGGCGAAATGATAATCGCTGGCTCTTCTCGCCTTGAACAATGTTTTCTACAGGCAACATAAAATAACAGGAGTGTCGGGCTGAAAGTTGAAACTGTTCAGGGTTCGTTTGGCCATTGTATATATATTAATAATTACTAAGTTTTCTATGCATTTAATGTAGTACATAATTCAAATTTGAACTACAACCACATGCTCCAGTGAAGCAAAATGGGCGGGAAATCATACATGTGTCATCGGGTGCATGTTTAGGTCTCGTTTAAGGAATGAGAATGAATTACAAACTTGTCGTCGTCCTAAAACAATGAGAATCTCGGTTTTTAAATCCCAGTAAATCAAAAAGTAACCCAAAAAACATGAAACTTGGCATGGTTTCATGACATGGCACATATATGCCGTGGTAAAAAATCGTCCAGTTTGAGAAGAGGCGCACACATTAGTAGCCAACGAAGTCCTTTTTGAAACAAAAAGCTGACACGTTAATATCGCAAACAGTTGTATTATATTTACCGTGTCGAAATTTAACCATACTCGGTGGCGTGTGTGTAGTTGTTTTATTAGACGGGACGAGCGCGAGAAGTCCGACGTGCAGGCTCGATGGGACGCGTGCGAGCAGTCCGCTGCGCAGGCTCGACGAGTCGCGTCCATCCTGTCCACCTCGCAGGCTCGACGGGACACATGCGAGCAGCAAGGCCGCCCATGCTCACCGAGAAGCGAGCTCTTTGACCTCCATGCACCAGCCGCCACCCGCCTCGCTCACAACTTATCCATTAATGGGTTAATTAAAGCACCTGGACGGAGGGTGTTTGCTTGTGATCCCATGGCAGAATTTGCTTTAATTTGTTCGTGTTTTCAACTAGTATTCCGCCCTAATTTAAATTGCCACATACAGCAAAGGATAATACGACCACAAAAAAATGGCAACGGATAATACGATGAAAATTTACAATGGCGCAGATAATAGTTGTCTTACATATTCTCGATAATTTAAAATGCCACATGCGGCAAAGACCGGAAGACAGGGGGCAAGAGAAGAAGGAAATTGGAGAGAACGATCTGGGTCACTACTGTCTCTACTCGTCGATGGATCGCCGGTCGGTGAAATCCTCCAGCTCTTCTTCAATTCCTCATGACTTTGCTTGAAAGCAGCCACGGATTCCTCCACCTCCTGCTCGCGCTTGATCCGGAGCTTCCTCAAGCCACCCATCAGTTGCTCGACGACCGCTTTCAGCGTCATCTCCGAGGCACTGCTTTGCTCATACATCATCTTCTAGCCGGCGGCCTCCTCCTCCTTATCGGCGACCAACTTGAGGAGCTTCGCATTGTCATCCATGAGTTGCTTGACGAGGCCGGTCGCCTTGTCAACCGAGGCATCGCTGATCTTGAGCAGCTTCATCAAGCCGTCGACCAGCTCCTGCTGCGTAGTGACGCCAGCTAGAATGTTGTCGTCGCCGGCGAAGGACTTCAGGAACACCGGCTCGTCGCGATGGCCGACGCCGCGAATGCGCTTGAGAGCCCTCGTGTGCTCGTGAGAGCTTGTTCGAGGGCTCCGCGGCGCGCCGGGACATCTCTGCTGCGGTTGCGGCTTCGCGACGGGACCTCTCTAGTGCTTCCGCGGCCTTGGTCTTTGCTGCCTGGTTATATGTCCACCCTAAACTCCTCCTACTGGTCATGGAGGAACGACTTGACAGAAAAAACTAGTTTTGTGGGTGATGAGGAGAGGAACTGTGAAGTAATTCTCGAATGGGTAGTTTTTATAGCCCGGTGCTAAGTGTGAACACATATTAGTTTGATTGGTGTGAAAAGATTTGCAATTACTTATTGTGTTGTAACCAACAATGTGACGCGAAACAAGGTCAAAATTTATTGACGACAGAAGGTTGACCACGTGGTTGCTCATTGTTGAGGCGGCCACGACGCGCTCCACTCTGGCGTCCCTGCGCGCGCTCTGCTCGCTGTTGAGGCAAAGTTACAATGGCAATGGTTAATAATTCTTAATAATTGTCTTACATATTCAGGATAATTTAAAATGCCAAATGCGGAAAGGCCCAGAACACTCACTACCTACATATGCATACAATTATAATAAAATATAAGCTAAAAGGCTGAGCTGGTGGCCTTCCGACGATGGTCTTCTCGGACTCCATGATCAGCATAACACCCTTGCAGTCGTTCACTCCGAGTGTCCCGACCCGCCTCCGCCTACGGAGTCAGCCGGGCGCCGAGGCTCTTGGGGCTGCTGGGCCTCTTCCAGAAGAGCTTGACAGCATGTAATCACGCGCATGACAACTCCACAGAACCGCTCCATTTCCATGTCTCTGGTTGGTAGAAAATTCCGTCGATCACCTGCATCCTCAAGATATCACGTTGGCGATGTTCTACTTCGTCGGGGATGTCAACTCCGCCAAGGATGCGCTCGAGCCTGGCCACCACATCATTGGGATCGAGGTTGACACGGCCGCCGCAGACAATGGTGAAGTCGCATGATGCCTTTGTCTTGACTGAATCGCAGAGGTCCTCTGCCCATTCCTTGCGAGGCATGAGGCTCTCGATGAGCACTGGTGACGGCGGTTCTTCGGGTGGGTCGTCAATCATATCGCCGAGCAGCTCTAGATCTTTTGCACGGTGGATGGCAAACTGCTCATCACACCTCCTCTGCAATATGTCGATTGTGCTCCCGAGGACTGTGACGCTGATATCGCTGCCGATGGGCCATGGTGCCTGCACCGGCCGATGAAGTTGATCTTGCTCCCCGACCTGCTCCGGCTCGTTCTCCACGCCGAAGATGTAACACAGGTAGGCGTCAACGTTGAAGCTTTGGTCATTGCCTGGCATGCTTGGAATTACTAATGCTAGATGGGTGAGGACTAGATCTTCGCAGAGTGTCGCAGCGGTGCGTTGCCGCCTTGGTTATATGCAGCAAGCCGTTAGCTGGTGGCGGAAAACCGGTGAGGGAATAGGCGTGGATTTTACAATTCACCCATGTGGAGCGCGGGAAGCATTCGCTGGCGCGCGGGAAGACTAAGTGGAGCACACACAGAACCCGAATACCGCATCCAGTGCCACGTGTTATTTATCACACAAGTGTTAACATAAGGAAATGCATGTGTAAATTACTAATCATCGCACATGAGTACTCGCAGGTGCATCATGTGCGATAATCCTAGCCACCGCAAGCAACTAGTTTGCATTTTCAAAGTTTTTTGTACACACAGAATCGCACGCGAACTAACTGTATTAACCATCTGTGTTGTAAATTCTCATCGCAACTAGTTCATCCGAGTCGGTTGTTTGCTAGATATCACACACATCATATCTATGTTGAACTGCTTCTGTTGCGTTCGCTAATCGAAAACAGTTCGTCCGAGTGAACCGTATGCCCTATATCACACACACCTTGATCTGGCTAACCGTTTATGTTGCACTCCCTAATAGCAAACGGTTCATCGGAGCGAACTGTATGCCGTATATCGCACACACATTGATATGGCTGCCCGTTTCTGTTGTTCTGCCTCATCGCAAACAGTTCGAACGGGTTAACGATTATTGCCCTACATCGCACACGCAACTAAAATCTGAACCGTGTTTGATGCGTCCTCCATCGCAAATGTTTTGCACCTTTTTTGACGGTTTTTTTACATCCCCGTTTGTGATTAATGCATTGCAAATAGTTTCGTGAAAGGGTCTCTAATCGTAGTGTCGCGTTAGCAGCATCCTGCAGTAGTGCAAATCTAAGCACTTCAAAACCAATCTAGTTGGCCAAACCAAATCGATAGTTCGAAGAGACTTGCAAAGATATCAAATCATGCATATAAGAATTCAGAGGAGATTCAAATAATATTCATAGATAAGCTGATCATAAATCCACAATTCACCGGATCTCGGCAAACATACGGCAAAAGAGTATCACATCGAATAGATCCCCAAGAACATCGAGGAGAACATGGTATTGAGAATCAAAGAGAGAGAATAAGCCATCTAGCTACTAGCTATGGACCCGTAGGTGTGTGGTAAACTACTCATGCTTCATCCGAAGGGCAATGGTGTTGATGTAGAAGCTCTCCGTGACCAAATCCCCCTCTGGCAGGACACTGGAAAAGGCCCCTAGATGGGATCTCACGGGCACAGAAGGTTGCGGCGGTGGAAAAGTGTTTGTGTGGCTCTCCTAATTGGTTTTGGAATATTTGAGAATATATAGGCGGAAGAAATAGGTCGGTGTTGTCATGAGGGCCCCACAAGGGTGGGGGGCGCGCCCTCCGTCCTTGTGGCCGCCTCGTGGCTTCCTTGACGTGTACTCCAAGTCCTCTGGATGTCTTCTGGTCCAAGAAAAATCATCGTGAAAGTTTCAATCCGTTTGGACTCCGCTTGATATTCCTTTTCTGTGAAACTCTAAAACAAGGAAAAAACAAGAACTGGCACTGGGCTCTAGGTTAATAGGTTAGTCCCAAAAATAATATAAAATAACATATTAATGCATATAAAACATCCAAAACATATAATATAATAGCATGGAACAATAAAAAAATATAGATACGTTGGAGACGTATCAAGCATCCCCAAGCTTAATTCCTGCTCCTGCTCGTCCTCGAGTAGGTAAATGATAAATACAAATTTTTTGATGTGGAATGCTACCTATCATATTTATCTATGTAATTTTATCTATTGTGGCATGAATGTTCAGATCTGTATGATTCAAAACAAAAGTTTAATATTGACATAAAAACAATAATACTTCAAGCATACTAACAAGATAATTATGTCTTCTCAAAATAACATGGCCAAAGAAAGCTTATCCCTACCAAATCATATAGTCTGGCTATGCTCCATCTTCATCACACAAAATATTCAAATCATGCACAACCCGATGACAAGCCAAGCAATTGTTTCATACTTTTGATGTTCCCAAACCTTTTCAACTTTCATGCAATACATGAGCGTGAGCCATGGACATAGCACTATAGGTGGAATAGAAGGTGGTTGTGGAGAAGACAAAAAGAGGGAGATAGTCTCACATCAACTAGGCATATTAATGGGCTATGGAGATGCCCATCAATAGATATCAATGTGAGTGAGTAGGGATTGCCATGCAATGGATGCACTAGAGCTATAAGTTTATGAAAGCTCAAAAAGAAAACTAAGTGGGTGTGCGTCCAACTTGCTTGCTCATGAAGACCTAGGCAATTTGAGGAAGCCCATCGTTGGAATAGACAAGCCAAGTTCTATAATGAAAATTCCCACTAGTATATGAAAGTGACAACATAGGAGACTCTCTATCATGAAGATCATGGTGCTAATTTGAAGCACAAGTATGGAAAAGGATAGTAACATTGCCCCTTCTCTCTTTTTCTCTCGTTTTTTTCTTTCTATTTTCCCCCTTTTTTCTTTCTTTCTCTCTTTTTATTTTTATTTTTTCTCTTTCCTTTTATTTCCTCACATGGGACAATGCTCTAAAAAGGAAGATAATCGTACTTCTATTTGCTTACAACTCAAAAATTACAACTCGATACTAGAACACGATATGACTCTAAATGAATGCCTCCGGCGGTGTACCAGGATGTGCAATGAATCAAGAGCGACATGTATATAAAATGATGAACGGTGGCTTTGCCACAAATATGATGTCAGCTATATGATCATGCAAAGCAATATGATAATGATGATGTGTGTCATAATAAACGGAACGGTGCAAAGTTGCATGGCAATATATCTTGGAATGGTTATGGAAATGACATAATAGGTAGGTATGGTGGCTGTTTTGAGGAAGGTATATGGTGGGTTTATGGTACCAGTGAAAGTTGTGCGGTATAAGAGAGGCTAGCAATGGTGGAAGGGTGAGAGTGCGTATAATCCATGGACTCAACATTAGTCATAAAGAACTCACATACTTATTGCAAAAATATATTAGTGATCAAAACAAAGTACTACACACATGCTCCTAGGGGGAAAGATTGGTAGGAAAAGACCGTCGCTTGTCCCCGACCGCCACTCATAAGGAAGACAATCAAAAAATATCTCATGCTCCAAATTCGTTACATAACGTTTCACCATTCGTGCATGCTATGGGACTCACAAACCTTGACAACAGTATTTCTCAAATTCACAACTACTCACTAGAATGACTCTAATATCACCATCTTCATATCTCAAAACAATCATAGGGAATCAAACTTCTCATAGTATTCAATGCACTTTATATGAAAGCTTTTATATCTCTCTTGGATGCCTATCATATTAGGACTAAATTTATAACCAAAGCAAATTACCATGCTATTTTATGACTCTCAAAATAATATAAGTGAAGCATGAGAGTTCATAAAATTCTATAAAATAAAACCACCGCCATGCTCTGAAAAGATATAAGTGAAGCACTAGAGAAAAATTGCCTAGCTCAAAAGATATAAGTGAAGCACATAGAGTATTCTAATAAATCATGATTCATGCGTGTGTCTCTCAAAAGGTGTGTACAACAAGGATGATTGTGGCAAACTGAAAATCAAAGACTCAAATCATACAAGACACTCCAAGTAAAACACATATCATGTGGTGAATAAAAATATAGCCTCAAGTAAAGTTACCGATAGACGAAGACGAAAGAGGGGATGCCCTCCGGGGAATACCCAAGCTTAGGCTCTTGGTTGTCCTTGAATATTACCTTGGGGTGCCTTGGGCATCCCCAAGCTTAGGCTCTTGCCACTCCTTATTCCATAGTCCATCAAATCCTTATCCAAAACTTGAAAACTTCACAACACAAAACTCAAAAAAAAATCTCATAAGCTCCGTTAGTATAAGAAAATAAATGACCACTTTTGGTACTGTTGTGAACTCATTCTTTATTTATATAGGTGTAATATCTACTGTATTCCAACTTTTGCATGGTTCATACCACCTGATACGAGCCATAGATTCATCAAAATAAGCAAACAACACATAGAAAAACAGAATCTATCAAAAACAGAACAGTTTGTAGCAATCTGAATAGTTCGAATACTTTTGTAACTCCAAAAATTCTAAAACATTAGGACAACAGGGGCAATTCTTTTATCAATCTCGTCTAAAACATTCAGAATTTTATCATGCTTCTGTGATTTTTAAGAATTCTGGGACTGGGCGCAAAAGTTTCAGTTTTTCAGCAAGATCAAATCAACTATTACCGTAAGCTATCCCAAAGGTATTACTTGGCACAAACACTAATTAAAACACAAAACCACATCTAACCTGAGGCTAGATGAATTATTTATTACAAAACAGAACCTAAAAAGTAAAAGTAAAAATAATATTGGGTTGCCTCCCAACAAGTGCTATTGTTTAACGCCCTTAGCTAGGCATAAACACGAATAGATCTAGATATTATCATCTTTGGCATGCAAATGTTCAATTGTGCACTTATAATTCTTAGGAGATTCTCTAGTTTTTTAAATAATCAAACTCATAGGCAAGAAATCAAGAAATTCATTCGTGGCAATGGGTCCCTTAATAATATCAAAAGAATTGGGGTGAATACTTATGCATTTGAGATCTCCATTATCTTTACTAGAAGATTCACCCTTATCCTTAGGAACATAAATAAACTTGGCAATCTTAGTAGGAGGAAGCTTTTGAGTAGTCTTCATGGAGGAAAAAGCGAAACCCAAGTTGGTAATAATATCTTCTAGTTTGCCAATTCTAGTAGAATCTTGATCTACGTTTTCGTTAACTAGGGGTTCCTTTTCCCTAAGATTCTTTAAAGTAACTCCTAATTTAGATCCATATTGAGTAATCTGATTATGAATCATTTTATCCAAATTTACAATCAACTCAACGGTAGCAATCCTATTTTCAATAATATCAAGCCTTTGCATTACATGCTCCAAGGTTAAAATAGTTCCATTGGCCTAAAGAGGTGATGGGCCTAACAAATCTATCATGGCAATGTAAGAATCACAAGTATGGCTACCCAAGAAATTCTCTCCAGTAATGGTATCTATAACATATCTATTCCAAGGAGTAATGCCCACATAAAAATTGAGAAGAAGAAAAACAGTAGGTTGCTTTTGAGTGGATATATTTTGAGAATTTCAAATTCTATACCAAGCATCTTTTAAGTTTTCTCCCTCCCTTTGTTTAAAATTGAGAACTTCATTATCGGGAGTGCTAACAATGATGGGAGGACTAGCCATAGGAGCAAAACAAGCACACAAAAGGCAAGCGAAGAAGACGAACGGAAGAGGGGCGAAGAAAAGGCAAATCTTTTCGAAAATCGTTTTAGAAGTGGGGGAGAGGAAAACGAGAGGCGAATGGCGAATAATGTAATGCACGGGATGAGAGTTTATGATGGTACTTGGTATGTCTTGACTTGGCGTAGATCTCCCCAGCAACGGCGCCAGAAATTTGTCCTACTACTTCTTGAGCTTGCATTGGTTTTTCCCTTGAAGAGCAAAGGGTGATGCAGCAAAGTAGAGTAAGTATTTCCCTCAGTTTTGAGAACCAAGGTATAAATCCAGTAGGAGATAACGCACAAGTCACCGAATACCTACACAAACAAACACTAACTTGCACCCAACGCGATAAAAGGGGTTGTCAATCCCTTCATGGTTATTTGCAAAGTGAGATCTGATAGAGGTGGATTGTGGCACCCTGACTCAGAGCAACCGATTTACCTTGCATTCCAAGCCCAGAGATCAAGTCTTCTGGCAACACACAACATCTTGGTACAGAAAACAACCGCTTTATTGATGATAGCATAAACATAAGTTTGATATTACATCAAGTAGAAAGGCCAAGCGGCACACACGGTGCGGCTGAACAATATGTACATTATTTAGTGAACATAAAGGGCCTCGATCACGACAACTACGCGGTAGCGGAACGACGATGAAGCGGAACTCCATAGCACAGGGACTCCGATGTGGACACGATCTAGACACGGGAAGCACTCCGATCCGGTAAGACTTTCCTGAAATCTGGCAATACATGCCAGGTCAGTACATTGAATGTACTTGCAAGCTCACAACAAGCATAGACATAATGGCAAACAATATACAACCATTTATCAAGTTAAATGCAATGCATAACACACTACTGATGCAGTGAAAAGAATCTTGTGCATTGAGTCCCTCGGACTCTCTTACCAAACGGGTTACCTCGTAACCAAATGGTGATCATACCCGGATCACAAACGAAACCAACACTTTGGTTCCCACAACAATGATCTTCATGATCTCACAAACATCATCAATTAACCAGTGCCAAGAATATAAATTTAGTGCGCAAGATTACTTATTAATGTTGATCCATGGTGTGACTTACTCACGAGCTATGTCCGTAACCGAGGACGCGACTATTGATAGATTTAATAAACACTCTACAGAGGTTAGCATACTATACCCACATCACAGAATCCATGGCATCGCCTTTCCATTCGGGTGGACCAATGGCATTCCGACAGAACCCTCCCATTGCCATGACACTCTCCCGGCCACTCCGACAAACTCCCCTCTGGGCTATATTATATTCTGTTTATTGTTCCATGCTATATTATATTCTGTTCCATGCTATATTATATTCTGTTTTAGATGTTTATTGGGCTTTATTATACACTTTTATATTATTTTTGGGACTAACCTATTAACCGGAGGCCCAACCCAAATTGCTATTTTTTTTGCCTATTTCAGTGTTTCAAAGGAAAAGGATATCAAACGGAGTCCAAACGGAATGAAACCTTCAGGAACATGATTCTCGGAACAAACGTGATCCAGAGGACTTGGATGGTAATTATTTGATCTTGCTGAAAATTCCAGAAACTTTCTGTTCACGAAAACAATAGTTAAAAATCACTAGAACGTGATAAAATATTGATTCCAATTGCAGAAGATCAATAAACAAATTTTTCAGGTAGTCCTATTTTGGTAGATTTTTCTGAGTTCCAAAAGTTTGCGTTAGTTACAGATTACTACAGACTGTTCTGTTTTTGACAGATTCTGTTTTTCGTGTGTTGTTTGCTTATTTTGATGAATTTATGGCTAGTAAAATAGTTTATAAACCATAGAAAAGTTGGAGTACAGTAGGTTTAATACCAATATAAATAAAGAATGAGTTCAATACAGTACCTTGAAGTGGAGTTTTGTTTTCTTTCGCTAACGGAGCTCATGAGATTTTCTGTTGAGTTTTGTGTTGTGAAGTTTTCATGTTTTGGGTAAAGATTTGATGGATTATGGAACAAGGAGTGGGAAGAGCCTAAGTTTGGGGATGCCCATGGCACCCCAAGACAATCTAAGGAAACCAAAAAGCCAAAGCTTGGGATGCCCAGGAAGGCATCCCCTCTTTCGTCTTCGTCCATCGGTAACTTTACTTGGAGCTATATTTTTATTTACCACATGATATGTGTTTTTCTTGGAGCGTCTTGTATGATTTGAGTCTTTGTTTTTAGTTTACCACAATCATCCTCGCTGAATACACTTTTGAGAGAGACACACATGATTCAGAATTTATTAGAATACTCTATGTGCTTCACTTATATCTTTTGAGCTATATAGTTTTTGCTCTAGTGCTTTGCTTATATCTTTTAGAGCACGGTGGTGATGTTGTTTTATAGAAACTATTGTTCTCTCATGCTTCACTTATATTATTTTGAGTGTCCTACAAAACAGAATGGTAATTTGCTTTAATTGTTAAATTAGTCCTAATATGCTAGGCATTCAAGATTAGTAAAACTTTCTTATGAGTGTGTTGAATACTAAGAAAAGTTTGATGCTTGATGATTGTTTTCAGATATGGAGGTAGTCATATTAAAGTTGTGCTAGTTGAGTAATTGTGAATTTGAGAAATACTTGTGTTGAAGTTTGCAAATCCCGTAGCATGCACGTATTGTAAACGTTATGTAAAAAATTTGAAACATGAGGTGTTCTTTGATTGTCCTCCTTATGAGTGGCGGTCGGGGACGAGCGATGGTCTTTTCCTACCAATCTATCCCCCTAGGAGCATGCACGTAGTGCTTGGTTTTTGATGACCTGTAGATTTTTGCAATAAGTATGTGAGTTCTTTATGACTAATGTTGAGTCCATCGATTATACGCACTCTTACCCTTCCATCATTGCTAGCCTCTTCGGTACCGTGCATTTCCCTTTCTCACCTTGAGAGTTGGTGCAAACTTCGCCGATGCATCCAAACCCCGTGATACGATACGCTCTATCACACATAAACCTCCTTATATTTTCCTCAAAACAGCCACCATACCTACCTATTATGGCATTTCCATAGCCACTCCGAGATATATTGCCATGCAACTTTCCACCGTTCTATTTATCATGACACGTTCATCATTGTCATATTGCCTTGCATGATCATGCAGTTGACATCGTATTTGTGGCAAACCACCATGCATATTATTTCATACATGTCACTCTTGATTCATTGCCCATCCCGGTACACCGCCGGAGGCATTCATATAGAGTCATACTTTGTTCTAGTATCGAGTTGTAATCATTGAGTTGTAAATAAATAGAAGTGTGATGATCATCATTCATAGAGCATTGTCCCAAAAAAAGGCCAAAAAAGGCCCAAAAAGAAAAAAAAGAAAAAAGGGGCAATGCTACTATCTTTTTTCCATACTTGTGCTTCAAAGTAGCACCATGATCTTTATGATCGATAGTCTCTTGTTTTGTCACTTTCATATACTAGTGGGAATTTTTCGTTATAGAACTTGGCTTGTATATTCCAACAATGGGCTTCCTCAAATGCCCTAGGTCTTCGTGAGCAAGCAAGTTGGATGCACACCCACTTAGTTTCTTTTGTTGAGCTTTCATACATTTATAGCTCTAGTGCTTCCGTTGCATGGCAATCCCTACTCCTCGCATTAACATCAATTGATGGGAATCACCATAGCCCGTTGCTTAGCCGTGTTGATGTGAGACTTTCTCCTTTTTTGTCTTCTCCACATAACCCCCGTCATTATATTCTATTCCACCCATAGTGCTATATCCATGGCTCGCACTCATGTATTGCGTGAGAGTTGAAAAAGTTTGAGATTACTAAAGTATGAAACAATTGCTTGGCTTGTCATCGGGGTTGTGCATGATGAGAGCATTCTTGTGTGATGAAAATGGAGCATGACCAAACTATATGATTTTGTAGGGATGAACGTTCTTTGGCCATGTTATTGTGAGAAGACATAATTGCTTAGTTAGTATGCTTGAAGTATTATTACTTTTATGTCAATATTAAACTTTTATCTTGAATCTTTCGGATATGAATATTCATACCACAATTAGAGGGTTACATTGAAATTTATGCCAAGTAGCATTCCACATCAAAAATTCCGTTTTTATCATTTACCTACTCGAGGACGAGCAGGAATTAAGCTTGGGGATGCTTGATACGTCTCCAACGTATCTATAATTTTTTATTGTCCCATGCTATATTATATTCTGTTTTAGATGTTTATTGGGCTTTATTATACACTTTTATATTATTTTTGGGACTAACCTATTAACCGGAGGCCCGGCCCAAATTGCTGTTTTTTTTGCCTATTTCAGTGTTTCGAAGGAAAAGGATATCAAATGGAGTCCAAACGGAATGAAACCTTCGGGAACGTGATTCTCGGAAAAAATGTGATCCAGAGGACTTGGAGTCTATGAAAAGTAATCAACGAGGAAGGCATGAGGCAGGGGGGCGCGCCTACCCCCCTGAGCGCGCCCTCCACCCTCGTGGGCTGCTCGTTGCTCCACCGACGTACTTCTTCCTCCTATATATACCCATATACCCTGGAAACATCATATACGGAGCCAAAACCCTATTTCCACCGCCGCAACCTTCTGTACCCGTGAGATCCCATCTTGGGGCCTTTTCCGGCGCTCCGCCGGAGGGGGCATTGATCACAGAGGGCTTCTACATCAACACCATAGCCTCTCCGATGATGTGTGAGTAGTTTACCTTAGACATTCGGGTCCATAGTTATTAGCTAGATGACTTCTTCTCTCTCTTTGGATCTCAATACAAAGTTCTCCTCGATCTTCTTGGAGATCTATTTGATGTAACTCTTCTTTTGCGGTGTGTTTGTCGACATCCGATGAATTGTGGGTTTATGATCAAGTTTATCTATGAACAATATTTGAATCTCCTCTGAATTATTTTATGTATGATTGGTTATCATTGCAAGTCTCTTTGAATTATCAGTTTGGTTTGGCCTACTAGATTGATCTTTCTTGCAATGGAGAAGTACTTAGCTTTGGCTTCAATCTTGCGGTGTCCTTTCCCAGTGACAGAAGGGCAGCAAGGCACGTATTTTGTTGTTGCCATCGAGGATAAAAAGATGGGGTTTATATCATATTGCATGAGTTTATCCCTCTACATCATGTCATCTTACTTAAAGCATTACTCTGTTCTTATGAACTTAGTACTCTAGATGCATGCTGGATAGCGGTCGATGTGTGGAGTAATAGTAGTAGATGCAGAATCGTTTCGGTCTAGTTGTCGCGGACATGATGCCTATATACATGATCATACCTAGATATTCTCATAACTATGCTCAATTCTATGAATTGCTCGACAATAATTCGTTTACCCACCGTAATACTTATGCTCTTGAGAGAAGCCACTAGTGAAACCTATGGCCGCCGGGTCTATTTTCCATCATATTAATCTTCCAATACTTAGCTATTTTTATTGCCGTTTATTTTACTTTGCATCTTTACTTTTACTCTTTATCATAAAAATACCAAAAATATTATCTTATCATATCTATCAGACCTCACTCTCGTAAGTGACCATGAAGGGATTGACAACCCCTTTATCGCGTTGGTTGCGAGGTTCTTATTTGTTTGTGTAGGTGTGTGGGACTGCGCATGGTCTCCTACATGATTGATACCTTGTTTCTCAAAAACGGAGGGAAATACTTACGTTGCTTTACTGCATCACCCTTTCCTCTTCAAGGGAAAACCAACACGGTGCTCAAGAGGTAGCAGCCCCGTGTCTACCAAAGACATCAACGGCCACCGTTGTGGAAAAACTTAAATGGTCCCAAATGGGGACAAGGTACCATAATCAACAATGGGCACACAACGTTATGGCTGCTTACCGGGCCGGGGTACCGCACACCCATAAACTTCCCTCGTTGGAGGTACCAACCGGAGGCGTGAAAATGGACCGAATAACGGCCTTCCCATAAAGGCAAATGTGGTTGCACTGGGAAAAACTCGATGGTTGAAGCCAAGCTTGGCGGGTTGACCATTGACGGCTGATTAACTTCTTGGCGGCGACGTGGAGTCAAAAAGCTGTGCTGGAGAAGGACGCTGCTTCAGTTACTTAACTGCATGTGCAGTTGGGTCACTGAAATGTGGGCCCAACAGGCATCTGGCCCACATCTCAGTGACGCAACTGCACCTGCAGTTAAGTCACTGAAGCTCAGTCCGCTTGTGTCAGATTTCGGGTTCTGGCAGACCCTTGAGGTTCGAACACTGGGGTGCGCGCGGAGATCTCGCCCTCTACCTACCTGCACCCCGTCGCCTCGCTTGGATCTAAACTACGAAAGGAACAACACAAGAGACACAAGGTTTATACTAGTTCGGGCCACCATTGTGGTGTAATACCCTACTCTAGTTTGTGGTGTGGTGGATTGCCTCTTGGGCTGATGGTGATGAACAATACAAGGAAGAACAGCCTCGCGAGGGTCTGTTCTTGGCCGGGGCGATGAACTGCTAGGGGGAGTTCAGTCACCTTCTCTCTCTCTCTCTCTAAGATTGCTTCTTGCTCTTCTAGATCAGGCCTCTGCTCCAGCTCCTCCTACCCTGTGGGAGGCTAGTCCTATTTATAGGCAAAGGCCCTGGGCCTCTTCCCAAATATTGAGCGGGAAGGGCGCCAACAATTGGCCATCTTGAAGGGGAACATCTGGTACACTTATCCTGACTAAAGTTGGTCCTCGCCTGTCAAAGGCTCTGGTGGTGACGCTGGCTTGGGCTCCACAATGACTTCCTTCCTACCGTTGGCCTGGTCTTGGTCTTGTTGCACCGAAATGGACACCTTTGCTTGATGCTCTCGCCTGCGCTTGCTCCCTTTGCACAAAAGAGGATAGGAGGACACTGCGCGGGCTGGCGCCCGCCTGGCGCCCTTGGTCATCATGGCTTGCATCATGGGCACCTTGTGAGGTACCCCGCCTTGATCTCTCCGCCTCCTCATGAGCCAGCCTGATGAGGCCGTGCCTGAGGAAGCACCCTGTCGTCCGCCCCGCGAGGCTTGGCCCCTCGCGAGGGTCTTGAGCTTGTGTTGATGAAGATGGGCCGTGATGGGCCCCCCTTTGAGCCACGCCGCAGGCCGCAGGCAGGCAAGTCTGGGGACCCCCATTCCCAGAACGCCGACAGCTGGAGAAGAAGCTTCTGCTAGGCTCAGCCAGACACGGGTGGGTAGCTTCGGTTAATTAATTACACCTCCAGCGCACCCCTTTTTAGTTGAAGAATGTATAAAATGTAATGAAATCCGACATGTTTATATGAAATCCGGCCGTGTATGAATGAATTTAGTTTCATTAATTCGAATTCTTGTATCACTGGCATTGGATGAACATGCCAAACAATACATACTAGCATTATTCCCAAGGTGATCACCTCATTTGCAGCAGTTTCACACGTATTCCCTCCGGTCCTTTGAGTCTGCATATAAGTTTTTTCTGAAGTCAAAGTATCTCTACTTTGACCAATCTTATAGAAAAAAGTATCAACATTCACAATGTAAAAAGGAACAGAGGGAGTACAAAAAGTTTGAGCAGCTTTTTAGCGTTCCTGTACATTGCAATCAAACACACATGCCTGCAATTCATAGAGAACATTCAAAACAATCGATGATTATGCGTCTCAGTGATTCACATGTCAGAGTCAATATTTACTTCACAACTAAAGAATAAAGAAAAACGATCGATGCTGCTGACAGCAAAGGGCGTCCCATTTGAAAATATCGAACGCATGTCTTCTTGCTAACATCAATGAGCAAAATTTGACAAGGTTGTCCCATTCCAAAATGTCAAATGCGTGTTGTTTTGCGTACATCAATGAGCGAACTTTGACAAGGTTTTCCCATTCCAAAATATGGAATGCCTACGATTGTGGAATGGGCAGGGTTTGCCATCTGTTTGGACATTGACATGGCACCTCGTGCTAAATAAACCAGCTATTCTTTTTGTGCATTTCCACCAAAATCAACCAAATTCGCGCGTAGCTTGTATGATTTCACCTTTATATGTTGCAACACCTTGAGCATATCGGCACCTCCTTTCTTGTGGTGGAAATGAATGATTCGAGAATATTCAATGTATTCGTGAACATTTTGTGCAGTTCCCATTGAAATCAAGCTGAGCACCCCTGTTTGCATAAATACAAAAAAAGTGATTAGTATAAAGCAAACTGTACTATGAATTGACAGTTTAAACAGGCAACCTACATGATCCATGCAGAGCACACATTTGAAAAAATGGAACTCACTGGAAGGAATCCTAAAACTACATTGTATTGGCCATCACATCAACAAAGATGGAGATCTGTGAGTCCTTCTGAGCTGAAGTTAGTTTGTTCTTGTGGGAAATAATGTAACCATCCTTCAACTGCTCCCTTCTGATAAGAAGAGAGGCTTGGCTTCTTCACCCTGGCATAATCAGAACTAGGCACTTCACGTACTCCATATTCTTCTTCAGAGGAGGATGATCCTATTGTGCAAAGACAAGAGGACAACTAAATGCTAGCATCCCTGCTTGCTCGAAAAAAAGGAAAGGAAATATTTAAAACAACACAAATGAAGCACTTCATGACAGTGGCTAAATAGTAGCACAACACCAATAGAGATGACAAAGCTCAATCATATGGATGAAATCCTTGGGCCGGTACCAACCTTTGTGAGGAGGCTTATTGTGTAGAGCATACAGATGGAGCACTTCTCGGGAACCATCTGTTGTTATCTACTGTGGTTTCCATGCTTACTATATACTCCTCGATTAGTTCAATGTTTCCAACATCTTCTTGGGCAGTTCCACTAAAATATATGTTATCTTCAAAGAAGATCCCTGTCTGCACAAGTAGAAATAATTACATATTACATTAAGAGTGGCATCAAATCAATGGCAAAATAATTGCACGTTCCAGCCATAGCAATAAATTAAGATGAAAACTATATCATTACTTGTGTCATCACAGTTCCAATGCTTCATTACAACACCGAGAGTTGATTTTTGTTTTTCTTCAGATTGTTCTTACCCTTCATCACTTGGTTCAATAATGCATAAGCTTCGCCTTCAATGTAAGATTTGGCATGTCAATTAGGGAGCACAAGTATAGCACTAAAGAACAACATTAATTTGCTGATGACAGTCGCAAAATACAGGCCAACAATTGTGAAATATTATTATCTTATCTCAATGGGATATTACGATGCACATACAGATTTGAAGTCTTGTCTCCATTTGTGCAGTTCACTAAAATCAAACAACATTACCGTATAAGTAGCACAACATATGAAAGAACACTACACAATCATGTGAAAGAAGGCTAGTACAGACCTCTCATGATGCGGAATTCCAACAACTCACAAGAAGAAGATCTGAAACAAATTTGCCAACACGGATAGGAAGTCAGATCTCCTCTTGTGCAGTTCCACTAAGATCAAGAAATCAAGCAATGTTGTCGATGTGACATTTTGGTTGAATTGCACAAAACACTCTTAAAACAAAAGTGTTTTGTGCAGTGCGACAAAAGGTCGCAATAGCAACAAGGTGAAGTAGATAACCATGTTTACACAGAGGTGCAAAGGAAACGACTACTGGTCAATAACGGTGAATGACACAGAAGCCCACAAAAAGAAGCATCTAACTTATCTAAATGGGAAAGGAAGCAAGATAGTAGCATTTCTCAAATAGTGGCATTGATTCTTATTTATAGAGAGATTATATTAACAATAAAATCCGTTGAACATGTAATTTGCTTTTAACTATGGCATTGCTTCAATTTTCCAGCGGCATTATTAGAGGGTGTTTGTTTATAGGGACTTTTTGGTGTAGGGACTTAAAAAAGTCCCTTTTAGTCCCATCTAAACCAAACAGGAGGGCTTTTAGGGACTATTGGCATTTGGGACTAAAGAAAGAAGACCCCGAGGGAGAGTCTTTTGGGGACTTTTTCCAACAGTTGCCCCTGCCCCGCTGTCGGTGTACTAGAGTAGGGGTACCCTAGTATCCCGTGCTGCAGCACGCAGACGATTCTTGACACCTCATGGCAGGGTTTGCCTCGTCACCGCCAAGGTCCTCCGTGGCTCCTTTGGAGCCATTCAAGAACAAAGTATTTGATTAAGAAGACAAGGCCCCGCAAGAGGAGCTTGTCGGGAAGGCCACTCAAGGCATGCAGAAGACAAGGCCCGGCAAGAGGAGCTTGCCGGGAAGGCTCGAGCGCGACAAGCCTCCCGGACGCGACAAGGATTCGGCTGACAAGGCGCTTGCCGTGGCAAGCAACCTCTCTCCATCTCCGCTCCAGCTCATCCAGCAACGTGTCGCCATGGGACCTTTCCATGCATCAGCGTGTCGAGAGGCTGTGCAGCCAGCGGAGAGAAAGCGGCGATAAGCGGCGCTGACAAGCTTGCCATCATGGCGGCGGTGGCGCACTGACGGTCTCTGTTGCCTTTGTTTGGGCGACAACGACGGGCATTTATTGCTTTTGTCCCTTACCACGAGTTAGGTATTTTGCATCGTACATTGTTCGGTAGGTGTACCAACTCCTGTTTTTACATTTGTACCCTCGCCTATGTTGCCACCTGTCGGAGACCCCTTGAGCATATAAAAGGAGGCCCATGCGCAACGTAGAGGAGGTTCGATTTTCGGTTCATTCAACTCACTAGAGACCAGATACACTCACGCTAGGTTTTGTAGCTCGCATCGCTCCCTAGCAAGAACACAATACATCAAACAAGCAGCAGTAGGAGTTTTATCTCTCCGGAGAGCTCCGAAGCTGGGTAAACTGCTCGTGTGCCTCGCCTCGATCCTCTCTTCAGGCGATCTCCGCCCCCTCCGAACCACAAAGGGGCCTGGTCCGCCCGGCCCCATAGGTGTTCAGCGGTACGATCAGCCTCCCGACATCTTTGGCGCGCCAGTAGGGGCGTCGAGGCCATGTGCATCTGATCCGACGTTCACACGAGCAGCGTCCTCAACATCTTCCCAACATGCCACCGAAGAAGAAGGCTTCGGGCGGCAGCAGAGCCGTCTGCGTCGTACCCACCCTCACCGCAGCAAACGGGTGGTGGGGTAGACGCCGGCGAGGAATGGGCGCCGACGAAGGTGTCCGCGACGTTGCCAAGTCCAAGGACAAGGCCCGCAAACCTCGGCGTCGCACATCCCCGCGCCCATCTCGGAGACGCGGGACCAACAACGTCATGGCGTTCACAATGCCATACGTTCGTTGGATCGAGACCCTCAAGACCAGCATGCGCGCCAACATGCCTTGCACGACCGAGATACGGTCGCTCGACGAGTGCTGCTCCTTCTAACGTAGTTAGAAGTCCGAGCATATCCCGCTCCTCGCACCGTTCGCCAATGCCACCCACTACTCCAGCGGAAGCTCTGGCGAGAGCTCAGCTGCTCCTCGACTACCCTCCAACGGCCGACAAGGTCGACGAGTGGAGGGCCGCTATCCAGAGCCTCATCGGCCCAACGGCGACGCTCCGCGGCAACCAATGCCATCATTACCGCGGCAAGACGACAAGGCACGAGCCGGTGGCGACGAGACTGTCAGAGGTGCAACCACCATGCACTCTCCGCCACGAAGGCCAAGATCGCCGACTCACCGGATCCACCTCGACAGCGACTCCACCGCGTCATTGGATCCGCGAGCTCGCCGCGATCAGTGCCAAGTTCTTCATGAGCGACAACAAGAAGACGCTCGAACTCGCATCGAGCGCCGAAGAGAAGCGCGACGTCAGTCCGACAAGCGCGCTGGGCCTTCTGTTGACATGCGCGCGCCGGCGGAGCCAGGCGACTTACCCGTCTGTGATGAGGTTGCCTTGCGTTCACTCGTGAGCTGCGGCAAGTCCAGTGGCCCAGCCAGAAAAACTTCAAACCAGACGTGTCGGAGAAGTATGATGGCAGGACGCATCCGTCGGAGTTCCTCTGCATCTACACCATCGTGGTGCAGGCCACGGGGGGACGGGACGACAAGATCCTCGCCAACTACTTCCCGCTCGTGCTCAAGCCCAACGTCAGATCTTGGCTCATGCACTTGCCAGACAGCTCCATATCCTCTTGGGCAGATCAGTGCCATCAGTTTGTTGGCGCCTTCACAGGTGGCCACAAACCTCATGGCCAAGAGAGTGACCTTCATCTGCTTGCCCAGAAGGAAGGAGAGTCCCTGCGCAAGTTCATTCAAAGATTCAGCCGTGTGCACTACAACATCCCAGACGTTCACCCTGCCGCGGTGATCAGCGCGTTTCATCAGAATGTGCGGAACCGCAGGATGAGGGAGGAGATGGCAATGTGCAAAGTCAAGGACGTCAGTGAGCTGTACGCCTTGGCCGACAAGTGTGCACGCGCTGATGAAGGGAGGAGACTCCCAGGCGAGAACACGGAAGCAGGATCTGACAGTGAGGAGACCGCCCCGACAAAGAAGGCCGGCGGCGAGGCAACAGGAAGAAGAAAGGTAGAGAAGTGCTAGCTGTTGAGCAGTCCGGCAACGGAGGTGGCGACAAGAACGCCAAGGCTGGTGGCTCCGGCAAGGATGTTGCCGCTGACGCCAACCACCAGTCGGTGGCGGCCGCCGACAAGCAGGACGGCTCGACAGCGATCTTGCAAGATCCACCGCACCAAGGGCCACGACCTCAAGAGCTGCAAGAAGGTCGAAAGCAGCTTGTCGAACAGCGAGAGCTGAGTACGAAAGCGACGCCGACAAGGAGAAGGCCAGGAAGGTGCCGGGGAGCAAGCAAGAAACGCCCCGGCCGGGAGGACGCCTTGCAAGGCCAAGCAACGGCAAGGAGATAGACCTCCCAGCGGCGCGATAAGGATGAAGATGATGACGACGACGAAGATATGGAAGACGGCGCCCGATGAGCAGGAGTTTGAGAAAGCCACAGAGGTCCTCTGCGTTGACGGAGGTGCTTCCACGCATACCTCCCACCGCCAACTCAAGCAATGGATGCGGAGGTCAATGCAGCGGAACCATCCGTGGAGTCACGCAAGCCTCTGAAGTGGTCCAACACGCCTATCATTTTTTATATTGAGGACCACCCTGATCGCATAACTGCGGTCGGGTGCTTGCCGATGTTGGTCTCACCAACCATCCGCAACCTCAAGGTCACCAAAATGTTAGTTGACGGCGGGGCCAGCTTGAATCTGATCTCCTCCGCGGTGCTCCAGAGGCTTCAAATCCTCGACAATGAGCTCGAAGAGACCGGCACTTTCAAGGAATCAATCCGGGAAGGAGCAAGCCCGAAGGGAAGATTACGTTGCGGTAACATTTGGCAGCGAGCTGAACTTTAGGACCGAGAGGGTCACATTCGACGTTGCCGATTTCCCATTGCCTTACAATGGGATACTTGGCAAATCCGGCACTCGCGAAGTTCATGGCAGCCTCTCACCACGCCTACAACTTACTCAAGATGCCAGGCCGATAAGCATCATCTCTGTCCATGGCGACAAGAAGGATGCCCTTATCTGTGCCGACAAGATCTACCGGGATGCAGCAGCCGCGACAGATTGTCAAACACTTGCCGCTGAAGCTCCCGGGGGGAATAAGACAAAGTCCAAGTCCGGCAAGTACTCTGATGCTTACTCCGGCAAGCGCACCTCTTCGGAGTGCTGCGCTACCATAGAGGACGCACCATCGAGCTCCACCGGCAAGTGCAAGAAGATGGTAGCTCCGCCGAAGACCAAGAAGGTGCCCGCCAAGGAGGGCGGCACTAGTGGTACCTTTACCATCAGTGCCTCTCTCGACCCTAAATAGGAAGGCGCGCTTCGTTGCTTTCTCTGGCGAATGTCGGCGTGTTTGCATGGCAACCGTCGACATCCCCGGTGTTCCTGTGAAAGTGATTGAGCACCGCCTGGCCGTTTGTCCTCATGCACGACCCGTCAAGCAAAAAGTCGGGAAGCAAGCAAGCGGTGGGCGCCAAGAATTCATAGCGAAGAGATCAAGAAATTGGAAGCAGCGGGACTTGTCGAGGAGTGCTCCATCCCACGTGGTTGGCCAATCTCGTAGTCGATGCATAAAGCAAATGGAAAATGGAGACTTTGTATTAACTTCACGGATGTTAATAAAGCTTGTCCCAAAGATCCATTTCCCTTGCCGCGCATTGACGATTGTCGACTCCACGGCTGGATGTGATTTGCTTTCGTTTCTTGATGCATACTCGAGGATACCATCAGATCTTCGTGGCTGAAGAAGATGAGGAGAAGACCGCATTCATTACACCATGTGGCACATACTTGTTTCATACGGATGCCTTTCGGTTTGAAGAATGCCGGTTCAACATTTGCAAGGGTAGTCCATGACGCTTTTGAGCCGCAAATGCACAGAAATGTAGAAGCCTACATGGATGACATAGTGGTCAAAAGCAAGGACAAAGCAACTCTGGTTCAAGATTTGGGCGAGACCTTTGCAAATCTGCCAAGATCAACCTCAAGCTCAACCCCGAGAAGTGCGTGTTTGGGGTCCCTTCCGCAAGCTTCTCGGGTTCTTCAGAAATCTCAACGAGGGATTGAAGCCAATCCCGACAAGATCAAGGCCATTGAGCAGATTGAAGCACCAAAGCGTCAAGGATGTACGAAGACTTGCGGTTGCGTGTAGCTGCTCAAAGAAGTTTATTTATAGGTCTGCTGAGCGCGCCCTGCCATTTTTCAAGATTTTGAAAAAGGCAGGTCCAATGAAATGGACTCCCGAAGCGGAGGCTGCGCTGCAGGACTTGAAAAGATACATGTCCTCCACTCCAACACTTGTCGCACCTAAGCCACAAGAGAAGTTGCTGCTATGTATAGCAGCGACCAATCAAGTGGTTAGTGCTGCGTTAGTAGCGGAGAGGGAGGCAGATGACGAGCCAGCAACCACGGCAAACACATCCAGCGACAAGCAGGGGGCTTCACGACAAGCTCCGTCCCAACAAGGACGAATCCACGCAGACGCATGACCAGATCACGTAAAAGGATGGTGCAGCGCCCAGTCTACTTTGTCGGTTCCCTCCTGCGGGGCTAGGTCAAGGTACTACGGTGTGCGAAATTGCTTTTCGGCCTCCTCATGGCCTCGAGAAAGCTGCGCCATTACTTCCAAGCACATGAGATCACAGTTGTCACTCGCTTTCCGTGAAGAGGATCTTGCAGAATCCAGAAGCAACGGGCAGGATTGTCGAGTGGGCATTGGAACTGTCAAGCTTTGGTCTCAAGTTTGAAAGCACATCAACTATCCAAAGCAGAGCGTTGGCAGAATTCATAGCAGAATGGATGCCAACGCCAGATGAAGAGATTCCGGAGACGAGCATTCCCGTCAAGGAAGCAAGCAAAGAGTGGCTGATGTACTTTGATGGTGCCTTCTCGCTGCAAGGCGCCGGTGCTTGGCGATGCTACTTATCGCACCCACCGGAGAACACCTCAAGTACGTAGTCCAGATGCACTTTCCCAAGGAGCAAGCAACAAACAATACTGCAGAGTATGAAGGTTTGCTTGCCGGTCTCAGGATCGCAGTGGACCTTGGGATCAAAAAGCTTACTGTCAGGGGTGACTCGCAACTTGTCGTTCGCCAAGTGAACAAAGATTACCAGAGTCCGTTGATGGAAGCCTACGTTGATGAAGTGAGGAAGCTAGAAGAGCACTTTGACGGCCTGCAAATGGAACATGTTCCAAGAGCTCAGAATGATATCGCCGACGGCTGTCAAAGTGCCAGACTTAAGTTGCACAATGGAACCAGGGATTTTCGTGCTCAAGTCGACTCAACCAACCGTAACACCATCAATCGGACAAAGCAAGAAGAGGAAGTTGATGTCTGGTGACTACTTTCCAGCAGAGCTTCCCGAAGCCGTCGTTGCGAAGGTCCCCAAGATCAACACCAACAGTGCTGAGGGGCAGTCTGCTCCGACAAGTCCCACGGTTTGTTTCGTTGAAGCAGACGCCCCCGACAAGTCTTGCTCCGGCAAGCTTGCCGGGGAACATCAAGCTCCGGCAGGGTCGCAGGTCCTTGCCGTGGAAGCTGATGTTCCCGCAGCAGCAGATGTGCCTTTAGTCCTTGTTGTCGAGCCACAAGCTCCAAAGATGGGCGCAGCAGATTGTCCATTTCCTTCAGACGGAGAACTTCCCAAGAGCAAGAAGAAGCGGAAAGAGTAGCCCGGCGGTCGAGTATGTACCAGTTTGTCGATAGCATACCGCATGTAAGAAGACTCAACGGTGTGAAATTGAAGTGTATTCCCAGGGAAGACGGACAAAAGCTGTTGGCAGAGATACACGGAGGCATATGTGGTCACCACATTGGCGCCAGAGCACTTGCCGGCAAAGCTTTCCGGCAAGGTTTCTTTTGGCCGACAGCCCTCCAGGATGCAACTGCACAAGTAACCAAGTGTGAAGCGTGCCAGTTCCATTCCAAGCAGATACACCAGCCAGCTCAAGCTCTCCAGACGATCCCTTTATCACGGCCATTTTCGGTGCAGGGGCTCGACATCCTCGGCCCTTTCCCTCGAGCTGTCGGGGGCTTTGAATACTTGTACGTCGCCATCGACAAGTTCACAAAGTGGCCGGAAGTGGAAGCAGTGAGGAAGGTGACAACACGGTCGTGATCAAGTTCTTCAGTCGATTGTTTGCCGTTTGGAATCCCTAACAGGATCATCACCGACAACGGCACACAATTTACTGGTCGCACCTTCATGCAAGACGTCCAAGATCTTGGCGCCAAGGTTCTGCTTTGCTTCCGTTGCTCACCCGAGAAGCAACGGTCAAGCGAGAGGGCAAATCTTTGAAGTGCTGCGCGGCTCAAGACCAGAACTTTCGGACAGGCTGCACAAGTGCGGAAGAAATCGGATCGAGGAGCTGCCGGTGGTTCTTTGGTCGATCAGACGACGCCAAATCGAGCCACCGCCGACACCTTTTGCTCTAGTCTATGGAGCAGAGGCAGTTCTCCCCACGGAACTTCAGATACGGATCGCCTCGAGTGCTCGCTTATGATGAGCTTGAGCAAGAGCAGCTGCGACAAGATGACGCCGCTCCTTGAGGAGGATCGTCTTGAGCCGCCATTTGTGCGAGCTGCTCGCTACCAGCAAGCTTTGCGTCGCTACCATAGCCGCAGAGTTAGTGCCAGAAGCCTCGAGGAAGGCGACCTTGTTCTTCGGCGCGTTCAGTCCGCCAAGAATTCAAACAAGTTGACGCCGAAGTGGGAAGGCCCTTATCGGGTGAAACGAGTCACTAGGCCTGGCGCTGTCCGCCTTGAGACTGAAGATGGCATTCCGGTGAGCAACTCTTGGAACATTGAGCATCTTCGTAAGTTTTACCCATAGGCGCGGGTTGCCGGAACCGTTCCGGCAACCACCTTTTGTACAAGTCTTGCCGCTGTTGCATGTAATCCTTTGTACAAAGCCGGTGCAGACCCGATGCATCGATAAAGCTCATGTGTTGTGCACAACTTGTCAAATTCATGCTTTCATCATTTTATTGCATGCTTTGGCTAACACTTTGTGCAGAAACCACACCCGGTAAGCAAAATCGAGCCGCTAGGCTCCATAACTTTATTTCCTCTTCTTTCTCTTCTCTCAAAGAAAGGAAGGCTCCCTCGCTTACAAGTTAACCAGGGGGGAAGGAGAGGATGATAATACTATGGACCAGGCACCGCTCGAGGGAGTTTCGCCTCATCGGGAAGCAAGAGACAGAAAAGCTAAGTTGCCAAAGTTTGAGCAATCAATTTTTAAATTTTTTAGTTATCTTCCTCGAGCGATAGTACTTTGTATGGAAAACACTGCGCAGAGGAACCAACTCATGAGCTAGTCGCACCCTTACTTTGTTTCGAGTCCGCTCAACAACTTAAGTGAGCTGCGGCTAGTCGCGACAAGGTTGCTTGTCGGAGGCGGCATCGCCAAAGAGGCTGTTGGACGTTCGCACTCGGCCTTCAACAAAAGTGCCCGCACCGACAAGTCCCCCAAATGCGTAAGGCAGAAACGTACAAAGGAAGGAATCAAGTAGAGGAAATAACGTTGCATTGATCGCCTAAGATAGAGTATATTGCAAAATAACTTGTCGCTGATCTAACAGAGTGTTCTAAACATGATCGGCAGCGACAAGGAAGAGATAAAATTGGCGGCCTAGTCTACGCGGTCGCCATCGATCCGCTTGATCTTGTTCACCTTGTCCACAATGGGTGCGACAAGGGCTTTGAGCTCTTCCACGTTGGCGTCTGGCGGCAAGGATCTGAGAACGCTGTTAAGGTTGAGGCCCGGATTGCGGAAGGCCACCTTTATCAACACCTTATCGAGGGCTCCTGCACAGATCTGGCGTGATTCCTCGGCCTGCTGCTTTGGGACCTCTTCCCGGAGTCGCTGGAGACCCGTCACCACGCCTTTGAAGAATAAGCTGAGTTTGGCGCTGGGTTGGAGATGCTCGTCGGAGGAGTATGCAAGGTCCGCCATCCCAGCTCCATCATTTCGTTGTGGATGTCGTGGCGGTGTCCACAAGACCTTCAGTCCAGTGCTCCACGCTCTCCCTCAAGGTACTCTGGATGGAGGCAGCATTCGCTAGCAGCTCCTCCTTGGCCTTGATCGCCTCCAACAGACCCACCTCCCTCTCTCTGGCGCCGTCCAACGTCTGCGTCAGGGTGGTCAGCTTCAGCTCAAGATCCGCCTTGGAATCCTTGGCGGCGTCGAGCTCCTTGCCCCTATCGGCCGAGACGACTCTGCAGCTTCGCCAAGAGTGTAGGCGTCCTTCTCACGCTCATGCTTGAGCGCGGCAAGCTCTTCGCCGCTCTTCTTGAGGCTGGCCTCGGTATGCCACCTTCGCCTTGACTCTTCCTTGGCGGCCTCGGCGGCTGCAGCAGCATCCTTCGCTTCCTTAAGCGCCCCGCCAAGTGACTCCTCGCGCGCGGCAAGGTCTTCTTCGTGGCTGTCCAGGTTGACCTTCCGCTGCGCCAGCCGCTGCTCCTCCTCAGCTGCGGCCTTCTCAAGGATAAAGGCCGTGCGCTCTTCTGCAAGTTGCCCTCGCGCTTCTGCTACATCGCGGAGAGCTTCTTGGTTGGCGCTCCGGAGCTCTTCTGCGCGCTTCTCCATGTTCGCTCCTGCCCTCGCGACAAGTGCTTCCCGGGACTCCAACTTGGCTTGCCGGGCACGGTAGAGCGACAACAGCTTCTTCAGCAGCTGCTCCTCCTCGAACTTCGCCCAGCTGCTTCTTTGCTTAAGCGCGTCCACCAGCGTCAGCCCAGCAGAGGCGAGTAGCTCGCCGTCGAAGGTCTCTCCCTCGACCGGCGCCCTGGAGCTCGGTTCCCAGGGGAGTTTGATGAAGACACCCTCGCCGGCCTTCAGGTAGGCGCCGTGCTGGGGCTCCTCGGAGCCTGACGCCGCAGCAGCGGCGGGGGAGTCGGCTGTCGGTGTAGCGCCTGGCGCTCCTGCGGCCTCAGGGCCGTCAGTGCGATCGCCCGACCCCTCGCCAGCTTCTGCGTCGGCAGCCTCGGTGGCCTCCTCGCCAACAGGCTCGTCGGCGACGGCCTCTTCTTCCACAAAAACGACCTCTTCTTCCTCGACGGCGGCCTCGTCGGTGTTGCCGCGCGCTTCCTCCTCGCCGGCGGCCTCGACCTCCATCGGCTCTGCGTCAGACAAAGAAAGAGCAGTCAAGCAGATGTTCAAAAAGAGAAAGAAGCAAGCCCAAGGGAAATTTTCGTGTAAGGAAATTACCTGCAATGGGATCCGCATCCATGGCCTCGACCACTGGAGGGTCACTGGCGCTGTCCCTTGCCGGGGTAGCCTCCCTTGCCGGAGTGGCCTCCCTTGTCGGAGGGCGCTCCCTTGCCGGAGATTCCTCCCTTGGCGGCGTGGTAGCAGCAGACAGAATCTCGGGGGTGGCTTCCGAGCCCTCCTGGTGAGGCTGCTCTGCTCCTACACAAGCAAACAATCAGGTATCAACGAAGAAGGGGCACCCCTGCACACCTAATAGTAAGGAGAAAACTGCACACTTACTGCAGGGGCTGTCTTTGGGGGCTGCTCTGAGGAAGGGTTGCAGGTCCGGCAAGGGGTTCTCGGATCGTCTCCGTTGCCACACGGAGAATCGTCCTCAACGACGACCGTTGGGATCTTGGCCCTCTTCGACGCTCTGGGCCAGCGTCACGAAAAGGAAAGAGTCGAGCAAGCAAATCAGATTCAAGATGAAGCAATACAAATTGAAGAAATACAAGCACAATCTCAAGAGCTTACTCTTCGCCTTCCTCCTCGGAGCTGAGCGCGGAGAAGTCAGACTCCGGCTTGCCTCCGGTGCGACTAGGCGGGGGAGTGGGCTCTCTTGGCCGCTTGGCGGAGGCGTTGGCGGTGGCCTGAGAAGATCCCGCCCTAGTTGTCGCGGCGGTGTGGCGCTCCGCGGCAACCTCGCTTGCAGCGGTAGAAGCGCGTCGCTTGGCGCTTCTTCTTGTGGTCGATCTGCCGCCCGGCTCGTCTCCGCCTTGCGGAGACGCCTCTTGGCGGAGCCGGGCTCCATTGGCGGCAAGTCGCCGGCGGTGGAGAAGAAGCGCCCTCGGCGGGTCCACTCGACCCGGCCTCGGGGTCGACAAGCTCGTCCTCGCCGCGATCTCCTTCGCTCGGCAAGGCTTGCCGCCTTCGCAGCGTCCGCCTCCTCCACGGTATACCCGAAGGCTCCAGCGGCAGCGGCTGCTGCTGCCTCCTCCACCCTGGTGGCAATGCGCGCCATCTCCTCGTCGGTGGTGTCAATGCGAGTGAGCCTTTTCTGCTCGTCGGAGTGAATCGGCACTTCTTCCAAGTCGTCGAAGAACTGCTGCACGACCTCGTCGGGGGGCTCCTGCCAGGTTGGAACGATCCCATGGGAGTCGCACAACGGCATCATGGCGCGGATGCGGTCGAGCGCCGAGTTGTTGCACAAAGGGACGACCCCCCTCGGCAACCTAAACCACTTAGGGTGGCCGGGGTCGTTCTTGAACAGCTCGAGCAGCATCGCATCCAGCTCCAAGATGGTGAAATTCCAGTTCAGGCCCGGGCGCAGCCTCATGATGTCTGCCGCATTTTGAAACTCCCAAGCAGGCCTCCTCCTCTCCTGCAAGGGAAGCGATCTGGCGAAGGAAGTCTGCGCCAGCTGCGCCTCTGGTTATTCCGGCAAGCCCGAGGCGCCAAAATCCGGTTACGGCTATCTTCAACCGCATCCTCCGGCGCCAAGTTACTCCAATCTCTGCCGCACTATTGGGGTTTGGCGCCTGGCGGTGAAGGGCTGCGAGTTCTCCTCTACGACCCAACACCAAAAGGCTCACCACACCTACCACTTGTTGCGGAACTCTCCATCCAGAATCGCTTCTTTCTTGCCGATCCGGAGACCCAACTATCCCTCAGCAAGCGGCTCTCCTCTCTCGACGCAGGGCACGAAGAAGTGGCGGAAGAGTGCCACATTTGGGTGGACTCCGACAAAGTTTTCGCAAAGATGCGCGAAAACTGCCATGGTCAAGACGGCGTTGGGGGTGAAATCAAGGAGGCGGAGGCCAAATGTGTTCATGATGTCGCAGAAGAACTCGGAAAAGGGCGGGCAAAGCCCGCAATAGAAGAAAAGAGCGAAAAAGGGGTACCCAGTTGGGGCCAAATCGGAAGCAGAGGCGGGGAGTACCTTCGTGCACGGATGCGCACGCCTCTCTGTCGACCAAAAGAGGTAGAAGACATCCCGCAGCTCCCTTGCGCCGAGCCGGGAGATGGCCCGCCTTGCGTTAACGCCGCGCGCCGCCAAGCTCGGCCGACTTGACGCCCTTCTCCTTGTCGGCTGAGCCATGGCGAGGGCGGCGGAGGAGGCCGACGGCGGTAAGCGCCGCTTGTGGCGAAGAAGCGGGCGCTGCTCTCTTTGCACCGGAGAAGACGGGGGGAGCGGCGGTGGTTTTCTTGACAGGACAGCAATGGCAGAGTGGACGGCCTGCCCCTGTTTTCTGCGCTTATAAAGAGGGGAGGGGCGGACGCCCGCTTTTCCTAATAAAGAAACCCCCACGACCACGCCCACGATCTTCGCACGACGCCACGTCCGTGCGTGCCGTTAGTGGGGGTGGTGGGTCCGGGGCGACTTGCGATGTGGTCGAGGCCGCGTGTGACCGTGCCTTGTTTTGGGCACAGCCCGACAGCGCTTCGGCACCGTGTCAACCCGAGCCGGGGCTCCTGTCGGTGTACTATAGTAGGGGTACCCTAGTATCCCGTACTCGTGCACGGACAGTTGCAGCACCCCGCGGCAGGGTTTGCCTCGTCACCGCCAAGGTCCTCTGTGGCTCCTTTGGAGCCATTCAAGAACAAAGTATTTGATTAAGAAGACAAGGCCCCGGCAAGAGGAGCTTGCCGGGAAGGCCACTCCAGGCATGCACAAGACAAGGCCCCGGCAAGAGGAGCTTGCCGAGAAGGCTCGGAGCGCGACAAGCCTCCGGACGCGACAAGGATTCGACCGCGGCAAGGCGCTTGCCGCGGCAAGCAACCTCTCTCCATCTCCGCTCCAGCTCATCCAGCAATGTGTCGCCATGGGACCTTTCCATGCACGCGTGTCGAGAGGCTGTGCAGCCAGTGGAGAGCAGCGATAAGCGGCGCTGACAAGCTTGCCATCGTGGCTAGCGGTGGCGCACCTGACGGTCTCTGTTGCCTTTGTTTGGGGCGACAATCGACGGGCATTTATTGCTTTTGTCCTCATCACGAGTTAGGTATTTTGCACTGTACACTGTTCGAGTAGGTGTACCAACTCCTGTTTTTACATTTGTACCCTCGCCTATGTTGCCACCTGTCGGAGACCCCTTGAGCATATAAAAGGAGGCCCATGCGCAACGTAGAGGAGGTTCGATTTTCGGTTCATTCAACTCACTAGAGACCAGATACACTCACGCTAGGTTTTGTAGCTCGCATCGCTCCCTAGCAAGAACACAATACATCAAACAAGCAGCAGAGGAGTTTTATCTCTCTGGAGAGCTCCGAAGCTGGGTAAACTGCTCGTGTGCCTCGCCTCGATCCGCTCTTCGTGCGATCTCCGCCCCCCTCCGAACCACAAAGGGGCCTGGTCCGCCGGCCCCATAGGTGTTCGCGGGTACGATCAGCCTCCCCGACACCCGCATCGCACCTTATCTCTATTAGTTCATTACTAGGGATAACATGGTCTTTTAGCATGTAATTTAATAACCTCTAGTCCATGTTTAGTCCCTGGAACCAAACAGGTAGGGACTAGGGACTTTTTAGTTGGGACTAAAAAAGTCCTAGGACTTTTTAAACAAACGGGGCCTTAGATTAACAACAGCTAAAGAGTTGCACGAGACAGTGGACGCACCAGCACCATGTGCATCTACCGATGTATAAAGGGGTGATGCACAGTGTGTTGCAACAAAGAACAAACAACCACTGAGCATATTTGTGTTGGTCCCAGTTTTGTTATCTTTAGACACCTTTCCCTATGTGAGGGCAGCAAATCTAGTCCTGCTCAAACTCTACAGCCTTGTCCCCCAAAACAGAAAGATCAGTTTGTTACAGATGTGCGTACTGTGTTTGTCATTGTGTTCCCTTTTCGGCCAATGTAGGTGCTGGATAGCCAGTCTGTACTACTTTCCCCCTTCCTTTCCTCTTTGAACCACACCCTAGATTCATGCTATACAACTTTCCCCACTACTTTCCTGTTTGATCCAACACCTAGATTCGAGTGCACAAGCGGAAAAAGCCCACATGCAGCTAGAGCAATGCATGTGGAATAATTAAATTATACCTTAAGGTTCTCGAGGTGTGGCTCAGTGGGCGGCCGGAGGCCGATCTGCCCACACTATGTATGGTAGCAAGGACGAAGGCGTTAGAGGCCCTCCCGTGCCGCCGCTGGATGAAAGAGAACAACTGCACCGGTAGTGGATTCCCTCCCTAGCCGACAGCGACAGCGTTAAGCCTCCTTCCCTTCCCGGCAGACGGATCCTGTCAGCTCTTTGGCCAGAAGTGACGGGAGAGAGAGAGAGAGGCCAAGGAAGTCTTGTTTAGATCTGGAGAGTTGAGAGAGTGTGAAGAGAGCAACTACAAGCGCTGAGGCTCCAGCGTGTGTATATATAGTGGAGAGAGAGTGTGAAGAGAGCAAACCCTAGAAAACAAGCACCGAGGCTGCAACGCATATAGAAGGAGTGGTTTTCTTTTTCTCTCCATAAAAATCATTTTAAATTGTGCATGAAATGGAACTCTTTATTTAATGTAGTGAAGAAAAATACTAGGGGCAATGCTAATATGTGAAGAAAATTTAACGCTCGAAGGAGTCAACTCACAATTAACGTTGCACGCCTCCCGGTCGCGCTTATTAACGTTCACCTATGGTACACGACACTCCGAAGTGAACAAGAACTGAACCAGACATGGTCAAAATATCGAAAATGTGGGCTGCACCATCCTCCAATTTTAAATATTTTGGGCACTTGTATTCAGCCTAAGTCAGTGTGCCACCGTATGTACTAAGGGTTACAGCAGGTGCTAAGAAACTAGGGCGTATTGAGATTAATTGACATGCCGTTTATTTGTAGGGTCACTTGCAAACTATGAAACTCTATTCTCCTCTTATTTAGTGGATGAGGCAAATCTTTTGCCTCCGTTTCGGAAAAAAATGAGAAATTCAATTTTAATGACTTAGTTTGTACACTTTGCTCTCTTCCAATAATTTTGGGCACTTGTATTCAACCTAAGTCTGTGTGCCACCGTATCTCGTACTACTCCCTCTGTCTAGGTGTAAGTCATGTTAGAAGGTGCAGCGGGACCAAGGTGCAAGCAGATTGGAGGAGAAGGAGAAACTTGACCGGTCCTTCCTCCGATCAAAGCCCTGATTTCTGTCTCTAAACGCAACAATTAATCACAACAATTAAGAGATGCCGTTTAGCTACCATGCAGGCCACGTATTAACTTCGCATGCATGCCGACTTTGATTCCTTGGTGATCAACGCGTAGTTGCACTCCATGCATTGGGTTTCGGGGAGATAACAAAGGCGTAGTAAGTAACAACGCTCGCTAGCAACGAGGCTAGGAGGGGATTGAGATGCGAAGTTAATGGACGATGCCTAAACATTTTGGGAATATCTCATTTTCGTAATATGACTTAACACCTAGACGGGAGTACTACTCCTCAGTCCTGATTTGATGGAATATTCGTCACCTCTTCTCTTCTTGTACGTACTCCCTTTATCTCACTTCCCATGGCTTCCCACTCACATGATATTCCTATTCTGTGAACCTGTGTGTGCTTGTGTGTGTGTGTGTGTGTGTGTGTTTTAACAGCGTGTGTGTGTTACAGAGAGCGACACATCGACCTACTCCTACAGAGAGATGGTGTGTAGTATATGATTTAGCCGTGAGAGTAGGTGCATCCTCTCGTTTTCGGGCGTCCGGTCGGGATGGCTGCCACGCCCGCTCCTGACTAGCCTGGCCCACCCAAATCCCCTCCATCGCCCGCGCGCGCTTCTCGCCAGAAACGGTTAGCACCTCTCCAAAGAAATTGTGTTGCATTCGTGCCCGGGTAGAGTGGACGCGACCTCTCACTGGCTCCTGCGTTGAAGGGAGAAGCGGATTCAAGAGTGATGGTTGCTTCGTCTGTCCAACTTACTGCTGGGTCTATGTGATTTGACGGCTCATTGGTCATTACTACTGAGGTGGTACGACTGCTGGATGTCCCACGTTTCGGTGAAAGGAGGTACTAGATTGCAATTTTCTCCATTTTTACCACGGAGGAGTGCGAAAGTAGTGAAAACATGCAAGCTCAGTGATTACATGGCCCACCTCACACTATCACCATACTTTATGGTCACTGTGCGACACCTAACTCTTTACATAGTAGTATAGTATGTACTGTGATTTCTCAGCGAGATAAATTTGTACAATGCTATGAAGCTTCGAACTTCTGTTTCGTGTATCTTGCGTCCAAGGTTGCACCATTGCAACATTTCGTCAAATACAAAGGAGACTAACATGCATGCTATTGCATCTCAATGATTGACGGATTATAGCCAATATGTACTCCATCCGTTCCAAAATAAGTGTCTCAACTTTATGCAAACTTTAGTACAGTACTACAACTAAAGTTGACACTTATTTTGGAACAGAGACAACAAAACAAAAAAAATGATCCATGCAGTCCCTAGCCCTTGAACCCTAAACCCTAACCAGGCTTGAATTTGCTGGCGACGTTGAACCTTCCGAAGAAATGATGTTTGCAACCCTTTGACCATCAGATCATTTTGTGCAGTTTCACTAAAATTGAGATGAGCATCCCCATGGCAAAGAAATTGAAGAAGCGTGATTAGAATAAGATTACTGGGACTAGTTGATGAGACATAAACTCATCACAAATACAGTAGAAGCCAGTAGAGGTACGTGCGGGGCAAAGAAGTAGAGAAATATCCACATGGAGCGATGTGGGCAGCTGGGGCAGTGGTGCAAGCCGGCTGTAAAGGAAGTTGTACCTGAGGGATGTCAGGACGTAGCTCAACCTAGAGGAAGGCGGCGGGAGGCGACAACTGCCCACATCGCGGCAGTGAGCACGGGATGAAGGCAACCGCATCGGCTTTGTGAGAGAGAACGGCGGGGACCCCTGATCGGGACGTGTTGACAGTGGGTTTTCACCGTCGGGGACGGCGACCACATCTACACAAAGCATCCACCCCTTCCCCCAGCGGACGTGATCCGCCCGGATGTTAGAGATGTGGCCACAATCGTTTTGTGCGAGAGACTGTGAAGAGAGCAACCCCAGCAAGCAACCGCGTAGGCTCGTCCTAGCTATATATATAGTGGAGCGGTTTCTTTTTCTCTCCATATGAACCTATTTATATTGCGTATGTGCCACTGAAGAAAAAAAACTTTATTTATAAATGACGTGGCACCGTTCCTGCGTGGTTCCCGACCCTCAGTTATTTATAAGTGAGTAACTACTACTAGACGCGTCAAATTATCACGTGGGCTGCATCATCGTATAGAAATGAGCTCCACCGTCACGTGTGTGGTTGGGGAAGACACAAAGAGTGCTACTAGTACTACGTGCATGGGTGCGTGCACCTTTTCTCTTCGAGCATGGTTATTAAAAGTATAGCCCACTACTCTACCACGCGGTTATTATATGGGCAAAGAGTATAGGCAGTAATAATGACTAATAAGCCGTCAAATCACGAGGCCCACCTTTCTCTATGTTTGACCGATGAAGCAGACATCATTTCACTCCTCGTTGAATATCCATCCGCTACTACCTCCGTAAATAAATAAAAAACTTCTTCTACCTCCCCAGCATGGTTAATAATATATCCATGTCAATCACAACGTAGAAATATCATTCATTGATACAATAGGGCTGGATCTATGGCTGGTGATTTTTTTTACTTTGTCTCTTTCTCTTTTTGTCTCATTTACTCATTTTACATAGGAGCACGTGTAGAGGATGGCTATTCCTTTTGATGGGACTTGTTCATGGGGTTTAAGACTAAGCAGCTCTGGATTATTCCCACCGCCCACCACTCTGAATCGTTCATCTATGATAGTACTCCCATTGCAACGATGAGGTTCACTAGGTCTAGCACGTCCTGTAAGAAGAGACTATCACGCAAAACATACATCTTGTTGCCTTCTTCCACATACAAGACGTGCATTACCACGGTCACATTACTACTAGTACTACTACTGCTCGTTCTCCTATAAACCTTGCGCTTGGCATCTAAAAAATATTAACCTTGCGCTTGGCTCTTCACCTCTTCGGGAAGTTGAGCAATAATGGTACTATAGTATATATCGTTCTGGCTATCTATGGCCGAATGAATTGTTGCACGTCCACCACATGGGCGAGGGTCGAGCGAGGGTCGAGGGGCGAGGGGGGAGGGAGAGTGCGTACTAGTACGTATGTTTCAATATGGACTACACACGGAGCAAAATGAGTGAATCTACACCCTAAAATACGTCTATATACATCAGTGTCATATATTTCAAACAATATGATAATCTCTCTAACCAAGGTAGGGACGAGGAGTAAAGGAGGGAGTAGTAAAATTTTCTCCTCATCCTGCGAGCCACCGCGCGCGTGGGCGAGGGAGCGGGCGTAGTCGTACTAAGTAAGCTTCTCCTCGTTCTGCGACTCTGCGAGTGTAACACCCCCGGTGTAATGATGCTACAGTAACCCCTGGGGTTAAGTTAATTGTTTTGCTAAACATGTGCC